>JAZGTN010000022.1:6870035-8310070 GCA_037783415.1 Leptasterias polaris
ACTGCGAGCGGAGCGCCGATGTACATGTACTATCATGTACTAACCCTAACCCTAACCCTAACCCTAACCCTAACCCTAACCCTAACCCTAACCCTAACCCTAACCCTAACCCTAACCCTAACCCTAACCCTAACCCTAACCCTAAACCCTAACCCTAACCCTAACCCTAACCCTAACCCTAAGCAATGGGAGTATTGAAAAAAAGTCTAAGTCCAAAGTGTGTGCCGTAGAGTGGCTACGCGGCTACGCGGCTACACCGACCGTCCTATTACGGAACACGTGTATAATCAGGGTTGCGTGCAAAAGCAATGGGAGTATTATAATCATGGTTGCGTGCAAAAGCAATGGGAGTATTGAAAAAAGTCTAAGTCCAAAGTGTGTGCAGTTGAGTGGCTACGCGGCTACGCGGCTACACCGACCGTCCTATTACGAAACACGTGTATAATCAGGGTTGCGTGCAAAAGCAATGGGAGTATTGAAAAAAAGTCTAAGTCCAAAGTGTGTGCAGTTGAGTGGCTACGCGGCTACGCGGCTACACC
Organism: Leptasterias polaris; assembly: GCA_037783415.1. Classification (NCBI taxonomy): domain Eukaryota; kingdom Metazoa; phylum Echinodermata; class Asteroidea; order Forcipulatida; family Asteriidae; genus Leptasterias; species Leptasterias polaris. The sequence goes on from JAZGTN010000022.1 coordinate 6,870,575, forward strand.
GACCGTCCTATTACGGAACACGTGTATAATCAGGGTTGCGTGCAACCCTAACCCTAACCCTAACCCTAACCCTAACCCTAACCCTAACCCTAACCCTAAACCCTAAACCCTAACCCTAACCCTAACCCTAACCCTAACCCTAAGCAATGGGAGTATTGAAAAAAAGTCTAAGTCCAAAGTGTGTGCCGTAGAGTGGCTACGCGGCTACGCGGCTACACCGACCGTCCTATTACGGAACACGTGTATAATCAGGGTTGCGTGCAAAAGCAATAGGAGTATTATAATCATGGTTGCGTGCAAAAGCAATGGGAGTATTGAAAAAAGTCTAAGTCCAAAGTGTGTGCAGTTGAGTGGCTACGCGGCTACGCGGCTACACCGACCGTCCTATTACGAAACACGTGTATAATCAGGGTTGCGTGCAAAAGCAATGGGAGTATTGAAAAAAAGTCTAAGTCCAAAGTGTGTGCAGTTGAGTGGCTACGCGGCTACGCGGCTACACCGACCGTCCTATTACGGAACACGTGTATAATCAGGGTTGCGTGCAAAAGCAATGGGAGTATTGAAAAAAAGTCTAAGTCCAAAGTGTGTGCCGTAGAGTGGCTACGCGGCTACGCGGCTACACCGACATAGTGCGGTCACTAAACCGTGACTGCGTAGCCGTAGCCGCCGGCTACGAGGTGGTGCTTATGAGTTGCGGGGTATTCTGCAATTGAGCCAAAATTATTTCACCTCCTGGAGCTGAGGTACATGGGCGTAGGGCCAAGGATCGGAGGAAGTCCAGAGTATTGGCACTATTATGGGGCTAGCAAACTACATACTATTACTAATACTAATACCTAGTAGTACTACTACACTACACAGGGTACCTGAGATTACATTTTTACATTAATATTACATGATTTAGATTAAAATTATGCACACATTTTTCAGATTATTCCTCCAGTATTTACAATAACTAACAATTAAAGTAACAACTTTAAACACCACAGCACGAGCATGCACAACTATTAACTCCCAACGGGCACGGTCATTAAATACGACTAGCAGTGTGGCAGCACTGCACCTCGTAGTCGTACCACAAACCACACCGTCCGCACAACAACCCCAGAACAATTCTTACCGGGCCCAACGGGAATGAAAAACAGGCAGTCCATCATGGCCATTTGGCATCGGTCGTCGAACGCCTCCTTCTTAGAAAATAAGTCTTGTAGTCCTAAAGAAGTGTAACAGCTACACGGATAAATCTTGAACATGTATACCTATTATATCCAACATGAAACCAGCATTTTCACAGATGAAGTAACAGTAATTCATGTGTTGTTTTGCTATGTTTTCCATCCAAAGACAAGCAGTCCGGAAGTGAACATAAAGCGCATTGCCAGAGCGCGTATCGTACACAGTAGTTCCAACAACGGCAATGCAGTGAATTCAGGGCCGGGGAGTTTTCATTGGTCCCTCTCTTTAATTAAATGCAATAAAAGTTGGCAAACTACCAGGGATGAACATTTCTCGTTCTCTCGACGCCCGGTGGTGGTGTGATGTGTGATGACAATTTACGCCCTCAAGCGTCTTGTTTATGTTTGTTTGTTTGTTATCAAAGAAAAATAGGGAAATACATAATGTTTTTTGTTTGTTATCAATGACAATGTATAGTCAGTAATTTCCAGACAGCTTCAACACATACATATGCAATAAAATCTGTAAAAGTTGCTATAAATTGTGCAAAGCAAACACCTGAGCTGAAATAAACATATTTTACTCTGATGTTAAAATTGCCACAAATCGTCAATTTTTATTTTGTTCAACCCCAAATTAATATAAAATGTACCCCGTCAGTTTCCCTTGTGGTATATTACTTGATAGTAGCACATTTTGTTACATCTCCATTTTGTTGTGCAGTATAAACAATTTGAGTCAGCTCCACAAACCTTGCTCATCTCACCCCTATATATTAATTCAGTTTAATATTTTTGCAAGACTAAATAGATTGAAACAAAAGTCGTTTCCTAGATGATGACTTGGCGGGTAGGCAACTCTGGGTGATGCAGACAGTGCCCGGAGAGTTAAAGCCGTCTTCTTGATAACTTGTCAAGGAAGGAGATCACTGATTGGTTACTCATTGATCACTTTCTGCACCCAGCTGACTTTGAAAGCAATCTGGAGCATCCAAGTGTTGCAGCCATTCAGGGGCTCTGCAATGGACTTTTTATTTATTTATCTATTTTTTATTTATTTTTTGGAGGGGGGGGCATGGGCAACCAATAATCAACCATTGACAGAGACTTTGATTTTGTTTCTTAACCAAGTTTTTGATTATTTAATAGAAAAGTAAACATCATCATTGTACAAAAACTTTTTAACAATTTTAATATTATAATTACTTTTTTTTATTCACATAATTGCACTTTTTGGGTGACACAATTGTATAAAGAATTATTTTGAAGAAGACTGAATATAATTTAGTGGAAATATTGTTATCTCCAAGTATAAGAAAGTAACAAATTATTGATGAACTCTCCCACAGAAAGAAAAAACACATGTAACTAAACTAGCAGACAGTTTAACAATGTACAAATTGTCCTGTGATTTATTTACCTTTAAAAACTGGTATCTCCCCACACTAAATCTTTAAAAAATAAAAATGTTATTTGATTTTTCATGAAAACACAATTTGTTGATAAATTTGTCATAGGTAAGCATGACTTTCTCATTGCTTCAGCATATCTGTCGAGTAAAGATATCTTGCTACAAGCCTAGGCTTCTAGAAAATGCCTCCATTCCAACATTATTCTCTCTTAATAGCATCTTGTTGATAATTCCATCAACTTTCTTGTGTATTTTCTGTTTGATTTATTTTGTCATTTGGTATGGGAGGCTGTATCCGAATCAGCGGCTACAGCTACAACTGTTGCTAAGGGAGTTGCTAAGGATGTCCTTTACTTCACTGTCTGATGACACAGTGATCTGGCTCTAGCCATAGCCGTAACCACAAATTGGGACGAGGCCTAAGCCTTAGGCAATCACAAATAATATGTCGTCTACTTAAAACTAAAATACTTTTTCTCTCATTTTTGTTCCGAGCTGGTAAGATTTGGTCCTTCAGTTGTTTCACATTATTAATAAAAATTATGGTTGAAATTTGGCACATTCATTGCGAACATCTGTTCATTGACCTATATTCCTTCTGATTTAAGCTCAGTGACAAACAAATTGACAGATAACATTTGTTGAGGATTCAGTGCACAGTTATTCGTAAATGTTTAAAGAAAATTGTTTCTCTAAAATAAATTTGATTTACTTGGGAGATGCTTTGTCTGAGTCCGGAATTTTGATACCAGAGCAAATAATTTTAAGAAGAATATGCCTTAATATCAACTTGCGATAAATTTAGGCTTAGAATGCACATACGACAGCAGGGCCCAATTTCATAGAGCTGCTTAACTGAGCAGACAAAACTGCTGACAACTTTTGTGCCAAGCAAAAGTAAGCAGGTTACCAGTCAGAAATGGTGTACAAGACATGGTATTTTAGCTGGTTACCTTATTCTGTTCAGCATAATTTTGTTGCGTTAGCTACCTTTTGTGCTCATTGAAATTGGGCCCTTGGTATAACTTTATTGAGTAGCAAAGGTTGCTTAGGTGATGTCCTTCAGTCAAGTTCTGTTGATTAAAAAAATAGAAAAGGCACACTTTAAAACACATGGAGGTCAAAATATGTCAAGTTGTTGAGGGGAAATTTTATTTTTCCATGTGACTTTATCTTTTGATGTTATCCAGCTTGTTTTGGCTCTGGAAGTGTGAATAACTCACTTGATATTACTAAAGATTTTAGGTCTGTAGTAGTTTGTGGTGAAACAGAAAACTTTTAAAAATATTTTTAATGCAAACAAACTCATTCATCCCTTACCTAGGGTCATACTTTGGTAATGACCCCGAAAAAACAATTGTGTAGTTTCTATCTGAAAGCTGACTTGTTATAAAGATAGTAATGGTAGTAAGCATCCTGTGAAATATACAAGTAGACACTGTATTCAGCTGAAACTTTCACAGGTGACGTTTATTGTATCTCTCTTGATAAGTTTGCCTATAAATCAGCATTATGCTGACAAAAACCAAACGATGACCCTACCTTCAAGGTTCCCATCATCAGATCATGCGACATCCTTGAGGTATGACCCTGCTTCACCCTCCAGTAGACTCACAGCCAGGTCCTGAAAGCCCAGCTCAGTGGCAATCTTGTAGGCTGTCAACACTTCACTACAGTAACTCAGAAACTTCTTCATGTTGGTTGACGCCTGAAACAGTCGGCTGCCTTCGTGACGATACCTACAAAGAGTATGAATGTTTACTGTGGCCGTTCTCAAAACCATGGCTTGGGCTTGGGCTTCGGCTCGGTCAGTTATTTAGAAAATGTGTGTTGTCCTTATGGGGTTTCAAACAGGCAGACGTAGCCCAAGCCCAAGCCCTAGCTGTGGTTTCAAAAACAGCCTAGAAAGTATAAGCATTACTAGATAGTCAGCATTGCTGTCCAGGTAGATCAAAATTGAGTTCACTTTTTTGTTTTCCTTCAGGGCCAATTTCATAGAGCTGTTTGAGAGGAAAATATTAAATAAACATATTCTGCTAAGCAAAAATGAGCAGGAAACCAGTCACAGATGGTGCATGTGATGGTATTTTTGGCTGGTAACCTTACACTAGTAAGCATCATTTTGTTGTGCTTAGCATCTTGTTGTGCTTAAGCAGCTCTTTAAAATCGGTGTGCCATTGTCCAATATTTAACAAAAAATCAAAAAATCTTGCCCTTTGTTAATCTTTTATATCTATTCATATTGTATTTATGTTCACTGTGGCGGTTTTACTAGTGTGTCCTTTTACTCTGTACCTTTAACTGTGAATTGTGGCAAAAATAAAAAAATTATGATAATAACTGGTAGTAAAATTGTATACATCAGCAGAAGGAGAGCATATTTCTTTGTTTTTTACTTTTGAGCGACATCTCTGAAGAGCGATTCATCAAGAGGTCTACAGACACTGTAGTCCTCCAGGTACTGAAAATCTCCTTGGACGACTACGACGTGATAGATAGCATCTGACCATAAAGATTGCATCATCCCATAGGCATCAGCTACAATCAGTGCCTACAAAAAAAAAAAAAAAAAACTTTTAAACTTTAAATACAAAGTTAAGTAATAAGACATCTGTGCTCAATTTCATAGAGCTGCTTGAGCAGAAAATAGGATTGTTTGAAACGACACCCATTGAAGTAGTGTAATTTTAAAGAAAGAGGTAATTTTTCACAAACAAAATTTGAATCTGAGAAAGGCTTCACGAATGAAATTTTTGTTGGCATCTGAAAGCACACAATTCTATGCAACAAGGGTGTTTTTTTCTTCTTAATTATTTTGACCAATTGAGCCCAAATGTTCACGGGTTTGTTTTTTATTCATATGTTGGGATACACCAAGTGAGGACACTGGTCTCTGACAATTACCAAAAGTATAATGTGCCTCTTAAAACAAGTCTAGATTGTAGGATGGAGGGAAACATGCACCAGGCAAGGAGTTCCGATGAGATGCAGTACGTGGAATAAAACTACTACTACCCTAGTGGAGTATTGATTGTAGATTGTAGGAATAGCTTAGTGCGCTTTGGCAGCACAGGCTGTATACTCCCCAGGGAGCTGAGATGGTTTCAGGAATGATATAAATGGCCCAGTGACCAGGGGTAATAATGTGTGAAGCGCAATGATCATTCTTTGGAATTGCGATATAGAAGAGCCGATATTATTTATTATTTTTATTATAGGATAGAGGGAACCATGTACCAGGCAAAGAGTTCCAGTATGTGGGAAAAGGATATTTTAGAATAGCTCTTTGTTCTACAATAAGGGTTCCAACATACCTCATGGAACTTTGTGTGTTTATTCATGAAAGAGGTCAGTGCTTTGGAGTCCAGATTGATAACATGTTGCTTAGTCGGAAGTAAATGAAGTTGTAATGCCACTAAGCGGGCCTGCTTCACACACTGCTCAGCATGTCTCAAACAATTGTCCTGTTAAGAAATAAGAAGATTTATCTTAAAGGGAAAGCAAAACAAACCAGATCACACATTCTATTTTTTTTCATCTCCGTGGAGACGACATCTTTTGTTCTTTCCATTGTCCCTGTACTTAACATCGTCCCATAGACTCTGTACACAAGCAATCTGACCTGTGTAAAATTTGTTTGTCTTTAAGATTCAACCAGTGGCTTCAGAAGTCCAATGTTTCTTAGTACAGAATTAATCTCAGAGCATTCTGTGCACTTTCAAAAACTGTTGTTCTCCAATTTTGCTGAGATACAACCAGTGGCTTCAGAACACCCTGTGTTTCTCAGTACAGAATTATGGAGTTCCCGCAGTCTTGACAGTTCCCCTATGATGACCTTTTGTTTTCCTTTTTTTGATTTGTCCTCAATCACCAAAAGGTAGTGAATATTAAAAGACTAAAACTAATTACAGTGAAAAAAAGATTGGTTTTTATAGGAGAAATTATCACATGATCAAATTGAACAAATTGCTTAACAATCCTGTTGGTAAGTCAATACATTAAACGCGGGCACATCTGCTGCATGCCCAAAGTTTTCGCTACTTCCGGCTCCAAAGCTGGCATACGTTTCTGTGTAATTTCACCCCAAATTACCCATTTCATCGTTCAGGCATTTCTTATGACAGAAACTTTTAATTCTGAGAAGACCTCGAGTCTTTGAAGAATGTATGTAAAAGCCAAGTCCAGTTTTAAACTTTTCTTACATAAATCATTGTACAAAAACTAGCTCAATGCAACTCCTGCAATTTTGTTTCCTTCACAATTTAATGCAATGTACATGGGTATGTTCCAATACATGCAACACTTGCAGGGGCTATTACTTTGATTCAAGGAGAGGAGGCGAAATTTGTACCTCCTTATAATTTAATGAAGTTGTGTCTGACCTTTGCGTAGCTCTGTGCAGCTTTTGTAAAATCCTGTAAGACAACTTGAAGACTGTTCTGCAACTCGATATTTGCACCTTTGGAAAACAACACAAACATTAAAAAAGTACATCATTAGTTCTTAATTTTATACAATAGCTTTAAGTGAAACCGAATGACTGTTTTAAGGAGCTTTCAAGTTCGCACAAAAGAGAATAACACAATGTTAAAATTGGCTCTTTATTTACAAAAGATTTTCAGGAATGATTATTTACCCATAGCCTTCTTATTAAAGGTCTGCAGCTGCTCCTGAGCATCTCTCTGAAGTAGCTCAGCAATCTCCCGATTCATCTCAAACTTGACAGCTACAACTTGATAGGCCTCAGTGTCTGGTGGATCACAGCGTTTCAGGTAGTCTAATAGCGCTACCTTCAGCTTGGTGTCCTGGTAATTTTTCAAGTACAACAAGATTTTATTATTACATAGACCATGGACTACTACGCAAATACATTTTACGCACATGTTAGCCGCAAAATGAGGTGCATGCTGGTCCACATGTCAAACTTATCAACTCATACATATAATATATTTTCGAAGTGGTCTAAGTAAGTACCCTTTGTTTACATCTAAACCGCCCTCTTCAGAAACCTGCCCGCACAAACGCCTTGTTTTGTTTTGCATAAAATAATTTAGTTGAGGAGTGATGTCAAAGGTCACATGATTCAAAGGAGATCTGACCTGTGACGCCACTCCCATCTAAATGTATGCAAAATGTGATTACATTTAAACCGTCCTCCAAAGAAATCTGCCTGTCGGTGTAAACACACACCTTGGTTTACACAAATTTGCTTAATAAGGAGTGATCTCAAAGTTCACAAAGATCAAGGGCCATATGACCTGTGACATCATTCCAAACCTGTGTGAGTTGAATGAGATTGGTGCTAAGGTTTACTCAAGAAGAATTGATTCTCATGAAAAGATGGACAATCTTACCTTTCCTCCTTGCTTAAAGAGCAGCTCAAACTGCTGGTTAGCTCTGAGTACATCAAAGACATAAGACATCTCACAGTATCTCCCCACACCTGTCAATAACCGCACCTGTTGGTTGCAAGATTTTTATTATAATTATTTATTTAATAATTCACAAATTCTCGTTGTGAAGCCAAAGATTCTCAGAAAAGCGAACTTAATCACTATACTAGCCAAGGACCCCCATGGAGAGAAGACAAAGCAGGAAGCTTCAGTTTTAGATGTGGGAGGAAAACCCCAGTGATTTCTTCCAGGGAAAACCCACTCAGAATAAGCCAAGTCTTGCAGCAACTTGCCTTAGAAATACAATAAATACACAAAAACGGAACTACCAATTGAACAGACAAAACCAACACCACTGAACAAACGGTCGGTCTCTTTCAAGACCCAAAACAAACGGACAAACAGACAATTACTGGACAATATTTTAGCAAGATGATGGTAAAACAAAAGAGCTGAATAGAAGATAACAACAATGAAAGATATTAGAGGAAGCTGTAAGTATAAACTTGTCGTACTTACCAGCAGGGTGAACTCTTCTGACTGAGTGAGGGCATCACTACACTCTCGACACTTCCTGAGTACGTTGGAGATCCCTTCCATGTTACAGCAAACAGTGTGACAATCATGGGCCCTGATGATCAACTCAACCTCCATGGTAAGAACTGTCAAATCAATCCAATGTTCAAATCAAGAAAAAATTTATTCAAGTTATATGGTGAGGACAAATTTGGTGTGACGCATTGTGCATTATCCAGAGATGCCACTGTGGTAATGAAAAAAAACCTGACAATTATTTTTCCTTAGACAAAAGCAGAAAGCCACTGAATGAATGTCGCGAGTGGTAACCATTGTGACAAATTATCGCAGAGCAATCATCGCAAGCGGTAACATGCAACTGGGGGTACAGCTGATGGATTTACCTTATGAAAGGCTTTCTTGTCAAATACTGCACAGATTATATACACAATTGATGAAAAAGTCAGCAAGAATGGTTGTTTTAATCAATAAAGTTTACCTCAGAAATGTTTTCCATCTTGAATGTTTCGAAGAGATCGCGATCGGCCTTTGCTTTTATGATGTGTGTACGTACAGATCGGACGTATTAGACAACTCGTCCTGCATGGTCTGAGATGGCCATGTGACACGGAATTGGTTGGTATCCGGCGAGTTGTGTAGTAATTGTTACGGAGAATGCGATCGGAGCATGAAATTAGACTCATTTCAAGGCTGTGTGCATGACACCTTTGCTCACTATGCGAACTTCCTCCACAAACGTTGGCAGGGTGTTTGCGTGCTACGCCTCGAACTTAAGGATACTTAAATTGCGATGTTGTCGATCGCGCGCGATCAGAAACAAATAATGTTGCTGTTTGTTTCTCTCTCCGGTCTTTTAATAAATGGACAGCCTGGAAAAAACGGAAGTTGAGGTTTTGTTTTTTTAAACCGGATATCCGGGTAAATCCGGAAAAGTGGCATCTCTGATTATCCAGGGGGTCTATCATTAAAGTTATTTCCATTTATATATGTTAATAAATTTCCATTTGTGGCTTTGGCAAAAACAAATAACTGACCTCTAACCAATGACTGACCTGATTTGCTGTTACCAGCATCTGAGCTGACCAATGACGTAGCTTCTTGTAGTAGTCTATTCCCAAGGATAGCTGGGTTACGACACAGCTGTATCAACTGACTAAACTCTTCCTTCTCACTTAGATCTTGGCCGATGTAGGAGCCTAGCGATGATGATGATGGAAACCTCGACGCAGTACCTAGCCCAATCAGTCAAACACAAAAATTAATTTTTTGAATTGAAACAACCCCATCTGGAAGTATTGTGTTGTTTTGTTGTTTTGTGTTGTTGTGAGAAGAAATTTAGGGTTGAACAAACAAAATTTGACAAGAGCGAGACTTGAACGTGCAACCTCCGGACTAACGAGCCGGCACTCTCCCAACTGAGCTACCTAGCACATATGTTGGCAGTCTCCCTGTTTTGTCAACATCTTTGTTCAGGGGTTCCAGTCAAAAGCCATTCGACCTGTAACTGCTGTGTAGCCAGGGATCACACCCAAGTTTACGATACAACCTGGGAAATGACAGCAGAGAAATAAATATACTCATTCAAAAACCAGTAAAGTACCAAACTTTTGAAGTGTGTTCAAATAGATATGTAGACCAGCTTACCTTCTCTGCGTCTCGGATGGCGAGCCTTCAAACTAGTGACAACTGCTTCACATAGAAACCCTGCCACCTGAGATGAAATAAAGCACAGAAATGTTGAATCCAATGAATTGCTATTGGCTGTATGAAACATTGGCTTTTGTTAAGCAATTTATGCATGTCTTTAAAAAGACAGTACAAAATTTTCTTCTTGCAGTTTTTTCAATAAGTAACTGTTTGCCTGTGCGGGAACTTGATCCAATTCTGTGGCACTACTTACCACAGAATTCTGTATAGCATGTGATTCTGTGGCCGTTTTCAAAACCACAGCTCGGGCTTCGTCTCTGTCAGTTATTTAGAAAATGTGTGCTGTACTTATGGGCAACCCCCACCCAAGTTGCAAGTCCAATGCAGGGATGAGATTTGACGTGTGTGAAAATGCCTTGCGGGCCTGGGTTCCCCCTTATTCTAGACTTGGAACCTCACAGATATTAAAATTCAGAAGCTTTTAAAGACTCTCTGCGTCAACAAAAATAAAAAAATTATGGGTTTAGACACAACATGGACTCTATCTTTCTCCCTTCGGTGACTGCTTTACTTCTTTCAAGAAAATTTGAAGGCTCTGTGAGATTTTGAGAAAAACCTGAAATCAGGATAAATCCTGAGAAACCACAAGCCTGCCAGTGTCAGTTGTGACTGGAGTTTACTCCAGGAACAATTTACCTATAACTTACCACTGTGACCTCGACCTTTTCACCCCCAAAACACACCTAACTTTCAACTCCCAAAGGGCAACCCCCCCCAAGATACAAGTTTAAATGTCAATTATAACTGGAGTTACGGTATGGAAACAAAAGTACCCAGCCGGACAGACGTCCGGACGCCAAGGTCAAGAAGTCCACACACCGTAGGCAATGACAATTCCCCTTTCAGCTTATGAGGCTGAGGGTAATTACAAATAATTTGTTATATTCTTGCGGCAAAGCTGACATCGCTCATACAAACAAAAATGCCCGGATTTGCCTTGCCTGTATGTCAGTCATTTCATTGGCCAGGATGAATGTTTTGGAGATAGCAAAGCGTTGTGGGTGAATGCATCGTAGTATGGATCTCAGGCTATCAAAAGGAGCTTGAATCACAACCGACTTGTAACTGCTGCTGAGAATCTACATATAAAATGAACAAGAAATAAAACTACCTTAGAATCTGGTACAGCAATGGACCTTAAGCATTGACGTCTTCACGCCGCCATCTTGGATGAAAAACGATGATGCAATAATGGAAAACGCACATCTATGAATGCGCGGCACACAGGATGGGCCAATTAACAACGTCCTTTTGAACTCTAGCCGAGGGCGTCCTACTCAAATGACGTCATGTTGCTCACTTTAAACAGCTTTTGTAAAATTTTAGAACTCATGTCAGGTAGTAGTGTACCAGGCTGACTAAATCTGCCCAATTTATAACGCACTTCAATTCGTAACAACACACCATGAAACCTTAAAATGGAAGGTGCAGTTCTTACCAAATAAAGTTTTGAAAGTAAGTTCAGCTAGTCTGCAGTCACTGTTTCTAGATTTTTTGTATTTGGAAATATTAAAAAAACAGCATCATCTGTCAAAATCGTTCAGAGAATTTTTTTTTTACAAATAATAATTTCGGAGAAAATCAGGCCATGCAACTTTAACAGTTGGAATGAGTTCAAGCAGTGTTTTTTACCTGGCCTATTCTGTATGCATTGATGACTCTATTACAGCACTGCTTAGCCTGGGATGAGCAGTTAGCTGAGAGTGATTCCATAGTGTTTAGTGTGTCATCTAACTCCTCCTCATACTGGTCCAGGCTAACCATACTGGTCATACTCACAGCTGTAAAAGACACAACAAAGGGAAACTATTAGTTTCTGTTTGATATTCTCTTATAATTATGCAGCCTTATTCAGAGTCAAGCCTTATTCAGAGTTGATGCACCAGGGCCCTTCATCCTTAGCAGTAAGCTTGCTGCTTAGCAGTAAGCAAACTTTCGTGCTAACTATAGCAAACAAATTTGCTTAAGCATAAGCGTATTTCACAGGTTAGCAACAAATTTGGCAGCCAGCCTGCGCGTTCACCATGGATTTACATTATTACGTCATTCATTTTCACGAAGTAAGCTCCGGAAGGTTAGCATGCCTTTTCCTGTGGTTTTGGATAGCAGAACTATGAAAGGGAAACTTGTACAGTAAGCAGAAAAAGTTGCTTAAGCTTAAGCGTAATTCACAGGTTAGCGAGACAATTTGGATTTGCATTGTTACGTTATTAATTTTAAAACAATAAACCACAAATTAATTTTCACGCAGTAATCACTGGAAGGTTAGCATGCCTTTTCGTGTGCTTACGGATAGCAGCGTTATGAAATGGAAACTTGCTCAGTAAGCACAGCAGCTCTATGTAGTTGGGTCCAAACGGCCAAGACAAAATTCTTAAACCAAGCATCCTCACTTCTTCATGCCCTTAACAAAGAGAACTTACCACTTGAGTCAAGCTTTATTTAGAGCTGATGCATTTGACTTGTGACCAGACGGCTACTCTAATTTCTAAGACCAATTTCTTAAACCAAGCGCCCTCATTTCTTAATATCCCTATAAAAAGGAGAACTTACTACTTGCAGATCGTGTGAGCATCCCTTTAGACATCATACCCTTCCAAGCATCACTCATCTTTCTACTTCGCCTTCCTCCAACACCTCCTAGACTTGTGGATCCCACTGCTGCCACCATTCTCTTCATGTCAGGCTTCATCTGATTGGTTGCAATGAGGCCCATAGCTAGCTGGATGCTGGTTAGTATGATGGAGAGGTCCTCGTGGGGATGGTTGAACTGTTTGGCTAGTTGATAGGCTTTCTTGATGCAGCACTTGTCAAGAAGCTTGCCCAAGATTAAGTTCAAAGCTGCTACCTCCTGTGGATCAGATGACAATGCAAAAGATTAAGAATTGCCCCCAAACAATGGTATTGACAACATAGGGACACCGTAAACTAGAGCTACTTACTCAGATTGTAGAGCAACAGCAAGTAAATCCAGGGGTTGCAGGTTCCAATCCTGCTCCAGTCACTTTGTGTTTGGTCACCCAAAATTCAGGCCCTTTTTCTGCGACAATTTTCTGTGAGTTACTTTACATGTACTATTTGACTCTTTGCAGAAAAGAGATGTCTATTAACTCTTGAGGCTTTCGTTGTGAATGACTTGATAGAAAAATCAAACTTTGTACAAAATCTTCATACAATGTGACCATCTTATTTTCTGCTTACAAGAAACTGAAGATCTCAATTAAAAAGTACTGCTACACAAATGTGTTTGCCGAGCAAAAAACTACATGAATCCAGTAACAAACAATGCAATATTTCTTCAAAGCATTTTTTCTTTGCTCAGGTCATTTGGCAAATTTTGTACCTTTTCATCTTTAAGGATTGGAGGGGAGTATGGATCCACCTTGACATCAGCAACATAGAGTAATTCCTCTGATATGAGACACTTACAGTCCATATCACCAAACCTATCATCAGGGTCAGTACTGAAAGCGCCCTCTAGCAGCGTAGGAGGGACAGAGCTGGTTTCCATCTGAGAATTAAAACACAGCATAAGATTGATCTGGACGTCGAGGACAAAGAGTCTGGTGAGGCATATTGGTGTCAGTTGAAAGAGGGTGCAGTTATGGTTGTTTTTAAGCAGATGATGCGGCGCAATTGGCTGCCAACAGACGTTGCAAGTAAACAAGAAAACAACTCGAACGAAGACTACATACAAAATACCCATAAATATTTGCCACAGGACCAAGGGTCATTTCCCAGGGGTGTTGGGGGGGGGGGATTTGGGAGAAAATAAATTTGGGAGAGGGGGTTATCAAACTTTACTTGATTTGAAAGAATTGTCCCATTCAGGTTTTCTTCCAACAACAACATTTATAATTGTAAGTTATCTTTGGCGGAAAAGAGTTCAGTTCTTTAGACTTTTTACAGGATTCCTTTGGTTCTTTGATTTTTTATTTAATTTGGGGTTTAACAAAGATCAATTGACCATCAACATTACAGCTATATAGCTCAGTTGGTTAATCCGGAGGTCACAGGTTCAAATTCTGCTCTAGCCAATTTTTTCTTTGATCACCCCCTTCCCCCAACATTTCATGTTAAGAAGATACAAAATGCTCAATCTAAAAATAGTAAAAATTTACCCAGTCAGTTTCCATTGGTTTAATGCTTGATATTTGAAATAAAAAGTCGCATCCCCTTCAAGTGATCCCTCTCCTGCCGCTTCCCAGGTAGTATCGTAAAAACTTAGGAGTGATCCCTGACATTAGAGAAAATACAGGTCGAATGGCTTCTGAGCGGTACCCCCAACACAAATATTGACAAAATAGGGAGACCGCCAACACTAGGGCTAGACGGCTCATTTGGCAGAGTACCAGCTCATGCTGTAGTAAATGTTTTCTTTGTTTAACCCCAAATTTATAAAAAATGTACCCTTCAGGTTCATTTCTTGAATTGTTGTTGAAATGATGAAATACAGGGAGAATTCTCACCTTTTCCACCTCAGCGCTTAGTCTCCAGCGCCAGGCCTCTTGCTGTAGCCTTTCTGCAACTGCTTTCTCTTGTGAGGTTGCATTGGTCTCTTTAGATAACCATCTTTGAGCAAGACTAAGCAAAGTGGCTTTCTCTCTGGCTTGTAAGTCTTTCTGCTCCTTGACCTGATTCTACAAAGGGCAAGCAAAACAAGTGTTCACTCGATAAAGAGTACAAATTAGGTCAATAGATTTATCAATTCTAGCAGTGCTCTGTACTGACTTTGTGTAATGCCATGCAATTTAAGCTGTATATTTCTAATTTTTTATTTCAAATTTCAAATGTTTTTTAAAAAGAAACAATGACTGCAGTCAAGCTTAAGCTCAAAGCCGACTTCCCAAATTTTCTTTACGTCAAAACTTGGACTTCCATTTTCAGGTGACATGGTGTGTTTTAACCAATCCAAATGTGATACAAATTGGTTTGATTTGACCAGTTTTATTATGCAAGATTTTAAAAAATTGATGCGATGGACATTTACATTTCAAACCACTTCCAGAATGTCCTGTTCTGGTTGCAGTCGGTATACTGGTTGACGTATAATGACTTCCTGACATTTCATTAGTTAGCGTGCACTGGCATGAGCTCATTGTGTATACTTTTTTTTTCCTAAACAAAGAGGAGAAAGGGTACTGGAATTCATGCTCTAAATCACCCTTTTTCCAAGGGTAATTGTGTAATCCCCGGTTTCAGGCCTTCATCCTTTTGTTGTACAAACAAGGATTACAAGAGATCAATAGGCTTCCATCATTGTTTATCTTTGTATTCGGCATATGGGAGGTAGGGACAACGTGAAAACAATACATAATTATTTTTCTCCAAAGAGAACAACAAATCCTTGTGCATTTTTTGAGAACATTTTTTGTTTTGCCAGGGTTTCATTGTGACAAAAAAATTATTCCTGAAGCTCTGAAATGTTCAGAAAACATTAATATTGCGCAGAGTTTTGTTAATACCGTTGTGAAGCGGTAAATCTGCCCAGGGCACCACTAGTGTTAAACAACTTTGGCCTTTAACATTTATAGCATTTTTTGAAAAAGTTTGATGGATATGAAACTAGAATGAAGCTAATAATGCTGTTGGATTTTGATGGGTTTACAGCCGGTAGAATCCAGAACTTACTTGGAAAAATGTTGATGCTGTACTCCCAATAACACGGTTTGCCTTGAATGTTTTATTACACGTTTTCCAAAAAATCATCCTGCCTGATTCAGCATTCCACACCTTTGACCTCTGGAGGTCATTCAGGTCAAAAAGCAACTGTGGGAAAATGGGAATGAAGATACACAAATTTATCACCCTGCAGCCATATTGATTTGTCCATAAAATTTCTACAATAAAACTTTGTATGGGGAAGTATCTGTTCCTTAATTACTTATGACAATCAGCACTTGGGGGCGTCATGGCCGAGCGGTTTAAAGCATCAAATTCAAGTTCTGGAGTGTGGATTCGAATCCCTGTCATGACACTTTTGTCCTTGAGCAAGATGCTTTACTATAATTGTTTTAGGGAGCTGAGAAAGATTAAAGGAATGTTACTGGCCCACTAGTGTAAAGTGCATTGATACGTTATTGTGAAATGCGCTATACAAGAACTAGTTATTATATTATTTTTATTATGAAAATTTCAACTGCGCAGTTTGACAAAAGAGAGCAAAGTGCCAGGCACAGCAAGACTTTGCTCTGTGTTTTTCAAGTTTCAATGGCATGGCTGAGTAACCCCAAACAAAGAAATCAATGAAGCTGATCAGCTGAAAAGTTGTATGACTGATTTATATATGAAACCATACTGCAGCCTGAGATAATTTATAGATAATTTATAGATAATTTATAGATAATTTATAGATAATTTATAGATAATTTATAGATAATTTATAGATAATTTATAGATAATTTATAGATAATTTATAGATAATTTATAGATAATTTATAGATAATTCGGAGCAGGGAGTAGCATGAAGTTTTTCCAATCTCAATTAGGCTTTGTTTTTTCATTGAAAATTGTAATACCACTACAAAACAAGATTATCCCTTTCAACTCTAGCATTTCTAAAATCGGTCACCGGAGACCTATACAATAAAAAAACAAAACATTAAATTGAAAAATGGCCACAACGTTTTCCCGAAACCTTGTGGGACGTACAAACTTAGAAATAAATGTAGCCCGACATAAGCTTTATAGTGATGTATAATGTTAACCGGTTTATGAAGGGTCAATCAGTAGTTTTAATAAATGACCTGAACACATGATGCAAAATTTGCAAAAAAGGTTCAAAGTTTAAAGGGATTTATGCAAAGTTTCAAATGCAAAACCTGTTCAACGATGACTTGATCAACAGGAAGTCCAGCCACACTAGCAAACTCCTTGGCCTTCTTGAATGACTTTGTCTCTTTCAAGCATTGTAAAACTCTGTTACACTCTGCTGTGTACTCAAGCTCATTGACACCAACAAGACGAGTTATCTGGGCTTGTATCGGGGTGTCTGCCAGGGCTTGTGTCACCTTGTGTAGCTTGTTGAAATCAGGAGCTGGGAAACAAAGTAGTCAGTGGTTTGAAGCGATTATTTGAATGTAGTTATTATTTTTGCAGTTTTGCAGTGTAGTTCATTTAGGTGCAGCTATAAATCCCCTTCTTCATATTCAATCTATTATATTTACATTATAATTATTAATTTGGGCAACTATTTAAAAAAAAACAATCAAAATACCCAAAAAACATTAACAGAATCTACAATATTTTATTGTCAGTGGAAAAAAAGTCAATTAACCTCAAAGCTTTCTATCGAACTTGAAGCAAACATATTTGAGAGGATTACAAATGTCACCGTCTACTCATGGAGGTAGAACTTCCATGGTCAACTTGACTAACATGAACTCTCCAAACTCACACCTTTGGCAAGATACAATCCTGTAGATGTATCCATGAACAAGAACCTCTAGCAAGCACAAAGTTACTCACAAGGTGAAGCTAGACACAATCTGGAAGACGACTAAAGAGCTCCGCTGTGAACCCCTTCTCTGAACATAATCCCTCCATATCTTACTGTGTCTTATTATTACTATTATTGTTATTATTCATATTTCTGGTATTGAAAGCAAGGATGCCTCATAAGTGAACTTAATCACTGTAGCTAGTAAGCCTGAGTAAACCTGTTAACCAGAAACACTGAGGTCAACCTAACGATAAGCGTTATAGGTTCTTTTATGTGCACTACAAATCCTAGTACACGGGACAAACGGCTTGATGTCCCAAATGAAGGACAAAGCAATTATGTTAAAGTATCTTACTCAAGGACACAAGTGTCAAGACCACGACTCGAACCAACACTCTGCTAGTCAGAAACACCAGAGCTTGATTCCAGTGCTCTTAACTGCTCGCCACGACAAGCTACTAACATACCTTGTCTCGACACAATCCTGGAGAAGTTTGCATGAGCCAAGACCTCAAGCAGAGAGCAGGTATCCCAGTAGGTGGAACTAATCATCACCATGGATAAAACCACAGAGCTTGCTGTCTCCTCGTACCACTTCAGATTTCCAATCTTGAAATCTGGTGAGGTTCGTGGACTCTGAGACCCTGATCCTGAGATACCCTTTCTGCGACACTGAACGATCCAACGAGAACAAAGAAATGCATCAACAAAATCCGGCTACACATGTGTGAATCACTAATCACTGTTTGCACTAATCAAAAATATATTTTTTACATTTTCTTGAAGTTATTTTCTCTGCTAAGGGTCTGCAGATATCAATCATTAAAAAATAAAAAATAAAAAATAAAAAATGTAACAAATATTTGTTATTCCATCTCATCTTGGGAGGCTAGCTTTTTTAAAACACTATATGCCCCCAGGGTATTGTAAACAAAGGCCTTGGGGCGAGGCATCCAAACATGTTATGAAGATAGACAACAACAAAATGAAAATAATTGATTATAAAATTAAAGAGTCAGCTACAGTTGAGGTGCCACAAGGAATCACTGCTGATAACTACCTTAAGAATAGCAGCCTTGAAGTCTTGCAGGCAGATCTTAGCTTGAGATGTATCGCATTTGATCAACATTGCCTCGCAGAAATTCAGAAAAGGATTCAAGGCGCAGTCCTGAAAAGAAATTCACAACATGAACATGAGAAGCATTAGCTGGTGTTTGCAAGAAAGAAAAGTCTCTCCCTCGTCTTAGAGGAAAGGTATAAAACTTTGGTAATAAGAGGATTTCAAAATTGTTTTCTATCAGTGTAACTTTGGGATTAAAGGTATGGAGCAAACCTCTAGATAACAAGCAAACAATTATAAATGTGCCAACAAGAACCCTTTTGTCACAACTAAAATAATAATTATTATTATAGTTGTATACTTCTGGTAATGAAACAAAGATGCCTCATAAGTGAGCTTAATGACTGTAGCGCGCAAGCCTGAGGAAACCTGTAAACAAGGGTGCTTGCTATGTGAACCAGAAACACCATAAGAACAAAGTATTTAATTATTATTTCCACCCAGCAAACACTTCAATTTACTCTCTTACATTACAACCTAACAAAGACTTTCTCTACTTTCGGGCTACTCATTCACCTTATCAAAAATGTAGAATCCTTTGGTCAAAAGTGTGACTTGACCGGTAGTCATGGCAACCTCAACAATCAAAGTCAACTCTTCCAGCATCCAGCTGTGCCACTGGACTGAGATCATTGACTCGGTGACCTTATTGGTAGAGGTCGGGTCATCAAGAGAGGTCAATAACCATGTGCAGAGACAATCTAAAGGAGCACAATCCTATGGTGAATTAGAATGAAAACAAATTAAGACATTATGAGTTGTAGAAGCAAAAAAGAAATGCAAAAGTATGGATTATTCGAATTAAAGAGCACCTTCTACAGTTTCCCCAGGAGGAGTCTTGCAGTTTTGGTCTTCATGCAGCACTCGCTGCACAACCGCGATTGTTGAAGTTTTAATTGTTTGAAAAGCAGCGAGGATATATTTTTCTGCGTCTATGACATAGTATGTGTTTTTGTATAGTCTGGTGAATGTTTTCCACATTCATGTCAGACAAGGCTCCAAACTGCCCGAGTGCAGCAGAGTTGCGAGTGTTTTTTTTAAGTTGACCTCTTTTGGGGAAAATTTATCTCTAGAGTAAACTGTAGAAGGCATACTGTACTGTGAATCACTGTATTAATGAAAGTTAATTTCCATTTGCTAAATCTTCAAGCGCCTGGCCCAATTTCATAACTTGTGGATAAGCACAAGATTTGCTTAGCAGAGAAATATTACTTATGGGGCCATTTAGTGTTACTAACATTTGTAAATTGCAAATTTGTTTTAAAAACTGTTTTAACTCACTCACCAAAGTTTTCACTTTAAAACTTTGTTTCTGTTTTTATTTATTATTATTATTTGTTTTAATGTTTTTTTAATTGAAAAGTAAACTTTGTTTTTCAGAGATTTCCTTTAACCCACCCACCCACATTAAAAAAAAAAAAAAAAATTGATAATTCTGAATTTCCCAAAAGCACAGAAAATTCTTGCTTAGTAGAAACATAATACCAGCCAAGATGCCCTGCTGGTAACCTGCTTAATAAGTTAATTTGGACACCAATTATTTCTGCTAACCAGTACATCATTTTGATATGGTGTAAATTGTAACAGAAAATACTTTTTCAAGAACTTTCTGATACATTTCATTTGAGTTAATTTTTTGTCCATTACTTTGGTGGGAAAATGTGGCAATGGATAAATTAAACATCAATCTTTAAATGTACCTTATAGCATGACGCTATGATGGCAAGAACCGGTTCCCTGAGTATCACTGCATGTGCTAGTAGAGACTTCCATGGCACCGGTGAAGTGTTACACTCAAACAGAACACTGAAGAGATCCTTGGGAACTCTACTAATGTTAAGCTCTGAAAATAATAATCATGGCAGTGGGTGAACAATTGAAGGTAAGGAAGTATACATAGGCAAAATTCTAAAGCAAGATACAATAAAAGTCACCTGTGAAAGTTTCAGCTGAATACAGTGTCTACTTGCTGAGGAAACAGCAACAAATCTGTCACGGTATTTTCACAAGAATATCCAATCCATCCACGTTTAGCGAGGTGACAGCGGGTACCAACCGCATCTCTGGCCGCAGCATTCGAGAACAGACACCAACCCTCAGAAATCTGAGAAATGGTTCATGCATAAATCCTTTCTCAAATTCAAATGTTTTTGGGCGAAATTTTTTCCAAGCATGCTTCAATGGGAATTCTTTTTTTAAAATAGTTCATACTATCAACAGATGCAGTGCTTCTCACTTATTAAATTGTTATGGTCATTAAGTTTAGGAGTAGTTAGCAATCTATGATCCTACCTTTAAGCAAATGAATTCTTTACAGTCTATTTTTATAGCCACCATGCAAACAGACATACCTAGTGGAGCAGTAGGTTGTGTAGTACTATCATCAGTTGATAGAGCCTCGTCACTTCCACATGTTGTATCATCCTCAGAACTCATATCAGCAGCTGGGTAAACAATGAAAACCAAAATTTCAGTACATGGCACACTTTTGTTCTTCTTTAAACATTTCAGGTTTTGTATATTGGAGGATCGATATGGGTTTCATTCTGTGGTACATCATGTACAATATATTGTAATCTCGCTATATCTGAGTGTGATTTATCATACTGGTTCTTTGCAGGAATTTTATTGTTTATGTTCTTATAATAACCGTACTGGTCCTCTCAATGTTTAGACTAGCCTGCTCAAGTTTTCCCCCATCTCTGCTGTCTCCTAGTGTCAAAAACAACTCTTAAGAAACCAAAATCAGAGTATAATTTATCAGACTGGTTCTTTAAGGAAACCGCTTTTGTTTATGGTTCTTATAAGAACCCTACTTGTCTCCTCAACATATCAACTAGCCTGATCCAGTCTTGCTCATCTGTTAAGTCAGAAAGACGTCCTAAAAATCCTAAACAAAACAACAATGCAAATTTAATTTTTTTTCAAGAGATATTTCGGGGCTCACTTCTCCTTCTGAGGAATCCAACGCGATGATAGTAGTGCGCCTTAACATCACGCACTCGTTGGGATGATTGAGGGCGCTGTCTTATCCCCTGTGGGTCGTCTCTGATGAGGGCTGGGCCAAAGTGCAGGTTACGGAATGCATCATGGAGGTGCTCCCTCACTGTGGTGGAGCTGAATTTCTTCAGAAGATCCAAGACCTGTGTGAGAAATTGTGCAAATTAATTTACATCATCACCACATTTGCAAGGTCAGTAACACTGCATGCAGTAACACCACAATAAAACCACATTAAAATTTATTTGTTTATTTATTCTATTACACATCCAACAACAACACAATTAGCATCAACAATAGCACGAATAGGGAAAAAAAAAATATATATATTCAATTTTAGATGTGGGAGGAAACCCAGTGGGGGAAACCCATGCAATCAGGTAGGGACCGAGAACCCAATTCATGCAAGGCTCCAGTCTGAGGTGGGATTCGAACCTAGGTCCACAGAGGTGGAAGAAGGGGAAGAAAACCACTGAGCCAAACTTATCACCATCACAGTAATACCACAGTAACACCAAATTCAAACCAGCCACTGTTTTGACACTCATGCCAATTTTATTTTTATCATCACTACACTTGTAAGATCAGTAACACAACAGTACCATCACAGCAACACCATAGTAATATCAAAGTAATATGTAAACACATGCCAGGGTAAATAAAGGACCTTGCTCATCTGAACATCTGACAAAACCAATTCGAGAACTCTTTTGAATGACAGAAAATGTTGCATTTTTATGTGATACCGCAAAGCTTGCACTTCTCTCTTTGTATTTTTAGATAATCTTCCCGTCAAGGGAATTCAGCAAAACTTCTACAAGGGGATCTGAACAGCCAATCTCTAAAATACAAATATTGGTTAAATGTCTATGATTATGAAATGCACAAATAAAGAAATTGTGATTCAGTAAATAAGTGACAATACTTGTTATAGTCATTGTGAAATAAGCGGTTAGCTCGGTAGGACTTGAACCCACAACCTTGTGATCGCAAGTCGTGCAGTCTAACCACTGAACCACAGTGACTGTTATTAAACCCTGACCTGTTCTTTAGGGTACTGATGTGCCTGTGCAAAGCAGGTGAAGTGTAGCCATTGGTTGTCTGAAGCACACTGTATCAAGTAGACTTCACTAAGAGGGAGCTGATGACGACGGCAGAAGAGAATTACTAACGTCCATTCCTCTGAAGCCTCCCATGATGTCCTGTGTAAAAAGCAAATCATATGACACAACCTTTACTTCTTATCATTGAAATTATTTATGTGTAGCTTTGCTTGGGGGAGGATCAACAGATGTTTGGATTGCAAACTGTGCATAAATTTGCGCAAAAGCAGGTAAATATACACAAAAGTTTCGCACCAAATTTTGCCAGTTAAATTTCGGAATTATGTTTCTGTCACATGTTAACTTGCACAAACAGAGTTTATTCATTTATTTATTAACAAGAATGTGTTCATCGCCTGATGTTTCGACCCTTGTTAAGCCTTTAAGAAAGACTCCACTAGGGTTGAAATGTGAGGCCAAGTTTTGCATTTATACCATTAGTCATTTTGGTTGGTAGACAGTTTGCAACAGCAATTTTTCACATATTTTTTTAATTTATTTATTTTCATACATCCCTTTATCAGGGTATGTCCAAACATTCAAAACATCTGCTTTAAAATACCACCCGAGTAATATTCCTCTGGATTTGTTTTTCTGCGGGACTTGGATGGCAATCAGTATACAATTTTCTCAAATTACAAATGAACAAAATATAATCAAAATAAAATCCATTTATGTAGACTTACAGTTTAGTTTTGGCAAGGTTGAGTTGATTTGTGATGGCATTCTCTAACAACTGCAACAACTCTTTAGCATTTCCCCTTCCTTGAAGACACACAAGGAGCATCCTCACTGCAGTTGAAACAAAAGTTTCCACAAATAAAACATGCATTCATCATATATGTAACATGTTCTTGCAAAATCAAACAGCACTAGGCAGGGGATCAGTTAATGGTATGAGTTATTGGTACGTTCTGAAAGAATGGTGGCATATCGTGGCTGAGCGGCCAAGCACACCAGATGCCAGCTCTGGTGTTTCCGATCAGCAGAGTGTGGGTTTCAGTCTAGACACGTGTGTCCTTAAGCAAGACAATTGATGGGACAAAAAGCCATTGGTCCTGTGTGTTGTGTAATGCACATAAAATAACCCAGTACACTTATTGTTAAAGGGTGTATACAACATTGGTAAGATTGAAAATATAAAGGCTCACAGATTTGCACATAACTTACATGGTATAAAGATGGTCATGGTGGAAAACTTCCCTTGAAATAGTTTTGCTTGAAATGCCATAGTTTTTAGGAAATGAGTAAAACAATAGTCTTTATCCTGCAGGATAAAATCTTATGTTTGAAAAAAAGTTAAAACATATAATGGGGTTTTTCACTGTTTTCTCATGACTCCGAAGACCGATTGAGCTTAAACTTTCACAGGTTTGTTATTTCATGTATATGTTGGGTCACATCAAGTGTGGATACTGGTCTTTGGCAATTACCAATGTTGTACATTGTCTTTAAGAGAGGGGGTTTTCTGGTATGGTTGGCTGCAGAATGAGCCACTTTACCATGTGAACCCTTGCAAGATGCTATATTAATGAGTCTCATAATCTCATAAAGTCTACCTAGATTTTGTTCCAGATCTTGATCTTTTCTGGCCTTTCCTCCACCAACCCCGTGGGAAGATTTCTTCTCTAGGATGGCCAAGGCAGCTTGGAGGTCCATCCGTATGGACATACTGTCCTGACCGAGCATCTCAACAAATGCGACACAGGCTGAGGCGATGGTTCGGTTAGACAAGTGCCTGATCGCAATGCTGTAAGCCTTCAGGTAGGCCTGCAGCACCCTGGATATATGGAGAGTGGTATTAATAATAATAATAATTAAAACAATAATAATAATAATAGACAGTTATAAAGCACATAATGCAGGAGCCTCTACGTGCAACACAAAACATAAAACAATGAAATATATGAAGCAATTTGTTACAAAAATCATAATAGAGTCATCTTGGCGAATATGAACGGCTAAGTCATTCCATAATAAAGGTGCAATGAAGTTGAAGGCTCTTTGACCATAAAATGTTGAATAAACAGTAGTTTGCATCAGTAAGGATTGGCCAGTCAAACAAAGGGGGCAAACAGGAATACATTTATGCAGAAGATCAGATATAAAGTCTGGATGTAGTTGAATAAACAGTAGTTTGCATCAGTAAGGATTGGCCAGTCAAACAAAGGGGGCAAACAGTAATACATTTATGCAGAAGATCAGATATAAAGTCTGGATGTAGTTGAATAAACAGTAGTTTGCATCAGTAAGGATTGGCCAGTCAAACAAAGGGGGCAAACAGTAATACATTTATGCAGAAGATCAGATATAAAGTCTGGATATAGTTGAATAAACAGTAGTTTGCATCAGTAAGGATTGGCCAGTCAAACAAAGGGGGCAAACAGGAATACATTTATGCAGAAGATCAGATATAAAGTCTGGATATAGTCCATGAAGAGCCTTGAAAGTGAGGAGATTTAACTTATACACCAGGGGTAGAAATAGACATCTGACATACTGGGGCCAAATTTAGCCCCTGGGTGAGCAAAAAAAGGACCGGCCCAGGGGCTGTCCTCCTGGGACTAGGGGCTTTTCCCGAATTACACAATACTGTATTGTTTTTAAAGACAACACAAATTATCTTTAACTCACACTCTCTCTCTCTCTCTCTGACTTTTTCCCTCTGGGGAGTTATTTAACGTCATGTCCAGGGAACGCTCAATGTTTATTGCGCTGGTAACAAAAAGCTCCACGCTGCGTCTGCTTACAGAGTGAAGACAGGGGACCAGTGAGACAAGAAAATTAACTCTATTTGGCGGCGCGGTTGAGCCCATTTTTGAGCCCGCAAAACGATTGTGAGAGGAGTTGTGGACTGCCTGGTACCCGCTATATCATATTTCAGCACAGTTTACCAGTTAATATCAGCCGCTTGTCTGAAAATGGTCAATCCCAATCGGCGACCCGAGCGCGATTTTTTCGAGCCCATTTTTGAGATCACGAAACAACTTTGGTCGGCTTGTTGCTGCTTGGTGGGTGGCGTGCATGCAGTGATCGATGGCCATGCATGGGCAGGGGCCATGCATGGGCAGGGGCCATGCCTGGGTACCTGCTAGCTACGTTTCGAACCGCGCCGGTCGTTCGATCGAGTCGCATATCCGGTTGACCTCCTTAGTCCGTCCGTTGATGGGACGATACGTTATTTGAATAAAACCATCAATGAATTTCCACTCTATGACTGAGTGAAATACGGGGGGAAATGGTTCATGTAAGAATGGAACCAAGGGTTTTTTTAAGCGCCGGAAGCGTTGTAGAAATAGAGGGTCAAGGGGCTTTTTATTGGGGACCAAGCGCTAATAGCGCCGGGTTATTTCGTAGCCTGTACACGATACACATTTTAATAGGGAGCAAGTGGAGTTCGTGTAAGATAGGCGTTTTATGTTGAGACTGAGATGTAGATGCAACAAGGCAAGCAGCGGTGTTTCGAACTCATCAATCTTAGAAAGTTCTTTATCTGATCACTCAAGGATCACAACTTTGATTGTAGACCTTCCTTTTGTTTATAACCAGTGACCACCATTTTGTATGGGAGCCTTGAGTAGCACAACATGTATAAACTGGCTTGGCAAAAATGTGTCCTTTTTAGTAAAATATTAAAACTTATTTTACCAAGTATAAGTTTTCTTTTTGTTTTATTTTTAAAATAAATTTCAGAAGTTAATAACCAATAAAAGTCTTACAAAATGATCTTACCTCTTCTTTGTCAGTGTGCCTCCATCCTGCAGTTGACTTGTAAGGAAGGCCAAGTAAGCAAATGAGGGTCTGCCTTGATAGAGGTAGTAGGTGAATCGGAAGGCCTCGGTGTAGGCGTACTGACTGACAAGATGAGACTGTGAGAAATGAGGCATCTCAGTACCGTCTGAAATAAGGTCAAAAGAAACTGGTTTGAGTTATGGGATAGATGAGAATCGGTTTACAATGATTAGTGGCGAAGTCATCTGAATTTGGGCTCCATGAATTGTGCCTATGAGCAAAACATGTACGTGTAACCATAATTGCTTCTCATCACATAGGAGTTGAGGTGGTTTCAGGGATGCAAATGACTGAGTATACAGAAGTAGTAATGTTTTCGAGAACTTCAGTTCTTAGTTTACAGGCACCTGATGACAAGAGTTTCTATCGGCGATTTTAACGAAGTTCAAAAAACCTATTTAAAAATCTGAATAATTAAAATAAAAAACATTTGCTGGGGTAAGAAACAGGGTCTTTGCACCAAACTGACTGACCACAAGACCCAAGTCAAACATCAAGCCTCAACTTACTTTGCTTGTTTCCCATTGGGTTAGTTGTCTGCCATTTGAAGAGTTTAGCTGGATCGTAAGGACAGTTTCCCTGGAACAGACCAAAAGAATTAAATTATTCATACAGACCTGCAATTCTGAACACAATTTCAACACTTTAATTTTCAGTAATGATAAACTGGAATAGGTTGTGGCATGTCGTGGCTGAGCGGTGCAGCGCAATAGACTAAAGCTCTGGTGTTTCTGTTCAGCAGAGTGCGGGTTCGAGTCCCGGTCTTGACACTTGTGTCCTTAAACGAGACACTTCACCATTATTGCTTTGTCCTTCGGATGGGATGTAAAGCCGCAAGTCCCGCGTGTTGTGTAAAGCATTCATGTGCACTCACAACCCTGCTCAGTTTGCAAAACACAACAAGGAGTGTTGAGCAGTACTTGAGCAGTTTTTTTCCCTTTCTTTATCTTAAGGGTTTTCTTTCATTTTGTCAGTGGTAAGTTGACATTTACAATACAACCTAGGAAGTGCCAGCAGAGAGATCAAAGGGGATTCCACTTTTCATTCCTTTTCAAGGGAAACTTACTTTTAGTACTTGAGGGTTGAGCAAAGAAAAAGTGACTAGAGCTGGATTTGAACCTTCGACCTCCAGATTAAAGTGCCGGCGCTCTACCAACTGAGCTAATTCTTACCTGCAATAGTTGGTAGACTGTGATATCCTGTTTACTGACGCCATCTACATCTATGGGTGGAAATACAGCTGCTTGAAGCTTAGGGTACTGCTTGAGGGCCTCCTCCATGATCTCACCATCAACCTTCCAAATTTTCTCTTCTACTGTCAATGCTGGACTCATTGCCTGATACACAAAATGAACGATGGTATGAGCCGCTTCAAGAAGGTATTTAATTCTGCCTCTGCGCAGTATTTTTTTCCTTGAACTTTTGGAGCTTCCAAAATAATGTTGTTGTTGAGACTATCATTGTTACAGTGAAACCTTGACTAAATCAAGTAAAGGCAGCAACTGTTCTCATAAAATGCAGCAACAATTTTTGTTCTCTTGCGAGAAATTTTGGAATGTCTTTCCGTGATTGGCTTGAGTGGGCTACAACTGCAGATACAGATATTGAGATTAAAAGTCTTGGATACTGTAAAGGACCTCTGATGTTGTGAGGTACATGACGTTGGGATGACGTTGGGATGACGTTGGGATGACGTTGGGATGACGTTGGGATGATGCCAGTATGTTGATGGAATGGAAATACTTCTCAGCTTAGTGTACATGCAAGCTTAGGGGCTTTGCTTCATTATTGACCAATTTTTCATACTTCAGTATACTTTTTCTTTGTTTTAGCTCCTCTACAAATCTTCTATATCTTATTCTCCAATAAAATTGTTAGTGATAATTGATATTGTGGAAAATAAATTGAAATTTAAGTTGACGTTGAAATTATTACTGAAAACAGACCAGTCTCGGAATGTAGAAAACGTTTTTACAAAAAGTGAAAGAGATGAATGTAGTTCAGAAGAAATTTATTTGTAGTTCCTGATAGACACCATCTTTATGGGCATCTTGGCTTATGGCTTTGAGCTGGGTCAAGCATTCTAATTTGACTACACAGCAAAGTGGTTCCCCGACCAATCATGCAAGGAATTTGATAGAAGTCCAGAGTGTTGCAAGCAATATTCACATGCATAATGCAGAGTTGTGCATTAACAAAGTGACAATCTAATAGATGTTAATTTTGCATCGGGGGTAAAGCAGATAATTTATTTTTACTTTTTTTTCAAAAAAAATGACTATCATTGCCCCAAAAGGTGGTAAACTTTGCAATAATAATATAATAAGAAATGTATAAAGCGCAAAACAGTTGCATATCAGCTCTGCTTCAAGGCACAATGTGTGACGTCAAGTAGGATCTATCTATTGATACCTCTGAGAATGTTCCCGGTGCATAGATGAGCATTGCCAAGGCAATGACAGGATGTCCTGCCTCAAAGAGTTGAGATATGGTTGGTTGGACGTCTCCAAGCAGTAGATGAGAATTGGAAAGACTGGCCTGGAACATCAGAGATGGATCTTGAAGAAAAATAAAAGGAAAAAGTCATCGTTAACACATGCAAAATAAGAAATGAGGTTACAGTGGCTGATCAAGAAAGTGCAAAAGGGGTTTCCTCCATACCTCTTATAATCCAACAGATAAAATTGACAGTCCACTGGCTCTATGTCCTTCATGTTCCCCCCTATATCAGTCCCTGAACCAACAACCTCTCAATATCAGTATATCTTACGTTACTACTACCACTACTAGTTACAACTACCACTACTAGTTACTACTAGTTACTACTACCACTACTAGTTACTACTACCACTACTAGTTACTACTACCACTACTAGTTACTACTACCACTACTAGTTACTATAACCACTACTAGTTACTACTACCACTACTAGTTACTACTACCACTACTAGTTACTACTACCACTACTAGTTACTACTACCACTACGACTACTCGATTTAATGTCATTTGGTCCCCAATGTTGAGGGTTGGACTCATTTGTAGTGATGTCAGCCTGACTTAGTCACATTTATCCATGCCTCTCAGTCTTGAATAAGATCTGATTTGATGCACTTGAGGTCGACTGGGATGTTGTCCATTTAGTGCTTTCTAAGGCAATCACATTGAACACCCTCAGCCTGCATTTCAAGTATCTTCCTCGGCTACCTTTTATCACTCATGTTCAAAATGTAATAACAATTTCCAAGATGAACACAAGTCTACAGTTTCATTTGAAATAGCACAAAACTACAATTACCAGTGGTCTGTCTTCCAACCCATCTGAAGTGTAGAAGCATCTCCAGCCATCTGTTGTCACTCACTTGTGAAACAACCTCATTCTCTGACAAGTACAATCTACAGACAAAAATAATAGTATGCATAAAATACTTTAAAATATATTAATTTATTTAGTCTGTTTCTCTCCAGCTCTACATCAATCTTCCAACTCTATCCATTCTGGGCTCTGATGTCCTTGTTGCGCCGTACAAGTGCTCAAAACATTTTAAAAAGCGTACGTGCAGAGCAGTCAATTTGGTTAGCCAATCAGCATTGTTTTTCAGTGCTTCCTTTCCATGAGTAAGTGACGAAAGGTGGCGCGCTGCTCATGCTAACAAGGCTGCATGCGTACATTTTCAAGGACAACAGATTGACCTGGTAAGTCTCCCATTGGTTTTAAGCCTTTACCTGTAGAAGTCTAGAAAGAGATACAAGACACTGGTTAGCTGCTCCTTCAGGCACAGATTGATGAACCATTGACTGAACTTCTCTCTAAGATCTCTGTTGTCTCGGAATGGAGTGTCTGAAAATAGCTGCAGGGTACGACCGAGTCTCGTCAGGAGTAGATTCAACTTTCCTAACTCCAACGATGAGAAGATGTCACGGCTAGAAGAGAAAAGAGCGCAGTTGAGTTTGTTAGGTGTTAGAAGAAAAAGGTTAATTTAATGCAAAAATTTGTTAATGGCTTGACGTTTTGACCCTAGCAGAGTCTTTCTAGAAGGCTAAACAGAGCCTTCGAGAAAGACTCTAAGGTCAAAACATCAGGCCGTTAACTATTTTTCCATTTATACTATAGGTCTCTTTGGTTGGTAAGCAGTTTGCAACAGCTTATTCCACGCTCTCAAGTTAATTTATTGAAACAATTTAGTTAGCACCGGGCACATTCAAGTGAGTTATTTCAACCGTAGACCCCCCCCCCCCAAAAAAAAATGAACCATACCTTGCCAGTGCATCCAGTATTTTCTCTCTCAGATAGCCTGGGCAAGCCTCTAGTTCATCAGCACCATGTGTATATAATGCCTGAGTTAGTACTGGATGGAGATGTTCAGGCTTACTATGGCTGCTAGGGGCGCTAGCTGCTATCCAATCAGACAGGCGTTTCCAGTCACAGTGGCTCGTCAAGTAGCTCCAGATGGACTTAGCGTTGAGGGAAGGTCTTAATGATGTATCTGAAGGGGGTGGGAAAGATATTCTCTATAAAAATATGTTTTGTGACCAGTTTCAACGAAAACAACATTTAAATACATGTTATATTTGCATCAAGGATGAAGACAATGAGACAATCCATTGTGCAGCATGTGCAGCATGTGCAGCATGCTCAGACATGCACCTACCGTGCTATGCTTTTGTTTCCCCCCATAAAGAGAAGCACAAAGGGTATTGAAATTCATGCTCAAAATCTCCCTTTCCCCCAATTCAGGACCTTTGTCGTTTTGTTGTACAATTGAGGATTATGAGAGATCAATACGCTGCCACCAATGTTTATCATTGTATTTGGCATATGGGAGGCAAGTCAAAGATTCCAGCAAACCATGGGTCAATATTGGGCAAGGTTCAGGTCTACTCTCGGCCAGATATTCCAAACATTCTCGCTCCAAAGAGAATGAAAAGTTCTGTTCAGTCAGGGTTTCATTGTGACATCAATATTCTTAACAAACAAATTTACCTCGGAAGATTTGACAAGTTCTGCAAAATAATACTGCACAGAGACACGGTAAAGTTTTTAAATAAATGGTGCAAAAAATCAGTTGCCTTAATAACTTGGGCTAATTATTTAAGTCTAACCAACTCTTACCCTTGGATTTTATAAGCACATCAAGTAGCACCCTCTCTCTGGTCTCTTGGTCCCAGGTTCGAACCCACTCCAGGGGGATGTGAACATAGTGGAAGTTCTCACAGTTTGGCGTCTCACACATGACTAGCTCCCCTCGCTGTAGTCTTGTCTCAAGGAGGTTTTGCGCCCATGCATTCAGGGAGTGCTTTGGGGTGACCATACTGGCCCATTTCCTGAGTGGGTGTAATGTGTAAATGAGATATTAATACACAAACTGACAGGGCTGTGAGGCTGGATGATTTACTTTTTAGGGAAAGTATTCTTGGACTAAAAACGTTTTAGATTTGCTGGGTCAGGGCAACATAGTGATATGACAATAGATGGCCATAAGTTTCTTGATCGGAGGGCGATACAGCACTTGGGAAAATGGGGATGGGGGTCTATTGGAAAGTGTATACAAACCCCTTGCACCGCTGTCACATGCAGCTACTTTCTGCCTACGGTCTGCCATTTTGGGATTCAAATTTTATTTAAAGACATGGTGAGTGTGTAAAAACAAATTCCGCAGAAATTCTCACTACACAGTAACAAAGCCCGTTAACACACCGACTCTCAAAATAGCGCAACCAAGATTTATTGCATGATGATGAGCAGTAATTTGGCTCAAAAGGTGCAGGAGTAACTTCTTTTCTGATGCCTTAAATAGGAGGCAGGGGCTTCTTTAGGTTAAGTTAAGGTAGAATCTTTCATCCTTTCCACCCCCCTGATCTTTCTTTATCTATGTAAAGCAGTGTTGTAGGTCTCGAGACCTGGTGTCGGTCTCGAGACCGTCTCGAGACCTTTTTTTGGTGTCTCGGGTCTCGTCTCTGTCTCGGACTGCAAAAGTCTCGGTCTCGGAAGGGCTGGTCTCGGTCTCGGAAGAACTGGTCTCGGTCTCGGTCTCGGTCTCGGCTGCCAATGTCTCGGTCTCGACCCTCGAGACCCCTCGAGACCACAGCAAATAAGGCCTTTCATACACATGAAGTACATGTACGTCGTCTTGGCCTAGAGCCATGTTGCTTTGTTAATAAATACCGCTGCTTTAAGTCTTCATTCAAAACACGCACCCCAGTGTTCTCCACCATGGGTTTTGCCGCCCTCCCAAAGTTTAAGGCCGCCCTGCCAAAGAATTGGCCGCGCTGCCAAAAAAATGACAAACAGACTATTTTTAGCCTGCAATTAATACGATCAAACGAGTAGCCGATGAGCCATGCCTGACTTCCAAACCGCAGCATTGGAATTGCGATCGTTCATTTCAGTTTACCAATGTTAAAACCCGATGCACACAACCACATGGTTCTGACTGCTGAGTTCCACAGCACGTGCATCGGCCCGGGCCCCACAACGTGAGTCCATGCATATAGCGCATAGACAACAGCAGAGTCCAAAGTCCACGCTAACCAACATTCTGCACGCTGTGATTGGCCGTTGATGGCCGTTGATAATTACCATATTCGGTCTCGGTCTCGGTCTCGGACTGCAAAAGTATCGGTCTCGGAAGGGCTGGTCTCAGTCTCGGTAGGGCTGGTCTCGGTCTTGGTCTCGGTCTCGGATGTCAAGGTCTCGGTCTTGGTCTCGGTCTTCCAGGTCTCAACTACAACACTGATGTAAAGTAGTGCTCTAAAAAAACAACTAATATTACCTTTTCCCACTCTCCAGAGCCAATGCTTTGGCTTTATCAAATGATTGACAGGTGTACAAGCGTTCCAATTGGTGGATGAAGCTAATCATACCCTCCTCCTCAGCAGTGAATGATCCTGATTGGCGGAGATGGTCAATCTGTCATGAATATTCATAGATTTATCAGTAATCCTCTGTCTTAATCAAATAGGAGCTTTTAAAGATTCATTGAGAGATCATAAAGTGTTTTTTTAACCTTCAAGAAAGACTCTGTTAGGGTTAAAACATCAGGCCACTAACTATTGTTGGCATTTATATCACAGGTCCTTTTGGTTGGTAAGCAGTTTGCAACAGCTATTTTCTCAAAATCTCAACTGTTTGAATACAAATAAACAAGAGAAAATAGATATAGCTGTTGCAGACTGCTTACCAACCGAAAGGACCTGATGTTATAAATGCAAAAAATATTTAGTGGCCTGACTTTTTGACCCTCGCAGAGTCTTTCTCAAAGGCTAAATGAGAACATAACACAAATAAACAAGAATACTGGTGTACCAGAAGCAGTTAAATGGAAAGAAAAGAAGAGAGAGAGACAGAAAGCAAGGGATGACCAACGAAGGCAACTGAGGGAGGGGGGGGGGTTAAGATAATTTTGTTGGTCTTGACTGATACTTACAAGGAAATCCCTGAGGTTGCTGTTGACAGTATACAAGCACATTCTCTTGAGCTGCGTCTGTACATTGTATCCCTGAAACAAATAAAGAGGAGCAAAAACTGTCTGGTCATCCTACATAAATATTGTCTTATCATAGTTGTTCTTGAGTATGTTGATGTGATTGACTAGTAACCTGTGTGCCAACTTGGCTGCCGGTTCTGCATACTCCAAAGGAGTTGAGATGGTTTCAGGAATGCTAAGGCCCAATGAATGGGTAGTATTAGTGTAAGGCGCTTTGATACAATATTTAAAAGTGCCTAATAAATGCCTATTAACATTATTATTACACCAAGAATACCAAAACAGTTCTTGGGACCCTTGAGTAAAGCCCGGCTCATGCTTTGTGCAGAGAGCAAATTTGACATCATAGCTCTGTGTTTACTGTGAATTTTTTGCAAGGATTGAGCAAAGGGCAACTCTTGCGAATTGTTTGTTGAGAGTTTGTGACGTCAAATTAGCTTCCCATTCGCAGGAAGTATGAACCGGACTTAAAAGGTGTGTACAACATTGGTAAGGTTGAAAATATAAATGCTCACAGATTTGCACGTAACGTACATAGTATAAAGATGGTCATGGTACACAACTTCCCTTGAAATAGTTTTGCTTGAAATGCCATAGTTTTTAGGAAATGAGTGAAACAATAGTCTTTATCCTGCAGGATAAATTCCGGTGTTTGAAAAGGTTTGTTATTTCATGTATATGTTGGGTCACATCAAGTTTGGATACAGGTCTTTGGCATTTACCAATGTTGTACACACCCTTTAAGTCTGATGAATATCTGCTGTATTGTGGACATCTTTTGTTCACAGGTTCATAGCTTATAATGTAACACAAACTCAAGAGCATTCTTACCATGTTTTGGAGCAATTTGGTTGCAGTTTGAAGGTCACTTTGTAGCAGCGATCCCAACATCAGGTGGAGTCCCTTGTCAGTCAGGTCTGACATCTGAACTTTAACCTCTGACCCACCATAGGAACTGCGAAGATGGGCTTGGGCAAGAGGTAGGCAGCGTCCGAGGATGGCATCTTTAATTACTTCCTACAAAGGGATGGAGGGTGGGGAGGCAATGTGTCCCAGATGTAAAAGATTTAACTTTTTATATTTTTGTTTGCCTGTACAGCGATGTGTTAAAGGTAAGGTATACGTGTAATCACTCTTAAAATTATTGGCACTAAAAACCTATTGTTTAGAACCCTACACTAGCTTATGATAGTATAAAGCATTTCGAGAAACATTTCACTTCAAAGAAAAAAGCTTATGTAAAACAGTATCAGTTTTTATGCCCGAAAATATGAATCTGAGAAGCGTTTCAGTCAGAAACGTTTCTCAGATTGTGAATTCCTATTAAGGATTATTCTTCCTGCGTGGACATATTCGCTCCGGATTTTCGGCGATATCTCAAAAACGCGACCACCTTTTGAAATGCAATTTTCACAGGTTAGTTTTATTGTTAATATCTTCATTTATATAGGATTAAAACAATCGAACGGTTCCAAAAACCAAAGGTATACTTTGCCTTTGAATAAAGCACTGTAGACTCTGTACTTTCCCAAGTCCTTAGAAAAATATCCACACGCATAATACTCGGGCGGAATTTGGGCAGAAAAAGGTTAATAATATACAAATATCTCATACTCAAACCTTTCAAAAGTTATACTTGATTTAGCCAAATAGATGTCATAAAGTTGAACAAAGTACATAGAATTATTTTCTTACCTCTTGAGACATTTTCTTCCACTTCTTGATGTTTTTCTGGGCCGTCTTCTCATTAGGCACAAAGTAGTTTGGTGAAACTGAATCTACTTCGTCTGTAAACCAAACGAGGACATTTTAATTTCATTGTAAATATTTAGATTTCAAATGTTCCCATTGTACATGGGTCTTTCAATGCATAAAGGTATGATACACAATTAGTCGTGACCATTAAAGAGGAAGGGAAATGTCAAATTCAGTTTTATGATGTACTCATTTTCTAAAAGATAAGAGTCCTCATGTGAGTGGATTTTTTTTTGGCTGAAGCAGCTCTATGAAATTGGACCCGGAATTTGAGTAAAAAAAACTAAACCGCTAAAAAACTAAAACTTGATTTCATTACCTTCACTCTTGGCATCGTCCTTAGCCTGTGTCCCGATCCATTTTGGACACCCCTTGAGGTACACCCACAGCTCTTTCACATACCCCATCAGCTTAACCAACGCCTCCTCAAGAACCGTCCCAGTCAGATTGAACCCCTCCAAGACATCAAGCCCCTCCCCCTTCTGCACCACCTTCAGCGTCTCCGTAGCGTTCTCGATTAGCTTGTTGACATATGCCAGGGTTAGGTTCAACAGCTGCATGGCGTACTGACGAGACTGGTGGGCCTGGATGTGGTCACGGATTGAGGTGATTAGAAGGTCAATGGCCGACCACAGTTGGGTCTGGTCAGCAGTCAGCGGGGAGGGTGAGCGTGGAACACCACCAATGGGAGAGCTGGGTGTAGGACTATACTTGAACACTGTGCAGAAGACAAATACAGCGTAAAATATCAGTGGCTTTTTCTATAGACCATGTGACCTGTGACACCACATGTTCACAAAAAAGGCAAAATCCTGGATTTACTGCAGGCATAATTTGTACACAGCTTCATGAACAAAGCATAAATTTGTATGTTTATCAAAATCACACCATACAGTTTTTCTCAACTTTTGATGTGAAAAAGCAGGCACATCTCAAAACTTGTTCAGCTTTTAGGTCTTGTGTCCCTCCAGGGCCGCCATACAAATCCATCAAATTCAAGCAAATCCATGAGATGGTCTACGAAGGACTTGGATGGTAAGGGTTTAAAAGAATAAAGCATGAGTTTTCAAATTCTTAATTTTTGTTCCAAAACTTGATTCATCCTTACCGTTTTCTCTACTCTTGAGGAAGAATGCCACTGTGTCCAGCTGACGTTGTTTCAATCCGACCTCCAGAGCATGTATAGGTATAGAGTAATGATCCCAGCTGTTTAGGTGACACACAGTCTCTGCTAGACTTGCACTGCTGTAAATCATCAACTGCAACACAAAGACAAATGCAAGAAAATTAAGGTGACAAAGGAAGATTAAATGCAAGGGAGAAATGCAAAGTTAAACGAGCAGTAACTCAGAGTTAGACCTTGTGTGCAAACTGTATACTTAATTTTGAGTTGAACAAAGAAAAATTGACTAAAGCAGGATTTGAACCAACAACCTCCAGATTATTGTGCCGGTGCTCTACCAACTGAGCTATCTAGCCCTAATGCTGTCAGTCTCCCTATTTTGTCAATATCTTTGTTCAGCGGTGCCAGTCAGAAGCCAAACAACCTATAACTGCCGTGTAGCCAGGGATCACACCTAAGTTTTCTAACTTTTTATTTACACGGCAGTTACAGGTTAAATGGTTCCTGACTGGCACCACCGATTAAAGTTTTGACAAAATAGGGAGACCGCCAACATTAGAGTTAGATGGCTCAGTCGGAAGGCTGTAGGTTCAAGTCCCACTCTAAGCAATTTTGCTATGGTCAACCCGAAATCATTTTAAATTTAATTATTTATTCGAATGCAAGTCTTGAAAGAGTCTTTTGTAAAGTTTGTATGCTAGTCTAAATAGGGCTCAACAATGAATGGTCTCAATCTCACCATTAAACTTTTGAGGTCTCAATCTCACTGTTAAACTTTTGAGGTCTCAAACTTGAAACCAACACTAGAAAAATTGTCTTCTTAGGGTTTACTTAGAGATTTTTTATTTTTATTTGTTTAATACCTTGTTGACGAGAGTTTCCTGATCTACTCCATAAGCGAGTGCTTCAATACCAGTTCTAGACAGTATGAGATATTGATGGCTAGAATCATGAGAGAAGGTGACGACGACAGGCTCTGTAAAGCTGCAAAACAAAAAGTGGGAGATTCTCAATATGGTAAAAATCAGAGTTGACGAGCCTGTTCAATGGATATTTAATGCTGATAAAACATACAAAATGATGCTAAATATGCATTGTATACTCTTGCAGTGCACTGTATAGGACTTATGCATTGACGTCATGACACCGCTATCTTACGAGTAAAGCAATGATGAAACAATGGAAACATACAGTTTTCGCGTGGTGCGCAAGATGGTTCAATGAGCAACCTCCTTCTGACCTGTACATGAGAACCCCCTACTCAAGTGACGTCATGTACATGAGGTCTATTAACCCTCTTGCTGTCTGACCATTCAATACCATTCACTGTGGTTTTGAATGATAGATAAGCTATGCCAGCCTTGCAATATGATACCATGAGGGAATGCATGTACACAGTACACAGTTAGTTCTGTGCACAGTTGTGCCACCATACACAACTTTGGCAGTTGAATGGTTTCAAATGGTTGGTCAACTCACTTGAAAATGTTGCGAACAGTAGGAGGGTTAAATAAGTGTAATGCCATGCATTATAATCTGTACATTACTACTTGGTTTAGCAATCAACATTCCAGAATTAATGACTGCAGTCAAAGTACACACAAGTCAAAGCCAACTTCCCAAAATAATTTTTGGACATAACTTGAACTTTCACAAAGGAAACTCTACAGTCATGTGATGTGTTGTAAACAATATAAATTATGTGTTATCCATTGTAATAATAATAATAATGAACCATTCTTGTATAGCGCATATCACATTCACAGGGAAGTCTCTATGCGCTTTGAGATGAAAAATAGAAGAGAAATTAAAGTAAGACAAAAAGACAAGTAAGTACATGAATGAAAAAACTAGTTGACACAGTAAGACATACTGGAGGCTATTGCAAAAATAAATGTGTTTTTAGCTTCGTCTTAAAAGAATTCACTGTTTGCACTTGTTTTATGTTGTCAGGAAGACTATTCCATAATTCTGCTGCTGCTACTGCAAAAGCTCTGGCCCCATAAAATTTGTAAAAGGGGTCAATTAAATCAGCCAGCCAAAACACAGTTTTAACAAATATGGCTGAGTTGATCGGCCAGGGACTCTGCAGGTTAAAAATATTCAACAAATTTGATTTCTTACATTCATCTTTTTCAAGGCTGACATGTCTTAGAAATCAAGTGTCAGGCCTTGCACTTGAGCTTTTTTGCAAAGTAGCCAACTGGGCTAGTAAACTGTGGGTTTTACTGGCCAACAGGAATTTTAAGGCGCCCAGATTTGAAACATCTTGTCATAAATTTATCAGTCTGATGTGATCTGGAAGCAACGACAACCAGTTTAATGGTAAAATCAAGATACATGTACCTGTTCACAAAAATGAATTAAAAAATTGTTTACATCTCAAAAGGAAGAAATATGAGCATTTAAAACAAGTAGGTTGCGCAGTTTTTAGCAGCCAACAGGGCAAGTTGGAGGGGTGTTTACTAGCGCACCGCAGTTTTTACTAGACAATGCACACCAGGCTAGTGTTAAGGGTGAGCCCTGAGTGTGTTAACAACAGGTTGCAGATTGTCTGCAGCATAGTGGGAAAATTTAAAAGCATACACAGAAAGAATGTTCTAGATAAATGAAAAGGAACAACAATATCTCACCTATGGAAATCAATGTCATTGGTTGCCAGATCAAGTAGGCATACTCCACCATACCGTCCTCTACCAACATCAAGCTTGGTATTACCCCTATACCACAAAGCGGCAGAGTTCTTGGTGACCAACATTCCAGTCACTTTCAGGTCCCTGAAGGCCTTAGAAGCTCTGATCGCTGCCGAAGGCCTGCAGGACTCAGCCTCCTGGTCTGTCTTGATGTAGATCTTGGGTCGGTAGGATGACAGGGAGTTGTGTCTGGTTTGTGGCTTCTGGAAGCCCGAGATCCCTCCAGGAAGCTTCTTAGTATTTACGACAACTGAGGTAAGATTTAACTTTGAGTGAGTCAACTCAGTCACACCAATCCTCTGT
This sequence comes from Leptasterias polaris, assembly GCA_037783415.1. Classification (NCBI taxonomy): domain Eukaryota; kingdom Metazoa; phylum Echinodermata; class Asteroidea; order Forcipulatida; family Asteriidae; genus Leptasterias; species Leptasterias polaris. Next base: position 6,910,614 of record JAZGTN010000022.1, read on the forward strand.
AGCCAATTGACCTCTACCTGACCTCCATCTGACCCCTGATCCCTTGATAACTTCTTTGACGCTGTTGACAGCATACTCAACCAGCTTCTATTCCCCAGCGTTCCAACTTTCTGAACTTTGACCCTCCCATGCATATACACCATCTCATCTTCGTCCATGTCTGCAACCTCTCTCCCACCATGTAAAGAGGCGAACCGAGATGACCTCTGAACTTTGACATGGTAAGGGTATGCATTGAAGTACTCAGTCAGGTTGAGCTTGTAGATGTTATACTTGGCTTGCTGCTGAGTCAGGATGAGGTACTGTAAGTCAGGGGTGACATCTAGACTATCTGGATGGAGGGGTTTCAGGGTCTCTAGAGTAGCACTTGGGTATAAATGATGGAGGAACTTCTGGAAGTGGACAGTGGCGACCAACAACTTTCTGCTCAGGGAATGTACAGCTGTGATATGAGTCACGAAAAATAATGTAATTTCTTTTAGTTTTTCCTGTTTAACCCCCCCCCAAAAAACTGTCATTGCAGAAAGAACTTAAACTAAATAACTACAATAGGGTCCATCTTAGAGATCTGCTAAGCACATCATGTTGCGGAGTGGATAAAAGATCTGCTTTTAAAAATGGTAATCAGCTAAAATGGCAGAAGATGCACAGTATGTTAAGAAACGCTTTCTGATCTGAAGTGGATCACTTTAATATGAAAAGAGGCCTTTGGCAGCCAGCCACATCAAACCATATATGACCATGGAGCACAGCCAGAGATTGAAAGTGTTTGATTTTTCTCCAGGAGGAAAAGTAGTTAAAGGCAAGCACTTTAAGCACTAGCCTTAAAGGGTCTGTAATGACTTTGAAAATTAATGGCAATAAAAACTTATGTGGTAAGAGGTACAGCAGCTTTTGATAGTATAAAGCATTTTCAGAATCATTTCACTTCGAAATAATGTGGTTATGGAAAAGGAGTTCAGGTTTTATGCCCCAAAATTTGAATATGAGGACATTTCTGTCAGAAACGTTTCTCAGATTGTGTATTCCAATAGGGAATATTCTTCCTGTGTGGACATATTCACTCTGGTTTTTGGCGTTATCTCAAAAACGTGACCACCATTTAAAGTAAAATTTTCACAGGTAAGTTTTATTGTATTTATCAACATTTATATAGGATTAAAACAATCGAACGGTTCCAAAAACCAAAGGTATACTAACCTTTGCCTTTAAGTGTCATCCGCCAACGAGCCACCAATTACCAATTATTTAGCAACACAGCCCATTACTTCATTCTTGTGAGGGCAAGGCAGTTTTTCCTCAGTCAAAACAATTCCTTTGACAGAGCTATCTACTGGAATATTACAAAGGGCACCGAGGCAATTTCCACAAATCTTTGCTTTCACAATGTCTAAGACGCATGGGAATAACACATGAGGGTATGTTCAACATTTCCACATACCGGTAAGTAACAGTGGCTGTAATTGGTCAATAATTTAGAGGTGGCTGCTTCATGGATCAGATTATTATCCAATAGAATGAAAGGATACAAATGTTACCAGACTGGTGCAACAGAAACACCAGTCCATGCAGCAGTTTGCTATCAATTACACTGCCTTCTTTCGGGTCCCAGACCAACTCGATACGATCCTTGAGCTCAGGGCTTACATCCTGGATGAAGGATAACTTCAAGATGGAGCGATCAAAGAGGAGAGTTGTAGAAGAGGATTCAAACGCCAAGACATGGATACAGGATGGATCTGGGAGACCTAAGAACCAAATATAAATGAAAAATAATAAACTTACTACAAAAGGATAATTCTAGTCACAGTCATGACAGTAAGTCGACCATTATCTCAGAAATGTGGTTTTCTTAATTATTATTATTATTATTTTATTTGCCATAACAGTACAAAACAAAATACAAGACAATATACCCCGAGATGGGCAAGGGACAACAAAAGCAAATACATACTATGATCCGTAGATCTGTTGCCCCACATCTGGGGTACACAATGAAATAAATATAGATTTAAACATATAATATAGTACACGCAATAATAAAAGCAGATAATAATACAAAACCAATAATAAATAAATAATAAATAACTAATTTATAAAACGAAAATAAATGAGTAAAATAACAGTAAAAGTAAAGATAAACAAATAAAGAAGTATGTATATAAATAAATAAATAAATAAACTTGTAAATAAATAAATAAATAAACTTGTTAATAAATAAAAACGATTTAAATAAAAACGATTTAAAATATTGCACAAGTGAATGGGCTATAGCAGGCTATTAAAAGGGTGGACTAAACCCCAAACAAGTCCCAACACTAGAGCCACACTCCCCTCCCCGGAGAATTATAATACATGTATAAATAAATAAAAATGAGAACAAATAAAATAGTACAAAATTTACAAGTAAGAAAGAGTAATACAAAAATACGGACAGAAAGCCCTGCCCACACTGAGAAAAATAATAAAAACTATTCAAGTTGATTCATGAGATTGGCAGACAGAATATCTAAGTGATTTGAGGAAGCTGTGGAAGGGCAATAGCAGTAGGGAATTACGAATGTTTTCTGGTAAACTAGACCAAAGTCTGGGGAAAAGATGAGGAGCAGACAAATGCAAAGCATCGGTTCTAGCATACAGGTGTTTGAAGGTGAGAACGTCAGGATATCTATGGTTGACAGAAATGATGCCAGCCACATCACAATGAATAAGGTTAAACTTACACTTAATGATAAAATACAAAACAGAAAAATTACGACGAATTGACAGAGACGACCAATTAAGGGACTTAAGTCTATCGGGGTAAGACATCTCACCCATCCTCTGCCCAAGAATAAATCGAGTAGCACGTTTTTGTACCCGTTCAAGGGCCTGAGTCTGGAGAGATGTATGAGGGAGCCATGCTGGCATACCATATTCTAAAATAGGGAGAACTAGAGATTTATAAAGACAGAACTTGGCTGAAACAGAAGAATTGAAAGCAATGGTCTTAATGAGGCCCAATGTTCTATTGGCACTTGAAACAACATTCTTGATATGGTTAGTCCAAGAGAGCTGAGCATTCAGAGTGACTCCAAGGTATTTGACAGAGGTTGTGGGTTGCAAGGGAAAACCTGAAAGAGTGTAAACAGGGGGGTTGAGAGAGTGTTTACGGGAAATATGCATGATTTTGGACTTTGTAGGGTTGAACGTCATACCATTGGAGACACTCCAAGTGCTCAGCTCATCAAGGTCATGCTGGAGGGAGCTTACATCTAAACAGGAACGGATTGGACGATAAATTAATACATCATCAGCGAAAAGAACACAATTAGAACTGAGGTTGTAAGATATATCATTGATGAATAAATTGAATAACAGGGGCCCAAGAACACTACCTTGAGGAACACCAGAGCTAACTACGGACCATGAGGAGTTCATACCTACAAATGTGACTCTTTGTTGACGATCAACCAGAAAATCTTTAATCCAACTCCAGAGAGAGCCACGGATGTTAAAATTACTAGCAAGTTTACGTACAAGTATATGATGGGGCATACGGTCAAAAGCTTTACTCATATCCAAGAAAACTGCATCAATCCTTGGGGGACTACGCTTATCTAAAGTGGTAGCCCATGAATGATACACATTCATAAGTTGGGTGACACAGGATTTGTGAGGAACAAAACCATGCTGCTTATCAGACAATAAACAATTAGAATTTAAATGATCTTTAACAACATTAGATAACAGTCTCTCCATGATCTTGCTAACGAGAGAAGTGAGAGCAATAGGCCTATAGTTACTAAGAAGGGAACGGTCACCAGTTTTAAACACGGGGGTAATATTGGCAAGCTTCCAACCACGGGGAAGGCGTCCACAGGCAATGGAATCATTGAAGATCCTACAGAGAACTGGAGAGATAGTAGAAACTGTGTTACGCAAGAATTTAGCACTGATTCCATCTGGCCCAGGAGCCTTCCCCAGAGGTAAAGAAGATAAGGTACGCTGAATATCATCAACTGAGAAGTTAACACTAGACAGAGCTGGAATGGGAAAATCACATGTGGGAGGGTCTTGACAAACAGGGACATCAGCAGAAAAAACTGAAGCAAAATAAGTATTAAAAGCACAAGCTATTTCATGAGGTTTGACTAGTGTTTGGGCATTATGTTTAAAAGACAATGGGGTAGGTGATCGTTTCCTGCTACGAACAAAGGACCAAAAACTTTTTTTGTTGTCCTTGGATGAAAACATGTTATTAACAAAGTGTTTATAAGCCTTGCGAGTGCAATATTTTAGCTGATTACGTACAAGTTTATAAGAGTTCCAATCAGCAAGAGATCCAGAGCGCTTAGCCTTGGAAAACAGTTTACGCTTTACTGAGCACAAATGTTTCAGGTCAGCATCAACCCATGGAGAATTGTTCCTTTTCCTTGTCCGCTTTATAGAACCAGGAATGGCGTCTTTGACAGCAGCATTAATCAGATCCAAAACACCTTCCCATGAAGAGTCGATGTCATCTTTGTCAACAACAAGATCCCAGGGAGCATATTGGAGGAGAGCGTTGAGATGAGTGATGGAATCAGGATTGTAAGACAAAAACTGTCTAACAACAGAGGGATGCGGGGGAGAAGTATTCAGACGAGTGACGAACTGAACGGCAAGATGATCGCTGGTAACAGGGTTGGGAACAGTCTCAACGGATACGAAGTTATGCGGAGAACTACTGAAGACCAAATCGATGGTGGACCCAGAAGAAATGGTATCATCACTACATGGGGGACGGGTGATGTCTGTGACAAGCTGAAATAGGTTTAACGAGTCGGCAAATTCATACAAATGAGAGCGGTTCGGAGAGTCGGCTACTGCAGGATTACAGTCAATGTTGAAATCTCCCATGAGAATAATACAGTCAAATTTGGGAAGAAAGTGATCCATTCTTGAGACCACGGCGTTGAGATCATCCCAAAACGAAGTAGTTGCGCAGGGAGGGCGATATAATGTGCCAAGAAGACATCTTCCACGATGACAGGATAAGGACACCCACAAGAGTTCAAGCTCAGGGGAGTCAAACTCGGCATGGTGGACAGGATGGATGTTTGCTTTGACTGCAGTCAAGATGCCACCACCGCGAGAGGGACTAGATTTATTAAGATACGGTTGTGACATGACAGTTTGTTTTTGATGAGTATATACTCAGTCTGCAGTAACACCATGTAATAATATTTACTTTGCTGTGTAGAATTGTTCTTATAAATGAAGTTGTTTTGCTATTTTTCTCCTGCCAGAGTAGATTGGGAAAACTACCACTGAGTAGATTCTGCTGTTTTTCAAAATCTACTGCGGGACAGTAGATAAATAGCAGGACAAGTTCTTATAAGTATAATTTTAGTAATAAACCATATTAAGGGAAATTTACTGGGTAATCCTTTTTATTAATTTGTGGTTGAAAAAAGAAGAATTGACTAGAGCAGGATTGGAATCTGTGACTTTCTGATAACTTTCCGGCGCTCTACCAACTGAGCCATCTAGCTTTAATGTTGGCAGTCTCCCTATTTTGTCAATATCTTTGTTTGGGGTGTCAGTCAGATCAGAAGCCATTCAACCTGTTACTGTTGTTAAGGTACAAACTGGGAAGCAGTGTAGGAGAGGGGATATGGACTGCAATTGAAGAAATTGAACTTCATGAAATTAGAGTTCTAACAAATAAGCATTTAGTATTTGAGAAAAAATGGAGCTCTTAAAAAAGAGATCTGCACACTTGCCTTCCTTTGAGTCGTTGTATAGAATCTGCTGTAATTGTTGTTTGGTGCATTTTACTGAGTGAGGCACAGTCACTTTAAGTTCGTCAGAATCGATGGATAAATGGTGTACACTTAAACTGCAGTCGTTACTGATGACAAGGAGAGAAGCTTCACAGGATTTAGACGATACTGTTGCCTCACTGCGGTGAATTCTGTAGGTTACAAGTAAAGACAAAGTCCTTGTAAAATGATTAACACAGAGTGAGTGAGTGTCGTGGCCGAGCGGTCTAGGTCACCGGACCTAAGCTCTGGTGTTTTCAGCAGCAGAGTGTGGGTTCGATACCCGGTCATGACACTTGTGCCCTTGAGCAAGGCACTTAACCATAATTGCTTTGAAAAAGTTGGGAAGGTAGTGCATTCTGCTCTACCAGACAGGCTCCTAGTGGATGATACCCATGCCTACATCCTTAAGGACTGTGAAGGGGGTAATCCTTTTTCAGCCCCAGGAGTAGGAGGCAACGTGCCCCTGGTGTCAATTGATTTGGGTCGAATCAGTTATGTGTATCCCTCACCTTGAGTGGCCGTCCGTGGCCTTGTGAGTTAGGCGATATCTCATAACAATAAAAAAAAGACATATGAATGGAGCTGTTGGGCGCAAACAAGCCGCCCGCGCAAGCTTGAAGCTTGCGCGTGCAATCTTCAAGATGGGCCGCGCAAACTTCAAGCTTGCGGGAAAGAATTTGCGTGCGGCAAATTTGGGTGTGCGGATGAAGTTTGTGGTATTCCTTCAAACTCTTCTCTGCAGCATAACTTCAAAATGAAACTGAGCTAAACCTTAAAATCAACCAGACAATTGAACCTCCATCAAGATAGCACCTGAAAAATGACATTATGATAGCATCATTAGAAATAAAGATCCATTAAATCAAAGTTTGATGTTTGAAAAAAATCACAGAAAAATGACCAAGTTTGCGCGCTCAGCGGAGGCCGAAGTTTGCGCGAGAAGTGAAGTTTGCGCCCAACAGAGCTAAACCACAACGGTTGTGATTTATGCCTTATTGCAGTCCTTCCCCAAACCTCACACTGAGACACTCATTCCGAACTCTCATAATTCCCCTTCCCATTCTCTACCTTCTCAGTCACACTCAACCCTCCCTAGCAATCAACCCCTATACTCGAACCCAATCCCAACACTTACACTACAGACACAGCACACACCATAGAGAGTCCTTTCTCTGGCTAAAATTCCGTATCCGACAGCCACTTGGTTTCCCTTAATTTTGGTCAAATTATATCCTTACCTGTCCAGAGAAGGGTTGACAGAATGTGGCTGGGTTCATAATTGATGGTAGTGTTAAAATACAAACCACATATTCAACTTATGCATGGATGTTGTGAACAGTGGTCAAGCTTAATATTTGTCAGTTTGGTTGTAAAGTAAACTAAATATCATCAAAAGTTAGTTAGACTTAAGAGCATGGAGGTCCTACCCTACCTGATACTTATAAGTAGACTAGTGTAGTACGGAGTACTATACTATTACTATCAGCCTAGAGTAGTACTTCCATGGTTAGAGTAGAGTAGAGTAACTGTCATAGGTGGGGATACACTGAAATTTTGACATCTGCGGTCGTGCTTGTTGTACGACCGCAGATGTCAAAATTTCGAAAAACGAGTACAGCGCCCCAGTTACTGGGTCTTAATCCCATGCATAACTTACCGAATTTGTAGAATGTTTTGGTCAATCACAGTGCTGTTTTCTCCTCCACCCTCGATAATCAGGACTTCAACATTTCCATTTCTATAATGTACAATTAATGCACTGCCATATGCAATGTAGTGTATGCTCAGAATTTCTTCTGGATCGACGGAATTTGTCAATTTGTGCAGCGAAACCGAGAAGCTGTGGGCGGAAACGGCCATCTTTGGGTAGTGTAATTTATACAGTTTGGGACCAGTCGAAAGCACATAGCATGCAGGGCTTGTAAACTTGGAAAGTGAACTGTTACCCTGACGTCTTAGCAGTGTGTTGTTTCAATGCACTATTGTTCACGACCTTCAAGTGAATGTTTACCCTTTTCCTACCTCCATGCTTTCATGAACTGCACATGTGAGAACGAAGTTTAGACGTAACTGATGTTACAGCATAAAAGCAGGAATCTTCAAGGTCAGAACATGGTTTTATTTAGCAACACAAATATGTTTGTTTTTTTACATTGTATCGAAAACTCTGGCGTATAACTCGATAAAAAATGTGTCCCACTGCATATCATGTGTTTGGCGCAATATTTGAGTTGGGCGCCTGGCATGGCAGTGGCTCTGGTCACTCACTGCATCCATTCCATGGCACCTTACTTAACTTAACTTTATTTTCCACAGAATCATGACAATACATAGATGTGAAATAACATAAGAGACGGTAACAATAAGAATAGTTTTAACCATAGCAGTTAAACCATCCTGCATGTGGAAGGGGGTCTCCAGAAAGCAAAGCTTGTCGAGTAGAGGCCCCCTGTTACAATTATTAAATTATAACATAAATTAGAAAATACGAAAAAAATAAAATTTAACATACAAAACTCATAAACTCAAAACGAGAGACATTATGTGTCATATTAATAAACTCCATAACATAACATAATATGACATAATAATATAATAATTTATAATAATATATAAAAAATATATATAATATAAAATATAATATAATATAATATAATATAATATAATATAACCCCATGAGAAAAGATTAGTCATTCAATAAATAGTTTTGTAACAGCCTTTTTTTATATTTACGTCTAAAGTGAGATGGACTTGAGATGTTTTTCAAGAGGATGTCAACAGAGCTCCATAGCTTGGGCCCCTCATATTTCACAGTTGTTTTGGAAAGTTTAGTGCGAGTATAAGATTGATGAAATTCATGACACTGCCTTGTGAAGTAATGATGAACTTCTTCATTTTTTTAAAACATAGAGCAAATGGATTTGGGTAAGCTATTAGTTTTAAGTTGATGCATGAGAGAGCAAAGCTGGAGAGAATAAATTTCATTAACTTTTAAAATACTGCAATTATAAAAAAGGGGATTACTGTGTTCATGAGCACTAACATTATTAATAATACGCAGAACTCTTTTCTGTAATTTAAGGATTCTATGAACATGACCAGTGCCACTGTTACCCCAAGCAAGTATACCGTAATTAATATAAGGTAAAATAAGGGTATTATACAAAGTCATTAATACAATCTGGGGAAAAAAACATTTAAGCTTGGAGATAATACCTATATTTCTAGAATTTCTGCATCTGTTTGTTAATACTGTGCAAACTCGCACAGGGCGCAGTCACAGTGTCACTGTTGTCAATGTCACTGTTGTCAATGTCATTGCAGTGCATGCTGTGCAGTGTCATCATAAACAACTTGCACTGCAGCAGTCTTTTTTCCTGAATTTGTTCTAGTCTCTTGAGTTTGAGTATGAGGGTGTGAAAGTATATATGAAAGGGAATTTGGTTGCCATTTTTAAAATTATGATTCATCTGTTTTGTATTATTCCTCCGACAAAATTTACAAATGTTTACTTGTACTGAAGTTGATAAAGAAGTGCATAGTTCCGCAGTGGGAATCACGCTCACAGAGTAATGCGCATTGCGCATTGCGCAATCAGTTTTGGAGTGGAGGGGAGGGGAGGGGTTTTGGAAGGGGGGAGATTCAGAGGCTTGAGGGGCAGCATGTGTCACTGCACTACTACAATGGACAGATAGGGGTTAAATTGCAATAAAAGTAACCCTTGATAGTTGGATACTCATGATCCATAACCTTCGATCATACCGACGGTCGTACACTGTCGGATGATCGAGGGTTAGGATTAACGCAACTAAATGGAGGTAAGGTTATCCACTAGTAATGAATAATCTATTATTATTTATTCAATATTCTTTTTTATTGATAAATTTTGAACATCCAAGCACTAAATATCAAGTCTTAAATTTTAGTAATTTGTAGCTCCATGTCTCTACCCTTTCTTTGCAGTAAAGATATTGGTCTTTTAAGTGGGTACTGATGACTTCACTGTAACATCACAAGATGAATGAGAACTTGACACCATCGTCAGGCTGCCGTCGAGATGGCTACAGCTTTGTGGTGTCTCCAATGATGCATGTGGGAAGCTTCTTAGGACAGTGTGAGAAAGTCTTTGAAACAGAGGAAGAGACACTGCCTGCCAAGATGACCAAATCGCCCCAGGAGCTGGCCGAGGCGATGGGGACATCGCTGGAAATTGTACAGGAGCTTGGGAAAGTCTGTGGGTTAGTTAACATTAGCAGAAGGCTTTTCTCAGGCCTGGAATTTCATAATTGAGAGGGAAAATCCAATTTCATATTTGAGAGAGCTAATCCAATTTCATATTATTTTGAGAAGTCTGATCCATTTTTAATGTAGTTGATACACTTTGTCTGTATATGACATCTCTGTAGTTATTGATATTTTGTTGTGTTTGGTTCTGACAGTCCAGAATCGTTAAGGTGTCCAGCAGAAGACGTAACTCCGCTTGATGAGGGTTGTCTTGGCACTGAAAAAGGCATCCCAGCAGGAGCAGAAAATCTCAAGACAGTACAGTAAGACATAACTCATGATATAGCACAAGGAGAAAATCCTTGTATGTTTATTTTCTTTAAAATTTATGAAAAGAATTTAGCACATTGTAGTTTGTTTTATTGTCACATATGTAGGCCTACACATCATTATATACAGTGAAATGCATTTTGGTTTTGTGTGTCTAAAAAACATTAGAATACACATAAAAACTTTTTAAAAGGCAATAAAATCAGCAAGTTTTTTTGAAGACAAGTAATATCTGTCAAAATAGGTTTTGCTGTACTTTTATTCAGTATCGTTTTGATGGTACTCGTACTCGTACCTGGCTAGCAAAATAGTTATACTCAAATGCCATACTCGATACTCGACTATGATTGAAAAAAAAAATAGGTTTTGTTGATTTTACTTTTTATGTAATTTAGGTCATGTTGATTGTTGTTTACCGGGCATGCAACTGCAGTTTGTCAAAAAAAAAGGGGGAAAGTGCCAGGCACAGCAAGACTCTGTGCTTTTCAGTTTTCAGTGCACAGCTGAGGAACCACAAATTGGCTGATCCGCTGGATTTGCATTGCCTGGTTTACACAAAGACCCCTAATAGTTGCATTTCATTGCCTTCTCACCTTCCTGTATTTAACCAAGTCTTTAAAGGCAGGGTATACTTTCGATAATTGTCAAAGACCAGTATCCTCACTTGATGTATCCCAACATAAGCATAAAATAACAAACATGTGAAAATTTGGGCTCAATTGGTCATTGAAGTTGCAAGAAAATAATGACAGAAAAAAACACTCTTGTTGCATGGAACTGTGTGCTTTCATGAAGCCTTTTTCAGATTCAAATGTTTTGGTGAAAAATAACCTCTTTCTAGAAAACTACATTACTTCAAAGGGGGTTGTTTCTAACAATGTTTTATAATATCAACACCTTCGGTGCTCTTTACCAAGTAAGATTTTATGGTAATTAATTTGGAGTAATTACCAAAGGTATACCCTTACTTTAAAGGCCCTGTACACTATTGGTAAGATTGAAAAACACAAATGTTCACAGATTCACACATAACTTACATGATTTAAAGTAAGTAATGGTAGAAAGGATTCCTTAAAATATTTCTGCCTAAAATGCTATCGTTTCTGAGAAATGAGTAATCACGCATGATAATAAACTCGATGTTTGAAAAACGGAAAACACATAAGGGAGCTCTTTTCACTGTTTTCTCAGGACCTCGATGACCAATTGAGCTCAAACTTTCACAGGTTTGTTTGTTCATGCATATGGTTGATCACACAAAACATGAACACTGTGTGCGACTATTTTGTCAGCTCTACCAATCCTGTATAAATACCTTTAAAAAAAAATCTTTTCAGGTTGCGACACAGGAAGTACTCAAAATATGACAGAAAGTACAGAAAATCTGAAGAACACATGGTGAGAACATAATCTAGCATGGTCATTTTTCCAGACAGTTTCCATTTACAAATTTGAAGATGATTAAATCACATTTTAAATTTGACGCATACCAAATTCTTAGGTCGAATTTCATAGAGCTGCTAAGCAGACAATATTGCTTACAAATTTTCTGCTAAGCAAAATAAGCAGGATACCAGTCACAGATTGTACATGTGACGTGGTACTTTGGTTGGTAATCTTATTCTGGTAAGCATAATTTTGTTGTGCTTCAGAAGAAAAAACATATGCATATGAATTTGTCCAAAATGGGATGGAATTTAGAATTATTTGCAATAAATGTGCAATGTACAATATAAAAAATTCAAGTTTAGGTAAACCTAAAAAATGCAAAGAAATTTTCTTGGCAAGATGTCAATGAATTCAAATAACTTGTCACTTTTCTAGGATTGCTTTGCCACATATGCAGATGATGAATACAATTGTGTCCAGAGACCAACTGCCATCTTAGATGTCACATTCTTCAGACCCTCGGAGGCTATTCCAGTAAGTAGGGAGTGGTAGATGTGGGGGTAGAGTCTCGTGGCCAAGCAGCCTTGAGGAGCCAAAATGTGGGCTTGAATCCTAGCCTCAATGATAGTGGCATTTGTGTCCCAGAACAGATAATTCAACAGAATGTCTTTGTTTGATTGGATCGTTAAGCTACCTGTCTAAAATACTAAAAATAAGGTACAGTGTTTCTTGTTCACAAAGTAAGCACCATATGGCTTTTGAATTTAAGTTTTGAATCTCAAGTAATAAACCACAAGGGAAGCTAACTAAGGGGTAAATTTTAATTGATTTGGGGTTGAACAAAGAAAATTGACTGGAGTGAGATTTGAACCATTGACCTCTGGATTAACGTTGTCGGTACTCCTACCAAAGAGCCATCTAGCCTTACTGTTGGCTGTCTCCATTTTTTGACAAAATCTTTTTTTCGGGGATGCAAGTCGGAGGCAGCCAGGTTGTTTAGAGCTGAGATAGTTAAAAGAATGAAATAAATAACACGGTGACTGGGGCATAATAATGGTCTAGCACCATAAGCGTCACTGCTATAAAAGAGGCCAGTATTATTTTTTATATTATTTTTCATCTCCAGCAAAAGAACGTGTACCGATCTTTCTACATAGACAGGGAGCTTCTAGTCCTAGCAGACCAGAAGTTGACGGACCTTCGAGATAAGATAATCTGTGCTGCGGACCTGTCTGTCCCACATGGGGAGTACAGCGAGTGTCCAGAAGCGCCACAAGAGAAGGCACAGGACATTTACAAATCCTCATACTTTCTGATCGAAGACCATTTCTATAATGACTTCAGAGATCCGTATAGCAAAGATTTGAGCAAGTACGTCTTCATGTTTAAAAAACGAAAACATAAATCCTGGGGAAGTCCATCATCTGGGCAAATTTCATAGAACTGCTTAGGCACAAAAAGTAGCTAAGCACAGCAAAATTGTGCTTAATAACAGATTAAGGTTACCAGCTAAAATACCATGTCACATGTACAATCTGTGAATGGCGGGTGCCCAGCTTAGTTTGCTTGACGGAAAATTTTCTAAGCAACTTTTTCTGCTTAAGCAGCTCTATGAAATTGGGCCCAAGTTGTGATTAAGTGACTTCCCATGCAAACCCAACCATATCTGGTATTTGAAAAGATACACTTATTGACCCCTTGCACTGACGTCACACATAGGGCTGTGTGCCTAGGGTCTGCTATTTTGGAAGTCAAAATACATGTAAAGGTATGGTGTGTACCAAACGGCACACACGTCACCTACAATGTGCCCTGATCAGTGACACACAAGGAATCCAACTCCCAAAATGGTGCAAACAAGATTTATCGTGGGTGATGACGTTAGGTGAATTGAGTCAATGCATTTCTTATCATAGCCCAAAGGTTTGGTTACAGAGTTATTATAGGCTGTGTAAGTCTCACACATTGGGATCTGTTAAAGTGGGCGAGTTTGTTTCCTTCATGTGTGTTAAAGCATTGTGGGTGGGACCAAAGTGATTCCAAAAATGTTTCGTTATGTGTGAGAATTGCATGGTCTATGTACCAATGAATTAAAAAAGACACCTTTGGTAAAACCACATGCAAAGGCATTTATACATTTGTAAAATGTGTTTCATTATAACAAAACTGAAAATGTGCGAATATTTTTGTCTTCTTTAATATCTGAGTAAACCACTGGCTCTAAGCCTATTTCATAGTTCTCTATACAATCATTTTATGCTGTCTTAGTTTTCAAATTATTTTTTCTAAAGAAAATTTTTCAAACACAAGGCCAAAGAGCCACTTGAGTTGAAGGCTACACGAAGAAATAAAGACAATGTAATAACTACAATAATCAATTGCAGAGAAACAAGATTTACAATTTACCATGAACCTTTGCGTTGATGTCATCACACCGCAATCTTAGAGGTAAAATGGTGACAGAAGAATGGAAGCGTGCAGCTACGTAAGCATGGCGCACAGGATTGGTCAATGAGCACCCTTCTTTTGACCTCTAGCCGGGGGCGTCCTGCTCAAATGACATCATGTGTGTAAGGTCTATAGGAAAACTTGGATCTCCTGAGCAGTAATTGGGCATCGGTCATCTTGGTATTATTGCCTATTTTATTAAGAAATAAATAAATGGTCTTAACTTGTTTCCAGGATTGTTATTGACTGGATGAAGCCTCGCAAGGCTATGACTTCCAAATCCATGGATGATGTAACATTCAATGATCTAAACATCCGATTTGGCTATCCGTACTTATACTGCCATCTTGGAAATTGTCAACATGTTATGGTGTTTACTGATCTCAGGTAAGGCTTGGTCTGAAAACTATGGCTGATGAAGTCATAGCCACTCCCATAGTCACCGTGTTGGAAATGGCATTATTTTCCTACAGAACAACTCATGAGATTGAGATGGCAACTTTGTCTGGCTCCCTGTATGCCATATTAAATTTAGCACTGATTTGTATTCCTATAAGAAGCCAGACTATTATTTGCTTTCTAAGCCATTATCTATAGCATTGGTGACACACCTATGTCAGAATTTATGGCTACGGCTATATCACCATGTCAACATGTAATAAAGCATATTCTTCTCTTGGCAACAGCCGTAGAAGCAGCCACCAATTTAGCCACTCTTTCAGGTAGCCATTTTCATCTGGTTTCCTGTATGCAATATTGAACAACATTATTGATCATTCAAACATAAAAGAAGCCCAACTATTTTTTGTTTTCGTCCTTAGCTTGGTTGGGAAACCTTATGCAAATAATATGACATACTTTGTATCTACAATACATGATGGAAAACCAAGTTGATTTTGTATAAAACTTAAAACAAATTTTCTTCAACAAATTGTGTGTATTTATTTATTTTATTTACAAATAATTTTTTTATCTTGGTTCTTTTTTTCACAGAGTAGCTTTGCTTTTCACATTTTAACAATATTTTTAATAGTTTGAATATTCTATTGTTCTTCAGATTACTTACAAACGCTGATTGCCAAGACCTCAGCCGGTATCCAGTCCTAACACACAAGCCGTACTGGAGACGTACCATCTGCTTGTGCTGTGGGATCTACACTGCCAGGTATGTATATAGAATAAAATCTTTGCTTTATATTTGTCTGTATAGACCGTTCTCTTTTAGCCAAAGTGCTGCTGGCCGCTCAGCCATTGCTGGGACGCTGGCAGCGCAAAGTTTTGTATAAAAAGATGTGGAAAACCTAGTCTTTCTAAATTTGTATGTGAATTAAGTGTCTTTCTCAACTTCCCAGAATTCTTGCCATTACCCAGAATTCTTGCCATTACCCAACCTCCGACATTTCATGTTTTTGTTCCCCTTTTTTTGATTGACTAGATGGTTGACCAAAGAAGACAGTTTCTCAACCACAGATCCGAGTTTCTTCTGCGAGAGATGTTTCAAAATGCTACATTATGATAAGGATGGGCAAAAATTGGGCTCATTCCTAGCGTACCCCTACCTAGACCCTGGAATCTTCAGCTAACAGGCTGTACAACAATGAACTCAGTAGCAGCTTCTAGTGTGTAAAAGTCGGGTTTTTTCACATTTTTGTATTTGGGGTTGATCGACCCTATGGGAGAACTGCTTCATCCAGTGATTGTGACTTGTAAAGTTTGGCGGTTATTTAAGTTTGACAAAGCACATTTGACCTACTTCAACAAAATTATTAAGGCAAAGTCGCCAAAGCGACTTTTAAATTGAACTTATTGATGTAACTCAGTATAAAATAGTTTCTTCTTGAAATGATATAGTTTTGATCTTGGGAGTCCAAAACCCAGTTTGAAAACACCTATTTTTTCATTATTTTCTTGTGACTCCAATGACAAACTGAGCTTAAACTTTCACAGGTTTGTTATTTCATGCATATGTTGGGTCAAATATAAAGTGTGGATACTGGTCTTTGACACTTACCAGTGTGCTTTAATAATAGAGATTGGTGCAAACCCATTATTAGGAATCTTACAAACAGAAACATTTGCAAAACTGATATTTTCGTACTTTGATTGGTGGAACAGGTCTATTGTGTGTTATCTTGGAAAAGCTCTCCTTGTCAAATCCATGTACCAGACTTGGGAAAGAATGTTGTTTTTCTTTATTACATTTCAAACTTCACATGGAACAACTCCATAAAAGTCTGTCCATCTGAGATCTAGAAATACAGACTCATCAAAAAGGTATTTAATTTCAAATCTTGGCAACGCTTGCATTTTTTGGTTACGTTTTAAATTAAAGAATATATATGGACAAGTTTTATCGAGTTGTTTGGGGGGGTGTCAAATTCTTGAAGTGAAGTTTTTCAAATGAAATCACGTGCATCTGTCTACAATGGTTTATTAAACGACAGACATTTATTGGTTATATATACAGTAGAAATGACATACAGTTTCAAAATATGGCTCAGTTGGGTTTTTAGATCAATAAGAAATAGGATGCAAAATTCATGATTATTAAAACACAAATCGTCGGCTCAGAATTTCATAAAGCCTGGTAAATTAAGTTTATTTATCAAAAGTGGTCTCCAAAGTAATTTTTTGGCAAAAAGAAACGTTTATTTTCTGAGAAAAACATATGTGGATTTTGAATAATATTTTTCAAATTAATACGCATTTTTCTCTCAATGCCCTTTTGATCATAACAACCTTATAGCAGAGCCGACACAATGGACAGGTTATGAGGGCATACAATAACGTATGTAAAATCTAGTTAACATGTGTTACATCATTGGTTTTGAATAAACAGAAAATTACTTTTAATCCCCTTGTTTTCACTGAATACACAAAACAACCGATTGGTGAAAATGCTTATAAAATTAGTTTGTTCGAGGGAAACAAATAATGGTTTGATTTTTTAATTGATTATTTGGATTTCATCTTTTGAGAGAATTTTATCACAATGCTGTATTTCAGACAAACATTAGCAATACAAGGCACCCTCTTGTATCATACATATATACTTCACTCACCTACAATGTAATGCACACTGTACATGTATGTGCAAAATTCCTATTTTGGACCAACATACAAAAATGCAATTCTAGTTTCTTGATTTCCTCGTGTTTTGAACAAGTTCCACCGAGTTTTTGAAATTTAAATTTGGCTCCAAAAGAGTGACAAATTCAATTATCATACCAAGCATTCCATGTGTTTTGGGGTTTACAAAATACAGTTAGTGCACAAAAAATACATTGACAGAATACATGATCTGGTTATGTGCATAGCAGGTACTCCTGCAAAATCAAGAATAAAAGTTGTTGCATTTTTCCTGTAGTGCAAATTTGTCATGTCTGATAAACAGCACACAATGCAAAAGATTGCACTCTCTACATATGTATGTAGGTTTCTAAAAAACACTTCCAATTGTTTGCCCAAACGAACTCTATAACAAGTAAGCTTTGAGATTGAAAACTTTATTTTGCTGAAAAAAAACCCTGCACAAACTTAAACTTTCACAGGAAGGAGAAGCCTTTTGGTATTGAAGTCATTGCATCACTTACAAGCACATTTTGTTACTTCCGATGTTGAAAGTAACAGCTACGGCTAGATTTCCGCATCATCATGCGTTGAAGTATAGGACGTCCTTAGCAACAGCCGTAGCTGTAGCCGCCAATTCGGATACGGCCTAAGATAGGGGATCTTGTTCCCAGTGTGTGTATTCCCCCATACAGTTAATTAACACGAGCTGAAGGAGGTTAGTCAAACGAGGGCGCTATCAGATGAAACTTGTACACAATTCACCGTATGGGGGACTGAATCACCTGCCACATCGGCTCCAAAACTAGCATACAGTGTCTATAATTTAGTCTGATAGCTGTTGGGGGCAGTGTGTGTGAAGTGGGCATGGTTTATGACGGATCGTCATCACACTTTCTAACGAGAAAACATCTACCCATGTTGCTAACGATAAACTGCCTGGCCGCGGATTGCTTTGTGACTATAATAATCAGTACGAAACCAGCCTCCTTCAGTCTTTCTTCAGACTGCCTTGCGGTGGTACTCCGGCGGTGCCGTCTCGTAGTCGCTAGTGCTGAACAGTGTGGAGGAGTTCTTGTGTAGGTATTTCATGAAATCTTGGAGGTGGGTCAAGAGGAGCTGTACACTCTTCTCATCCAGTGGGGTGTAGGCCAGTAGACTGCCTAGCTTTACTGAAATAAAATAATAATAATTAGGGAGGCTAATCAGCCTTACTTGCAGCTGAGAAGCTGAAATACCAAAGATAAGGCTACAAAGTATTTGAGCTGCAGGCATGTTAAGGAGCCTTTGGCAGCCAGCCACATCCACCCAAATGTGACTGCAGAGCACAGCCAGAAATCGAAAGTGTTTTTTGTTGTTGAAGGAACAATAAATTTAAAAACATTACAAGCTACAAAGGACATCCTTCTAGGCCGTCTCCCTAGTTTGTCAATATCTTTGTTCTGCTCTAGTCAACCAAAAATTAAAGATATGGTCCACGTCTCACCACATGTGTTTCACCTAAAATGCACCCTGCACAATAACACACAGGCAGACTCCTAAAGTGGGTCCACAAAGATTTATCACGTGATGACGTCAAGTGAATTGTACCACTAGTTACTTTAATGGAACCAAACTGAGTCTAGAAGGAAAAATTAGTCTGGCCCCTCTTTGTATAATGAGTATCAGTATTCATGATTACTTATGCATACAGGGAATATGACCATTCTAAAAACTTACCAAAGAGTCTCAGGAGATGATGAGCGCCGTAGATTCTAGACAACGGTTCATCAGGATGACTCGCAAGGATCTGAAAAAAAGGTGAAGAAGAATTTTAAACATTTCATCAAATTTGTTTTCCTTGGTAAGTGCTCTCAAACTCTTGTTCAAGAAAAAATTAAAAATAAAATAACAAAAGTGAAAGCACAAAACGGATATATTAATGACAATTTGTATTCTGATTAAGTCAAATTAGACACTTTTTGAATGAATAATACATCAGGGCCTGATTTCATGGAGCTGCTTCAGCACAAAAAGTAGCTAAGCGCAACACAATTATGCTTCCCAGAATAAGATTACCAACCAAAATATCTTGTCCCATATTCTGTCTAACTCTTTCGTGCTTAGCAGAAAATTTATAAGCATTATTTTCTGCTTAAGCAGCTCTATGAAATTGAGCCCAGGCCTGATACCTCATGGAGGCAAGAGAGGCAATCACCTCCATGCCTCGGTCATCGCCTTGGTGCCCCTCATAATGTTCAAGTAGAAATTTGAATTTCCCTCAGAAAAGAGGTGCCCTTTTTACAAAGTTCAAACTGCCTTGTCCTTACATTGTTGAAGTATCAGGCATGTTACACACATACTTACATCAGCATACTGTGGTCTCTCAAACTTATAAAGAAGTTGTGTTCCAAGCATGACGTTAAAATACTCCTTCAGTCCCTGTGTAACCTCAACAATACCACTCTCTCTGTAATAAAAAAGAAGATTTCAAAATAAACGAAGACACTGATTGTTTACTTTACTGGTATGACACTTAGAATGAATTTTCTTCAATCCCTGAAATTCTCACGTCTTCCACTTAACTTCTAAGAGTGACCGAACAGTCATGTGACCACCTTTATAGGAATGCCTAAACTAACTGGGGGATTTATGAATTGTCATAATATTTTGTTATCAAGCTTTTCTCATGATCACTTAAAGTTAGTTACATGTCGTTATTAAACGTGCTCCTACGTTAGTTACATGTAGTTATTAAACACGCTCCTACTAAAATTGTAGGAATATAAATACATCAAATCAAATCATATCAAACTAAGACACTGTCGGAGTTCTGTTCCTAAACAAATACAAAATTCAAACATTAAAACAAAAGAAACCAGAATTGTTTTCCTATAGTAACAAATAATTTCTTTTTATTAACCTACATAGAAAAACATTCAAATCGGGTGTTTTCCTTTGATAGTGAACGTATTCCCTAACCTACACATTAGAATGGTAAACTCTAACATTAATTGTACCAATTGTAGAACATTCATACTTACTTTGCTGGAGTGATGTCTTTCTTTAACTTCTTGTGTTTCACATAATCACTGAGAATAGAGTCCACTGTGTTCTTGGCTGGTAAATGAAGCAACTATCCAGAAAGAAATTTGAAGAACATGAAACTTTACTTCAAAACTTGTGTATATATATTGTGCCTGTGAAAGATTTGCTTGTGTACACCTCTCCCGATTTTATCTGGTTAAGATGAGGGAATAATGTGAGCAAAATTTTCAAAAGTATAACAAAATTCACTGAAATCATTGTTAGGATTTTCTCACCATCTTCTGTCTTGTGATGAGGTCCCAGTCATCTACCAAGATCGGCTTGAGCTCATCATGAACTCTGACCTTAATCTCAACCTTGTTCACGAACGATTCCTCCTGGAAACAAAACAAAGCACAAAAAACTTCAAGTATTTCTTCTCACAGAAACTAAAATGGCTGAACAGATTTGAAAATACTTTGGAAGTTTTAAACACCTTTAAATATATTTTTTAGTTTTGTTTTTGGAAACACACAATACTCTTAATGAAATGGAGTGTTTGGAAATTCTGTAGGAGTACCAAAAGTTGTTACGGAGTGGGGCAGCATCACAAAAGTCAGACACATTCTAGGTGCAAAGGAATATTCCTATAGGCATACGCCTGGAATCCATTGACCCATAAGAAGTTTCTACTGAACTGTGGCATTTTGCTCAAGTACAGAAACATTCCTACACATTTACATTTACAAGTGGAACGTTTCGGCGGTCCACAGACCAGTCCATGTTTGCATCCTGGAATCCTTAACTGATCCAACTAGAATGTTCCTACCAGTCAGAGTTTTGAGATGCTGCCTTAGCAGAGATACTTTGCTTTCTCACAGCTTAGGGACTGCTGGAATTTCCTTTAGCTACATTCTTCTCAGAATGTTTGTGAAGTAAGTATTTGACTCCAGAGCTTCATATCTTACATTTTCCACAGTAGCATCAGCGCGTGCTCTCTTTTTCCTTGGTGGCTCTACTGGTGTTGGTGTTGGTGTTGGTGTGCTGACAGGTTCCACCGGAGCAACAGCTGAAAGTGGATTGAAGAGTCAATAAACGCCAAGGTAAACATTTTTTCCTTAGCAGTTTCTATGGCCTTTTCAAAACTTTGGCTACGGCTACGTCAGCCTTTTTTAGCCCTGTGTCAAAAGCAAACAGAACCAAAACTGTAGCCAAAGTTTTGAAAAGGGCCTATGAAAAATTGTGCAAACTGAAATAATTTACCATCTAACATGTCTAAGATACAATGCAAATGTATGTCCTTCTTGTGACTCTACTATCCTGCCAATTTTCGCTTAGCAGACAAACTAAAAGCCATCTTGCTAAACAATTTGATAAAATTGGGTTCCAATTCAACTGATGTCATCACCCACGATCAGATTTCCTGTGTTGCTATGCAGTCTAGGTGGGGCATGCATGGTGAGACCCCCGCTATATCTTTACATACAATTTGACTCCCAAGCAGTTCAAGCGCAGAATATAGCCGTGCTTGACGTCAGTGCAAAGTATTTACTGAAACATTGGCTTAAAAGCTGTCACGGACAATGCACAAAATGCATGTAACATGCAAAATTGTTTGTGGGAGGCTGATGGACCCGAGATAATGTCAGGACCCCAACAACAATTTTTTTTTCTGTAATACCTGAAATGAAAGCTTCTAACGTTCTCAAATCTATAAAAATAACTATAACAAATTTAAATTTAAGTTTTTTGATCAAATTGCCTGAAAATTTGACCTAGAATCTTTAAGTCTGTAAAAATGAAATAGAACTTGAACGGACTGCATGGACTACATGTACACTGAAATAAATGTGTCAAAGAGGGGTAAACATATTTACTTACGTGGTTCTGGTTTTGTCTTTTTGGCAGTGTTTTTCTCGGCAGACGGTGTTGGCGCTCTTTCTCTTTCCTTTTCCTTCTCTATCTCCTTTATTTTTTCAAGTTTCTGTTTCTGAGCCCGGGCTCGTTTGGCGTTACTGAAACAAAAGAAAACAGTCCTGGAAATAACAACTCTCTTCATCTTATTAATGGGCTCAATTTCAAAGAGCTGCTTAAGCAGAAAAATTGTTGCGGTACCCGCTGCTAACGATTCGAACTGCCTCTAGTCATCGGGCTAGCTCAGTGGTCTAGTGGTAAGACATCTGCTCTAGCAATGCAAATCCCACCCAAGTGATTTGCCTGTGGATCTTTTTTTCACAGAACTCGGGAAAGTACTGAGTATACAGTGCTTAAGGGTAAGGGCAAAAACCAAATTTAATCATTATCCCTGATGCAAAAATAACATCTAACAGAAAATATTGCTTACTAATTTTCTGCTAAGCAAATATAAGCAGGATACCAGTTACAGAAGGTGCATGTGAGATGATATTTTGACTGGTAACCTTACTTTTTGTGCTTATTTACTTTTTGTGCTTAAGCAGCGCTATGAGTTTAAATTGGGCCCTGGGAAGTGAATGTGTAAAAGTCCTGATAGCTGCTTGGTCGTGTTATCCTTTTGGGCCCAATTTCATAGAGCTGCTTAACACAAGGATGAGAATAGTTGCTGGCAAAAAAAGTCTGAAACTACATGTTGGATCCAAATTTTAGGACAGAGGGCCTACATGTATGTTGAAATGATGAAGTTTTTACCCTAGGGAGGGTTTGGAATTCAAAGGGCTTTTAGGAACAGTGTCCTAAGCACTAGTGAAGTAGATCAAAGGGCAGTCTTTCTTTTATGTGGAAAAATGAAAGGCTTTTTTTATTCACCAGGCCGACATAAAAAGTCTGAATTCAGACAAAAGTCTGACAAATCTCATCCCTGTTAACAACAAAAGGTGCTCAGAACGAAACAATTTTGCTTACCAAAGTAAGGTTACCAGCCAAAATACCATGTCACTGGTTTCCTGCTTATTTTCGCTAACCACGACACACCACGAACATGAATATCAGTTTATTATTGGTAAACATTGAGGCAAGACATTTAGGTAACTCATTGTGCATTAAATGAAACATAAAGCTACCAAATTGTAAACATTTATAAAGATCATTAATTTTTTAAGATTTATGTTCACCAAAAAAAGATCTGCGTGAGGATGACATAATGCGAAAGGAAATCTGAAGGGAGATCAAGGAAAAACAGATACAAGTCACAGGTTTTCATTGATGTTAAACAAGTCAAACTGCACATCTATAACATTGATTTGAATGATTTCAATATGGCAAGTAAATAATTATATCAGTTAAGATGAGTCCAAATCCTACAGCTCCAAGACCAGCACAAAGTTCATGTGCGCAAACTACATAAATTAAGAAATAATTAGCACATTGTATGTATGTGAACTTTTTCTGAAGTTTTTTTCAATATACTCACACTTGTTGAGCCTTGAAAAGTTCCCTCTGTTTCTGCAGATTGGCTTCGTTAAACTTCAAAGCTCTGCTCTCCGGTACCCACTCATCCCAACTGCAGAACGGAAAAAGAAAACAAGGTGCATTAATTTTGCACTGTATTTTTCCCTCATCTTTAAGTGCCATTTGTTGAGTCTGCATGAATATTTTACATGAACTAGATATAAAAGCTTGTTGCATTAATATACTATACATGAATGGATGAAAGTTCATTGAAGCATGGACAATGTTGGTAAATGCCAAAGACCAGTATCCACACTTTGTGACCCAGCATATACATGAAATAATCAAACCTGTGAAAGTCACAAGAAAAAAGTGAAAACATCCGCCCGCCACAATAATAATAATACTAATATAGTAATAATACTAATAATAATAAAGTAGATTTGTAGCGCACATATCCACCCTGCTGGATAACACTTACATAATGCTGCAAGTAACAAATATACAATGCAACCCCAAATGTACATCATTTTAAAAGAGCAATGACATTTTTACATCGGATAAAGATGACTTTTTTTTTTAAACCCTTACAACAATGTGCATTACAATGTGTATTAAGCACTGTAAACTCAGTCCTGTTTACAGTTGTGTGAAAAAAGGTCACAGAACTCTGAACGGTACTGAGTAGGGCCTATACAGTGCTTAATACACATCGGTGTAAGGGTAAAAACAAATTATAGACATAAGATGAGTTTTAAGCAGCAATTTCAATGTAGTTATGACATGATTTGAGTTTAGTAGGTCATTCAAGAGTCTCGTAGCCGCAACAGAAAAAGACATAATCACCCCAGGTGTGTTTTGAAGTTGGTTCCGATAGGAGTGACATGTTCCTGAAGTGCAGATTGGGTGATGGACTTTCAAGCACTTCAGATATAAATATACTTGAGCAATGTTATATAAATATTTTGCAGTTTCTTTCTGACCACAAATTACAGGGGTGAGACTTGATGAACATGAACATTCCTGAAAAAAGGCCTGGCAGGCCTTGATTCCCCCTCATTCTAGACCTACAACCTCACAGATGTTACAATCCAGCCTTCCCCCACCCCACCCCCTTGTCACCCTTCTCTTTGTTTATCCCCTGCTTTATCTGTGTGCTTCCTCTCTGTCATCTTTGTCCACTTGACTGCTTTTGTCACACCAGTACACCTGTGTATGTGTGTTGTGTTGTCATTTAGCCTTCGAAAAAGACTCTGCTAGGGTCAAAACGTCAGGCCACTAACTAATTTTTGAATTTAGAAGACTCAAAGACTCAGTGCATTGCCAGAAATACAAAACTACAGGTTAATCTGTTTCTTTCTCCCTTTGGTGACTGCTTTTACTTCTTTCAAACAAATTTGAAGGCTCTAGGAGATTTTTTTTATAGAAAATCCCATTATCAGGAAAAGTCCTGAGAAATCACACGCCTGAAATAATTGTGAAATCAGATTAATGTAGGAAAAATTATTTGCATATTTGCATAATTAAAATAATGGAAACAAATGTACAGAGACAAGGGCCCTTTCGAAAACACAGCTTAGGCTTGGGCTCTGACTTAGGCTCAGTCAGTTATTTTGATGATGCGTTCTTTCGGTAAAGAGCTTGAAACAATCACGCAGAGACTAAGCCACAGTCCAAGCTGTGGTTTCAAAAAGGGCCTAGGTGTTATTGGTGAATCATTCCTGAAAAGAGAATCAGTAAATTGACTACAATACTCACTTTTTGTTCCAACCATTGTAGTGAATGAAGTACTTGACTGCCTTATCTTTAATAACTGCCTTTACACACTGAAAAAAAAAAAAAAAAAGAAGAAAGAAGTCAATAGTCATAGTAATAACAGTTACATCCCAAGCATTTTTAATTCCCTTTAAAATACACTTTTGGCACACTATCACCCCGAACAAATCACATTAGTCTTCTTTCTGACAAGAGGATGGAATTTGACTCGGGAAAACGATGCCAAATCAAAATGCCACTGTTTTAATCATTATGAAGAAAAAGAAAACTATAACTGGTTTTTGACATAATGAGTGAACAAGTGGTGGTCAGATTTGGCATCTAACCCATTGTCTTAGGAAAAAGTATGACAATTAAAAGCAGCTGTAAACTGATCACATTCTCCCCAAATGATCCAGCGAGTCATTCTGGGGGGGAAATGACACCACTGGGACTGTAGTGGTAACAAGATTGAAATAAAGTATTTTGATAATAACTATGGTGATAACCCATGCTGTTACCTTTGCTTCATACAGTAGAGGGCCATGGAAGCAGAGAACTCTTTCACCTGAAATTAATTAAATACAAACATTTGAAGACTCATGTACTTTTAAGTAAAAAAATCAAAAGATTTGTACACAGTCGCTGGTGCGGTTGTTTATCAGTAAAAATAAACCGGTAATAATTTTTTTTAAATAGTGAAAATTAATTGATCTGTACCCCCTGTAAAAAGTAGTGTAGGACTCCCTCAGCATCCTTTGTCATAAAAATAATGAACTTATAATAGTTCGTGAGCAACCCTGTTAAAATAAAATAAAATCCCAAGTTTTTGAACAAAAGTATTGCTTCAGACAGAAGTAATAACTAATATTGAGCAGAACACTACTTTGCAGTGCACTAAACCCTAGTTTTAACCTCTCAAGATAAATTATATTCATCATATACAGCATTTTTATGACTAGTTGCGATAATCGTAACCCTCCATCCTTCTGACGGTCGGGATGATGTAGGATTACTAATTACTATTATCGCAGCTATTTCACAACAAGTTAAAAAAAGCATCATCATTCAGGTCATCATGTTTGAAAGACAAAGATTGCAGTGTTCATGAATTCATCAAAGGAAAGTTTGCGCCCGAGCTATCCAGCACAAATTTTAAACTTTAGTTAGTCATGCAATTGCAAGATAACAAAGTCTTATTTTTTTGCGCAAATCGCGAACGCCGCGCGAGTGCCGCGATGAGGGAAAAACAATCGTGAGTATTGCGTGGTAAATTTCATTTTTTGAAGATTTTTTTGAACATAACTCAACAAAAGGGAAATGCATTCATTATGAATGTATATTAAGTGTATGGGGAAAGTTTGTGTTGTACAGTTGTGTAGTAGTGCAAAGGAAACTGTAGATATTGATGGCAAACCACCGTAAAATGTTCACCTATCAACGACCATAGCGTTACGGAGATCCAAAATGTTAGACCCCTACATCCACTGTCCGGTCCTTTGACATGTTTGACTCCTTCGTTTGTGAAGTCACGTGTACATTGTTAACGTTAATTCAGCTTAACCAGAGTTTCCGTAAAATAAAATATACACCAAATACAACAACTGCATTTATCTTAATGATGTTACTTCTGTTAGTAAAATGTAACAATTTAAAAGCCTAACAAACAACAATAAGGCAATGTAAAAAGCCAAACGAACCTTCACCGAATTTTGTCTTGGGAGGCGCCATTTTGTAAAATACTGTGGCTCACTCAATAATAAATAAAATACGTCAAAACAAAAATTGACAATTATAAGTAGTTTAAGTTTGATAAAAACATTACAAATATTCAACTTTCAAATAATTTTTTGTTTTGTTTTCTTATTTCAAAATTATTTTATTATGCTTTATGAATGTGTTGCACTAAGAAAAAGTTACTTACCAATAATTAGTGCACCCGAGTACAAAGGTCAAGAGTTTGACTTGACAGCGCATAATGCAAATGGGGATGCACGCCCAGCAGCCAGAGATTTGAGAATTAAAGGGACGTAGGCACAGCTGTCACACGACGTCTTTGAGAAAATTGTGGAAATTTTTGACTAATAATATAACGTAAGATTTGTTTAAGCGCTTAGCATGGATATGCAGTAACCCGCGCTCGAAGTTAAAACACAACTGCGCAAGTTCGGAAATTGCACGCATTTCCGTAACACCAACCGAGGTTGGAAAACTATGGAAAGCCATAACTGCAAATCAAAAACAGATAGCCATAGTTTGTAGCAATGTTACACAAATATTCGAAAATAGTGTTGAATTTGTTGTAAATAAATACACCAATCATGGGAGGTATTTCAGTTCGAAAATCTTTACAAAAAATATTGAATTTGCTCATAACAATTTGTTAACATGATTGAATGTTTTGCTAACATTCGGCCGTCCATGACCATGCCAACCGGCGCACTTTGTTTATCAACAATGGAAAATAACACAAAGTTTGATTAGTGCAATTAGCAAGTCCTTTACTTGGCAAGTTTTTACTTAGTAAGTATTAAACATATATATTGAGGGCGCCATTTACTAAATTTGTAGGTTTTTTGTTTAATTGCTTTTTTCCTGACCTTGTTATTTTTTTTATTAGACGCCAGATTTTTTTAAACGTTTTTTTTTAAAGGCGAAAATACGTACTTTTCATATCAATCTTATTTTAAAAAGTGAAACAGGATCTTGAAACTAATATTAGTAATAATATTTCATTGGACAGACAGAACAACATTTGTTTTAAGGTACAACATTTAATCATTACTAATTACTATTAAAAAAGTAGTATGTATTACTATTTTTTACTAAAAAACTATTTAGTAATAATAATAGCAAAGCAATGTGAGACCAAAAAATAATGTATTTTATTATGGCACCCTTGAGTCTTGAAAATGAAAGAAATTTCATCCGGTAAGAAAAATAGCAGTGCTTTCCTGTATTTTCCTGTGTTTACGGTAGTTTTCCGATGTTTTTTCTGGTAATTTTTTTCTGTTTTCCGGTATTCTGGTTGTTCTGGTATTTTCCTTTTTTTCTCCGGCATTTCCTGGTATAAACTATAGTATTTATTACTTATTACACCTGAACCAGTGAAGGTAAAATGTTTATGATTGTCCACTGGCAGTGGCTCTGCTGTCAAATTGAAAGTAGACCTCCACGATAACCCTAGCTATCCTCAATAATGGCATAATAGACCGGGAGCCCAGGGGGGTCAGCATAGCTGGAAAGTTAACCAATTTTCATGTATACAGCAATGGTCCATGTACATGCCCATGTAAGGAAATGGATGTCTGCCGAGCTCACTCTGGTGGGTGTGGTCAGGGGGGCCATTGAGGAGGGCCCCAAAAATGAGCTAGCACAGCTGGTGAGTTAACCTGATGAAACCTATTGGAAATTGTTCGGCATAGTCCCAGATATCACGAATGGCCACTGCCAGACATTTTCGGTGGTGGGGGGTGCCTGCCAGACGTAAATAACCACCACCCCAAAAATGAGCTAGCACAGCTGGTGAGTTAACCTGATGAAACCTACTGGAAAATGTTCAGCCTAGGTCCAGGTATCATGAATGGCCACTGCCAGACATTTTTAGTGGTGGGTTATGCCTGCCAGACACGCCCAAATGGCCCCACCCCCCATATTGAGCTAGCACAGCTGGTGAGTTAACCTGATGAAACCAACTGGAAAATGTTCAGCCTAGGTCCAGGTTTCATGAATGGCCACTGCCAGACATTTTTAGTGGTGGGTTGTGCCTGCCAGACACGCCCAAATGGCCCCACCCCCATATTGAGGTAGATTAGTTGGCGAGTTAACCTGATGAAACCTACTGGAAAATGTGTGGCATAGTCCCAGATATCACGAATGGCCACTGCCAGGCATTTTCAGTGAGTGGGGTGTGCCTGCCAGACACGCCCAAATGGCCCCACCACAAATATTGAGTTTGTGAATTAACCTGATGAAACCTACAGGAAAATGTTCAGCATGGGCCTAGGTATCATGAATGACCACTGCCATACACTTTCAGTGGTGGGTTGTGCTCGCCATAATAATTATTAACCCTTTAGTGCCTGACGTACACATGTGTACACTTTAATTTTTTTCTCATAGCCTTCATACTTTTTCTGATTTTTTTTTAATTGTGGCATTTACTACGATTGCTTGTTGGCTACATTGCAACCAAAACTGACAATAGAACACTCGAGGGCACTATACAAGCATCACCAATATGAATGCCCCCTTTGGGTGAGTTCTCTTCTGAATTTCCTATGTTTAAATGCCTGATGTACGCATATGTGGACGTTTTGTAACGCACTAATTGAATATGCAAATTAAGATTTTATTATTTTTTTGCACTTAGTAAGCTAAACAATACCAGTACTACCAGTGGTGTTCATATAAGTAGGCAGGAAGTACCCTCAGGCACTAAAGGGTTAATAATATTGTTCATAATAATACGAAGATAAATACAGTTAATTTGTTGTTGATAAAAAACAACAAACTTACATTAATCCATAAAATCAAACAAAATTACAAAAAATAAAACAATAAAGCGTATAAAAATGAAATAATATCATAAAATATTCCTTGAGCTTGACGGCAATCTGTGAATCTGAATATTGTTTATGTTTTTCAGTGGACTTGTAAAATAGGGTTTGAATCAATTGGCCCAATGATTGTTACCCGTTTTTAGATGTTAGTTTTGGCGGGTTAACTAGGAAACTACGGTACATTATCATTATAACATTATAGTACATGCAAAAACATTATACTAACAGCTAAGGACTTGTTTATTGCAACTAAACGTAATGAAGACTTAAAGGGAGTGAATACCTTTGGTTTTTGGAACTGTCAATCCTATAAATATGGATATAAACATTAAAACTCACTGCGAAAAATTTGTTTCAAAAGGTTGTAGCTTTTTTGAGATATCGCTGACAATCCGGAGTGGTTGTTTCCAGAGTAATCTGAATGAGAATCTGAGAAACGTATCTGACGGTATCATTTTATCCGATCAAAATTTGGGGGAATAAAAACTGATATATTTTTTCCAAATAACCGCATTACTTCAAAGTAAATGATTCTCAAAATGGTTTATACTATCGA
This sequence comes from Leptasterias polaris, assembly GCA_037783415.1. Classification (NCBI taxonomy): domain Eukaryota; kingdom Metazoa; phylum Echinodermata; class Asteroidea; order Forcipulatida; family Asteriidae; genus Leptasterias; species Leptasterias polaris. The sequence continues at coordinate 6,941,108 of JAZGTN010000022.1, forward strand.
AAACTGCTGTACTTCTAACCAAAACAGTTTTTATTGCTATTAATTTGAAGAGGGATCACCAAACGAACTTTCCATAAAGTCAAAACAAGAGTCCACTTCAGAAAAATGAGACTATGCCTTTGGAATCTTACATTGAAGATACAGTGGAGGAACAGTCCAAAATCAAAACAGAAAATGTGGCATCTACATCACTCTCACATGCCTCAAGAAATATGAAAACATTGTCATAAAACCCTTTGGCAAAGGTGTCGGAGTATGCGTCTTGAACAGATCAGACTACTATACAGGAAGGGTTTATGCAATTATGTTGTTGATTGGAACATAAGGAGTAAAATCACAGCTATGCGGGCTGCATATTTTTTTTAACACCGCAGCGAGGGGTTTTGTACTGTAACACTGTCAATTAGGTCTTGAGATAGGAGACTACGTCTAACCCTAAACCCTAACCCTCTATAGGCATAAATGTTTGTAGTCTCATCTCAAGACAGTATTACAGTACAAAACCCATCGCTCCGGTGTTTAAAAAAATGCTACCGGGCCGGGCCGTACGCAATTCTTAGCGTCGCCAATGTACTAAATGAAGAGATTTACCGTACATTATCATATCATTATAAAATTATCGTACTTAATGCAAAATCATAATTTAGATGGCTAAAGACATTTTTGTTGCAACTATGTATACCCGATTCACAAAATCTAACGATGACCACAGTAATTCAGTGTTGAGTGCACCAACTATTCAACATCAAGAAAGAAACGAATCCACCTCTTGTTTTGACTTTGCCTTTCTTCACACAAATAGGTCACTCTAATCTTAAAAGACCATATCAAAACACTGGCCCATGATAAATGAGACTAATTTTTGAAACAACCTCTTCCCTGTACTACTTCTGTTGGCCTACATACAACGAAATAATATGAGGTATAAGATAATTTGGGCTAATTGCAAGATTCATCCCAAGAAAACTCGATCAAACAAATGGATGAACAAAACGTGTGAAACTTGCTTGAACAACAGACAGGTACACAACTAAATAAAAACAAACAAAAAACCCCAAAACAAACATGGCTTGAGATTATGCAATTTTGGTAGTTTTGCCCACACAAATGATACTGGGCTCACACTAAACCAAAATAAGAAGGATATAAAAGGAAAAGCAGTGACTGGTGAAGTGCAGCTTGCATAAAACGCAGAGCAAATTGTATTGAGCCTAATATAAGGGAAAAAACAACCTTTTTTTAGTTAGATCTACCAACCCAACCCCCTTTTTATGAACTTATGGATGAGAATAATAATAATTACATTTACAAAAGACTCAGTGAGAGTGTACTGAGTGGTCTGGGGCCTTTTGTGTTGTCTGGTGGGCACACCCCACCACTGATGCCTATTGGACTATGCCAAGCATTTTTCAGTAGGTTTAGCTCCATGGTTAAACCACAAGCCAATCTAGCTGAATTCGACGGGTGGGGCCATTTGGGCGTGTCTGGCAGGCACACCCCACCACTGAAAATGTCTGGCAGTGGCCATACATGATACCTGGGCCAATGCTGAATCTTTTCCTGTAGGTTTCATTAGGTTTACTCACAAACTGATCTAGCTCAATATTTGTGGTGGGGCCATTTGGGCTGTCTGGCAGGCACACCCACCCACTGAAAATGTCTGGCAGTGGCCATTCGTGATATCTGGGACTATGCCAAACATTTTCCAGTAGGTTTCATCAGGTTAACTCACCAGCTAATCTAGCTAAAAATGGGAGGTGGGGCCATTTGGGCGTGTCTGGCAGGCACAACCCACCACTAAAAATGTCTGGCAGTGGCCATTCATGATACCTGGACCTATGCTGAACATTTTCCAGTAGGTTTCATCAGGTTAACTCACCAGCTGTGCTAGCTCATTTTTGGGGTGGTGGTTATTTACGTCTGGCAGGCACCCCCCACCACCGAAAATGTCTGGCAGTGGCCATTCGTGATATCTGGGACTATGCCGAACAATTTCCAATAGGTTTCATCAGGTTAACTCACCAGCTGTGCTAGCTCATTTTTGGGGCCCTCCTCAATGGCCCCCCTGACCACACCCACCAGAGTGAGCTCGGCAGACGTCCATTTCCTTACATGGGCATGTACATGGACCATTGCTGTATACATGAAAATTGGTTAACTTTCCAGCTATGCTGACCCCCCTGGGCTCCTGCTCTATAAAGACCATCATATTCATATCATTTAACATAAAATATCATTCAATTTAAAAATGAGTAAAATACATCTGACCAATTCAGGAAAATTTGTATTTGGTAGTCAGATCTGGTTTTTAAAAGATTTTTTAATGGATTTTGGACTTTATTTTCCTTTTCTAATATTCCTGGCTGAGTTCCCCCATCTATCTTGCACCTTCAAATCAATGCTATAATCTTTGCTTTAGTAAGTTTAGACAAAGTAATGGGGGTGCTGTACTCCTCTTTTTGAAATGTTGACTTCAACAGTCATATTACCTAGCTCCCCAGGCAAATTTGATAATTTGGCTATTTGCTATGATTTTCTGCACACCCCCTTCAAAAAATTAGCCAAATGAAATAAACCCGAAATAGATCGTAAATCGCGTAATGGCTTCTCATTATGTCAAAGATGAAACACCAGGCAAAGGCAGGCAATTAATTGTACTCCAGATCATTTCCTGTGCTCCAAATTGATGTTATTAATGCATTCAGAGAGTCACATTGTCCTGTTAAACCACGTTGTGAAAAGCATACTGTTATATATTGTATAATTTGGTCCTAAAATGTTTATTTGGAGCACAGAAAATGGAGCGCTAGAACGGTGTAAACAACCTCGTAGATCTCGAGGAATACTGATGCCCATTCCATCTCCACACAAGCCACTTATTTTATGCAATATTTACTTCTTATTTTTTTGCGTTTTTTTGCAGATTACACACCAGAATCATCAGCAATGGCGTTAGCTGGGATTAGGGTCCTAGAGCTAGCTGGGCTAGCCCCTTCCCCATTCGCTGGAATGATCCTGGCTGATTTCGGGGCAAAGGTCATCCGTATTGATCGAATAGGTCAAATTGCTGCTGACCGACTCTCAAGAGGAAAGCAGTCCATCTGTCTGAATTTGAAGTCCACAGAAGGAGTCAAAGTGTTTAAGAAAATGAGTCTAGCAGCGGATGTTTTAATTGAGCCTTACAGGCCAGGTAAAATTTGTTACCACTTTGGGAGTTATCAAAGAATGGGTTATATTTGGTTTTCGGGGACAACATGGAGGAAGGAACAGAGCTCAATTTCCTGGCTCTGCGACAATCCTCTGGAGCACCCAGTTTCTAAGAGGCTTGTTATCACCGGATGATAATGATGAAGAGCTGCCACCCTACACTCTTCAGCATACACAAGTTTGACCAATATTGAAGATTCTATGAGGATCAAAACCTACCCCACAAGATAACTTTAACCAAACATTAGAGACACAAATTCCCTCTTGACAATTGGTCCGCTGGCCAAATGCCAGTAAAACACCTGAAGGACTGTCAGAATTCTGTCCAACTGGTGGCTAGTTTATTGCTTCCCTTCGCTTAGTGTAAACCACTTCTTATTAGTTCAAACCACAAGTCCAATGTTAATGACGTTTAAAGAAAATCTTAAAATATGGACAAGTGAAACAGCTGGCGGACTAGTGAAATGACAAGCTACTGGTCCTGTTGGCTCGTCATTGAACAAATTTAAGGGTAAACCCTGGGACCATCAACTATTTGGACTTCATTGAAAAATATTTACCAAATCTATTCAACAATGATTAATTCTTTTTCTTTTTTCCCTATTATTTTACAGGTGTTATGGAGAAAATGGGTCTGGGACCAGAGATACTACTTAAAGAAAACCCAAAATTAATTTATGCAAGAATGACTGGGTTTGGCCAATCAGGGCCCTTCATGAAGAGGGCTGGTCATGACATCAATTACATCGGCCTATCAGGTACCATTATCCAAGTCTACATGTATGCATGCATGACTCCCAAATTAATTTATGCATGACTGACTAGGTTTGGCCAATCAGAGCCCTTCATTAGTAGTGGGCTGATAATGACATATCAACTAGCCTTTCCGTACAGACACGATTGGTTGGCAAACGTTATGGAGTTTGCAAACGTCAAGAAACTAAGCACACACAAATGGGAATGTGTCATGCCACCATCAGCTTCAAATATAAAAAGGCCTTATGTTCCCTCATTTTGCCAACCATTAGTGTGAAATATTTTGGGGTGACAAAAAACTCCATTCAAGGCCCAATTTCATAAAGCTGTTAAGCACAAACAAAAATACTTAGCAGAAACAGGTCAACAGCCCAAATACCATGTTTTAATGTAATTTTATAGTTTGTATTCTCTGTACACATGTGCAATTCAGTTTTTTAACTGCCAGACATGTTTTGAATAAACCATTATTGAATTGAATTGAATTGATACCAGGTAATGTACATGTATATTGTTTGTAACTGGCTTTTTGCTTAGCATAAATATTTTCTAAGCAGCCTGGTGCGCAGCTCATGCACATCTTATGTTAAAACCTGTTGTCATCCAAGGGTTTTATTCAATTGAAAACAGAACGACAAAGAATTCATGCACATGTGTGAAGGACACACTTCTTCATCTCCCATTCAGAACACCTTTAATTTTACTTTGTTCAGGTGTTCTGTCATTCTTCGGAAGAAAAGGCGAGAACCCAGTACCACCCGCTAACATCGTTGGGGACTTTGCTGGGGGTGGCATGCCTTGTGCCCTGGGCATTCTGATTGCTTTGTTGGAGAGAACTAGATCTGGCAAAGGTCAAGTTATAGATGCTAATATGGTAAGTATTGTGTCAGTGTGGGGGGGGGGGGGTTTGATGACACTTACTTGGCAGTTAGCATATCAATCCGTGTGTGTATGTTGACCTCTTGCACAACGCACAGCATACCTACACAGTAACCACGGTCAAAATGTACACAAAGGAAAAGGACTCCCAATATGGTAGAAATGGTAGATGCACATTGTGCTGATGCGTGTTCTGCATTGTGCAAGGGGTCAATTATCAAAACCACTGCTTTGGCTTCGGCTTAGGTTCTGGCTTTGGCTTCGGCTTAGGTTCCGGCTTTGGCTCCGGCTTAGGTTCAGGCTCCGGCTTAGGTTCAGGCTCCATCCACCTGTTTTAAGTCCCACACTGAAAGCCCAAGCCGGACTCCAAGCCCAAGGCATGGTTTTGAAAAGGGCTTTGTACTACCTAAACAATGGAGTAGTGAAGAGCTGCTCATGCAGACAACAGTGCTTAACAATTTGCTGCTAAGCACAAATAAGCAGGGAACCAGTCACAAATTGTACAAGGCGACAAGGTATTTTGGTTGGTAACCTTGTTCTGGTAAGCAAAATTGTTTTGTGCTTGGAAACTTCTTGTGCTTAAGCAGCTCTAAGAAATTGGGCCAAGATGTGCCTGCTGCCACCTTGTGACTGAAAGTCTCTGAGTGATCAGTGAAAAGCATGATGGGATAGCTTCTTGATCAGAGGTCAAAGGATCAATATTTGAACCAACACCCTTTCACTTGATGTAGTGGACAGTTAGTGCTCATGCTGCGCTACACTGCATGCTTGATGTGTTTGTGTGTTCAGTAAAGCAATTAACTTTCACTTGAGTTGAGCTTCTGAAATGTCATCATGCATTAGTGGGACTTGGATGTCTCCCAGTCACAAAGCCTTTAATTGGTCGAATGGCTGAATTTATGATCCATGCAAGAGGAAAATCTATCTTTTAGAGATCGCTCTGCAATTTTGGCCGGATCTTCTACTTCAGAGTGCAGATTTGAACACAAATTTATGTATGAGAGCATTTCATTAACATTTCATAGTTACAGTGTATTGCATTGGGAAATAGTCATCTTCGTTTATAGGCCTCGAATATCATCTTTGAGAGGTCAAGGCTATTTTCATTTTGCTAAGGGCACTTAACAAGGAAAATCTATGGGAAACTTTTGAAGGGGCACCACAGGCTAAGACCAGGGCAACAAAGGCCATGGCCTCCGTGTAATTGAAAGCCTGTGTTTATAATTTAAAACAGTTCAAAACCCAAGACTTATTAAGGCCCATGTAAGGTGCATCATTGGTTTATTGGAAGATTAATTTCATTCAAATTATCTGGTTTTCTCTTTTCATCAATGTAGGCCGTCTTGTTTTTTGATGAGTGGGGAATAACAATGTCAGTGATTTTTTGCACACTTTTATATTTTGATTTAATAAGAACCAAGTCTTTCGGGGAAATTTAATTAAACATTGCAGTGTTTCAGAATGATATCAGGACAGATTGTGTGAGCAAAAACAATTTATCTCCTAAAATAGCACAGTTGTTATGCGCATGAGTTTGAAATTGTCAAAATGTTGCATCTCGCTTAAAACACAACAAGTATGTGCCAAGATAAAACATATTTTTGCAAAATTGAGATACAACATTTTTGCACTGATGCGACGAAATAGTACAAGTTTTACATCGTTGCAAAAAAAACCTTCTTGTTTTTCAAATCATAACTTCAGCTGTAGAATATACTTGAAGGACTCATTACTTGTGTTCTTAATGTAGGAAGATTCTTGTAATGTGAAGAATAAACTAACAAAGTATTTGTTGTACATAGGTCCAAGGTTCTGCTTATGTTAGTTCGTTTCTATGGGCAACACATGATCTTGGTTTAGCCGGTAAGGAGCGGGGTACCAACTTGCTGGATACTGGGGCACATTTCTACAACACCTACAAGACAGCGGATGGGAAGTACATGGCAGTAGGGGCCTTAGAACCTCAGTTTTATCGTCAGTTGCTTGAAGGTAACCTAAGTGTTTTATCTTCACTGCAACTACCAGATTTTCATGAAAAAGGTCTATTTACATGTTTAGCAGAAAATAAACCTCAAGTTAGTTTGATGCTGTAACCTTAGCCCAAGTTCATGTCATCATTCTCGGCTTATAGGATAAGGCCAAGTAAAAAACATACCAGTTGATCGTCCCCGCCCGCATCCTTTTTTTTTTTTTTTTAGATTTTTCAAAAAAAATAAAAAAATAAAAATGTTTGTATTTTTAATCCACCCTTGACATATATATTTTAATTTATGATGTAAACTTACCTCATGCAACAAATAGATATAAAGAAAGTTTGCGGTGATTTCAAACTGAAGAATTGGTGGCCTGTTTGAATTGAAATACTTGGCGGCCATCTTGGAAAAAAAAATAAAAATAAAAAGGCCCTCATCCTCCTCTTTTTGGAAAAATCAGGACGATCAACTGTAATTTTTTTTAAATTTGGCCTAAGTGTCTCCCCTAATACAGGATAAGCACAAAATTTCTGCGCTAGCTGTTTAAGCAAAAATGCTTAATAATGTAAACCATGCGCACCAGAAAAAAATTCCTGGCTAACCCGTGAAAAACGCTGACATTGAGCATGGGTTTTTCTGCTTCCGCTAGCACCGATTTTTCGCTCAAAGCAAATTTGCGTGCTTAGCAACTTGTAAAATCCGACTCATTTCATAGAATGGCTTAACAAAGATATGATAAATCCTGATTGATTTTTACAGGCAACTTGGGTTTCGGTTTTGAGCTGCGTCATGCATTTTAATTTTTCTGTGCAGCCAAGTGGTTCCAGACCGAGCAAGGAATTTAAGAATACTCCCATGTTTACGCAACATAGTTGTGCTTTCAAAGATGTTAATATTACTGCCAGTAAAGATGGCCAACTTTTTACACAGTGGCATTGTGAAGTGTAAACTATCTACATTACTTTCTCACATAAATTTACTATGTTTCTGTAAGAGACCACAAAAACAGATAAGCTGAGTGCACTGTTTGAAAGGTTAGAACAAACCAACTGCTGACATGTTTGTACCAGCAATAATTAATATAAATTTTTACTTCTAATTATTTAAATGTAAATCAAAGTTTGAAGTTTACTATGAAGTCAGTTACTTTACATGTTGAATTTGAGTTGTTTCTTGTATTTATTCACAGGTTTGGGATTATCAGATTCTGATCTCCCACCACAAATGAATCGTGAGGACTGGTCTTCCTCGAAGAAACTCTTTGCCGAAATATTTTCTAGTAAAACTCAAGAAGATTGGTGTCGTGTGTTTAATGATAGCGATGCTTGTGTGACACCCATTCTAACTTCAGAGGAAGCCGCACAACATCCACACAATAAGACAGTGGGGACATTCTTCGAGGCGGATGACGGAAGTATGCAACCCAACCCGACGCCGGTTCTCTCAAGAACACCTGCTACTCTACGGACCACCAAACAGACAATCGTTGGGAATGACACAACAACTGTGTTGCTCGAAGCTGGTTTCAGCCGAAAAGAAATTGAAGTCCTCAAAGAAAAGGGTGTTGTGGAGGACACAAGTCAGAACTCAAAGCTGTGAGGCTTTTTACAAGCAAGGGCAAGATTTTCATACAAGAAACAAAGGAAGGACAGAACATTAGCCTGGCGCACATTTTTTTAGTAAAAACTGCCCTTTTCTTCCTTACTAGCCCCGGGGGGGGGGGGGGTTGTACTTTACCAAACGCTTAAGTGCAAGGCCTGTAATGATTAACACCCGTGATAATACTTTATGGAGATCTATAAATAACTTGAGCATACAATACAAAACAAATCTTTTCCATGAAAAGGCATCAGTGGTTTTATTTCCATTCAAAATCCCAGTTTAAAAAAAATCTATCTTGGGTGAAAACATTCTAGCAATTCTCTCAAACCATTTACACTTTTTCCCCATCATTCATTTGCCTTTAGGTATCACCGATAAAAGAATAAAAGAAACTACAAAAAGGGTAGATTTTACAAGTTGGACTCAATGGTGGTGGCATCAATATACAAGAAGGAATTTGTTTCATTTTAAGATTTACATGTGTCTCCCAATTTCGCCTCAACAAACCGGACAATACCCAACTAATTGTTCTAGAAGTTTTGTCAGCATCCAATACACAAATGATAGCATAAAATTTGGTTAATAAAACATGAGAGTACTAGACAGTGACTTTTTCACTTAAAAACCTTATGGCTGACGATGGCAACATGAAAGTACTGGCAGAATCAATGATCTAGCCAGAGCAAAAGCCAAAATTAAACTGATTAAATTGAATACAAATTTAAGAAAAGTAACACAAGTACTTAAGTCTAGGTGCAATTTCATGAAAGCTGTTGAGCATACAATACCAATTGTTTTGCCGAGCATAAATTAGCAGGGCACCAGTCAGAAGTAATGTACATGAAATGGCTTCCTCACTGGTAACCCTTATTTGCTTAGCAATATTTTTTCCAGACTTGGCAAACTGTTCATGCTCGCCAGCTTTTAAGAAATTTGGCCCTGTTAAAAATAAACTTAAACTACAGTGTGGGCTAATTCCTTAAAATTTTCCAAAGAAGTATTAGTAATTGAGGAATTTCATTACATTGATACTAAGTGACCACGAGCTTGTATATGCGTAGCAGCAATTTCTCTGTTTACGGGAAAGTAACAAAGACACTACAAGATTTTATGAAAACTCTGAACATAATATACTAAGGTGAAAATCAAATTGTTTAAAAGCTAACAAATTCCTACAAAATAAAGATTTAAAAAGTCTAATGTATTTTCCTTTGTATGCTTTTAATTGGTAGAAATTGGGCTTCTAATTGGCTAAAGACCAAATTCCATTTGAAAAATCATGGAATCTTAACCATGGAAAGACAAGCAAGCCAAAATGGTAGTTTCTTATTATCTTGCAATTTCTAATTCATTCAATTTCATCCAATAAAAAGCAGAATGTAAATCAAGGATTGGAAAACAAATAATACAGTTCAAAATTTCACACTTCTCAGAATTCCTTGCCATGAAAACTCTACACTAAAAGATTGAAACTTGTTTTTCGCGAGATCAACTGCGTTCATAAAATGGTGATGTGCAATCTTGGATATATTTTGAAAAAATGTACAGACAGACTTTACGGGTGCTTTTTTGTAATCATAACTGTTCAACGCTTCCACTTTGTAAAGTTTGATAGTTAGGTGTCTGTTTAAAGGGAACAGAGTCACGGCTTCCGGTTTTAAAAGCTTGGTAGATTGTTGACGAAACTCTTAAAACAACTGCCCGGAATACTGCCTTACACTGTACAGAAAAACAGATGAGAAGAAACAGAATGCATTAATATTCCAGTTGTGTTAAACATTTATTTAAATGTTTACATCCAAGTAAATCTTTGTCATGGAGGATTGACGGTCATGCAGCAATCATCTGTCTGGCAATCATTGCTCAAACCATGCATTTTGGTACTTTCGTCCAATCCTTTTTGACAATAGCATGCTAGACCGCACGCCTTATGCACAGCAGTACAAAAACGCCCTCAAGGTAGATGCCAGAGTACAATCTTGTACATTTTGTTGATTGTTTTTTCCTCAAAATGACAAAGATCTACTTGGATGTTATATCAAACAAATAATGAATGTTTTGCATTGCTGCAATGGAGAGAATATTTTTCTTCATTGAAAGGTGAAATGTTTCTCTCAACTCGGCTTTGACCCCATTGAATGGAACATTCCATATTTCAACTCATGAAACTAATCTCCCCACTGCACTCGTAAACATTCATTATTGGTTTATTAGTCAATTTAATTTGAAAAGGCTGTCGTGAAAGTTAGATACCGGCTGACATCTTCTAATCACATTAGGGAACCTCCAACTCCTGAAGTAAAACATGAATCGAACTTTTGATAACGAGCCGGCAAGCCATGATAACAATCGGTCTGTTGAGGCAAGCATGTTTTCTTGTCAACATGGCCTTTTCCCAGTATCTGATTCTCTTAAAGGGTTTATGTATTGCAGGGGTGAGAGTCAGCAACGGCTTAAATAACTGAAAGCAAGCTCTAAATTTGAGGAGATACAGTGAACTGATGACATTTCCACCTCTACATAATCCCTGGGGTTATAAATAATCTCTAAAGGGTTACAAATATGACAGGATGTGAACATTCCTGGGGGGGGGGGGGGGGGGGGGGGAGGCTTGCGACCTGATGTTCCCCAATATCTGAGGCATGGAACTTTCCAGATGTTACAATTCAGGAGGTTTACAGATTCTTTGTATTTCCAGGGATATAAAACTACAGGTAAGGACACAATGTGGACTGTTTATTTCTCTCTTTGGTGACTTTTCTTCTACCAAGGATATCCATTCATCCATTGCAGCTCTGAAGGATGCAGTCTTGTAGTTAACGTTGTGAGTGTCCTGTCACCCCAATGGCAGACAGTGATTTTATGTTTCCTTTCGTTACAACAACAAAATCACTAGTCTTCCATGGGGTGGCAAGCAGTAGCAGCTGCAGAGAGACCACGACGAGACGCATCGAAGGCCGTATGGTATTTTGGCTGGTGACCCTTTTCCAGAAAAATTGTCTGATGCTTAGCAAGTTTTTGTGCTCAAGCAGCGTTATGAAATTTGGCCAAGGACCTGTAAGCTAATTTGGGGATATATATTTGTTGTTGACCTACCTGTTTTGAAGCATGAACTGAGCATTCTCGATCTGCTCATAGGTGCCGGTGATGGTGATGATACGATCTTTGCTCCCTTCAACTTCCTCCTCAATTTTGATCTTTGCCTCGGAGTTATTGCGGATGGTGCGGATTCTCTCCCCACCAGTACCGATGATGGAACCAGCCAGCTGGAGAAAGAGTTAAATGAGATGAGAATAAGTGAAAATCAAACATTTCACAATTTCAGACATGTATAGATATTGTTCACACTGGCTTTTTGGACTTTCACCTAAGCCAGGATCACACTCCTCAAGTGCACACATGATTGCAAATGGAGGTATCAAAGTTTTTTAGGTTATTAAAGATCCTATACTAAGGTCTTGACCTGAATTTGTCCCCAACATGACAAAACAATTGTTTGTCTAGCCGATCATGTGAAGTAGCCTACTCTAACAATATTAGTGGCAGTCTCGCTCTTTCCATGCAATATTTCAGCCCTGTTAACTGTGCTTCATTTTTTTCTCTCTACATTTGTTTAAACCTCGATAACAAGTTAATTTTACCTAGGAATCTTTCAAGAAAATACTGTATGTTAAAAAAGCAGCAGTGTTACAAAAACTTCTTGCAGACTATTCCAGTGGACTATTTTAAGTAAAGAAGAAGGAAAAGCTACAGTGCACGGTCTGCACAGACATATCAATTTAGAGGAATACATAAAAAAGCAGACGGTCGTAAATTTAAAAGTATCAAGACATCAACAATGGCCCACTTGTCAGTTCTGTACTATAAGATCAGCATTCTGTCTACAGAACAGATTTACAGTTCAATTAGTTGAACTGGATAATGTCCAGTAAGCTGCAATCATCTCACCGATCAGGAAATGATTTACATCCAAATACAATATAACACAATCAATGCATGTTAACGGGTAAACGTACAACCCTTGATACTAATAAGCCTGTATTGTTTTTGTCTATTCGATCAAGAAATGCAAGCGAAAGAGAGAGAGTTACAACGTGGCCTTATTCTCTCCCAATAAGTAAATTACATTCGGTGCCGCGTTACACGAATAGCCCTGGCAGGCAAATTGAAAAAAAAAACGCATTCAAAGCACATCGGCGGGCAAGTCAGATATTAATTACGTTTTTTTTATATTATTCTTTATCTCTTGACAAACACTGGCTCTGTTGAAGCACCTGGTGTTTGAGAGGCAGGTGGACAGCGATTACCGGTTACTTGTTGGATAACAAAAACAGGGGCTCTGACGACGGATTTTTCTGTAGAATCTACTTATCTAGTATTCATTTAGGAGTGAATTGCCCGACAATATCACTAAATATAGACAAAAAGTCAACCAATGATGGATGAGGTACACTGACAAAGACATGGTTATAAAATACAAAAGTAAAAAAAAAAATCAAAACTCGACTGTAGCCATAAGCTAAATTGGAAAAATGTAATGTTAAATTGATCTGAGTCCTATATCTGCAGTGTCAGAGAGAAGCTTGGGCGTATTATCCTGAGTGGCATACGTACATCTTTAGGAATAGTCACTTGGCTTGTAGTTATTTCACCAGAGTCGTGACCTGGCCCTGAAAGTAAACAAAAGTAGATTCATATAATCTCTAATCGGAAATGTACATTTTCCTATCAAACGTATGTTCTTATACAGTGGTAACAGATTGTATCAACCCTTCAAAAAGTAATTTTTTTATAAGGACATGTAATCTTTAATTGAAATTTTTATTTTTTTTTTAACTCAAATCTCGTCCAATGAATATAGAGAAAGAAGACAATTTAATTGTTTTGTTAAAGTGACAAAACTTAGCTAGATAGATAGACAAAACATTTATTTCACACTGTCAACGAAAATGCCATATTCCCATTGTAGTACAGTAATACTCAAAATAATATACAATATAGCAATGCATATGAAAATAGGCTTCTGTGCACATTAATATTGAAGGCAGGGTATACTTTTGCTAATTACTCCATAAGTTAATGACCATAAAAACCTACCACTTATAATTAAAGTAGTATTTTACAAAAAAAAGTTGCTAAAAGATTATTAATTTTTTTTTTCCAGAAAAAGTTCTAACTGTTCCATATGAAGGCTATTCCAACAAGCTATAGAACATTAGTTGAAACTATTTTTGTAAAAATTAGGTTCAACAGTTATTTACATCCAAATTACCCTTACTTACCATCAAAATGACCCCCTTGATGGCTGTTGGGCTGTGGATAGGAAGACAATGAAATCTTATTAGTACTTTGAAATTGGTCCTTCTTAGCATGGAGCCTGCAGTTGATTTCAACAAGCTCCAAGAGCAGTCTTTTTGGACTTACAAAGAGTACGTCTTCATTACATTGTGCAGGAGTTACGATGTGTCTTAAGACAAGATGAGTTTGGTGAAGTCCAAAGGGTTTGATTTCACAAAGCAATAAGATTCACATTAAGATGAGTTGTCATTATCACCATAGTGATTTGTATCGTGACATCAAATTTTGCTTAGCAACTAAGATTGATATACATCTTACGAGCAATCTTAGCTCTTTGTGGAATCAGCCCTACCATACCAAGCTACTGAATTTACAAAGGGTCACATGTTCAGTTGCACATTGGCAGGACAAGAAACAAGAACAAATTTGTATAAAGAAAAGCTGCGCCTGTCATTTGGACAAAGCTCCATAAACACTTCAGCAAGCAACTCCAATCATCATCTTCATAATCAAGTCATTTAAGTTTTACTAAAATAGTTGAAGTTATTTTCTTCCCATGTTGGTGCCTTGATCTTTCATATCTTCTAGATTTTTAGAGAAGTGTGTATTGTAAATAAATATTACAATTGTTTAATTGTATTCAAACTACAGAACTTGATTGTTACATGGCAGTTCGGTGCCATGAAACATGTAGCTTAGGAGTTTGAGTTAACAAACCAAAAATGAGATTGTGGTTTACAAAATCCTTACAACGCCTAATGTGGAATGAATTGTTAACTTACCTCAACTTGCTGGGACTGAGAGAATCCTCCAGTAAAACCAAAGCTGTCCTCACTGAAATAAAAATCACCAAATAGATTTTTTTTTTACTTTAATAGTCATTATTTTCAAGTGGTTAAATTATTTGAAGTCAATTCTGAAGTTCACAAGATCAGGGTGAACTCATGTATAAGAAAAGTGTCATGAGAACACGCCTGAATATCTTCTGGGCCCAAATTCATAAAGCTGTTAAGCAGAAAATACTGCTTGGCAAATTTCTTTGCTAAGCCAAAAAATGAGTTGGGCACCAGTTGAAACAATGCCAACTTTATTGAATTCTGGCTGGTAACCAGTTTCTGTTCAGCTAGATTTGTCTGTGTTTAGCAAGTTTTCGTGCTTACAGGCTTCATAAAATTAGGCCCAGGAAATCTAAGGTGACCTAAGCTGAGGTATTTGCTTAGCGGCAACAGTTTACCAGTCTTATTTAATAAGCCATGTACTTAGGAGGTTACTCTTGCTAAGCAAAATCTAGCTGCTTAGCAGGTCTATGACTTTGGGTCTACTACTTTGGACACTGCGCTGGACCCTGTGCTATCGGAGAGAAAGATAAAGTATGGATTCTCACCCAAAACCACGACGTGCACCGCCACCACCTCGGCTTCCCAATCTGTTTCCTCTGTCTCCGCCTCTTCCTCTGTTACCTCCAAAGCCACCTCCACCACCTCGTCTGTTGCCGAAGCCTCCTTCGTCCTGGAAGAAGCCACCGCCACCACCACCACCACCGCCGCCGCCACCACCACGATTAAAGTCTCTGTTGCCTCTCTGTCCAAAATTTTCCCTCATTCCGCCCCTCTCTCCGCCTCCGCCGCCGCCTCCTCCTCCTCCTCCTCCTCCTCTGCCGCCACCGCCTTGACGGAATCCGCCTCCACCACCGCCTCCACGGCGATTACCTCCTCGGTTGCCCTCCCATCTATTCTCAAAGGTGAAGCCCCCGTACATGTGGCTGCCAAACTCATCAAAACAGAAGGGGTCGTATTTCTGGGAGAGGCCTTTTATGGGCACCTGCAGGAGCACACATTTTAAAGGAACTTTATTTTTTAAATCATACTTCATTGTGGATTCGTACTGGAGTTTTTTTAAAACTGTAAGTAGAAGTTTGGAACTACAAAAAAGGTTAGGGGCTTATATTTTCTTTGATCTTTTTCTACTTTGTTGGCTACTTCTTATTATCTACCTAGTATGAAGGATTGAGACTTTCCACAAATGAAAAACTGGAAAGTGACTTTACAATTTATAGAAGACAGGGGGTCAAGAATTAACTAATAAGTTTTCCACATTCAGATTGAATCTAGAGCCTACATAATCTAGATATCTATTAGTCAAGAGAGGGATTTAGAAAATTGGAAAAAGGGACAAATATTCCTGAAAGTTGGTCTACAGCCTACATAATCCAGAGATCTATTTATAGTTGAGAGGGTTTTAGAACTACAGAATCAAGAGATCTATCAGTTGGAAGGGTTTTAGAATTGGGGAAAAAGGGATAACATTCCTGAATGTCAGTCTAGAGCCTACATAATCAAGAGATCTATCAGTTGGAAGGGTTTTAGAATTGGGAAAAGGGGGAAACTATTCCTGAATGTTTGTCCAGAGCCAATAGAATCTCTAGATCTAGGCTGGTATGACTATTATATCTAACCTCATCAATCAGCTCTAGGATGGATCTGACAGCATTGGAGATTACATCGGGGCTACCGTTGACCTGTACGATACGCTCGCTGGAGTTGGGGCAAAGCTCTGTGTACACCTTGATGTTGGCTGTGGTTTTCTGCAGAGGGGTAGATCAACACGATATTTTGAAATACTAAGATAAATAAATGTTGTTGGTTTGAAAGCGGACATGAAACCTTTACAGGCTGCCATCTTGCTTTTCTCCTTAGTAACCTCATGTAACCAAATCAAGGCAGGAAGATAAACAAAATAGTCCAGTGCTATCCTTTATATGACAAGAGAATGAAAATTCGGACAAAGATGAACACACCATGATAAAAGTCTAGTGTTCTTGGTAGCTGGTTAGTTGCTCTTATTACAAAACCTGCCTGGCAAATATCTCTGATGGGATGAGCTGACTGGGGCCTTCAGAGTCTCCTGAAGGTCTCTGCTTGTTCATGTAACATCTACATTGATTTGCAAAGACAACATGGTCTGTCGGCCTTCACTTACATCTCATGCTGTCTTTACAGACTCCCCCCCCCCCCCTTTCAACACTGTAATTTCCCCCCGGCATGATCAATAATTTTCATATCATTACAAGTTAACACCTGGGTACCTCCCAACGCAGGTGTCCATCTGAGATACAATTACAAGCAAGCATTGACGGAGGGTGAGGGTGGAGAGGGGTGACAAGACGAGAGGAATCAATGTGGGCATGGCAACATTCCTCACCCATCTCTGCATCCGGTAAAATGATGAGACCCTATATATTCAATAACAGCTGTTTTCCCGATAGACAGGTGGCTGTCACAAAAATTCAACGCACACACACGCAAAAAAAAAAAACCCCAACAAGAACAGAAATAAACCCTTTATGCTTAAAAACAAAACTCATTCTAGGGCAACCGCCCCTTCTTCCTTCCCTTCTTTATCTTGGGGAATAAAAACCCAGGAAGTCCGATCGGATTACGCTTGGGCGATATCAAATACGAAGAGCATTATCAAATGATAGCTATGTCGCCTGCAGGTATTGTGGATGTCATGCCCCATTTATGAAAAAAACTGAGAGATTAGAAAAGTCTGATTTATTATCGGCGTGAATGGGAGCCACACTCAATACGTGGCAGACTTCATTAAGAGGAAAACAACATTTTGACAGCTTTTTTTCCTTCTTTTTTCCCCTCATTTCTATCTCCATTTTCATTTTGTTTGATTGCCGGCGGGGTCAAATTTTGACCGGATAGCTGGCTTCGTACATGTACGCCCTTATTAAGAAACCTTATCCACAGTGGTAACCTGACTTTCCAACACTGCAATATGCACGGTATACCAACCAATTGTCATTCGCCTCAAATTGTAAATGAATCTCGGATGCTTTAATTTGTCTCACCATGTGTATTCATATTTGAAATTCAAGTTTTCTTTTCATATAAGCCATGTAGTAACTATTCTGAAATAATTTGAAATAAAGAAAAAATATTTACATCAATTTTTAAAGATAACAAAAAAATAAATCCTGAGTTCAAACCTAGGGATGAAATCTTAGGGCCATATCACATATATGGCAATTTACAGGCAACCAGTTTCAGGCAATCTCAATGAAGGAAATTTATTCACATTTTAAGTTTTTTCATTATTTTCTTGGGATAGTGAGTTACGGCTGATATATTGTCTCTTGTGCTGCCCAAGTGTTCCTTCATGCAGTGCAGTTGGTTGCAGTGCAGTTGGTTGCCTCCAAGTTGCCTGCAAGGCCTTTACAAAAGTTCATTGAAATGAAACAATTCACACACAAATGATGAAGTGTACCCTTTTTTCAATTTGAAGCCATTACTGACCACCATTTCTGAATGACACATACTTTAATAACAAGAGAGTATAAAGACTTTAGAACTTCACAAGTACAGGGGATTTTAATGCTGAAGGGAAAATCTGAGAAGAAGTTACCTGTCGGAGGTCTTTGATCTTGTATCCAGCACGTCCAATAATGGCTCCAGCATGGCTCTGATGTACTAGAAGGCGAACCCCCGAATTGGGATCATCAGCCTTCAAGCAAAAACATAGATATGGAGTCAATAAATGTAAAGATGGTAACATTCTTACTACAGGGTCAATTTCATAGAGCTGCTTAAGTAGAAAATATCACTTAAGAAAGTTCTGCTGAGCCAAAATAAGCAGGATGCCAGTCAGCGATGGTACATGTGACATGGTAGTTTGGCTGGTAACCATATTCTGGTAAGCATAATTTTATTGTATTGAGCTACTTTTTGTGCTTCAACAACTGTGTGAAATTGCGCCCTGGTCTGCATGAAAGTGGAAAACAGCTCTATTGATATGGATCAAAGCAAAGACAGATTTCGCAACAATGCACGCCTGGGCTCAATTTCACAAAGACTTAACTTAAAATGAGTTGTCAATATCACCATAGTGATTTGTATTGTGATATCACACTTTGCTCAGCAATTAAGATCGATACAAACCTTATCAACCTTAGCTCTTTGTGAAATTGAGCCATGCCGGTCTGTCTTGCAGTTGTATTGCCCGATTTTGTTATCAAATAATAAACCACAAGGGAAACTGACAGGGTAAATTCTACATGATTTTAGGTTGAACAAAGAAAAATACATGGCCATCACCAGCATACACCTGTACATGTAAAGAGCTGTCAATATCTGCATCTTGCAATCAGGGAGATTTTGTACAACAATCAGGGAGATATTTAGAATTACATTCAACGTAAGAGGGAACAAGTTTCCATAAACTGGGAGATTTTCAAATCTGTTCATCAGAACATGGAAAGATTGGTTTGTTTTCAGTGAACTTTCTGCAGAGTCAGGGAGAGTGGGCAGCTCTGCATGTAGGTAGAAATTTGATCGAATACTGAAAAAAACTGATTACAGTGGAGAGAGACCTCACCATCTATCTGCTCCCCGCACACCTCATATCTTGCACTTTCAGAGTAGAAAACTACATGAGTGCCACAAAAGAACAATTTGAGATAAAAAGACAGACAAATCTTCAAGAAAGTCTTAAACCGTATGCCTGAAGAAACCTTTAAAGACAAGATGATGAAGACGGTGTTCAGTTTTAGTTTTTCTTACCTCACAGATCAGAGGGATACACTCCATTAAGCATGCGATGACGTTGTTCATATCTGCCTTGATGGTCAGAATGCTACACGCACCAAGGGGAAAACAACAAAGAAAAGCATACGTAAGTCCCTAGTATTATTATTATGTAACAGTCAAAACATCCTGTTTTCTTTTGTTTTTCTTAGTTCTTCCCAATTTTTCCCTTTCTGTAAATAGCAGTTTGAAGTAGTTCTACACATGTTGACTTTACATGATAGGGCAAACCAAGTTTGAGCTGATATCAGCAGCAAATATTGCATTAAAAACCCTGTTTAAGTATATAAATTTGTTCTGTACACTTGACACCATTCTTGCATCAGTTAAAAGCTAAGTGAAATCAACTGCTTTTCTGTGTTAATAACAAAGAGAAATAAAGAGCATTGTACAAGTCTAAGATATACAGCACAGGCAACCATCTTGGACAAAAAGATATGCCCCTATCTAAGAAGAAGGCTTGAACCTCTACCTAGTCTCATCTACGTGTGTTTTTTGGGAAATAGTTTTCATGTGGGTACTCCCTTTTAACAAGAAGCAGGACAGGAAGAATGAAAAATGGAGTGAGAGACACAAATCTGAAATTGATTTATTATTAATGGTGAAGTTAGAGACAGACACCCAGATTAAACAGTACAAGGTGCTGATAAGGCAACACAGTCGTTTAAGGCTTTACATTCGATAATGGTTTGTGCCAAATCAAGAAACAGGAAACAAACACAAAGAAAATGAATGAACAGGAAGAAATGAAAGGCTTAACATTTGAGGAGCTGAACTAAAAACTGTTGTTTCTTTTAGAAACTTTACGATGAAATTAGTTGTTTGTTTGTTTAAATTTGCTTCAGGTAGGAAAGCATGAACAGCAATTTTGCATTGAAACTTTTGTCTAGCAAATCAAACAAATAAACTAGGCAATTTTAACAAAATCAAATAAATAGGGGAAAAAACATTCACTCTACTACCCTGAATGTTTTTCTTTTCTTTCTTTTCAATTTGATTAAAAAGTTTTGTTGGCATTATTTCATTGAAGCTCTTGTTAGTTTGATTTTTGGCCATGGAACATACAGGTTGACAAAATGGAGACAAGAACTTCCATTTATATGTGTAGGTATGTAAAAAACCTTTACATAAACCACAAAACAATACACATAAACACATCACAAAACAACTACAAATTCCGTCACTTAAATATTAGTGAATGCTTTATGAATTCAGTCGTTTTTGGTCAACAGTTTTTTTTCGAGCCATTGTATTTGTTTATATTTTTTCCTTCAACCCTTCATTTTCCCCTTTTTTGGCACCAGAATCAGAAAGCAAGCCCCAATTTCATAGAGCTGCTCAAGCAAGAAATATTTACTGCTTAGCAGAAATAAGCAGAATACCAGTGACAAATGATACATGCGACATGGTATTTTGGCTGGTAACCTTATTCAAGTAAGCATAATTTTGTGCTGAACTTCCTGTGAGCAGCTCTATAAAATTGGGCACAGATAATGACACATCTGCCAAGTTTTATCAGTAATTTGTTCAGAGATGGATGAGTCAATATGATGGGTTTGCACTATTGGAAATGATTCTTTGAAATGGCCAGGGACCTCTCTTCTAAAGCCACTACAAGCAAAAATTTGCAAAGCTCAACAAAAACTGGCTTACTAGATTCAGATCGCTAGCCAAAATGCCATGTACTGTTTAGCGCTAGTGTCTGGTTACCCTGTAACACTTGTGCTCAGGAAATCAAGGCATATATTATGAATACCTGATTACCAGCTTTATGAACTAGGGCCATGGATGGAGAAAGACCAAGCAACTGGCAGGACATGAACCCCCAAATCAAAGAAAATTTACCCCCCCCCCCCTCCCGGAATAAAAGAGAAACAAAACAAGAATAGAAAGGAACAGTACCTGACTAGTTTGTAAGGTGTAATGTTTTTCTTAGTAATGCCAATATGAGTGCAAGACATGTTATTATAAAAAAAGCATGAAATGATGGAAGCCCCCTCCAGTCAAACTTAACAGCCCTCCAAACCAAAACGGGAAAAAAAAAACTTCTACAAACACACGACACACACACATATTATATGAAATAACATCCTTCTGTCAAACAGATAGAAAAACACAGCGAGAGAGAAATAGCTGCATCTATTTCAGTCTCACATTTCCAGCTTCACACCAAGTACTTGAACAAGCTTGTTGGGTTTAATTTCATCACCATCCTTGAAGTACAGAAGACCTCAAATTTGGCTCACTGCATTGTGTCACCCCCCCCCCCCCCCCCCTTACATCAGTTAAATCTCAAATTCTCACACACTCAACAAATGGAAATCAAACAGTTATCACATTTCTTCCATCTTTCTTTTCCAGAACGTAAAAAAAGGCCAAATGCAAGTTGTTTAGATTTGATTAAAAACAAATAGCAAAAAAACACCACATACATTATGGTGAAGAATTGGGGAGAGCACTAATAAGCACTCAGGGTTGGACATACCGCTCGGGCCCGTTACAATCGGGCACGCCTACATTGGCACTGTACTGGAACAGTGGAAGTTGGACCACGTGGATACGGACAACATGGGGTTCAGGCGGGCCGTGGTGTTGGTTGGTTGGTTGGTGGTTGTTGAAGTCGGGATATCCATGTGATTCGGGGGCCGGACCAGGGACAAAGTGGGCAGATATCGGACGTAGCGATCGCACAACCCAGAGAGGCCATCGATCAAATTCAGGGCGGAGAACGGGGCAGTCATGGCGGTCGTGTGGCCAGCGTGAGGGGGAGAAGAGAGAAGGGCATCATGGGAAATGGGCATGGGAACCCGTTAATCAAAGAAGCACATAAAAGAGTAGATTTTTAAAAAGTCATTTAAAAAAATTGCTCTGGGTTTTTTCATCTCCTTTGAAAATCATTATTATATCTGGTCATTAAGGTGACTCACAAAAATTGTCAAGTACTTTGCATGGTACAAATGTGAATTAACTTTTAATGTGCATAACTACAGATTATTGTTCTTTCAATCTTTTCTTTCCACATATTCCTTGTTACGTAATCAAAGGTCTGTCCCCTGATTGGACAGTCAAGTTGGACACAGAGTACAATCATACCATGCACTTCTGGGCTTAATGCAATTCGATACAACTGAAAGTGTTTCATATTCTGCTCCTAGAAAGGGCTCTCTGTTTTCAGTCTGTAACTGCAGACAAAAAAATGCTTACAGGTTTCCAAGAGGGTACAAGGACCTTTCCCGTTGGCTAAATGCTTACCGTGGGTCGGAACAAATGTACAAAGGTTTTATGGCAACTTCCTTTCATCAGAAAATGGGACTGTCCTTCAGCCATTGAAACTAATAACCCCCTTCCCACCCACCCCAACAAAAAGTGCAACTCTGACATCACCATGTACATGTACTAACCTCAACACGAAGCCTCTTAATGGTCTCACCACCCTTGCCGATAATGCCACCAGCATTCTGCATAAAAAAATAAATATACAAAAACACAAATAAATATCTCATTTAAAACACCATTTCAGAATTCCCGACAGCAACTTCGAGGATAAAATTATAAGCAGGGGGTAAAAGTCTGTTTAGATTAGGACTGATTAGAAATCTACATGACTTTCCACCCTTTGTCATATCATTGAGGATCTTGTAGTTGATTACTGTCGCCTTTGTAAATTACATCCATACATGGGGTTCTTCTGAATATGCACCCAGCTGTTGTTCTATTTTTAAATTTTGAAGGGTAATATCTTCGAAATTTAGCTTCCAAATAATTGATTTACATGTACACAGGATGATTTAGCTTTGTTTCATCATCATATATGTCGAGTCGATGATTGTTTTGATGAAGCAAGAAAGCTGTGGTGGGTTAACATAGGAAAGATAACCCCACACACAGATACAAATATATTTTTTTATACAGCATGTGGTTCAATGCAGACCACAGGCGCAGCACTTAACGGTGAAGAGATCTGAGCACAAACAATGCCTGCCTCGCTAGAGGCTTCTAAAAAGGCAAGATGCCGTTGGCTTTGTGATTCCAGACAAAGGCAAACGCAAGCACACACATAGCGTGTGACTGTCTGATTGTGTATGGGATAGATACAACGTCAAAAGCCCAGCCGTTTTTGTTGTTCGGACCTCTCCTTTTTTCCCCCGCTGACGATTTCTTAATAATATCCTGGGAGAGGCTGGCTCTTTCTCTGTGTGTCTCGTTTAACCTTTAGGCAGGAACGACGTCTGATCACTATATAGGTTCATGCATGCAGAAACGGCTCGCCACAGTTGATACATAGCGCACGTACTGTGTTTGCCGTTTTGCTTTTCTTTCATCTCTGATCTTATCTTGGATTCTCCACGCCCCAAAGGACGTTTCCAAAAGAAAACAAAACCGAGACTAAGGTCTCATTATTGGTTTCTCAGAAAAACTACAGGGCAAAAAGTAGTTGTTTCTCTAAGGTGCAGATAAATACGAACCAGTACATGTACGCTTGTACATGTACATCCTTACATTGCAACCACTAACCTAAAACAAGATCCCGCTTTATGTATTTTTAGGTACATGTAGATGGAATGAAGCTGTTTTCAATACAATTAGGCTTTGATATATTTTTCTTTTGTTATTTACATGATTTATAAACTGAAATTCTGCTGCGGAAGCAAACAAACTTCACTTAATAGAAACTAACATTCTTCTCAGCAGAAATAAGTTACCAACTTGAATGCCATACAAAGTAAAGGGCTGTTGGCCTGGTTCCCTTTAACATGAAAGTTTGGCTTGGCAATATCACTCAAAAAAATATCACTCAATTAGAGTTATAAACATTTAGAATATTAGTAAAAATGTGAGCAGTGTGAAAAAAAGGGGGGAAAAAACGTGTTTCCCTAATTCAATCAATTTCCCTTTTTCTCCCCATAAGGATTTTTCTGCCAAGTTCAACAGCGAATTTCCTCAAACTGGTTCCCATGGCGATCCCATTAGCCATTACCACATCATCATTAAACAGTGCCATCGCAACAACCACTCTTGCCCTGTCAGCTAATGGTAGAACTTCTTTCTGAAGATCAAGACTTCTTCATAAAAAACCCCACTGCTTTTCTGTTTGGCTGTAGCATACACTCTGTCCAATTCAGATCAGCTGCTTGTTGTACTGACATCAACATAACACTCAATGTCCTTGGCTCATGATTGTGACAAACACAATTCAATTAATCTCTCATAATTATTCCAGCTCATTGAATTTGTCTAGTTTCACTACCAACCCCCCCCCCCCCCCCAAAAGGCAGACCCTTAAGCCCCACACCACCCTCATTCCTTCTTTACCCTGAAGCTATTACAACTAACATGAACATTGTAGAATTACACTCATTACTGACACTCTTGTTTATTTATTTACAGAATAAGTTTTGGACAAAACATGGACTACATACATGTATAAATTGTTCTTGGACACTTTGGCAAATGACTTGCAAAAATAATCCCATATTCACTGAAAAAATACTTGAAAACACACGGTCCAAACATGAAGAAAGCAACAAGCGATTCAAGTTTCAGCGTCAGAAATTTCTGAAGATGGAAAAAAACCACCTACAAAAACAGGGGGGGGGGGTAATGAAAAGAAAAGTACCTTCTCTTCACAGAGAAACACACATAATTTTTGTTAGCCATCCATAATGCATTTATTCTCTCCATCGTAGAATCTTCCATGAATTGTTTTATTTTATTTGAGGGGAATATAATCTTTAGTGAGTGGCATTCAAAACAAGTCTTAAAAATTCACATTTGACGTTTGTTTTCCCAGTCCTTGCTCATCAAGCATCCACGAAAGTCAAAATTGTATTTGGTATTCATTTATTACACAGCACCGCACTTAATGGTAGAACCGCATCGCATGACGGACAGGTCTCAGATGTCCAAACACAATTACCACCTTGTGCGCATGGGGAATTGTGGGACAAAACAATACCTACATTATGCGAGCGCTGGGAGCAAAACGTTTATTTTATTTTGTACAAAACTGTTGATCCACAAGTTTGCAGTTAAAATGTCGCACGGTTTATCTTTAAGTCATAATTATTCTGGGGTTAAGTGGAGGGTCCATCTTGCGCAGCGTTATCGTCAAACAGGAAGACAATTCTAACCAGACAACATCCTCAACTCCCAAGATGAGACTGTCCTCAAGAAAAGCACCAATCCAGCGAGTGAGTAAGAAGAGAGAAGGCATGGGTATAAGATCGACAGAGAGTGCCCCCAAGCTTTTGTGCGTGTATCGACAGTCAACGACTAATGGTCTTCACTAGGCACAGCCACCATGGGAAATCATCCCTGCCTGTTATTGTCATGCTAACAAGGTTTGGGACAACTTGCAACATTATTACTACCAGAATCCCCCCCCCCCCCCCCCCCATCACCAAATTTCCATCTAGTGAGTCACGTTTTGTTTGTTTAATTGTTGAACAGGAGTATTATTGTCGCTATTCTGTGGCTTAGCCCTTGCCTTTCTTATAATCAATTTTTATTATTATTAAAGACATGTACCCAATTTCATAGCACTTCATAGAAGTTGCAAGAAAAAACCCCACCCTTGTTGCACAGAATTGTGTGCTATCAGATGCCTGAGAAGGGCTTCATGCCTGAAACCTTTCTCAGATTCAATTTTTGGGGGCGAAAAATTACCTCTTTCTCTAAAACTACATTACTTCAAAGGGTGTTCTAAGAACAATGTTTTATAATATCAACACTATCAGTGCTCTTTACCAAGTCAGTTTTTATGGTCATTAATTTCTGGAGTAATTACCAAAGGTATACCTTCCCTTTAAGATGTTTACTTAAAAAACTAGACAATTTGAACGAATGTGCTCTTCCATTCCTCACTACCTCTGGTAGAACAAAGCACTATAAATGGTTTCATAATTAGTAAAAGTCAACATGCCAGAGTTCTTCTCAAGGCTTCTTTGTTACATACAACACAAAGCATGATTGAAGTCATGTCATGCACAGGGCCCAATTTAACAACAGCCCAATGTTAATACCATGCCATTGTGGGTTTAGTAGACATGCAATAATTAAACCTCATTATCTGGGTGGGCGAGCAAACAAAAGAGGCTGCTTGGAGATACAGTGTAGGAGTAGACAATTAGCCGAGGGAAGAGAGAGAGAACTTTAGCTCCCTCATAAAAAGTACACCGAGCAATTATCCATCCCACTGATTACATCCCATGATTGTTGTGCATATGTTGTGTACCAACAGTCTGTTTTAAAATACATGTAATCTCTTTACATGTATAAAGATGCCCCCCCTTCTCTTCTCATGGAAATTTGCAGCGAGAAAGGAAACGGTTTTACAACAGTTCAGGTGGGAACAATTCTTGGGACAGTTAAAAACCAATTCTGCTTCAAATTGGAAGTGGTAACATGTACATCTATTTCATGATAACCAGAGATGCCAACATTTCAAATTCAAAAAGAGTAATTTGCCCTCAGGCAATATATATAGCATTTAACAGAGATCAGTGTCATACATAGAGCTATAGCTCTATGGTGTCATACATGTTCTGTGCTTTTTGATGATGTCGTATGCTCCGGCGCGCTGTGTGTGCAATGTTGATGTCGAGTCACAGCGACCGCGAGCAGATTTCACTACGAAGTTGTAATCCTCTATAAAATCATGTTGTAATGAATCCATCGTTGTACTCCAACAAGCGAAAAACTAATCAAACTATTGTATTAATATATTGGTTTTACCTGGCACGCGTAAACAACGAGCACCGTAATAAACATGATTTTATCAACAGTGTAGTACGACGAGCAAGACTACACGCAGTTTTCTCAAACGCCCCAATATCAACATCAGTATACCTGGGGCGATTTGGTTAGCAACTGACCATGGTTGGTTGCCAGTCTTCTAACACACATTGTCTACGTGTAAATCGAGGACACCAGCCTAATACTTATTACGCCCAATTAGGCTCTTCTACCGTGGGCGCGTTGTGTTCACCGGCCGTTTCGAAAAGGGCCTACGTATGCGCTGTTTCATGCACTACAATTCGCACAAAAAGTCAGATACCGAATACATTTTAGTGATACGCGCTATGAAAATAAATAGGATTCAAGACACAACACGTACATTAAATGTTTTATTACTAGATATTTATAAAATCGTAAAGAACGAGGCGATGATCGTATTGTCGTAATTTGATAAATAAATCGTACAAATTACGCCTAAATCGTAAATGTTGGCATCTCTGGATAACTACCGAACTAACCCGTAACTAGATGAAACTGTTTAACCCCAGGCAACCCACGAAGACCGTGGAAGCTTTTAAAAAGGACTTGGACTATTCACTCTTTTTTCAACTGTAAACCAACAAAAATGGGATCGTAATTTTCTATGTTCTTGAATCTCAAGCTCTTTGTATGTAAATTGAAAACTTGTCTTTGTAAGATCAAAACTATTTGAGTAGTGTTACATTTTTTATTTTGAAAAGATGGATATCAATTTTAGAAAACTGGAAATTGTACTGAACATGTATGATCACTTTATAAAATAAAAAAATAAAAAACCCGGAGTTGATTTAAAAAGAACTTTGTAATTTAAAGAAGAAAAAAGAGAGAAAAGATTGTACTTTGTTTTGTGAGCCTCTACAGTGCATGAACTTTTTTTCCCACCCCGCATACAATTCCTCCAGGCTGCAATTTCATCGGATAGTCAATTAAAAAACAATTAAAATAGAGCTTTCGGATGAAAGGCAACTCCATGTACTCCAGTGAAATCCCAAGCTTCCGCATCTACTCCTAGAATACAATCTACTTGTGTTTCAAGTATACACACCACCTTGATTTTATGTTTTAAAGCAATTTCTTGCCAATCTTCCCCTTTTTTTTTTCTGCAAGCAAGAGTATAGCCTGTGGGGGGGGGGGGGGGGATGTTTTTGTCTGAGTTTTGTTTGATAACGTACTTAGTATGCACAGAACAACAGATTTATAATTACAAAACTCTGACATTTTATCCTTTTTAAAAGGACCGTGAGCATTATCAAGTATCTTTATTTGTTTGTTTGCTTGTTTTTGCTTACATGGTGGAGGTGCTTTGCTAGAAGTAAATTTGTCAAGGTGTCACACAATGTACATGTACTTCACAAATCTTACCTGTTCAAACTTGTTCACATTGTACAGAGGAAACAATTTGGGTAAACGAAATGCTTTTTGGTTTCCTTAAAAATGCTGGGGGAAAAATAGATTAGGCAGGTTACAGGAAACACAATGTTGTTGTTGGGCCTTACAAAAGTGTTTTTATTTTATTGTTCATTAAAAATTCTGTAAATTTCTGAATGTGTTTTATATAAACTTTTCTGAGAAGAAAATTTACAAATGGAAACATTTCCCTTGACAATTGGCATCAAGAATACCTTTCAATTTAAAATAGCCCTTAAATTCGAAATTGATTAAGCTATAAATATTCTGACAATCACAAAACCAATTCAAAATTCAACTCTTCTTGTTTCTGTTTGCTTTGTAAGGGAATACCGCTGAACCTCATCTAGACACGTAAATAATTCAAACCATTGAATTTCTTTTTAGTAATCCAACTATTTTTGCTTGATTGTCTATTGTCTATACTTCTACAATTCATAGCAGATTAGTCACCCAGAGGAATTTCACAATAAGACTTTGTATTATGACAAATCTTTTTGTATTGTTTCCCGCGGTAAAATGAAGGGGCTACAGCCAAAAGCACTGGTACAATTCCAACAATGTTTTCTCAGGGGGGCCCACAATCAAACATTACAATTCAATTTAAACTTGATCACATTTGTTGGCCAACTCGGGAGAAAAACAGCTTCAGGATATTTTCCTCTCGCTGCAATTCGAGTGTCAGCGAGAACGATCCCCGACAATATAATAATTTAACCCAGAAATCTTCTGCCAAGCCTTTTAAGACCAACCCCTGTTTCAACACACAGTTAAACAGGTGTCAACATTAAGATGATGGGCTAAGTAACAAGCAACAAACATTTCCAAGCATCGAAACGCACAAATCCCATAATTCAACCTTAAATATCCCCCCCCCCCCAAAAAATGTGTTCTTACGCAAATTTCAAAATACGAAAAGGGAAAAAACCCACTGAAATGAGAAGAACTTTTGAGAAGTCTAAAGCATCTATAATATCTTTGTTGGTTTGAAAGTTCAGTTAAAATTGTCTCCCTGCTGTAATTCAAACAGGAGTAATTGTTTGTCTTTTCAAGGGGTTTTCACAGCAGTAATCCTGCACAGCGCTTGGCCAGAGTGGTCTCATCTTGCTGTCTTAAGGAGACGGGAAGTCAACGTTAGAGCACCTCTTGGGAGTCTAACACTCCTGCCTAAGACAAGGATTGCAAGAATTATCACCCACCCCCTCTGGGCTTTGAAAAGAGAGTCAACTGATCCTCTCCAAAACCGTCCGAGTGGCATCTCCCCTTTATGGCCCCTGGTCGTTTGTGAACTCAAGCCAACAGAGGACCCCCCCCCCCAAGACCCTCCATCGTTGTTGCAGAGGACCTTTCTGAAGGGTTCTCACCGGTGCTAGAGGTGGACGAGCATGTCCCAGAGCAAGATGAGAGAGAGAGGCTATCCAACAAGATAAATTGTTGACAGCTTAAAAGATTCACTGTCATCACGGAGACGGCGAATGGCAATGAATGGTTTGTCTAACTTTACACGGCATCATCACAGTAATGAACGCGATTGCACGTAAAAGGACTCTCTTTCTGATTTGTTCTCTCCCCTTTGGGCAAAATAACTTCTTAAGTAATTTTGCTCCCGAGGCAGAGAGAAGGGCTTTATACAATGGTGTCTAAACTTCACTCTTTAATTTGCCCATCAACGCATTTACAAATAATTTGAGAATAATAAAAGTTGTAGCACAAAATTCTGCTTACTAAGATGTTCAAGGCAACATGATTTGTAAAGTATTTATCTTTATTTATTTCATTACATACCCAAAAGCGCAGAAAAAATATTCAGTTTTAGATGTGGGAGGAAAACCCCAAATGGGAGAAACCAATGTAATCAGGTAAGGACTGAAAACCCAAGCCACATGCAAGGCTCTGGGTCTGAGGCGGGATACAAAGGGGGGGCCCACGAAGATGAAAGGCAGGGAAAGAAAACACTGAGCCAACATCATGCCCCAATGAAGTAATGTATACATGAATGTATTCCCAAGCTTCCATGAAAAAACAAATTCTTCCTAACCATTTGGGCGGGAATCAAAATGTTCTGTCTTCTCGGGCATTTCAAATACATTTCAAATGCAAAAAAGCTTGATCGAATGTTGAGGGAAAATTTAGGTGAAGCCGTTGCAAATAGTTAAGGAGTAATTATGCAACGCCCTGTACTGTTACTCATTCTACAGCATTGATCTGGAAACCTGACTCCACCATGCCTCGTGGTGATACATAAAGACATTGGATGTGACTACTGACCTTGCTCTGGATCAAGACGCGGAGTTCAATGCGACCGGCATCGGAACCTGAGCCACCGCGGGCTCGCTTGTAGTGCTGGCTGCCACCGTCCTCAGCGGAGCGCTTGGGTGCTGAGAACAAAAACACAAAACAAAAACTTCAAATTTAGTAAAAATGAAAACAAGTTGATTTTGAAAGCTTCCATGGTTTTACCATCAAGAGTGGTTTGCCATGGCATCATCTCATACAATCTAATATCGTCTGATCATCGAACAAACCTTAATGGATCTGGAACACAAACAAATGAAGTATTTTAAGTTCAATTCACTAGGAAAAAAATTACTTTAGAACTTCTTCAAATTCCCAAAGCAAATGGCTAATATGGAAATGTTGTTTTCAGTCATCTGACTCATTATTGAAATTAAACATTGAAAAGTGCACAGTATAAGGACTTGATGAAGATATAATCTGAAACATTCCTCCTGAAATTGCCCAGTGTTTTGTACGACTACATGTTGACTGTTTTCAGCCTTGCTTCTCACCAATGTGAAAGTACACTTTTAGAGAGGGTTGCAGTTATTTGCCATCCCGAACTTATGCTGTACTGTGCGTGTACTTCACTTGAACCGTGCATAAGTGGCGTAAACTTACAAGGGATAGAACTGTTTTGCATGAAGGAAAGGCAGCGAGGTGCAAGGAATGTAGCAACATTACCATGATTCAAATCAAACCTCCATCTTAAGAATACCTGATTGCTTTTTTCCTTTAATCTCCTCGCCTCTTATATACAATTTCCACATCCGGATGACTGATCACATGGCCAGTTTTTCACAGAACAGTGAAGGAAGGGGGGAGAAAAGATAAATGTACACGTGCCTAAATTGTTGGGACACTCCTGGACTCGAGGGCAAATTGCTAGGCTTTGAATTTTAATGTGTCGGTGAGGCTCCATCCTGCTTTTCAATTTGGGCGCAACGCGGCAGCAATGTGAGAGTTTGCACCCTGTGAAAATGCAATAAAGGCTGACACGATCAGCCGGCCAGTCCAAGTGGGATGCATATGAATCACCTGCTACAGGTGATTGGGGGAGATTGGGGAGTGGGGGGGATAGATGGTAAATATGCTCCCCACATGTCCGCTGCTGGTGTCAAGACCTGGCTTGGTTTTGGGGCAACAGTGGCAAATTTATCGCAGGTGGTATTGTGGGGGCCATTGCTCATCATGTAATAACAACACAATCACGTACAAATCAGCCTTTTTTCTTGCACCTCTAAATGTGTTCATTTTTCTCCATCCATTATTTCTTTCCAACAAGGCTTTTTTTTTCTCTCGATTTATTCCTGCCAAAGTGCACAGCAGGAGGAGAGTGAATGAACTTGCATGGAATGATCAATCACAGGACGGTTGGGTGAATGCAGATTCAATATAAAACGTCAAATCTGATTTAAGTAGTTAAAATTCTCCATAGAATCCTCAGAATATACATGTGTAGTTACACAATGAGGAGCTACAGACTTGGGGATGACTCAGGGTCCACAATTCAGTTACATCACAATAGACAGGGGGAAAATAACACCAGTTCATTCTAGACAAGGTTTATAAGGAAAGCAGCTTCTGTTCACCTTTTGTTATGGGCTCATCAAATGGGTCAATTAAAACTCAACTCTTCGATTTTGCATTCCTTTCAAACTTAACAAGGCACAGTTGGATCACAAATTTAGACCGAGGCACAATTGTGTTGCAAATGTGCACCATACATTGGTTTTTAAAAGAATTGCAAATGCGTATTAATGTCTTCATGTGCATGTTACATATTGATCGCAAATGCACATGGTATTTTACCTTTGTTCCTGTCCATTCGAACGCCTTTTCAAATGTTTCCACCCCTAGTGACTATTAAAAAATAGAATTCTATAACCATTATTAAAGGATTTCTTTTTTAATGTCAAAGCGGAGAATCTCCTTTCTTCAGAGTGGGTAAATTAAATAATGGAAATATTCTGTGAAGACCCCTTTTGAATCCGAATTCTCCCTTCATAAACAAGTCAGTTATGAATCATGAATGGAAGCCCCTATTGCCAGTAGATCCAAGCAGGGTCTGCTGTATAGATCCTCCACACCACTAGGCCAGCTAATTATTAATGATTTAAAAGGGCTATGACACCCACTCCTAAGGAAGGGTGTGTAATATAATCTCAGTGTAGAGATCAGGTGCACAGGGGCTATCTAATGCAACCATGGCTAGCAACCCCCCCCCCACTGCCTGAACACTAGGCAAAGCCTAGCATTAATATTGGTAGGTATCAGGTTTTAAGCTAGATTTAATGCTGTGATATGGGGTCCTTGCGGTCACACTGATCGAGTGAATAACAGTTTCTCTTCACAGGAAAACACAAGAAAGTGAGTGCGTAAAGATATGCAGCTTTGCAATTTAATGATGACTGCAGAAAGTTCTTAGTTTAGAGCTTCAGTATGACACTTTCTTTCAGAAGAAGTTTCTGTTTTGAGGCATTAATGTCACTTTTTTTTTTTTTTTTTTATAAGGAAAGGCCTAAAAAGCACAGTCCAATGTTTGAGACATTGACTTTAAGTCTAATCAACTGTTCCTTTCAGTTAGCAATTATTAGAATACAGACAACTCATGCGGACAATGTTGTCCTCCCACAACATCCCCAACTAGCCTAATGATTGTCAACAACACCTCAGATCTTTCCCATCCTAAGACTACTGGACAAACAATCCTGAAAATCCACCCCTGCGAAATTCCTCCATATTTATCACCATCATTCTACAGTGTCTGAGTACCAATAACTCTGTAACAACCTTCCATAAATCACAGCTGTGCACAACCATTTACATGAAGATGGCTTGATTACCCATGTCAAGGGGCCCATCAATGACCAGCAACGACCAACAATTGATGTCTTGCTAGGGTAAGTAGCCCGCTGAAAGTCTGTCTCAAATTTGGAAAGCATCTTTGTGGACATCTCTTTCCCGCAATACTCTTTAATGATACAAATCACAAAACTCCCTTCTTCTGTGAGGCAGTATGAATAAGATTTTCTTTGCACATGAAATATTGATGGAAATGTGCATTGCTAGTTTCTTCCGGGAAACAAAATAGTCTGTTCAATCCTAAGGTTTTCCAGACAAGTTTTAGGGATGAAATTGTAGCCTCTCAAAAAATACAAATTGTTATAATGAGTCCCTGTCTGCAGCCAGTGCTCCTTTTCTTTGCATCTCCACCTTTCATATCTTGATTTGAATCATCAATTAGAAAGTGTGTCATGTATGGGAAAAGATGAAGACTAACAAAATTATTTAATTTTGAAAAATAAAAAAATTAAAAATATTAAAAATTAAAACCCACCACACAAAAACAAACTGAAGGTACATGTAGTCTTTTAAAAAATTCTTTTAAAATTTAACAAAATATTGTGATGGGGGGAAAAAACCCAGAAAATCTAAATGTAATTTCCTCCGCCAGCAATAAAATCTCCACAGGAGACCTTGGATGCAGTTGGAAGTTGAAATTGAAAGAAAAACAAGAAGTCATGTCTCTCATGGGACGAGCCAATATGCAAATTCCAGGCAGATTGAATGGAGACCCCACAACACAAAGGGCTCATTAAGCAGCGAGAGACCTTGGGATGACTCTCAAACTACAGCTATTGTCAAACCCTATCGGTAATGGAGGAACAAAATATAGAAAAGAAATAAACAATAGATACAGGAGAACATATGTAATGAGGCATGGGACTTGTGTCTTTTGTGACAGCAAAGGGCAAAGAAAGAAAGGATAAAAAAAACTCCAAGTGTCCCACGGCTTAGTCATACATGCAAACAAAAGACTGTGCAATCAAATTGCTTTCCATGGCAAACATGGAATTCTTCGGACATGAGGCGCCAATGACAACCCAATGATGTAAAAATAAAAATGCTAACATGATGTGTGTGGGTGTTTCAATTCAATCCCTAGAAAGATAGCATATTGACAGCAAGGAGGCTGGAGAATTGCTATAAAAAATCGTACCATATCTCTTTTAACCAATCTAGTTTTGTTAGAGTCCATATTAAATTATAACTCGTATGTGATGGATACCTTGTTTTAGTATGTTAGCATGTTAGCATACTAGCATACATGTACGTGCCCTTAAATGTACATTGTACACGCACATGTATGTACACAAAGGTATTCACAATGAATGTATTCTGACCCTCTGCACTGACGTCAAACCCAGCTACTGCTGCAATGGGCAACGCTTACCATTGTGGGATTCAACTCATAAACGTGCAAATGCCTAAAAT
The DNA here is from genome assembly GCA_037783415.1 of Leptasterias polaris. NCBI lineage: Eukaryota > Metazoa > Echinodermata > Asteroidea > Forcipulatida > Asteriidae > Leptasterias > Leptasterias polaris. The sequence continues at coordinate 6,976,152 of JAZGTN010000022.1, forward strand.
ACCCACTACACTGTGTAACACATGAGGACATTGAATCCCAAAACAGCGCAACCAAGATTATTGTGAAGATGACCTCACGTGAATTGAGTCAATATAATATGATACCTTATGTGTAGTGTTGTAATGCATACTTACATCTGAATGTAACAATAGGTGAAAAGCTTACAAACACTTTAGCTGTGGTGGTCTCAGTTCACTTTCACATACAGTTACATATTTATCAGAGCGGCCAACATCGGGGAGATTTTGTACAAGATCAGAGACACATTTAGAATTACATTCCTAATAATAGAGAAGAAGGTTCTGAATCAGGGAGATTTTCTAATTTGTTCATCAGAACATGGAAAGATTGGTTTATTTTCAGGGAACTTTCTGCAGAATCGGGGAGAGTTGGCAGCTCCGCATTATGACAGTGTGTATTACCGGTCATGACAGTACACAGATGAATGCAGAAATGCTTGGTTGTAATCTAGTCTGGAAACATCATAAATGAGACATCATAAATGAGACATCTAGATTGGGACATCTAGATTGGGACATCTAGATTGGGACATCTAGATTGGGACATCTAGATTGGGACATCTAGATTGGGACATCTAGATTGGGACATCTAGATTGGGACATCTAGATTGGGACATCTAGATTGGGACATCTAGATTGGGACATCTAGATTGGGACATCTAGATTGGGACATCTAGATTGGGACATCTAGATTGGGACATCTAGATTGGGACATCTAGATTGGGACATCTAGATTGGGACATCTAGATTGGGACATCTAGATTGGGACATCTAGATTGGGACATCTAGATTGAGACATCTAGATTGAGACATCTAGATTGAGACATCTAGATTGAGACATCTAGATTGAGACATCTAGATTGAGACATCTAGATTGAGACATCTAGATTGAGACATCTAGATTGAGACATCTAGATTGAGACATCTAGATTGAGACATCTAGATTGAGACATTTAGATTGAGACATTTAGATTGAGACATTTAGATTGAGACATTTAGATTGAGACATTTAGATTGAGACATTTAGATTGAGACATTTAGATTGAGACATCTAGATTGAGACATCTAGATTGAGACATCTAGAATGAGACATTTAGATTGAAACATTTAGATTGAAACATCTAGGCCCTTTTCCAAACCTCGGATTGGGCTCCGTCTCTGTTAATTGTTGTTTGCTACAGCGTGTATTTGCACGCGGTGGTTCGAATATCAGACGGAGCCTGGAGCCCGAGACAGAGCCCAAGCCGAGGTTTGGAAAAGGGCCCTAGATTGAGACATCTAGAATGAGACATCTACAATGAGACATTTAGAATGAGACATTTAGATTGAAACATCTAGATAGAGACATCTAGAATCATGAATGAGATATCATTCCACACAAACAGCACATAAAATCAAATCTATTCCACACTTTCACCGTTTCCTTGTTACAGGCACAAATATGTACAGCATAGCCTCACAATGCATGTCACCTCACATAGTGGTTCTTGTACTACAAAATATCTCACCCCCATCCCAGCAGATGAAACTTTGCTTCCAGTCTCAAACAAACGCTTCACTACGTACAAACCGTCTCTTTAATCAACACAAGAGCGTGCACTGTGTGCCTACATCCTTCTGTTGGTAGACAAGTCCCCACGACACTGTGACTGGTAAACAGTCCGTATCGTAGTTACCCCACAATCTTCAGCTATATTACACCACACAGCTCCCATGATATTAGCTGTCTCCACAAGAGCATACACGCTGAACATAGTTTGCAAGTCACGACTTAACCCTTTCCTTACCATAGGCGACTTTAGTCGACTGCACTAATACCCCCCCCTTCCTTACCATTGGCGACTTTAGTCGACCAAGCTTACACACAAAAAAGCACTCAAGCCTGAGCACAAAGGCCATTTGTAAAAAAGCTGTAGTTTTGTCCATGTTCGCCCTCCATACCCAAGCTTACCATCATTGGAAAGGGAAAGATCGGATCTTTCCAATGATGGTCAAATAAAATAAGGTTGCTATTTTGCAATCTCTTCAAACTGGAGTTGAAAGATCCGAAATGCCAAACACCTACGGAGCGCCATATGGTTGTGTACAAAAAAGTGTTTGAGATTACAGATCACACCGAGGAAAGAAAGACAAAGAACTTTGACATTTATTGACCGATCTCAATAATTATTTGATTATATGAAAGGGAATTCAATAAGTGAGAACTTTTTTATTACTTATTTTGCTGTAAAACAATGTCTTCAAGTAGATAATGGGGTTTGTAAAAATGACCTTTGAACGAAAGCTTTCTGTTGTGTAAGAATGTGTGCTTCACGCTTGAGTGGTCAAACAATGCGGTTATCAGCAGTTGTTTATGTCCAAACAATTCAGTAAGGAAAGGGTTAACAAGGCCCCCCCCCCAAAGTAAAACCCAGCCCCACTAAAGGTACATGAATTTTGTTAATCATTTGTTTGTAGAAGCCAAATGAAAAAACAAATTGCTAGAGTGATAAAACCAATTGTCAAAATCTGCCTAGCACTACAAACCATATTAGGATCTGTGAATATCTATCGTGTCTTTTTCACTCCTCAAATGAAATTTCACAACATGGTGTTAACTTGGACCATTTAAAAAACGTGCAAGGCTAGCACGACCATGCACGTGCTCAAACCCTTTTAACACCAGGGCCCAATTTCATAGAGCTGCTTAAGCACAAAAAGTAATTAAGCAAAACAAAAGGATGCTTACCAGAACAAGATTACCAGCCAAAACACCATTTCACATGTACCATCTCTGGCTGGTATCAAGCTCATTTTCGCTGAGCAGAAAACTAAGCAAAATTCAGTGCTTAAGCACCCAGCTCAAGTCATTTACAGGCAGGAACTTTGCCCTTTGTTAATGGCATGTGAGAATCTCTTCTCTACCCTTTAACCCCCCCCCCCCCCCCCCCCCCCCCGAACCTAGGGAGTGTCCTCTCACTTATGTATTGATTGTACAGTTAGTTGCAGGTGCATGGAGCGCCAGTGTCAACAGGCCTTGCTCTGTGTGTCTTCACAAACATGTATATAGGGTTCTATGCATGAATTGCGTTCCATTCTCGTTAGGCATTTTGGCTGATGAGTCCACCGATAATACAACACACGACGTTGCCAAGTGAAAAAAACAAAACACACTTTTATTTCTTGACTTGACGGATGAGGTCTGGAGTGCCTAAAACCAGTCTTCTGACAAAAACATGATACGACTTGTTCCCAAAATGACCACAAGGCTTCAAAGAGAAGCAGATGCTTGACTCAAAAGTCAAACATTTAACAAGGTACTCAAGAAAGTGTGATTTCAATTTGCGGAAGACTGACTTGTCAAGTCAAAATCTTTCAAATTCTTTTTGAATTGACTGACGCATTTTTCAACATGAATTCAATGTGGCCTATAACTCCTAAGGGGGGAGAAGGAGGGAGGGGACATTTCTTCTTGCAAAGAGCACTTCTGAAACGAAAATGTTATCACTGATTGGAACTTCCAAACATGTTCTTCTTATATATGTGAAACTAGGTCAGAAAATTGAGGCTTCAGGATTTGAAGGTGCTTTCAAAACCACAGTGCCATACCATGGGCTCACACCAAGGAGCAATCGGGTGCAATAAGTGTACACGCATTCCCCTAGAGTGATCTTTCCTGGCGATTCCCAATTCTTTTCAATGTTTACACCATACATCTGGCAAATGTTCACGTCTATCATTAATGTCGCCAACCACTTGGGTACCACAGGGCCTCCAGTGGTAAAGTGATGTGGTTGGGGCGCACACCCCATGCTTGGGTTGATGAATGCGCACAAAGGGGCAGAACGCTCTATAAAAAAAATATATATATACAAAAAACACACACCAGGCCACTTCGATGGAGTACATTAGAGCACTTAAAAAAGCTGAGAATGGTCGACTGGCAGGCTTACATTTCAAAGCCCCATGTGTACACATGATCAAGCCTCTGGTGTGTGGGAATATTTTTTTCAAATAAAAACCAGACTGCCACTTGTGATATCAAGAATTTATGAGTAGCGAGAGGACGAGGGAACAATGGTAAACGATGCAAGCGTCTGAAGCCCAAACAAGACGCACCTAAAGTTTTAATGTTGGATTTAGCGCATAGGTTCTGTGTTATTCATGAGCGATACTACTGAGCAAACAGACTCTGAGATAATGATATACTATAATTAGGTCAAGACAAATCTATGCTTGTGTCAAGTCATTTCTCCAACTTACCTCCTATGTATATTATTGGTTAAATTAATACCAGGGGCCAGTCATTGCTAACGACTAAGATCCAAATTTGAGAAGGTAAATGATATTTATACCTTTTGGTAACCCCTGGGGTTATAGATTTCCAAGGAGCTTCTGGGAACAGTATCCTTAGGGCTAGAGAAGTAGATCAGAAAGCAGAATTTCTTCAATTCTGAAGAAAATAACAGCTACTGTTGCCACCAGGCAGACATAAGCAAGTCAGAATTTAGATAACATTTCTCATTTTCTGCCCTGGTCAGGCCATGGCCTCTGTTGCCCTGGTCTTGGCCTTGGTGCCCTTTCATCATGCTGATGTTATCTTTGCCACGTTTCTCTTATACAACAATGAAACCATTTCCCATTGCATGACAAGGGGCCAGACTATTTTTCCTTCCAACCTCACTTTGGTTAAATCCATTTGGAAAAAAGTAGGATTTTTTTAATATTACAGGGGCTGACCTACAGTACACATAGCGCAGGCTTTTCAGGCCGTTTAATCACAATGTGTCAAAAAATTTACCGGGAGAAAAACAAATCGGAAACCAGACTAAAATAGGAAGAATATCATGCCTGTTTTTGTTCATTTAGTAATTTTTTTACAAATAGTCACTTTTTAATCCAAGTAGCCTGCCCAAAATAAAACAAAACACATGCTGCATAAATTGCACTAAGATCAAGCCAACACCTACAAGTAGTGACATCAGAGCAGCGCGGTTCATCATGCATAAAATGCATGTATATTTCATGCATGCACTCCCCGGTTTGCTTGGTCTCATGAGAGTTGTGAATAAGACAGACAGAATTACATTATGCATGGGCAGAATTACTGCACCCTCATAATGGTGTCGCCATCTTGCATATCCTTTTTTAATTCTGCTCAAATCAATGTGAGGCTGTGTCCGAATTGGCGGCTACAGCTATGGCTACGGCTAGATTTCCACGTCATCATAAGTTAAAGTATAGTCTGCTGTTAGCAACACCCTTTGCAACAGTTGTAGCCGTAGCTGTAGTCGCCAATTCGGATACCACCTTACCAAACTGAGGCTACAGAGGAAAATAGTCTGGCACTTTTTCATGATATGAGAACTACTACTGTTATGCAGGGAATCAGACCAAGATAGGAAGTTGCAGTTAGGTACATAGTGATATCTTTATCGCATTCTCTTTATTCATTAACAGTAGTAGATGCTGATGAAGCACGACTATTTTTCCTTTTGAGCCGTATGGTCAAATTACTTTAGATGGAAGGAAATTAAGACGGTTCCAGATCTGGCAGAGCTTCATATCAAAACCCTAAATGAGTCCATCACTCCCAAATTCAAAACCAACAAAACAAAAAATCAATTTCTCCGAATGAACTTGGCTCGAATTGAAGTGAAATGATTAATGTGCGATTTAATACATGCAGACGTACATAAACCAAATGGCATTGATAAAACTAACCCCAAACAAGGCGGGATGTCATCCAGAAAAACTTGCCTTATCTCTGGGACAATCAGGACCTTCTTATACAAACATGTTCAATCTTTCTTGCTCCCCAGACCTTGGCAAAAACACAAATTGCAGCTGCAAAAAGAAAATTTTTGCCAGCAATCTCCTCAATTTGATTAGAAAATTTTCCACAGGGCCGGGGACCCTGCATGCAGGCTCTCTCAGCTAGACAAGCTAGTTGAACCGGGACCTCAGCACTGGGACACTAAAGGAAGGGCGAGGAAATTTGTTTCATTTGTGGAGCAATCTTACACAGCCCAAGGGGTTTGTGGAGAGGGCTCGTCTTTCCTGGTGTGTGTGTGCTCGGTCATACAATCTTGGCTCAATTGCAGAGGGGGCTGGCGGCACTGAATAATATTTTGAATCATCCCTAGAGTAGTTTACATTTGCTATCTGTGCGTTTTATTTCCTCGATACATCTTTCAACATCAATGAAATCAGTTTTTACAGAGCTCATAGAAATGACACGTTCTTAAACCCTTGTGTGTGTACATGAGATGCAAACAGATTGCAACCAGGGTATTAGGCCTAATAGGTAGAGGCAACCTGACAACTTGATTTTTTTTGTCTCCAGATGCTGTACCTGAGAATTGACTTTACAAAAAGGTTTGATGATGTTGACGCTTCTGTTAAATTGAAATTTCATTCCCTCTTTGTGAGGCCGATTGTATCAGACATGTAGTATCCCTACTGCTTAACCACTGGCTTACTCATGCACCAAGATACAGCAAAAAGTATACATTTAACAGATTGCAGGAATCACTTCACAGAAACCGTGGTCGTCTTCCCAAACTCTCTCTATGTTCTTGCCGCGAGGCAACGGAAATAAAAATTCATGCACCGCCGGACCGGAGGGCAATCACCAGAGGCAAATGCAATTTGGGTATTGCTGGCTGGGCAGCTGCAGGAGTCAGGCAAGAGGATTACCGGCATCACTTAAATACAAGAATCCTGGAATTATAGCACAGCATTGTAACAGAATCCCCTAAAGTGCGGCATGAATTATTCAGACAGGGATGGGGTCAGGTCAGTGGAGACCGAGGGTGGAAATTGATGGCAAATTTGCCTGTCGCCGTTGCGAATAGATAGTAGTCTAACTTGTGCCTGTTACTGCTTTACAAAAAAGAGTCAGGTAAGGGGGCAGAAGAGAGGTCAGCATCACCTGTTGTCACACCTCCATGTGTCCCTCCCTCACATGCATTTCCTCTGATCCTTGCTGGTCGTTTGTCACGTTCCATCCCCCTTTTGTTTTAACAGCGAGCAAAATGAAAATAGGTGACTGGTCCTGGCAAACAAGCATGCAGAGCCTGGCGAGGGGGTTGGAGGGTAAACACAATCTGTTGCCTTTAAAAAGATGGAGATGCTTTCGTTCTCCATTCAGGGAAAACAAACCTAAATCGGGTTATTACTGCATGGTGCAAAGCTCTCATCTAAATGCAAAAGACTGTACGTGAGCGGAAAAACACATGCATCATGCAAACTCTCTAGTCTGCAAACAGCTACAATGGAAACTTTCGACTGAAGCGAGTCTGGCTTTTAAAGGTGGAGAATCAAACACTGCTCGATGTGTACACTTTACGCAAAACTACCAATCTAATCATGTTGAATAAGTTAACAGCAAGTGCAACATCCTATCTTCAAAAATAACTTTATATCGTGATCTTTTTCCTCCCTTTAATACAAACTCCATGACGGACTGCTCTTTAAGTGCAGAACAGACACGTCATTGCAAAATTTGCATCCAGCTCAAACCTGGCATGTTAGTACTTAGCGCAAAGTGAATGCAGTGTAGTGTTAACAACACTCCAAAATGAACAGCACGCTGACTAGCAACAAGAAAATGGAGTCCATCTTTGTTTCGTTTTGGCTCTTAGCGCTGGCTGGACAGACTTTGAGATGGAGAGTTGCGGGTGGGAGATGGTTTGGAAGCAATAGCAGAGTGATAACTCTTGATGTTCTGGACCCATTAGCAAACATGGATTGCCATCCAAGGTTTTTAAAAACAACTCGCTTCTCAGTATTCAGAGAAAAAAAAACTCTTTTAAAAAAAAAATGTAGGAAAATAAATTATACTATGTAGAAGGTGTATCACCAGTCCACACTCATCTACTGTGCATAACAGAAACACATTCTCTTGGCATAAATAGGTTCAGCTACATTAGTGTGAGCTCACATTCTCTTGGCATAAATAGGTTCAGCTACATTAGTGTGAGCTCACATTCTCTTGGCATAAATAGGTTCAGCTACATTAGTGTGAGCTCACATTCTCTTGGCATAAATAGGTTCAGCTACATTAGTGTGAGCTCACATTCTCTTGGCATAAATAGGTTCAGCTACATTAGTGTGAGCTCACATTCTCTTGGCATAAATAGGTTCAGCTACATTAGTGTGAGCTCACATTCTCTTGGCATAAATAGGTTCAGCTACATTAGTGTGAGCTCACATTCTCTTGGCATAAATAGGTTCAGCTACATTAGTGTGAGCTCACATTCTCTTGGCATAAATAGGTTCAGCTACATTAGTGTGAGCTCACATTCTCTTGGCATAAATAGGTTCAGCTACATTAGTGTGAGCTCACATTCTCTTGGCATAAATAGGTTCAGCTACATTAGTGTGAGCTCACATTCTCTTGGCATAAATAGGTTCAGCTACATTAGTGTGAGCTCACATTCTCTTGGCATAAATAGGTTCAGCTACATTAGTGTGAGCTCACATTCTCTTGGCATAAATAGGTTCAGCTACATTAGTGTGAGCTCACATTCTCTTGGCATAAATAGGTTCAGCTACATTAGTGTGAGCTCACATTCTCTTGGCATAAATAGGTTCAGCTACATTAGTGTGAGCTCACATTCTCTTGGCATAAATAGGTTCAGCTACATTAGTGTGAGCTCACATTCTCTTGGCATAAATAGGTTCAGCTACATTAGTGTGAGCTCACATTCTCTTGGCATAAATAGGTTCAGCTACATTAGTGTGAGCTCACATTCTCTTGGCATAAATAGGTTCAGCTACATTAGTGTGAGCTCACATTCTCTTGGCATAAATAGGTTCAGCTACATTAGTGTGAGCTCACATTCTCTTGGCATAAATAGGTTCAGCTACATTAGTGTGAGCTCACATTCTCTTGGCATAAATAGGTTCAGCTACATTAGTGTGAGCTCACATTCTCTTGGCATAAATAGGTTCAGCTACATTAGTGTGAGCTCACAGGTTTTGGGGTAATTTAACTCTCCAAAATCAAATCCCCTAGCACATCTTTTCTTTACACTTCAAACACTATAAAGGATATATGTACTTACAAAAATATAATTCAAATATTTGTTGTATATTTTCCCTCATGTGTGCTATGAATGCATTTTTGTTCTTTTCTTCCAGACATGTTTTTCAACAACTTCTATTGATACCAAAGGAAACTCTGATGACCGAGTGTCTTGTGTCTTTCAAAGTGCAAACAAATTTTCTGAAAATTCATCTTCTGCTTTTCACCGGACTGAGAGTGACGTGTCACACGTGTATGCACATGTACTTTGGATCTTTTAGGATTGTTCACAGCCATTTGATCGGTTGTCGGGAAAATATGACAAGCTCTTTCAAGCTTCTGGTCGGCCACTAAATTGCTGACCTGCACGCGATGAAAGGGAAGAAAGGGGGGGGGGGGATATTGTCATTATCCCTGCCTTGCAGTGTTCAATTGAGGATAAAATAAGGGCCTGCTTGCATCGTCTCAAGGGGATATGGGTGTCCTTTAATCATAACACTCCGATATCAGCCAACTTGAACGTTCTGGGTTGATGGGAATTAAATTTGATTTGGGTGTTCACTGCTAGAGGACGCCTACTCCAATATCACTGCTGTCTTTATGACCGTGCCCCAATATGGATTTTCTGATGTTTTTCTTTAGGAGCTTTCTCTTATACACGTATGATTTGTCAGCGGTTTTATTCAGATTAAACATACCTCAGGTCATGTGCATGCACTGCAACCCCTTCTTCTATCTCTGTGGATATGACTTTTCCAAAAGCTTTAGTTGACTTAACCTGTCTCTGGTAAACGAGTTGTGATGTGTGATATATGAGACAGGTTGTCAGGTCTACAACAAACGAGACTTTTTATATAGCTTGCCATCTTCAACCCCGAGACCATCATTTCACACCATATTTCTTCAAGTCATCAATCCGTTCTTTTATACAAATTGTAACCTGGGAAATATGAGGAGATTGGTTCCCAGCTCCACAACAAACAAGATTTTTTATTTAGCTTGCCATGCCAAACCCCAAGAGAATTATTTCAAATAACCAGGAGTGTATATTCACTCGGATCCTTTCATTATTCATCCGCTGTGAATGGCAGCAGCCCTCTCTCTCTCTCTCCCTTCCCCGATTCTGCATCAAGGAAATTGTCAGACTCGGAATCGGCCTTGGCTGCCACGGATCTCTGGTTAATATATTCCCGTCAAATGCAATTTGGAAACAGTCTTAAACCGGTGAGGGTTTGATAGCATCGCAGCAGCCGAGTTTTAAAAAAAAATAAAAAAAGGGGGGATAAGAATCCACAGTATTACTGATGCTATCAGAGGTAGAGTGTGGAGGAACATTAATATTCATCTGTATTCTAGCAGGACGCTCGTGTCACCCAATTCCCCCTATGTCTCTCACGCACTGAAGGGGGGAAGAGAATCAGGGAACCCCAGGTAGCCCATCTGATTAGGGCCGATATCTACACATGATATGCAGGCTCGCTATGTGGAGAGGTTTCCCGGACTCTGAATCGTTCCAACTTAATGCTCTGTGTAGGGGCATTATGGTGTAATGCCACTCTCAAATTGATTTTGTTGACTGAAAGCCAAGCATTTTTCGGGCCATGTATTTAGACCAGTGAGGGGCTATTGCTTGCTAAATGGCAGGTGCCTACCCTACAACTATGGAGTAATTTGGATTGCACACGCTCTTCCCCCAGAGAACCAATTCTATCTTTACTCGGGGTAGAGCCTCCGTTTCCTTTAGCTCTCCTCAATCCAGCTGTAATTGCATGGCAAAGAGTTTAGGATATGCATGCAGGAGGGGATCAGGTGGCATGCTGTAAGGAATGAGATGAGCTTGGGACAATTTATTATCCCCCATCTAAAACATCCAGAATATAAAACATTATTAATGAGGGCTTGGGATCCAATGAAATTGCCAACAAAATCAATTTGCGTTTACTTAAAAAATTGATGTGGGTATCTAGATTTCCAACCAAGGCACTGCCGACTTGTGTTTTTGGCTTTGGATGTTAGCAGCATGCATGGTGAGTTATCAACAACCACTATTTAAAAAAGAAAAAAAATTGAACAAATGAAAAACTCAGATGCTTCCTAAACCATGTATCTTGAATTTGTCTTATAATGAAAGTAATTTTTCAAACTTGATTATTAAAGTGGATGTGAGTTCTTCACAAATCCACAGGGATTTCTCGTAGCTTCATTTCAATGCTAGGGAGATACGCAAGGCACATAGCCAAAGTACATACATCGTACGTTTATAGGTGTGACTGGATGGGAACCTTGTGGCTATAGCTTAAATGAGAAAACACTCCATCCTATTGACACCGGGTCTGTGCCTGCAGGCGGTAAACACAGACGGAATACTGATGGTCTCCATACAAACCAACTTGAGTGTGTTTGTGTGTTATCGTAAGGAGCCGAAGTAATAAAAGCACACAAACACACACACACACACAAAAAACCAACAATAAAACAGAACATTTTCTAAACTTAGCATTATGTATCAGACATGTATGGATGAACAGGGAAACAACTGAGCACACAATTGTTCTTCAGTTTAAGAGCAAATTCAGAAGATTATTCTGCTCTCTGTGTTTTAGGGGACAGGAGCTTTATTTGAATGGCCCATCAGACAACTTGAACAAGAGGATAAATTAGGAGCAGCCTCAGTGGAATTTGGTCAATGATGTACAACGTACAAGTGCATGTTTCAGCCTCAACTATGTTCCGGGTTATGTGGACAGATGTCAAATCACACAGAGCAAATCAACCATAAACATGAAAAAGTAAGGGGGGAGACAACAGGGGGTCCAATACAACAAAGAGAACGCAATTTATTTCCACATCAAACTGGTAGCCCAAACTGAGAGGCTGTGAGCTGTTAACCACAACAAACCCCCCCCCCCCCCCCAAACAAACAAAAAATGCTGAACGTATATTTTTTGCTAAGCTGATCTGGCAGGGGGGCCAGTCACAAGCATTCATTTTTACATGGTATTTTGTTGTTACCGGCTCTCTTCTCAGCAAATTTCTTCCTTTCTTAGCATATTTTCCATGAATTTGGGTCATTTGAAGAAACTCACAACAGAAAAGATCAACATTTCACGGTTGAACCATATTGTGGCTAGAATGTATGCAGAGTACAATGTAATTCTTAGCACAATGGCTGCCCAAACTGAGCACAGCGGGTTCCAATTAAACCACGGTCGAAACAGAAAATTTATAAAGAAAACGTGCCGACAATACGACTGCATTCCCCGCTGCACACTTATAAATGCATCTCCCCGTTGTGCTTGGTTAATTAATTTATGTGTTTGCGCTTGCTTTTCTGTTTCAAATTAAATTCCAGTCTCTCTGGCATATGACATTTTTTTAAAGAGAAAACCTTAAAGCGAAGCTGGCTGAATGTTTAGAGCAAACAGAATTATTTTAGGTCAGCACTCAGAAAGTGACAAAGGATTCTGTGGTAAATGAATGGCTTTTTGCGTGCAGTCAATATTGACTGTGTCGTGGGTTGTAGAAAGCAACTTTGCATGTGTTCCTTAATCAACTAAGTAAGTCCACAGCATTTTTATATATTTTTTTATTTGCAGGCAAACATTAACGATGAGTACATTATTATGTAAAGAGAGTGTAAACAAAGTAATGGATACACTTCATGCATCGGAAGCCCATACAGATATCTTTCAAAGTTTACAAATACAATAATTTCCCGCTTGTGTAGTTTGTTAATTCATCATGCTGTTTCTCATGCAATGGGGGGATTTTGGGACAGTGGACACACCCGATAATTCTCCATTGTTTGCAAAGGTATGAGCATGCATCGATTCTAAGAAGAATGGATTTACCTGGTAAGTCTGCTGCCACCAAGTGTCCCTAGAAGACCCTCACACCCGTATTTTTTTTTCCAAGCAAACCTTCCCTCCACCTTTCTCAGCTGCATGTGTTACCCTCACCCTGTTGAACTTCGCACCATGTGGGGTTAATTCCTCTTAATTTAACTCACCAAACATTCTTTACATGAGGCAAGTCCTAAGGAGAACAACCCCATACATATGGTATTTTCTGAAATGTGTGTTCATCTTTTATTACAATCCATTGATAATATGTTTGGGTTTCACCAACCAGCAAATGAATGTATGAATGGAAATAAACAACCAAACAAACAAGTTTCATCCTCATCATTGTATCAACCAACTTCAGCTCCCCCCCCCCCCCCCCCCCTCCGATGCAGCTGAGAGAATTACATGTACATGTGACTTCAGGAATAATACAAACCATCATCCATTAATTAGCAGCGGACTGAGCCAATCCGCCACTAGACTTTATTAAAAACCCATGCATATAATTCACATCCCACATGATGAGATTCAACAACCCCACTCTACGAAAATCAATCTCTCATACAGGTTCCCCCCAAGTTGAGCCCGCGACGTTGTAATTTCATGACCAGCGTCGAAACACTAGCACTTGTTTTTCCTGAGCCAAGCGAGGGCACAGCTGCAGTCGTGTACGGGCTACATACCCTTATTGCTTGGTAAATTTCATGAGATTGATATAGATTTTTTGGGGGAGCCATGAGCAGAGTGGATGGGGCATCAATGTCAGCCCGTCTCAAACCCTGTCACTGTAACTGTAATCAACTAGGGCTGTTAAAAATTGATCAGGAACATGTACAAACTAGCCCGAGTGGGGCAAACTAAAAGGGTTGATACGGATACTACAACATATTAAAGAAATGAAGACTTCATATATATTCCAGATATTCGTTAAAACTGTTATCACATTGCTCTAAAGTAAGGTGTCCTCAATTTTTGGAACCCCCCCCCAAAAAAACCAAAAAACAAAACACAGCTGACAAGGATTCATGTTACTGTAAGGCTTTGATACCTGTTCATTGTTCATGTTTTATACATTGTAGTCACTTTTAGTGCCTTGAAGCAAGATTGGGTTAAAACATCCAGGATTACATTAATATTGATACAGTAACAGCATGGCAATGTGTGATTGATAAATGAACACTACTTCTAACAAGTCCCCAGTGAGCTTGCATGTCAAATATCAAAATTGTTAACTGTTTTTGTTTTTGATTTTTTTTCTCAGTTTCAGATTCACCCTACTCAACCAAACTTTCAACAAATGACAAGAAAAATCGAAATAAATCCCCAGATCCAAAAGGGGCAAACATCTCTTATCTTTCCTCCTTCATTTACATTTTAAGGCATTGACATACTCATTTGCATATTGTGAATATGTATCACATGCAGTTTGGTTAGCAATACCATATTGTTTCATTATTTCAGATCATCAGTGCTCCATGATTCGCACAATATGAATATTCATGCTCATTACTCCAGGGAAAGGATTATACGAGTTAGTCACACAGCATATCAAGTAGCTTCAATTGTTCTAGTAAAATTTGAGCTATATTTTGTTGTTCAAACGATAAAAATATAACCCCTAAATCGACTGAATAAACCTGCAAATAACAGAAAGCTGATCCGCCACCCCAGGGATTTCAAAACCAAAGTAATATTCATCACACGATTCAAAAACAATTCCCGCAGTCCACAAGGGGCAAAGAGTAACCGAACACTCCTGAAACAACAAAAAACCTGGGAGTTTCTTGATGTCCAGGAGAAATGAGAGGTGGGGGTTTTACTCTGACTTGAGCTGGGCATGGAGGAACGGCACCAGTCTGTCCACCCTCTAAGTAGGGCACTGACATTTAGAAAGCACTCTTTAGGTGTGTATGGCCATTCAGAATCTTTTCACCCAGATGTATCAAGTTTCAGAATCCAAGGAGGAAGGGCTTATACATCAAGAGGATGAGAATTTCTAGTACCGGAAAGCTCACTCCAGGAAAGCTCACTCCAGGTGGAGGGGAGGGAATCTGATGTTTTCACCCCCTCCGTGGGAAAGGTAGCGAGATGGGAGGTGGAGGAGGGGGGCATCAGAAGTGATTCTAGTCCTGAACTCTACATGAACCATACTCCTTTAACTAAACATTACATTGTGGAATGATGTCTTGCATGTAGCTGCCTCTTGGACCCCTACAGGGTTCCTACAGGGTAAGGGGAGTTAAGTGCACCTACAATGTATCCAAGAAATTAACTTGTTCAGATCTTGGAAGTGATTGTAACAATTTGATGTCAAATCACTGAATTAGTATTCTACTCATGGTGTTGATTTTGACCATCATGAGAAATATTTCCAATTAAAGGTATTATATACTAGATTGTTGGAGCTGACAAAATAGTCGCAGCAGTGTTTTGTGTGATCAACCATACACATGAAATAACAAACCTGTGGAAATTTGGGCTTAATCTGTAGGTGTGAATCAGGAAAAAATAGTGAAAAACCAAGTACAGCTTTCAGCATATAAACACATTGTCCTCAACTTTTGTCGTAACAACTGAAATCAGCTGTTGTGTTTTTAAGATTTTCAGAAACAGTTTTCTCAAATATGACTTCATTTCAGAGGGAAATATTTCATAGAAATATTTCAAATATTAACTTCATAATCAGTAAGCTTTCAGACTAAAAAATAAACAATGAAGATTATAGTGTGTTTCGAATGAAAATTTTGAATAAACATGCCAAAAAACTCAAGTTAACATAACAATAACTCATTTGTAAAGCATACTTTCCTGGCTTTTGTCAATAAAAATAAAACAAGAAAATGTTGAAAATGTACCTGATGTAAAGATTACCATATCGGTGTTCTAATTGTTTTCTTTGGACACACCTGTCTTTTTACAAATGTTATTTTGGAAAGAAGTTTCTACTGAGCTGGAGAACAAATTGCGCAAATTGAAAACAAATTTCCCTAAAAGATGCTCCATGTTGAGAAGACTAACATTTCACCCAGAAGTTCTTTTTAATTTAACCATGTCCATCAATCAAATAGAAAGACAGAAGTTCGTTGAGCCAATATGCATTTACAACAACAGAAGTTTTAAGTTCAAAGAGCCCCAGTACATTTATCTGACAAGTGAATGATATCACTATTTATTTAGAATCATGGCGACATGTTTCATGGCCGTAAAACTAAAACAATCACAGTTTTTATACCTTGGGGGAAACTGGGCATCTAAAAAACAAATGTGAGTTCACATGGGGGGAAAGGGTTCTTTATGACGGGGTGTCAAAACAAGTAGATTGCCTGTTGAATTTACTTCCATTTGCCTTGCCCCAATGCTGTCAATCCTACAGTATCGTGCAATTCATTTTTTCCCACTGCCTGCTTCAACCATTCACCCACAATAATATCTGCGAGCGAGAACTTCCCTCCCGGGCAAGCTACAACGCAACATCAGCTCACGCTAACCCCCGGAGCTCATTGCGGAATCATCGTAAAGTAACGCACGACCAGTGTGTGGTTGTGAAGACAGGGGGGGGGGGGGGGGGGGGGGGCGATGCTGAAATTGCACGTCAAGCAAAATGAAGGATTGCTAGGGAGTGGAATCATATATTAATAAGGGAGTCCTGTGCCGGCTCCCGTCCGCAAATTTTAAAGGGAGTGCCTACCTGGCAATTACTTGTATTCCGTCTCTTAAATAGTTTCCAGCAAGCTATGCTTGGGATGAAAGATGGCTGTAGTAATTGTACAAAATGATGGTGAAATTGCACATCAAGCAAAATGAAGGATTGCTGGAGAATGGAACCAGAGGGGGGTTCCACTTGGCTGCTGTCAACTCATTTCAAGGGGAGAGTCTGCCCATGGTAATTACTTGCATTTTTCCCCTCGTAAATGGTTCACAAAAAGCTCTGCTTTGAATGACAGATGGATGTGGTAATTGTACCGAGCGATGATGAAATTGCACACGAAGCAAAATGAAGGATTGTTAGAGGAATGAGATCAGGAGGTTCGGACCAACTCCTCTCAGTAAATTTTATGACCAATTCTTCCATTTTGTCTCGTAAATGGTCACCTGAAAGCTGCACTCAGGTAATCCTGCTTTCAGCACTGACAGGTCTTTGTAAGTAATCATGGGTTTACAAGGAATTGCTGTAGAACCCTCTGTTAAATAATCAGCATAAACGGAGAGCTGTATTTTCTATCATGATTTCGGAAAACATTTACTCGCAAACGTGGTGTTGTGCTTTTTTGGGGTAATCTTTAATTCAATCATACAATGGTGTGGATGTAAACACTTAATAGCTAAAGAGCACCGAACATAAGTGTTCTTCCCATCCAAAATTATTAATAAAACAATCAACACACTTAATGGTAGGGGCATAGATTGTATTTTTGTCAACATAATCCTGATTTATAGCCTAAATTGTAAATAAATATACAACACAAGTCAACTGTGAAAGTTTCAGCCGAACACAGTGTCTACTTATTGAGGAAACAGCCAAAAAATGTATTTTCATTA
The DNA here is from genome assembly GCA_037783415.1 of Leptasterias polaris. NCBI lineage: Eukaryota > Metazoa > Echinodermata > Asteroidea > Forcipulatida > Asteriidae > Leptasterias > Leptasterias polaris. Next base: position 6,993,567 of record JAZGTN010000022.1, read on the forward strand.
AGAACGTCAAACCCATCCTTGCTTAGAGAGGTGACAATGGGTACTAACCACATCTCCAGCTGCACCATTCCCAAGTTGACACAACGGAAATTTGAATCTCCAAAACTCCCCTAGAAGATTCAAATTTGTTGACATACTTTTATTGATTTCTAAGCATTTCAGATCAAATGATTTCACAGGATGCTCACCACCATTATCATCTTTATAACAAGTATGCTTTTGGATAGAAATTCCACAATTTTGGGGGGTCATTATTACCAAACACAAAAACAATTGTGTAAAAACATGCCATTGGATAAATTACAAATTTAGTAGATTTAACTGAATTTAAGTCAATTTTTGTTTGTCCTTTTTTTTGTGGTGTTTTGGCCAAATGATGTTTCTGATCTCTGGAATTGATTGATTTTTTGCTTGAAACCAAAAATCATCCATCATGTATTTCCTATCATTTCATCGTTTTTTTTCTGAATTGGGGAATAGTGAGAGCCCATGGGCAGCATTAAGGATGACATTGATGGAAGTCATCCGATAAGCATCTCCACTCATCCATGACTAGAGTACCTAGCAAACACAGATGCCGCCTCGCTAATCAAAGCCTTGCATCAATTTGATTGTTTACCTGGCATCAGGCCATTAATGTCCAGTCGAGATACCGACTCAAAAAAAGAAAAGAAAAAGAAGACGGAAAAAAAAGGCAATAAAGAAAAAAGGCAAGAAGGAAAAATGAAATAACAAAAACCACACCCAAATTTCCCACACGCACTGCGCGCACATGACATTTGACCGACTAAATTAATGCAGCGGGAAGAACAGACTGAGCGAGAGAGAAAAATTATACCGCCGATGATTTTTATATGATCAAAAAGCTCAACTCAATATTTCATGAGGCTCGCTAAATGCAAAGAGATTCAATTATTTAACAGAGTAATTGTCATGCAAAGCATGGAGCCTGTGTGTGTGTGTGTGTGTGTGTGTTGTTCTCCCCCCCCCCCAACTCTACCCACGCACGAGTCATGCTTTATGAATGCATTATGCAAATGAGAGTGTTTGTTTGCCTTAGCAACGGGGCAATCCTCCACTAAGTGACATTTATTGCAAATGCCATTTGAGCATTACTTCAACGAGGGAGCAAAGATACTCTTAGGCTATTCTGGCAGTCTGTCTCTTATAGGATGTTGTTGTTTTTTACAGGAAATGGATTTTGTTTCTTTTCTTTTTTTTTTAAGAGAGGAAAAAAAGGCGCAGAGTAATATAATTTTCCTCCATCTTCATTTAAAGCATAAATATATTAAACATCCACAAAGTTAAAATAATTTCAAATTGTCTTCAAAACAATCTTAAATATTTTGAATATAAACCCCTTTGCCATAATGGATAGTTACAATGTACGGGAAATACTCATTCAACACACACTGCAGGGTTAAAAGATGGGGTTGCGCAGTGACTTGCAGTTTCTGGTTTATAAAATCAACATCCATCTGAAAGAAAATTTCTACATCTGTACACTTCCAAAGTAATTTTAAAAGCATTCACAGCCCCATGCCTTCTAAAGTCATGAAATTATTCCTTAGAAACACCTATGACTTCCCCCCCCCAATCCAACATCCAACTATCCTCTTTTTCCACTCATCCCCATCTAATCTCTCAGCACACAATTTGTTTATGAAGGCCTGTAGTATACACCCTAGCTAATCCCCTCATTATGCCACAGTCTGACCTGGTTCCCCCCCCCCCCCCCCTCCCCCCGCAAGCTTAATTAACAAAACCAATGTACATAGGGCAAAGGCTGAAGAAAGAAGAAGGAAAAAAAACTGTGCTGGCGGGAATATTTTGCCTCTCTGGAAAGCTGCTGGCACCCTCAACTAATTTTCTTCCCCACTCGTCAAAAGAAATGACACAGCTGTCTCACTCTAGCCAAACGACAGAGAGATACCATAGCCAGATTTATTTACTCCGGTGGTAATTGAAGAGCCTAGAATTATCTTCCCAGTAAGTCTGTTTAAGATACAAAGATTTTCTAGCACATCTAAGCGGTTCGGCAATTCAGAGTTAGGGGGGAAAAAATAGATGACTTTAGCTTGATATTTTGATTTGTCAGCAACTGTATCAGAGCAAGGGTGCATCAACGAGGGTGTGGGGGCTAATGAATGGGAGCAAAGGCTACTTGATTTGAACGGGGAGCGATATGATGAAATGCAGCTAACCAGGGGGGTTAATAAAAAGAGTGTAGCACTCACCTTCTCCATCGGCCATGCTCAGAAGCTTGTTTTCAATGCTCATCACTTGCTGCAAAGCAGAGAAGACGCTTTGGCACGCTGTAAATCCTCTCGTCGCTAGCTGTTGACAGACTGCCGTATGACAGGCACGGGGTTGCTTTTTATGGATGTAGGCTCGTCCAATCAGGTGACGCCGTCTTACAGAGCAGGTGGGTTCTAGAATGACAAATGAAGCCATTAAGAGATGAGACACACGGAGTAGAACGGGGCAAGGCCTCCTGGCCACCGACAGGCTCTGTCTCATTAGCAATTCAAATGAGGCCCAGTGTTTTGTGTGCGAGTGTGTGTGCGTCGTGTATGTATGCAAGTGTATGGATGATGTCCCATACAAGCCATGTAATAACGCTGCTGTCATTATTATTTGAAAGTGGAATGGTCAGGCTCCACTGAGCACACTAAATAGTATAATTAAGAAGAACACACAATAGAGCCTTATTAACCCAATGCAGTTATTTATTTATATTTTATGTTGGGGCTCATTGACTCCCTTACCCCGTCCGTCGTTTGCCTCCTGTCTTTCGGGTAACAAATTATTCCTTCAATGGCAAAAATACGTGTAGAAAACAGAAAGCAAGCGTCGGTGTACGAGTGAGTGGCGATGGCCTTTATACAGGCATCGTTTACCCAGACCCCTATTACTTGCAGATGACTAGCGAGAAAAACAAGATGCAATTGATCCGACTCCTTCACTGAGTTTACAGCAACAAAATATAACATTAAAAAAACATCAGAATCTACAATATTGGATCGCACGCCAACACCTTTTCCCTTGTTTTGTTTGTCTTCTCCTATTTTTGACTATCATGGATAAAAATTTCAAGATTAATAAAGTGTGAGAGCATGTCAATGGAAAGAAGCTAAATTAGCAAATTAACATTTTATTTGATTACATAAAAAACCAACATCAACAAAAGCATCTCAAGCACAACAGGTATACCTCTTCATGTATCATAAGTTTCCCCTAAAGATTTGCATAGAAATTGGATTCTTCATAATAATTTGCAAAATTGATTTCAAAACTTGCACAAAAACAAGCAAAGTTCAGCAAGTAAAACAGCTTTTTAAAAATAATGTGATAATTCCCTAATATTATTCTGCATGTAATTCCAATAATAATGCATTTACAAACAAGACCGGACAGCATTTCTAGGGTAGCAAATTTTATGCATACCAATTTGGCATGCCCACAGCATTTACACAGCCCCATTCACTTAGCGCATGACTAGTCGAGGACAAAATATTTATCCGCATGCATTTCGGCAGGGAAGCGGGTGCGTAAATTTGACGTGTGCATGTGCAGTGTGATAGTAGGGTGTATATTTTCTTGCTGCACGTGCCCCGTCATCAGCCTATTTCAATCTCGTATGGATATTTTTACTGCCAGGGGCCCACTGACAGAAACGCAGAAAGATTTTTCCCCGGCAAAAAGAAAACACACACCAAAATTCCCAATAACAAAATACACAGGGATGCTTGGGGTCCGTGCACAGTTCTGTTGGGAGATCAATTCAATGTGATGTATGTGTGGGTTGGTTGATTGGGTGAAAATTATTATTAAATAGATATATTTGGATTGGTTGATTCTCCACTGTTTATGTGGCTGTAAAATTTAACTCCCGGGATTGCATTCTGCATTGAAAAGTGTACAATAAGCTCAGCATCTTTTACCGTTTTAAAGGCAAAGTATACCTTTGGTTTTTGGACTTCATGTACAGTGTGTAGTTCTATTGTTTTAATTCTATATAAATGTAGATACATACAAACAAAATAAACAGTGACAATTTAATTTCAAAAGGGTGACAGCGTTTTTAAGATATAGCCAGAAATCTGGAGCAGTTATTTCCACACAGGAAGAATAATTTGTATTAATTGAAAAACATGTCGTCTTTATGCAGAAACGTTTCTCAGGTTAAAATGTAATCCAGATTCCTTTGAAGGAAATAATTTCTCAATAATGTTATAAATTAACAACGCTGCTGCAGTGCTTCTTACCAACTAAGTTTTTATGATCATTAATTTTTTGGAGTAATTACATACCCTCCCTTTAAAGATGTTTTAGATATCACATAAAACTTGTAAGGAAAAAGCGACACATGAATGTAAAATAGAATAGTAGAAAAAGGGCGTGATCCCTGGCTATGCGGCAATTACAGGTTGAATGGTTTCTGACTGGCACCGTAAACAAAGATATTGACAAAATAGGGAGACCGCCAACAGAGGGATGATAGCTCAGCTGGCTAAGTGCCGGCACATTAATCCGGAGGTCACAGGTTCAGATCCGCTCTAGTCAATTTCTTTCTTGAACCTAAAATGATTCAATAAATATCCGCATAAAGAACCATGAACCTTATTTCGGGTTCACAGACTCACTTGATCAAAAGACAGCATGCAGTTCTGCATATTTTCCCCTTCACTTGGTGGCAACTGATACACTTGAGGACCTAAAAGATAGAGTTACAGTGCGCTCTTTTCAAACCAGGCAAAATTTTTTGGCATAATTGAGAAAGTGAAGCTGACATCTCATTTAAGGACAATCCCTAATGCCAACATGATGGAGTGGTTGAGCCTAATGAATAAGAGGGAATTACATCGTTGATCAGTTGGAAGTCTTCCTGCAACAGATTCCGGTTATTGCAGCTGCCCCACATCCCTTACCCACCCGAACCCCAAATCCAACAAAAAACAGAATATTCAACAAATAGTGGCTGCTCCCCCCCCCCCCCCCCCCCCCCCCAATCACCTTTCTCAGGTGAATTACAGGTACAGGTACAGGTACATGTACATGTTATGCAGGGTACAGTCCAGTGCCCAATTTCATAGAGCTGCTTAAGCAGAAAATTTTCCTTAACAAGGATCTGCTTAGCAAAAATGAGCAGAATACCAGTCACAAGTTGTACACACGACATGGTAGTTTGTTGGCTGGTAACTTATTTCAGTAAGCATAATTTTGTTGTGCTTAGCTTCTTTTGATGCTTAAGCAGCTCTATGAATATGGGCCCAGATATTGGTTTACACTGATTCTTGAAGGCATGGTATACTTTTGGTAGTTGTCAAAGACCTAGACCAGTATCCTCACTCGGTGTACCCCAACATTTGCATAAGTTAGCAACCATGTTAAAATTTTGACTCAATCGGTCAATCAAAGTTGCAAGAAAACATTTAAGAAAAACCCCACCCTTGTTGCATAAAAGTTTGTTTTCAAATGCCTTAACTCAGATTCAAATTTTTGTGTGAAAAATGACCTCCTCCTTCAAAACCACATTACTTGATAACAACGTGTTATCATATAACAGCTCTCCAGTGCTCTTTACCAAGTAAAGTTTTTATGGTCACTAACTTGTAGAATAATAACCAAAAGCACACCCTGCCTTTAACCCTCTTAAATGCCACGCCCAGTCCAAGGAAACTAGTTTTGTTTAAATTTTGTTTTAAGACTTCTATTAATTACATGAAGTACATTGTGCACGTTTCATCCCCACCCATCTTTCACCTTATCTTCAAGTTCTTCAAACAAATTTTCAAAACATGTACATTTGTTGTAGAGCTTGGAACCTACACATGCTCAGGCTGCACATGCTATGTACATGTACTCTACAACAAGTGACAGTTAATCCTTCAAGTAGATGAGCCAATCTTCTTTATTATTTGCTAATAGATGTAGTGGTATTGTTGAGAACAAAATCTCCATGTTATAGCTCCATCACCAGCCGAAAACATAGAACAAGTACCGAACTCCCATTAATGTCATCTCTGGGACAATTTACAGGTCCATTCAAAAAATAATTAAATTGTAACACTCAAATAAATTCAACAAATGATTGAACGACTCTGAAACAACAATGTAGTGTTACTGGGCATTTTTACGAGCTGCAAAATTCCATCTCGACTCGTAAAGAAAGAAGAAAATGGCAGGCATCAAACATGGATGACTAATTGAAATCAGCAATCAAATTAGGGAAACAAAAAAAGGGGGAATTCATTAAGGAATTGCAAGTCAATAGGTTCATCATTTTCAGTGTAAAGGAGCTAGACATGGAAGGTCAGTTTGGGTAATGGAAAGCCTGATTAAAACAGCCCCTCAAACATCCACTTACGCCGAACCCGGGACTTTAGAGGGCTTTGATGTACAGATCCCCATTGATAATTCAAAATGTATTTTGGATCGTGTAAACAAGGGGCGCTTTGATCGGCCTATAGAGCTCTCTCCCCCAACCATCTCTTCTTCATCACTGACAGTCAATTCATAACTGAAGGGTCTTCACCTTGATGTATTGTCGAGGGCCGAGTAGGGACAAGATTTAAATCAGAGTACTCCCGTAAAGCAGTTCTTGGGGAACACCGAATGAAATTTATTTTTCTGAAAGGCTCTTCAGGACGGAGTAATGGGGCAACCTTTTGAATGATGTATTCTTGATTTCCTGATGACGACACAAGGCCTGCTTGCTGGTTTGCCAACCAGATAAGTTGCCAGGGGAACCGACTCTGCAAAGACCGCCAAACCCCAGGATCTATTTTCCTTGCCAAGTGAATGTAATTATTTCATTTGTAGTTTTTATTGTGGAGAAATAAATTCATAGCATTTGCTCGTAGAAGTAATGCATATCCCAAGGTCAATTCTGCAGAATTTTAAGTTGTTTTTTCCAACCCTCTAAATCCCTCTTTCTGTATCAAACAACACCAGGCAGTATTTGCTTTTTTCAATGAAACAAAACTACAGAATTGATAAATTGGATGTTCTCGTTTCATTTTTGAAAATTTTTACTTTTTGAATCCACAGAATTGGTAAGAATCTAAATGGAGAGCTATTTTCTTACTGGATTGCTTCGTCGTCAACAAACAATCCGTCAGAATGTCCAAGTCTGCGAGACTTCTCAACCATTTAGAATATCAATCGATTTCAATCGATTTCTTACTTAACAAATAAAAATGCCTGAAATAAATCAATTTACAACAATATCCATGAAAATGATAGATCTGTCCTTCACGACAGAGGGATCTGATTCCTTCAAAAACACACACACTTTATGTTAGCGACAAAAATCTATTTCCAAAAGGTATCTTTTTACAAGATATTATTTTTATATCGATACTCCATTCTAATTCAGCGAAACTACACCTGTAACTACAATCCTACGTGTATGTAACAAATCAATAATAGAGTTACTGCAAATCTGATCATCAAGTCCTATGTCTCAATTGCACGAAAAAACAGATTCTACTGGGCAGGAATTACTAATAATCCACTATCCACTCGCAAAGAAAAGAAATTGTAATTTATTTCTGACATTGTGTGTGCCTGTTATTTCTTAGTATTGGTTTTTTTCTTCTCTTCTTTCTTTTATCTCTACCTGACTAGATACCTTAAGGCTGTCATTACATGCGTGAACACCGGGCTGCGAAGTCATTTTGGAGGCTGATGCAGTACACTGTAGATAATTTTTCCAAAAATACGTGACTATTTTAAGGAATGTGCGGTCATTTCCAGCACCCCGTCTCCCTTCAAAAATTGTTCATCGTACTTGAGCGCTTTCAAACGTCCGTGTAATGACGTCATTGGGAATGCGAGTTTGTGCATGTAATTAACGCATTGGCGTGACTTTGCAGTATCGGTGAGTGTCAACTACGCGCACATGAGTTTGTGTACGTGTGAGCATTCATTACACAACTTATGAGCAATCTACTTGAAACATCTTCCAAAATTGTGAAGGCAGGGTAAACAGGAAGAGTGTGACGCAAGCTTATCGTGGTGACAGGCAGTTTTTTCAGGCTGTTACATGTTTATGCCCTTATCTTTTAAATGTCTTTAAGACTGAAAACAACTCTGAAAAAACTACTCAATGAAAAAGCACTGAAAATACAACCAGTTGAAAAAGTAAAACACATAAAAACATACATTTAAGGCTAAGTTAAAAAACAAACAAACAAACAAACAGCCGATTGTCCACGCCCTTATCATTTTACAAAGCCAGCATTTTTTTAGTCTAGCTCTTCGTCTCCTCGAAAGAAATATTTTTGTACAAATAATTTTAAGGCCCTCATCCTCCTCTTTTTGAAAAAAAAACCTAGGACAAACAACCAGTGTATTTTTTAAAACTTGCCTTTGCATTGTAATGTTGTTCACCCCAAATTCTTACATCAATTCCTTACAACAAAACACAAGCTCCAATTTCATGTTATTTAAATACAAAAATGTGATACTAATGTTGAAATCTTTCTTGGTGCAATACATGCTCGACAGTGCGATAAACAAGTTGGACTCTTCCCAGCTACAAATGCAGCTAGTAGATGACTAGAGCCATCCATAGGGATTGGCGTGTATGGAGAGACCAAACAGTCTAGAGACACATGCAGCAGAGATGCTGAAGAAGACCGAGCACAAAAAACTTGAATATATTCATCATTGTCAATTTGCAAACAAATGCAAATGATCTTTCACTAGGGAAATTAACATTGAAATATTAACAAGATAATGGAGATCGGGGTAAGGAAAATACAAGCTGGCTGAACGTCCGTCGATACAAAGTGGACATGTACCATATGTACACGTACATCATCGACAACCTTCAAGCAATGAAAAAAAATGTTAAAATTCTAATCAAATATTACTGTTAGCAGTAAAAATTTGCTTCAATTTTTTTTACAAATCATACCATGAGTGTTCCTTCTAAGGTTTTTGCATATTTACTGGGTTTCGTATTCATTTTGACTATATATTTGAAGATAATTATGTTTATTATCACTGATTGTGAAGGGAATATATATTTTTTAAAGATTGTAAAATCAGAATATTTTTAAAGATAGTAGTAAAATCAGATTACCAGAAGGGGATACATTTAACACTAAGTACATGAACTGTTATTTGGGGGGGGGGGGGGGGGGGGTCACAGAGCTGCACCTCTACAGCAGACAAGGTGCGAACAATTATTGTAGTTATGCAAGCAGGGATAGATTAGACAAAATAAAACTTAGAACTTGTGATTTTCACAAAACCTTGTCAGTTAAGATGTGAAATGACATATAAACACCTCGTCAGTTAAGATGTGAAATGACATAAACAATTAACCTTTATGACTGTATGTAGGAAAAAGGGATGCTTCCTGAATTCCTGATTGTTACCGAGTAATTTTTATTTTTTTTAAATCTTCGTTTGAGTTGTTTTCTCAATTGCTCAGCCGAAATGAGCAGGATACCAGTCACAAATTGAACATGTGACATGGTATTTTGGCTGGTAGCCTTATTCTGGGAAGCATACTTTTGTTATGCTTAGCTACTTTTTATGCCTTAAGCAGCTCTATGAAATTGGGCCCTGGTTCTTAGCATTCCCACTTTGTCTTTTGTGTGATCTGCTATTGAAAGTATATCACACAATATTTGTGATTTATAGGCCTGCTCATTTTTATTTGAGTCTCTTTTATCTGTATTTGTAGGCTTTATATAAATAGTTTTCAATAAAAGATGTATTTTAATGCATTTGTCTGCCTGAAGCTGATTTACATGTAAGCACTGTCCCATTCAGTCTGTAGGCTGCAAAGCATGTTTTTCTTAATCCAGTAATATCAAAAATACTATCAAATGTTTAAATGCAGAACTCAAAATAGAACTCAAAACCGTTAATGACAAAAATACTAACGAATGTTTGTTTTTTTAAATGCAGAGCTCAAAATAAGAGAGCATGTTTTTCTTAAACCAGTAATGCAAAAATTACTAACAAAGGTTTTTTTAAAATGCTGAACTTAAAATAACTGAGCCTAATTTTCTTAAACCAGAAATGACAAAAATACTGAGAAATGTGTGTTTTGTTAGTACAGAACTCAAAGTAAGCCATATATAAAACATGAATAACATCTCTTGCAAAAATACCACCCCCTCCCACTCAACAACCAAGACCACAGAATTTGACCTAAATTATACATCTAGGTTGGTTGGATTGCGAAATCAAAAATGATCATATCTTTACAACGGAAAACTTTACCAGAATATGTTTCTTGTTTGTTAATTGCAGCAAGGATCAACGCATAAAGACTTCAGCATACAAATTGAGCCATTAGGGAGCTATTTAGGCATCCAAAAAAGTAGCTGACAATTACCATTGTGGATCCATCAAGTCATGGCTGTCGTGACATTTGTCGTTAGCATGGTTCCCTGTCTCTACCCCCTTCAATTTACACTGGAAAGTCATTAGTACCATTAGCTCATCAGAAGAAACTATGTTAGAAATCCACGTATTGTGCAGTGGTTGTTTAACTGTTTATATCAGCTTGGCCAATCAATTTTGCTGAATGATTTGGTGCTTTTAAAAAGGCTTTACGCAACTGGACCAAGAGCCAAATTCATAGCGCTGCTAACAAAAAGAAAACATGGCTTACCTGAGCCTGATTACCAGTCAAAGCACTATGGAATATTGTGAATTATTTATTACCGGTTTCCCTGATATTTTTGTTAGTTAATCCTGTAAGTTTCCTGTGCACAATTAGCAAACTATCATCTGCCATATTCTTTAGATGCCATGAATAATCAGCGATAATTACCATGCTAATTTTCATTCCATGAAAAGGCACTAGACTTTTCCTTCCAGCCTGGCTAACACAGAGCTGCCAACATTGGTTTTTGAAAATCAGGAAGATTTTTTTTTAAAGCCAGAAAGACTCGATCTCAGCGCGCGTCACGACGATTTTTGCTGAAATAAAAACCAATATTCATGTACAGACAGATATACTTTTGAAATATTACCAACAAATATTGCTGTTTATGTTTTAAATGCTTTGCACATGTTTCTAGTTTTGAAGCACTGACCTATCTTCCTAATCCTATCCTATTGTTGCCTAAATAGAGGACCAGCATGGTCAGACGATGCTAAGTTTAAGTTATGTTCGATAAGAAAACATGTGAACAAAGTTTCCGCCTTTATTATGCTGTCATCTGTGCCCGATTTTCTAAAAAAACTGTAATTCCTGGCGTGCTGGATCGTGCTGTTTAGTCCGGCAGCCAAGGGGGTGAACCATGTTTTGTTGGATATATAATGTTTTTTTGCAGATTCCACACAAGGTCATACTGTTTAAGAATCTGAGTGATGACCCCTCCTCAGGGTTGGGCAATTTTTTATATCGATTATTTAATGTTTTTATTGATATTTATCAATACATATGGTGTAAACACAACCAATACAAGCGTGTAACCCCCAAAATGGCATTAAAAACATACAATTAGCTTGCCAAGAAGTAGTACGTAAAAAAAAAAAAAAAAAAAAAAAAAGCGGGCGAAAGAGGGTGTAGGGTGCTGAAGGGGGCGTGGCTAGTGAGAGGAGGCGGTAACTGTATCCAAACACACATGATATTAGAAAACTAAGTACATTTATTTATGAAAGAGTTTCTTGTAATAAATCCTTGAAAGAGATTTGTACATTAATGTATTTAAGGATGATGGATGATGGGTGGGGTATGATCCATCAAGGGGCGTGGCCAAGTTATAGTATTGTACAAATCCAACCTGCGTATACGTGTACGTGCATGTGCATTGACAAATTAAGGTACACAAGTTTTTAAATTTTAAAGAAACCCTGAAATACAAATATGTACATGTACCCTCTTCTAGATAGAGTTGCATTTTGGGAGAAAGTGGGGAGAGGGGGAGTCCTGCCCCAAGAAAAGAAAGGCCTCTTTATTCTCGGCAAATCCTATAATGTTGAACCTATCTAATAATGACCTACATTTTGGTGCTATTCCATCCAGTGACGCTGTATCTGTTGACTTGTTGTAATTTGAAGATTGTTTTTGTGACAATACAAATCCAAATATGGAACTAATTACTGGACTAATTCCACTTGTGTTATGTTAAAGGGGAATTGGTAGGGAAATAGTTCAACCAAAATGTTGTGACGTTTTTTGACCGTGTGGGTCGGTAGTGAACTGGGGGGGGGGGGGGGGGGGGGTCGAGATAAGGAATTATTTTTCAGATCCATTGGAAAGCAATAGCGAGCTTTCAGAAGTCATGTTTGCTTCCCCATCAGTTGCATGTTGGTCGATATAAAGAATCGGGCAAATCTCTTTGTACATCTTAAAAAGATGTAGGGTTGCGACAGTAGTGTAGGCCTATAGGAAATAAAGAGATAGCCGTGGGTATACGCCTCTCTTAATATTTATGCTCGAGTACGTCACAATTCTAACCCAAAACGAGGCCATAGGCGCAGCCACTGCAAGTGGTGGCGGACGCGCGCCTATAGCCTCATTTTAAGTAAGAATTATGACGTCATGCATGAATATTAAGAGAGGCGTATGTTTGTGTTTATGAGTAACGGGCGTTAATCCATTGTTGGACTGTTCAAAGTAAGACAATCAAATTCTCTTGTGTTTTGTAATTCATATGAATTATTTGAGGGAGAATGATGATCGATGTTTGAAAGCAATGAACACGCAGATCGTAAAAGTATCACATCGTATGAAACCAGAAGCAAAACAAAACTCCAAAACACCTCTCGTGTTCACGACCAAAAACCCGGCACTACATCACGGGCAATCAACAAATTCTTGCCTCCAATTCAGAGGGACCACAGACTTCAGAAATGTTTTTGAATCTACCTTGCTTTAAAGACAACAACGGATAAATGCCTTGTGACTTTTAAACACAAACATACCCCACGTTTATGCTTTTATTTCCCATACACCTGTTGCAACCCCACATCTTTTAAAAATGTACAGAGATTTGCCCGATTCTAATCGACCCACATGCAACAGATGATGAAGCGTACATGACTTCTCAAAGCTAACTTTTGCTACAAAGGATCTTAAAATAATCCTTCATCGCGAAATCCCCCCCCTTCACTACTGACCCACATGGTCAAAAAGCGCCACGAAATTTCGGTTGAACTATTTCCCCACTACTTCCCTGTTATAACATAACACAAGTGGAAATAGCCCAGCACAGTTACCATAATTTGGATATGTATTGTCACAATTTTCAAATTACAGTGTCAATGGATGGGATAGCATTAACATTATTTTATTTTCATTAGCATCTCCGTTTCTTCTTTGGCTGACCGGGTCCCTGTAGCTCCGTTTGTTTTGCTTGCCGTTTAAGTTGTTGCGAAAATCAAAACCCTCCATCCTCCGGACGGTCAGGAGGATGGAGGTTTCAGATGTATGGCCTATTTTTTCGGGCCCTGCATCGGACAAGTTGCTTGAATCATGGGGGTAGTTATATTTACATCTGAAAAGACATTCTGCATGTCCGTCGGTTTGATTCAGACAAGAAAAATCAAAATTATATATACAAAACCAAGTGCAGTTAATCAGACAAAAATTTAGAAGAATCTGCTCTGCTTGATGTACTTTATCATCATGGATGCAAATTTCAACGCCCAAGTAATGATACAATTGTATCCTGATCCATGTGATGAAAATGTAATTACTAAAACTCCTCTCTAAGTCCTTATAATACGCGGCAGGTCACAATGTGTTAGGATGTCTTATAAAATAATTATTACATTTGTCACCACAGACTACTGATAATGTCACCGGTCATTATAAATCTAAACTTATTGCAAATAATCATGAAAATCTGTCTCTATAAAGAAGTCACAATACCTGTTAATATGAATGTAATGTTACATCTTTGAAAGTTCGTGTTCAAAATGTAGCTGCTATAAACAATATTGACCCTGACAATCGAATGTTCAGCGAGACAGCCATATCATGTGACTAATTCTCTCCACGTGTCCTGTTGTTTACATCAGCGTGTACCCAGACTTTATCAAATGATGCTTCACACATTGCACCAGAATGGTACCAGTCTGATAAGTGTCAAGCTACTGCAGGCTCATTCTACAACTTTAAATTATTTGGAAGTATTTCTTTCTTTAAAAATATGTTTGAAAACATATTTGGAAAGTATTAACAATGTTTTGTTGTAAATGTTTTTGTGTACAACTTAAAGTTATGCAAATATTATGTTTTTTATTTGCAATATTTTAATTAACTTTATAGTTACATAAAAAGCAAACAGCGCCACCAATAGTTAGCCTGATATCATGACTATTCTGGATCATAAAGTTGGCGGATTATTCCGCCTATATCTCGAATTGCCCAAACTTCACAGGGTGTCATCATGCAGATTCTGTTTATACAAGGTCTACTGAACATGGATCAATCAAAATCTGTTATATATCCTCCGCTGCAAGGTTCAGGTAAAAAGTGCCTTTTGGCTGCCGGACTAGTTGTACTGTTCACGCAATGTTTGTCGGATCGGAATCTATGTGTCGCAAGATGTCATTTCGTCCGCCATATTTCACTGAAACATCTGAAATACACGTGGTACAGAACGCTTGATTTTCATCCTAAGTTGATTTTTTTAATACATGGCCATTCTTTGTGGTCATCGTCTCTGTATTTTTGCGCATATTTGATTTTTTCCAGCGACTTACCAGTTGCTCTGCAGGGCGGCGCCATTTTGCTTTATATTTCCAACCTCGTTCCCAGTCGTGGGCAGCGTGTCGTAGCGATACCACTAGTAAGCACTGTAAGCATCTCTTCCAGGGGTTAGTGAAGAGAGGTATCGATATAGCGTGCTGCCCATGGTAGCGAGGCTGATCAGTGCGACACATAGCACATGTATGGATGCGCAGAAGACGAAACTGCGGTTAGAACAACTTTTTCTGCGCATCTATGGATGTATTGGCAATTAAATATGCACATGCGCAACCATTATAAATACACACAGGACGGAGGGCTAGGAAATTCGTAAATTTTATTATTTTTTCCATCAGTAGGTTGGGGATCCGGGAGATTTTGACTGCTTGCGGGATGTCGGAAGATTGCCGTCAAATACGGGAGTCTTCCGCAAAATCCGGAAGAGTTGGCAGCTCTGGTAACATGGTGGCAGAAACCAGAGTCCCAGTCCCAAGCCCCCCCCCCCCCCCCACCTCCTGGAAAGTTAGCTACTTGGACCCAAACCCAACTTTCTACAAAGACATTTGAACATACTGATAGCCCTCCACAATGGATAGGAGTATGGCATTTTTGGGTACATGACAATTTGAAGTGATGCATTATGATTTGCCCTCCCCTCCCCAAAACCGTCTTAAGTGTTCTGTCACTGCTGGTGTGATGGTTCGGATGGCAGAAGTTTCTCAGTAGAAACAGGAAACCGGTCCATTTTCCACACATTGTGCAATGGTCGCAACTGGTTCCCAGATCCACCAAACAAATTTGGTAAAATAGATTCTTCGTTACTAAAACAGAATTATAAAATCGGAAAGCCGGGACCTAAGAAAAAACTAAGATAAATTGGGCTTAGGATAAACAAAGCACACCTTCATCAACAGATTCAAGCACGTGACTAACGGCTGTCAATTATGCTTATTGATTATTTGTTGAGAAGATTGGGGTGGGGGGAGCATTATGTGTGCACCCACTGCATGAAATAATCATTGTCTATCAAGCATCTAATGTAATAAAAGTTTGCTCAAAACGTGCTTAATGAAAATATAATGAAACTGTGGTGTAATCGCCAGCCTGTGAGCCAGCAGTCGCTTGGGTTGTCAAATTATTAATTTTGTTCTTCTTTTTTTCATTTTGGGGTGAGGGTCTTTTAACTGCAGTCTGTTCCCCAAAAAAGAAAATTAATCATTGACATTGAGCAGAGAAAAATGATATCGATAGAATGATAATGATTTGAAAAGCTATAGTGAAGTTGCATGAATATAGATAGTTCCCAGTAGACGCCATCTTTACGGGCAAATTGCATTTTGGCTTGCAGGCGCGTCAAGCGCTCAAATTATTAACGCAGCCGCGTTGTTCACTGACCAATCGTGCAATGAGTTTTGTGAAATGTGCGCGTGTTGCACGCCGTTCTCACGCGAAACGCATGACTGTGTGTTCCAAACTGCCCGTAAAGATAGCCGATTTACGTCATACTGCAACCTATCTATATATATGGTTTACTTTCAGCCACAAATTCTGCAGCAAAAATCAACCTGTGTTTGTTGAGCATTTTCCAGTGCAATTACAAGGTAAATGAGCGTTAACAGTGTAGTCAAATTTCTTAATAAAATGTCCCTTTTAAAAACACATTCAAATAAAAGTCAATTTTAGAAATTTGTAAGACTCTTAAGAATATAAAACAAAATAAAGTGGACAAAATGTTCAACTTTCTCTTCCAACTATCTCTACTTTTTCCGAACATTAACGACACTCTGAACTTCTTCCAGCTGATCCACTTTTATAGGAAGACCATCATCAAACAACAGCCATAATGGAAAAACCTTGGACCATTGCTTTAAAAAGAAAAAGACATTGTTTCAAACATCATTACCCAATACCCAGTCATGCCAACAGTAGTCACAATAATATTAGTTTTGTGCAAACTTGCTGTCATAAATAAATAAATGAACAAATAAAAAATAAAAATAAATAAATGAATTCTCTGGATGACTGTAAAACACATTGGACTGAAAAGTTTTAAAATAAGGTTCTTCGTATTTTTTTTGAATATTTTAAACCGAATACATTTGAATATCATTACCGTATAAAGTTTTCCAACCAGGTACGGCAAAACTACAGGTGAGAAGACTGTCTACACCCACCCGTGCCCCCAGTCAGCCAATGAAGCAGTGCCACAGTTACCAGCGAGTGAGTCCAATCAGCAAGCACCACGGATGCTGCTGATGAAGGTCGCCATCGAGTCAACATCACCACCAGGAGAAGGGAAAAGACTTCAAGGTTCCCCATACTCCGGAAGCAACAAGTGACGTGGTAAATGAGGCATGCTCTCATTATACCCTGCCTAGTAATTACACACGTACCTGTGTACAGCACTGGGGGGGGGGGGGGGGGGGAATACACGCAGCCACGTGGGCATACTGTATCTAAATTTACAACACAATGCTTATAAGTTCATCTAAGTTTCAAGGATTTATGTATGACCTACATTGTACAAGAGAAAGAGAGCATGGGCAAACTTCGTCTTCGACAGGAAAGCAAACTAGCAAACTTGTGGGTACAACCATGCATTAAACTTATTTGGGGGGAGTGTTGGCTCTGAAAACAGCCAGTGTGGTCTTGATGTTTTGGAACGTTTTATCTCTTATGATTTATGCTAAAAGAGTTTAATAATTGGACTTAGTTTTTACATTACTCTTCAAAGACTAAATAGGTCTTCTCAAAATTAAAAGTTTCTATCATAGCAATTCCCTTGATTGATGAAATGGGTGATTTGGGGGTAAAATTACACACAGACGATTGCCAGCTTGGAAGCCGGAATGTAAATAGCGTAAACTTTGGTGGTACAGCAGATACTCACACGTAATGTAATGCAGGCATGTGAGCGGGTCACGGGAAAAAACGCGGAAAACTTTAGCAAGTGAAATCCGTGTCCGAATTTTGGGCCACCGCTACAGTCTGAATAACAGGCTTTGTACTACTGCAGCGTAAACAAAAATTAACAGAAACATATTAGGCCACAATTCTTACTTGGTAACAAAGTGTTGTTCATCCTCATTTTCATTTTGTTTTTTGTGATATTCCTTAGGAATGTGTTCCACCACAAGCGCGATGCATCCATCACACACGTGAAAGTCTGTGTGCGCCTAGTCTTGGCCTCATGGTGTTGGCTTTTTAATACAGTTTTTAGTAAAGCGCCCTCTCTTGGTGGAACGGGATGACAACATGGGTTAGTGTAATGGGACATCGCGCTTAACGAAAAATGAACAACAACGGCTTTAATCAAAGACTAACGTGGAGCATTTTACCAGGTCTCGAAAAAAACAAAACAAAAAAACGCGGACCGGTCATTCACGACGGAGACGAGAAAAACGCGGAATGGGAAAATAAAAAAAGTGGATTTCCGCGTTTCCGCGGAAGTCTCACATGCCTGGTAATGGCTTACATGTATCAACAAGATAGGGCAAATTCACCGGTTACTATAAGACAGGAACTGTGATTAAGATTGGTTTTTGTTTTTAACTTGATATCTGTTAATAGACCTTATGCATATGACGTCATTTGAGTAGGGCGCCCTCACCTAGAGGTCAAAAGGAAGATGTTCATTGGCCAGTCTTGTGCGCCGCGCGTACAAATCAGCGCGTTTCCATTGTTTCATCATCAGTTTACCTCTAAGATGGCGGCTTGGTGACGTCAATGCATAAGGTCTATATAAACTTCACCAAATGGAACATGTTTTAAAAAGTTTCAGATTTGCATGGACAATGCACACGTACATAACTTTTGCATAACCAAGGCATTGCCCCAAACATTGATGACGAATGAAAGAAAGTGTAAAAGAGCAGGGACTGATACAAAGAAAAAAAAGGTTCATAGACATTTAAGTGTAGATTGAGTACATGGGTTGCATGTAACTGTTATGATATTAGCTGGTGGTTGAAATTATCTTCCGTGTTTCACTTAATTAAGTGCATAATGTAGTTGTGCATCAGGCTGACATATGTGTTGAGAAGTTTGGTTTAATTGTATAAAATAATGATTTTGGGTTGAACAAAGAAAATTGACTAGAGCGGGATTTGAACCAACGACCTCCAGTTTAACGTGCCGGCGCTCTACCAACTGAGCTATCTAGCCCTATGTTGGCGGTCTCCCTATTTTGTCAATATCTTTGTTTGGGGGGGTGCCAGTCAGAAGCCATTCAACCGCAAACTGCCATGTAGCCAGGGACCACACCAGAGTATACGATACAACCTGGGAAGCGGCAGCCAGGGGATCACCTTAAGGGGATGCGACTTTTTATATCAGATATCAAATAATAAACCACAAGGGAAACTGACTGGGTAAATGTTTAAATGATTTTGGGTTGAACAAAGAAAATTGACTAGAGCGGGATTTGAACCAACGGGATTTGAACCTGAGCGAGATTTGAACCTGGCTACACGGCAGTTTGCGGTTGAATGGCTTCTGACTGGCACCCCCCGAACAAAGATATTGACAAAATAGGGAGACCGCCAACATAGGGCTAGATAGCTCAGTTGGTAGAGCGCCGGCACGTTAAACCGGAGGTCGTTGGTTCAAATCCAGCTCTAGTCAATTTTCTTTGTTCAACCCAAAATCATTTAAACATTTACCCAGTCAGTTTCCCTTGTGGTTTATTATTTGATGTATAAAATAATATCTTCCTTTTTAACTCAAAATACACCAACATTTATTATGAAAGTAAGCTGGTACATATGCATTCATTAGGGGACATACATTGTAGGAACACTTAATAGTTTTCAAATCATTCAAATATTAATGATAATCAACCATGTGTACTTTTCTTCTGTGGACGTGACCACAGATTGCCACTTTCAAAAGCGTGTGCGATCTGTGACGTTTGTATATTCACAAGGTACATGTATAATACAGTGTTCATGCAAACTAAATCTTGCACTGATTATTTTAAGGCAGGGTGTTTTGGGGGTAATTGGTGTATCCCAACACATGCATAAAATAACAAACCTGTGAAAATTTGGGCTCATCATGGTCATCAAAGTTGCAAGATAATAATGAAAGAAAAACACCCTTGTTGCATAGAATTGTTTGCTTTCAGATGCCTTAGAAAGGCTTCATGCCTGAAGCCTTTCTCAGATTCAAATTATGGGGGTGAAAAATTACCTCTTTCTCTAAAACTACACTACTTCAAAGGGTGTAGTTTCCAGCAATGTTTTATAATATCAACAGCTCTCCATTGCTCTTTACAAAGTAAGTTTTTATGGTCATTAATTTTTTGGAGCAATTACCAAAGATATACTCTCCCTTCAAATGTTCCAAATAAATTATGTTGGCAGTTGGACTGTACTTGACAAAACTGTGCTTGACTCTCCTCTTATTTCTCTCCCATCCAATGTTAGAAAAATAAACTACAAGTCAATATTTGTTCTCATTATTACATGTATCACCCAATATTCAACGGTTTATTTTGGTGATGTTAAAAAGAAAAAACTAATGCTGTTCTATGATAGTTCTGTATACGTACGTATAATGAATGATGTATGATCAATGCATCTACAGCAACAGGTAAATAATACAGTACCCCATTATGGACCTGGCCAATTAAAACAATAAACCCAAATGTCTGCACAAAGACAATAGGACATCATTCTTTCGGAGTGGATGGGGGGGAGGGGGGGCTGTTTAAAATATATTAAAATTAATGAACATTCTTACGAGAGCAGTAGTCTGTTTGTATGCAAGTCCAACCCATTAGTGCTAGAACCACTTTACAATACAAGCTTCAGAATGAGGAGTCAGCTAAAACAAACTAATGGCACCAGGCAGTATTTTTCTCGTCCGTCTCTAGGATAAACAGTCAACAATGGAGGACTACGTGCATTCCATTTTTGCACTTTTTAAAAACCATTTCAGATTTAAGTATTGCTTTAAAACACTGCCCTGGTTTGCAAAAATTGTATGGATACAGTCCTGCACAGTCAAATCATCTCCTTGTAGAATGTACTCTTGGGCCAGGCAAATAACTGAGACCAAAGGCTGAGTGTCAACAGTTACCATATGCTGAAGGATTCTGGTGAACTTAAAACCTATTTCTTTAACTTGAGCTTAAACACCTCAGTGTATGTGCACAGCAACAGCCCCAAAAGTCAGTAACAATGAAAAGGGCCTATTTCAAACGTGTAATCATTATGACTAAATCTTTGTACATCACAAGCCAAATCCAATAATTCATACACCAACTACAGGTTTAATATTAACATTGGAGATTTTTATGCAAAGCATACAGCACATGTTTTGAGAACTAGAAGTTTCCAATTTCTTGTCATTCACATGCAATCTCTTTAGAACAGAAAGGAAAGAAAAACAGAAGAAAAAAAATGTTCTAGAAATGTTCAAACGGGGGAATCCTTGACACAGTAACAAAAACAGAATCTTGTTCAAAGTCACTGCAGAGCTAA
The DNA here is from genome assembly GCA_037783415.1 of Leptasterias polaris. NCBI lineage: Eukaryota > Metazoa > Echinodermata > Asteroidea > Forcipulatida > Asteriidae > Leptasterias > Leptasterias polaris. Next base: position 7,014,729 of record JAZGTN010000022.1, read on the forward strand.
TCAAAATAAGGCCAAGTTCTCAATGATGAACACAACAAAAGGATCCTCAGCCTCCACTGACAGCCCAAATTCCTCCAATTATCACCCAAATTTACTCATTTGACAAGTAGACCTTAAAGAGCTAATTAAGCCGTCCGTGGCAAGTGAAAAGAGTCAATGAGTCTTAACCATTGAATTCGTGCGGGCACGGTACCGCCTCTCTCTATCAAGTTGCCATTCAATAAAAAATGTCCTAAACGTGCCGCCATTGATGAAACAATTGCTGCATAAACACGACACTGGCAGCAGCTCCAGCATGAAAATTAGCCGGTAGCTGATGAAGGGCCTTGGTTTCAATGCCTCTTTAGAGGAAACTCACCAAGTGGAAGATATGATTTAGGCACGCGTGTCTAGCGCAAATTAACGTTTAATGATTTTTTCTTTTTCTTGCTAGCTATCCTTCATGAAGATACAAACTAACTAACCTGTTGCTTTGGTTCTGATATTCTGAAGGTCTTGCATTTAGTGAACGTGGCAGTAGCGACACAATTAAAACACGCCAACGCACAATGGGAAACTTTCTCTTGTGAACTTATCCAAAGCTCAATGTCAAAAATGGGTGTCATGGCCGAGTGGTTAAGAGCATCGGATTCAAGTTCTGGTGGTTTAGTCATCGGGGTGTGGGTTCGAGTCCCGGTCATGACGCTTGTGTCTTTGAGCAAGACACTTTGCTATAATTGCTTCTCTTCATCCAGGGGTATAAATGGGTACCTGCAAGGGTAGAGGTTGATATTGTGTTTGAAAAAGCCTTCGGAGCGCCATCACGGCAGCCCGGGCTGTATACTCCCCAGGGAGCTAAGAAAGATTAAAGGAATGTTATTGGCCCAATGACCAGGGCACTAATGTAAAGCGCATTGGTACGTTATTGTAAAATGCGCTATATATGAACTAGTTATTATTATTGCTTTCTCTTTCCTTTTCCTATGTGCTTGATTTCGTTTTAAATGGTACAACATAATTTTACTTTTACAATAAAAAAGTTCTGTGAAATTATTTCTTTAAATAACTATATAAAACATTATGCATATTTGTGGTTTCTACTGACTGATATCTGCCTAACTACAGTAATTACTGTAGAATGAACAAACACTGTAAATACCTATCTACAGAAAAACCAGTAGTTGAACAATAAGTGTCTTTCTTTAAACTCTCATTACTTGTAATATGAGATGGGAAACATGGCAAAATGTGTATCTAATAGAAGAGAGTTGTACATGTAAACCCTATCCAACAGTATACAGTTTGTTGGTGCGTATTTAAAGGCAATAAATAACGAATGTTTATTGTAATGTAGCGCTACATAAGCTTAGGCAAAAACAGTTTTTATGTAACCAAGACCAGTCAGGCAGATATATATATTTTTTACTTCATGGTATATTCAGCCATCATATTGTCACAGAAGATGGTTTTTTGACGCAGAAATATTTTACAAGGTGATTGGTTCCTGTGCAGTACATGTCCTTATTGTTAACAAAAAATAACAGTGCATTAGACATGGTTCCTAAAACAATATACAAAAGGCATAATTAACGCTTTCATAAACAAAAAATACTTTAATATTTGATAACTTTGAATGGAACTGTGGTGTACGCAATTCCATACTTCAGTCTTGAACATAGAACCCTGGCTGGTTAAGAAACAAACTCTGAAACTAAAACAGCAGGGGATTTCTTAAGAAGTGAAACAGACATAAAACTTTCCGCGGCATAATTCATGTATTAATCTCGGGCTCCATTACAAACATCGACATAATCAACCAGAAACACAACGTGACAGCCCCCTCCAAATGACGACTCTGTATCACGACCACTAATCATAACCCCAGTCCCAAACCGTTGCGGCAAAATAGCACTTAAGACGTCACTAGAAATGTACCACTGATGACCTGATTTGGGGTTTTGGATCTAGCAGGTTGGATCCAACAGTATTGGACTCGGTTCATGGATTGATTATAAACGACATACAACCGTTGGGATCTTTAAACTAAATTGACTTGTACATGCAATGTACAGGATTTTATGCATACAATAAAAGCACCTGAGATGTAAAGGTGCATACTGTCCAATGATGGGGGTTTTTTTCCTTCAAATTTATGTGTCATACACACAAAAAATATATATATATATATATATTTAGCATCAGAGCTTGTAGGCATGTTCATATTCATACTCATAATACATGTACATTCCAATGATGCTGTACTGTACATATAATAATTGTTATTGAGAAATTCTAGAAACCTAAAGGTACTGAACATTCTTGCTACTGTACATGTATGTGAAATTTGGTTGTAACTTCACGGATAAAACTGAACACTAAATGTATAAACTCACAAGTGAACAGGAAAATAAAATTCAAAGTAAAAATTTTGCATTGCACATTCACTTGTACGATTTCAGCAATCCTAAAAATACTAAAACCTATGTTTTCTCTTTACCATGGCAATTTAATCCATCAGTTTTACACAGGGCCAAACTGCACACACCAAAAGAAATAGTACAGTGATCTTGATACCAATCACAAAAGGAAAATGGCAAGCATTGACATTGGTTTGAACTACAATGCACTTGTTGAGTATTACCACCAAACGCCCTGTACAGATCCCAGGGGACGTATCAACAACTTTAAACCGATGATGGTGTCACAGATGAAGAGACAAGAATAGGCCTCATCCCAACAGCAATAAACTGCTGACATTGTCGTTATGTCTGAACGGAGAGGAGAGGGCATTAATAACTGACAAGGCCCGACTACCACCTGATGCTTCTTGGAACACATTACTGTGGGGATGATTATGCTAATGGTGACTGGTACCAATTAGCGTTATTACACCGAGTTCCCTGGTCACTCTTGTCGTTAACCAGCTAATTTGTTTGTGTCGTCAGGATTAAGGCAATGTTTATGGCTTAACGCAGACATCAAACTGTTCTGGCTGCATTCTGTTTTCTCGGTGCTTTGTTTTACTACATACATGTATAGTATTCCTCTTTTTTATATCGTCATGGTAACCATAGCATTATTTTTCAAACAGAACATAATAGTGGACACAATACATTTTGAGTCTGTGTAACTGTTTAGTTTACAGCAAGTGCATGAAGTGATAAAGCTTTCCATTTGATGGCCATAACTACCAACAAAAACATTGGCACGCAAATGAGCAATTTCAATGCAGCGCAAGTCAAGGATTGTCAATACCACTGAAAGATGAATGATGATGCCAATCCACAAAGAAACCTTGGTCAAAAGCGCTATTTATTAATGCACACTTTCACCTTTTTTAAAGTGATTTTCTTAATAACTCCATGCCATTTTTCTCATTAAAATCGCATCAGTTTCTACATCCATATATACAGTGCTACAGACAATCGTCGACTAGAAAGAGTTCAGGCTAACTTAATTGAACTATGATCAAAAAACAGTTCTTGTGAAAACTTGGCAGGGGCTTTCCCTAAATTTGTCATTGACTACTCAATAGGACCAGTAAGATTGTCCTTTCACTGGTTGGTCTGTCACCTTTTTGATGGTCCATAATTATTATAAGGTTTTCTTTCAACATTGTTATTTGCACCAGACTTGTAATTTGAAGTAATAAGAACAATCATGTGGTTCACATTAACCCTTTCAGTCCCGTATACTTTGTAGCACAGCTACCCCCCACATCCCGCATACTTTTTCAAACGCAACAATTTATTGTGTGTTTTCATTGGAAAAATCATTAAAAAATTATCATGAAGTATTTTTAAAAAATGTTTGGAGGTAATGTTCATTATGATATTGTCCTTCTTTCTGGATAAATTGTGTGACCTCTGTGACCTCAATGACCTTTGTCTTCCTGTGAAAACGGAAGTTGTAAACAAAATAAATAAAGAAGATTTTTAATTTTTTTCAATGATCATTGTAAATTGTTGTGGCTGTTGTTTTTCAGTACTATAAGATGCGATATAATAAACAATAATAGTTTACAGATGTAATAGAGGGTTTACGACATCATTGTAGCTTGGTGTGTCAGTAAATTCCATAGAAAGAACGATTTTATTTTGCATCGTTGTTCATGATCATGGCGGCCGCCATCTTAAATCGTTGTTTACATGTGTGGAAATGCATATAAGTTACTTGTGCACAGTTCCGCAAATGGTACAAAATACTACAACAAAATCAATCAAAATAACGAATTTGTCGTACTGTAATGCTCTATATATATACACCTGAATAACTATTATAGTATTTACCAAGTCACCAGCAATCCAGAAAGGAAATCACAGAAGGAAAACTAGCTACATTTTGAAGAAATTCTTGACGTAATTTTTTTTTCGATTCAGACTTCGCGTTGACTCAACCATGTAACGTACAGCGTAAAAACTCCCGGATGCTAGTCTGTATACCCTCTCAAAACTATACCAAAAGAGGGCGCATTTCATCCTGTAGATGGTGCTGTATTTTTGTGTTCATAGTGCATTTGGTGCGAGCGTGATAGCGGCAAAAGTGCGGCGACCTCGCAACCCGGGATATCCCGGGAGCGGGATCGGATCCGAGTGCGCGTTGCAAAAACCCGGGATATCCCGGGAGCGGGACTGAAAGGGTTAACAGTGGTAAGAAACAAACTAGCCAGCCGGAATAGTTGACAGAATCCTAATTTGTCCCCGGGTTTTTTAACTGATATTTGGCCAGCAAACCACTTTTAAAGGAAAACACTGTACAAACAATTTTGAAGTCTCTTTATGAAAATTGTTATCAATTGATACTCCTGTGCATCATCAATATCTCTGGATCAATGCTGTGACAAACTAAAACCATTTGGTACTATCAAATCCATCATAGTTGTGGACTCATAATGGATGAGCACACATGTACAAACATGCATGTGCAAACTGTCAAGTTTTAAAGAAAGGCAAAAATGAAAAGTAGGGTTTTACTTTTGTAATTTAGAAATTTTTATCCAAAAGCTTACTTGTTATAAAGATGGTAATGGTAGTAAGCATCCAGCAAAATTGTTTTGTCTGAAATGCCCATTGATTAGAAATCAATAAAAGTACGTCAAAAAGTTGGAGATTCAATTTTCCGTGGTGTTCGTTTGTGAATGCTTCGGCCAGTTGGTACCCACTGTCACCCCGCAAAACATGGATGGATTTGAGGTTCTTGATGAAAATACAGCGAAGGTTTTTTCCTGTTTTCTCAACAAGTAGACACTGTATTCAGCTGAAAGTTTCACAGGTGACTTTCAAAATTGTATCTTTCTTGAGAATTTCGCTTTTAAACCAGCATTACGTTGAGAAAAACTAAGTGATGACCCTAATGTACCTTTAAACCAAGGACTCTCTCTATGATCAAGACTCACATGTGCAACATTAAAAAAGGTTCTCAGCTTGCTGAAAAAACATCCTTCAACAATTACATGTTTTAAGTTTTTATGCAAGCACACGTTCTGTACACACACCTGAGATGACAACCTTTCGTCGTTAAATGTTCTGAAGTTATGTAAATAGCTTTTCGGATTATTATTTTTTTTTTTACTTCATATTATTCTGCTGCTAAACAGAACTAGAGCAACTTCTCCAGAAAATTTTACAGAGGAAACCGCAAGATCCCGCTGTCCCTCCTAGAAAACCTTATACCCTTTTCATATGCACTACTAACCCAGGTGCATTACTTCACACGTTTCCGCATTCCCACAAACAAAAAAAGGTGTATTCTCACACTAAATTTACAGAACCTGAAACTCGCATCTCATCCGTTCGACCCCTTTCAGTTGGCATTTTTAATCAATGCAATATGAAAGAGAAGAGAAAATGGTCAGAAATTCATGCTTAAAATGCAGCGTACTTGACAGGTGAAATCCAAGCACAGTATAATGCCAGGTTTCCAGCGTTGTGTTTCAAATTTCCGAGGCCGGTTGTTACTGAACCACGCTGAGGTGGATTGGGTTTATGGGTTAAAATGCGATAAGTGATGGTTTTACCGTCCAACCAAACACTCGACCAGCATTTACCGAGGTTGCGTTTGGCGTGAATGATACTCAGTCGTAACAACTTTAAAGGCGCTGTCGGGAAATATGAGAAATCACTCTGTTGATCTAAATTGCAACAAAACTTGAGAACAAAAATGTAGATTATAGCATTGTATTTACACCGACAACCCCTCCTAAGAAAAACAAACATATGAAAGCAATATTTTTGGGGTAGGGTATTTAAAAGAAAAATCTTTTCCATCTTTTCCATGTGCAATCTGTAGTCGTTATTGAATTATTTATTGTCCATATATGGTTTTTTTGTTATTGTGCTTTTTAACCTTTTTTACTGTACATCTTCCATGTTTTCTACTAATGTTTTTGCTTTGTGTGATCAAGGGTCCCCATTTAGTGGGCCTGCGTGCCTGTTCAGGTTTCCCTTTTGCACTACGCTGTATTTGATGTTTGTGCAATAAAGGTAATAAAAAAATTATAAATAAAATTAGTTTTCAACTTTCCAGCCAAATAATTTTTTCCCCCCAAATAGTTTGAAATTTCTGTGCTGGACTTGCATAGTCTATTTGACTGCCCTACTTAATCGTTTGTTATTGTTACCATGGAAAAGTAAGCAAGCAATTTTGTAGCCGCTTATTACAATTTACAGCAATTTGAATACCTCAATATCCAAACCTTGGCTTACTTTGTACACTCTGTTTTAGAATTGTTATACATGTAAAGCAGCTTGCCACACCCCTACAACAATTGCATAAACACTGGTAACATTGAAAATATGTATCTTAAACAATTTACACATAACTTAACATTGGGTAAATATTTCACTGTTAAATGTGGGTGCAATGGTTTGGGTTAAATTCAATTTTGGCCAACTGGGAAATATTTTTAAGGTGGTAATTGGGGGGGGGGGGGGGGGGGAGATAGCAAATTGGGGACAAAATTAAAATAACATTTGGTGGAATGCACATTACGTGTCACCCATAATTTTGCCATGCATTTACTGCCACGACAATCCAAAAACTAATATTGAACAGGCTGCCCGTCCAATATGGATCAGGCCTTCATTTTAATAAATCCGAGGAGAGCTGTAAATCGTTCTCCTTAAATCAAAAACATGCTCTTGTTAAATTTGTAAGGAGCGCTTTTTTTTGCTCTCCTTGGAAAACATTAAGGAGCGCGAGCGCGATCGCGCTCCTTTAAAATTATGGTCTGATGGATACTGATTGGACGCTTCACAGTGTCATTTCAAAAATATGCATTCCCCGTCTGTTTGTCTAAACAAGGTAAGGTTGTGTCAAAGCGGACAAGGTTTGTGTCTCCATGAAGTCGTCCATGTTGTTTACAAGGTGTTTTTTTAAAGAATGTTTAGGGTGTGGGGTGGACAGGTTTCCATGTCTATTTTGTGTTCATTGTGAAAACATCTCAAATGACAAGGATCTATGTGTGAGTATAAAACAAATATTAAATGCACTTTGTTAGTGCATTGTCGCAGAACAGAATCACTTGTTGAAATCTGGCTTTTCCATTTTACTTGACTTCTTCATTTTTGTAAAATGGAATAGTCCAGATTACACCTCGTGATTATATTCTGCGACAATGCACTCATCATATTCATCAAATGTTTGTATAACACAAACATTGTCGTGATTGGTTCCCTGGAAATGTGTGCGTTATTATTTCGATAAACAATACTTTCCACTGACCAGCTGTTTGAAATTGCATCAGTAGGTCATTTTCCTTTCTCAAATTAAAGATTCTGTACTACGGTGTACATGATGACAATTTCTCTCTTCATTATCTTCGTTTCATCTCAAGAAGCAAAGTTCACAATGAATGCTATAGGTTATTTAGATATAAAACCCTGTAAATTTACAGTTGAACAAAGTCATCGTTCTTAACAAATATCAGGTGCGAACAAGCAGTGAATCTGTTGCTTTTTACCCTCTGCATTAGTCTCTCCTACTCCAAGGGAAATCATCTGCCCTCCACCCCAGGGACTCACCAGGGGAATGAAAAACCATGAATGACGTCAATGAGGCCTTTGACCAACTTGCCTTATTTCATAGAGGCCCCCCTCCCTTCCGTCTAGTAGGTCGAGAGAGGATTTCACATTAAAATCCCTTACTATGGACACCTGAAGAAAAAAACACCACACCTGGTACAACTATCCCCTTGATTTTAATGTGTGTACAATTCTTATTAAACAATGGTTCTTGTAAAATTTATCTACCATTTTGGTTTATATGGTTGTGGTTTTTTTTTTTTGGGGGGGGCCCTTTAAACCAAATGTTTTGGAAGGTTTGGGGTTGTTTTTTGTCTTCAAATAATGAATAAAGTGATAAAAGCAGGAATTTCGCAAAATCTTGAAACTTAAATTCTTGGGAAATGCAAAAAGAGAGCATTTGATTTGGTCACTTTAAATTAGTCCTTTTTTAGTTTGTTTACAACTAATGATATCTTAAATGTAAAACCAGAGTGTCCAAACTACATCAGGATGCCTCTCTGATAATTTTGAAGTGGTTGGATGTTTTTTTTATTTCAAGCTGTCATTCATCATTGAACCACACACAAATATTTTGATCAACTGGTACAAGGATGATAGAAAACCAATTTGTTGCTATACAAACAAGAACAATAAACATGCCACAAAAGCCAATAAATAAAGTCATAATGATCAACATGAAGGCTGTAATGACAGCATGACATTGAACATTGCAATAAATGGATTCCACATTTAATGTGCACATGTCACATGATGCATTGTTTTTCTTTGAGTAGTAAATCCATTATTTATGTACACGTCTATCAGATGTTGCTCAGAAGATGTCAATCATCTCCCAACACCAACATCACCCTCACCCACCAACCATTCTTCCCCGGCCATGGAAGCATTATGTGCACTGTATCATGAGATGGACATGTTGCTTTCCGAATTGGCCATGTCAGAATTGGCAGCTGCGGCTAGGTCGGCATGTTGACATGCCTTGAAGCATGATGCCCATCGCAACACCCTTAGAAACAGCCATAGCCGCTAATTCGCAGATGGCCTAACTTTTCTTAAAACTACCGGAATAATGTGACGATTTATGGTACATCATGATGAAATTCATCAACACTGATGCTTTTATACAAAACCCGCATTTATTGGGAGTCTCAGCGAAAAAGCCCTGTACTTATGTGGGTGACAAGCTATGTACCAACTTAAGTTTATCATGCTGTCAACATCTTCGTCATGTCCCCTACGTCTAATCAATAATCACCTGTAGTGAGTTTTCCTGCATGGAATAAGGGATCTGACTATTTTCCCTTGCAGCCTCAGTTTGGCGACACTATTTTTGAATGAAGGGCGGAAGAAAAGAAAAAAATGGTTGAAGCCTACTGTCACAGGTACACTATTCTACGTTGTAAGATTGTCTCTGAAAAATGACACTTCATTTGAACCCAAATGAACCGGAAATACTCACATGTTATATTCTTACTTTTTTTGGAAACCAATAAAATGGTTGGCTGGAAAAAGACAAGATGAAGTGAACTGATTGCTTGTAGGCAATCATTAAAAACATGAGAGAAACCTACAAGTTTAATTTGAAGGTATAAAACAAGAACTGGGTCAGGCTGAAACTCGCTTGTTGGAATGCTAATGCTAGCGTATGATGGTTTTAGCGTTGATTGGCAATGAAGGGGTAAGGAACACCCTTTACTCTGATGGTGTATGAAGGAGATGGCTGAGAGAGAGAGAGAGGGGGAAAAAATACTGTGGCAGCCTAGAGCAAAACAGATAATCAATACCTAGAACCTAGACTCAGTGCACTATGTCAATACTATGACAAGCACAGGCTGGCACACAGCCCCAGTTGGGGTTAAGGCTGATATAAGGGGGGGCCTGGTGGCTCAGTTTTTTTTTTTGGAGGCCAGCAACAGCCGAGTCTTGCAGGCCGCAGACATGTAGAATATTAAAAGGGTATGAGGGCTGGCAGGCTGAGAATGAGCTAATGAAACGTGGGAACCCACTCCTGTGTCACTCTGGTCGATAAGATAGATATTGAAGACTAACAATGTTATACGATGAAAATTGTGCAGTTTGTAGACGTGTAGCGAGCCTTCCCTTTCTCTCTGTTTACGCGTCTAGACACAGTTACATTAGCGTTCTGTGTGCTACTTAATTATTTCATGGAATTTACAGCCATGTTATAATTCATGGTATTACAGTGATGAATATTTCATGGTGTTGGAATGGGATCACTACAATTTGTCTGAAGAATTGCAGTAGCAATGTACTTATACGCTGATCTGCACTTATCAAATCAACTCCGATGTTGCGCATGTAATAAACGTGTTCATTATTGTCTGAACAATTAATGTTGCAAAGTGAACATACTGATGACTGATGTGCAACAATTTCAAAAAAAGACACAGCCTAAATAAAGCCTGGTTCATTCTTCCTGCGTATGCTTTATGCGAAGAACATTTTATGTCACAGCTCTGTTTTCGTTGTGAATGTTTCCGCCAAGTTGAGCACAGCTCAACTCTTCCGAATTGTTCGTTTTGACGTCAAAATTCGCATCACAATCCCATTCACAGGAAGTATGAACCAGGCTTTATACTGCAATCATGCATTTTAAGTACAAAAAAATACAGCTTGAAAAATTGCATGGTGAGTCTACCAGGACCTATGAAGCTGTACCTACGCTAATTTACATTGCATGAAAACATTGAAGAGCGAGACTTAGCATGTTTCCTGTGAAGTTTGGTCTCAGGGTACACATGTAGATCAACTTGACCCATTTTTATTTTACACACCCATATTTAAGCAAGATCCATTGGGGAAGGGGAAATGGAGGAGGGGGAAAACTGGGTCAAGTACCACAAGTACCTCGGAGGAAGATTCTTTTGAAAGTGTAATTAGGGTACATTAATATTGTGATTGATTTTGTTATACTGTACATTTTTCCCACCAAGAGGTCCCCTATGTACGCATGCTTGATATTTCACTGAAGGCTGGTTTACAGTCAGTCTGAAAACTCGACTTGTGATCATAAAAACTACAGTATATCACTGAGGCATCATTGTGGTTGCCGCAGACACTGGCGATCATCACCACGCGACTGAATATAAACTAACCTTAAGGCGTCAGAAGTGACTGTATACATCCCCCTCATTATTGCCTCAGTGCCTCTTGAAATGTTTCAATGGAAAGTTACATCTACCTCGTTTACAGGTGCCTGCCCTTACAAGAAACCCCTCGCTTTTGACATCACAAGCTCAAACACCGAGGACCTTGTTTTCAATTCAGCGAGCTCTGGCCAAACTTCCAAAATTTGAGTCCAGAATGCCCCAAAGTTTTGAAGAATCCTTGGCAGACCCCTGATGACAGACATTGCAGGCCTAATACTTAGTGTTAATAAGAAGAGCAAAATTAAGAGTCAAATTACAGTCGGCCATGTGTGTGCCTCAATCAATGTGAGCATGATAGGAACTAAAGCTATCTATTGTGTAATCGGACACAAAAATGGTGGACAGGGTACGTGTCGATACCTGAGCGTGAATCGTTTGCAGGGGGAGGGGTATTGCCCTATTTAGTAATGCGCAGTTGAAATTGAATAATTCACAACTTGTCAAAGTTGCACAACGTTTTTTCAGCACACACACACACCCAAGTGTTCTTACACATGCATACTTATGGGGTACTTTTAACAATGGAACAATGGACCCCACAAGGTAATTTCAATAGGAACAATTGGGCCCCACAAGGGAATTCTTCAGAAAAAGGAATAATAGAACAACAATAGCAGTTACAAGTGTTCAAAAATTACAGGGTCTGTTTATGCTACCATTACAGTTGTCTCCTTCATGATATCATTTTACCTGTAAATTGAAGGGAAAAAAACACTCTCCTCACAGTTACACTTGCTAGCAGAATTCACCGGGTATGTCCTTCCCACCATCCGATAAATAAATCATCACATTCATTCATTGAAATGCAAGATTTAAGACAGTCACAGGCATTGAGGGATACAGGGATTGCTTCTTTACATATACATATTCGCACCCCCAGCATCAGTGGTCAGTGCATGTTACACATGTAGGTTGGTGACCTGGGCTGACATTAATCCGATACTGTCACAAGAAATCAGATACTCCAGACATTCACAGGAGGCTTCCCTGTTAATCAAGATGGTTATTAAGAAGATCAACGAAGATCAATACTCTAATCACTTCTGCTTGATGATTTTTTTTAAGCAAGTATCTCAATGGTGCTATAGTTTTAGTGGATGAGTGGAATTTATTCTCACCCTTTCTAGTCTTCATTTCTCATCTGTAGTATGAGAGACTTAAAAGATGCGGCAAAGCATTTCATGTTCTTAGCAATAGGGCTCAAAAGTCTCCCCTCCACCCCGACGGATTTGCCAACCAACCACGACAAGAAACTCAAGTAGTGTTTTGTTCTTCGCAAAAATCCTGCCGCAGACACATGTCAAACACCTTCCTCATGTACATTTAGGTCCTATAATAGCACCTTCCGAGTGTCCCCTGGCAATTTGGCACTCAGTAAATTCACTTTGAAAGCCATCAAAGCTGCCTTTGGAAATTTACTACCGTACCACCAGTATACACATATTGTGTCCCGACATCAAACATGAAGTTATCCTTGCTTACTTCAACTGCCTAATAAGTTCTCAGACTCCAAGTGTTTTTTGTGAGTTTGGTGGATTCAGTTTTGCTTATCATGCTTCGCAAAGAACAAAAACACTGGTGTTGCCATGGCTATCTTTCTGAGTCAAACAGGTTTATGTTTTTGAGTTTGAAGGGAAATCACATCATTGGTAGTTGCTGTATTTTTCAAGAAAATGGGATTAGTGGGGTAGGATTTATTATCAAATATCATTCCACTGACCCATTTACATTTGTCAGTCCCTGACTGCTGAGAAAGCCGAGAGCAAATGTTGATAATACTGTCAGACAGATATTGTTGTATACAAACTCACACGTTCAAACGATGGATAAGGTACCATCGCTTAAAAGACTTTGACAGTTGTTCATGTCTGCAAATGATGTAATTTACCTTCGAAAATAAATCATCAATGCCTTTGTTTCATTTGACAAGGAAAAAAGATGGGTATACAGAAAAATAAAATGTATCAGTTGCTACTCAAAAATCATCATTTACTACTCAATCTTAGCATTCAGTGTGCCAAAAACTTATTCAGCCTAATTTTGCAATACAAAATTGCTGGACGAAATCATTCCCTAGATATGTACAAATACTTTAAAGTACAACATGAACATTGTAGTAGACCCATTTAAGGATTTTAATCCACTCATCTAGCTTGCTCATTACATTGCTGATTGGCTGTCTCAATCCATGGATAGTGGCAGGTGCTGTAATTTGCATTCAGTGATGGGATTCGCGCATTACTGCACACAAAGACTGTAGCAAATATCAACAACACACGTCTTTGTTTATTTGTTTCTTTCATTAGTTTGCTTACAATACATTATGTACCTCAGTAAGCAGAGGCACAATGCAATTCACAACTATCCACAATTATTTGATTCTGTAGATTCCGAACAGTGAGTTGACTCGTGTGTACAGTGTATTGAACCCAATGTTTCTCCATTTTCATTCACCTGAAAGTACTATCAAGCATCAGAACAAGTAGTGAAATTTTTTTTAAAAAGACTTCACTGCAGAGTTTAATTTTGAAAGTACATTTACCTACTGTGGTTAACAATCTACACGATCAATGCACTTTAGTACAAGCAATTACCCTATTACTAAAATAATGTATTTAAAAACAAGGCAAAGGAATGTACAAAAGCCGTCAAGAAGAAAAGGATGTTGTCGTTACACGAACTTTATGTTTTGCGTGAATCAGGGAGGCTTGAGAGGGGAGACATTTCTTGGAGAGTGGGCGAGGGACATGGGAGTACAGTGGAATCTTATTACATGTGAACAATTGTCTCAAGAGAGCAACAATGCACTCATTTGCAGCCAGGCATCCACACGTAATCACCCATGATATTTTCCAACCGGAAGAGCAAATTTCCATGAATGAAAGGTTACCTTCTCAGTTAAGATGAGACAAAAACACAAGACAAACGACACCTTTTTGTTGGGATGTAGTGAGTAGTTCAACAATGTCAACATTGTACGCCATTTACTTTCATGATGTAATTTTTTTAACCACTACACGTGTACAGCACATGGTACAGGTACACGCTAAAAGGAGATACCAAGTTTGATGAAGTGTACAGCACATGGTACAGGTAGCACGCTAATACCAGATTAGATGAAGGCTAGGGATGTCTTGATATCACAGGCACCTATTGTACATAAATGTACAATGCATTGCAATTTGTTGATGATCATTCTTCTTCAATTTAATGCATAGAGCAAGGACCATACATACTATGGATTTCTCAGAGCAAACTTATTTTCTGTAAACTCAGAAGACTGCTCAGACAAACTAGGCAACCCCCCAAAATGTTTGTTTTTCCTCCCTCGTCCGACCACCAGTCATTTGTGTCGCGACAATTTTTTTCCCCCTTTAAAAGATAGATTTAACACAAATTAAAAAGCATTTTGGGGACCTTGTTTTAGTTTAGCATACTTAGGCCAAAACTGCCCCACAGTTTTGAAAAAAACTGGGAGAACCCTGATAATTCATATTACAATCACAGAGATAGCCAACTTCCATTTACCAACGTCAGTTGATAAAACAAAATATAACCATCATACCCATAAAATAAAAGTGAATAAAATCGAATTACTCCAACAAACACTTCATGGTAGCTTCTGTTTTGGTAGCTATCGCGCTGTAGTCTAATAAGTGTAATGTAAGGCCTCTCTTTTGACCTACATAAAGAAAGCTCTGCCATGGATAAAAATCAAGAGATAGAATGGAAATGGAATGAATGAGTTGGACCACCTATAATGTAAATGTAATTTGCCGTTAAATCTTTCCGCAGCCATGACATCATGCATTATTTACCCCTCGCAGGCAAATGCTTCAAGGGTCAAACTGTGAATGCATCTCGACAAAGATATTCATTACATTTCATTTAAATCTCTCGAGGATATAGAAACGTATGTATGCCACTTTGTTTAATGTAAATGCAAACAAAAGAGAGGAAATCTCCGAACACAATAAATTTTGTACAGAGCTTTTCAGTTTTCTATTTAGTCCTAATATTCAAGAAAAGGGTGAATGAGGCAATCAGCTGATAAGCTGAAAAGCCGCATGTGACAAATGCCATCACTTTACAAAACAATGATTTAAAATGATCAATCCGAATCTAGAAATTCATTTCTGAAAGCAGGAGGCGAAGGAAAGCCTCACTCACAAACAAAAACCCTTAGAATTCCCACAAAGATTCATCAGAATCCTGCAGCATAAACTACTGCATGCTTTTTGACCCTTGAAGGGCTTGAATTTGGGTCAAACACCCACAAGACTGCCCGGGCTTGTTGGTCAAAATATTTACTGTCAGACCAGATTTTTGTTTACAAGACCACAATTGAAATGTGAAGAAAAAATGCCTAGCACTAATAGAAGATTATTCTTCATAATCAACAGAATTATATTGAGCAGACCGAAAGTCAACATTTGAACAATAACACAAGACTGTCATACTTGTCCGGTCAAGAGTTTACTGGCCCAATTCTAAAATCACTGGCCTGGCTGGTGTTAAATTCGAGCCCTGCCTTTTTCTAAACACCAGCTTAGCAATGAAAACTCAATCAAACTGCGATAGGAAAAACCAAAATTCCTATTAGAAAGTAATTTCTTCACATGCAGTCTGCCTTGTTTGCAAGCATAGTTTCTACCGGCTTCTAAGCTTCATTAATTTGTGAGCAAATAAACTAAAACTGGAGTATGGCAGCCTATTGAAGGGGGTACCAAGGCCAAGTTTATGGCACAATGGTCCATTAGGCCTGCACACTAATCCTTAATAATACATGACAATAATGGACATGTTACTAATACATGTAAAACAGGGCCCAAGATCATGGAGCTGATTAAGTCTAAAACACTTACCAAGAAGAAACACTTATAAACCAAGAAGAGGTTTTGAGCCAGAATTAAACATCATGTGCAATGGCTTTTGATTTTCTTCTGGCTTAGAACAGAAAAAACCTTGCTTAGTAGAAACAGAATACCAGCTAAAGTTCCATCAAGTTCACATTGTTATGACTGGTGACAAAGTCTGATAAAATATAATATAAATTTTTGGCTTTGAAAAAAAAAATAAAAATCTGCTATGCTGCCTTCATAAATCCTGTAAGTGTAAGCCCAAAAACTTCCTAGGCACAGAAAAACGATTAGCAGCCCAAAAAAATATGAAATTTAAATTGTTGAGACTGGTGCCCCACATTTTTATTTGCTCAGCAAACACATTTGCTACAGCTCCAAGAAATTGGGTCCAGGGGCCCACTTTCGAAGAGCTGCTTCATACATGTAGCACAAAAAGTAGCTATTTAAAGCACAACAAAAGTTCGCTACCCAGAATAACGTTACCAACCAAAATACCATGTCACATGTACAATTTGTGACTGGTATCCTGCAACTTCTTGCTTAGAAGGATAATTGTATGCTTAAATTAAGCAGCTCTTTCCAATTGGGCCCGGGTTACTACAGTCACTGCAAAATATATCATCATCAGCAGTAACAGCTTGCAAATGGACAAATTAAAGATTATCCAAGTACTCTCTCAAATTAATAACTTATGACTGGCTTCATGCATGGCAACTTTTGGAGGACAAAAAACCAAAAACCCACTGCTGACTAGGAGAGATTATAATGATGCACTTATACAAATGGAGACATTTGACCTTGGGGAAATGATTGTCATTTGTTACTAATTACCTCATTAGTGATGAGACAAAGCGGTTTACACCCACTTCTCGCTTAATTGGACGCACACACTTTTTAACCAACCCCTGTCTAATTTCTTTCTTTGGAAACTTCAGGGAGTTTTGTTTACCTGTGATAACAAAAGGTGAATGTTTTATCGGAAACATTCCATGAGAGTACAAGTAGTTGGCGTTTTATTGGCCACTTATAAACCGAGTATTCATGCTTTATATGACTACTACCCAAATCCATCTGGGTTCAATTTCATGGCACTGCTTACCATGGTATTCTAAGCTTATGGGCACCCTGCAAATGTGTGATACTGCAGACCATGAGAGCAAAATTCGGTGGTAAGCAGAGCCATGAAATTGAGCACTGAACTCATGAGGAGTATGCAGCATCCCAACAACCTGTCCGCACACAACGTTCTTCACATTTTGTTTTCTTTGCTGTGTGTACTTGGTTTAAAGCCCAGTTCATACTTCACATTGAATGCATGTTTTGTTTTTTTTAACAATAATTATAATTCACATTGTGTCTTGTCCCCCGTAAAAAGGGTCACTTGACTTCACCGTGACAACGGACGTCTCATCAATCATAGAACATAATACACATCACATGACTAGCCCAATCTAAAACAAACAACAAGTGCTCCACTGCACCTATGAGCATTTGATTAAGTGTATTGACACACAACACATCTCACGTCTTCAACACACTCAGAACATTGTTACGTAAATATTGTCATCTTGAAGCTTTTGTACACCGGGAGTAAAAGGTTTGTAACTGAAAATGTACTGGGCAAATATCAACAGGGAAGGTTTGAAAAGTGCACAGAAAAAAAAGAAGACAACAAAGGATGTGTGTTTAACTATTTGTTTACTAAACAGCAACCAAATCGATTGGCTACACTGTACATGTATTTAAAAGTTTCCCATGGACTTTAAGATTTTCCAATGGAAGTGCCCCTTGCAAAATGAGAAGGGCCTTACCCTACCTAGCAAAGATGAAATTCCAGGCCTGCACATCTAATGTAAAAAGCAGATACACTAGTATATCTGGCTTTCTACTTCAGATTGGTCAATCTTATCGGTGACCACAACTTTGCAAGAGGTTTGCCATGCCATTGGTTTCAGTAGGATCCTCAGGGATGCAAATGTACATCCATCTGTTAAATAATACATGTACTGATGAACATCGTATTGGGGGGGGGGGGGGGGGTGTTCAAAAGTTGCATTAACAGCAATCCAACGGGGAAGGAAGGTTTGAAGGAGGAAGGGAAATAAAATGCTATTAATTTAAGTGCTGTCTTCAAATGATGTCTTCATCAATTGATGTTCAGATAGCTTGATGTTCTCATCATTTCAATCTGCATCAATCTCCCGTGGCACCATGACAGGGCATTATTCTCCATCTTGCCTTATGTGGGTTTCCGTGCATCTTTCCAAAGGTTGAACTGGAGCTGTACTTCAACCATCTCGGCCCAATTTCATTAAGATGTTTTTAAGCAGACGATATTTTTCAACAAGTTTATTTGCTCAGCGAGAGGTTGTGGGAGCCAGTTTCATACAACACTTTGGCTGGTAAACCTTACTTGCTTACTGTGCATGCAGCATAATTTTTGTGCGGAGAATTTGGAGTTGAGCTTTATCACAGGATGGTGTGCAGCATTCAGAAACAAAACTGGGGGATGATGGGGCATGCAAGGACAATATCACATGTACATGTAACAGGGACTTCCTTTAAGTGAATAATGGGTTTTGGGTTTTTTTGTGTGGGTTTTTTAAAGTTTTATATAAAACGCCGTACACATGGGCTTCAAGGTGCTTTGCAAACAAGAACCAATAAGAAGCAAGAAGTGAGTAATGAAACAAAGCCAAGCGAAGCAGGGAAAAAGGATACAAGAATGAAACTAAAGGGGCACCAAGACCAGGCAAAGGTAATGAAACAATGGCCCCAAAGTGCATGTACTCCAGTCTTGATTTATGCAGTACATGTTTATCAACGACTAATGACAGCTAAGACTACTAGAAAAAGACTTCACAAGTTCACAGTACGTCATCACTGTAGTTTGGAAAATTCCATCTTTGTATGAAAATCCCATGACAAATCAGAGGTTTTGAATATTTCATCATCTAATCCTCGTGGAGCTTATAATCTTGCAGGGTAATCTCCAACTTACATTGTACATTCATGAATCTATCTTAATCTCCAACTTACATTCATGAATCTATCTTAATGTCAAAGTCACACTTCTTATAGTTTCCTTCATGGATTTAAAAGACTTCAATGAAAGACATTTTGCAAAATGAAGAAATGATGACCTTTTTAAAACAGCTCAATTTAATCTGTTAAACTTACACAAAACAAGTAATGGCCCGAGGAAGGCTTTTTAGCTTGTGACAAAAACTCTGCCAGTGTCAAAACGTCAGGCCATTAACTATTTTTTGCATTTATACCATAAGTCGTTTTGGTTGGTAAGCAGTTTGCAACAGCTAATTTTATTTTCTCTTTTAAACATACAATACAGCTATTACAGAGTGCATCAAGTAGATCAGTATTTCTGCTGCCAATTTAAAAAAAAAAAGGGGTTGGGATTATGTCTCACAAGTCTGTTTCAGCATCTTACTTTTTTTCCAATTCTGTCTCAATTAATTGTTGTCACTTAACTGAAAACTAAGAACACAACCGATAAGTATTCACTTTGTGTTTGGTATGATTGATTTGAACATTTTCTATGACCTCTTTCCCATCAGCTCATCCACTGAATGTGTGGACAGAACTAACACCAAGGTCTACCACGGTGCTGTGCAAGGGCTGCACACAGGGTAGTGTTCCTGTGAAGTAGAATCATTTCTTTCACTTGACCATCTCTGGCTTCGTCTGCCAGTGGTAACTTGAAACAAATGAAGCTCTTTAAGAAACGAAAACGTCCTTCCACAGGATATAGATTGAAAAGAGTGATGGCCATGTTACTCGATGCGATTCTGAAGGGTTTACTGTTTGGTTTTAAGGTCTCCTTGGCACCTTGTGTGACCCTCAAGTATTCTGGCCTTCATCTGGTCAATGCTCCTTATCTCCTATCAACACTCCTCCCCGCAAGAAATCTCTCCCCCATCTTTGTCTTCTAGACATCTTACAGAAATATCATGCACAACTTGGCATTCGGTTGACAAATTGAGAGATGGACACTGTTTCTAGTGACTTGGCCAATTTAAATTTGCATATTACAGGAAGTTACATGTTGTCGGCTCAGGACAACTAAGTTCAGTAGTGCAGTTTGTAAGGATTTCATAAAGTTGCTTTGTACCTCCTTGTAAATGGAGTTTAATGATCTAAAGTGGTCTCAAGAGCAGGCCTGGAATTACACGGAGGCCACGGAGGCCATAGCCTTAAAGATTTTCCAATGGAAGTGCCCTTTGCAAAATGAAAATGGCCTTGCCCTCTTAAAGATGAAATTCCAGGCCTGCAAGAGTAACTGATTGTCAAAAAGAAACATGAATTTTTTAAGAATTATTATTTTTATTATTATTATTAAATTTTGTAATATCCTTTTTTTCTTCACTTAAGGCCCTTTTGCTCATTACAGATATGAAATTGCAATGAATGACCTTACAGCACTGATTAACGATGTGATGCTACAGTAAAAACATATTGTAACTTAACTGTTGGATAATGTTTAATTGCATTTATTACACATTATGATATGGGAAAAGTATCTAATTGTTAGTATACGTGAAACAGTTGTACTAAAGTCAAATCAAGTTATAAATAACAAACAACCTCCCATAAGTTAAACAAAATAAAATTTATACCATATAATAAAATGTCCAAAATCACTCAAATATTGATGACCTTTAATCCAGCCAACAAACATCCTTCTGAGACGGATGATTTCTGAAGCATATATCACTACAAACACAAATCCCTCGGTACTCCAGCGATACAAGATCAAAGTCTACCACACACTGTAGAGTGCTGTCAAATGGCTGACAGGGACCTGCTTTTTATTATATACACATAAAAAAAGCTATTTGTTAAAAGCCATCAGATTTTTAATGTGTTACTTATTAAACTAAACCACTTTCAAGAAGGGAATAGTATCTCTATATGACACCTACAATGCATGTCTGTATTCGTGTACAATAGTGTCCTTTCATCCAATTTGGAGAGAGTGCCACATAGAAAAAAAAGATATAAATGGACAGAGGAAACTTTAACCTCATCTCTCACTGTATCAATTGAAGCGTTAACTTCTTTCTAAATTTAGGCCAAAGTGTGTTGTGTGATAGAACTATCAGGCCGACATGTAAGGCGGAATCA
This sequence comes from Leptasterias polaris, assembly GCA_037783415.1. Classification (NCBI taxonomy): domain Eukaryota; kingdom Metazoa; phylum Echinodermata; class Asteroidea; order Forcipulatida; family Asteriidae; genus Leptasterias; species Leptasterias polaris. Next base: position 7,035,906 of record JAZGTN010000022.1, read on the forward strand.
CTTTTTAGATTTACCAAGTTGAAGTTGCATTAAAAATCGCGTACGAAATAATGGAATTCAGATCTATTTAAAAAATTTTAAGAAACAAAATCCAGGGCCTATAAAGGTTTGCGTTCGTTTACTTCGGAATCTTTTAGTTCCATTCATTTATTTCCACATTGACACAAAAAAGCATGGAGTAGATTTTCAGTAAATGAGAAAAATGGGGTATCAGGCAATGAAAATGTGTGAAAAATGTACAAATAAATTGTTTGTTTAACCCTAACCCTCCCATACCCTACAAATTCAAACAGGGCAAAGTGTTTAATTTTGTTAGGTTAAGTACAGTGAAGTTAGGATTGGGTGTTTGATTCTGTGGGATTGTGTATCCTTGCTGACAAGTAATGGTGTTGGAATTTGATTGAGTGGGTATGGTGGATGTGTGAAATGTACATGTCTGGCATTGCTCTTTCCTCCATGGTCTAATGAGATAGTTGTTGGATTATGTTATGTTGGGTACTGTGTGATTTCACTGATCAAATTTTTGCACATGCCAAGTGTACACACTCCAACAAAATCAAACAAAAAAAGCCTGTTGGAGTTTGTTAGGTTGTGTATCGTCCACCTAAGATTGGGCACAGTTCCCATCTCATGGTAGTATAAGCTGTTGGAATGTGTTGGGTTAGGGGTGGATTCTAGTAAAAACGCTTTGGGAGTTAGGGTTAAAGATCTTTCCCCGATCGAACACTTTTTCTTTCTTTTTTGCTTTTGCACATTTTGTAACATTGACACAGTTATGACAAAGCATTCTTCATTAAAAGCTGTGCTAAACATATAATATTGATTAAAATAAAATGTTAATCAAATATTTGTACACCATTAGACCCTAAAAAGATGTTCCTTCACAAACTTCTGTATCCTTTAATTGTGTCTTTCCTTTCACAACGACACACGAAAGCAGATTTTTCCCAAAAACTAAAATGGGATATAAATCAATAGAATAACCAATGAATAATGATCGAAAAAATCTAAAACAGAATAAAACCTTTTTAATAGCTCAGACCCTCATATCATTTTTGCCTTCATTGACTTCCGAATCATACAATTACTTATTTCATTTCACATTGACACAGGGATAAGAGCGGGGCATGTTCCACTAAGCATTACAAGGAAATTACACGGCTGTGGGCCCTGGTGACACGTCACCATCTGATTGGTTGTGTCATGCCCAGCTTTTCTCTATTAACCACTTGAGCAAGTCACTAGCTAGAGTTGATAACTGCACAATGACTGCACACAGAGACAGACAGAGAGGGAGCGTCTTATGAATGAATCCAACGTCGATTAACATCCCTCAACGTATGCAGGGTGCCATTGGCTACCACCCAGTGATGTGGGGGCTCCCCATTGGCTGCCACCGCAGCAGGGGTACCATCCACCACCAGGCAGTCATGCTTACATCCTCATTAATAATGGCCATGAATATAGCTTCTCAAATTTGCTCTTGCTTGGTCAGCGATGAAATATTGACGTGCCACGGATGAGAGTCCACAATAGAGAGCCATGCGCCATCGTATATGAATCGATGCACCAAGGACAGACAATTTAATATCATATACCTGAAAAGCAAAGCTCAATCGTGATACAAAGCCATGGCATATTGCATCTTATTTCACTACACCTTGGAAAGGGCCTCCCAAGAAAAATAACAAGCTTGCGGTTTAAATTCAAAACAGCCATACACCGAACCATATTCACAAAATAGACACGATTGTGAAGCTAAATTTAAACCAGACACGCCTGTGAATTTTTTAATTTTTTTTAAACAAATGACAGAAATTATCCACAACAAAAACGTCATGTGGTTTAAATTCAAACCACACTAACCTCAAATACAGGCTTCAAAAGCAAGATTGATATTTATTACTAACAAAAACTACTCTTATTAAACAGCTAGATACTTTTTTTTTTATAAAGCCCTTTCCACCAAGCAAATTTACAATACACAAATGAATTTTTTTTTTTCACAAAAAAAAACCTAGTCTATGAGTTGAATTCACAACAGGCCTACACGTACGCATACAAATAAATAAAAAAATGAATCACAATAAATATTTCAATATATTCTCTGTCAGTTCCAAAGTCATTATGAGGAAATAAGCTTTTGATGGTTTAAATTTTAAAGAGTAAATCCCCATAAAAAGCATTTTACAACAGAGATAAAGTATCCCACCAACCAAAAAGTTCTCCCATTGTCTTGTAATTATCTCCATCTACTAGAACCTGAAAGGGAAGTAGGTAAACAGACGACACACAGTCGGTTTCATTTCAAATGTCAAGTTGACGGTTGACAACAATAAAGGATAAAGGACAACAACAGGAAGACGGCTCTCTTTCTATTGATCCATCAGACTTCAAAATGCCATGCTTGGCCAACTGATGAGAAGCGATAGCTAAACCCCAAGCAAGGAAGGTATACAAAAAATGGACAGGAGAGGAAGTGAAATATTAAGCCATTGTGTAGACTCTACTCCCTGAGTCTTATCAGAATTTTATGAAAAATGCTCGGCAATAGACTGTGCAAGTCTCGCGCGTATCCGAACGAGAAAACACGTCAAACGAAGAACATTTTTATTTCTGAAATCAAATCTTTGTTTTAAATTATATCTCATGACAAAATCTGAACAGCAAAAATAAATCATTACAATTTTATGAAATTAGTTTTAGCTTTTAAAAAAAATACGCCAAAGTGTGTTAATTATTATTAAAAACAAATTAAAACTCTGGGACAAGGATGCTTTTTTGATGTTAACTTTTTAGAAACCGCTTACGCAGATTCGTGAAGGTCAAACAGGTTTTAAATTGACCCGTATCGCAGTTTAAAAAGGAATGCCGACGCCTCAACACCATAGACTGCAATGAAAAGGGTTCGCTTTGCAATTACAGCATCTGGCGATTATAATCGCGCATCCAAAAACAAGCTTTTACATAAGTTTTATGATCGGAGGTGAGCACAAAATTCTTAATTTTTTGCAATAACCGGAAGCTGAGGTCAAGTTTAATTCTCAGGTTTTCTTTGTTATATTGTTGAATTGGTTTTACTTTTCATATTTTGTTATCACTTAGTATTACATTCCCAACAACATGTATAATTTTCTAGGTCATAAACTACGTTAAACTAAAATAGTTGACGAAACAAAATCTCGCCCACATAAAACTCCATATGGTTGGGACCACAATGGTCCCAGAAGTTCGAATGCGCGCGAGACTTGCACAGTCTATGGGCAAAGGTTGTTTGACTCAATCCAAAATGACTTCAAGACGTCATAAAATAAGAATAATTAAATACTCATGAGGTGTCAGAGTATACTGTCCAAAACGTTGAGCCCTCCGGTTCTTCTCAGAACCACCTTCACTCGAAAGAGATCCATCTACATGGTGTCACCTCAATTTTTTTTAAAAATGTTTATTAACATTGTATTGATATTTTATTTTAAATCTAGTGTTATTTATTTGACTTCCAATACGGTGTAATAAAAATGCTGTTCATAAACTGAAAATTTTTTCAATCACAAAAATTTGGTTGGTGAAGTCAAGCTGGCTGTCTCAGACATGTTTTTGTCAGAAAAAGCAAAAACAGAAATGCAACAAAATGTTTGCATTCGAGGCTATAAAATACATCATTTAAACCATAATACTACTTTTTGAAAAAGTGGCAATTTATTTCATATCATCAGAAAAAGCGTAATAAAGTCCAGGGCCCAATTTCACTCACCTGCCTACATGTAAGTACAACAAAGTAACTAAGCACGAAACAATTTTGCTCTGCAGATAATTTTCTGCTTAATTTTGCCAACAACAGCAGCTTGTACATGTTAATCAAAGATAAGCCTTTCAATCATTAAGAATTTGTGTGGAAATTTCGATTCACACAACCCTGTCATGAATTCACAGTGAACGATTGGTCATCTCCCCAACGCACATTGAAAATTGATTTTTTTATTTTATTTTTTTTAAGATGTCCGTGTACCCCTGACATCTAAAGCAACAGATCAAATTTCATTTTTCCAATTATTAAACACCTATGATTGTAAGGATTTTAAATACGAACATAGGATCCTCTAAATCCAATTTCTACACTTATGGCATTGTGAGCGTCAAAACTGCCTGTCCAAACTGAACTGCGTTTTGAAAACTGCTTGTCCAAACTGAACAAAGTTTTTTCACTGCCTTTCCAAATTGGACTTTCTGGCTAAAAGTATTTGAGTGGAAAGTATGTATACATTGTTAAGGGGTGGGGAACACTACACAAAGTGGGGCCCTACTCTACAATCCCAGACAACTTGAGTTTTTTTACAACTGCCAAAGTGAAAGCAGAGTGAAACCTGAGACATTAAGGATTCCAGAATTGCTGAGAACTTACTACCACTAATACTCAGTAAATGTTATTCTTAAAGGCAAAGTATACCTTTGGTTTTTGGAACCGCTTGATTGTTTTTATCCTATAAAAATATAGACATGTACAATAAAACTAACCTGTGAAAATTTCATTACAAAAGATGGTGGTGTTTTTGAGGTATCATCGGAAATCTGGAGCGGTTATGAACACACAGGAAAAATAATTCGTAAATGGAATACACAATCTGTCTCAGATAGAAATTTGTTTGATTCCCCTTCTCTAAATCGACATTCTTTTGAAGAGAACTGTTTCTCAAAATGGTAAACATGTACATTATCAACAGCTGCAGTGTTTTTTACCAAGTAAGTTTGTGTGGTCATTATTTTTTGGAGTAATTACCAAAGGTAAACAAAATAAAATAAAATACATCAGGACAGTACTGCTTATTTATGTGGATGAGGCCTAGTTCTGGAGACAATCATTTTCCCAACAGAGTTTCATTATCTGGAAATACATGTAGATGCAATAAAGCACCTTGAAGAATCACAAGCTCTACCAAGCATAAGTATCTTTTCTACATTTTCCTTTTGAAATTCTGTTCATCCCTTTGGTTAAGGAAATGCTGGGAATACTTGGAGAAAAAACACAAGGTACTGTACAAGTACATGAAATTTAGGAGCTGAAAGTGCAGTTGAACATGCAGGGTCTAAATTTATGTTGTCCCAATGAATGTTGAATAGTTATCCAAGAGAAAGATGGATGAGTTTTATCTCTCATGTCGGCATTTCTTTACTACAATGCTTTCAAAGGTTGATTACAATTAGCATGCATCGTCATTGGGAGCAAATAAAAATTACCCCCAAAACCTAAAAAGACAATAAAGAAAACCAGGTTTTCCTAATGAAATTAAACGAAGTGCTATTTGCTGAAGGTCTTACTCTTGTACAAAACATGAGCAGCATTTTATGGATACCTTGCTTAAGGCGCTTTTCTTTCTTTTTCTTGTTTTCAAGAATGCATATATATAGATTGACAAAGATACAATAATACATGCTTCACATTTATTCATATAAGTCAATTGCCATGCCTTCATTTTAAAAAATACAAGGAGCGCTATAAACCTTAAATTGTTGGGAAGAGCTCTCTTTGCACTCCTCAAAACCAAAGTCTAAAAAGCAAAATTAAAACATGATTTTATAATATTCGTGTTCCAAATTAGGATAAATATTCGCGAATCACATTTTAGGTTAGTTTGGTGGACTGTTTATCTTTGTAACATGATCAAAGGAAATAAACATCATATTAGTACTTTCACTGCTATTTTTCCCTTAATTAAAAAAAAAATCCAATTAAAATTTAAAGGCGTGTTTTTTTTTGGCAATCCTTAGACAAGGTTAAGGAGTGCGGAGGGGAATGATTCCACTCACATTTTGTTAAAAATGAAGGTCCAAATTGTATCCAGTACTTTGTTATCAAATGTATCTTTGTAAATATCTTGTAAGTTTGATTGAACCTTTCATTTAACTGACTGCAGTGTGTCTCAAAAAGGTTTGTCATTTTATATTTTTCCAAAAGTAATTCTAAAAAAACAATCCTCTACTTAAAATTTGGGACGTTTTCAGAATTGCCATTTTTATGTCGCGCAACTGTACATGTTCTGTGTCGAACCTTTTGAACAAAACTTATAGTCCAAAAAGGGCAAAGTTCATCATTGATTTTAGACGGAACTATTTTTTAAGTCCTTTACCGGTGCAAGTCATTTAAAACCCCTCCCGTGGACTAAGCTAGCACAAATAAAATCGCAGCTTCAAGTTGAATACAAGGCTCTCCCATAATAAGCCTATCTTCTTATCTCAATACGACTGCGGAGCAAAGGGGTTTGAGGTCTGACAAAAGTTTATCAGACAATTCTGGGTCGCCTCGGTGAATTAGGTCAGGGAAGATGCAGAGGAGAAAAGACCAACCGGCATTGATTTAATAAATACAAATTGCATGTATGCTCAGAAGAAGATGAAGAAGACAATGGGGGGAGATTACTAGAGAGCCAGGGTAACATTGTAGTCCCTTTTCTAGGCATAATGCATCTTTTCATAGCCAAATAAAAGCTCTTTTTTTTACAGAATATTTCATAATCCCAAGCTTCTTATGGTCCCTGTTACAATGGTCTCTGCTACAAAGAGCATAATGAAAAGCCATTTTTCTGGTTGTGCTGTTTTGGATCAAATCAAATTTGCACTGCAATGACAATCAACGTACAGTATTATCCCCCCTCTGTGATGCTATTTCCTGTGTTGTATCTTCAGGCTGTTTATTGGCTAATATACTTGGCAGAGAATTTGCATCTCTTTGAAAACCTTGCAATTTGGGCTACAAATCGTCTTCTGCGTGGAAGGACATAACAAAAAGTTACCGAAGAAAGGGCGTAAGCAATAAGTGTGCAAAATTGTGTTTCAAGACAACTGAGTGTGACAGTGTAGTCGGTTTACTGCCATTCATGAGCCATCATATGATGGTTAAATTCTGCATGAAAAGTAGAAAACATCTCTTTGGGGTAATTCTAGCCCCCAAAAATGTAACAGTAATGCCACGTTTTTGTTGTTGTCAGGAGCCACGTTATTGCTAGAAGAAGGGCGTAGACCCTTATACCCTTCTTTCGGGAACACAACAAAATACTCCCATAACAACATATGAACTGAAACTATAAGCCTGAAATCCGGGTAACTTACACATTAAACAAAGAAATAAATTTACGCTTAAAATATGAACAGTAGGTGTACATCTTTGTCGTTGACTTTTTCAGTGACTAGCCCGCCAGACGGCTTGTCATTTCACTAGTCCGTCAGCTTTTTCACTAGTCCTTACTTTATATTCAATATTGATGCTTTTCGACACTGAACTAGCCAGCCGGACCACTTAGAGTGAAGTTTGACTGGTCCTCAGGTGTTTTAACTGGCATTTGATCAGAGGACCACTGTAAAGGGAGAACAGTATGTCATAGACAGTCCCCACACAAACCATGTGTTCAAGATTTTTTTTCATAAAAATAAATAAATAAATGTTTAGTGGATGAAGAGTTTGAAATGGATTTATTCTCTTGCACTCCTTTTTATGAAAGTCAGTTAAAATTTAATCCATCAAATAAGCGTACAAATTGGTTCACTGTTTGAATCTAATTGATACATGTACATATAGGTAATGAGATCCAACACTGAAGATTCAGAACAGGGCAATTTGCATTCTAAGCTACAACTGTCACGCGTAGAATAAAAAATGTGAAAAACAGGAGTCTCTTAAATCATGTATGACTGCATTTAATAGCTGGAGGCACTTCCGGGAGGTAGTGCAAAGTACAAGGCGCTGACGATCTTTTTACATGGAGTTTCCCTATGATCTCATCGCTTGCAATAACCTTCATTAGCTTAAAACTTTATTGTGATAATACGCTTAAACTAGCGCTACTTTCCAACCAAAAATGTAATGCTTGATTTTTTCCCATAATCCCATATAATTACCAATATTAAACATAATTGTATCAATAATGTTTCCTGTGTATTATACACATGCTCAGAGCCTAGCCCAATCACAGGTATGCATAATAACTGCCCTATTTTTCAATCTACAGTATAGAGATCAAAACCATTTTTGCTGAAGATTCAACTACAGTGGAAGTAATAAATTCCATGAAGCATTTCTATTTATTTATTTATTATTATTTGTTTGTATGAACTACTTTTCCTGAATGCAACGTCTGCATAATCTATAACCCAACCCATATTCTACAAGGATGAATACAGCCTACGCCCCATTTCCATTAGTTGGTAAATTTCCTGCTGTCATTACACATCCAATGTTCGTCTCTTCATTAAATTGAACCAATATTTCATATCTGGCAAACCCATTAACTCTAAATACGACTTCATCGAATGATGATTTAGCGTAACATGTTTCAAATGCAACCGAATCTAAACAATACCTGCAGCAAGAATCAATTTCTAAATATTTGTTCTAAACGACGACAGAGCAAAACTGGTTTCAAAGAATAATAAATCTATGTTTTCTTTTTATTGATGACTATTAAGAAAACATAATGAGAATATAGGATGATGGATTTACATGTATACATTGAGGCGATGTCCAAATTTATTGCTCTGGCTGCGGCTATAGCTAAATTGCTTAAAAGGCCTATTCTTGTTGCTGCGGCCGTCAGCCATAGCGGTTGCCGAAATTGCTTGATTTGGACACAGCCGAATAAACAACATAAACATGAAGATAACTAACCAAAGGATTGATGTGTACAGCGATGTTCAATGAATGTCAACAGTGGAGAGCATTATGTCTGAGAATGTGACCAAGACATTAAGAAATAATTCAAAAATGATTACGTCATTCGTATGGGGAAAAGACATTCCCATTCTCTAGTGTTCAATCAACACACCACACAAATTTAACCTTTGAAAATTTTATAAACTCTGGTTGACATGTTTTGCAGAAAACACTTAAAAAAATTATTGTGTTAAGACAGGGATTTTATGATACAGTACATGTTTATTTAAATTTGGCAATCAAAATAAGAACAGAGTGTCTTGGGAATTTGTTTCTTGCAAATGGTATTATTTCACACATGGCAATAATGCTTTTCTCAGGTAGTTTTAAAACATAAGATAAGCTCTTGAGTCTTGAGTAAAAAATCATCATCCTATTGTACTAACATGTATTATCCCTTTAATTTTAAAAGGAGTTTAACAACTGAAAGAAAATGACTGATTCTCTTGAGGTTACCTGTGAGGTACCTTTTAGCACCCGTTTAGGATTTACGGGCCGACAACTGATTGACTAAAGTGTCACATGGAAAGAAACCTTTCACTGGATTACGTGAAACAAGTGAACTATGAATGTTGTCGAGTAAAAATTGTTCCGCAACACCCTCTGCAATAAATTGCTTCTAACCATTACATGCATTACAAGAAAAGGAACAAGAACAAAGAGTGTGGCGGAAAGCTTTTAGCGGACGTAATTTGTCAGTCTGAATCATTTCTTTATCTCAAAGCAAATTTCGAGAACATTTCCAATTTCTTTTATATGAAGACAGTGTTGAAACATTTGGGCTGTGGAATATTTCAGGATTTTTTTTTTTTAAGAATGACTGAAAAGAGATCAAAAGTAAGGATTGAAATGGAAAGCAAATGATGCTTCTAAAAGTGACATCCTTTCAGAAAAATTGCCGGGAGATAAGCTGCAACATTTTCTTTTGACTTAGCTTCTTATGCCCTAAGCTGTGATAGCATATGAACGTGACAATAGCTCCAAAAATGTAGACTACAAAACTTCCTGCTATCCTGAAGAATTTATAAGGGCTCTAGGCTCGACTTTCACATGTTTTCCAAAGACTCAAAGTCCTAACTATAATATCAATTTATGTGTTAACAGTTATTTTTGGAGGATAACTACTACTAGAGAGACTTTTAACATGTTAAAAGTAATGCCACACACAACTGTACATACATGCAAACTTTGAACTAGAAGTAGCAAAAAACCTATTAGATGCTACATGTACATATATGTATGATTTATCAACAGGATTGGACATTTCATTAATGCAAAGCGGCTACATTGTCAGGGTTCTCACCCAGATTTTTTTTTTTTGAACTGTAAGGCATTATAGACCCAAATTTTGGAAGTACTACATGTTGAAATGAGGTCCTCCGAATGTTTTTATCTTTGATTTTAAAAACAAAAATTATGTGCAATCTGGGGCATTCGCAATGGTTTTAAATTTATGATTTTTTATGAATTTGATCGCAAGTCCCCACCCCCCCCCCCCTTCCCCAATAAAAAAACTTATTTAGGTATCAGTTGCAATATGAGCATAAATCTGCAACAGTTTGTGCCTATCGGCCCACTACGCTAGCTTGTGCTTGCTGCATGGGGAGACTCCTGAATACCAGAAATTTTACAAAGTGGACTAAAATTAATAGTGATGGCACCAAACACTCTGAAATAATCCAAAAAGAGCTACATGTACCAAGACCTTCACCTTTTTAAATATTTAAACATTCATATGACCACCAATAGTTTAAAGCATATTCATTGGTTTTGCTACAAAGAAACAAGTTGAACAGTTTTTTTCTACACCTTCTCAGATTCTTGGTGCATTGGCTGAACATTTTCTGAAAGAGGTACACATTTTTTTAAAGCATACTTGATTCAAAAGTGGCGGAAAAATGTAGGTTCATTAACATCTCCACCGCATCTGGTGTGAAAGTATAAATGTGTATGTAGGAGAAAGATGACAGTTGCCTCAGGAAACATGCATATAGAATTCCACAATATGGCCACAGAAGGAAAACACAAAGTGAAATCTTGAGCTCTTGTTTCTATAGGTGCATACATGTAATATTGTACCTTCGTAAAGGTGAGTCTGCACTCGGCTCAAATGCAAAATATGCAAAATGCGAAGCCACAAACACGATGAATTATACTCCCAAATCAGATTGCCAGGCTTCAAGTTTCAGATGCCATGGAGGATATTTTCTCCATTGCTTTGGTGTTGACCTTGGTGTGCTTTTCAAACCATAATGTCCCCTTATATTATGGAAGGACCCCTTTGGAAAATGAAGCTTACAATTTGAAATTTGTGACATACAAATCTTAATTTTGAAATCTCCATTCATGGAGTTACATGAAGAATCGGCTTTGCAAGCATTCAAGTAATTTTTGGAAAGTGAAACAAAACTTCCTTGGGCCCAATTTCATAGAGCTGCTTAACAGCCGATTTTGTGTTTACTGTACCAGCTATCATTGCATAGCGCTGCTAACTGTAAGCATACGGAGGGCATGCTAACATTCCAGTGCTTACTAAAAAAAAGCTGCTACAGTGATCCTGTAAATTTGCTTACCATTAAGCAGCGCTATAACATTGGGCCAAGGAGTTTTCCTTAGTATACATTTAACAGCAGCTTGACATTTTTTTTAATGGGATGTTTATGTTCATTTAGAGGCAAGAAACAAACTTCACACTGTAGAAAGAAGACATCACTTTGACTTACACAAAATATCATCAAAACTTCTTCTGTTTGCATTCAATTAAACATGGAAATTCCTAGTTCTTTAAATATAATTTTGTATATTTTTGTTAATGAGCATAATTTGTGAATTGTTTTTAAAAGTAAGAGCAGTAACCTTTTCAGTTACTGTCATTATTATTATTTCCATAAAGTACTACATGTAATTGTAAACTATACAAGTGCCTCATTTAGCAATCCGCAATAACAGCCATAAGCTTCAACACTTGATATACGTCCTAAAATCATTAATAATATTATTACAAAAACTTCAGTTTGACAAACCATATTTTTCAACAAACAATTTTGCTAAATACATTTTGAACTAAAGGTTTTCTACTCTTATCAAAATAATTTGTTGTCTACTCTTATCAAGAGTAAATATAAACAGTTTGAGTCAGGTAAATTATGCATGTCTAGAAAACTCACAAATTTTAAGTGGAAATTTATTTAAATGTAAATCAAGACTTCTGGAGACAAGTACATAGTAATAACCTGTCCTGCTTCCCTCATTTATGTTTGGCTATTAAGCTTTAAAATTGTCTTACAATTTTTATTAATTTATTTATTTACATATTTTGGGGAAGATTGCAAAACATCTTGCTGTTTTTTAATTTTCTTCACATTGTTTTTCTTCAATGCTACTAGGACGGAAAGGATGCGCAAACAAAATACATAATGTTGACTTGACTGCATCAATTTCTTTCTTATTTTGATTACAGATGAGGTAAATCAAATTTGATATTTTCAGCGAGGGCCACCATGACTGCTTCTCCCATTCAATCCGTTGACATAAGAGTGGAAATGAATTGGCAAGAAGCAATTTAATTTTGTGGCACCTTTTCTTCACTTTTGAAAATAAATGCGTGACTGCACAAAAATATTTGTCATCAATCGTCCGAGAGGGGAAAATGCATTTTTGATTTGTGCATTGTAGGATTCACTCTAGTCTGGCTACAATCAGTGTTGACTGTCAAGTATATTTGTGTGCATATAAAACGTGAATGGCGCTTATTTGATTCCAAGGATAGTGAAATTTAAGCATGACAAATGAAATGCTGCACTCAAAAAGTCGCCATCTTGGCTTTTCTTACTTGAGAAATGTACACGTTGTTTCGATCAATGTTTGATTTGGTTTTAGAAGGGCAAAAAATGCAAAGTCGGTAAAACTATCTCTTGATGAGACGTAGCACCAACTCATACACTTTTTTATTACATGTGTAAATTCCCACCAACGTTTAAAATGTATGTTTGGACACGCAATAGAATTCAACATCAGCCTGTTTATTCACGATATTATATTAAGTGCAGGGAATAACATCTGTTTTAATGAAGTATGTGTATGCACAAGCAAAATTTGACCAGCATTATCTTCAGAGATTGTATGAATCAGCTGTCAATAGAGGGCGCAAGTCAACCAGGAAAAAAACCACTCCATTCCACACAAGAATTTGCTATCAGAGAGTTGCTATGGAAACCACAGACCTCCTGTTACTGGATTTTGTTTATCAAAAGAGGGCGCTATGCCATACATAAATAACATCAAGATGCAAGTATCCGTCTGAAAATGTTTCTCATTAAAATATCAATCAGAGATGTTTCTCTGGAAAAACGGCTCGCACCGATTATCATTGCCTCACCAAAAGTCACTTCGCATTGGCTTTTGCGTGAAGTATGAACCAGGCTTAACTGGTTTTATCTGAGCCAAGAGTTTGGGGATTTTTGTGGCTACAGGAAGATTTCCGATCAAAATACACATACAGTTAGTTTTGATGACAATATTGCACCCAAGTTGTGACGTCATTCACAAGTCACCGACCAAGACCGGCTCATGCTCTCTTGCGCACTCAAGCATGATCACTTGCAGGCAGGCTTGGTTTTAAATTGTTGTCAAGGACTTTTTTGTAATTTTTTTGTATTATCATAAAATCCATACATATTTAGCGACTTCGCACTGCCAATTTGGGCTTGCAAATTGTTAACTTCATTTTTTTTTTTATAAGGATCGACTTATTTAATCTTTTAGTCACAAAGTATGTGAGCCATTGCTAAGGACAACAGAGATATCTCCCCGTGCACAGGCTGGTTTATCGGGCCGATTCACACAAATTGTGGGCCGATATGCGCAAATTTCAGCCAATGCACACACTAAAATAAATATATAAATAACTTTTCTTTTTTACCAATTACACAAAAATCATCAAGAGAAACCCAGAATGCTCCCCGATTACACAGTAGGTTTTTTAAACCAATTTAAACACCAAGTAGAAAACATTCAAAAGACCTCATTTCAATTCAGGCGTCCTTCAGCCAAACTTCCAAAGTATGGGTCCAGAATGCCCAAGTTTTTAAAAAAATCCTCTGTAGAACCCTTGACAACAACCATTGGCAAGACAATAACTCCACCAAGATTGCAGACATTCAGTATTTATATTCAGATTTGTAATAAATATGGGTTGAGGAATAAAGATGATTGATTTATGTTGCCATTGTGTAATTACTCATCCCATCAACATCAACATGCCCAGTTGCAGTTGTAAAAGTAAATACTTGGAAAGAGTTTATCAAAAAGGCAAAAAATGAAGTAAAATAAATCAATTATACGGACATATGCACAGGATTCCTTGAAAAATGGGGGGGGGAGACTCCTATGGATCATTCAATGACTTACAAAACAATTTTGAACACTGCTTTTAGATCATTGAAAAATACCAATCAAAACAAATGTAGACTGACTAAATTACTATTCGTGTACTGACAACAGAGGGCGCTCATCCAGATTTACAGTATACTTGTACATTTCTTGATCACAACCTTTTTGAATTTATAGACCTACCTGTACATAAACAGTGTTTATGCTGTTCAATAAAAACAAACAAAAGTTTAAGATTACAATTTAGGAAATTGTACAATTTCCTCAATTTACTTTGAATAAGTTCGATTCAAGTTCACAGTTTCAAATATTTCACTGTATATTTCAATAGGACTGAGGTTTATTTCCTTCCAAACTGGATGCTGGAACTGGAAGATTTTAAGTCATGACTTAAATGCAAGTTTGTTATAGTCTGATAGGTCATGCAATAAAATGCAATAAACATGTTCTGACTACATTCGGGGGAGGAGTAGCTCATCATAAACTGAATGGAGTATTAAATTTACAGTGTTCTTAAAAAATGCACTTGATCTGACCGAGGAACAATTTTGCAAATGGGAGCTTAGAAACTTCCAATGTGGAATTTTGTAAACCTGTTGAGTCTCTTGAGTGATGTCACACAAAACGTTGTTTGAGTCAGATACCGTTAGTGTTAAAGGTATTGTATACTTTTGGTAACAGCTCAAAATCAGTGTCCACATTTTGTGTGATTCAACATATGCATGAACAAACAAACCTGTGAAAGTTTGAGCTCAATTGGTCATCGAGGTCACGAGAAAATAGTGAAAAAAGACCTTATGTGTTTTCTGTTTTTCAAACATCGAGTTTATTATCACGCGTGATAAAAACTATTGTTTTACTCATTTCTCAGAAACGATAGCATTTTAGGCAGAAATATTTTAAGGAACCCTTTCTACCATTACTGACTTTAAATCATGTAAGTTATGTGTGAATCTGTGAACATTTATGTTTTTCGATCTTACCAATAGTGTACAGGGCCTTTAAGCCCTGTTCATACTTCCTGCAAATGCTTCGTGCAAAGCGAATTTTCCTGTGTCACAATTGGAAAGACAGCACAAACCGATTAATGCATCAGTAAAATTTAATTTGCATTTGTGCAGTATGAACCGGGATTTACTGTGTAATGAATATTGTATCCTTGTCATTTGATCGATGGAACATGCATTATGTGTCATCCTTTATTTTGCCATGTTCACCATTCTGACACTCCAAAATTTAATATAAGAGTCCTTTAATATTGATAAATTTGGACGCTTGGGTAAGGGTTGCTTCGCAGTTGTGCTTCACATGTAATAATAAATCTTAGATTGAGTACCGTATGTATTGATTGCATAATTGTTGAAATAAATTATAAAATATTCAAAACTTTGTGTTATTAAAAAAAATTATTATTGTTGAAATAAATAAATTAATTATATGAAAAATATCAAATGACAAGGATCTATTTGTAAGGTATATAAAACAAATATAGGATGCATTTTCTTTATAAATACAATATAGAGAAAATTATCACTCGGTGAAATCTTCGCCGCATGAAGTGGAACAGTCCAGATTTCACCTTGTGACCTTAGATGATCTATAGTCTGCTATATTTTGTACTCTGCATCCAATATTTGTATATATTATTAACATAATTATTGTGTCATTGTTTATTTTCAAATTAATAATAATAATAATAATAATAATGGAAACTTATAAAGCGCCGGTATCTGCCGCAAGCGGCGCTCATGGCGCTGCTCTTGCAAAAACAACCAACATAAAAGAAAAAGTAGCATTACATAAGTAGAAAATAGACTTGAATATGCCAAGTGAATTGAAAGTTTCACAGTTTCAGGTAGGGAGTTCCAAAGCCTTGGTGCTGCGATATGGTAAACTTCTCTCCCCCCATTGATGATTCGCCATTTTTTCCTGAAGAGGTTTTTGTTGTGCGGACCGTAAGCCACGATGCCCCCCGGGGCATATAATCCATGAATCCATTAATTATTTAAATAGCATTTTTGCATATTTTAAAAGACATGTTTGTCTCTAGAGCCCTAGGTACTTCCTCCATCATTGTACTAGTACTACTAAAACATGAACTCAGTCAGTCATTAATTTAAAGTCACTCTTGCTTGGTCTTCATCACACTTCAGCTTCAGGAGTTCAGTTAAAAAATACCTTTTTTCTTTCAATTCAATTTTAATCTTATTTAAAAAATACGGATTATGAGATTGAGCGGTAGGGGCTGTACAGAGAATAGAACTACTACTAATATGGATGAAGAAAATACTCGTACTTGCACTTGTATAAATATAATAATAATATGGTTTTTGTTTGTTGTAAAAAACAATCTCTCGCGCTTCTGCTGTAGTTCGGCCTCCTGCTGCATGAATTACATGCTACCTGCCTGCAGCGCCACCAACGCGGTGCGACAACTCGACCATCGTACCCCTCAAAAACACACACCATACAATGACTAAAAATAAGACATTAATCAAAAAAACTGTCCCTTTTGATACCATCCTGACTTTATAATGAATATATAACTGAAATAGCATCAAATAAATTTCAATTTCAACAGCAAGTAAAGGACAGAAAACGATATTTTCAAAAAATTATTTACTTACCACACGTTGAAGTGTAGTGGTACCCGGAAAAACATGCACAAAGAGATTGAACAGGCGCCGCCGATTGTGCATGCGCATACGGTATGCGCTAGTGATAAAAAAATATGAAAGAACTAGCCCGCGTGCTTTACCCTAGTTGCCATTTGTCATTTTTCAACGTGAACTCCAACATGATTAAGTCATCCAAAATTAATGTAAACTCATAATGAGGTACTTAAATTTTTTGAATTTTGAATTATCTTTATATTTTTTTATTTAAGAATTTTATTTTATAGCACTTATTATTTTGTTGTATGAGTTGTGTAATTAAGGGACAAGTAGATACTATGGTAAAACAGCAGTTAAAATGGCCGCCTCCATGTTCAATGATGATCATCGAGCGTTTGTCAGGTGGTGGAACTATCAAAAATTATTTCGGTATGTCTGAAATTTGACCCTTTACGTGTTATTTTGTTGTTAAAAATTAACTAGTGATAATTGTAAAACCAAGCTGTTTGCCTGTGAGGTACAGCCGATTGTGAAGCGAAGGTAAAAAGTTTTTTTTTGACAGTGCATGCAGAGAGATGAGTGAGACTGAGATTATTATTTATACTGCCCTCTATTGACAATAATAGCAAACAACAACATTCAACATTACATATCAAATCATGTTAGAATATTACACTATTTAATAATAAAAAATTTTTTTACAATTCAAACTGTCCAAATTTGTTTGTGTGCATAAAGTGTCATTAATGTGATTTTTAAAAGACACACACATTTTTTACTTTTAATTTTAGTGATGATTTTTCATGTTGAAAACTTTGGATCAGTTCTATTTTCTTAATTTTATTTGTTGCCGAGGAGGATCGACTGACCAGTGTTTCAAAAGGAATAATGTTGACAAATGATCAAGCACTTTTCTTAGTTTTATAAACTATATTTCCCGATTTCTCATTTCCAATACAGTTTACCTTGATTTGATCTTGAATTGAACTTGAAGAGAATGCAGTTTGACATTAGTGAGTTATGACAACGTCAACAGGAATCTCACAAAATGGAGTGTTACCGAACATTGGCCAAGGTCATTTCAATGGGAAGACCAATCAAAATGATTTGCCTGAAGAGGAATTCATCCGACCTCGCAAGATTCCCCATCAAAACATTGTACACCGCCTCTTTCATCGGCAGACTCACCGATGCAAACCAGGAACACAATTCCACATCGCTAGATACTTTCACCAGAATGTTTTTCCAGGGTTCACTGTTGTAAATGTTGAGAAGCCGCCATGTTTTTTGAGAAAGTTCTCTCCAGATGGACAATATTTCATTGCCTTCTCCTCAGATCAGACCTCCCTAGAAATCTACAGATTTCAAGGACCAGCAGCAGCTTGTGATTTGCTTCAAAAGATCAGCAAGAAGGCTCCTGTAGATGTAGTGGAAGCCCAAGGGATCCGTGGACAGCTTTTCCAGAGATTCTTTGCCTTACAGCATGTCGTTAGTGTCACACCAAATGGAGAGCATCTTAACCGAGAGTGTAGCCTTTTTACAGACGATGGTCGCTATGTCATTGTAGGATCTGCAGCTTATGTGCCTGATGAACCCTACCCACATTTCTACGATGTTTACCGTAACAATGAGTCTGTCTCTCCCAACCCCCGCTCACCACTTGAGGATTATTCCCTACACCTGGTTGACCTGCAGTTGGGGATTCTTTGCGACTCTAGAACTTTCAAATGCGACAAGATCTTCTTGTCACACAACCAGGGGCTCTATCTCTACAAGAATATCCTAGCTGTTTTGTCCGTTCAACAACAGACAATTCATATCTTCCAGGTGACACCTGATGGAAATTTTATTGATGTCCGAACTATCGGTAGATTCTGTTATGAGGATGATGCTTTGGTGCTTGCTGCTGGTCAGGACGGACAGCAACCCCCTCACCCATCAACCTCAAGACCCTACAGGGACACTTGTATCAACTCCTTAAAACACAGACTCCTTGCCTATCTATGGAGACGTGCCAACTACCTTGGAACACCAAGTGCAATGAGGCGATTCTTCCAATACTTTGATTATTTCCGCGGGCTTCGCATGTGGAAGATTCAATTGCTGGATGAGAACCACCTCTTGATCAAATATGCCAGTGAAGATGTGGTGACACTAAGAACACAAGATCCCAATTCCCAACCATCCTTCTTTGTCGTTTATAACATGCTGACGACAGAAGTAGTGGCTGTTTTTGAGAATACATCCGAAGAGCTCCTGGAACTTTTCGAGAACTTCTGCGATCTTTTCCGCAATGCTACCCTTCACGCTCATGCACAGTTTACCTGCTCCGCATCCAGCAATATCTACGCTCGGCAGATCCAGAGGCGGTTTAAACACACCATTATCAATGCGAGATACGGTGGACATACAGAGGCAGTCAAGAGGCTGCTAGCCCAGCTACCAATCAGCTCACAGTCTTATAGTAGCAGTCCTTATCTAGACCTGTCTCTATTTAGCTACGATGACAAGGGAGTGTCTGTGATGGAGAGACCCAAGGCCTGTGGTGACCATCCTATAAGGTACGGTTTGAATCAAACCTGAAGAACATTCCTTAAAACTATTTGATGGAAGTGTCGGGAACACTCGTTTATTTTGAAGAAATACTCGTACAAATTTGGGTTGCATCGGTGGCTTGTGGCTCACCACTGTGGCCCTGGTTTGATTCCCAGCTAGGGCCATATGTGAGTAGAGTTGTGCATTGGTTCTCTTGTATGTCCGGATGGTTTTTCTCCGGGCCTTACGGTTTTCTTACCTCCGGAAAAATCTTACTCTTTTAATCTCTTGCTGTGCTTCGTGGTCATACAATGTACATGGGTCGATGTGGCTTGCTGCCACAGGCACCCTTGCATGTGTGCGGCTCGAACATGTTGTAGCCTCATCCTTCCCAATTCAGATTCTCAGCTGCGAGTAAGGATGATTAGCTTACAAAATTATTATTATTCATAAACTTTCATCCCATGAAATTGTAAAATTAGTTGAGTATCAACAACAACAAATAATTTAATACAATCTGACCCTATTTTGTTAAGCAGTACATTGTGTTTTGATTTTTCTAAATGTGTTTCCTCTTCTGTTTTTTCTCCTCTGGTTTGAAGGTTTTACTCGCGTGATTCTGGCATCTTAAAGTTCAAGATCCACGCAGGGATGCTTGGCCGTCCATCCCCGCCCTCAGCTCGCCGACTAGTTGCCTTCACCTTCCATCCCTACGAACCTTTTGCAATATCTGTCCAGCGCACCAACACCGAGTATGTGGTCAACTTCCATGTGAGGCATCAACCTATGGACTAAGAAGGAGCTTTGTCCTTAATTAGCTCATAGTAGAAAAGATTGGCGACTGGAGTCACGTTACTTATAGTGGGTGTACAATGTAAACAAACCATGAAGCCACGCCCAGTGTGCGTGGAAAAGCATAGCTTTTTCCACACCTACGGCAGAAGCACTCGGAAGTAGCCATGCTTTTCAACACACATTGTGCGTTGCGTTCTTGGTTTGTTTACATTGTATACCCACTATGAACCACGTGACTCCGGTTGCTGATAGTGTCTATTAAAAACTTATTAGGAAATTTGGGACATTATTTTGTTCCCAAAGACTTGGGGTTTTGCCAAAGCAACAATTTTCTAGATTGTTGTAAAAAGTTTCTACTACTCTGTTTTCAACTTATGTGTAGGGTCACTATTAAGCTAGAAGAAAAGAAAGAGTAAGAATGAACAAACATTTTTGCAATATTTGTATATTTTGGTTTTGTTTCAGAGTTAATCTGAAATAGTTTAAGTGTTGGATTCTGTACTTCTTATAGAAAGTAAAGGAAAGGGGTTTGGAAATAATCTCACAAAATTTACATATAATTACCTTTGAACTTTTCTCTCCCTACCTTATAGGAATAATTCCAACATTATTATAGAAATTTACAATGTTTTCTAACATTGGCATTTTATGGTTTAAGAAATACCAAAACAGTAATTTGAACATGTATACATACCTGTGAATATTTAGGGAAAGAATGAATTCAAAATTTTTCAAAGACCCTTACCATATAGAGTTTGAGTAATGTACATTGGTTGCATAAACAAGCATAGCTTTGGCTACAATTTAGTCTCAATTTCTTGAGTTTATGTTTTCCAAAGCAACACTGAAACTAGCTCTGTATTCCGGGTCTTATAACAACACAGTTGTGTAAGGCAAATTTGGATCATTCTAATGTTGTGGAATAAGTAATTGAAGGAAACAAAGTCCAGTGTTTTTTAGGCATGCAAATTCTCAACTGTTTGAACCTGCGATCTCCAGATTAACGTGTCGGTATTTTACCAACTGAGCTATCTAGCCCTAGTGTTGGCGGTGTCCCTATTTTGTCAATATCTTTGTTTGGCGGTTCCAGTCAGAAGCCATACATACTGCAACTGCCATGTAGTCAGGGATCACACCCAAGTTTACGGTACAACCTGGAAAGCCGCAGTATAGGGATCACCATAAGGGGATGCGACATTTTGTTTCAAATTTTATGAGTAATAAACACAAGGGAAACTGACTGGGTAAATTTTAATTCAATTTTAGGGTGAACAAAGAAAAATTTACTATATCAGTTTTTGAACTGTGACCTCAAGATTAATGTGCCAGTGCTCTGCCAACTGAGCTATCTAGCCCTAATATTAGTGGACTCCCTATTTTGTGAATATCTTCCTTTTCCCATAATTTTAATGCCATAGGAAACTGAAAAACACTATACAAAGTTTTACATTCAGGCAGTTCCTTCTTTTGCAATATCAAAGTTTCAAGTCTGTTTTTTAAAGTTTTTTTAAAGATTTCTTATTCTCAGCCGGTGTATAAACTGGGTAGTAGTTGATATGGAATGAAGGTCAAATATCATCATCATCTTCCTATACTGTGCAGAAACCTTCTCCAAAGTATACTCACACATTAGTTGAAGGGCAAGCAGGTGCAGACAAAACTCAAGGCATGAAAAACTGATGTGCACTTAAAAACAGATCTATAGGCTATTTAGTATTTTGTTTGGGTGATTAGTTGAATGTGACCCCGTTTTGTCTTTTCGTGAAGGCGTCCAGGGTTTGTGATTCAACAACTTGCTTGTGTAGTGAATTTTACAGGGTGTCTGGGAGAAAGGAGCCTTTCAGTAAGTTTGTGCGGGTGGATGGGACAAGGAGTTTCAGATTATTTCCTTTGGTGGATGAGTTGGCTGGAATTTAGCCCTTGTAGGAAGCCAGTCTCTGCTGCACTGTTTTGTGCAACGGAGGAGTTCAACTTTGGGTAGCTGGAATTATGCCACGACTGTCAACAAGATATTTATCCTAACGCTGTAAACTTGTGTGCCGTTTCTTGTTGCTTGATTTCAACGTTTGAACTGTCTTCTCAAAGTGTCTGAACACTGTGGTTGCTCAAGTGTATTGTTATTAATTTCACTGCGTTTGTATGGAGAAATTGGATTGTGAATGAATAAAGTTTCTAACTTTGTTGAGAGTAAATTGTAGGCTTTGCTTGTTTATCAGGATGTGTTATCATCTTGTCTGTGAGTTTGTTTTTCAGATGGGTAGGTTGGCTTGTATAAAATGGTTTATAATTTCTGTGGTTTGGGCTCTCCTTTATTTGTACAGTTAATGTGAGAATGTAATTTTATTTGTTCATTATTAAAAAGGGGAGCGAGCACGCGGGGGCGCCCTAACCAAGGCCCGGCCGTACACAGTGCACTATATACAAAACGTGTTTGTGTTGTTTTTCAGGCCGTCGTCCGGTGTCCGGTGCCGGGTTGGTTAGCAGTGTCAGTTCGTCCGTCAGTCGAGGGGTATTAACGATGGAGGTTGACCCTTTCTACAAGATCTTGCCTAAAATCGTAAGTATGAGCTGAAAATTTCAATTATCTATATGTTTGGGAGGCTCAGAGGCCATGGGAGGAAGCATCCTCGTGATCACTCCCAACCACCACGGGATGAGGTTCATTCCGCTGTCAATGTATTTTGTAATCGTCTCCATCCGATATCCACGAACGAAGTGGCGGCCGGTTGCCGTCCGTACGCACACTTAAATTACGAAAACCAGACTGCAAAGCATTTAAAAATAATGTTTGCCAAGGGCATACGGTGTACGTGTTGATTGTGACCAATGATTGAATGCATAATGGAGCTATATTAATAGGAAGGAATAAAGCGAGAATTTTCGATGGGTCAATTTAAGCTAAGAATACAAGGTAACTTTGGAATTTTATATATTTGTTTTCTCTTCCTGCAGGAATTACATGCACACATCAATGGTTCTATTAGCACCGAAACACTAGAGGAACTTTTGGCAAAGAATCAGCAAGAAGGAAAGAAGCGACTAGACATAACAGCATTACAAAGATGGAAGGCTGGCTTGGACGAGAAAGGAGAATCAATGACTTTGGATGGGTAAAATAGGCAGTGTCCGAATCAAGCAACATTGGCTATGGCTTTTGCTTGGCATGCAGCAATGTTAAAGCAGCATATACCTTTTGCCATAGCCACAGCCCTCAGACAAAAAGTAATTTTTCAAAATTTTGTGGAAAGCAGTAGGCCCCTAGACAGGGCTTGAATTTGGGGGGGGGGGGGGATTTGGGGGGCTTGTACCTCAAAATGTTTATAATTATAGGACCAGATTGTTTTTTTACAAAACCAGAATTGAAAAAATACCTACACAGTTTAAATTTGAACAAGCACTAAGAGCTCATTTGTTTATTGGATAAGTATTCTTCAACAATAAGCATAATTTAAAAAAATTATTTTCAGACAGAAAGTCAACATTTGAACAAAATCACAAGACAGCTGGACAGCGTTGTAGCCACGCCGGTCGGCGCCGGTCGGGTGTAACCGGCATTTGCTATTGCCGACCGCCACACAGACTAGATGAACATCCTACCGACCGGCACAAAATGCAACAAAGTTACAATAAAATGAACTACCTCTTTTACACAGTCGATCGCTTGTTCAGTTTGAACGGTAAACTTGTTTTTCCCCAGTTGTCAATGATTAAATAAAACACATTTTCAACCCAAAGGAAGCCGACAGTTGGATGTCCTTTTCTTTAATGTTAGCCCCAGACAGCTGGACACGTCAGGGAGAATGATTGACCCTCCAATTGAGACCCAATTACTCTTATCTATAATCCTCTGCAGTTTGTTACACAATTGTTTTAGTTTGCAATACTCTTGCTTCACTCAAATAACAAGCCGCGTGCGTGGTGTCTTTGTAGCTAATCCTCTACAGTTGTTATACAGTTGTTTTACTTTGTAATACTCTTGCTTTACTCCAAAGCGAGCCGCGTGCGCGGTGTCTGTGTGGTGTTGTGACCTGGTTTTGTGACTCTTCGGAGTGGGTTTCGTGTTCTTTTAAACCTGGAAAGTGTGTTGACATCTGCTGGCTTTTAGATTTAATGTTTGTTTTTGAATAAGATATGATTTATTAACATTTTATTCATGCAAATTGTTCCATCAGGTTTACCACCCATGGGGAAACCCCTGGCCAATTTTCAAAATAGTATTTTTTGGTAAATTGCTTTTTTCAGAGTACAACTAATAGTTTATTTATAGCCTTCAGGCCTTTGTTAAAATAACATGTTTGGCCTTTGTGCTCTATCTACTGGCTTTGGAGCCCTCCAAATGTTGAAGCCTATTGAAACTGTAATGAAGTTTTAAATAACAGATTTACATACCTTAAAATGCATTACAAAAATCATGTCTCAGAAAACCCATACAAATCCATTTTTAAAGCAGTAAAATTAAAAGCTTCGCTCTATTTTGATTGTAAATTAGCCGGCACTCAAAAAGTTCTAGCTACAACCCTGCAGCTGGACTTGTCCAGTCATGAAGTTACTGACCAAATGCCAAAATCATAGGCCTCGGTTCCTGTTGTCCAGTGTTAAAGTTTGAGTCTGGTAGAATTTGCAAAGCATGCAAAGAGAAGTGATACAATTAATTTGATTCCAAATTAAATAAGTCTACCTTTTCTTAACGTTCCGCCAGGTGCTTTGATATGTTCAGGCTAATCCATCAGTTAGTGGACAACTGTAAGGCAGTTGCCATAGTAACCCGCAATGTTATCAGGGAGTTTGCAGAGGATGGTGTTAAGTATCTTGAGTTGAGGAGCACCCCAAGAGATGTGCCAGAGACGGGTAAGGAGACGGGTACACGTTGGCGCAAAACTTGTTCCACTCAAAATTGTTCGCTTAAGTGGAACCTACCCCAGGTGATGATGATGCCTTCTTTGTGAATGGAAGTCACATGTCACAGTGTTTTAGCTCTTTGTAGACTGGGTCTGGGTTTCATTTGGTGCTCGATATGTGGCATGGTGTGAGGAGCGTCGTGGCCGAGCGGTCAAGCACACTGGACTCGAGCTGTGGTATTTCTGATCAGCAGAGTGTGGGATCGAGTCCCTGGTTGTGGCACTTGTTTCCTTGAGAAAGACACTAACCATTTTTGTTTCCTAAACTTCGGATTTGATGTAAAGGCTTAGGTCCTGTGCAATGTGCATAAAAGAACCCAGTACACTTATCGTACAGAAAATGGGTTCGCCCTCGCTTTTGCTGGTAAGGTCGACTGCATCTTATTGCGCCACAGCACCTTGCAAGTCTTACAATTCGAACAGAGCTCCACATCTCAACATCTTGTATAACAAAAAATTTAGAACTTTGAGATGAAGAGCTGTATAAGAACTGTGTATTGTAATCATGAATATGATCTGATAAAAGTTTATCAGATGTTGTAAACATCAAAACCGAGGTCCAGTGGGCTTGATAGAAACGATCAAATTTTCTCTTTAGGACAGGTGGCTAAAATGAGACTCTGCTATAATCGATCATGATTGTTGTTTTGTCAGGAATGACCAAGAGAAGTTACATTGAGACTGTACTCTCTGCGATACATGAAAGTAAAGATGCTGGACTTGATATTATAGTAAGGTTAGTTCGTTCACTTGTAAGTCCACACAATATGGACAGGGCTTTGGCTCAACTGAACTTCATTGGTTAAAATTGGTGATGCAAGTACCAGATTTGATGATTATATGTCTGCATCATAAACCTCACACTGTAACAGCTACTCCTTTAAGAAGTGGGCACAATTTCATCGAGCTGCTTGCCGTGTAATTCTGCGCTAAGAGACCATAGAGCTATGTGTTTTATTGGGCGCCATATAAGTGCAGAATTACACGTTAAGCAGAGTCGGGAAATTAGACCCTGAAGGCTTTTAAAAATAATAGAGGGGCTGGATCAAAACATGACTTAATGTAGGGTCATAGATTGCTTGTCAACATAATGCTGATTTATAGGCAAAATTATAAAGAAAGATACAATACAGTGTCTACTTGCTGAGGAAACAGCAAAAAACTGTCACAGTATTTTCGCAAGAGTGTTAAATCCATCCACGTCTAGCGAAGTGACCAACCGCATTTGCGAACCGAAAACAACCATCAGAAATTTGAGAACCAGTCAAGCATGAATTGTTTCTCAGATTCAAATGTTTTTGGGTTGAAAAATATCCAAACCATATTACTTCTAAGCGAACCTTTCTCAAAATAGTTTATATTATCAACAGCTGCAGTTTTTATTGTCAATCATTTTTTAGAGTATTTACCAATCTATGACCCTTCCTTTAAAAGCATAGGCTGCACTTAGCAAGAGCCGCAGCTTCCATTTTGGACATAAGGAAAATATATCACTAGGGGCTGATTGCACAAATAGCTAAGAATGATCTCAATCTCTTGATCACTAAGCAACATGTGATGTCACGGGACAATTCATCTTAAATCAATCTGACTATTTATAAAATCGGTCCCTGGTCCCAGGATGTTGGAATTTGGGGGGGGGGGGGTTATAACCCCCACACCCCTCCCCTCACTTTTTGTGCACTATTTTATATGTAAATACATTCATTGCTGTTTTCTTCAGGTTTATGATAACAATTGACAGGGGAAGGGACCTCAAGACTGCCCAGGAGACTGTGCAACTTGCCAAGGAGTTCTACGCCTCCAGTGGTGGCGCCGTGGTTGGACTTGACTTGAGTGGCAATCCACACGTATGTTGGGATTGTATATCAAGTCGGTGATTTTCGCTCAGATGTGGCATTAGGCATTGAATACTCCTGGTCCAATTTCATGGCTCTGCACACCGGCAAATTCTGCGCTTGCGATGACCATTCTCCGCTTACTGTGCAAGTGCCGAATCCAGAATAATTTAAGATGGAAAAAAAAAGGACATTTTATAGAGCTACTGTGGTGAGTGACTTGGTGGCATGGGACAAACGGACAGTGGGGAATTGAGTATTATGGGATTTATGAGGGAACGTGGCTTATTATGTATCTGGGGCCCAAGTGGAAATCTGAAAAGAAAAAAAAAACTGAGCCAGAATCTAGGCTTAAACCATCATTGCAACGTGTACATAAATTTACCTGTCGATAGTGCCTATAACTGTAACCAATGTGTGGTTGTCCATTACAGAAGAATGATGCCAGGGACTATATCCCTTTTCTACAAGAAGCAAGAGAGAGTGGTTTGAAATTGGCCATCCACACTGCAGAGGTGAGTTAAACCTTTTTTTACACATATTTTTCCCAATATTCAATAAAACCACTCATTCACTTAGTGTTAGCCAGAGGGGTGTCATTTACATGTGAATGTATGTAAATGAAAAATTTGGATGCCCAGTTCTTAAAATTCCAGCAAATCTTGACACCCTTTAACCAAATCCTGGCTTAAACCTTGCATTCACACTAAGGGTTTGCAGGGGCAATCTCATTTTGTTGAAATAAACGAAGAAGAAACAAATATTATTTAAAAAAACTTTATCACTGTAGCTCGCAAGCCTGAGGAAAACCTGTCAACAAGGGTGCTTGCTATGTGAACCAGAAACACTATGGGGTAAACCCTTTTTTTTCCCAAGATAATAAAGTGTTCTGGGGTGGATTTCACAAAACTCATCCCAACTCTTTGTGAAATCCACCCCTGGATCCTTTACATGCACTACCAGTCTACGGACCTACTACTAAATGTCCCATCCGAAGGGCAAAACAATTGACACATAGTGGATATACAATGTAAACAAACCAAGCAAGCAACGCGCAGCAGCCATGCCTTTAACCGCTCGTCCACGACACACAGATGAAAATGTTTTTTTCTTTGATGCATGCAGTGAGTAAGCTACTGAAACAGTCACTTTTATATCATATATCAACCATAAATAAAACAAACTCTCATGGTTGCAGGATGTATTTTGTTGCTGTACCTCTAGATTCCCAACGTCGCAGAGAGTCTTGCCCTAGTCCAGCTTCCTCCAGATAGAATTGGCCATGGGACGTTCTTACAGCCTGAAGACGGTGGATCACAAGAGATAGTGGACACAGTAATCAAACATAAAACTCCATTAGGTACCTACTATATGAATCATTCTCAAATGCTCTAGAATCTATCCCCTTGGCCCAATTTTATGCTAAGCAAAATGGTAGACATGGTGTTGTCGTGCTTAGCAGCAATTCTAATAATTAAAGACGGGTTACTGGAGCTGTATCTATTGGGATGTGAAGTAGGCATTCAACAAGCAAATGTTTTGTTATATTGTAATGGTCTGCACTGATCTATTGTTGCATCAAAAGAGGAGCTTACTGAAATGGTGTCCATTCGACACTCTATAACCTTTGGCACTCCCCAATTCAAAAAATAAGTGCCATTCACAAGTTGCTAAATTGTATATAAATTACAAAGAACCGTGTCTGCTTTGTAGCATCAGGTCAGGTAACACATATTGATGTATTTGGAATGAATTCATCTTGTTCTTTCATCAACAGAGCTTTGTCTTTCTTCAAACATTATCGGTCAAACTGTAACAAGTTTTGACAATCATCATTTCAAATTCTGGTACGATCAAGGCCATCCATGTGTTATTTGTGTAAGTATATGAAGTGCTTCGCAGGGCATCATGATTCTGCTTACAGCGTTGGCACAAAATTTAAGCAGTAGCTGTGTAACATGATGTAGGGAATCACACAAGCTGTGAACTTCTATTTCTATGATGATTCTCATCAAATCCTGTTCAGAATCTAGATGAGGCATTAGCACATTGGATGCAAGACACACATGGGTCGTTTACGTGCATTGATAGTTGTTTTATAACAACACACGGGACCTACGTCCTATCTGAAGGACGAAGCAATAAGTGTCTTGCTTAAGGACACAGTGACAAGACTGGGACTCGCACCAGAGCTCAATGCTCTTAACCCCACACCTATTTATTAATTTGCAATACTAAATGTAAGCCATGCAGCATTTTGCATTAAATGGCAGCAACTAAGTCTGGGAGACACGTTGTCCTAGGGTCTATATTATAAAAAAGCAACACCTTAATATTTAAGAGAGCAAGTCAAACTTTTCCTCTTCATATTTTTTGCTTTCTAGACGGATGATAAGGGAATATTTGCCACAAGCCTTTCCAAGGAGTACCAGATCACTGCTTCAACGTTCAACTTGACCCGAGATCAGGTGTGGGAACTCTCGCTCAAGAGCATCGAGGCAATATTTGCAGGTGTCGTGATGAAAGATAAACTCAGAAATCTTTGGGCCAACGAAAAGTCAAAATTAGAGTTTTTGTTAAAGTGCAAATGAGTAAAAGAGAATAACAGGGTTTTATTAAGGTAACAAAAAAGTGGTGCTTGTGCTGTTGTCTTCAAAATAAAGATTAACAAATATATTAAATTACAATGCATACAGGTTATTGAATGTTGAAGTGCAGAAAGGACACAAGAATAAAAGTCAAACAACTTTGTTGTTTAAAAAAATAAAATGGGATTTTGGTTCCCCCACCACCAAGTCTGCAATATATCACTTTTGACAAAATCTATAAAAATTCAATTAATTAAATTACTTTCTTTTACTTCACACGTCATTATAGACAGAGTCCTTTATGAGTTACACATGATTTTTTTACGTGTTACAATTGAGACTATAAACTGGAAAGAAATTATTAACTATTATTTTGTTTTGAGGGTTTTTTTAAATTCTGTAAACACAAAAGTTATCTTGCTACATCCCAAAGTCAATATTGTCATACATGTACGATACAATTGATGACACTTTTCTAGTACATAAAAATAGATTATCAGGGTGAAAGGCACTTTCCGAATACATAACATAGATCGTACATGTATGACCATGGCTGATAGGACGTTTCATTGATATATATATATATACACATAAAGGCTGTTTAGAACATTGAATTGACTGCTATGGCCGTGTCTGGTGACAGCTATAGCCGCATACTGGTTGCGTGGTTTCTGAGGTTGCTGGCCGGTTATTATTGAAAGACCAACTCTCTGCGAAGGGAATAGTTTGCTGAACCTTTCTTGGATCTATTCATAGAAATTGCCCTTGTGTTTGAATAGATTGGTATTTTCGAGTGAAAAGCTACTGCAACATGGGGCTGTTCGTGCGATGTTCACGGAATCCCGGCCGACCAGCATTCTCTCTCAAAACAATACCGTGCTCAAGGGGTTAAAACCTATAGTCAGTCATTGCATGTGTCAGCAATGGTCTTCCATAGTTTCTCCACCCTACCTTGAGCACCAGGCTCGCCCCACAGCTCCTGTAGAAACCTCCACCCCCTTTCCTGCGTGATCAAGATGTACTCGTTACCCGGTTGTAAACGATAGTTGTGCAACCCCAGCACCAGATCTTGTGAGATCTTGGCTACCATACAGAGGTATAGTAGACTCATTTCTTCTGCCGTGAGAGGTATGAACGATTGGTACCCTGCCAGAAAGTAACCGGTAGCAGCAGTGGGATTGTCTGTGTTGGAGTACATCATGCAGCTCAAAGCAGTGCTGACTTCAAACAGAAGACAACTGTAAACCATATCTGAGAAGTCAATGACACCTGAGATGTCATACTCGGGGCAGGGCTTCATCTTTTTGTCTGCTGTTTGTGATGAGGGAATACAGTTTCCCAACTCTGACGGTGGTATTTTTTCCATCACTAGAACATTGTAGTCATTGAAGTCGTTGTGAATTATACCTGAAAATTAAATAAATTTATTGCATTATCATGCATATCTTATCTTAGAAAGTTTTCTACAAATGAAGATCGATTGGAAGTTTTTAAGAAACTTCTAGTTAAGCAAAGATTATCAATGCACAAATTTATTTCAATATTGTTAATAAGTGTCTCCACAACACACACAGAGCAAAAAGAAAAGCAAAAGTTCTGCATCAAAAATAAATACAAAATTACAATAACATTACAATGTGGAGAACGCCGAACTTGAGACGAAAACAAATTTTCCTGTTCTCCAAAGGTTTAGTCAGCCAATAAAAGTATTCAGTAAGAAGGTGTTCAAATGGTTACACATCTATGTTTCGAATCCCCTTATGGATTACTCTACAACCCTAACTTGTAGATCACAAGAGGTTATCGGAACATAAAGTCAGTCACCGTTCAAATATACACAGAAAGGCAAGCATATAAATAATACAAATCCCACTCCAAGAACAAACAACAACCCTGGTACAAGAAGAAAATCTTAACAATTTTAACAAATCGATGTATAATTTTGTTTCACTTTGACCAGAGATAAGTTGTGTGGTCGAGTCAAGAGTGATGTAAAATACAAAATATACCATTTTGCAATTCTGACAACAAAAAGCATTGTGGGGCAGATGGGGGAAACATTTGGGGTAATTGTGCCTTTGATGGTACAAGCTTGGAATTTGGCGCAAAGTCAGAGTATGTAATGAGAAAGATATGTGGCTATATAGGGCCATCATAGATTTGTCCTTTGAAAAATATAAGTAGAATAGCGTGCAATTTTCTACATTTTCAAAATGGACCTATAGCCAAATGTCTTGCTCCGACTGTATTCCATGCTTGTATCATCAAAGGCCGGTCCCATCACCAGTTGGGCTGTGTCCGAATTAGCGGCTGTCGCTATAGACATTCTACATGTATGCTTCCATGCTTGTTCACATGATGTGACAAGGTCTTTAGATACAAATGTGAGGGCTTACTTACATTTTCTCAACGTTTTAATCTTCGGCACAACCGCCTTATCAAATGCATTGAGGATGCTCTCAACAAGTCGTCTTTTATCTGGGTCTTCCATCTCATCAATGTATGGTCGGATCCATGACAAGCATTCCAGTGACCACTCTAAATTATTGGCTTGGCTTTTGAAGCTTTCTGGTATATCTGGGAAGTCCTGTCAAATCATACAATGAAATAAATAAATGAACATTGTTTAGTCCGAATGCTTTTTTATAAACTTAACTAACTAACCCCCTGGGGAAAAAAATCTCGAGTTGGTTACAACCAACAAACAGTATTAATTTGAAGAAAACAATTGTAAATGGCTCCAATTCTAGCATTGATTGGCTTTTTAAAATTTTTGTTTCTTAATTCCCTGTTGTATTTTGGCCATTTGAAGCATATTAATACCGTTTGGTGAACAGCAGGCATAGTGTAACCATTCATCACGCTGCTAACTACATGACTCCAACTGACCTCTTGTCATAGGGCTGTTTGGTGGTCTAGTAATAAGACACTCCAATCTAAAATGGCGAAAGTCGGGTGGGATTTGAACCCAAGGCCTTCAATCCACATTACTGGGGCTCGAGTATACAGTGCTTATCAAAACATCGGTGTACATAAATAATAATAATTATAATAATAATATTCTTTATCCCGATTAAATTATTACATTGATAAATATATATAAACATTGTATGGTTCCCAAAGTGGCAAGGAATCAGTACATTGGTCCCAGAGGATCAAGTTACAATACATGTGAGGGTTAAACAGTCCATTTACAAATAAAAATCCTTACCATCAATGATTGGTCCAATTTAGCAAGATAGACCCCTGCATTGAAATGGAGTTGGTCTGGCACAGGGTCAACCTTATTCATTATTTGACCTGGCACAAAGGTCAAGAGGAAGGTCAGGAATAAGCCATACCCATTCCCGTCACCTGCAAGTGAAGATCAAAAAATAAATAAATGACGATTCTAAACAAACTTTTGCTCTTGTTACACTTGTATATGTGTGTTGTGTTGTGTTGTGTTGTGATTTAGCTTTCGAGAAAGACTCTGCTAGGGTCGAAACGTCAGGCCACTATATATATTAGTAATACACATACATAGAAATGTACCTTGATTATCACCTAAACTACCCCAACTGGGTTATACTTTCACCCTGATTGGAGCCTTTTGCTCCCTTTGGGATATCAGTGATTCTCAATCAGGAGCAACCAACGTTAGTTTAAGATATCTGAATCCAAACTTACCTACAATTTCTTCATCTACATCAGACTTCCATATCTTCTCCAAGCTCAAGTATTTTCCATTTACATGACGTACTGGACTTGCACAAGCAAACCCTTTGGCCTTCAAGAACTGCAGCACAGAGATTTGCATCTCAAAGGCACCTCTTTGTTTTGAATCTTTAGAGTTTACTATTTTCAGAACAAACTCCTCGTCCTTTTCAGTTTCCATCTCCCCGACTCTAACATAAAAGTTCTGATCAGCATAGCTTATGAGTTCCTTGATAATCTTTATATCACTTGTTCTGAAACCGTACAGTTTCTGGAGAAGCGTTTCAGCAGTTTTTGGTTTCAGAAATGGCTTCTCTATGATGTGAGGCGAGTTTGACGAAGCGGTGATTTCAAGATGATTGGGGTTTGGTGATGAAAACTTGTTAATGGGTAAACCTGGAAAAACAACATGATAAAGGGTAAATGAAAAATTGAATTGTTGCAATTTTTAAAACTCAACACGGAAGTTTAGTACTGTAAGGTTTTGTCCGAATTAGCAGCTAGGGCTAGATTTCCACATAAATAAAAATGTAACTGAAGCCACCGATTTGGAAACAGTCGAACATACTCTTTCCCTATTGTACATAAGTAACCCCCTCCCCCTCTAAAAAGGAAAAAAAAAAAAAAAAAACTCAAAAAACAACACAACCCCAACAGAATTCCTAAGATTCCCAGAATAAAATGAAGACACAGTGGGAAGGAAGAGGTATACCAAGCCACATACCGACCACCAAGTGAAATTATGATGTACTGAAAAAAATCAAAACCAAAGTTGAGAGTTTTTAAAATCTTAAATCATAAAGATGTGTAAAAATGTGACTATTCTGGGCAGTTTTCAATAATATTAGAGGAAAGACTTAATAGAGCAGAAACCCAAAACCAGGAATAGAGGAAGAAGAATGACAAACAAAAGGGAGAGAAGAAAAATAGCATCTTCACTCTACAACGGATGCTCAAAATAAAATAAAATTTTGATAAATTAATGCAGTTAGACGTAAACAGACTTTGATAAAGTAACATTAATTCTTTATATTTATTTTCTGATAAACTCTTTTCTTACAATTTCATAAATTATTTTAAAACTTCAATATATCAGAACTTTAAATAATCTTAATCATTTGGCAAAATAAATACATTTTTCAAAACAGCTGCATGAAATGCAAACACTTTGTATAAATAATCTATCAAAATTCTACAGTAGAAGTTCACTGATTTGTCCACACATTGTATTCCAATGCCTTGTATTTTTTACCATGTATAGGTGCTACTGCAGGACTTTTAATCCTGTTACAAAGGCGCTATAAACATGAATTGCTATTCCTCAAAATGTATAATTACCTTCCCTTTCAAAACAATTTAAATGTTTGGTTTTATTCTTCACCTAGGAAAATCACTTCTTTTTCCCCCCGTAATGCAGTAGTAAAAATGATTCAAAGAATAGGGGGGGCCTAATTCTTTAATCTGTTACAATTTTTAAAAGGGCTATTTACAGTACAGCTTGTCAATCTTTCCCCACATTGTCATCAGATCTTCGTTGGGTTTACGCCACAGTTGGTTCAGCACGTTCCATCCAGTTTTCTGAGTGTCCAACACGTACTCATTGCTGGGGTCAAGGGTGAATGCGTGAAGGCCATTAACTAGACTTTGGACCAATCGGGCACAAGTACAGACACGGATAAGGCTCATCTCTGTAGTTGTCAGGGAAAGCACTGAGTTGTAACCTGCAAAAATCCGAAGATTTTGTTGTTGAGAAAGCTTTTCAGACACGAATCCGAGTCAAGTGCATACATTTTTCCGATACTCTTATTTCTTTGAAGAGTTTCCACGTAACGAGTTTGAGGGTTATGCAAATTAACATCAGCTACACAACCAGAAATTCCCAACCCAAATTATGGTTTTGATTGAACCCGATAGATTCAGCACTGCACCACAACCAGGCGTGTCAGTCAGAGTTCCTAGGTTTGGTTTTAGGGTTATGCTAAATAATTCTCTTGGTGTTGTGTTAGATCAAAAAGGGTTTACAATAGACCTAAAAACAGCTAGAGTTTTATTTATTTATTTATTATTTGAAATGTCAATTTGATGTCGATAAACACTGTGGCGTGTCGTGGCCGAGCGGTCAAGTGCACTGGACTCAAGCTCTGTTGTTTCTGATCAGCAGAGTGTGGGTTCGAGTCCCAGTCTTGACACTTGACAGTGTGTCCTACAGTATGACGCTTAACCATGATTGCTTTGTCCTTCGGATGGGACGTGAGGGGCTCATGTGTTGTGCAATGCACGTAAAAGAACCCATTTACAATTATCGCTAAGATAAGGGGTTAGCCCCAGTGTTTCTGGCAGTGGCTGTAGACCCTTACAAGGTGTTACATAATAGGGTCTCATAATTTGTAGCGTAAAATAACTCAGTTTAACACATACTGTTAAGAGAAAGGGTTTGCCCCCGAGTTGTATGGCATGGTTGGCTGCAGATTGCGCCACAGCACCTTGCAAACCGTTTTATGATGCTATGTAAATAAATGGCTCTTACATTTCAAACACAGCTCCGCTAACAATGTAAAACAAAAAATAATTGTAAGCACTTTGAGATGCCCTCAGGTGTAATAAAGCAGTGTATAAGAACTGTGTATATAGATAGTTCCCAGTAGACGCCATCTTTACGGGCAAATCGCATTTTGGCTTGCAGGCGCGTCAAGTGCTCAAATTATTAACGCAGCCGCGTCATTCACTAACCAATGATGCAATGAGTTTGGTGAAATGTGCGCGTCCTGCACGCCGTTCTCACGCGTAACGCATGACTGTGTGTTCCAAATTGCCCGTAAAGATGGCCGACTTACGTCATACTGCAACCTATCTATTTAAACATGGATGGTGGAGGAATAGCAATGCTGCCAAATCTGATTTGTTTTCATCAGGTTTCATTTACATTTGTTTTGCTTTTAAAAACATTTTCTGCATCTTACCTGCCAAAAAATGTCCACCAGAGACCAAGGGGTCCCCTAAGGTTTGGCTCATCATCATATAGGCCAGTGAGTTACCAACGTCAAACATCAGATTGGTGTAAACAATGTCTGAGAAATCAATCAACCCAACCACCTCAAGCCTGGTGTCTTGACTCGCAGAGATGTCCACTCCACCAGCTGTGTGCCAGTCAGTCTGGTGCCAGTTGGTGTTGTTATGAGGGGATTGTTCAATATGACTGATGATGTTCATGTCATTGTAGTCCGTGTGAATAACACCTGGAAAAAATCAACAAATAAAATAAACCACAAACTCTAACAAGTCCCATTTTGTCAGAGCTGTTAATTTAAAATATTTTGATGACTGATATTCTGATGAGGTTCTGTTTGAAGTTCTGATGACTGATTCAAAGTAGTGTGGGTTTGAATCCTGACCACTGCACAGGTCATCGACTCAAGGCTATAAGGTCATTGATTGCAATTTCACATCCGTAATGATCAAAAGAGCTTGAAATGAAAAATACATACAAATTTGAAGAAAAAATAAATAATCAAAAATCTCAAATAATTGTTTTCCATAGGGATTGAATGTTTCTTGTTGCTGAACAATTACTTTAGGGACCACTCTTGATCAATAAACGCAATTTACCAGGAGCTCTAAACTTTGCATTTGTAAGCAATTTTACCAAATCCATACAAAATGCACAAATGACCTTTAGTCCTGAGCCGACAAAGTGACCTTGGGCAAGACACTTAACTATAATTGCTTCTCATCACCCAGGAGTAAATGGGTACCTGTGAGGATAGCGATTGTTGGTGGGGTGATAGATAAGCAACCTGCGCAATCTTTTGGTACTGCATACTCCTAAGGAGATGAGATAGAATGCTTATGCCAAATAAACTTGGGTAGAAAACAGTCTTAAAAAAGAAAAAAAGCGAGAAGAAATGTCTTAAACAATGCATAACGTTGTATTTTGGATGCTGGGTTTTGAAAATTGCATACATAGCAGCTTTATGAAATTTGCTCTCAACTTTCTCACATTTTCGTTCCCCAGACATCCTCGGCACAATTTCCGAGTCAAATGCCTCCAAGACGGCTGCAGCTAGTTCCCTTTTCTCCTCATCCTTCACGGCCCAGCAAATCTTTCTGACCATCGGGCAGCAGCTTGGTGACCAGATGAAATCATCCGCCTGCTTCTTGAGACTGGCTATTGCTGAAGGATTCTGGAAATCCTATGATGGGGAACAAATTTAAATACTACAAGTCAGTTCTTCTGACTCAACTTCTCAAGCTTTAAAGGAATAATGCACACTGTTTTCGGAGGTGTACATTCATTCAACTTTCAACAAGACTATCATAAACCTTATAAGACAAATGTTAAGACAAATATCTTAATTACTATAAATATTTGATAAGGATTACATCATCATCGTCAAACGTCAAATACAGACATACATGTAATGGTAGCGCAGCAAACAAGCAAAAAAGACGGACTGGTTAAAGGGGCTGTGTCATCATGATCAAAGCAGGCCTGTGGCTTTACATGGAATTATGAACTCTCACCAAGTTACTGCATATACTGTGTGAGTCCTCCCTCCGCATCATATCTATGGAGAGCGTGTGCATTCGTGCAGTAACTGGGCGAGAGTTAAAAATGCCCTGTGCAGCCACAGGCCTTCCTTGATCATGACGATATGGCTTCTTAAATATTCAGGTAATTCCACAAAATGAGTTAATTCGCTTTTCTTTATAATGACTCTTGAATTCTCAAGTTTTACAGGAATAAACCAACATCATTTTTTAGGAGTACATGTACATTCATTCAACTTCCAACAATCTTGTTTCCAAGACAAATATCTTAAAACTGAAACATAATTTGCTACGGAATACAGTACACTCAAAAATATAAAGATTGATTTCCATTGTGGTCGTTGAGATGATCATTACACCAATACCAGACATATGGTACCATTGAGAAAGAGAAAACAAGTTAAAACAATGGACCGGTTAAATATTCAGGTAATTGCACAACAACAGAAAATATACAATAACACTGGCTTTACTTAATATAAACACAGGAATTGTACAAAATATGGAAATAATGGAATTAATGAATTTAAAAGTTATTGACAATACATAGAGTAGGAAACTGCACGAATTAAAGATAATGTTTACCAGTACGGATGTTTACATGTACTAATAGTCACAGGATGAAATACTTACAAGTAATGCCCTGTCAATAGTGGCTAGTCTCCTCCCCAAGGTGTAGAACCATTTATCAGGAACACCGGGTGTGTTTGGCTGATAGTGGTCCCTGACTAACTTGCCTGGAATGAAGACCATCATCCTTACCATAAACTTGAGACCTGCAGGCTGTTTACCAGCTTGAAGATGAAGTACAGGATTGGTAAGTCTCAAATAAATTGATTAGTTTCATTCTTAAAGCTCTTTGTAATTACATTGTTACTTTAGTTAGTCACTTACTTCTGTCCAATATCTCCTCTAGGCAACAGTACTTGCCACTGAGATTTGTCACTGGAGTTGGGCAAACAATGCCACATTCGGAGAGATAAAGCAGGACATCGGTTTGTGCTTTCATCAGATCAAGGTTGCTCGAGTCACGCGAGTTGACAATTTTCAGCACAAATTCATTATTTTCCGACGGCCCATTTGAATACTTGATGTAGAAGTTGCGGTCATCGTATCCTGGTAACTGCTTGATGTCATCAATGGACCAGCCGTAGAGTTTCTGGACCAGGGCTCTTGCTCCATCGCTATCTAAGCAGGCTGGATAAACTGGGGTTTGTTCATTTGAAGTTTGATGTGCCATATTTCTAGTTTAAATTTAAAAACAAAACAAAATTAATTTTGATATAGGCTTATAAACATGGTACTACTGGTAGTGGGTATCTTGCCGCTGTGGCAGGAGACTTATATCCCTCGGGCGATTCCGATAGTGGATTGTCTGTTCAAGATCCAACTTTGAAAGTCCCGAACTCTCAGTATTTGTTTAGGCATACTGGTGTGATCCAGGGTTGAGATAAACACGATAATCCGAACCACAGAAAATCATTCACAGTTCTCAGTCATCTTCAGTCGAGTACATAAACACTCTTATATGTAAAATACTGAGAGTTTTGGACTTGAAAAGTTGGATTTTGAACAGATATTCCATTTTTTTTAAAGCAACTCTGAATACATGATGGTCAGGTCTTTACACAGGGCGATATAATTATTTGATGCTGAAGTAGAAACCTCCCAGAATTACAACTTGACACACACACACAAGTTATTACGGGCTGTAAGTCAAAACAGCCATTTCGCATAGCCCCCCTACCACTTGAAAAGTCACTATCTTCCATAGTCACAAAAAGTCGTAGCCCAACTTGTGTAGCCAAGCTGATTTCAGCTTGGCTACACAAGTGGGGCTAAAAAGGTTGCAGCCAAAGTTTGGTTTTATTAAAATTGTTCCTGAAGGTTCAGGCTTCTCAATGGAAAAAGTTAGAATGAAAGCAGGAATCGGTGGAAATACATATTTCTTTGATTTTGGGGACTTTTTCAAACAGTAAAAAAAAATCAATATGGTTGATTTGGATTCGGTTAATTTAAATCTCTTAAAATATAGACTGTAAACAACTTTCGAGACGGTTTTCATGGCGATATGCACTGCTCAGAACCTCAGACAGAGTCAAAACAGTAAGTTAAAATACTTCTTATTCTTAATTGTGAAGCGATTTTCATCACATTTTTGACCATTTTTGTGACTAAACAAGTGATTTTTTCATTAATTCTTTTACATAATATACTTCTGGACCATTGGGAACTAAAACATAAATATAGGAGTATTGATTTTTGCCTATTCTGGCGCAGTTTGGTTTGACCTTGAGCTGGCCGGGGCCCGCCGCACCCACCTGTGGCGTATAGTCGCGATAATCGTGCAAACCATCCCATAGAGCAAGACTAAGGTAAAAGTAGTGCAGTGGAGGTAGATATTTTGGGGTGCAACATCGCCCGCCTAATTAGGGGTCATGATATCCAAAATAAACCAAATGCACTGGATTAGAATTAGTGAACAACCTACCACTGTAGTACCACAAAAATGATAAGAAGGTGAACTGTTCCAACTTGTTTCAGAAGTAAGTAGCCTATGCCATCGATCAGTCAGCTGCTGGGTGTGGTACGTCGTCTCTCTAGCTCTCTCTCTCTGTAGCTAGCTACTGTCCCAATATACGGCTCTGCTGTGCCGTCGTCTATGGCGCCCTCAAGTGTGGAGTATAAATAAAGTGCAAGGTGTTGGCGGGTGATTTTAAGAGTTATGTAATCACTCACTTGTTTTCGTCTCTTTTTTGGGGGGGGGGGGGCAGAATAGGGGTCTACGTACTTAAATAATTTCCAATTACATAAATAGCAGCTTTTTAATTTTTTTTATCCATGTGAAGTTTATTGTTTCTTACATTTGTTTCCTTCAATATTATTAATAAGCTTGTCTGGGTTCTCACTCGGCCTTTTAGTTTAAGGCAAAGGTATACCTCTGGTTTTTGAAGCGTTTGATTGTTTCAATCCTTTATAAATGTTGATAAATGCAATAAAACTAACATGTGAAAATTTCATTTCAAAAGGTGGTCGTGCTTTTGAGATCGCCGGAAATCCGGAGCATGCCTTTTTTGTCTAGACCATCATGGAGGAAGGAAAAGGAAAAACTAGACTCAGTAACTGGGGCGCTGTAGGCCTACTTGTTTTTTCGAAATTTTGACATCTTCCACGTAGGAAGAGTACTAATAGGAATACACAATCTGAGAAGCGTTTCTGACAGAAACGCTTCTCAGATTCAAATTTATGGGCATAAAAACTAATTTATTTTTTACATAACCACAGAACTTCGAAGTGAAATGTTTCTCAAAATGATTTTAGCTGTCGAAAGCTGATGTAGGCTTAAATAGGTTTTTACTGCCATTAATTTTAAGAGTGGTTACCGAACATATAGACCCCTTGCATATGACGTCACACTCTCAAAAAGCACCATCCCTGAGGCCAAAAGGAGTCCGATCATTTGCTCTATGATTGGACGATAGCTGTTCTCTGTGCGTAAAAACGTGCGCGTGACCTCAGTGTACCTGTAGCGTTTCGCGTTATGCAATGGGCCTATTGATTTCTATAGACCCCTTACACAGCGTGAAACGCACCTCCGAACAATGCGCGTCATTTTGGGAGTCAACTCTCTTTTGTGCATGTTTGTATCTGATTTTGACACCCAAAATGGCAGACAGGATAGGCACGTGTGAGTGCGCTGCGCGTTGTGCAAGGGGTCTATACAGACCCTTTCAATTTTCTCTAGCTTTTGTAGACTGCTATTTGCTGTTTGGGGTTTTGTATGTGTGTGAGCGTGTCTATCCATTCAAACCGAGGGCTTTAACAAAAGGGATCCGGGTGTTTGACAGAGCGAGGACGTCCTCGCTTCGTTTTCGTGTACAAACCCAATGGGGACGTCGCTAAAAAAAACTATGTCCAAACAATGGGAGAACAAAGAGAAGTCCTCGGTAAGCGGGATTCACAAACGTGTGCGAGTGTGAGTAGGTATACACATTCAAACCGGGGACCTATAACAAAAGAGGTCCACGGTTCTGGAAAGGTCCACGGTTGGAAAACGTGTACAAAACCAATGGGAGCTGTTGCCAAAAAGAAGAGGGACAATAGGAGGTCCACGATTGCAGGCGTATACCTGTCCCGGTGCGCACAGCTTTGTGGGGACTTCCTATTGTTGTTCTATTATTCCCTTTTCTATTGAATCTGGTGTGGGGACCCAGT
The DNA here is from genome assembly GCA_037783415.1 of Leptasterias polaris. NCBI lineage: Eukaryota > Metazoa > Echinodermata > Asteroidea > Forcipulatida > Asteriidae > Leptasterias > Leptasterias polaris. Next base: position 7,077,726 of record JAZGTN010000022.1, read on the forward strand.
TTAACAAAGAAAACGTTGTGGGGACCCTTTGTTCCATTGTATAAAAGTCCCCACAGCTCTGGGTATGCCTACCTACACACGCAGGTGTGTGTGTGGGGGGGGGGGGGGTGTTTTTGCCCTGGTCCTTCAAGTTTAATGTTTCAACTGTGCCCCATTTCGTTATCTTTCAGAGGACCACAATGGAAAAAACGTTGACTTTTAGTGTATCCTCGGCAAACTCTTCTTTTGTTGCATGTTTTCTTGTGTTTCATATATGCTCCCCCCTTTTTTCTTGACTGAATTGTTTCTATTTGAATGTATTTTTTTGTCGATTGCCAAACAAATCAAATCAACCCTAAATGTCTTGAAAGATCTGTGTGGTTTTGATTGGTGTGGATTAATTACAGAAAAAGTGTTCCACAAACAAATTTGTAGCATACCTTTTTTTTTTTTTATTGCCCCTAATCATTGTATTTGTTTTGACCCGAGAGAGCCTTTGTGAAAGTTCAAGTTGTGACAACAAATATAGTTTGAGAAGTCAGCTTTGAAGTTGTGTATGCAATGAAGTAAGTCCATAAATTGGTTTCTGTCATTGTGTGCCACTTTATTGGCAAATTGTTAAAGACAGATACAATAAAATCACCTGTGAAAGTTTCAGCTGAATACAGTGTCTACTTATTGAACAAACAGCAACAAACTCACAGTATTTTCATAAAGAATGTTGCAATCATCCACTAGCGAGGCAACAGTATACCAAACTGCATCTCTGGCCACAGCATTCATTGAATCTCCAAAAAGGTGAGTTTTGGAGATTCAATTTTTTTGACAAACTTTTATTGATTTCTATTAATGCAATGCAGGCATTTCAGACAAAATAATTTCACAAAATGCTAATACTACATTTACTTTAACTTTAATGCATCTTTTGGATAGAAATCACACAAAATTGTTGGGAATCATTACCAAAGTATGACTCTACTTTTAACAGCAGTCATTGATTCTAGAATAAAAATTTGAAATAATATTTAAAAAAGTAGTAAGTTACAGCTAAAAGGGGCTGTGTCGTAATGATCAAAGCAGTCCTATTGCTATGGCTCACATGGATTTATGAAATCTTACCCAGTTACTGCATGCGCGCTCTTTATCCATAGATTGACATGGATGGAGGGCGCACGCGTGCTGTAACTGGGTCAGAGTTCACAATTCAATGTTTAACCGCAGGCAAGCAAGCTTTGATCATGACGACACAGTCCCTTTAAATAGATAATATGCTGTAACAAATATTGAATACAGGGCAATGCTAGGGTGAGACATCAGAGGGTACTAGTAATGAAAACAAGTACATGACGTGAATAAATTCTCGAAGAACCCGTCTACGCCATTATCGTACATGTACGATCTTTTTATGTACTCAAAAAGTGTAATCATTTGTACATGTACAACCCATAATATACATGTTATCACAAGAGGGCAGCATTACTCAAGAAATACTATTGAATTTGGGATGTACTAAGGCAACACAAACCAGCAAGATAAATTTTGTTTGGTGAGAAAGACTCTTTTTATATATACAAAATTTCGAAAAACCTCAAAAGCTGGGCATTTAAATTCAAAACGCCCAAAAATGACGGGCACTGAAAGAGTTCACCACAAAATAAAACTTATATCTGAGGCATGAACAAAAACCACTTATTAGAAATAACAAAAACATTCAGATACATGTAATCAGTACTGCAAAAGAAATATTTATTTTGTTATTTTTTCACAAAAAACATGAGTTAGGCAAAGAATGAGAAAGATTACTATTCTATGAAAAAAGCTGCAAGGAACAAAGTTGTTGACAAAACTCTATGTAAAGTAAAACCATCACAGCTCAGAAGTAAAATTATCGCAGCTCAGAGCTACAAAGGTTTTTAAGTACAACTCTTATCAGACAATTCACTAAGGTACCACAATTTGGAGCTCCAAGAAAAATTGAAACTTTATAAAAAGATTTTCCTGGAAATAATTTGAGGGTTGAATCACAGTTTTGATAAAGTGCATTGGATGTTTCAACATTTTTAGTATGTGTCGAATGAGTTTTTTGAAAAGGAGCTATGCCATTGTGCTGTCCTGTACACTACACATCAAACTCTGACTGTTAACGTGCTTTACAACTAGCCACACGTATAATGACCTTTTAAAAAAGTAGCGTTGCTCCCAAAACAAGGCATGCAAGTGCCCTTCCTGGTCTTCACCGATGAATTTCATAAATTGACACTCAAAGTTAAGAGTTTGATGTATCAAAAACCCAAGTGAAAGTTTTACAAGACTGTACACTTAAGAACCCTTACATAGCTCTGAGCCGGCAATAAATAAAGTAAAAAAATGCTCCATGTACAACTCCTCCTGAGTAAGATCTACAAGCAGTCAAGATCTACAAGCAGCCAAGATCTCCATAAGAAATGACTCCGGGGATCACATGAGTGTTGAACATAAACCCCTCAAAGCTCTCCACTCCGTTCTCCCCATTGAATGCCGTGGGGCAATGACGCCAATCAACCCCAAAACCATCCGATAAACTTATTAGCTTATAACCAAACACAAAATGTTATTTCCAGTCTGGGCTTTCGAAGAGATAAACTCAGTTCTGGTTCTTAAAGAGTATGCCATGATTGTGGATTTTGATTAGAATTTTGTATGAACCATTCTACTTTACATAACATTTGCTTGTAAGTTGATCAACCATTCTCTGATTTCTTTAAGATAATTTAGAACAAAACCATAATTATGATTACAAACCACTTGTAAATAATGATATCTTTGTTCTTCACAAACCCATTGGACTCCCCAAATTAGTTTGTGGCAGATTTGTTGCTATTTTCACTAAAACCGGATCACCAAACTAGGTTGGTTGATTCCTTTATTTATTGCAAAATAGAGAAGGGAATTAGGTTTACTGTTCCAAAAACAAATGTCATAAACATTTAAACATTGCAAAGTAAAAGGCGAAATAAATTTAAAGAAAGGGTGAGAAATGTCAAGAGAAAATGTCATACAAATACAGCTACACAATAGTTCCTACATTGTTATAATATAGTACTCAGCAATTTGTTATTTTCAAAAAAATTAACATCTTTAAATAGTTAAGATAAATGCTAAAATCGTTACACTTGCACACTCATATATGGGTACAATTTTTAAAAGATCAAGTACAGTACAACTTCAAATATTCTGAAAGCCCATACACCAGAATATATTTAATAGCCATGCCTCGAAAGAAAATAATAAATATTTCAAGAGCATAACAACAAAGGAATGGTTGCATATAAAAAGTATATAACAGACACAAATATAATTGTTAATTTTTAGTATGCTTTGCATATTAGTATTTATAAATTCCAAACATTTGGGTATAATTTTTGGATATTAAGAAAACAGGAATGCATTAAATGCGGTGCAGCTATACAATCTACTGTAATTTGTGTAATGTACAGTAATCTGGTAATCAACCGAGACCTAATTACTTAAATTAAAGATAAGTTGTTAAGAAGAATAACTTTCTTCTGAACTTAAATGTCCAACATGAGTAATTATTTTGATCAACCTCTGTACAGAAGCTTTTGGGAGAAATAGCATGAGCATCCAATAAAAGTAATTTAAAATTATCCTTAACAATTTGCCGATTAATCCCAAAAGCTTCCAGCAGCCAAATTTGCAGAATTTTGCAGAAAGCAAAAAGTAATCTTTCTATTTCATTATACTGTTCTTTCAACTCAAGGTGCATTTAAAAATGGCTGCCAATGGTAAAAATGCTCACTACATACATGTACAATGGATCAAATTTTATTAAAATAGATGTGTTTTGTCCTCAAAGGCTCTAACCTTTGAGGACAAAGTATTTTGAAGGTTAGATTTGATTCCAATCAGCAGTATTTCATTTTAGCCTTTCTCCAAGGTGTGGGTGGCATACATCTAGCATGAAAAAAAGAGACAAACAAGAGTCAACATTTTTTTTTTTTAAGTTCTGGATGCCACATATCCCTGGAATAAAATTGTAGAAATAAACAAGGATGCATAATTTGTTTAATGATGATTCTTTTGAAAGTAAAAACAATGACTTTTCTACATAAGATTTCCTAAGAGAAAGGTAAACTTTTAATAGGGTGATGCCTTTTAGCAGAAGAGAAGAAATTTACTTTCATTTACTTTAAAATAGCTTGCGAAAAAATAGTTAATGGCCTGACGTTTCGATCCTAGCAGAGTCTTTCTTTAGCCTTCAAGAAAGACTCTGCTAGGGTCGAAATGTCACCATACTTTTGGTTGGATAGCAGTTTGCAACAACTAATTCTATTTCAAAATAACTTCATAAATTCTCCTAAATGTATGCACATAAAATGTTCACACAAGCCGCTGTATATCTAGTCTATACAAGTGCTATTTACAAAATGATTTGTTAGTAATTCTAGAAAATACTTGGAAAGAAAAATAAAGATGTAGTTAGTCACACTTGCCACAAAAAGGTTAGATTATTAAATGTTTGCACTGTGCTGAAAGACCAATCCATTAAAGTGTGCCACAATATGAATTCACCAATCACAACCTTGAATGCGCGCCTAAAAGTCAAACACTAAAGTCTGATACATTCAAATCCCATACTACTAACAAGTTGCCACTTTTATGATTGTTGGGTTGTTCACTTGGCAAGTTACGCAATGCACTGCTTCGCACAGCAGAGACACGATCACGTTGCCACCATTCCTAGGCAGTTGCTGTGGTGGTTTGGTTTAATAGATTGGTCTAAGAGGGACTCCAAGTTCAAACTCAGTTTTACGATGTACTCATTTCCAATAAATAGAATCCTTGTGAAAATGGGGAAACAAATTACAAGTCTCCAACACCCACATTAAAATGGTGTAAATGCCCCTATGTTTGATACCCTTCAAGTGATTTTTTTTTACAAAATCAAAAAATGTTCGATGTCAGATTTCAAATATGAGGTCTGTACATTTTTGCATATAGGTTGATAGTTTATTCCTAACTTTTGATGGTATTCAGTCAAAACGGCATTAAATTTGACCTGGCGCAAAAAATCCTCTTTGGAATGTACAGACCCATTTTATTATTATTTATTGGACCAAAACAACGAAAAATGTACAATAAATAAATAAATGTACATAATAAACGCGATATAAGGAGCAAAAAATACAAACATAATAAACAAGAATAATACAAAATGAACAGAAAAACACAGAAATCTAAACATCTTAAAAGGGCAAATACAACAATAAATTGTTTTTGATGTTAGATGATGTAATGTTTCAAATTTTGCTCTGAAAGAGTATCAAATAAATTTGACACAATTTTAGCGTGAGGGTAAAGAGTTTTAACTTTTTCCCAACTTTCATGAGGACTCTATCTATTGGAAAATGAGTGCATCATAAACTGAATTTGACCTTGTAGCCCCTATTTTAGTTATTCAAGACAAGTATTTAGATAAAACATACACTGCATGACCAAGATCAAGAGAAGAGAATTGTCTACTTTTTAACAATAGGGAGGTTTCGCATACGAACGGATACGGTTAGTGCGACGGATACGTCATCATTATGACGTCATACGCTACTCGCTATCCGCTATACGTGCAGACGACACTGATATCCCGCTTGCTACACGTAAGTAAAAAACACGTAGGAAAACTCGAACTTCTAGTAATTCTCCTGTATTTGTTTCCAAATATGTATGAATAGTATCAAAATAAATGAATCACTGAACATGTACGTGTCATTTTGTTGATTTCTAAAGACTTTGAAATACGAAAAAATGCACTGTTTCTTCGTCATTTTCCTCTAAAGCTATGAACATAAGCTCGTCTATGGAGGATGCCATGTTGAACAGCGCCACCAAGTGCTGTGCTGGAACAGCGAACAGTGCCACCAAAACGCTGGGATTGCAAAACAACAGAAAGACTGCTAACGGTTACGGATAGCTAAACGTATGCGTATGCGTATCCGTTCGCGTGCGAAACCTCCCTATTGCATAATAGTTACATAGATATTTTACATTGTTGTTCGAAATACACAAAAGATCACTCAACTAAACCTATGGTATTTACAGTTTATAACGGAACTCACTAGATGTTCTAAGTTTACAGGGGCAGCTCAGTGTGTGTGAAGTAAGGGATAAAAGATCACTCAACTAAACCTATGGTATTTACAGTTTATAACGGAACTCACTAGATGTTCTAAGTTTACAGGGGCAGCTCAGTGTGGGTGAAGTAAGGGTGGAGCTAATCACCTCCAGGGGCTAAGCTTAAGGTAAAATGTCTGGGTCAAAGCCCTTAATGATACTATACTGTACACCAACTGGTCTTTAACCCTAACTCCCAAAGCGTTTTTACTAGAATCCACCCCTAACCCAACACATTCCAACAGCTTATACTACCATGAGATGGGAACTGTGCCCAATCTTAGGTGGACGATACACAACCTAACAAACTCCAACAAGCTTTTTTTGTTTGATTTTGTTGGAGTGTGTACACTTGGCATGTGCAAAAATTTGATCAGTGAAATCACACAGTACCCAACATAACATAATCCAACAACTATCTCATTAGACCATGGAGGAAAGAGCAATGCCAGACATGTACATTTCACACATCCACCATACCCACTCAATCAAATTCCAACACCATTACTTGTCAGCAAGGATACACAATCCCACAGAATCAAACACCCAATCCTAACTTCACTGTACTTAACCTAACAAAATTAAACACTTTGCCCTGTTTGAATTTGTAGGGTATGGGAGGGTTAGGGTTAAAGGAAGGTATGTCAACAAAGTGTGTGAATGGCCTCAGTAATGGGTAAACCTTTAAGGCGTAGAAAAAGATTCTGCAGATCTTATAAATGACAACCTAAAGCAATTTTTCTTTTCATGCCTTCAAATTGTTTTGAAAATGTTGAGAAAATAAGACAGCCACCGTTGTCTTGTGAGATAAATTGTTGTTTCAATTTCTTCCTAAACAACTAAACCTTTAAGTTTGTACACCTTATTATCATTTCTCGAACTTGTTTTTTAAAGATATGTTGTGATTTCTACTTATTGACAGAAGATGTTTTATTTGAGTAGATAAAAAATGTGTTTTCACTAATATACCATTAAATCAATGATTGCTTTTGACATTTGTTTCCATTAATATTTAAGGCAGTGTTCAGGTAGGTATGTACAATATAGAAAATTACCTTACAATAGCCATAAGAATAAATTTATTATTGAACAAAATCCTGATTTCTCATCAATTAATGAAGGGAAAAAATACCAAGAACCTTGAATTGCAAATGTGTTTCTTTAGAACAAACTTCACACAGTACCATGCTAATTCTATATGAACTAGACTACATGGGTTATCTAAACATGCCAGTACAATGATACACCGTTGGCCAATGCCAGTTAAAACACATGAGGACCAGTTAAAAGTCACTCTAAGTGGTCCTGATGGCTAGTTCAGTGTTGAAAAGCATCTGTATTTAATATGAAATACAGACTAGTGAAAAAGCTGACGGACCAATGAAATGACAACCTCACTGGTCCTGCTGGCCAGTCATTGAAAAAGTTAAGGGAAAACCCAGAAGATTGATTGTTGACAAAATCTAGACAGCTGAAGGTTAAACTGGCTCATCTTTGCTCTATATGACTACTTGTGTTGCTCCATCTACTGGTCCACAGCATTGCTTGTTTCATTGTTGTTCTCCTGACCTTTGTATGAGTAGATGAGGAGTGCATCTTCTGTGGATCCGCCTGCTTTCTTCGGAGGAAGCTGAAAATACATGAAATGCACATAAACAAATAAGAGGATTCAAACTTCATATAGAATGCAATTTTTTCAAATCAGGAAAATTCAGTTTTAGATGTGGGAGGAAAACCCGAGAGAAATATTCCAGGGAAAACCCACACAATTAGGTAGGGACTGAAAACCAAATCCACATAGTAACCCCTGTGGGAAATTGAACAGGGGTCCCAGAGGTGGAAGGCGAGGAAAAATACCATAACGCCAACCAGACCACAATTGCATGACTCGGGGCAAGTTCTTATGCAAGAGATGGCGAACACTCAAACACAATTTTAATAGATTATGTGTGTATGGCATAATGGTACCAGGCTTTGCCCTTCTGGAGGTTGCTATACAAAAGCTTGTACTGAAACAAAAGCAGGAAACCAGTCACAGACTGTACATGTTACATGGTATTTCGACTGGTAACCATATTCTGGTAAGCAGAATTGTTACGAGCTTAGTTACTTTTTTTTTTTTTATTTAGCCCAGGTCTTGCAGCTCACTTTATTTTTACTAGAATAGAAGTACTTTTACAAGAGCAAATAATTGTTTACTCTTTTATTAGTTGCTGAACTTTTAAAGGGTTTGGATTTGAAAAGCTACTCAAGACATTACTGAATACAAAAAGTGCAGGCCTCTGAGGCCGGATAGTTTGTTCTTGTAAGGGGGAATTAAGATTTCAAGGAACACCACCAAGGCAATGACCAAGGAGCTTGGGGGCTGTTGCCTCCATGAAAAATCAGTCATGAAAGTATGTGATTGAAAATAACACTTTAGACTGAAGACGTGTCCGTCTGTGCATGTCTGTGATAGTGCTGGCGCAGTGCCTAAAAATACTAGATTCTGACTGTCAGTGTTCCAGTCAGCAAATTGAGCAGGTAAATAGGAGCAGACAACCAGTTAGTTGGTAACCCACTTCACAGCTCCAGCTGGCGTCTCGGATTGTAACCCACAAAACTCAACCCCAGCGATACAATTACTATACTCTGTTAATATTGGCAAGTTTTCTGTGTCAGTCTAACTCAACACAAAACATTCCACCTAGGGTTAAAGATTACAATTGACACGAACCTGTGAAATTCAATTTACGGTTCAAGTATACGAGAATGGGGACAAACACCCAGAAAGCATTAGAATTACCACATGAACCCCTCTCCATGTGTAAATATTACACCATTCAACCAAGACCTCATAATACGATTTTAATACTCGACACCTGCCTGCCAAATGCATATTTGGTTTGGGTAATTATTGCAATTTAGATGTATTGTAGCTGCAGATGTGCAACTTCATTACTCTTAATAGATAGGTTGCAATATGACGTAAATCAGCCATCTTTACGGGCAATTTGGAACACACAGTCATGCGTTACGCGTGAGAACGGCGTGCAGCACGCGCACATTTCACAAAACTCATTGCATGATAGGTTAGTGAATGACGCGGCTGCGTTAATAATTTGAGCGCTTGACGCGCCTGCAAGCCAAAATGCGATTTGCCCGTAAAGATGGCGTCTACTGGGAACTATCTATAGAAAAGAAACTGACTTGCAGATTAATTATTCAACAGTGGTTTTATATGGCGCTCAAAAAGGTAGAAAAAAAGGGAAAATTTAGAAAAGGAAAAAAAGGTTACTTGACGAGATGTTATATTTTGAAATTGTTGATGTAAAAACATTTAAAATACAGGGCTTGAATTTTTTAGGGACAATTCACAAGACTGCAGGGTTTGTAGTTAAACCCAAAATCTGTACTGGACCATTATTCATTTTAAAATGAGTTGAACAAGCACCAAGAGAAGATGAATTTCAGGGATGTATAACAGATTTGAAAGATACTCATCAGATTCATATTCATTATTATTATTATAATTATTATTTTTTTATTACAAATATAGGCCTTTTGTACACTTATTATTATTCAATTGAAAAACAAAAGGCTTGTCCGGTTATGAGTTTACTGGCCTGACACTCAAATCACTGGCCTCGAGCCTGCGGACCAATGTCAAATTTTGAGCCCTGACATACAATGTATTTAATTAAAATAAACCGTTGTTCTCTTGAATTCGAGACTCAAGCTCCTCCAAGCAACTAAGAAATTACTTATTTTTTCATAAGAAGAAAAAATTAATGAGGAAAAGCTTTTGTTGATTTATTGGGTTGACTCTGCATACAGACAGGTGCAGAGAGTCTCATAAATAACCAAAGGCTTTTTGAAATACAGATTGATCCATATTCAGGTTGTCAATAATGCAATATGTGTATTACTGGTGTATCTCAAAAGAAAGGGAGAAATCTGGGATGGCGTGGCTAGACGCCAGGTGGCATGGAGGTGTTGGTGAATTAGCAACTTGACATTCTGTCCACAGCAAGATTGTTTTTTTTTCCCTATAAATTCATCTCTGCTTGGTTTGCGGATAATAACAAATCAGAAAAGAAATCCTTGTGCAGAGAGTTGGGTGGGGGTCGGTTTCAGAGCAATTTTTGTTGGTGCCGAGTCCCTTTATTGAAAAGTAAACCATTCTTGAATGACTCTCATGGTAAAGTACAAGTACTCAGTAGTAAAATAAATTGTTGACATTTCAACATTTTGCTGCAGATTAGTTCTGCAGTTCTAGTACACAGACCTTCTCTGGGGGTGGTTGCTTCAGAAAACCCTGGCATCAAACATGCCAATGGATGAAGCTATATACATGAACCTAAAAGGACACAGATACAGATAGTAATTGTTCTGTGAGTGCATGCAATGCCATCAGCCTAAATGTAAAATACATTGTATTTCAATAACATTTTCAACGAGTTCCTACATTGTATTTATGTATTTCAATGACATATTCATATGTTATGTATTTTTACACACTATAGAGGAATAATGTATGTGCTTTTCCACAAATCCAGAAAATTTGACAACAATTTCCTCTTTGTGCGGAAATGAAGCTCCCTAAATGTAGTGAGTGTTACATTTAAATGTTTAAAGACTGTCTGCATCATTTCAAATAGATATCTGAAGGTCTGGTCAAAAAAAGGGCCAAGTCTTTTCATCTATGTGATGGCAAGTTTGCAACTTTCAAGAAAACTTGAAGGTGCAGGGAGATCAGTGAAAAAATCCTGAAATCAGAAAAATACTGACAAATCACATGTCTCAATCATGTAATTGCCTACATTTTTGCTAAAATGATGGCACAAATTTAACTTTAAATATTAGATAGCTATTTTCCTTTACCCCAGGAAATTATAAACTTAATAACTTTCATTTAGACACTGAACGACAAAACCAGTCAATTATTATTGAATTTGTTACAAGAAACAAAGAGTTATTGTCGATCACTGACATTGTCTCACGTGTCTAGCCATGTACAAACACTTTGCATGTTACAAGTATTTCATGCATTGATTGAGGAAACAAGCAAATATTTTACAACCACACCCTATAAAAACTCTTTTGGGAGAAGTGTTGGCTCTGACAAGAACGGGTGTGGTCTCGACATTTCGAATATTATACTCTTCTAATCATCAGAGAAATAATTCATGCTTTTCATTCTGAAACATTAGGGCCTATGTCTCAACATTCGTTTTGAGAAAGGATCCTAAATTTGGGTATTAGTAAACAAATTGGGTGATGGAACTTTAAGCTTAGGGCCTAACATTAGTTAATATAAAAGTAAAAAGTAAATTTTGTTGAGAAATTGTAATAAGAATGAATTGATGCAATGCAGTGTTCAACCAGGTAGAACCAGTTTAGTGAGCTATTTGTGCTATGAGACACGCATAATCAGTTTTGTATAATTAGCAGCTGATGACAAAGGCCTTGGTTCTATGCAGGCATTCATCATGCTAATGACAACAGACACTCTGTTATCATTTCATATTTCAGTAATTTATAAACATCAATAATTATAGTCACTACTCTAAGGATGGCTTACCAGAGAAATTAATTTCAAGACAATTACCGTTCTAGCTACTTTGCTGAATTGTATAAAAATGGATTTAAAGGTAAGGTAAAAGATTGGTTTTTGTCAATCAAATGCTGATATTAAGGCCAAACCAAAACAAAATCAAGAAAGATACAATATAAGTTATCACACAAGCGCGAGTGGTATACGGAAAAATATAGCACTTCTGTGTCCCATATCCAACGAGGCCGTATTTATCTTCAAGCAAACTATAGCTTTTAAAAGCGCAATGCGTGCGCGGAGTTAGAACACACAAAATACGCAGGGTGTGATATGGGCCGTGCGATATAAGTTTATATCATACTCCCTGTTGACCAATCAGAATCGAGTATTCAGGCCTGTTTGAAGATAATAAAAGTTACTGTGGAAGTTTCAGTTGAATACAGTGTCGACTTGTTGAGAAAACAGCCAAAACCTGTGACAGTACTTTCATCAAGAACTTTGAATCCATCCACATTTAGGAAGGTGACAGCAGGAACCAATCACATCATTGGCTGCAGCATTTGCGCACGAAAATTTGAATGCTCAGTCAAAACTAAGAAATCTGGTAAATGATTCATGGATAAATTGTTTCTCATATTCAAATGTTTTGGGGTTAAATATTTTCCAAACCACATTACTTCGACTGGAATTCTTTTCTGAAAATAGTCTATACTATCAACAGCTCCAGTGCTTCTTGCCTAGTAAGTTTTTATGGTCATTAATTTGTTGATTATTTACTAATCTATGACTTTTAAACAACAGCAAAATAAACAATAATGGAAACAAAATTGTGTTTAAAAAACTATTAAGGGCCTAAGTCTGCAGTGGTAAAAAAGTGCAAGTGGGCCTATACAGTATACATCCCTCGCTGGTGACAAGTGAAAACAAACGTTGTTATTCTGATGGTTCAATTACATTATATGTACAAGTTGCCCCGGGCAGAATTGAACAGCTGTACTGCAACAAACATGCTGTAAGGGCTTCTTGGAGTTACACTGACGCAATGTTTTACCAGCGAATATTGTCTCACTATTTCATGACAAGAAACGCACTAAGGGTACCGCTTTGCATCCGTCACATTAATTGTCGATTGGTATTATTTATTTTTTAATTACCCTAAAGTTAGAGCGCCTGCATGTTAATCCAGAGATTGGAGGTTCAAGTCCCGCTCTAGTAATTTTTTGTTTGTCCAAATTATTTAAAATTTACCTAGTAAGTTTCCCTTGTGGTTTATTAATTGATATTTGAAAAATTTGCATCCCTCTACTACCGCTTCCAAGGTTGAGTCATAAACTTGGGTATGATCCCTGGCTACACAGCAGTTACAGGTTGATTGGCTTCTGACTGGCAACCCTGAACAATATATTGACACAATAGGGAGACTGCCAACATTAACTACATGTACATAGCTCAGTTGGTAGAGCGCCTGCACATTAATCCTGAGGTCGCAGGTTCAAGTCCCACTCTAGTCAAATTTTTTCGTTCAACCCCAAATCATCCCTCAAATTTCAATCATAAAAATGTACAGAAAAATTAGATAGCTTTTTCCATCCAATATTGATTGAAATTTGAGGGTGGTTTAAAAACATTCCACAAATGAATCTACTCAAGTTTATTTTCAGTTAGCCTGCATGTCCACTTACATGTTGGAACACTTCTGGGTGGTTTCAGGTAATTTCCAACCATAAAAAAACTGCCACTGCGATGGATGCAATTTGGTGCCATTTGAAGTGTTTCTTGTCTCATCCATTAAAGGCACTGTACACGTTTGGTAATTACTCAAAATATATATTAGCATAAAAACTTACTTGGTAACGAGCAACGGAGAGCTGTTGATAGTATAAAACATTGTGAGAAACGACTCCCTCTGAAGTAGTTTTTGAGAAAGAGGTAATTTCTCACTAAAATAATAAAAGACTTCTGGCCAGAAGCCTTTTATTCCTATCTGAAAGCACACTAATTTGTACAACAAGGGTATTTTTTCTTTCATCATTTTTTTGCAACTTCAATGACCAATTGAGCCCAAATTTTCACAGGCTTGTTATTTTATGCATATGTTGGGATACACCAAGTGAGAATACTGGTCTTTGACAATTACCAAATGTGTTCAGTGCCTTTAAGAGGTATAGAATTGAAATTTTGGAAGAGAACAATTTTGATTAAAATCTTTCTTTTTTTCTTTTTTTTAAGAGCAAGAGAAAATTTATTTTAAAAATAACCTTGGAAAATGAGTAATCTGCATCAAACTAGTGTCCAAATTAATGGCCCAATTTCATAGAGCAGAAAGTAGAAAGTATTACTTAACAATTTTGTGCTAAGCAGAAATGTACAGGATACCAGTCACAAATGGTACATGTGACATGGTAGTTTGGCTGGTAACCGTACTCTGGTAAGCATAATTTTGGGCCCTTATTGCTGAAACACCCATTCTTCATTGTTGCTACTGTAGCCAATGGACACAGCCACAGCCAAAGTCATTTAATTTCAGCAACTACTTAAGAGTCTGCTTTAAGTCAGAAGATAATGATCTGATGATTTAATCTTCATGGTGATTAAGAAAACCTGTGAAGTTTAAATCAGATGAGTTTGGTGAAATCCGACTTGACGCTTTGGTTCACCTTGATATGAATGAGCTGCACATTGTTTTCCATCTTCAATGCTAAGAAAAATAAAATGTCACGATACAAATAATTTTTGATACTGAATTCAGTTTCTTCTCTGAAATCAGGCCGATGGCTATCTCACATGTCTTGGCTTGTATTACACCATTGCTCCTGTGCTCCATGATTAAACCACAACGTACTGGACAGATTGAAAGAACTCGTCAATTGGAAAAACGCTGTCAGCAGACATGGCAAGTCATACACAGTCAAAATTAACCCCCCAGAAATATATGGAATATTTGAGTTATGCAAACCTTTTAGTAATATTTTCCATACAAAACTGGCATGAGATAATTCTGGTCCTACTGATTTCTGACATGCAAATTATATAAAAATTTTAAAACATTGTCAACTCTAGACCTTTATTCTAAAGAAAAGTGAGTGCAATGGCTTTCCTCTGCCTTTCTGAAAGGTATTATAAACAGGATTGGTAGAGCTGACAAAATAGTCGCAGACAATGTTCATGTTTTGTGTGATCAACCATATCCAGAAAGTAACAAACCTGTGAACAGTGTGAAAACTTGTGCTTAATCCGTAGTGTAAGTGAGAAGTAAATAGTGAAAATGAGACCGTGTACAATTTTGCAGCATGAAAACACATTGTCCTTTATTTTGGTTGTAACAACCTAAATCGGCTATAGATTTTGTTTAGAATTTAGATACAGTTTTCTCAAGTAATTTTACAGTTTTTAACTTGTCCAAGTTGTGTGAAAAATAGCACTGCTTAATATTAATCATGATTTTATTTATTTATTGTGAGAACAAAACAGAACTTCACTGTATTCACAGCATGAACAGTAAGACTTTATAGTATCATGTCTTAAATTAACTTTTTAGAATATTGAGTGAAGTTTGGCTCTGAGGAATGCAAAGAGAATACAAATAGCTCTCCTTGCATTTCTTAGAATGAAGATCAGCAACTCCACTCAATTGTATAGGGAAGGGACATTTATTACACCACATCTCAGAACCAGAACCATGCCACCACAACTCAGAACAAGAACCACCACAACTCAGAACCAGAACCACTGCAGAACCACCACAACTCAGAACCAGAACCACCACAACTCGGAACCAGAACCACCACAGAAACGCCACAACTCAGAACCAGAACCATTACAGAACCACCACAACTCAGAACAAGAACTATACCACAGAACCACTACAACTCAGAACCAGAACCACAGCAGAAACACCACAACTCAAAACCAGAACCACCACAGAACCAAAACTCAGAACTTGAACCACAGAACCATAACTCAGAACCAGAACCACCACAGAATCACCACAACTAATAGAGAAAGTTTCATGTACATAGTGTCTCCGCAATCCTCACTAAATTATTTCGGAATATAAATTGTCTGCTTAACAGTGACTGTATTAAGTAACTAATTATAATAATCCCTGTCAACCCTTCCTAATTCCCACATCCACCGCTCGTCAAAATAAGCCTCCCCACTTCACTGAATCTCATTTGAGTTGATAATTTCCTCAATCCAAATATTGAAAAAATCAACAACCCTTTACAATGCGGACGACTCTTGGGAGTTTTCACATGTTCAGGGTTTATGCATGGCTGAAATCACAGATGCAATATTATTGCCCAATTCAAGTGCAGCAGCTGCTTCGAATTGTCTTTTTTCTCGCTCTCTCTCTCTTTTTGTGGGATAAATCCACCGGTCTGAAAGGGGCATTGAGGAAAGCTTTGGGGAGAGTCAAAAATGTCGAGTGGGGAGTAGATTCAATAATAAAGCAACGAGAGAAATTCTCCTGAAGACGAGCAGAGTATACTGTTCGAAACGTCGAAACGTCGAGACCAAACCGGCTCTTTTCAGAGCCAACACTCCTCCCAAAAGAGATTATACACATGGTTGTACCCGCAAGTTCACTACTATTTACATTTATAGTTATAGTTACTTCTTACTTTCAACACCATGCAAAGCTTCAAACACCACCAACGAGAGAAATATTGATCCATTTATCGCCTGGTGACAACATCTGTGTTAAAAATCCTGGGGACCATCGTGACTTTGGCTACGTACTTCATATTAACATTTGACGTTTAGATGCGGAGTTAACTTGTTTTTGTGTTGAATATTTAAATTAAAGGGATGGTACAAATCCAACTTTGTTTTCCAAAATAGTACACTTACTACAATAATAATTTACAAGAGGTATCAAGAAACTAAATCTCGTACAACTTTGTAAATGATAAGGTCCAGTTTAAGGTCATTAAGTCTACATAGGTGATTAGGTATTGACGATTCGGTCTTTTTGCAAAATATCAACAACATATTTTTGTGCCTTGTATTCTGACCATTTAAAAACATGCCAACCATGAACAATTTTATCAATAATTTGAAAGTTTCCTGGCCTAGACTGCAAGCTTCACTACAATACAATGACAAATAAAGACTTTACTAAATAATGTTATCAAATCTGATTACGTTAAATAAAATTTAAGAACTAAGAACCCCTTTATATTCCCATATTGCTTGTTTTTCACTTGATTTCTTGGGTGTCTGCATATATTTTGTTTAATGTCCTAAATAGTATTGCCTTTCCTACCTACTCACCATCTTTTTTTCAAAAAATCGGACCCTGGTTCCAATCCTGGACTGGAACCTTGCATGTAGATTGGGTTTTCAGTCCTTACCTTATTGCGAGATTTTCTTTTTCCTATTTGGAGTTTTCCTCCAACATCTAATACTGATATTTCTTCATCATCTTCTCTAGTTATCATCTGGTCTACGGGTCACAGTAGTTGCTTTGGAGGGTTCTTTGATTCCATTACCAGAAAGGTATCATAAAAACCCTTAAGGTGTTCAAATTTTCCACCCACATTTTAATTTCCAAACAACAACCAAAGTTATGTCTGAAATTTCCCCATGCACAATATTGTTGGATCTGACCTGCATTATTTGGAGTGCCTTCTGCCCTCAGACATTTTTCTGGTTTTTTTAACAGGTACAGTTTTTTATTCACATATAGGTAATACTGATTGACTGTTAACACTTTGATTCGACCTCCAGGGGGGATTTGAGAAGGTTACGAACTTGTGAACGAAATACATGTCTGCCTGTATATTAAAGTGTGAAACGAAATCTGAAAAGCATAAACAACATTTTTACACATGTGTGATTGCGGAGACTAAGTCTCTCTCTCTCCTGAAGGGTACTTGCCACATAACTATGACCTCTGACCTCATCCCCAAGGTCAGTAATAGTAAGCGCATGCAGAGGTTTTGTACCCCGAGCTATGCATAAAGGATGAATGGCTGAATAAAGCCATAAAAATATAGCAAGTAGAACTCATATAATACTCTCATCCATTGAAAAGTATTATTACCCCCAAAAAGAATTCTTTCCCCATACGCATTTTCTTATAAAACCAGAAATGATTTTGAAATGATTTTGATAAGGCTCATAAATGCAGCAATTTTAATCCTTTAAATCTTGTCCAGCTCTAACAAGTTAAGAGAAAAATCTGCCCAAGATGAATGTTCAAACTCTAAAATCTGCGTCGACTGATTTGATCAAAGATGGCATTATGTCACAACACGTTTGAGTGTTCTTATCCAAATTCCACTCAAGCATTGGTTATTTAATATCAACGTTAAGGCGCCTGGGCGTACCATGTACTCTGTGGATGTTAACAGCGGTCATGCTGTCTGCCGTAGTCATGTTGCAGACAAATAACACGGTGCATGCATCATTAATAACTACACACACACACTGGCTTTTTCATTACAGTGAATGCATACAACGCTTTAAGAGTATTTGTCTGATCTTTTTGAGGAGTCATGTTTTTGAGATTTTGATGAGCAAAATTAAATTTTTTTAAAACAATATTCTGAAAGATTCAAAATTAAATTAGCACCAAACATCCTTTAAAAAAAAAGTTTGGAACAATGTAATCTTCAAAAACTTTGTTTATCTCATCTAAAATATGACTATATTTGGCTTGTAAGGCACAGCAAGGCATATAATAAAAGAAAATATTCACACATAAATTGTGTGTTGTTTTTTACTTTTAAAAAAAAGTTTCAATTTCAAATATATAAAAAAAAAAAAAAAAAAAAAAAAGTTTTATTTAAATTTGGAATGCCTATTTCCAAACTAATGTTTTACAATCCCTTGTTTCCAAATTCCAAACTGAAATATTTTCATTTCAATTTCCTCGCTCAGTCGACTGTAATGTACTCGTATAATTGAACAAATATTGAATTTAGCAATGACAATTTATGTGCAATTGTCAAGAGAGCTGCAGGTTACAGAAAATCAATCCAGAAAAAAATCTATGAAAGAAATAACACTGATAAGACAACACTCGGCGTCGATAAGACAACACGCGGCGTCGTGGCATACAGCTCAAGTCGATCCGAACACCAGAAACATTTCGCTGGTAACCTAAGCTTCACTGCAACTTCCCTTGCACACTACTACCAACGAAAAAATCCCTGGTATCCAAGCACGACAGGGTATCAAAGTGTTCGCTGCATAGCGCTGAAAACGACGTCGGACCGGACCACTTTGCCCTCGTTAGCCTGACTTTCGATGCCTGTAACTGCCTATATTTGGGATCTGCAGGAAAAAAATGCTGGCTGACCCCATCTTTAGTCATTTTGCTGCATCCAGCAGCAATTTTTGCCAGAAAAATTAAAGAAAAATCCCCTTTTTGCATAACCAAATGAAACGTACAATCTCACTACTTGCACGTGTATATACAACGTAAATGCAGGCAAGTTCGAGGGGGGTCGATGTTCGATCGAGGCGAAGTCTTCCTCGATTGACGTCACAAAAAGGGATGGGCGGAGTCGCCCCCAAACAACTTTATCTATTTTTTTTACATATAAATACTGACAAACAATTACTCAAAAAATTGTTTTATTGTTAATATACATATACTCTTATATTAAAAAAAAAAAAAAATCCTATTTCCAGGTGACTTTAAAAGGCCAAATAAAACAATTGGTGCAGGCCTGAAATTTCATCGTTGAAGGGGCAAGCTCATTTTTATTTTGCAAAGGGCACTTCCATTTGAAAATCTGAAAGGTCATAGAAGACTTTAGAAGAGGCACTGAAGCAAAGACCTGGGCCCAATTTCATAGAGCTGCTTAAGCACAAAAAGATGCTAAGCACGACAAAATTATGCTTACAACAATAAGGTTACCAGCCAAAACACCATTTTACATGTACAATTTGTGACTGGTATCCCGCTTATTTTTGCTTAGCTGAAAAGTTTAAGTATTATTTTCTACTTGAGCAGCTCTATGAAATTGGGCCCTGGGCAACAGAGGCTGAGGCCTCCATGGCCTTTCATATTATTCCAAGCCTGTCTTCCCAAAATAATAACCAGCACTTTTTCTTGTTCATCATCATCATTTTTATAAATCTTCTCATCTCTTCTCGATGCCTGGTAATATGTAGCAATTGAACAGAGCTTTAGTAGCCATTGGAAAGCAAATAAGTAATTTTCAATCTGAACCGTTCATTTTTGTAAATTTTGTAGCCAACTAGTATCAATTGTCCAGAAAATTATCTCCATCTGAATGACTGTCATGCTCAATATCCCCCCAAAAGGAATTTCTTATGTGTATAGTCATTTAGCTGAACCAAAATACAATCATTTTTACACACTGAGCTTTGCAATATCACCTACAAAACATGATGCTGTTACCTGTTATTATACCAGAAAAAAATTTGTGTGTTGAAGTGTTATTGAGAACTGCAATGGTTGGAATAAATTTACCCTTAATTATATATTTAAAAAAAATCTAAGTATGTAAAAAATTGATAGAATATCCAATTGTTAAAAGGGTCAATTTCAGAACTATAAATGTTTATAAATGTATTAATAACGTAAAATTTCTTTATAGTTTAATACGCAGAACTTGTAACAAACCAGTTTTGAAATTGCTCAATTCGTAAATACCACAAATTCCCAAGTCATAGTGAAAACCTGCATCTAGGACAAATATTATATATTACCTTAACAAAGGTTGATAACAAAATACCCACATAATGCAGGCTTTTCTCTGGGCTGTCTAAATAACCAAAGAGTATTGAGGCTACAGGTACAGCCTGGGGTGTAATGATAACCGCTCTCCCTGATGCCTGCAGCATTAAAATAGGTCATGTACACAAATCAAGGGGATCTAGGCACAGACGAACATATTTGCTCAATGTCAATACAAAAAAGCTTGCGATATGTGCTTGAAAACTTTGTAGTGTCGTGATTTCAATTAAAGTTCCAGAGACTACTGAGGAAATGGCTGGTTTCAAACAGAAACTTTATTTTGGTCCGATGTTAAACCATACAGGAAGTTCAATGAATCCGGTATTTCGGTGCAATCTTTCTCAAACAGTACTTCCTGAAGAGGATTGCACAAAACCTAAAAAGGAAGAGATAAACTTGTAGATGGCACTACCTTGAGTTATTTTGATTTCCTTTTCCTTAATATCAAATATTTATTGAATGATCTGAAAGGAAGAGAATGCTGTATCTGAGCTATTGAAAGTGCTGTCGCATCCTTTAAATAAGGAAATCATTTCAACAGCCTCGACATCTTTTGAGCCACAGCTCCTAGAAGTAGAGTTTGAAGTTACAACAAGCTGTAAGCAGTCCATAGTCAACCAACTATGCTTGGGGCCACTCATACATCCCAACAATCAAAGTCCAAAATCTAAAGGTCTTTTCACATTATGAAAATTCTCCATGTTGGACACGGATCCGAGCCGCATAAGTTTGACAGACCTTTTCACACAACAACATTTCGATCCAGCATTGACTAGTGTAGAGCATTTGATCCGTGTTAAACAAACCCTGCTCGGAAGGTGGGTTGAGGGTTTTGGACTTGGGTTAGAACTGTGTAGCTTTCCAAAGAGATTGATAGTGTGAAAAGACCTTATTTACAATGCTGTTTACTTTCATTTAATTTGGACATTTCAACATTAGGTTAAACAATTTGTAAAGTTGGATTTTGTGCGACACCAAATACTTATATTTTTTCCTTCTATTGACCAATTTCAGTTTTGTCTAATTTTGCAAGAACCATGAGAACATCTCACAATTGGTGTATAAAAAAAAGGGGGAAAATTCAAACAACCGGCATGATATCTGGTCCTTGGAATAAAGTAGGAAAATTGTGTTGAGTACGAGGGCTGACCTACATTTACACATGGTATAGGCTTTTATTAACTTTTATGGCTATTTAACAAAGATTTGATGATTCTTTAAAGATTAAAACACAATATCCCGAGCTCGCCCTTAACACTAGCCCGGTGTGCAATGTCTAAAAAGAAAAGGCTACGGGTTAGTATAATACACTTCTAAAATTGCCCTGTGGGCTACTATAACTTGTGAAACTAAGTTTAAAATGCTCATATTTGTCCTTTTGAGATGTGAATAACAAAATATTCAAATGTGTTAGTTTATCTATTTCGGAAATCAGCCTTTGGTTGTCTTTTGTGTACAGCAGAGTTCTTTTTTTGCACCAGGAGTGTCATCCTCGACAGACATGTTGCACTAGAAATGTTCAATATTATTATCATTTTTGAGTGTGTGAATGTAACTTCATTTGACCATTAAATGTGTTGTGATTGCTGCCATTAACACATAAGAAAGATACATTTATGACAATAAATGTTTAAAATCTGGGCTCCTAAAACTTCCTGGGAGCTAGCCCCGTGGGCTACTTTACAAAAAGCTTAAGTACAAGGCAAGAATATCATACCTGAAACACGGCCAATACTTTGCTTTTTCTTCCTCCGTGGTTTTACTTATATAATCTAGACATGAACAATGTTTATTCCTCCCCTCTAAAGACTCACTGAAGCAAAAGAAAACCTGTTTAATCAATTTATCAACGAAGCAAATTCATCCACACAAATCGCAATAATTACCCAGTGCACAAATCAATTTAATTACACGCCTACTGTACATTTCAAAATCTACTCATGGGAAAGAAAAGCAATACTTCCTAAAGTATAAAGGGCACTTCCATTAGAAAAATCGAAATATCTAGGAATATTACAAGGGGGGGGCAATGTGGCAATAGATACAGGCATCCAATTTGGCCCGAGTGCTCACCGTGAAACTCAACCCCTCTGTCTACCGACAACAATGACTTTATTAGATCTGGCATCCGAGAGATACAATGTAGGATGGACTCTGATTTGAAAGTCCATGCGTCTGATTTGCTTGCACAGGTGGACTTAAGCAAAGGTACGCCACTGTTTCTTTTTAAATTATTTTTCTCTTTTTTGAAGAGCGCACATCCATTCGAGTCAAGATTTTCTTTTTGCAAAATCCTTGCCCAAGGGAAATTCTTGTCTAGTATGGATGCTCATCTGACTGAGGAAAAATTGAGCTTTTTTTTCCCGGCATAATTTTTCTTTATTAAATGAATCAGGTGCTTTACAAGGTTAAGCACAGAATCCTATGGTAAGCCAAACATGAAATTAGGCCATGGTCAAGTGGTTAAAAAATAATAATAAGATAACTACACTCAATCTTCAAACAAAACAATCACTTTCGCACATCCCCCTTAAAACGTTAATTGAGCTTGAGAAAGAACTGCTTTTACGTACTGTACTTGTACTACCCCTAAGTGAATGTGTACAATGTAGCCATGATTGCAAGGCGAATATTTACATTATGTTTCAAGTAGGTATACAGAAGGCCTTGATGTAACATTGATTAAGTGTGCCAAGTACTCAAGATGCATGGAATGACATACAAATTAATATTAGTACCTCAAGGCCGTGATACAGTTGAATATCAATTTTCTAGGCTGGATGCACCTAGATTGGAGAGGAAATAAGTAATTGGCAACACAGTGTAGCTGTACAAAATTATTTATAAGAGGGTATTCATTGTTGGTACGATATTACTCATTTTCTAACGAAGTAATTATCATACGGCTTGTGTTATGCCATGTATGCATAAGGTGTATTGTGTGTCTGGCAGAAGGATGCAAAGCAGTTAATTGACAAAATTGTGCTTTGAGAATTGTGCAAGTTTGAAAGTTTGATAATTTCTCCGATCTAGCGAATGTAGGAAATTTAAATTGAGCTTATAAATGAACTTATGAGTAATGTTAGCAACTGGACCGACATACATGTATGTAGGGCTCAACATTTACACTCGACTGCAGGCCTGAGGCCAGTAACCTTACCTAATGACCAGACAAGTCCAACAGTCTTGTGTTTTTGAATTGAATACTAATACTTCAATGTGTAGTAACTTTTATAACACGAATAAAAAAAATGGTGGGCAAATGTTGACTTTGAGTCTGATAAATATCTTTCAATTATGCTGGTTAGTATCAAAGTATACCTACCGATAAGAAAATTAGAGAAATGATCTCCAACTACTTGTTTAAATAAAAACAGTCCTGTCCATATGTTAAACTGTGTAGATAGTTTGCGCTCAATTTGGTTCTGGTCTTGTTTAAAAAAACATGTCTGTTCCAGTAAACATTTTGAGCTAGGCCTTGTGGGACCCCCCTCCCCCCCCCCTACATTCAAGCCCTGGACATTAATTGATATTTATTTTTTATTTTTTTAATGAGATATCGCCTAACTCACAAGGCCACGGACGGCCACTCAAGGTGAGGGCTACACATAACTGATTTGGGCTATCAACCCAAATCAATTGACACCAGGGGCACATTGCCTCCTACTCCTGGGGCTGAAACAGGGTTACCCCCTTCACAGTCCTTAAGGATGTAGGCATGGGTATCATCCACTAGGAGCCTGTCTGGTAGAGCAGAATGCACTACCTTCCCAACTTTTTCGAAGCAATTATGGTTAAGTGCCTTGCTCAAGGGCACAAGTGTCTTGTACTGCTTACAACCGTTTTGGGATGAATGTTGTACTAAAACATTTACACTCGACTGCAGGCCTGAGGCCAGTAACCTTACCTAATGACCAGACAAGTCCAACAGTCTTGTGTTTTTGAATTGAATAATAATACTTCAATGTGTAGTAACTTTTATAACACGAATAAAAAAAATGGTGGGCAAATGTTGACTTTGAGTCTGATAAATATCTTTCAATTATGCTGGTTAGTATCAAAGTATAAAACAAAAGACCCATAGGAATAGGAAACCTAAATAAGTAAAATTCCTATAATTATATAATTCTATTAATTTTAAACACAGGCACTGGGCGATGTACCCCTTTGAAAAATTTGTTGATATCTTCGGTTGTACTAGCCAGTTACTGTGTGTATAATCATATGGGATTGCAATATGATTCCTATAGGGTTCTTTTAGATTTGTCATCACTTCAAGACCCTCAATTCCTATAAGATTGCTATATAAGAGTCCTATGTTTTTTTTGTAAGGGTTGGAATCATGTACATTGTCATTGTAAGAACCTTTAGTCCTATCAAGTAACCCAATGATTACGGATGGTTCATATACAAGGCTTGTAATAACATTGTATGAAATGAGCAATGCCATTGATTTGTTTTCCTTAATCAACTTAGAATAACTCCATGGTATTGAACTCTGGCAGGGAAATGTTCTCTATGGAGATGGCCCTTGGTATTGATTCTCTGTACAGTGATATGTAATTCCCACCCAGTTGCCTCAAAGCACTTGACCTGCCAAAGTGGTATGAGTAAAACTTCCTACAATTTTCATCAACTTAAAAGGGGCTTCAAGGTCAAATTTAGTTTTGTGATCCACTCATTTTCCAATCGATAGAGTTTTTATGAAAATGGGGAAAAAACTACAATCAAAACGGTGTAAAATGCCACATCACTCTGAAAGAGTATCAACGATGTTTTACACCATTTTATCATGAGGGCTCTATCTATTGGAAAATGAGTGCATTTACAACAAAGCTTAATTTAACCTTGGAACCTCTCTTTAATGATTTAGAGTCATTACCATATTTTGTTTCCCAGTTTTTATGTTGAACATTTATCATCGGTGTAATGTTACATCAAATATTTTTTAATTGTTTTTTGTATATGGACAGCAGCTTACACCTTCTCCTTTTGCTCTCAGGTAATTTGATGGTAACATTTCAACTGTTAAAAGCAGAGCTGTACCTGAGGGGCTGGCATGACACACATTAGATCAACAACGACTGCAGATCATGTGACAAACAGCCGTCAGCTCAAGCTTCTCCACTCTGTCTTTGGTTTCAGTTGCTACGTTTCATAAACCATTTTTTTCATTTTGCCAGTCATGACAAACGTCCACATTGAGTCCAAAGGTTACTAACCATATGCAGACAAACTGGTTGCAACATTTACGAGAATAATAATATTCACGATTAATCGTAATCGAATTAGCAAATCGAATAGCAACATTTATTATATTAATCGTGATTGATCATGATCGAAAAAAGCTAGGAATGATTTGTAATTTGAAAAGTTACTTTTTATAAAGTGAACTTGGTACAAGTGCCAATTTTCCAATAAATATTTCCATCTAAATAAAATGTAAACTTGTGCCAAAAAAAAATTCCCCCAACAGTTCAGAAACTTGTAATTATATCTGATCTGCCAAATCAAAGTAAGCAAAGATAAAAAATTAAAATCCCTGGTAAAACATTATCATTTGGCATCCTCTTGAAAATGTGGCCATCAATTTGATAAAACTTTCACATGGGGGTTGAATGGCAAGTTATGATCTGACACAAGAATATAATATGTATTAATGCTCTTCTTTGGCCACACAACCATTGTGCACGCACCATTCCAGGAATATTCCATACAACCCTCCCCCTGGCTTTTTCAGTTGCATTTCCAAAAATGCTCTCACAACTAAGTCAATTACTTACTGAAGTATTTTTGTTCGGTTGTTTGTCTGTTTGTTTGTGTTTTTTAAAGTTTTTTTATCATGCCTTGAGAGCACTCTTTTGATGGAACTGTGCACATTATACCTCCAGATTTGATTATTATTTGTATTTACCCATACAAAAGTACTTTCCACCGAGTCCTTTGAAAAAAATCCACAGGCCGGCTGAATGGGATTCGAACCAACGACATTTGCCATTTTAGAGCAGATGTTTTACCACTGGACAACCGGTAGCTAGACGCAGTTGGATTCCTACATTTTAGCAGCAGGTACTGGATCTATGGATCTGGATTGGTTATTGGCACTGCCTTTTCCGAGTATCACGCTAATGGAGGGTTAGGATACAAAAATGCTGCTTATTGATGTTGAAGGTGGTTCTTTAGTTTTTCTTTAAACTGGTTTGTAGTTGTACATGTAGCTTCAATGACGGCAGGGGGCAGGGAGTTCCAATCAATTATTGTCTTTGGGAAATAAGAGTTCTTAAAAGTGTCCGTCTATACACTTAAATGTTTGTATGTCGCCTTGTGGATCTGGATGCTCTTGGTTGGAGTTAAACCTTTTTCAGCCGAAGACACACATAAATAGATCACTATTCTTGATCTTGACAGGAATAGCCAGCCAAGCAGCCTCCCTTGTGGTTTGAAGTGTTGTCCATTCTAGGTCAACATTCTAGGTCAACAATGTTGACCGCATCAATGTCAATAGATATTGTTGTTAACTACTATTATGGGATGCTAATTGACACTAGAGGATGGGAATGAATTTTCTCTTCCAAAAACCACTGATAAACCTTTAACAAACAATGTTTAATTGATTATGATATGCAATCTTGTACTTTGACCATGACTGTATTGATCAACAACACCACAGGGAAAGAAGTATGGATTTGACACTGTCATTGATGAAGTAATTTCAGACGAGTGTGAAAGAAATGCCCTTGTGTAAATTTTGTAGCCAGCCACATAATGGGCATTGATTCGTTTAAAGGCAAGTTACATTATTGTATTAATAGCTGGACTCATTAGCATAGAAATGATTTCTTGTTTCTTAATTTGATTTGCTATGAATCGTTCACCAGCTATAATCATTTGAAACTTTCATTCTGGTGAGGTTTTTGCAACAAATAAAAGAAATGTTCGCTTTATTTTGTTGCTGTCCTGGAAATATTTTAAGAACAAAAAAATGTATATGCTTGCACTTTGTGTGTCCCCCTCCCCCTCAAAAAGGGGGAAAGGGCCAGGCACAGAAAGACTTTGTACTGTGTTTTTCAGTTTTCAGTGGAGAAACCAAAAAATGCGGAAATCGGCTGATCAGCAAAAAAAAAGCATGTCTTATGATTGATTTGTATACAAACAATGTGCATACAAAGAAAAAAAATCACTTAAACATGAGATTGTTAACATACTGGACTTAGACGCCAATTTTCTTGTAGATTGGAAATTCAAATAATAAAACCATTTAAGTAGATAAAGGTTCCTGTAAACATTACACAATGTGCTAAATGTGCTGGTACATCTATCTACACGTCTTGCCTTTGCCCAAAATGAATCAGACATCCTGGTGGGAAATATTGAATTGGGTTGTGGGTAGGAGGAGTGAGGAGGGGGGGTTGGATGGTGTGGAGGAGGCAGGGGGAGTATGGGAAGGGATGGAATGTTTTCAGGTGAAAGGGTAAAGGCAATTGGAGTAGTTTGGTTGATATTGTACATAAAGGTTTCCTGATTGATGACCATTGATATCCTCATAGGGGAAGAAGGTTCCAATCAGGGTAGAAGTATATCCCAATTGGGGTAGTTTGGTTGTTTTCATGCATACAAATTTCCTAATCAAGACCACTGGTGTCCTCATTGGGAGAAAAGGGATTTAATTGGGATAGTTCAGATGACAGTGACCCGTTGAATATTGACATTGTGCCCTCCTCTTTCAGATCAAATAGTAAAAGCATTCAACCATCAGTTATCCTTAATGCAGTTAAATGCCCAGGGCCTTGTTGGCACAAACAGGGTGGGTAGTGGACCTTCCAGAATTGTAAGAAGCTAAATCCTCCTGCTGACTGAAAGGACTTTGCCTTCCAAGGGGTGTCACAATAAGCAGGATATTCAGAAAGTGCTGGATGGAAATCTTAAAGGGGTGGTAGACCAGGTAGTTTTTGTGAGGGTAGTCTTCTTGAGACATACATGTACCATCAAATTCAAACTAAAATTGGGATTATGGGTAGTAAGTACATGTACTCACTTTTATTTCATTTAATATTAATTCTGGTTGTGAAGCTAAGGACTCTCAGAAAAGCAAACTTAATCACTATACTAGCCAAGAACCCAATGGAGAGAAGACAAAGAAGGAAGTTTTAGTTTTGGATGTGGGAGAAAACCACAGAGAACTATTCCAGGTAAAACACACGCAATCAGGTAGGAACTGAAAACCCAATCCATAGTGTCCTGGCGGGATTCGAACCAGGGTCTCACAGAGAGATCAGCATGTTTAAGGTTTACAGTTTTACGTGGTGAAAAACAGAATGAGGGGCTGGTTGTTTGGGGATGGCCATTGTTAATGGATCCATGGAGGGTTTTATAGCAAATTGATGTTTTGAGCTGAAGTCAATTCTGGCTGCTGGTGCTACATATACACATAAGGAGTTGAGCTGGTTTAAGGAATACCTCTAGCCCAATAAATAGGGGCAGTACTATTAGTGTACAGTGCAGGCTTCCTGTACAGCAGGGCTTCCCCTGCCAATCTGAATGTGATGCATCCCATCTCGTTACTTTCAGCGACCACCTCACTCAGTTTTTGCCAATATTGTCACCCCACTGTGAAGAGTTGCCATTACCATGTTTAAAAAAATACTAAACAATAAAATTGATTTGTTAATTTATGAATTTATTCTTGATCTCTATGTAATCAAGAACTACAAATTGGAATTGGTAGATGGAATTATTGTGCATTTGTACTCAAACACATCATGAAATATTCTAAAACAAGTGCATTTGAAAATACACAAATGCCCTCCATCCCTTTAAGTCAAGGGTGCGTGCAAGCCATTTAAATGGAGTTGGCACAGTGAGTTTGTAAGCCAGGGATCCCACTATCTTTCCTGTTCAAATAGCTCAGGACTGGTCAACATTATCCACAAGCCAAATACTCTACTCAGTCTTCCATTACAACATTCTTCAAAATAGAGTCTGTTGAGCTTGAATAGCTTACAATCAAGTCTCTATGGAAATCAATAAGATATCTGACCTTAGAAAAAAGCTACCACCAGAAAGAAAATCCCCCACCCACTGCTTCATGAATCTTTCAATCACAAACTCAAACACTCCCATGAAATCTGCTTACAAACTACAAGATTAGAGCTTTACTTGCACTGTACTTATAAGGGTCAGTCATTGATTGTTCTTGTTGACAAAGCAACTCTTGACAAGATAGGTATGGATTGGAGTTACTGTAACAGAACAAAGGTTGGAATTCCATTCTGGTTGGTTGGGTTTACATAAAGATGTACAGTTGTCCAGACCAACTTTAATAACTGTAGGTTTTGTATTCAATGATTTGCAGAAGAGGGAAGTGAACAAATTAATGAACAGTTCAAACGATTAAATTGATAATAATTTGTCTACTCAATTCATAGTATCTATCCCCTTTAACCAAGCACTGTATCCTGCTTAATGGCTAATAGTTGATTTGGTTTTGTGGATAATATTTATAAAGAACAAATTCCAGCTGAAGATAAATAATTGTTAGAACTCCATGAAGCAATAAGGCAGACCAGTCAAGTTTTATGCAGTCACTCCATAACAATGAAAAGCACTGACCATGTTGGTTATTTGTTGAATGTGATTCAATTACGTCCTAATTAAGTTTCATGCCACGCCCATTTCAAACCAAGCAGCTTCCTGCTGTAAGACCCTGTACCACTTCAACCATCAATGAGCACAATACACGCACATAATTATGTCTGGTCATTATTGGAGGGGGGGGGGGGGGTGACAGTGGTGTGAGCTTGGGTAGAATGGGGCGATTGGGAGCGAGGGGTGTGGCTAGATGGAAAGTATCCATGCTTTGATATAGGACAAGTCATATACAGGTGTGCATATTTTCTTTTTAGATAGGATTTTTTTTTACACAATTTTTACATTTTAGAGTAGTAAAATTGTCAAAATAAATATGGCGTTTAAAATGACTGACATAGGAAATAAACCACAGCACTTGCCAGTGGTGCCCTTTGAAAAGTTTATATACACAATACATTTTCTTCATTAAAAGTGCCCCCTTACCACAGGAAAATTCAAGAGCGAAGTTCAAGGCCTGCTGACCTTTTTGGGAGGGGATGTCAGAGATGTTGGTCATTGAACTCGGATGTTGTCTGTGTTTATCTGCTTAAAATTTGTTCTCTGCTGCTATTTAGTCTCAAGTACAAGATTGTATCTAAAACAAAACTTGGATTATTGCATGTTCAGGTCTGATACTTCACAAAGGCAACAGTGACAATTTCTTGCCTATTTTTCCCCTGGTCATTTCCTTGGTGCCCCTTAAAATGTTCCAAAAGTTACAACTTCCTCACAGAGGTGCCCTTTACCAAGGAGAAAACGCCTTGGTGCTCCTGCCTTTTCAAAAATTAAGCATCAGGCCTGCATTTTTGCAATGATTGTGACGATTTGGAAAATCTTACCGTAATTCTACTGCATCTGAACACTTCCAACTGTGCAGGAATCTGCAGTTTCTCCACTGCCTTGGGGAAAGCAACAACAGCAGCAATATCAAGCACCTCATCCGGCTCATCAAACAGATCAGTGTTCAGAGGTCTGTTGGGTGCTGGGTGTAGCTTCGCTGCAGCCCAGCTCACAGGGAGAGCGAGCAAAGGATGTAGGGTCAGGTAACCCACATTGAAGACTTCCTGGAGCTCAACGACGAAAGACTCTTCCTCGGCAATGTTCTTCTTGGTGAGGATGAGGCCTGATTGCTCCATGGTACGCTCCAGGGCCTCGAGAGAGGGTGGACCTGAGGACGTCATTATTTCAGATTGGGGTGGCGGTGTCGTTGTTATGGTGATATACATCAACAAATTATTTCACCAACACTAGTGGCTTTTCCCCAAATAATTCAGACCATTTGCAGACAACTTTGCATAAAATATACTACCTCAATTGATGAGTAAAGGGTAGATTAGTGATGGAAGTCACAATCCATTAAAATAATGCTGTGAACTTAATTTTGCTTACTGTTTTTTCTTGTACAGCAGGGCGTGGATTGAATGTGAAAAATGCAGATGATTTTAGTTTACGAAGTATGGATTGCTTCAACAGCCCAACCCTTAATAAACGTTAATCAATGACAAAACATCAGCACATGTCACAAACAAGTGGTTTTACATGCAAGTACCGTCTGTGTACGTAGACACTTGGTGTTGGAAACCTTGACACGGTGTACGTGTCAAACTTGGATTGCTGTGCTGTATGCGGCTAAACAGTCAACGGTACACGGAGTGCATTGTGTGGCGGAGGTTGCTGGAGTCAATCCGATCGCGAAGTGAACCACCACTCTTGCATTTGCGCAATCCAAAAGAAATTCTGATGGATGGCGATTGGTTATCTAACAAGTGGTTGAAATGATGGAAAAACACTGGACTATGAAATGATGCCTTAAATCACTGACTTGAGATCATGGTATTCTCACCTCGATTTACAGACTGCATGCTATATGAATAGACAGCTAGTGCTACACGTATTTTCTACAGAGCGCAACACACACACCACATCTACCAGACCACCATTTGCCACCCACCAGTCGCACACTGTCGCTGTGCAGTATCATGCACACGCACGCTGAGAGCAGAGAGATGTAAACACCACCACACTTTGGGAGAAACACCCCTTGTATTAAATGGCACAGTCTGCTAGACGTTCTCACCAGCCGTCGGCATATCCAACCCACCCTAATAAAGGAAGGGTGCTTTCTGACCAGGCACCAGTTAAAGCGGTTGGTCCTGTCGCCATACCACAAACCATAGAGCAAGGATGCACAAACCTTCTGCAAAAACAAAAATAACTATATCGGCTTGGACTCTACTTCTTCTCCACCAATAAAAAAACAACTTATATTACATTCCATCTTCTAAAATTAAACATTTATTGTAGAAATGCTATAAATAACTTCGAATGCAATACAAGTTTCAGTCATTGTTATTTTTTGTCAATAACTGTTTGAGACTATATCCATTATCGGTGAGGATAAAGTTTTTCTGTTGCCTGTTTGCTTTATTATAATAAATTTCAGTACATAAATAAATAATACATAGAAGCCTATACATGTGTGTTTTTTCCTTTAAATTAAAGTTGAAAATTGCATTTAAAATAGTGAAAATCTTGCATTTCTTAACTCACTACCCCCCCCCCCCCCCCCACAACAACAAAAAAGATAGAAAAAGGGGGGTGTTGGAGATGAACAAAAACATCGTAAATTTTCACATGTGTTTTAACAATTAGAATATGCATGAGATTACTTTGTAAGAAACTATATATTTTGAGAAAATTGTAATTAGTTGTTTCAAACTTCTTACCAACCGAAAGGCAGGTTGTATAATATTAACCTTAAATAAAGCAAGGATTCCGAAGTGGTTTAGTTTTCTTTGTGAATTCTACAAACGTCCTAAACTTTAAAGGGACCCCGAGCTACTCTCCCATAGTCAATCTTCCAGAAATCCATCGATTCACCAAAATGGACCACAAGAGGGCAGTGTACAAAATCATTGGTTTTGATTGAGTCAAGTCAAGTCGATCAATCAATGTATGATCTGGGACAAATAATTGTTTCATTGGAAAACCCAAGACTGGTTTAGGCTCTTTAGTTTGGTTATGAAACATAAAAACTAAATGTGTTTTTTTAAAATAGATTCTTCTTGTTCATTGGCAGCTTGAGGTTTTGTTGCTCCATGTGGTGTTCAGACAGCTCCAAGAATTGTCTAAAAAGCTGTTGACAAAATATTTGAATAAAAGTTTACAAATTTTTAAGATCTCAAGGAAATTAAATTATTAAAAAAACAGTACTTTGCAACCAATTTAACTGGTTCCATTTGCAGTAAACATCATGTAATGGTATTATTATTATTATTTTGCAATACACTGATATGTGATGGGCACTGTATTATACTTTCCCAAATCCTTTTTTGGAATACGGAACAAATTCATAAGCGCACTACTTGGGTGGGATTCGAACCTTCCTTTGTATATCTGCATTGTGGGATATTATCTACTTTGACCAAGTAGAATTTAGGTCTATAATAAGAACTTGTCCGGCTATTCATCTACTGATGTGAAGTAGAGTTAGGAGCTGCAGTTACTTTTTACAACAGATTTATAGCTATGATTATTTAAAAAACTAGAATGAAAAGCAATGGATTTGTAAAAGCGATTCTGTTTTTAATTAGGAAGGATACAATTTAAGAACTCTACTAGAAAAAAATCAAATAATTGACATCTCACACCCGACAAATAAACAAACACACAAACACCCTTTTAGCGACAAATAAACAGAATAATTAGGTATAGGTATGTCACTGTCATATTTATTTTAAAATATCTTGTCTTTTATATCTACAAAACTATATTGATTACAAATATCTATGTGTTTATATTTTGATAGAAACTAAACTATACATTATAGTTAAACTGATGATCTATTATACTAAAAAGTATCCTTTACTCTGTAGGAAGACATGTTCATTTTGCTAAAACAAATTATTTATAAAATATGAAGAATTGGTTTTATTATAAACTGCATAATATCATTGAAAAAGATGACATGAAATGCATTCCTAAAAAGTTAGTTTTTGAAAGATTAAATTTTCGTTTCTGTAACTTTCAAACTGATTTTATTTATAGATACATAATCAGGGGAAAATGAACCCATTTGGGAAATTGAACACATTTAGAAAAATGATTACTCTTTACAACTTCTACATTATTAAATCATCTCGTCATGAGTTCAGATTGATGGCTGAAAAACAATCACTATACTTTTACACAAAATATAGTTTTCATTACCATTGCCTTTTAAAACTTTGGATGATGTCAGCTTGAGCTAACGTAAGGCCTGTGTAAGGCTCATAACAAAGTTATACAGAAATCTCAGGAAATTTAGAGCACATTTAGGAAATTAAATTTTGTGATTTGGAAGCCCTCTGTTCTGATGGGTGGGCTAAGGTGAAGCTTAAACTCAAAAGCGCTGAATGGTGTTTACTTCTGTGGAAGGTATAGAACTTAATCGTTTGCTTCCTTTAAGGGATAGTGTATCAAACCTATAAATAATTTTGTTTTTAAGTAAATGCATATTTACTCCTTGTGGAAAGTTACCTTTGAAAGTGAAACCCTTTTCTGATAGAAAAATAAAAGCTTTCATATTTAGGTAAAAAGTTTACTTCAATGCATTTGTTTTTGTTTTTCCCATCTCACTTGTTATTTCCCAGAGTAGGAAAAGGAGATTAAAACCACACTTTAAGATACTTTACCAGTTTTAGCTTAAAGGCGTTATCCAGTTGTATGACTTAAACACGAGAAGCGGAGGCAAGTACACTCTGAACCCTCCTGGGTCAGAATTGAACCAGACTCCATTCCATGTCTCAGGGGGCCTGACTAATTTCTGGGTCAGGCTAACACGGAAGCTGAAATTGGGATTGTGACACGGATTCTGCATTAGTTCCAATCAGTTTTTTGTCAATTTCACACACAAGTTTCAGGTCCTACTAACCCAACGGGTCAAGCACCCTGTGACCCGGAATCTGGATCAATTCTGACCCAGGAATTTCTAGAGTGTAAGATTTTAATAATGTGATTGTTTAAACAGCTCATTATATATGTACTAGTTCTACAATGAGCTAGCACCTTCAAGGGAGCAACCACTTATTGCTAAATTTGAAACTGATACATTTCTTTTAAAAGACTCTCTCCTTTAAAATTGCAGATCACATCTGACCAGCTCAACCCACCTCCTTACTCTCCTACAAAACATTATTGATTATGTTGTTCTAGATGAAAACAATTAAAACTATTTATTTACAATTTAAAATGGATGTTCTCAGTCATAAGATAAAAAAGACCTAAATAGTATACAGAAGCCTTACAATGAACCCAATTAGGGCAAAATTTCATAAAGCTGCTTACGCAAGGTAACCAGCCAAAGTACAATGACATAAGTACCATTTGCAACCAGTTTACTGCTTAAGCAGCTCTATGAAGTTGGACTCTGGTTGAAGCCACTTTTGAAAAACCCTCTTAGAACAGTTTCGATATTCAATATAATTATAATGTGGAGGAAGGGTTGCTAAAAATGTATAAATTTACAGTAGCACCGTGATTCCTTGATAAAATTTAATCTGTCAGATTTCAAGTTTTACA
Organism: Leptasterias polaris; assembly: GCA_037783415.1. Lineage (NCBI taxonomy): Eukaryota > Metazoa > Echinodermata > Asteroidea > Forcipulatida > Asteriidae > Leptasterias > Leptasterias polaris. The sequence goes on from JAZGTN010000022.1 coordinate 7,113,314, forward strand.
CCCAACTTACAAATGCCTCAAAAACTTGGGAAAAGGCAAAAACTATCTCCAGCTGTTCCACAAACAAACTAAACAAAACAATTGTACAGACCCTGCATTTTCAGTTTAAAAATATAAAGTGGATTATAAACTTAAGGGACTAACTAATTTTTCTTAAATAAATCTCATGAATTATCTTAACAAACTAACTTGATGTTTAAAGCACAAGGCCTACACTGCTGTAATCGTTGAAATATATATACATGAAATAACTAACCTGTGAAAGTTTATCAGTTTAATCGGTCATCAGAGTCACATGAAAATAGAGAAGAAAAAAACCCATTATAGGCCTATGTTTTCACTGTTTTCAAATATCAGATTTTTGACTAGCGAGATACAAAATTGTTTTAGCCTACTCATTTTTTTGTTTAACTACAGCTTTTCAGTCAAAAACATTTATAAGGAAGTTTTCCACCATGACCTTCTTCATATTGTGTATTAAAGGTAAATGTGTAAATCTGTGAACAGTTCAAGATATTTTAAATCTTACCAATGTTATTGACACCTTTTAAAGGCAAAGTATAGTTTGGCTTTTGGAACTGTTCAATTGTTTTAATTCTATATCAATGTAGATATAAACAATCCAACTAACCTGTGAAAATTTTCACTTTAAAAAGGTTTTTGAGATATTGCTGAAAATTTGGAGCGGTTAGTCCAAGCAGGAAGAATAGTCCGTAATTGGAACACACAATCTGAGAAGCATTTCACACAGAAACGTTTCTCAGATTTAAATATTTTTGAATTCCTCTCTCTTAAACCACATTTCTTTGAAGGGAGCTGTTTCCTAAAATCAACGGCTGCAGTGGTTCTTACCAAGTAAGTTTTTATGGTCATTGAGGTTTGGAGTAATTACCAAAGGTATCACCCTCCCTTTAAAAATGTGTAAATTATTTACAAAAGATTAATACACATGCTTCCTATAATTATTTCAAGTTTCTGGAGGATGATTTTATAGGTATTGATCATAAAGTACAAATGAAATTCTTATTAGTATTTTTCATACAACTTTGGAACTATGTCTTCATTTCAAAGTACAATTGTTTTGGGGAGAAAAAGTAAAGTGGGGTTAGATCTTTTGAAACCTTTGATACCTGCTCCAATTAATTGAGGGTAAATATTATCGCACTTTTCAATTCTTTTAGGACCGCAATTTGAGCTCTTCAGTGAAGCCCATTACCTTAGGATGCAAATATATATATCACTAAAGCTCAGTGAAATTTGAGAAAAGTGACACATTCCAATGATAAACTTTGACTTCATTGCGGCAAAGAGAGCTTGTCAGATAACTTGTAATAGCAATTTAAAATGTTTAGCCTTTGAGAAAGAATTTGTAATCTTTCTCAAATGCTAAAGCTTTGATAGACATGTAAGGTCATTCACAATGTTTGCATTTATATCAGTTTATTTGGATTTGGAAGCACTTTGCAACAACTTTTTCCTTTTTCTAAATGTTTAATTTTATATATTTTGTTAGGATTCATTTTCCTACACTACATCACAGAATACATTTAAAAGCAGTTAAAAGATCAATTTTGGCACGATCCGGTGGGATGTAATAATCTTCAACAAGTGATGGCTTAAATCTTCAACTTAACGTACAAAACTCTATTGCATCATAGGGTCATTGCTGTCTAAACTATCCAAATTGAGATATATAGTCAGCCTCTAATATCTACCATTGTGGATATAATATTATCAGTGACACTTGGGAAACCTGGGTGCCAATACTCTTCTTTGATTATAGAGTTATCGTTACTCAAACTACCCCAATGGGGATAAAGTTTTAAGCACTCTTTTCACAATGAATTACGAACCTATGTTTGTCTGCTATCAAACTACCCTAATTGGGATATACTTGTTCTTTGATTGGGCCCTCTTCTCCCAATGAGGACAATAATGGTTCTCAATCGGGAAAAGCTGAGTTGAATTTCATTTTTGCGAACGTAAATCTCCTGTTCAGTTAATACTGACACTATAAGTGATCATTTTTCCTTTATCCCAAGCATAAATCAACTGTTTCCGTGGATTGAATGACATCATGGTGGATTTAGACTGTGAGTTCTCGTAGGGTATGTCCGTATCAAGCAGTACTTCCCCTGTGAATAAATTCACTGCAAAGTCCACAGTGGAGTGGCGGTTCTTGGAGCTCTTTGTGGTGTAGAGTATCCCGCATATAATGAAGGCATCGCCTGATGAGCTTTGAGGATGCTCCGAAATGATCGTTTCAAAAACCGAAAGATTCTCTAGATTGAGTCTGGACACGACAAGATTCTGATTATGCTCGACCGTCTTGTATATGACCCATAATCCATTGTCATCGATGGCGAGGTCCAGATAGGTGTAGTCCGAGTCGTACAGGTACCCGATCCCATTCTGTGGCTGGTACACGGCAGCTGGGATGGAGTTACGTGCTGTGATGGTCTCGGTGGTGAAATCGAAGCGTACAATCTCTGCTGAGCCACCGGTGTGGAAGTATAGGGCATTGTTGTAGACAACGTGGCCGGTGCCGGCCCAAAAGTAGGAAAGACGGTAGTATTTTGAGTATCTGTTGGTCTTCATGGAATTCATGTTACTGTACTCTGTATAAAATAAAAGGAGGTACATAAGGAGGCTGCAAAAACAAATTATGTTCATCATTACTACTATTATTTTTATTTAATCGTCCATTTCTCAAAATACAAACATACAATACAAACAGACCTTTTGCACAATAAAAATGGGGATGGCTTATATGAAGTTAGCCAGGATTGACAAAAGTGTACTCAAATACTGTGACTCAAAAGTCTGCTATTCCAAACTAGAGAATGGGAACATTAGAAGTAAAATAAATCAATAAAGCATTAAAAATAATATGTATGAAGAAACCAAGCAAACAATCAAGCAAAACTGTTAGTAATAGCACTCCGAACTAATGCTAAAAATAGAAGCTAAGTACCCAGATCTCAGGCAACTGTGTCAACTTGACTAACCTACACGTACATGTTTTATGTTTACTCGCGTTTACTGACTGTGCTACTAGTGCAGTTTGCCGAATGCATAAAGTGGTGAATTGTTTGTCTGACAGCCGGATATTTTGAGCAAAAGTGACGTTATAATTGTGGAGCGCTATTTCACTACAAAGTGAATCTAAAAACTAAACAAGTACATGAACAAAAAATGACAGAGAATGAGATGTAAAGGGAGACAGAATGGTATTTTGTGATAATGCTCACCATAAATCACGTCTCCAACTATGTGTTTAGTGACCCATATCTTGTCAGGGTTTGGTGGATCTGGGGCGTTATCCTGCATCCAGGATCCCCAGAATGTGTTGCCATAGTGATGGTCCACAGGATCTCCTATGCTCATGAGTGAACACTCTACAAACAAGTCAATAAATAGTACTGACAATTAATATTATAGCACTCGTTATATTCATGTGGTCCTAAAACCATTTGAAAGTATTACTGTCATTCATTGGTTTGTTCATTCACAACCATCATGACTTGACGAAAAGTACCCATCTGATCTGACTCTATCAAGCATAGTGTTAGAGAGAGATGGACCACTTAGACCAATGTCAGCCTCGATGGATGATTTCAAAATTATGTTGGGACGACCTCTATACAGGAGGGTCATCAGGCTTCCAGAGAAGGACAAGAACATCTGGCTCATTATGTTGGGGAAAATGTGACTGGCTAGCTGGAGGCGACATGTTTATATAATCAATAAATAAATGAGTATAAAGAACTTGTAAATAGGGCTTATAAGTGGAGTATTTTTCAACAGATAGAATGTTTAAGACATCACATCACATTGATATAACTGCTGATGTTTCTGTTGTCTTCACTTTCATTTCACTATTTCCTGTTAGTACCTGATTTTGGCGTGGGGTGTCCCATGTAAGGCCAACCATGCTTTCACTACAATCAAGTGAAATCTGACATGGAGGAAAATTGTCACAACATCATGGGCATCCCTAGCAACCCAGAGAGCTGACCGGAGAATGTCTGTCAAGTAATGACAGCAGTCTTTGCTGCTACAGGACTGACATGTTTGTTAAATTGAAGTCCAACAAGCCATGCACTAGGTTGAATATTTACCAAAATCCAGATGTAAATCACATCACATTCAGGTAAACAAAGTTCTGTATACTATCAACTATTCTTAAAATATTTAGCTGCCCAGGGAGAGTGCCACCAAACAGAGATACATTTAAATTGCCTGGCCCGTTTTCTTGCCAAACTAATTTTGTTGTTAAGATTTTTTTTCTGAATGAATTTTGACAGATGATTATTCCATTGTTATTTTGGTGCACGTGATTAGTAATTATATACCTTACCAGACATTGGGGTTTTTCTGAAAGGCGGTGGTGTTTTGGGTGTTTCAACGGCCGGTGGATCTGTAACCTTTACTGTAAAAAAGAACACACATTTTAAAAATAAAACATTTATGTTTAAAATGTTTTTTATGATCTTCATGGTTTTATTTGTCTTCAACTTTTTAAGGCCTTAGATGTCATTACTTTGGAGGTTTTTGATGGTCAGTAAGCAGACTCCTGGTAAAATTTTAGGTGGCACAAGAGGGTGCCCCAATATTCTATCTGTCAATTTTACATTTTTTAATTAATTTTGTAATTTTGTAATGATGGTCCCTGAGGTGACATATTTATCATCAACAATTAAAATTCTTAATAAAATCAAAAACTCTTCCAAAAACTCATACATAACTAAGATTTCTGAAGCTTTCGAAGCTTGAATGTACTTTAGAAAATTATTGATTATAAAAGACATCAGCATGAAAATAAAAGTGAACAAAAAATGTAATTTTTCTTTCCAAAAGAACATCTAAAATGAGATGTGCTTGTCTGAATTTTTTTTTGAAATAACTTATTGGCAGACTGAACCTTTTGGTTATAGGAAATTTTGTGAAATCATTTTTCTCCACGGTCTAACCTTCTGCACATCTATTTAACATTTCTAGTGTTTTCTTTTCACTCAGCAATTATTTTCTTCATTTTTGTTTATTCTATAGTGTGTAATTTACTGAATTTTCAAATTGATTCGATTCAATTCAACTCAACATTTATATCCATGTTGCAAAAGTTACACATACAAGTATTTAGGCCTATGGAGAAGGTCATTTCAACAAAAATGTATAAACAGCTACAATAAGATTATTCTTTTATATGATTCACAATAAAGCAGAGGCAAATGTGGAGAGAAATAAAATAATAATAATCATCATCATCATCACCATCAAATTTTAGGGTAAAATAAATTTAAATCAACAAAAAGGCATCAGGATTAGAGTGAAATCCCCTTCAACAGCCCTATAATCCCTCTAACATTGATTAATTCTAACCTTGTTTTTCAAGCTCTCCATCATTTCCAAGTTGAATCATACCTTTTGAAACAGAAGACAAATTTAAAATCAGTTGAATTATCCAATAAAAAACGTCAGACAACCATTGATTTTGTTTTGTTCAAAATGGAAACAGAACCACCGTCTTTGAAAAAGAACATTCTAATTCCAGACAGTCCCAGTTTACTTTTAACAGTTGGGCAATCTTAGATAAATTTGCGAAATCATATATCAAATCTCATCTTTGCAGAGCTCAGAGAATGTTCATTGTATTTTGTAAATTAGAAGTAATTCAAAATTGACCAATTGCTTTGAGAATACAACAGAATTAGAACTCATCTCTATTTTGAAATTTGTTCTAAAAGATTTTAAATTCTGCAGCAACTTCTTTTGCCTGTTTTTTAACCGTGAGAACATAGAATTAGCTGTTGCAGACTGCTCACCAACCTAAAAGACCTATGGTATAAATGCAAAAACAAATAAATAATGGCCCAACTATTTAACCCATTCAGAGTCTCTCAAAGACTAAATAGCTTATTTTTACAGTTAAAATAGTGCCTTTTTGTTGTGTTGTTTACAAGAAAAACAACACATTAACACTTAAATAACTTGTCAAATAACCCAGTTTAATATCAGAATATGTGTTCAAACACTTTCAGTTTCTGATACTAGGAACTGAGGCAGCTGCAACCTTTCACCCAAGATGTTTATATTCTTTGATATTTTCACTTACCGGATGCAATTCCTTGGTGACCCTTCTCCCCTTTTGAGCCTACATGACCCCTGGACCCATCCCTTCCTGGAGGACCAGCTGGGCCCATTTTACCTGAGGAGAGAAAGGGCTATTTTGAAATTTTGCTGTTTCATCTAAAATAGAACATTTTTCCTCTTTCTTTTGAACTTCTTTTCACTATAAGGTAGAAGCTTTTTCCGAGTTGTTGAAGATAAAAAATAACACTGTATTGCTGCCCATCTGAGCAAAAATCAGTACAAAACTGCCGAGATAGTGATGATACATCTGCTATAAAAATCATATTTTTTTAAATGGCAAAGAAATAGAATTATGTTTAAAAGAATCATCCAATCATCTAGAAAATGATTTTTGTTTTATCTTTCTTAAAAACAGAAGAATTAACTTTCTTTCACACCTAAACTTTTTCACTAATTTCAGGAAGACATTTTTTTTTCAGCATTTTGGATTTTTTCCACTTTTTGTCATAAAACATGATTGTAAATCATCATGATTTGCCCATCTCTTCAATATTTGGTGATGAAATGCTGCACCATCTCCTGAAAGTAACTTGCTTTAAACTCACCGGTATCTCCCTTGTCACCCTTTGCTCCATCAGTTCCCTGGTTCCCATCCACTCCAGGCTCTCCTTGCAGTCCTTGTTCACCAGTTAATCCATCCCCACCCCTGTCACCCTTTTCTCCTTTTACCCCTTGTACCCCATCTCCACCCCTATCACCCTTTTCTCCTTTTCCACCCGGTAACCCATTAATGCCTGGTAGCCCTGGGGCCCCTGATGGACTCCCATTTTCATTGGAACCGTTTGAGCCAGGGGGACCAACTGGACCTGGTAACCCATCCACACCCCTTTCACCCTTCTCACCCCTTTTGCCTCGTTCCCCAGGTAGCCCGTCCTGACCCCTCTCTCCATGTTCCCCTGGTAACCCATCAATGCCTGATGGACCTGATGGACCTGGTAACCCTGGATTCCCTTGTGGACCTGTTGGTCCAATTCCACCCATACTCCCCTTATCCCCTGGGTATCCGAAAGACCCTGCTAGACCTTTGGCACCTGGGGTACCCTTGGGACCAGAAGGCCCAACTGGACCGGGTGATCCATCACTTCCAGTCTCCCCAGGGTCACCCTTTTCACCAGGGGAACCTTGGGCACCATCTATGCCTGGTTTGCCTTCAGGTCCCCTTATCCCTTGGTATCCTCTAGGGCCAGGAGGTCCATGGAGAAGCTGTAGTGTCTTGTTATCCAACTGCAGGATTTCCTTCAGCAATTCACTTGCTGAAAAAAATGAAATAAACAACATAATTTGTTGACATTTCATGAGAAATGTGGTTAGTTTGTTGACTGCCTCTTTTCAAAAGAAAACTCAAAAGAGGATTTGTTAAACAGGTTTTAAATTTCAAAAAATACCTCTTTAGACAAATATTTCAACTATTTATATTATAAAGCTGTTTGCCTGAAGTGTGTTCCTTCTTCAGTTGTTTTTGTTCTTGGGATGGTTGGTTGTATGTCGTAGTTAATCAAGTATGTTCATTTTATTTACTTAACTCTATATTGGCACTGCCCAACAAGCTTGACTTATTAAGATTGTGGCTACACTAAATTGTCTTTAGTGGTAAGGTCATAGACTGTTTTTTGTCAAAGTAATGCTGATTTATATATAGGCACAATTATACAGTGTCTACTTGCTGAGAAAAACAGTAAAAAAAGTCACAGTATTTTCACAAGAACCTTGAATCCTTTCATGCATAAAATTGTTTCTTGGGTTCAAATGTTTTTGGAATGAAATGTTATCCAAACCATATACTTTGAAGGGAATCCTTACTCAAAATAGTTTATGCTATTAACATCTGTAGTTATTTGTCACCAAGCAAATTTTGACGGAAATTAATTTTGGGAGCATTTACCAATCTATGACCCTACCTTTAAATGCATTCTGTAATGGTAATGGTAACAGACTTGATTTATAGCTGTTATTTAGCTCACTGGGCAATAGGCAAAAAAGACAAGAAAAAGAAACTGGAATTCATGGAATGAAGTCATTGTCAAGGTCATTTACTTTACAGCTAAACTGCAAATGAAAACAATTGGAACTATTGACCCTAAATTACCCGATGTAATAACCTACAATAAATCTTTGTGGCGCCATTTCGGGAATCAAATTCCCAGTGTGCTTAATGTGCAGTGAGCATTGAAGGCAACATGGAGAGCGCACGATATATTTACATGCAATGTGACTCCCAAAATAACAGACCATGATCATGCAAACGGACTAATTTAGCCACAAGCAGGACGTCACTGAGGTCTTTGATTAACCATTCACATTGTGACTGGGTGCATTACAGTCCCTCTCACACCCGGGCCCTTTCTCTTTCTGTAAATGAAGGCATAACTTTCAAACATGAACAAATGGACTGAAGGAAATGTTGATACTCAAAATAAAATGTAACTGTGACATCGCTAAACGAAGCATACAAAGAGAACTGGTTAAAAAAGAAAAAGAAAAAAGGAATGGGTATATATTTATTTAAATCTATATTATGTGTTAGAGGCTTTGACTTTTGAGGTAATGCATAATTGTGGGGGTATGACAATGTACAATAACACACTGAGAATGTGTTGAAAAAGTGACTCCACCAAACATATCATACAAAGAGAACTTGGCCCAAATTTCATGGCTCTGCTTACCGCCAGATTCTGCACTTGCGATCACAATTCTTCACTTACAGGGCAATTTCTGCACTAGCTGTGTAAGTGGAAAATGCCTAGTACTCTGGACTAAGGGCGTGCACAAGCAGATATTCCCTGCTAACCTGTAAAATGCGCTTGACGTTAGCATGGAATTCCCTGCTTCTGTAAGCGCCAAATCTTTGCTTTAATAATAATAATAATATCAAGCATTTATAAAGCGCCATCTATCTAGCTAGGCTATTCCGAGGCGCATATTATTACCCCTGGTCACTGGGCCATTTTTATCAATCCTGAAACCATATCAGCTCCCTGGGGAGTATATACAGCCTGTGCTGCAATATATGCGCTACTAGGCTAAATCCATCACAAGAACCATCTCTGCCCTCACAGGTACCCATTTTACCCCTGGGTGGAGAGAAGCAATTATAGTTAAGTGTCTTGCTCAGGGACACAAGTGTCACGACCGGGACTCGAACCCACACTCTGCTGAACAGAAACACCAGAGCTTGAGTTCAGGTAAGCAGAGCCATGAAACTGGGCCCACGTTTTTTATATTATATAAATGTAGAAAATGTAAAAATCCCACAACAGACACATTGATATAATAAATCTGCATTATGTGTTAAAGGTTTTGACTCATTGCAATGTGGGGTATCAATGTATATTTGGTTTATAAGGTAACACCAGATAGGCCTAGTATCTACTTTGCTGTGTAGATTGTTCTTGTCAGAACTTCTCTTGCTGTTGTTCTACTACCGTGGAGATGTGATTTCAGAATGATGTGTTTCGGTAAGTCTGTAATGTTTACAAAGTCCCTGCCCTACCATTACAGAAGTTCAAGATCAAGTCATTACCCACACATGCATAACCCTGCCTCTTGCCCTTGAGTGCTCTCAAGTAAATGTACACATTAGTCTAAGAAAATACAAAACATACTTTGTCTGCAAAAGACTTTATCCAGTTGTCTGAGGAATGTACCAAATGGAAAAACCAGACTCAAGTGTTTTTTTTTTTTAAAACTTAGTTCACTGGCTGTAAAATGTAACTGTACTGTTTTTTATAGAAAGTATAGTGAATGAAATCATTGCAAATCTGTTTTGTCAGAGAAATTATTTCAGAAGTGTTTTAATAATTCTATTGTTTAGGCCCTACTATCAAAATGAAATTACTTGATCTATTTGAAAATAAAAACAATTTGCAAAGGTATCAAGGATAAAAAACGAAAGAAGGAACTTTTATGCCTTGAGTAACATGTGTGAGGACAAACTAAATCAAGACTTTGCAGCACTGTTTTTATAGAAAATATAGTCAATAAAATCGTTGCAAATCTGTTTTGTCAGAGAAATTGTTTGAGACTTTTAAAATAATTTTATTACTTAATATCAAAATAAATAGGCCTATATGAAGGGTTTGAAAAAAATTGTTGGTAGAGGTATCAATAAACGTTTTTGACTTGGTAAATGTGTTAGGACCCCAATTTATTTGAAAATTCACCCAATCAGTTTCCCTTGTGGTTTATTACTTGAAAAAATAAATCAACAGTTTGCGGCACCGTTTTTATAGAAAATAGTAGTCAATAAAATCGTTGCAAATCTTTTTTTTCTGTAAATTTCTTTCAGGCACTTTAAATAATTTTATCGCTTACTATCAAAATGAAATCACTTGATGTTTTTGAAAATAGAACAATTTGTGGCGGTATCAATGATAGAAAAAAAAGAAGAAACTTTTATGACTGGAGTAAAATGTGTTAAGGGCAACTAAACCAACTTTACAATGCTATTAAACATGCACTTATTGTGAACTGTCTCTAGGTTGGTTTTAAGACATGGTCTGCTGAAACCAAAGTCACCGCAACAAACTCATAAGTAACAACAAATATTTCTATCTGCTAAAAATAAATTCCTAAGTAAAAATTGTTTGTGCTTAGTTTTGTGTTTATAAGCAGCTTTCTGAAATCAGGTACAGTTTGAAGAAGCACTCTCAAGTATGTATGGTGTTGTAAGTGTTTTAAAGTGAATTTACCATGTATAGTAAGTGTAGTCAAGTGTTCATGTATTATTATTTGTTTTTCTGTGCTATTTCTGTCAAAGTCGTGTTGCAAGTACTTTATCTTTGGTGTATTTTTATACTATGTGAGGGCCCAAAATGATCATCTTTGCAGAATGGGTCACCCTCATTTATAATAATTTCAATAATTTGGGGTTGAACCAAAATATTTGACTAGAGTGGGATTTGAACCAACGACCTCCAAATTAACAGAACAGCGCTCTACCAACTGAGCTATCTAGCCCTATGTTGGTTGCCTCCCTATTTTGTCAATGATTATCTTTGTTCGGGTGCCAGTCAGAAGCCATACATCCTTTAGCTGCCTTGTAGCCAGGGATCACACCCACATTTTTTATATAACCTGGGAAGTGGCAGCAGAGGGATCAACCTAAGGGGATGCGCCTTTTTTATTTCAAATATCAAGTAATAAACCACAAGGAGAACTGACTGGATAAAGTTATTACTTGATAATTTAAATAAGCACAAAATAAAAATAAAATAGTGAATATTAATTAATTTGCAGTAATGTATGCAGGCCCCAATGAAACCAGTGTTAACTGGGCAGACCCTGGGTCAAAAGTAACAAAACAATTAATAAAAAATTAATAGAAACCCCAAACACACCAAAAAACAAAACAAACAAAAATCCGGCTAAATGGAATTTAAGTTCACTGCCATGAACTAACATTGCAACATTTCTTAAATTATTGCTTGGACACAATTGGCTTTTTCAAAATCATGCCATTCAACCTAAGGTTTGCTTCTTAAATCTAACTACATAATATTCCAACAAATAAATTCTCTTTTCAAAATCTCTTAAACCCCTTCACAATTGAGCTTAGTCCAAGTGCAAATAATAGTCTAAGATTCCTGGAGAGTTTTCTAAAGAAATGTTTACTTGCTCCAAATCTTCCTAGACATTTAATGTTGATTGTGCCTCGGGGTGTAGTTCTATTTAAATAAAGATTGAGTGGTTTTGAAAATGATGCAGACTTCCAATATAATGCGATAAGGGTAGATCTAAGAAGGTGAATGTTAGATTTCACAGTTCTCACTGTGGTACATTATTGGTTAAAGGGAAGGTATATACATTTGGTAATCACTCTTAAAGGCCCTGTACACTATTGGTAAGATCGAAAAACACAAATGTTCACAGATTCACACATAACTTACATGATTTAAAGTAAGTAATGGTAGAAAGGGTTCCTTAAAATATTTCTGCCTAAAATGCTATCGTTTCTGAGAAATGAGTAAAACATTAGTTTTTATCGCGCGCGATAATAAACGCGATGTTTGAAAAACAGAAAACACATAAGGTCTCTTTTCACTATTTTCTCGTGACCTCGATGACCAATTGAGCTCAAATTTTCACAGGTTTGTTATTTCATGTATGTGGTTGATTACACAAAACTTGAACACTGTCTGTGATTATTTTGTCAGCTCTACCAATCCTGTATAATACCTTTAAAATTAATGGCAATAAAAACTTACTTGGTTAGAAGTACAGCAGCTTTCGATAGTATAAAGCATTTTGAAAATCATTTCACTTCAAAGTCATGGAAAAATATATCAGGTTTTATGCCCCAAAATTTGAATTTGAGAAACATTTCTGTCAGAAATGTTTCTCAGATTGTGTATTGCTTTGTGGGATTATTCTTCCTGCCTGGAAATATTCGCTCCGGTTTTTCGGTGATATCTCAAAAATGCAACCACCTTTTGAAGTGAAATTTCCGCAGGTTAATTTTATTGTACATAGTCCTACATTTATATGGGATTAAAACAATCGAACTGTTCCAAAAACCAAAGATATGCTTTGCCTTTAAAGTGTAAAGATACATTCATTCATTTCTTGAAATTGTCTTGAAATCTATTAATTCAGGCTTGATTTTTGGTTCGTGGATAAAGGTAGAAAAATTGTATTGAGTACAAGGGCTGACGTACATGTACATGTGGTGTTGGCTTTATTCAGGCTATTTAAAGGCAGGGTATACTTTTGGTAATTGTCAAAGACCAGTATTCTCACTTGGTGTATCCCAACATAAGCATAACATAACAAACCTGTGAAAATTTAAACTCAATTCGTCATCGAAGTTGCAAGAAAATAATGAAAGAAAAAACACTCTTGTTGCTTAGAATTGTGTTTTTTTCAGATGCCCGAGAAAGGCTTCATTCAGCGAAAGGCTTCATGTCTGAAGCCTTTCTCAGATTCAACTTTTTAGTTGGAAAACCATCCTCTTTCTCTAAAACTACATTACTTCAAAGGGTGTCATTTCTAACAATGTTTTATAATATCAACAGCTCTCCAGTGCTCTTCACCATAGTGAGTTTTAATGGTCATTAATTTTTGAAGTAATTACCAAAGGTATAGTAACCCTCTCTTTAATCACAGTTGTTCTGTTTTTTCAAGGGCCAACCCCTTTAATCACAGTTTTTCTGATTATTTTTCCAATGGCCAAACAATTGGAAACCAGACTATCATACCTGCTAATGACTACAGTTTACCTTAGAGTTTTACCTACAATGAGCACAATATCTGTCGACTAGAGAACTACATAATTTTGTTTTACACTTACCATTACAAGACAGTCCCATGTCACCTTTTAATCCTGGAAGTCCTGGAAGTCCGATGAGGCCTCCTTCAACACCTTCAAGATTAATGATCGTAGGTCAAAGTTACACATTAAAGGTGTTCACTCTGCCAGATCAAGTCAGATCATTGCATCCTAACCTTTGACCTGTACATGATTCAACTTGAGATGAGTTTTCACATTCACCACGGTGATTTGTATTGTGACATCACGCTTTGCTTAGCAATTAAGAAGTCGACCTTATGTGAATTAACAGCTACAGATATGGCTACAACTGTTGTTGCTAAGGATGTTGCTGTAAGGATCTTCTATACTTCAATGCATGATGATGTGGAAATCTAGCTGCAGCCACCAATCTGGACACAGCCTAACTCATTGGCTAAACAATTTGACAAATTGTCATTCTTATAGAAACAAAGAGAACTGGGACAGCACAAAAAAAATGTGCCCCTCAAACAAAAAAATGCTAACGATAAAGAGGAGTGGGCTCAACAAAACAAAACAATTAAACATTCTGAAAATTTAACAACATTCGTGGAGATGAAGCACCCTGAACATACAGGATGTAACATTTTGAAGATTTACAGATTCTTAACATCACAGCAGATAGAAGTCAAAGGGTTTGGTCATAACACGGGCTATGTCTTTCATTTACATGATGGTAAGCATCAAAGTGATTGTAGAGTGTGCCTCATCAGGGAAATCTGAAGGTCAAATGATAGCAACGACAAATCATGAAATCAGAACAAAATCAGGACGAATCCTGACAAATCATGATCCTTAAAGACAATCATTGTCAGCTTTTACTCACCTGGTTCAACATCAGCACCCGGTGTTCCCTGTTGGCCTATATCACCCCTGCGACCCCCATCACCTTTCTGACCTTTCATCCCAGTGCCATATTCTCCCGGAGGCCCTTGGAGGCCAATATCACCCTTAGGCCCTATTTCCCCATCCTGACCCTTTGGACCTATTGGACCTGGGGGTCCAGGTTGTCCAATAAAGACCAGCTGCCTGTCACCAGCAGCCCCATTTGTTTGGCGCAAAACTTCTTCTGTCTGTATATCGCCTACAAATCAAAGTAAATACAACATTGTTGATTTTTTCCCCCAGGATGTTACTCCCTTAAAATTAAATTAATAAACAAGAAAATATTAAAGAAAAACAAAAAAATGAGACAGAGAAGAAGTAACTGATACACCCCCCCCAACCCCCCCCCCCCCCCGGCAACCTGAACTGGAAGAAAAAGATTTTTTAAGACTAAGAGTTACAACAACAAAAATTCAAGAATTAAGAAGATTTACCTCGTTGGATACAGAGGCAACGATTCCTGTTTTCGTTCTGTTGACCTGATCCAAACTCATCAAAAGCTCCTGCGTCACCAGTGTCACCTTTTACCCCTTTTGAGCCTACTTCACCTTTCTGACCTTTTGCCCCGGCCTTGCCGTGCCGACCATGCTGGCCTTCAGGTCCAGCCTCACCAAGATCACCCTTGTGACCTTTCAATCCAAATGGTCCCTGGAATCCTTCAGGACCCATATCTCCAGTATCACCTTTCTGTCCCACCAGTCCCAATTCACCTTGCTGACCCTCTGGACCAATGTCTCCCTTGTCGCCCTTTTCTCCTGGTGGACCCTCTGGTCCTGGATCACCACTCTCACCTTGAGCTCCTGGTTCCCCAACCTGACCTGGTTCACCAGATACCCCAGGGTCACCAGACTGTCCTTTAGGGCCTGGCAATCCCGGTGGACCAACCTTCCCAGCTAGCTTAGCTGTAGTAGCCAGAAGTATTTCTATCTGGCTCTCCAAATCTGCGTACAAAAATAATGAACAATTCAAGAATATGAATTAAGAGCAAGTTTGTGGTTTTCAACTGTTCAATCACCTTTCCATGTTCGTCCACACCATATACCAAGAACGGGCTTAGACAAGAAAAAATACAAGGGGATCACTTTGCATCAAGGGGATCACTTTGCATCAAGGGGATCACTTTGCATCAAGGGGATCACTTTGCATCAAGGGAATCACTTTGCATCCGTCTGCTGGCAGTTTCTCCAATAGTTGTAATTTGTTTGAAGTACCTGAAACCATGCTCAATATGTGAAGGGGCATGCAGGTGTATACTGAAAATAATGAGTGGATTTTTTATTTTATTTTTTTTAAATCACTCTTAAATGTCCATCGAAACTAAACAAAAAAATTATCCAGTATCCTTGTCCATTATTTGATTGAAATTTTAGGGTAATTAAAAAATAATAATAATCATCTGCAAAATATTGTTAGTATAAGCCTGCATGTCCATTCACGTTTTTAAACACCTTTTGGGTGGTTTCAGATACTTAAAAATTCCACAATTGAGAAACTGCGAACATGACAGATGCAAAGAGGTCCACTTTATTGGGCTTCTCGTTTAAATGGAAGGTATACATTTGGTAATCACCCTTACAATTAATGGCAATAAAAAACTTACTTTTTAGGTTTTATGCCCCAAAATTTTAATCTGAGAAGCGTTTCTGAGAAGCGTTTCTGTCAGAAACGTTTCTCAGATTGTGTATTCCTATAGGGACTATTCTTCCTGCGTGGACATTATTCACTTCGGTTTTGAAGTGAAATTTTCATAAGTTATTTTTATTGTATATATCTACATTCATATAGGATTCAAACAATCAAAGGTTCCAAAAACCAAAGGTATATTTTGCCTTTAAAGCAGTTGCCAAACTCCATACAACAGGCAGCTCCAACTTACACTAGAATGAGCAAACTACCCAAGGGGAAACTGCTTTAACACTAAAAAATTAGTCCTCTGTCAAACTTACATCCTCACCACTTCACTTAAATTGCTTCAGTCGTGACCTTCCCCACAAACTGATAAAGTTGGCACTCTTTCAAAACTTAGATAACAACCTTCATGAGTCAGGTTTTAAAGGTCTTTTCTTACATCCGATGATTTGAGATGTTAATTTATATCATTAAAATTTGTTATTTTATTCCCACACTTTATCAATTTGTTACTATGAAAGGCCAGACCAGCTGAAAACATTTTGCAAGTTTTCTTTCATTTTTTCACATTTTATTACACTTCTTTTTCTGTTCATGATTTATTTCATAGCTTCACAATTTCATCTTTGTATAACCCCTGAACAAATTCCCAATTCCCGGGTTAACTGTAACCCTGTAATTAGGCCTTTCCTGCCAAGAAAGTTTGCAAATTTACTCTTAACTGGTAGCAGTGTTAAATGAGCCAAAAATACCCTAATTGCTTATAATTTTACTTACTAGATAGAGGTTACCAGCCAAAAGGCTATAAATGATGTATATTTCCAAGTTACTGGTCCCCTGTTCATTTTCCAGCTTAGCAGAGATAATAAATCAGGCCCTGGTAAGATGTTGCCATAATTCCCATCTCTATTTTTCTTACCCTTATCCACACAGGTGCAGTTTTTGTCTGCATCATTCCTCGCCGTTCCTGGTGGACCACGTTTACCGGTTGTACCTGAGGGTCCGATTTTTCCAGGTCTACCATCAGCACCTTTTGGACCAGGTGGACCTGCAAGGTTTTAAACCACAAGATTAAATTCCAAACAAAAATCAGAAGTCATATGTTGAGTACATTATTAAATTTGCTCTTCATTTTAAGCTCCTTGTACCTCCATATGTTGGTTCGAGTCCCACCCAATTCGCTTGGTTTTTTTACAGCAAAATAAGGTGAGCAAAACAGCCAATCCATATCATTCCTTATCCCTAATATCCAGGAATGGTGAAATATTGCCAAAGAGGTCGAAAAGGTCGGTTATTCAGGCGGTTTGAAATGGGTGGAGGAAATAAACAGGGAAAAGGTCAGACTCCCACCACAAAACATCACCAACTTTGATTCCTTAAATTCAAATAAGAAGATTCTAGTCTTTATTTTAAATGTAGATCAGTTGCCTACATATTCACCATTTCAAACCTACACTTGTAACCTAAACCTTAATATATCAACTTCTAAAAACAAATATCCTGTCAATCCAAGGAATTTTTTTTTTTTTTCGAAGGGAAATGTCACAGCAGTTGATTGTGGGTGGTAGATATATTTTTAGCATCATGAATGTAATGTCACTTGTGTACTTAGTGTATGTGCAAGGAGGAGAATTTTTTAGTTTTATGTTAGATTATGGAACTCTTTCATTTGAAGAAACTGCCAATCACACAAAACTATTTGAGGAGTTTTTCGAATCGATAGGCTTATGGCATGAACAACAGGGCTAAAACAAACCAAGTGTAGTATGCCTGTTTCAAATCTGGGTAACAATTGCATCGAACTGTTAATGTTAAACCGTCAGTGTAATCTCACCAGTGGCAGAACTAAAGTATGTGTATGTGAGTAGGTAACCACATTCAAACCGGGGGGACCTATAACAAAAGAGGACAATAGGTCCACGGTTGCTATCACAAAGGAAAGTATTGTGGTCCACGGTTGCTATCACAAAGAGTTGAACAAAGGAGGGTCCACGATTGCAGGCTGTTACACACTTGTGTGTGTTTGTGGGGGGGGGGGGGGGGTACAGGGGTGGAGGGGGTTGTATGAGGGGATGGGGTGGACAGGGGGATGCTGCCCATGATACGTGTCCCCCCCCCCCCCCCCCCCCACATTTGAAAACTGGACCTTTTATGTTAAAAGTTAACAAAATTAAATGAATTGTTTTAAACTACTTTTCTCTTTGCTCATTGACAATGTTTTTGTTTCTACCGCCAAGTCGAATATCTCATAAAAAATAGTAAATGAACTAACAAGAGCGCTGAAAAGGAGCTTAAGAAAAATTCAAAGAGAAGCTATGGTTTTATTTGGGCTCAAATGCCCCTAGCAAAAATGGTGCTAGGTGTCCTAGGTGCCCCTAGAAAAACTAGCGCTGAAAAAGGGCTTAAGAAAAATGCAAATGGAAGTTTCAGTTTTAATTTGTCTTATTAATGCCCCCTAGAAAAAAATGGTGCTACCCCTTGTACCTTGTTTTCACCGCTGAATAATACTCTACCCTGAAGAGTCATTACATCTTGGGAATATGTCAGGTACACATAAAATTAAGACAAGGGCTTGTTTTCACAAGGAGCTAAGATTGATCTTAACTGTGTATCAATCTTAATTGCTAAGCAAAGTGTGATGTCACAATACAAATCACTATGGTAATACTGACAACTCATCTTAAGATGAATCTTAGTGCTTTGTGAAATCAAGCCCTGATACTTATTGTAATATAAATTGTTTACCTGCTGGGCATTTGCTTGATGTGTTGTTACAAAATGCTATCACAGAGTCAAGCTGTGGAAATACAAAAAAGTTTTTAGCATTAAAAGAGAATTTTGGTCTAGTGGTTTTAAGGCATCTCCTTTACAATGTGGGGGTTGTGGATTTGAATCCCTCCCGAGAAGTATACATATGGACTTTTTTCAACTGCCGTACTAAGAAAGCTCACACATCAGTGTAAGGAAAACAAAATCACAATATTTGAAGATGTTTTTTGGGGGCCAACTGATTGCCTTGGTACCCTTTAAAATGTTCCAGTACAATTTGTGTTTCCCTCATAGAGGTGTGCCTTGTCCTTACAAGAACAGAGTATCAGGCCTGCAATTGGGTTTGAAGTATTACAGAGAAACTGCTCTCTAATATATAAACCATTCACAATTTTATCTGAATTCCCAAAATATTGGCAGGTAAACCCCAAGGGAAAAACAAAAATGAGAAAAACAAACAAATTGAACCGGCAGCCATACCCCCCTCCCTTGACCAAGTCTCAAGTCTCAAAATCGTTTCTGTGCAGCTTGGTATGTTAGTAACCAGAGGAAGGGGGGGGGGGGATTAGAGGCCCCTAGAACCTTTGGAACCTTTGCCCCCTTCTTGTCCCACCAAATGTGATTGAAAAAATGAATAAGTTTGATACATAATAGCCAACCCCCACAACTCAACCCCCCAATTAATGTATTTGCCCCTGCTTGCCCCACCCCCCAAAAAATAAAAATAAACAAATAAATAAATAAAAAATGTCTGGTTACACTACTGATTAGGTGTTTAGGTAAACACCAACAAGCTATTAGCCAGCGATACGTCGGGGCGTCTTTTGGACGCCCTATTTTATTTTTGGACGCCCCGAAAAACTGTCGGACGCCCTTGAAGACGCCCTGTTTTTTGTACATAATTTAAAAAAATTACATCCGAATACCTGAAATTGTAAGCAAAACGAACGCAAATCCAAAACTATTACTACCTGCCGCTGCAGTGAAGGTAATTTTTATGCAAGATACAACCAATTTATCTTAAATATACTGATCGCCCATTCATTGTTTACCGACAAAGGGATCAAATTTAACATCAGACAGTGCCCCCGACTAGTGGGAAGGCTTGAACAACCGCAAAGGCTTTAGAAACTATAGCGGTGAAACGCCACGCAGTAGACAGACAAGTTTACAAAATACATATGTACATGTATGTCGACGTAAAAAGCGTTGTGTATGTATTATGTACATGTCGTGTACCTACTACCAGGGTTATCGGCAGCACTCGAGACACACGTGTTGTAGACTTGATTTCAAGTCTGAGATAAGGGTTATTTTTCTGCATCAGCCACACAAAATCCCCCCGCAGATTGGCTATCACGCGCTCTAACTCGTAGGTTAAAGACGGAGGTTAATCCACAAGAGGGCGCTATTTCAGGCAATGCAGGTAGACTAAAAACCAGGAGCACAGACTTGGAACCAAGTCTAGGCACGTCATTCCCGCTCTTTTCTGGCTGCCGGCAACCTTTCAGCGCATATTAATGTATGCAGAACATCGCACATGCGCAGTGTATGAGTCAAAACGTGCGTGTCTGTTTGTATGTGTGAACCTCCCACCATGAGTCGAGTATGGGTTTAATAAAGAATGCTCACTGCACACCGTAATGTTGGGAAGGATAGTACTTCTTAAATGCTCACCTCCCTAACTATCAAACTATCCCTCTTAGCTAGTGGTACACTGTAAATGTACATGATGTAGTACATGTACATTGAAATGTTAACGATTGTTCCGTATTTCTTATAATTCGCGGGCTATAGAAATAGAATACCGCAACTCGACTCTTGTACGGGGGAAATCAATATGAAAAAGTCGTGACCCCGCCCAAACTTTAAAAATAACAATAACACTGCGCGAAATACTACGATTATTAGGGCTGTACGGTGCTGATTTCATTTTTTTCAACCCTTTAACCGGCCCAGACCCAAAGCATACGTGGAGTACACAGTAAATGCAATAATGGTTCTGTGGTACATGCTTGCTGAAAATTTACCCCAACAATTTGGACGCCCTGTTTTTCAATCCAGTCAAATTTGGACACCCTATTTTCAAATCCTGGCTAAAAGCTTGAACACCAAAAACACAGAAATTAAACTGACAGCCTTCAATGGCATCCTGTGTCAGTTTGTGTTCCTCTCTGACCAAAATTTTGTTTTACCCTATTATTAGTTTCTCCAAAAACTATGGATCAGACAGCTCCAACATCATCCTGAGAAAAAACATAAACCATTTCCCTTCCATCAAGTGCCTTCCATCACAAGAACTAACAGAATTTCTGCAGTGTAGAAAATTTTCAGGTCAATAAATACTCCACTGATGATAACAACATCTTTTCATAAAATGCTTGGAC
This sequence comes from Leptasterias polaris, assembly GCA_037783415.1. Classification (NCBI taxonomy): domain Eukaryota; kingdom Metazoa; phylum Echinodermata; class Asteroidea; order Forcipulatida; family Asteriidae; genus Leptasterias; species Leptasterias polaris. Next base: position 7,134,422 of record JAZGTN010000022.1, read on the forward strand.
TCTGTTTGGCGAGGTCAAACAGACAACGGGTCAACAGTTTATGGTACATTTCTAGGATGGTTGCCTTGCATTTCATTCATTGAATCGTCCATTTGGTGTTGACATTTCTTCACTTAGTCTAGTTCAACTGCCTTTGTGGTGTTTGGAATAAGCGCCAGATTTACATGTGACTATTGAGAGCAGAACATGTCTGTGTGAATGTAAATAGGCTATCAATGAGTACAAGGTTGAAGTTGTGTAACCCTTGGATGGCATTAGTTGTCTGCTGGTGAGCTGTCTCGCTGTCTGCTCACACAATTTATCCTTGCACCACTTAATTCAATTAAGTTGTACATTCATTGCATATCTTCCTGGTTTGACTTCATTGCCAGACACTATTAAAAAGCCCATACGTTTATTTTTGAAAAAGTTAATGCAAACTGCTAACCAACTAAAATGATGTGTGGTGTATGTAAAAAGTGGTAAGGCCCTAGCCCTAGGTTCTGACCCGCTAGCACTGTAGCAGAGTCTTTATCACAGGCCTTTGAGAAAAACTCTGCGTAACGGTGAGGTCAGAGCAAATTTTTCCATAACAGTATTTTATATGCCTGAAGACAATTAGAGCAAACTTTATCAGATTACATTCCTCACCATGCAAAGTTTCAAATCTTACTCATATACACAGTGTCACTGCAAACTTTACTAGATTGTATCTCCACCATGCAAAGTTTCAAATCTTACTCATATACACAGTGTCACTGCAAACTTTACTAGATTGTATCTCCACCATGCAAAGTTTCAAATCTTACTCATATACACAGTGTCACTGCAAACTTTACTAGATTGTATCTCCACCATGCAAAGTTTCAAATCTTACTCATGTACATGGTGTAACATCAAACCTTACTATATTGAGTCTACACCAAGCAAAGTTTCAAATCCTACTCATACGGTACATGGTGTTCTTACTATTCCAGTATTATGGAGGAAGTTTTCAGCGAAGTAATATCTGCTGTTTCTGCTTTGAATAAAACGATTCCCCAAAATAAAATCGACAAAACAATTTCAGAAAGTAAAAAAGAAGTTTGTATTTAATGTCCCTAGTACATATTTACACTTGTTTTGACAAGAAAAAAATTTCTTTGTTCTGCAGACAGACTGGGACATGATAAACTGAATGATGATGTCATCAGTCATCAAAAGATCAACACCAAGTGTCAATGAAAATACCTAGAACCACAAGAACCACACAATGTTTACAAATCCAAGCTAAAAATTCCCATTGTGTGGTCTGGTGTGCGGTGGCATGTGTACAAACTCCATCAGCACCCAAACAATATGGGTCCATTAGATAGCATCAAAACATGATTGATAAATCTCAGGCTTTATGAAACCTAATAAATAGCACATAGTTTGGTCTGTTAGTTTCTCACATTTCTTTGCGATTTTAATTCTTTGGTTGGGTTGATATGAGACATAAGAAAGAGTACAATTATCCTGTACTATGGTTTTAAATGCGAAACCAATGCAGCAAAAACTTTGAAAAGAGAAGAGACTTATCTGTTGCAAATGCTTAGGCCCCTTCCAACCAACTTGACCTATGGCATAGATGCACAAAATTGTTAACTTGGCCTCACGTTTCGACCCTAAGTATTAGGGTCTTTCTTCTCTTTTAGCCTTTGAGAAAGACTCTGCCCCAGGGTTCGTACGTGAGGCCATTTCCCATTTTCACAACAAAAACTATTAAACATTTCCCTAGAATTGGTAGTCAAGTTTTCAACAAAAAACACTAAAAATAGTTTTTATTTTTTGGATGGAACTCTTGCCATACTTGTCTGTATATTTATTTGAATGTTGCAAATAATAATAAAAAACTTAGCTTTATGAATTTGTGTAAATGTTTTCTCATAGAGTTCTACAGGGAAATATTTTTCATGGATGATCGGTTCTGGTATTAACAGATGTAAAATCTGCATTGAGGATAAAGAATAATGATCAAGTTTTTACTCATAAAAGCACTATTTACTAAACACATTCCCAAGTCTTGTGAACAAATCCTGAGGCATATTACTTGGGTGGGATTTGAACCAACAACCTTTGCCATTCTAGAGCAGATGTCTGACCACTAAAACACCAAGCTTGCCTGGTAGCTAGAGGTAGTTCAAATCTCATATTTTAGAAGCATGTACTGCAATGGTTCAACAAGTGGATTTTTTGTTGTAGAACTTGGGGAAATGACTGTTGGTGTAATGGGTAAAAAACAAAGATTGGCACAAGATGGAGAACTAGGGCTGAAATGTTAAATGAGACAAGCAACTAGCAAGTAACTCTTTTGATGCGACAATTACATCAGTGCAAACAATGACCAATTGCTGTCAATGATTAACAAAAGACATTCTTAATGTTTAAAAACTTCTTGCACTCTGAAATTACACGGTGAATCAATCAAGTCATGCATTAACCGCAACCAAACTTATATCTACACAATAAATCAGAAAATATTTAGATTGTGCATAGTTTTAACACAGAACAAGGTTTCATTATAACGGAAATGCAATTTTAATTCCACCATCAGTCTGTCTGAAAGTACCACATTTTGGCATATCAGAGAAAGTTTTTCATAAAAGTTGAAGTAGAGTCTACCAAAACACCTGCATATGTGATCAATAAATTTCTATATTAGTCCGGTCAGGCAAATAGGGAAGCATCAATGAAGGTTAACTCAAGCAGAATCATCCCCCATGAAAACACAATCCTCAATGTCGACTCTACCTCTGCAGTGGGAAAAGCCCTGTGGGTTTTTTCCCCCCTTGTGGTTTTTATGGGGGTTTCTTTGAAACAAACTGCCGATGTTGATAGTTGATATTTATACTGCCACTCTTGGGATATATATACTTCCTAAAAAAAACCACCTTTAGACTCTTGGAAGACTTGAGGGGGTAATGCTGGTCAAAGTCACCTTAAGTAAAAACCTGATTGCATTTTCAAACACTGGATAAAACGCTTCTGGTCTAAAGTTAGTATAATCTAACTTAAGACCTGAAGGGATTTTTTCCCCCAGAGTTGGCTATGAAATATAAAAACAACATTTTAATAGGGGGCTGCTTTAACAAAACATACTGTACAGCCCTTCTGCTTTTGTTCACAAAGAACTGAAGCATAAACAATTTTGGAAAGTTTGAGAAGCCAGTTGCCGGGGGGGGGGGGGGGTGGAGCAGCTTCACCTCCCCTACCCCTGGATCATATACCGCTGCAAAGTGCAAAGTTTTTGTTAAAATAAGGGAAAACAGTGTGCCAAAATAAATTTGATTTGGCTGTGGCTACAGCTACATTATTGCCACTCCCATACTTCAGCATTGCGGTTAAAACCATCAGCCATAGCCATTAGCAGAAGCCACTCACATCTGCCATAGCCAATAGCAGACATCACTAAAACAGTTAAACAACTAATTGTAACAAGAATTTTTTTTAAAGTATTGTATCATCGCTTTAAATCTAATTTTAGAAGAAACAAATCAAGATTCCCAGCTGCTATTAAATTGTTTCCAGATGTTACCTGACTAAACCAATTTAGAATCCGATCCAGTCACTACTCGTAAATATTATGGTTTGACAGATCTAAAACATTTCCTTCTACAATCACATGGGCATGAAGCCTTCCCCCTTCAACTTGACTAATCTGTGACTTCAGCAATCAGGCACTTTACTTATGATAGCTCTTTGATTCTCCCATTCATGTCAATGTACTCAAATCGAGGCTGGAAGTTGAAATAATCAGGCCCCTGTTCTGTGTTATGAGAACAATATTGCCTTTTGAGCATAGACGCTGTCGAAGACAGCAGCACGATAAAGCAAAAGGCCATTATAAGTTATAGGAACTAAGATTTTCAACACATATTGAATCTTGAATAAATAACTGAAAATAATTCAATTTATTTCAAAAACCTAATTTCTAACTGCATTAGCAGCGAATCCAAAGATAATTTGAAAAGTACAAATTACTCTTTGATACGGCATAAACCTATCCATCAACATGGGACTGCTGATGATAAATTGAAACATGTGTTCCCTTGTCAAGTTGTGTCGAACCTAAAGAAAAGAATATTCTTTTCACTCACCGATATCGTTATAGGAAGTCTGGCGTAGGCCTCGATGGAGGTGCCCTGAAAATTGAAGTCTTTCCCTCCGGGGGTGTCCTTACGCACCCTGCTAAATCCCGGCAATTCATCGCGTCCATTCTGATCACCATTTCGTGCCGTCAACCCCAACTCCGCCCGTACTTCACCGTTGCTGGTGGCCCCGTTCCTATGCCCCGCTGCTCGGCTGGGCCTGGGGCTCCCCGAGGGGTCTTCGTCTTCGGAACTCGGTGGGGAAACTGTGATCGCAAAGAGCATTTCTCCGTCCGGACAGGAACATTTTTGGCTCAGATCGTCTCTGAGTTGTGCAAGAAAAAGAAAAGTGACCACGAAGCAACTGATGGAGAACACAGCAAGAATGGCACAAGTGAAATACAGGATTTTTATATGGAGCCTGTGGGTGCAAGCAAGATCCTTCTCCCGCGCCATGTTCTGTTATGCACTCCTGATTGCGATGATGACAGCAGCATGCAGTGACGGGTTTTGTACTCAAACCGACCCTCGATGCTGCGGTGTGTGTTATAAACTCAATGACACAAACGAGCACGTGTTTATGTCGGCAGTGCGTGACCTCACGTAAACTTTAGACCAATGGGAGAAAATGACCCAATTAATTATGTCACGGCAAACAAGTGCATGGCATTTGGCTGCTTTGTTCTGACAGGAAATGATTTTCCGGTCCCCCCAAAAAATCGAGATTATATTGGCTCTTAAAACATGAACTAATCGAAGAGGCCTTATTATGTTCGAAAGTAGTTTTAACACGAACATTTATTGAAAGCACAAACCAGAAATTAGAGCTAGTGGGTCGAAATAGCCGCGTATTTTCCCCACGAAAAAAGCAAACGCCGAACATGGGAACAGTTTATCAAGCAAAGCGGATGCAATAAATTGTAATTTCTGCAACTAGAATAGTTCATAAAACTATTTAAAAAAACTACAACTTCTAATGAACAGTGGGGATTTTTAAAACTGTGTGGGGCCAACATGTCTTGATTTAGATTGATTGGCATTTAGCGGACGAGGAGGTTGAATACCCATATGATATTAAAAACTCAGTGACATTTTACCAAAATCTCGCGGACATTTGAATGGATAAAAACTGGATGCACAGCATGTGGTCTTGATAATCCAGATATGAAACTATTCGGAAGGAACGCCGGCCTTTAGGAATAAAACTCTTTATTTGTGCAAACTATTTGAGTGTATTTGAGTACCATTCGTTCCCCCAGACCCAACTTCCGCGAGCACAACATGTGGTCCTTGCATGACGCTGGGCGAGTTTTGATATCAAGCACTTTTATCCTCTCAACAATGGTACTTTCTGACCCGTGTTGATAGTAGCTCAAAGCTTAGTAAGGAACTCGACCTCAGTGGTAAGGCGGCTTAGTTCGACTAAGCGTAACGTATACACAATGCGAATTTAAATCGTACTGTACTATAGGTGTTAAAGTGCTCACGACCAGAACAAGTTGGCTTAAACTTGAACTTGGAAGTGTTTCAACCTCTTAAAAGGTGCAGCTTGTAAAATTATGTCTTAATCGTCGTCAGGCTGAGTTCATTTTACGTTGTGTCAATCCCTCATAATATTTCTACCTCTTTAAGTTTATGATTTTGGATTGAACAAAGAAAAATTGACTAGAGCGGAATTTGAACCAACGACCTCCGGTTTAACGTGCCGGCGCTCTACCAACTGAGCTATCTAGCCCTATTTTTGTTTGTTTTAATTTTATGATGTACCCTCGTCAAACCTTCACCATTTTTGCCCTATACTCTAATACTTTTGCCGTGTATTGTTTGTTTTATTAGCTTTACAGTACATCTGTGGCTCAACCAGACATTTCCATATTTTCTTTAAGGGGGAGGGCAAAAGGCTGGGGAGGGGGTGGGCCTACTAAACGAATTGAACCACTCATTTGTGCATTTTTTCGATTTCTTCTGGGGAGGGCAAGCCAGGGCGAGGAGAGCAAGCCGGGGGGGGGGGGGGGGGGGGAAGGGTATGGGGAACCACCCCTCCCTCTGGTTACACCACTGCCGTACATGTTGTATGAAGATGAGCCCTGGACACACAAAAAAAATACCTCTGTACAGTATGAATGTCAGTTTTACATTTTTATTTCACCTTTTGCCTTTTAATATTCTTATTACTCTATACTAAATATACACAATATATTTAAAAAATACTGTTCTATTTCCTTGATTTCAGCAATCAATATTTTTGGAAATAAGATCACAAGTTTAATACAGTTAAAAACAAGAAAAAATTTCTTTTAAAGAATAACTCAAACTTGCTTGGACATTTTGGATGGAAACTTTCCTACGTCCACATAAATCAACGTACAAACCTTTTAACTTTGATAAGGCAAGTTTGTTTATACACAATTTCTAATATTGAAATGTTGTAATTTCTGGCAGCTTACAACATGTTTGATGTTTTGGAACATCATAAATAAAATCAGATTTTTTATGACAATTTGCATTATTTTGAACTCCATTATATGCATGTAGCTTACGTTTTCTTTAATTATATAACTATACAAAGGTCCTGAATCTTTCTGTTAATTTGTAGTAATAATACTTTACCTGCCGAAAGATAAAATACACTTAAATCAAATAATACTTCTAACATAGTCATAAAAGTTTTCCTTGTCCATTATGATCAATCTATCAAGATGTCCAGTGGCGCTACGAGCATAAAAAACAAAAAATATATAAAACAGCACAAAAGAATGGTTCAATACACCATTGGGTTTGGGTTTTTCAGTCCCTGCCTGATTGCGTGGGTTTTCCCTGGAATAATTCTCTGGGGTTTTCCTCCCACATCTAAAACTGAAACTTCCTTCTTTGTCTTCTCTCTTCCTATCTCATCCTGTTATTGGCGCTAAAATGCTGTTGGATGTGTAATAAAATAAAATAAAATAAAAAGTGCCCCTCCCCCTATATGATGTCTTCGCCCCTCCCCCCCTATATGATGTCTTCGCCCCAACTGCCCCCTAGGAAAATAACCAATTACGCTACTGAAGATATCCCCAACCTCGTTTTTCTACTTTGTTCCCTCTCCCCCAAATAAAGTAATGAGACAAGTTTAAAAAAATTTAATTTGAGATAAGTATTTCAGCAATCCATGAACTTAGTGGGCTGATGTGTATTGATTCCAATAGACATCGATTTTTCAATTACATAAAGAGGGCCAGGGTGACACCTCGTGCATCACACTAAATGAATTCCTTCCAATTGGTAGTGTTTCTATTTTTGATAATCATTGTAGCAAGTCAATATCTTAAAGAAAATCAGTAATGACCAACCACTAAAAGTAGTGAGGATCAAAGGGCTTTTCCCTACCTCAGCTTGGGCTCCGGCTTGTGGCTTTGGCTTGAGGCTCCATTGTTCCAACCACTGTGCAAATTGCACACAGCTCCAAATTGGCCATGGTTTTGAAAAGGGCCAAGATTTAGCTTACTGGGGAAACATTGGTACTGGTTATTGTCTGCACTTTTTTTCTTAATGACAATATTTTCTTGTTGACGGAGCAACAAATTTTCGAAAAAGCCTGTGAAAGTTTTGCTGATAGGAAATCAAGTTGTACCACTTTAACGAATAGCTTGTATGAAATAGCTGCAATTTAAGCTTTCATTGCACCAACTACTTCATCAGATGCCACAATGAAAAACAACTTCAACCAGTACAGCACAGTCTAAACAAAGGCTGGTTGAAGTTGTCTTTCTTCATTGCATCTGATGAAGTTGTTGCTAAGAAAGCTTATGCAGATATTTCTCACTGGTTTAAAGTGTTACAATTCATTTCTTTCCCCGCAACTACCTGACTAACATGGCTACACACCACTTGTGAAAGTTTTGGTCAAACCTGACTGAACCTATGGTCAATGTTAAGCTGTACTTGTTCAGAATTAAGTGGCAACTTATTCAAACAAATTTGTCCTAAGATAGTGTTGGACCTGGGTTCTATCAATTTGCAAATAAAAATGCCACATGTCACATCTGACCATCCAGAGGGCCAACCACTGCAACCAAGGGGCTTCTGAACTCTGCATAAAATATACGTCCCTTTCTGAACTTTCTAACCTCTCAAGATTCGCAATAAAACCTTTATTTAGATAGAAAGAATTCCCTGAGGCTGTTTCAAGCTAAACAGTACCCCCTAAAGAGGAAAAGTACACTAAATTCATTTAACTGCTTAATCCCATCAGCTCATTGCGACTGATCGAACAAATACTATTGTATGTGTACACAAGACCCAAAATGGGTGGTGAAAATTGCTTCAGTAAAATTTGCACATGAGGAGAGATGCAAACAAATAGTCCGGTCCCAAGTGTCACTCACAGGGATTGAGCATTGAGAAGTTGACAGGCAAGACAAATAACAACTACCTTTATTGGCTCAACAAAATCAGCAGAGAGTTTTTCCTGATTTGTGGGCCAGGTTTGGCTCCAGGAGCCCTATCTTTCTCCTTCAGGTATTGTCAAGTTTGTTAAGATGTCTCCCGAAAACCTAAATGCACAGTGGCAGTATGAGGGCACAGAAGACCTCTGCACTATGTTGGCAACTACAACTGTGATTAAAGGGAAGGTAATCTTTACTTTGGGAGAAAAGCCTTTCCACTCAAATCATCTTTACAAGAGATCTATCGAGGACCACTTACCAATCACAGTGACATTTCATGACACTATTTACCAATCACAGTGACATTTTAAGACACTGTTTACCAATCACAGTGACATTTCATGACACCATTTACCAATCACAGTGACATTTCATGACACTATTAACCAATCACCGTGACATTTCATGACACTATTTACCAATCACAGTGACATTTTATAATACTATTAACCAATCAAAATGACATTTTATGATATGATTTACCAATCACAATGTTATTTCATGATGTGATTTACCAATCACAATGTCATTTCATGACACGATTTACCAATCACAGTGACATTTCATGACACCATTTACCAATCACAGTGACATTTCATGACACTATTAACCAATCACCGTGACATTTCATGACACTATTTACCAATCACAGTGACATTTTATAATACTATTAACCAATCAAAATGACATTTTATGATATGATTTACCAATCACAATGTTATTTCATGATGTGATTTACCAATCACAATGTCATTTCATGACACGATTTACCAATCACAGTGACATTTCATGACATTAATAACCCTCATAAGGTGACAATGTGTCACTGTAACAACATTCAAGTTCTTATCGTTTTCAGAAGATCCTTTGATGGCTGTTTTGTTAAATGGCAGAATAACGCATCCTCCACACAATACTTTGTGGGTAATTCTTTAATTACAATAATTTGACAATGTCTGATAATAGTCGTGACATCAAGGCACATTCCCTACTATAAGCTCCAAATATTAATTATTGTCCGAATCCACCTGGCGTCATCCTCACAATAAATCTTTATTGCGCCATATTGGAAGTCAGTTTCCCTGCATGTTATTTCTGTGTAGTGCGCATTTTAGGTGACCTGTGTGCATTTACCATCTAACTAGATCTTTACAGTGCAATTTGACTATCACAATGGCAGACCATGGGTAGACAGTTGCTGCGTGCGGCATCAAGGCAAGGGGTCAATAGAGGGTGCTGTTTGTGCCCTAGTGATTTCTGAACATTAAGATTATTGACGGTGATTAGGTCAAAATGAAGTACTTACTGAATGAGGGATGTACCGTGCAAAGGGCGGAAAGAGTAGCTTATAAGCTTTTTGTAAAGTAGACCAACCGATTAGTAAACTGTGCATTTTACTTTCCCCCAGGAAGTTTTAGTTGCCATATTTTAAACATGATTGTTTGATAAATGTATCTTTCTGATGAATTTATGGTAGCAATCACAACCAGTTTTATGGTAAAATGAAGTTATATTCACACACACTCAAAAATAAATTTACATGTCTGAAAAGAAAGAAGTTTGAGCATTTTAAACAAGAAATTGCAAAATATGTCATAGCCCATGGGGAATGTTGAGAAGTGGTGTTTACTAGCCTGTAGCAGTTGTTACTAGACAATGTACGCCAGGCTAGTGTTTAAGGTGAGCACCGAAGAGCTATATTTCACACCCCCTGCCTTCCAACAATAAATTACAAATTTTTGTGTTTCAGAACTGTTTTAAAGGCCCTGTACACTATTGGTAAGATCGAAAAACACAAATGTTCATAGATTCACACATAACTTACATGATTTAAAGTAAGTAATGGTAGAAAGGGTTCCTTAAAATATTTCTGCCTAAAATGATATCGTTTCTGAGAAATGAGTAAAACAATAGTTTTTATCACGCGTGATAATAAACTCGATGTTTGAAAAACAGAAAACACATAAGGTCTCTTTTCACTATTTTCTCGTGACTTCGATGACCAATTGAGCTGAAATTTTCACAGGTTTGTTATTTTATGTATATGGTTAATCACACAAAACATGAACACTGTCTGTGATTATTTTGTCAGCTCTGCCAATCCTGTATAATACCTTTAAACATGAACACTGTCTGTGATTATTTTGTCAGCTCTGCCAATCCTGTATAATACCTTTAAACATGAACACTGTCTGTGATTATTTTGTCAGCTCTGCCAATCCTGTATAATACCTTTAAGGGAGTGATTACAGGGTTTGCCCTTTAACGTTTTTAGTGACTGGCCAGCAGGACCAGTCAGCTAGTTATTTTACTAGTCCACCAGCATTTTCAAAGTCAATATTTAAAAATTAAATAGGAAAGTTTTTCAACACTGAACCAGTCAGCGGGACCACTTGGGAGTGAATTCTGACTAACCTTAGGTGTTTTAAACTGGCATTTGGCCAGCTGACCACTGTTAACGGAGAATGCTGGTGATATAAGCTAAACCTCTTTGGCACTTTATACACCATACCATGTAATAACAAAATTTCAAAATGTTGTGACTTTTCCCTTCCATTTCATTTAGAATTTTTGCTGCTTCAAAACTTTGGACAAGAAGCTGATTTGAAAGTAGAAGAGTTCAACTTTCCAACAAAGAATTTGTAACCATTAATTTGAGAGAAGATGAATAGTGGAAACCAAACAAACATGAACGTGATGTGATATACATCTACAGGAGGAGTTCAACCGCCCACGTGTTTGTTTATTATGCTGAGTCCCAAAGACTTCTCTTTGTTCTCCACTTTGTTTTGTACACAAAATTTCACCCTTGCTAAACAAGAACTCAAAGTTTGGTTGGAATGCAAAATATGTACATTCTTAGTATGTACACCATACTCACTAACGGCTGTCTCCCATGGCTGTCTCCCATGCTCGCCATTTAGGAAGTCAAATTGCACATACAAATTTCGATAAGAATGTACATGCTGTGTCACTTAAAACTTGCACTACAGTGTATAACCACACAGAGACACCGACTCCTAAAATGGCACAGCCAAAGTTATTGGTGATGATGACGTCAGGTTAAATAGGTCAATGCATTAACCTATAATGTGTGAAACCAAACTTAAGAAATGTATCATTGTGTTCGGACAATTAAATGTGAACAATCTGTGTGAGAGATACGCTGTTTCTGAATCGACTGATTTGGGGTTTGGCTGCAGCTACAGCTTCAAATAGTTTATTGAGTTTGTACTTCGGGCATGTCCAAATAAGCATATGTGGCTGTGGCTGCGGCTGTTGCTAAGCGTGTTCCTAAGGGCTGCCAATGCTACAATGCATGTTCACGCCCTGATCCAGCCACAAATGCCAACTTGGACAAGGCCATACTTCATTATTACCTCTGTAGCCAAAAGCCACAGCCATAGCCAAAAGCCACAGCCATAGCCACAACATTCAATTCAGACTGTTAATTTTGTAGGATGGAGCAAACATCAACTATTCTCTGGTCTACTTTTAGGAAAGTACACGGAGCCATTCTCCCTGAGTTGTTCCTTGCTATGGTGAACAGCAGCACCGTGGTCTAGCTGAAATTTGCACAGCGCCCTCAATGGTCGAAGCAGAGTCTAAAAGAAGTCACAAAATCAAACCACACTTGGTTATGAGAAAAAGGGCACTTCTGGAGAATATTTGTTGTTTTTTAAAACTTCATTTTGATTTCTATTTGGTTCTTACAGCCGCATGAAAAATTAATTAATTTAATTAGTTCAATTAATTTCCTTAGTTAGATTCATTTATTCATTCTTTTGAGAACTTGTTAGTTTTGTTTACAACAAAACGAAGGTAGCTGCACCATTCATTTGAGAGGGGCCTGTTTGACAGAAACAAGTATCTCAGCAGTTTTTCTTCCCCTGTACTATGTGTCACAGTTACAGCAGTTATGTAAAAAAGAGTCTCTGAAAAGTGCACTTTCATAATAAAAAAAAATAAAAAAATATATTATTGCTATAACTCAGTCTATTATCATTAAAAAAAAAAATCTATAGCAGAGAAGGGCTGTATTAGGAAAAAATAAACAGGTGTTTTATAGAAGTGAAACAGAAAATAAAAAGTTTCAGGCAGTTCAAAGAAACTAACACTAAAATCTAAAATGAAAAAATTAAAAGTGCTCTTACTAGTTAAAAACCCAACCCAACAATAAAAAATATATAATGTAAATAAATGTAGTACACAGGATTCTAAAAGGTCATTGTTTATAGCAATCCAATGATTTTGTTTGTTTGGCATAATTAATCATTTAAGAGGCTAACTAGGATTGGCAGAGAACTGTTCTTAAATCTCGGGGTCCTGCATTTGAGACCTGTTAAATATTTGAGTTTTCTGATTGCATATTTATATTTTCTTAGACAAAAGCAGAAAGCCACTTAATGAATGTCGCGAGTGACCCAACCAACCCTAACTTTATGCCGTGACCCTAAACTTTTTATTCGGCATAAAAATAAAACACAAAAAATGCGCACGTGTTTCGCAAACTTTTGCTTGATATGCAAATTGAGCTGCTGATTGTGTGTAGCGCAAGCTATGGATTGCGCAAGAGTTTGTCCAATTCATTGTGCAAAATTGATGATTGCGCTCCCCAGAATGAACGAGAGTGGACTCAACAGAAGTCGCAAGCGGACGATTTGGTGCAACCTATTAGCCGAAAATTTATCTTTTTTTAAATATATCTGAGACAATCATACCTCCATATTAACCAAAAACATCTCCTACGTACCTCATGTGAGTTTAAAGTATACTGAAGAGGTCTTGGATGGATTTTGGCTCAGTTTTTGTTCATTCGCTGTTAGTTTTGAATCGGGCAAGTAGGTTTTTTTTACGCACTCGCCAAACGTATCAGAATACAACAAAACGACAAAAAACAAAACTTTCCGACCTACCGACCTACATGCTAAAATGGCATGTAATCGGAAACAGAACACTTTTTTTTTGCCTTACCTCGAACATGCACGTCTACTGTTGAGTTTTTGATTTTTTCAATCTTGAATGTTTCGAGGAGATCGCGATCGGCCTTTGATTTTATTATGTGTGTGTGTGCGTATGTATCGGACGTATTACTATTAGACAACTCGTCCTCCTGCATGGTGAATGCGATCGGAGACCACCGCAGCACGAAATCAGACTCATTTCAAGGCTGTGTGCATGACACCTTCGCTCACTATGCAAACTTCCTACACACATGTCTGCAGGGTGTTTGCGTGCTACGCCTCGAACGTAAGGATACTAAAATTGCGAAGCTGTTGATCGCGCGCGCTTGAAAAAAAACATGTTGATGTTTGTTTCTCTCTCCGGTCTTTTAATAAATGGACGGCCTGGAAAAAACGGAAGTTGAGGTATTTTTTTTATAAAACCAGAAATCCGGTTTAATCCGGAAAAGTGGCATCTCTGTACTATCAACAGCTGCAGTGCTTCACACACCAAGTAAGTTTGTATGGTTATTAATTTTTGGAGTAATCACCAATCTAGTTTTGTTTAAGGAAGCTTACCTCTTGTATTTCAGGATTTTTGTCCAGGATGGAGACAGAAATGGCGACTGATTCCACTGTGGATAGAGAAGCATTTGTAGGCTGTGTTCGAATGACATATTCACTCAAATTGCCATTACTGAGTTGCACCTGTGATTAAAAAAAGATTAATAACTTTATTTCCAGTTTTTCAATCTTCATCAATTTGGCAGCCCGACTGACTTTGTTTGCAACCCACGTTTATGTCCTGACGGTGACCCAAAGTTTGTGATATTTAAGTTGCACTTAGATCACTCATTAAAGAAATAGTGAACCTCAGAAAGATAGACTGTTGTGGCGTGTCGTGGCCGAGTGGTCTAGTGCACCGGACTCAAGTTCTTGTGGTTAAGTCATTAGGGTGTTGGTTCGAATCCCGGTCATGACACTTGTGTCCTTAAGCAAGACACTTGCATGTGTAACTGTTCTTGCTTCTCTTCACACAAGGGGTAAATGGGTACTGGTGAGGGCAGGGATAGTTCTTGTGATTGATTTAGCTTGGTGTGCTACATATTAGGCAGCATAGGCTGTTTACTCCAAATGATCTGAGATGGTTTAAGGCATAAATTGAATGGCCCAGTGACCAGGGGTAATAATGATGGAATGAAATGAGCGCCACTGAGTGACGGATTTGAGCACTATAGAAGCCACTGTTATTTTTATATGTAAAACTAATGACTGAAATTCTTACCTGTCTTGGTCGATGAAAGATGACATTGCTTTTGTACATACTCTTGGCCTGATGCCAAGTCCCGTCAATCACAATCAGATTGTAATATGATTGGCTGTCGGGAGGAAGGGGTGGGACTTCAGAGACGTCGACTGCCTCTGGCCCAGGGAATAAGACCAGGGTGTTGGGGTCTTTGCACACTTCACATAGCTCAGGATGACTGAGGACAAAAAAAGGCAATGGGAGATTAAAAGGAAGGTGCAAAATCAGTTCCTTATTGAGTTTATTGTATTCATTCCTATGGTGTCGTTAATGCAATATCTTTGGGAAAACAGTGTAATTTTGCTTTTATTGACCAATATCATAACAAACATTTCATATTTGGGAAAAACTCTGGTTACTTTGGTGCTTATGATGATTTGAAAATCATTACACAACTATTCGATGAATACAGCAGAATATAATCATGAGGTGAAGTCTGGACTGTTCCATTTCTTTAAGCGATGCTGAGTGAAATGGAACAGTCCAGATTTCAGCGAGTGATTATATTCTGCTATATTGTATAATAATATGCATCCAAAATTTGTTTTATATACCTCAACAGGGCTCGAATTTGACACTGGACCGCAGGCCCAAGGCCAGTGATTTTAGCCTTGGGCCAGTAAGCTCTTGACCAGACAAGTCCGGTGGGCTTGTGTTTTTCAATTGAATACCTTATTGTGTATTGTCATTTTATTATTTTCAAATGGTAACTTTGAGTATGATAAATGTCTTTCAATTCTGTTGAGAATTGATGTATACTTACCTGTGCTTGTTCAAATAAGAATAGTTATAATGTTAAGCTGTACAAAAAGTTCTTTGTTATTTAGAAGCTGGTCTTGTAGAATAAATTCTGGTCCGGTAAACGATTTGAGCTACAGGCCCTGCGGTCTTGTGGAATTTTATCCCAAATTCGAGCCCTGCTCAAACATATCCTTGTCATTTGAAATTTGTTCATAGCCATACGCGTGTTGGTGCACAAGCTTATGCAGGCACTAATATTGTACGCGTGACACAATAAATAGGCCTACATGCAGTACTCAATGTAAAAAATATTAGTATGCTCAAAGCGTAGTTGGCAGTTGGCAAGCATCGCAAGCGTCTAATATTACTTAATATTGGGCTCCAATATCACATTTAGGAGTGTACAGTATATATGGCAAAATAAAGGATGACATGTGACACATGTTCCACCAAGGAACAAGGATCTTTGTGTGTGGTATATTAATATTGACTACTTTAAAAATGTTGCACTTCCTTTCATTTCTACTTTGCACTTCTAATCACAGATTTGCTTTAGGTGTCTTTGCCAATACCAAACCCATCAAAAAACCAACTTCATGTTTTATTTTATTCTGTTGACCCAGGGATTGCCCTAATAGTAATAAACAATTTGCGCTTTACATTGGATTAGGCATACCACCATTATAATCCTAGTCCAAGGACTTGGGTTTTGAGTTAATATGGTGTTGGATTTTGTGAGAGTGAGAATGGATCCTAGAAAGTAACAGGAGCAGGTTTGATGAACTGTCTAAGAATAATCTGTACCTGGTTTCTGAAAAACGTCGACCACGAATGACACAACACTTCCCGTCCTGTAAACAGTTGAACAGTATGGGTACCGTCCGCAAAGACCGGTTCTCTTCATTTGGGTGTTGAATCACATAGACCGATGTGGAGACTTTCAGCTTGGTGTTGGGGAAGTATGGACAAAGGCACACTTTGGCTGGACGGCTGCGAAAAAAAAATCAAAACAACTCAGTTGTCACTGTAGAACTTAAGAAATGAAGAGATATGTGGTAGATATGCTGAATCACAGCTGTATGAGTATTGCTTTAAACCTAGTTGTTACATCAATAAATATTTCAAGAGCAGTGTACAATCTTTCGCTTTGGGTTAGTTGCAATGATCATAACCCTTGATTCTCTCGTTGGAGAGCCAGCTGTTACTGCTTGCAGAGCTCAAAATTTATACTGGACCACAGGCCGGGGTCCAGTGATTTTAGCATTGGCCAGTCACTCACAACCGAAAAGTCAGGCGGTCTTTTGTTTGTCGAATCAATAAATATCTTTCAAAACCAAAATGATGTGCAAACGTTGACTGAAACTTGAAAGTCTGATGTCCTTAAATTCTGTATCGAAATATTTTCTGATATTTGGAGTACAACAAATTATCATGAGTACAACTAAATGCCTGATGTTGCATCTTTGACGTATTGATAATCCAGTAGGCAATTTTCGAGCTATTTTGTTTTGTCTTTTTGTCACTTGGGGCATTTTTTTAGGCTGGGTGTTCGGAAAATCATATCAAATTGACGATTGCACAGTGAGAGTGAGAACTTGTCTGGGGCACCAGTCAGTACGACCAAAGAATCAAAGAGGTTAAAATATTTTAAAGGAGTACAGTGCCCCAGTTACTGAGTCTAAGTCTTTGGTTCGGTTTTTTTCTCACTTGACTGTTGTTTTAAGAGGCCTTGGTCGATTCTAGCCCCATTTATAGTGCCAATACTCTGGACTTCCTCCGATCCTTGGCCCTACGCCCATGTACCTCCAGGAGTTGGGATAATTTTTCGAATATCAACTCACGTTTTTATGCCGAGATTTTTTCCCCAGTTGTCACTCATTGTATTCGATTTGTGGACAGCACATTAAAAGGCCATTGTGCGAGCTCGTTTTGGTGTAATTTTGAAGAACTTCTGAGGCGTTACTGCCACCGATTTGACTGCCCGGCATCCATGATGTTTGCTAATGCGCATGCAGGCAGCGTTCACGAATTGCGCAGAAATTAAGACAGCGCGGCGTGCGCGGAGCCTTTTGCCTAGCTTCCAGCACACACTGCTCTGTCTTTAGGCTACGCCCGCACTGTCTTAATTTTTGCGCAATGCGTGAACGCCGCCTGCAAGGCATTGTGCAAAAAATAAGACGGCGCGGTGTCCAACTTCCAGCGCCCAGCGCACACTGCGCTATCTTTAGGCTCCGCGCTGTCTTAAATTTTGCGCAATGCTTGAACGCCGCCTGCATGCGCATTAATAGCAAACAACATGGATGCCGGGCAGTCAAATCGGTGGCAGTAACGCCTCAGAAGTTCTTCAAAATTACACCAAAACGAGCGCGCACAATGGCCTTTTAATGTGCTGTCCACAAATCGGATACAATGAGTGACAACTGAACTGGGGAAAAAATCTCGGCATAAAAACGTGAGTTGATATTCGAAAAATTATCCGACCTCCTGGAGGTACATGGTGTAGGGCCAAGGATCGGAGGAAGTCCAGAGTATTGGCACTATTACTATAAATGGGGCTAGGTCGATTCATAAAACGATGGAGATCAATTACTTCTAGTAGGGTGTTCAGTTTCCCTCACCGTGACTGAAGACACGAACACACACACACACAGTCTTCGTGCGCCGAAAATTCCAACATGTTTACCCCTAAAATTGTACGACTTTTATATGTCAGAAACTACCAGTAATACCTTTATTTGAAAGCCTAAACTTTCCTCTTTCGAATAATGGTCATAAAATAGCAGTAGGGTGTATGTACGACAGCAAAAATGTTTTGTGAATGAAGCCCCTTTGCTCCGCCCAACTGTTCCGAGAGCCTAGGCCGCGAACGACCGATCCACGCATTCGGCCCCCAGATTTTTGCCGAACGCATCGCACGAGTCAACTCGGCAGCCTGTCCGGGCTCGAACGAACAGTGATTGGCAGATTGGTGGGTTTCCCTTGGTTACCGAAGGGTTCCTGTACACGTCCGTGTTTACACCATCTCGATAGGTTTTATAAAACGAAAGTTACGATAAAAGCAAAAATCAAACGATTTTTTGACAGTGAAATTCTCAAATATCAAGGTAGGTGATCTCATTGAATGAAACTAACATATCTTTTATAGTATGGGTTTGATTTTCATGTCGCCACTGTGCGTAGTTTTGTCCGGAAAGCGAATTTTGTCTAGCTATTCATGAGCACTTTTGTCCGAGGACTACGGCTTTGTATGTGCCTGTGGAGGTCATGGTTCACCGGGAGCTTTCATCCGCGACGCGCGGGAAGATCTCGCCTGCGCGCCCGGTCGGGAACATGCCCACAGACACTGCTTGGTACGTGGAAATTCTAGTTTATACAATTTATTATTGCGTTAATATATTATCAACTGTATGTTTTTAATAATTCTTATTAATAATTTTAAAAAATTGGGAATTTGAGACATTATTTTACCAAAACGAAAAAGCCCCCTCAACGTTCATATACATACACAAATAATGGTATCGTCTTGGAGGTGTATACCTGTGCGGTCGCTCTGTTCTCTGTGGGTTATTCTATTCTTCAAAATGGGGGTTCTACTTTTTTTGAGGGGAATTGAATGAAATAACTTATTTCAAGTGTTTTTTCAAATTAAACTTTTTAGAATTGCTTTTCTCCTGAATATTTTTCGTTTAAATGAATTTATGATGTATTGAGGAACATGTAGGCTTATTGCTACTAATTGAAGAATTTGTTTATGTTACTTTTTACACATAAGTAGGCCTAATATTTATGTTATTTCTATGTAATTTTATTTTTAACATGCCTAAAAAAAACATGCAATACAATTTGTTATCTTGTTTTCCTCTTATATTCTCCAAGGCATTTTCCTAAGCATGTATTGAGGAACATGTAGGCCTATCATTACAAATTGAAGGGGTTTCTCTATGCTTTTATTTACATAAGTAGGCTAAGGATGTATTTTTATTTATTTTTTCTTGTTTAACATGCAACAACAAAAACAACTCTACTATACACTTATTTTTTTCTTTTTTCCTGTTTTATTCTCTCTTAGGCGTTTTCAGTATGGCAGACGGGAATAGAAAAGCTAAAGTTACTTGATACAAATGTAATTGTACATGTGTGTTCGCAACAATTGACATTACCTGCAAATTTCATGTCAATGTCTCGTGAAATTTTGAAAATACAGACAAAATAATTTTTGTCATTGACCTATTTATTGTTTCCATGGTTACCATGGGAAACATTGCACTGCACTGTTCAAAATCCCCTTTTTTAATAACTGACAGGTGTCCAAGTGTCATAACATCTAAATCTGAAGACAAAATCTACGTTAAATGTTTGAAATACATAAAATACATGGTCTTATGGCAAAATAAGGTTGTTGACCTATATTCCCGTCTCCATGGTAACTAATGGAAAATACGATAAATTACAAACTGACAATATATGTAAAAACTGTATTTTTGTTAAGCTTGTAAGTTAAACTTTATGTCCTGAAAGTTTAATGATGATGTATCAATAAATTGTGTAGTTATGTTAAAAAATGCTAATGTTTTACATGGTTTTTGAGCTATTTGGGACCATATTTCATGTATTAACTGTACACAGTAACTGTCTTCGTTGTATTGACCTCATTTCGACACAAAAAGTTCCGGAACTCGAAAAGTATACAACCTATTGAGTTCATTTAAAAAGTATTTTTTATTCTGCTTGTATTTCCTTTAATTTTGCACCAAAATTAGCCCTATAGCCCTTAATTTAATTTTTGACCTGACAACCCTACTTCTAGAAACTATAATTAATAATAATAAAGGCTCCCCCGTGAGCCTTATTATACTTTATTATAGGGGTCTAACATTTTGGGCCTCCGTAACGCTATACGTTTTCAAAAGGGTCATTGAATGATTGATACTGATAGATCAACAAATTCTGGTCTTTAGTTAGCCAGCGATAACTTCAGTTTCCTTTGGCTTTGTACTAGTAAAGTAGTTGTGTGTAGTACTACAGTCCCCCTACACACAACTACTTTCCCAACACACTTAACTAATACATTCACAATGCATGTGAGGCCTTTTTGCCTAGTTACATGCAAAAAAAGCCGGTAGATCTTCTTAATGAATATTGTTTTATTTGAGTTTTAATTTTACTTTAGAAGTTTATTTACTTACCCACACCGTTCGCACATCTTTCGTTTGCTGGGTGGATCAGCTGGAGTTGCTGTCATTAAATCATAACTGAAAACATTATCCACACTCTCTTCTGCAGTTGCCGCCAACATCTCTACTGAAGGATTACATAGTTTATGATTTTCAGTACAGTTTCCATGAATTTGTGACACATGTGCCTTATCCATTTTATTTCCAAAATACCGCAAAAGAGTCCAACGACTGACAAATAACTTTAGCCGACACATGGATTTTGTTAAAACAAAAATAACATTATTAAATTGATAATTCTCTAGACTTCTCAAATGTAATACAAGTAGCTAAGACGAGTCCGCATGTAAAGTGCACAGACTACTAAAGTTAATGATAATCTACCGCCCTCAAGAGTTAACCAAGTACGAAGAGTGGGTTGTGAAAATACAGTGGTTGGAAACTGGCTGAAATAACCAGACCTGTAGTTGTAGTTTTGCAACGGGGAAATTTTAAATCGAATAGTTTTGACGGGTATTAAACTATACCTAGTTTGTATTCCATCAATTTTATAATCAATAATATATTTTAAACCTACATGTATTTGACAACTAGTTGCATTTGGTAATAAATAAATTTGTGGTTTATTAATTGAAATACTTTTTGGCAACCCCTGTACTGTCCAGTTTCCACCGTTATTTAACAAGTAACAATACAATGTATAACTTACCCATACCAAGGAGGAATAATAAATACATACCTTGATGTTGCAATTCTTCAAACACAATAACCACATCAGCTTGAATCTTCTTTGATAGATTAATGTGTTGAATTATGGTCGGTTGCTTTCCAACCCCCATCCAAACTAAGTCATCTCTACCAAGCTTTCTCATCAAGCAATTACCTTAATGTAAATTTGCACCATACAAGGTCAAACCAATACTGTTCCGATTTATGTACAATTGATTTGGTGCTATGCAACACAAGATCGTCAAAATCAATACACCGGTATATTGACTGCGAATGGACAATCTTAACAGAATTTGTAAAAGATTCAAATACACTCTTTAAAATCAACAAATCAATAGACCAACTCCTTATGCCAATCCCACTTCACTGGCTGCCTAGCAAAAGCGCCAACTTGGATGTGCACAGTACCCATCGTTAATCAAGCCAGCAAAATGCATCACAGCAATTTACGCAATGCAGCTATTCAAATGGCGGCAGCTTGTTAATCTTATTTTATTGTGTCCAAACACAGCCACCCTATGGCGACTGTGATTGGCTAATTCATTATGAGGCAGAGCTAAACTGGATCAAGCCGGTTCATATACTTCCTGCAAATGCAAAGCCAATTTTGATGTCACAGCTCTCTTTTCGCTGCAAATGTTTTGCAGGAGTTGAGCACATCTCAACTCTTCCGAATTATTCGTTGCGAATTTGTGACGTCAAAATTTGTATCGCATGTGCAGGAGGTATGAGCCGGGCTCAAGTCTACCGACTCAATCCACCTGACATCAACACCCATGATGAAATTTGGTTGCATGATTGGAAGTTAAATTAGTTGTGCCTTTATTTTCTGTGGTGGAGAAATATGTCCGATAAATTCATACTGATGAGATCTTGAGAAAGCGATTCAAAATTTAAGTGGTCTCTCAAGTTCCTGATTGACACATGAATTTGGTTCATTTACTTCCGGCTGCACAACCCTGTGAGTATATATCAAATTTCCCTACACATCATAAGGGGGTACTTGCTGTAGGTGACAGTAGCAAGGAAAACGCGCCATTTTCACCAATCAAAAACATATTTTTTACACCTTCTAGAAGTTATTGTCTCTTCGGAGTGTATGTACCGGTAGATATCAATCATTAAAAAAAATAACATATTCATTTTCTCTCCGAAGGCTAGCTTAAAAAAGAATAAGTATATGCCCAACTTATTTGTATAACAAAGGCTTTGGGGAAAAGCATTGAAACAGCTGAAGCTGAACAAAGAGTCTCAGACAAGCGAAATTTTTCGTTTTATTGGCATTGATACGAGGATAGATTATATGAAAAATTTGATGAATAAATAAGTTAACCTAATTAGTGATTTTTGTGCAGGGTAAGAAGCTGTGCCTATAAGTACAACCAAGTACACCCCCGTGAGCGTTGATATTTTTCCTTGACGCCACATTCTCCTGACCAGAACGGTCACTTAAAAACAAAACGTGTTACAATATTGGCACAAAATCATTCTTGAAGTAGTCACACCAAGGCTTGCGTACATGGGGTGTTCATGGGAGTTGATTCTGTGCCGTTTATGACCAGTAAATGCACTATGGGTCACAGATTTTTAGGTCCGATTTTATTAACCGGTCACAAACATTTACCGTTATTTAAACCAATTATTAAATTAACCGAAAACTTGCAACACTTAACACTGGATAAATAACACAAACTTTGCACAATTATTTCCTCATCTGTAATTTAGCTTATGATCTTTTATTAACAACACGTTTCCCGACTGACCGTTGCCTTCCTCTATATGAGATTCCCTTATCTGTTCCCCTCCCCCTGGTGGATCTATTCCCGACCCATCATCTTCTGGCGGGCCATCTTCTTCTTGGAGACTTTCTTGGTCTTCTTCTCCACCTCGTCTGGCTTCGGGACAATCTGCTCACGCTCAGAGAGGATGACCTCAACGTGACAGGGGGAGCTCATGTAAGCTAGAGAAAAGAACATTGATATAAAATTATTTTATTTTGGGGTGAACAATATTTTTTTAAATTACTGGATTGGGATGTGACCCTGTGACTTCCAGATTAACAGACCAGCACTCTACCAATTGAGCTATCTACGATCCTGGCCAAAATGCTTGGGCAACGTGACAGTAAACATACCCTCCCCTGTTCCGCGCTCAATGTTGTTAAACTCAGATGGAAAGCAGACTGCACAATAAGAGCCAACATTCACCCGGGGGGGCCAGGGGGTGGTGGCCCAACGACATATGGCTGAGATTGTAGCCCTAATGTTGGCGTTCTCCCTAATTGTCAACAACTATGTTGGGGGGGGGGGGGGGGAGTTAATACTTGTTAATCTTATTTAACACTATGCAAAGAGGAACTATTAGGACATTTCCCCCAAAAATTGTCACATAACAACTATTACCACAAAAAAAACTGACCTAAATCAAATGTTTCTCTTTCTGATCTCAGAGAAATTTATGACTGAGGGACTTGAGAGTAACACAAATTACTTCAAACATTTGAAGCTTCAGTTTCCCAATATTAATTTTGCAAAGTATACATGGTGTCAGTGCACTGTCGACATCATGGAAATTCACTTCAGATTTGAGCATATCAATTTTGAACCAGAATTTTGATTAGGAAGAGTTTAAAAAAGGCTCAACTTACGATTGATGCGACCGTGAGCACGGTAGGTTCTTCGTCTCATCTTGGGGGCAGCATTCACCTGAATGTGGTCAATCACCAGGGAGTCCACATCAAGCCCCTGAAAACAGACAGAGAACAAGGACAGAATAGCTTCATCAAATTTTACACAAGGTTTTTAAGAACAGATCCACTCACTACATATCCGAGCCTGAAAACTCTGTGACTTTGCCAATTTGTAGAACTACCATTCAATGTGTCACCAGGTTATTGAATGAACAAGGTGCATAAGTCAGGCATGACATTAAGTCCTTGGAAAAAAGTAGAAACATTTTATTGAGTACAAAAGCTGACCAACATATTCAAATGGTGTAGGGTTTAATAGACTTTTCTGGCTATTTAATCAAAGTTTTTCAGATTTTTCCCAAGGGCAAACAAATTGGAAATCAGACTAAAAGAGGAAGAATACTCAGCCTGATAAGCTGAGCAACCTGACGGTGATTTCTGATAAAAATGTTTACGCTAAAAATTTCATGTCCGGATTTTGGGCAAAGTCCAAATTTGTGCGTGTCCGGAATTTGGGCAAGTTTACCCAGGCGTCAGCGTCGCACTCAGTGAATCCCTCTGGCGTTTTGGGGACCATTTGTGGGATCGAGGACATGTTAATAGGAGGAAAATACTTATAAACAAGATGAAATCATAACAGTGCTAGACGTATATTGTCTTAAAAAGCTCAAAACAAAATGATATTCGGAACTTACTTCCACGAAAATAAATGATTATGAACGGAGCAGTCATGCTTTTGTTACAAAAATTGATTTTTGGGGGGTCTTTTTACCTGTTATAGTGAATAATTGTGTTAAGTGCTGCCCCCCTTTGGCCATTGAAACTTGTTCTTCAAACACCTTTTCGTATCTCCAAGATCCCAACAGTTTATAAACCATAGCATTTTGGAAAAATAATGTGAGACGTCAGACGTTAACGAATCTCCCCACATGTGTGTCGCACACTCATTGTCTATAAGTTTCTTCCAGGTCATAGTTCAATGCGTAAAAATATCTCCAGCCGTAAAACACATTAAGCCAAAACACCATATGTTGTTGTCAGTAGACTTTTCAATGTCTCCACGAATGTTCCTTTGCTGCAACAGTAAACATACATGTATTACGGTCAAACCGTACCATGAATGAAGCGGGGAAAGACTGAAAGAAGTCTACAGATATCAATTGAACGCGCTGCATGCACATGGAAGAAACAAATTTATTACGAACGGAAGCGTGTAAACTTACAATTTCTCATAAGACCAAGAAGAGGGATTAGCGAGATCCAAATGTATACCCCAACAACTCACCCCCCAAATTTTATATCAAATTCACATTGAACTCGAAGACCACAAATTTGAAAGGGAAAAAACCGGAATTCCGGTTTAAACCGGAAGATTCTCATGCCTGAACATAGGGATTTATCTCACCTCTGTTTTTTTTCCCAGAACCACCATTTCTTTCAAGAAACTACAACAACGCTTAGCAGAATATATACTGTCAACACTCATTATAAAGAGCACAGTGATAATGAAGTTCTGCTTATAATGAGTACATTCTGAAGTCCCAAATCTCATTTCTGCTTTGTGTTTCTTTCTTTTGCTGTCCTCTTACAACAACGTAAAGGTAAATTGAAAAGTCCCAGCAATCTTGTAATATCAAGAGTCCACTGTAACAACATGCCCTGGCACGCCTAATGAAGAATCCTACCTTGAACTCTGCATTGCTCTCAGCATTCTTGAGAAGCTGCAGGAGGAAGTCAGCGCTCTTCTTGGGCCAACGCCCCTGGGTGTGGTTCCATGCCTTTGCCTATCCATGGAAAATCAAAACGAAGGTGTTACTCAGTAACGTAATATTTACACAGAGTATATACTGTCACTGTCACAAGTTTTATTTACTCTGATACAATAAAAAGTGAAAAAAATAAAACAATTATAATTGGCTTTAACATTGACAGCATTTTCAAGTTTGCCCACACTCCATTTATTTTATTTTATTGAATCACCAAACACAAGGCCAGAAGGTCACCAAAGGTGAGGGCTACAAGAAAAGCAGAAAGCAGAGAAAGGGTATAAGAAAAGAAGACCAAGAGCACCGTTACAGAGAGGTTCTGCTTATCCTTAGTAGTTTTAACTTGCCTTTGGCCAGCAGACCACTATTAAGGGTGAACGCTGGTACTGTATACAGGGGCGAGAGTCACTACTAACTAGGTCTGAAACTGGGATCTAGATCAGGCCTAGAAGTTCGCAAGACACCGCGAGAATCAAAATGGATTCTCGCAGTTTTTTGGGGAGAATTTTTTTTTTTTTTTGCAAATTGTTTAAGTATTATTTGCTAAAGGTAATGTTGGCAATTAAAGCAAAGTTATGTTTCAATTCATCCTCTATTTGTTAAAGCTGTTTAAGCTTACGTTTTTTTTGCCATCTTGCGTTGCGTGCCAAAGAATTTGACAGCAGAATTGAACCTCAGCTCTCGATCATCAACAACAACCGGCGGCATGTAATTCATGAAATCATCACATGTTATGCTAAGTTTTAGGTCAATCTGTTTTTATTCTGTCCGCAGATTGGTTGATAGCACAAAAGTTCCCGTTTTGGAGCCAATAGTCTTCCTTGACTGTTAGCGTTGTTACCAAGTACAGCGATGTATGCTTGCTTGGATTTTCCACAAAATGTTTTGAGAATCATATATTTGTCATAAAAGTTCACTATTTGGTTATACATTATCATTATTCAATGTTTCCAGATTTTTATAGAATAAACTGGAGTCCAGAAAAGGAAATGAAAAGAAATATTGTGATAATCTTGGGAAATCTACTATCTCGGTACATGGTAACCACGTGTATAAAGCAGATTGATGCCGTGAGCTTACTATCCAGGAAGACTATTGGCTCAAAAACGGGATCTTTCGCGCTATCAACCAATCCGCGGACAGATTAAAACAGATTGACCAGGGGTATGTTTTCGCGGCTGGAACGAATAACTGTTTCGGTCATTGGCCAGTGTTATCGGATGGCCAAAATTCAACCGAAACAGTTATTGGACCGCGAAAATTACCCCTTTATGATGGCAACAACACACGTAAACGGAGTGCGCCGGTGTTATTTAGGACGACGACTCGGCGGTATCGATCGACTCGACGACATACATAGACGTGAGTGGTTGATCGTGAATGATACAAGTTTGTAAATAAAACACAAAGAAAATGAGGGGTGAAAAAACTTAACTTTGTGTTGGATTAACGGAAAATTGTTTATGTTTTTTTTATGGAAAAGTAAAAACATATTCTTGTTGACCCAAATATAAAGCTGAAAAAGTGGTTTTCCCCTTCTGAATTCTGGTAATTTCACGCGAATCTACTCGGATTCACGGCGTTAACGGCGGGCGCGAATCTTGGCGCGAATCGATTCGCGTCGGATTTCTAGGCCTGTAGATCTTAAGGAGGTACATTGAAATGATATAATTTCCACCTTCTGATAACCCCTGGAGTTATATATTCTAAGGAGCTTTATGTGAACGGTATCCTCAGCTGAGTGTGAGAGAAGTACACCAAAGAGCACTAACAATTTAATTCAGAGAAAAATAGGGTATTTTGTTAATTACCAGGCAGACTTTAAAAAGTTTAAATTCAGATAAAGTCTGAAATATCTCAGTTCCTGTGGAAAATTTATAGCCCAAAGCACACGTTTTTGCCGCTGATGTTGAAGTTGCTGTAATGGTGGTGGTGGTGGGAGATGTTAAAATTAAAGATTCAATCAAGCATTGTTATCTACCTGTGCCTTGCGGCCAACTCCACCATTGAACCTCCTGAAGGGTACACACTGCTTCCTCTTGATCACGTCATTCAGGAAGCGTGTTGCTTTGCGCAGATGCATGTGCTTAATGACTGCAGCTGTCTCCCGCGTGTTCTGAAATGCAAATAAAAACATAAATTAAAAGCTTTTACAACTAACCGATTACAGATTACCGAAAATGACAGCATTATGGACAACAAAGTTATCATTTTATATTTCTGGTAATGAAAATATCATTTCTTGCAAGCCTGAGGAAACCTATAAACAAGGGTGCTTGCTATATGAACCAGAAACACTCTTCCACGATAAGTGTCTTGGGTGGTTTTACTTGCACTACCAATCATATATGTACATGAGAACTACTGCTTAATGTATCATCGCGAGGACAAAGCAATTGGTAAAGTATATTGCTCAAGGACACAAGTGCCACTCAACCTGTAATTGCTGTACAGCCAGGGATCGTACCAAGTATACGATACAACCTAGGAAGTGGCAGCAGAGGGATCACCTGGTTGTATCAGAAACTTGGGTGTGATCCTTGGCTAT
Source organism: Leptasterias polaris (assembly GCA_037783415.1). Classification (NCBI taxonomy): domain Eukaryota; kingdom Metazoa; phylum Echinodermata; class Asteroidea; order Forcipulatida; family Asteriidae; genus Leptasterias; species Leptasterias polaris. The sequence goes on from JAZGTN010000022.1 coordinate 7,162,833, forward strand.
ACAACAATTATGGCTTCAGACCGGCACCCCAAACAAAAATATTAACAAAATAGGAAGACCGCCAACATAGGGCTAGATAGCTCAAGTGGTTGAGCACCAGTACGTTAATCTGACGGTCAGTGGTTCAAGTCCCGCTCTGGTCAATTTTTCTTTGTTCAACCCAAAATTATTTAACGAGTAACAGAGTCCTTTCCCTCGTGGTTAATTACTTTCTAAAATATTGACCACTTTTTGCGACAAAAGTTGATTATTTTGGTACTCCTCCTGTTTAAAATGAGATGGTTCCTTAAGATCTTACTCTATCATTTACATACCTTGAAGTGAACACGTAGGTAGGAGCCACGTGCCTTGCATGCTGGGAAAAGAAGGAAAGATATCACAATTAGAATTTACTTTTCCAGATGTGTATAATCCTAATCAATAGTTTTTCTGGAGAAAATCCGTCTAGAGCCAGGACGTTAAATAATGCAGCGCACAATACGGATACATGGAATTAAGTGCACTGCTTTGCAAGTTGACGCGGAATGACCAAAATGCACAAGACTCACACTGTTAAAATCTTGTCGTTGAATTTGGTAAAATTTTGTAAAATGTTTCCCCTTGCTGATTAACTGACTAAGTCTGAGACTGTAATCATCTAACAGGGTTCTCCCCATGCACAAGCTAGCATATCGGGCTGATATGCGCAAATTGCGTGCCGATACGTGCAAATTTTGGCCGATACACACAACAAAATTGGGGAAAAAATATGAAATTTTTGGGGGCTTTTAAGTCCAAGAAAAACACCAAGTAGAAAACATTCCGAAGACCATGTTTCAATTCAGAACGCTTTGGCCAAACATCCTAAAATTTTGGCCCAGAATGCCCCACAGTTTTGAAAGAAAAAAAAACAACTGGGGAAAACATTGTCTTAGCATAAAAAATATACCCATCCAAGCATACAAATAGTGTATTTCTGATACATGATACAGGTCAAGGCAAAATAACAATTTTTTACTAGTTTTTCTTTTAAATGACAAATCTAGAGAGTAGGTGTTATCGGCGAAAAAGAACAAGGTGTTCACTGAAAGTAATGAAGTTGACCTTGTCATGTTTGTATAGGCTGGGCAAGCACTGCTTGATGTACAGAGAACCTTGAAGCAAGATACATGTAGCTGCAATACAGGGTTTGCCTGTAACTTTTTTCAGTGACTGGCCAGCAGGACCAGTTAGCTTTTCATTTCACTAGTCCATCAACTTTTCCACTAGCCCATCTTTTATATTGAATAGGGAATGGGGATACTTTTTAACATTGGACTATCCAGCCGGGCCTTTCCCTGGCCAGCGGACCACTGTTGGGGGGAGAACGCCGCAATACTTGAATAATACTTACACTTTGTGGCATTGTCAGGCTCCTGCGAGTAACGCGTCATATTGTCAGCACCTGAAGCAAGGAGAGACAACAATAATCTGTTAAGAAATGTTGCAATTTGTAATTTAAAACCGAGGCAATTATGACATTATCAGAAGAGGAGAATTCCTCATTGGCTGCAGAGCTAATTTGCTGCACTCTTTAACAGAATAAAAAAATAATCAAAGAAAACAACAACCAATGACTGACAAATACCTCTAAATTAATAATGTCATTTATGAAATATGGACACGGAAAAGCTGATTTCCAAATTAAAAATGGCTGCGGCACTTGAACTATCTGCACTTGACTTTGAGACTACACAGTACAGCAGGGGAGGAGAGTGAAGAATTTCCCAGTAACATAGGATGGTTATTTCACAACGAAGCCCAACTAGCCTAATTAATGGTGCTGATGATGTTTAATGTGATTTTCAGCTCAGAAATTCCTCATAAAATGACACCAAAATGAGACAGTACTGAATCGTTTCAATGTATTTGCCACGAGTGTGCTATGTATGGATATGTGAACATAGGGAGAACATTTTGGTAAAAAAATGTAAGCTTTCACCCCTGATGCTACACTGTACCTAATGGAGGAAGCTGAAGCTTTGTTCACACAACATATTCATTGTGTCTGGAATTCCATGCCTGCTGGGTTCAGAATTGTTAATTTCATCCTTGGATGACAATGTTTTTTGAAAATAAAATGGAAATGGACGTCTCTGTTGTAACTTTCTGTTCTGACTCAGTATATGAAAACTTGCACGCTAGCATGCCGACAATATTCTAATCTTAGCAGGTTTGTCAAACTCAATCTACTACTACGTACTAGTCTTGGTTCAAGACCTTCTCCTTTTGATTTGTCATAATTTTCCTCGTGAGAGAAGAAGGCCCTGTTATCCATGAATTGCTGAGAAGATCTGGAAAAAAATTTGACAAATCAAAATGAGAAGGTCTTGCAAACTCGTTCATCATGCAGTCCGGACAGTTAGCGCAGAAATCGATTCCTTTTGCGCATGCGCACACTTGCTCAATGCTCACACATCAATCGGTGTAACTATGGTGTCTAAAAAAGTAAAACAGAAGCATGGATCTGCAAGTTATTTTCTGGAATAAATGTCAGTCATGAATTGAAATGTTTTCTGTGGACCCATCAAAACTAAAAAAAGTGTAGGGGGCCTAGTTCAAAGACACCAAACCAACTCCTAGTTGCAGTCCTTCTGATTTGAAAATCACAGGCGTGTGGAAAAAAGCACCCCTGGATTTTTTCGAGGGGTGCGATTTTTCAAAATGCCAAATTTGTGGTACATGCTGAGATCGTACAGAAACACATTTTGTAGACCACAACAGACCTCGAACTTCGTGTTGAAAAGGGCACGGCAATAATTGCCGTGCCCTTTCTAGAATTTTGAGGGCATCACAGCTATTTCGTAAGTGTAAAAAGGGCACCACGCGTTTTTGTCGAATTTGGGGGCTTCATGGCAAAAACAAAATTTAAACAAATTTAAAAAGACGATTGAAAGATTGAATTTTGAAAAAACGTTAACATAAACCACGGATGATCAAAAACACTGCGTCTTCACACCCACAGCATTTCGACTTTGCACAAACACTCCGCGAAAAATTCCCCTAAACAACAAACAAAACACATTTAAGAAGAAAATAATCTTACGTTTTACAGTAAAATAATCTTTCTGATGATTCTAAATGGCGTCATTTTTGTAAAATAAAGCCTATACGTTGCGCAGTTTTCGTACACAAGCTGACATTTCTGAGGAACTGTGCTTTGAAGACCATGCTGTCGTCGACGGCTTTTGCGTGGATACCAGTGGCTCCTTGCTAAGTGCACGGTGGTTTTAGATCGCGCACCAGCGATGGTGATTATTGCAATTCGGGGGAAAAACCCTATCCCCCGATGCATCGCACAGACACGTAAAGTCTTTGTTCAAGGCGTTTCAAACAAGTGTTGCTATCTTTCGCATAATGCACGGATATTTAACCAATAGAGGGCTTTTCCTTCAATAGTATGGCATTGTTTTTAAGCGCCCTCTTGCTTTCAATGTTTCCTAACTTTGTTGTTGCACCCAAAGGAATGATATTTGAAAAAGACTACGAACCTGAAAATTGGAAACGACGTGACTGCGTGCGTTGTGTAATGGTGAGCGCAATACGGTCTGTGTTTTGAGGAATTTTTCGATGCTTATCAGAACCGTAAAAATGTAAACTAATAACCGGATATTTAGTATCAGTATGCATCTTACTTACAATTTTATTAACATGATTAAGCCTTAAGGGCACCTTTGAAGTATGATTACGCCAAAAATGAATGCCAAGGCGTGCATTTTAGAGATATTTTCGATTATCAGGCGTGTGATTATTTGCACTCCTGGGAAAGCTTTTAGGCGTGCGATGGCATGCGGGTGCGATCGCACGCCTCAAATCAGAAGGACTGAGTTGCGATAATCGTAACCCTCCTCCCGCCCGATCCCGACGGGCTTGCCCGTCGGGAGGAGGGTTAAATCAGTTAAATCAGTACAAAATAAGAAAAAACTTCAATTGAAATTTTGTTCGCAATGTAGAGATGTTTACACCCAGGATCAGTGCAGTGCCTCAACATTAACAGTAACAGATACCGACGTCCTTCCACATCCACAACTGTACAACGTACATGTAGGCCTACTACTTACTTACATGGAATACGCTAACGTTAAAATATTAACAATTTTTAACAGTCAAAACATGTAACCAAACACAAATATTCTACGGACATATATTTATCAAACTAACTGCTGTACTTATATTTTACATTTACATCAAAAGAAAATAGACTAGGGGTTTAGAATCTATTGGATGAAACGGATTTTGTCTTTACTAACTATCAATGTTTCTGTACCTTTACAGGTAGACACTGTGTAAGAGACCGATCAACCTCGTTAATGGACCCAGCCACGACACTTCGTTCATCCCCACTATTCAATAGTATGGATAAGAGCCATATCGCGTGTTTTTATTTGGGTACAAGTTTATCATTTAGCTTTGCATTGTCGACAGAGGGCTCAATGGAAAAAGTAACAGAGGGCGCACTTTGTTCTTGTACATTGTGGTTGCTCAATAATGTTACTAATCTGCCAAACCGTATGAATTTAATCATTGTGCTTGGGCGGCAGCTTATGTAAAAAAGAAAGAAAAAAAAAGGAATCACCATCCCCCCCCCCAAAAAAAAAAAACCCGAGTAAATTCATAGTTTGATGTATGCATAAACTTTTCCTAATCTGTCATTTCAACTGCAACTGTTTATCTTTGTAAAAAAATTGCCTTTTAGTCTTGGACTATAGGGCCCATGCCAATTGTAACTTTTATTTTTATTTTTACAAAATAGTGACCTTGTACATTCCAGGGAATTTCCTGGCAGGCGAGATACTGCACTGGTCAAATGGGAAATTGTACATTTAGTATTATATTTTTTACATAAATAAATAAAACAAATCAAATAAAAAATGCACGAAGGAGCCGTAATGAGATTTGTATTTTTCTTATCAAAAAGGATAAAAAAATCATACCGATTTACAAATCATGCCTGCATGCAGGAAGTCCAGGCTCCGTGTCTCTTTTATAAACATGGTCTATGCATGCATTATTATCTTTTGCGACGTCACTTGTCGCAGCCCTCTTATTATTATAATTGTTAACACAATAGGCTTAACATCGAATTATCCATTACTGATAAATCAAGTGTGGCACATAAGATAAAAGGTGCACAAACTCTTCATGAAAAGGTAATTTTAATACTTCATATTAAAAAAGCAGATTTTTGCCATACAATGTTTGTAAATAAAAGGAAATCTTACTCCAGTTAAACATGCATTGTATAATAAGTCTGGATGAATAACGAACAAATAAATAAAAAATTCACGATGAAAATTTTAAGCCACAAAAAGGACTGGAATCAGAAAAGAAAAAAACCAAAAACCAAAAACGCACACAGGCAATTGATGTAAAAAGGAAAAAGAAAATCATGCAAGAAATCTTGTTATTATTTGTGATAACAACAAACAAAAATCGGGGCCGTCCAGAAAAGAATAAATCTGAACATTAAAATTGTATATCTAACCGTTTTCAAGATTACTGGCGAATAAATAAATGTTTTTGAAGACTTCCTTTTTGTAGACAGTTAAGTCCATGCATTAAGCTCAATTGTGTTCGAACGTGGGTGGTTTAAGAATGCAATGGAAGACTGAATTTTTTGAAAAGCCACGAATGAAAATTCACCTTCGTTGTCATTATGCACGCTGGAGGTTATAGTCCAAAACATAGCCTGACCCGGAACTAATTGCAACCCATTGACTTTTTTAATTTTCCTCCTCGCCGAGTATGTCCCAGAATATAATCATTTGGAGTGAAAAGTTGTTTTTCAGGCAACTATTTCTGTCTTTTAATTATGCCTCGTGAAACGTTACCTTCATTTTGCCGAGCCTTTTTTACAAAAATACATCTGTCGGCAGGCCACCTTGCAAGGCGTCATGACAACAGATGGACACATTGTACAACAGAATGGACCCCAAGAACACAAACGAGACGAAGAGGCAGGACCAAGTAGGCGTTGGATGGACGACATCAGAGAGTTTGGAAGCGTTACATGGATGCGACAAGCACAAGAAAGATCAAGGTGGAACGGTGATGAAGAGGCCTTCCTTCTGCAGTGGAGTGACATAGGCTAGATAGACATCTGTCGTTATAAAAAAAAAATGTAAACTGGAAAACTGTTTCATTGTATTTTAATAATAGTCTGTTTATGTCGATCAAAATTTGCAACTCCCGCCATTACTTGTTTATAGAAAACTTTCTGTCTGTTTTATCACTTTAGCATCAAAATAGTGCAACTAGGCAAACTGATTGACTGTATTTTAATTTGCTGAAACAAAATAATAATAATGCTCTTTGCCCCGCCATCAACATTCTCAGAAAAATGGCGGTCTTTACATGCCAGGTAAAACGTCACCTTACCACATTGCCGAACTATCTTTAGTGCCAAAGATTGACTGACTGTAGTGTGTATTTTTGATCAGCCTAAAACATTTTATGTGTTCCTTTTGGATCAAATATGTAAATTTGTTTTGGTTTTTGTAGTGCGCTCTGAAGGTTCGCTATGTTATATTGTAAAACTCTGCAATGTTTGCCAAACAAAACCTTTTTTCTGAGACATTTATTTCTGAGTGGAATAAATAACAACATGCATACTTTTCAAAGGAAAAGAAAAAAGCATTAAATGTCTTTTATCGTTTTATTTTTGTTTGCCTCATTGCGGTTTAAATTTTATTTGGTTGGTTGGCCTATACTTTTGTTTCTGCCTCGACGGTTTCATTGAAAAAAGTTGAGGCGTAGGTAGTTTGTTTGAAATCTCAAAATTAATTTAAACGAAGTTTTAGGGAGCACTTTGATTTAATTTGAATGAGGCCTTCCCCCAAAACAAAGACACTATGCTCGAATTTTGTTGTACTAGTGTGGGTGGCTTAATTAATCTAAAAAGGGTGCATTGTCACCAGAGGCCAGTTTCAAAGCACTGCATCCCTTCTTGATAGATCTTTTGCATTATCTACCACTTAAAAGGCTGTTGCTGGCTCTTTTTCACAGTCAACATTGTTCCCGATTGAAGTTGGATGTGTTCAATACAAACATCGTAAACCCCCCGCAACCGTGATCGCTAATCTGGCAGTATTCAATATCTTCTTCGGGACTTCTTTATAGAGCAGCCTGTTTGAACCGTAAAAAAAAATGAAAATTCGGGCCACGTTTCTGAAATTTAATGTTACATGGGTTTGTAAGCTAGAACAGCACAAAGATTATAACTGCATGACGTTCGGTTCAGAAGATATTAATTTTTTAAACAATAACTTTAAATTTATGTAACAGTTTGACGTTCTAACAACGTTGTTATGAACTCGGACTTTGGTGAAAGTAACGTTTTTAATTTAACTTTGTAACAACGAAACTTTGTAGACTCCCATTTACGTCTTCCGAACGTGGGGACTCAATGTAACAGGCACGTTTAATTGTTGGCACGTTTAATTAAGACACGTTCCCAGTGACCCTATGACAACTTATATAAGCGTTATGACACTGTTGCCTGAGCGTGTTTGTTTTGTTATAATAACGTAGTCTATAAGTAACGTTGAATGAAAGAAATTTTGTCGACTTCCCTATACATAAGAGCGTATTAGATGATGGTGCAACGAAATAACCACGTTGTTTGCACGTATACACAACGTTGCCATGTTTTATGAAATCGTTTTCAAAATAATGCTACATTAGGCCTAACGTAACTTTGTCCAGTACTATGAACGTCATTGTCTCAACGTTACCACAACGTCGGCCCGATCTTATGCTATTGTATGTTATATCAATTTTTACATACATGTCAACATGATCAATGATTTGCTTTCAATAATGCTAACTCACCAGCACTACTGCACGTTGTGTGACTTCACTGTACACGTATGTACTAGCCTATGTATCATACAGCATGTACTATATACAGACAAAATTCTGACCAGGTAGTCATGGGTATATATTGTTTTTTCAATTTTTTCCCCTTGAATAATGTTCTTTTGAAAGCAAAAAATTACATTAGTTATTAATTAAATCACCAGATAATTTTATTGTTAGACAAGTTGAAGAAAATAATGAGAACACCTATTCAGTACATTTTGTGAATTTCTTGTAATATTATCAAACTTGTATTTTACAACTTCTAAGCCTAATGTACTAATTGCCTTGGATCGGACGAGTTGGTCTATAAAAAGCGTCTTTGACCGTTTGTTATAAAATGCATATGGTTAGAAAGGTGTTTTAAAAGTAGAATACAATGATCCACTCAAATATGCCTGGAAGTTGCGTGGTTTTCCTTTTACATCGTGAGCTAAAACGGTCGGCCATTTTGTGGAGTCAAATTTGTGACTCCCTTAATGGCGGACCGTGTTAGTTCGCAAAATAAAAGGAAAACCACGCAATTTCGAGGCATACTTGTGTGGATCATTGTATTCTACTTTTAAAAATCTTTCTAACCATATGCATTTTATAACAAACGGTCACATACGCTTTTTATAGACCAACTCGTCCGATCCAAGGCAACGTGTCCCTTTAAACATAACGCCCATTGCCAAAATACAACGCCAACCAACATGACGTACACGCATGCAAATTAGATCAAGCTGCTACTATAGTACGGTACCCAAACCGCGCGAAACTAGGACGTCGTTGTCCCGGCGACGCCATACATCACGAAAACCCATGCGACCCAAGATCTGTTTTCGCGCCAAGTATAAACGAAGCACTTACCCCCGAAGCACTAACCCTATCTTAACTTCGGTTTGTTAGTGCAGTCGACACGGTTTGCACAACACAGTCGGCGTGTAATATTCGCAATTTGATACTTCGAGCCGGATGTTGGAGGTCGAGCACTATTACTTAATTTTCTCGTAAATTTCCAGATTTTATTTAATTTTAATTTATCACAGTGTTATAAGTATCAAATGTAATTGTTCCACCAACATGATTTTGGGGATTGAACAAAGTGATATGACAAAAATAAAAACCACACAATATTGGTTCAGAGGTGCCCGGAAGCTCAATGGTGACCTTTTCGTCGCGAGACAAATTCATTGACTTTACGTTGGGTAAACGTTTCACCGTCTTCACGTCTAATTTGTGTAGTTTATTCAAAATGCGGAGCAATCTGCAAACTCCGACACCACATTGCAGGGATTACGCAATGCAGCAAGCTAGCCATAGGGCCAGATTTGTCACTGAATCGTTAATTTTTTTGAATTACAATGTACTTTGATTAGATTTGATGGCCTGGAATAACTTTCAGTAAAAGCAAAGTTTGAACAATTATGTGTGTATCATAGGTTACTAAAATTGAACTAATATTTGGAAAACTTGTGTTTTTGACCAACCAAATATTTACACTCTTTATAGCCAAAGTGCTCCTTCTAACGTTAAAGTTTTTGTAAAAAGGGCCCTAAAATACATTTCCACTAGAGTAAAAAAAAATAGCACTGCCTCTGTCTGAAGCTGTTACAAATTATGTTGCAACTACTTCAGGGCCGAACCTTGTCCTGGTCTATAATTAAAACAGTTTAATTTTACTTGCGTGGAGCGCTGGGCCATCATCGTCACCATCCTCTATAGTTTGCAAATTGAATTTCATGAAGATAATGATGACAGGCGGTCATTGATTACTTTTGTGGTATTGTGTTAGACTGTTTTAATAAATAAAATTGAAAAAATCTATTGCAATTATTTCATGGTAAATTGTTTTTCCGTGACTATATTACGGAATAGTTGATTGGACGTTGGTGGCGGTCTGGGCCGTCATTGTCAACCGAACCTCTGGTGTGCAAATTGCATTCCAAAAGAGAGTCTTTATAGTCAGTCAGTGATGATCACTTTTGTGGTATTGCATAAATTGTTTAACTCGGGGTTAGAGCTAGCTGTCAGACTTTCTGTAACGCAAACAACGATGATTCGCAAATTTCTTGTCGCGTTGCTCGTTCTGCATGCTGCAAATGCAGCGCGTTTACCCCAACAAGTCTGTAAAGTTTATAACAGTTCTGGTGATGTGTACATTGGGGGGATATTTTCCCTCCATACAGACGGTCCGGGGGACGAAAAGTGCGGGGAAATCGGCCGAGTATCTGCCCTACAGTTGACAGAAGCGATGGTCTTTGCTGTGAAAAATATTAACCAAGATGACAGCGTTTTACCGAACATTACATTGGGGTTCATGATTCACGACGACTGCTCTAGAGCCGAGTACGCACTGTGGGGATCGCTCGCTCTTGTCATGGGTGCCGAACCAACCGTAGAAGAAAACCACTGCATTGTCCCTGGTCGCAGGATCAGAGACAAGACTGACATAGCCATGGGTGTTTTAGGCACGGAAGAAACTACAACCTGCGAAGTCGTCGTCAGCACGGCCGCTCTCTTCAAGACGCCGCTTGTCACGTACGGCGCTACTGGCGCTGAGCTTTTCGAAGAACACCAAAACCAGTACTTCTTTGCCACTATATCCCCCGATACTTACAGGGCTGAGGCTATAATTGATGTCTTGGTTCACTTCAAATGGGAATACGTAGCACTGATTTACTCGTCCGATCAAATCATAATAGACTTCGAGCGAGAACTTTATGAGGAAGTATCAGAACGAAGTGAGGTGTGTAAGTTACTCCGGACGGAGGTAAGTAGGGTTCCCAGCGCATCTGAATTGAACGATTTGGTACAGACCCTCAGACAGAACCCAAGTGCTCATGTCGTGGTATTGTTGACTGCTTCCGCGGGCACTACTCGTGACGTGATATCTGCTTTTAGGTCGGCACAACCACCCATGGTACGCACCTGGTTGGCCGGAGATTCGTTCGGAAACCAGATTGAACCTAATGAATTTCCACAAGGAACACTCTTCGTCGAATACTTCAAACCTAAACTGGTGAGGTTTGAGGAATACTTTCGTTCCCTGGCCGTCTCAAATGCCAACCCTTGGTACGATGAGTTTTGCGAAAGAACTGACAACTGCCAAACCTCAAGTGAAGTAGGCTTCAGTGTGTTTAATCCAATGCTTGCCCCTGTAATGGATGCTGTTCTTTCACTTGCACATTCCCTCGATAAAACATTTCGTGATTTCTGCAAAACGTCATTCACAGATTGCTTAGTTGACAATCACATCCGGGAAACTTTCGTGGACCAGCTCAGTAATATCTCGTTTCAGGGGACGAGAGGTGAATTCAATTACGAAGGAAGCTACGTTCCAGGTCGGTTTACTGTATGGAATGTACAAAACACTAACGGCGTACCAAAACTGGTTGAAGTTGGTGTTTGGGATTTTAGTTCAGGCACAGTAGATAGTTTAGGTGAAGAAGAGCGACTGTACATCAATGAAACTTTGATCCAGTGGAACGTCGATAACACTATGATTCCAAAGTCTGAATGTCGGGAAGTATGTCGGCCCGGGTTTGTTGTTGAGAAAGACCAGGTGAAATCGTGCTGCTGGGGATGCCGGGAATGCAGAAGGGGCGATATCGTCAGTGGTACTAAATGTGTCCAGTGTGCCCAAAACGAATGGCCAAATGAGGACTACAGCGTATGTGAACAACTGATCGGGAAGACTGTGACTTGGGACGAGCCATTAATCGCTGTTCTGGTTTCAATGATAGGAATTGCTCTGCTACTTTGTGGTCTTACAACGTGTGGTATGATCCAACATCGTCAACATGCTCTGATCAAGGCAAGCAGTCGAGAACTCAGTGCCGTTAATATCGTTGGAATATTACTCTCCCTCGTGGCCATTGTCCCATTCCTCAGCTCGCCGGGTGCTGTGATCTGTGGTTTAGGCGAGAGTCTCTACGTTCTGTCCTTTACACTGATGTATGCTCCCCTGTTCCTGAAGGTGAACCGCATCTACAGGATCTTCGAGAGTGGCACTAAGACCGTAAAACGTCCTCGGTTTACCGGATCAACAGCTCAGTTGACGATCGTAGCACTACTTGTAATAACCCAGGTTAGTAGACCCTGTAGGGAAGATATCACCCGAAATATACCAACGGTTCACACCTATGTTCCGACTTCTGAATAATATAGGTTCCTAATTCGAAGCCTAACCCTAACCCTAGGACAAACCCTAACACTAGCCCTAACTCATAGCCTTAGCCCCAACCTAAACCTTAACCTTGACCCTAACCCTGACCCATAGGCACACGCTAGTGTTGGAACATAGAGAAGTCACGTTCAAACTTTGGTATAAATTCCCTTAAATGAAAACCCTTACATACTTCCTGCAAGGATTGGGATAAACGACCGAAATTTTTTCCCGACAATAATAATGATAAAGTTTATAAATTCAAGGAACTGAAGGAACGTACCAGGTTTTGGAAAAGAAGAGAAAATTTTTATCCCTTCGAGTACAAAAGAGAGCTATAGGAAAAATAGAGATGTTACAAGATAAAATGCAAGTCATTCATTGAACAAAATATGCAACTTATTAATTGACCATAACATGCAACTAATTAATTTGATAAGTTTCATTCAATATTGTTAACAGAAACCTATTTTCAGGGATAAAGCATTTTTCTACAATTGATATGGGTTTTTTAAAACAGTAGTAACAAAATACAAATGCTTCAGGATGGCTCACGAAAAACGTTTTGTTGAAATATTGTATCTTCCTTAGCTTGGGTTAAAATAAGCGAGGTTAGAAGCTTTGCATGATGTGGGTCATAAGGAAGACTACAATAGTAAACTTGCGGTTAAAATCATGTATCAACTCTCTTTTGTATGGTGGCCCTGAAGGGACATCGCATATCGCATACGTGTGCGCACACGTATGCAATGTCGTGAAACAAATCGCGAATATGTGCGCACACGTATGCAATGTCGTGAAACAATTCGCGAATATGTGCGCACACGTATGCAATGTCGTGAAACAATTCGCGAATATGTGCGCACACGTATGCAATGTCGTGAAACAAATCGCGAATATGTGCGCACACGTATGCAATGTCGTGAAACAAATCGCGAATATGTGCGCACACGTATGCAATGTCGTGAAACAAATCGCGAATATGTGCGCACACGTATGCAATGTCGTGAAACAAATCGCGAATATGTGCGCACACGTATGCAATGTCGTGAAACAAATCGCGAATGTGTGCGCACACGAGTGCGAATATATTTGCAATGTCGTGAACGTTTATTGCATACCAAGTTGCATACCTTTGGGATGATGTCATAGTTGCAGACAATTTGTTAGAGACCTAGGGAGTACGTGGCGCTACAGTCAGGCTCCTGTAAGCATGGCTATACAATAATGTGTACCCAAGAACTTGGCACCAGGCCAAGCTTCGCCAACATGTACTACAGCATAAGCTATCTACCTACAGCCTACTATTACAATCAAGGTCGAAGAGTACGCACGCGCGAGGGTATTTTACGGTCAAACACGCCCATTTTATGTTAATAGCCCACGTTCGTCCTGGGAAAAAAAGAAATACGCCACCCGCCTCGCTTGCCTCACAACAATGACTACCGCTCTGCAATGACTACCGCTAATCTCACTGTAGGCAAGAAACCCCCCAGATCATTAGACATTTTATTCAAAGGTATGCAACTTGGTATGCAATAAACGTTCACGACATTGCAAATATATTCGCAGACGTGTGCGCACATATTCGCGAATTGTTTCACGACATTGCATACCGTGTGCGCACACATTCGCGATTTGTTTCACGACATTGCATACGTGTGCGCACACATTCGCGATTTGTTTCACGACATTGCGTACGTGTGCGCACATATTCGCGATTTGTTTCACGACATTGCATACGTGTGCGCACATATTCGCGAATTGTTTCACGACATTGCATACGTGTGCGCACACGTATGCGATATGCGATGTCCCTTCAGGGCCACCATACTTTTGGGAAGTGTTGGTTCTGGGTGTGGTCTTAAGCCTCGAATGGTGACGGTAGTTTTTGTATTAGTCACCGGAAGAGGGGGCAACATCGACTGGCTCGAAGGGACCGGGCCAATCTATGAATCTGGTCCAGATGTTTGTATGATACAGATAACTCTTTACCAGTAATTCGTGATGCGACATCGGCGACTACGTTAACCAAATGAAAATCGCCAATAAAGACTAGTGTGGTCTCAATGTTTCGAATTGTGTGCTCTGTTTGTCTTGGGTTTAGGTGTTTACAAAAATTTGTTGCAAAACACCATGCACTGCGGCTAGATTTATGTGGAACACATGTTTTATAACTCTATTTGTTCTGATGAAACATTCCTTTTCATCAATTTATTTACACAAATTATTCTAGAAACTGTATGTCGTGCAGATTGGGTATCCTTTTATCCGAATAAATATTGAAATGTTATGTTCGCAAAGCAGAAATTCTACAACACGACAAGACCTTTGTTTGTTCTGAAACCGACCGTCTCTCAATTTTATTTTACAGAATCGTTCTGGATGTCGTGATTGCATATTGCGTGTAGACACTATCAAATTTAAATTCCACTCTAGTCGGCACCGTCGGCGTTGTTATTGTATCAGTTTTGACGTTAGCTTTACATCGCTATGATCGGTGTTGGCATTATGTTTGTTTCCGACATTGGACCAATGATGGCTCTAGGTCGGAAGTATCACATTGGTTTTAGGCCAAGGTTTTTTTTAAGTTAAAAAAACGCAAACCAATTTGCATTGTGTTGGGGTTCTGATGTGGGCCAATGCTCTAGTTTAGCTATATGATATCGGTTTTACGTTGGCGATTAATGCTGAGCCAACGTTGGGCTTTCGTCGGAAAACAATACCTGTAATGTGTTGGTAGCCGACGTAGGACCAATGTTGGCTCTAGGTCGGCATTATCACATTGGCGATCAATGTTGAGCCAAAGTTAGTTCTTAGTGGTAAAGCAATATCGGCATTATGTTGGTTCCCGACGTAGGACCAAGGTTGGCTCTTGGTCGGGCATTATCATATTGGTTTTACATTGGCAATCAATGTTGAGCCAACGTTGGTTTTTAGTTTGAAAGCATTATCGGCATTATGTTCGTAACGACGTAGAACCAAGGTTGGCTCTTGGTCGGCATTATCCCATTTGTTTTACGTTGGCGATCAATTTTGAGCCATAACGTTGGTAAATTTTGAGCCTGTTGGTAGGTGACGTAGGACCAACTTGGCTCTAGGTTGACATAATTATCAAAATTATTTTGTGTTGGCGATCAATTTTGAGCCAGCATTGTTTTGGTAGCCGTACAAAGTAGGCTAAGGATTTAATTTGAGGCAACAACGTCGTGGAACAGTTCTATTTTGGTCTCATTAAAATATATACTAATTATGTTGTGACGAGCACGTTGTCTGCACGTTGTATTTTGGTGTAATTAAAAAATAATACTTAAATTTGTGGCGGTCGAGTTGTATTTCGGTATTACTAAAACGTAGCATTTGGATTGAGGCACTCACGTTGTCTGCACGTTGAATTTTGGCAAAATTAAAACGTAATATTTAAGTTGAGGTGATCACGTTGGCATCACGCTGTATTGTAACATTATGTAGTATTCAAGTTTTAACAGCCACTTTGTGTCAACGTTTTAACTACAACGTATGTTGTGACCATCACATTGTGAACGTTGTTGGCCTATTTTTGTTTTATCGCAACTAAGAGTCTTTGTTTTTACCATCACGTTGTGAAAATGTATTTAAGTTTGATCACAACGTACATATAACAGTATATAGATGTTTTGACATCGTAAACATTGCATTTTAGTTTGTACCGGGGAATTATTAATAATTGTTTAGACCATCATGTTGAATAGTTCGAACAGATTGGTTGGGATAGGTTTTATTGTCATTTATATACCTCATATATAGAATCCTCTAATCTGATTGGTTAAAAGTGGAGTCATTGAAATAGCTGGGCCCCCTTTTTCTATCAAGATGACGTCATAATTTACTGTGCCCGGGGCACAGCAATCGACTGTGCCCGCCAGTCGCAACACACTGCTGTATTTCATAGGTCGCTTGTGTACTTCTGTACGCGTTGTATACGTTCGTGTCACGGCGCGAACTGATGTCCTTTCTTCGGTATATAAAAGAAATATTGACTGCTTAATATTCGGGGCACAGTTAAAATTGTAGGCCCTCGGTGATGTCAAAACCATGACTATGCCCTCAGCTTCGCTTCGGGCATAGTCATGGTTTTGACATCACCTTGGGCCTATAATTTTAACTGTGCCCCTCATAGCAGTCAATATTTCTATATTATAAGCTTACAATTATTAGTATAATGTTTGACATCACTTTAAATGTCTGTATCGGTTTTCATAAATAAAATAGCCATTCGAGGAGCGTTGCCATCACATGGGCATATAAATGTCAGTCTAATAAGCCCTTATCATTAATTGAATATTGTGGGCTTATTGTGTCAAATAGCAGTGCACGGTGTGGGAGGGGATTCTTCTATAGAGAAACAATTTCCCTGGTAGGATTTCTTTCCTCCATAGTTGTCCCTCCATAGTTGTCCCTCGCTAATAGATAGGTTGCAGTATGACGTAAATCGGCCATCTTTACGGGCAATTTGGAACACACAGTCATGCATTACGCGTGAGAACGGCGTGCAGCACGCGCACATTTCACAAAACTCATTGCGTGATTGGTTAGTGAACGACGCGGCTGCGTTAATAATTTGAGCGCTTGGCGCGCCTGCAAGCCAAAATGCGATTTGCCCGTAAAGATGGCGTCTACTGGGAACTATCTATAACTAATTGTTCTAAAATTTAAAATTTAATCATAAATGTTTCAAAGACATTTGCAAAGTTTGAAGTAACTTTCGAGTGCTTTTGAATGTGTTTTTCTTAAGTTTTGTAGAATAAAGCCCCACGTTTCCGTCCAGGAATCAAACGCTCACCTGTCGCATTGAGCAGCGTGCGGAATGCTTCATGTTTATTTGTACGTAGCTTTCGTGGGAGCTATAGCAGGGAGACAGGATGACAAATCTCCAGTTGAATATGACACAGCATCGGAATCAACCGAAATACTTTTTATTAAAAATTAATATGTAGACAACGTAAATATCACACGATATGCACATCAGTACATTAGGCTTAGAAGCTGTAAAACATCTTTGATAATATTTCAAGAAGTTCACAAAATTTATTCACTAAATGTGCTCATTTCTTCAATTTGTCTAAACCATCAAAGGATTTGGTGTTTTAATAAATGTAGTAACTAATGTAATTTTTTACTTAAAAAAATACATTATTCAAGGGAAAAAACTTGAATAACAATATATACCCATGACTGCCAAAGTCAAGAATTTTGTCTGTATACAGTACATGCTGTATAATATATAATACAGGTGCAGTGAAGTCAGACAACGTGCAGTACTGGTAAGTTAGTATTATTGAAAGTAAATCATTGATCATGTTGACATACCAACTAATAATATTGAAACTATTTTATTATTAATTGATATAACACACAATAGCATAAGATCGGGCCGACGTTGTGGTAACGTTGAGACAACGTTAAAGGTCCTAAACAAAGTTACGTTATTGTATCATTGTTTTTAAAAACGATTTTTATAACACATGACAACTTTATGTATACGTGCAAACATCGTGGTTATTTCGTTGCATCATCGCGTTCTAATACGCTCTTATTATGTACAGGGGAGTCGACAAAGTTTCTTTCATACAGTTAATAAGTTGTCATTCGTTCGTGACACGTTTGCCATAAATCGTAAACGTTAGCGGTTCGTAGGGGTGCGCTGGGGTGTAGAATTTGTTTTGAACATGTTCAAAATTTGAGCGTAGTGATCAACGTAGTGATCAATACACTAAATATACGTTGACCCTTCTCTGTGTGAACGTTTCGCACGTTGGGTGTAGGTTACATCTTCATCCGCTGTTTTGCCATATACTTCCAACCTATCTGGGACTTTATCATAGCGAAGGCCAACGTATACATAGCGTTAATCTAACAAATGACCAACACATACACATCGTATTCCGACGAACAACAGCTTTCAGCAGGCGTCCATCTAACGTGCATGACGCTAGAGTACCGATTAAGTAACGTGCGTGTACAGTACAGCTGCAGTATAGGCATCGTTTTCGGTCACGTCTGTGACATCACTGGTGTAGCTCCTTCATCATTTCTGATCAGCTGCATGGTCATCAGAGATGGAGGATGCTCAGAGACTCTGAATTCAAAACCTTCTGACCTTTCATCAACATGAAAATGACCTGATCCAGCTTGGAGAGCGTATTATGGGTCAGCTGAGGCACGTCAAGTGACCGGCCGCAGCATGCTAGACATACGTTGGGCATTCGTTGCGTATACGTTCAGCATTCGTTGGATGGACGCTACGCATACGCTGTCATTCGTTACATGGATTTATACGCTCAGCATTCGTTCCTCATTCGTTGGGCATTCGTCTTTCGTCAGGAGTTTGCTGAGAAACATATTTTTGGCCGAGGTGTCTTATCAGTGGTCCAAACCAGGAACACTGTGTTTCCTGATGACTTTTTGTTTTGTTTGTTTCATTCTTTACTTCGCTGGTCGTTGTCATCATAGTTTCTGCCCTGGCCGAACCAGGCACGTGGTTCACCACGGTAGAACTTTTTCACACACAGACTAAAAACGAACCTAGGACACTGGAGATCTTCTGCAACGTTGGAAGTGGGTTCCTGGCGTCAATGTGTTACAACTCAATCCTTCTCTTAATGTGTTGTTTCTATGCATATAAGGCTCGCAACGTTCTCGGCAATTTCAACGAGGCACGGTTTTACGCAGCCTGCGTCTACACCACATTGGTTCCGATCGTGGCTGCCTTACCGATGTACACTACTGCTGACAAGGCCATTACTTTAGCTTTCTCGATCGGCCTTGTACCGGTCATTAACAGCTTTGTCACCCTTATGTTTGCCTATCTGTCCAAGCTGTTTGCGGTTGTCTGCAGTTATCAGGAACAGCCTACAGCTGATCAGGATCGCGTTGGAATGAACATTCTGCAAAGGCCTTTTGAATTGGCGGGAAACGTTAAATGCAACCATCAACGTTTGAAACTAGGGGTGCGTGCTCGAGCGAAATGGACGACACAAAAGGTCAACTTAAATTTCGCAAGGAAGTGATTCGCATACGAGATATAACAGGTAAACTGACTGGGTAAAATGTTCCGTACACACCTCCAGGGTACGATTTAGATGATGGATGTTATTAAGATGTCAAATAAATAAACCACAAGGGAAACTGACTGTGTAAATTTTAAATGATTTTTGGGTTGAACAAAGACAAATTGACTAGAGCGGGATTTGAACCTAAGACCTCCGGGTTTAACGTGCCGGCGCTCTACCAACTGAGCTATCTAGCCCTCTGTTGGCGTTCTCCCTATTTTGTCAATATCTTTGTTCGGGGGTGCCACAGTCAGAAGCAATTCAACCGTTAACTACCGTGTAGCCAGGAACCACACACAAGTATACTTGTTTAGAGAAACATCATCAGTTCCGATGGTTGTAAATTATCCTAAGTTATTAAGTTTCTATCACAAAAGACACTCCATGAAAATACTCTTACAAAACTGTTCTCTCTAAGCTCAAGGTTCCATCGACTAGAAAATACTGCTGATCCAGTCGGGCAAGGTCAATTCAGCAACCTACAAACAAAGAACAATGCATATACATTCCTTGAGTAAACCCTCCATTCATAACCATGCGATGCCCAAATATGGTAGCAAGCTCATGAATATTCATGACGTCGAAAATAAACATGGCGAGTGGACGTCTTATCACTGAGCATAAAGGCTTATACATCTAGCTCTCCGACCTACACATCTAACTTTCTGGCCTTGACATTAAAACAAATTCTAAGAGACAAAGGGAAGGAAATCTTTATGAATCAGATTAAAACAATCAGTGCAGTAAAGAGTTCTGGCGGGAAAACATGTCTACAAATACACTATAATAAATATCCATCAAATATGAACAATAATCCGTAACACAATTACAGTTAGATTCCAAAGCTTACCACTCTTCTTCTGGCAAAGTCAAACAAACGGTTTCCAAAAATGGAAAGAAAGGCACTTTTTCAGACAGCGGTTGGACGAGAATGAAACTTTAGAATAGCTAAATGTGTTCCCCTGAACTTTCACCCATTCTTGCCAAGCTGTTCAATATGTGCTTGGCAGTCTCTGTGTTTCCTTCATCTTGGAAAGTGGCATCCGTTGTCCCTGTCTTTAAGGGTGCTGGTGAGCGTTCTGAAGCTACTAATTATCGTCCTATTAGACTTCTTCCCATAATAAGTAAGATCTTTGAATGCTTTGTCAATCAACAGCTCCTTGGATACCTGGAGGACAATGACCTTCTGACTGACTGCCAGTTTGGGTTTCGCCATTCCCGCTCAACCGGTGACCTGCTTTCCCTAATTACCGATCATTTTAGTAGGGCTTTAGATCGCAGGGGTGAGGCTCGTGTTGTAGCATTGGACATCTCCAAGGCCTTCGACAAAGTATGGCATACTGGCCTGCTCCACAAGCTTCAGTCATATGGTGTGTCAGGAAGAATGTTATCTATAATCTCTGCTTTCCTTTCCAACCGCAAGTTGAAGGTTGCCCTTGAGGGTCAATCTTCTCCTACCTGTTCCATCAATTCTGGTGTTCCGCAAGGCTCAGTACTTGGTCCCACTCTCTTTCTTGTTTACATTAATGATCTGCCCGACGAAGTTTTGTCTCAGCTCACCATGTACGCTGATGATTCAACTCTCTTCTGTGTTTCCCCTAACTCTTCCAACACTTCTCGTTGTGAGGTAGGTGTCTCACTAAACACTGACTTAGAGAATGTGCTAAAGTGAGGGAATGATTGGCTAGTAACCTTCAATGCAAAGAAAACTAAACTTCTGTCTCTGTCTCGCTCAAGAGATGTTACATTTCCATCTATTCATATGGGTCCATTGACTTTGCCTGAGGTAGCAGATTTTCGCCTTCTTGGACTTGACATCTCCACCAACGCCAGTTGGGAGAGGTATATCTCAGGCATTGCAAAGAGTGCTTCCATGCGAGTTGGTTGTCTTTACCGAGCTCGGAAGTTCTTACCTCCTGATGCTACTCTCTACCTGTATAAGACAACTATACGACCCCTATTGGAGTACTGTTGTCACATCTGGGCCGGAGCTTCTGCCTGTCATTTATCTTTATTAGATAGGGTGCAGAAGCGTATTGTTAATCTTGTTGGTGAAGTGTTGGGATCAACGTTACAACCTCTTTCCCACCGTAGGTCTGTAGCCAGCCTGTGTCTTTTCTACAGGTATTTTCATGGTAAATGTGCCACCAGTGTGTCCGACCTAGTTCCTCCTGTCAGAGTGTTTGAGCGTGAAACCAGACATTCTGCTTCTTCTCACCAACAATACACTGTTAATTTGCTGAGATGTAGAACAAAGAGCCATTCCAACAGCTTTATTCCACGTACTGCATCTCTTTGGAACTCCTTGCCTGGTGCATGTTTCCCTCCATCCTACAATCTAGACTGTTTCAAGAGGAATATCAATTCCTACCTCCAGCTCTCCTGAGTTCTTTTCATGTTTTATAATTTTCTTCTTGTAGCCCCTTACCAAGAGTGGCTTTTAGCCTTGTTTGGGGCGAACTTGCATAAAATAAAATAAAACTAAACCCGGTAAGCACGAGAGGGCGCTAGACAAAAATCTAGTGTCACCTAGATGGGCAGGGAAGAACATAACAATATCCTCATGTACAAAATGTATTGTCAATATTCATATACGCCTGCAGTTTGAATTTTTTTTGATTGTACAAAACTTACCAATCACATGCTTCCGTACAAAATCGGCTGAAGAGCCTTATAAAGTTATAGGCCGTGCACAAAGCGCTGTCGGGTTGTACAAGTCGTTAAATTGGACCATAGTTGTGAGAGCAGCAGTCTCGCGCAGAGCAGCAGTCTCGCGAGATAGTTGCGAGAGAGCCGTTTCGCTATTACCGCAACTGACATTTAACGACTTGTCCACAAGTCTAGGCCCAATAAGATGTTCTATAGACCTTTCTATTGCAACGTCACAGCCCGAGTTTTTGCAAACCGAGGTTGAAAAACCAGATAGCCATAGTTTGTAGCAATGTTTCAAAAATATTCAAAAATAGTGTTGAATTTGTTGGAAACAAATCAACCAATCATGGAAGGTATTTCAGTTACGCCAACCGGCGCACTTTGTTTATCAACAACGGAAAGGTCTATAATGGATCCTTACACTGCGATTTGTTTCACGACATTGCATACGTGTGCGCACACATTCGCGATTTGTTTCACGACAATGCGTACGTGTGCGCACATATTCGCGAATTGTTTCACGACATTGCATACGTGTGCGCATATATTCGCGAATTGTTTCACGACATTGCATACGTATGCGCACACGTTTGCGATATGCGATGTCCCTTCAGGGCCACCATAGGTATCATTATGCACGCAGTGTGTTGGGAAACAGCTGATTTGACATGCGTGGAGCGCTGGGGCGTCGTTGTCACCAACCACTGGTTTGCAAATTGAATTTCATGAAGAGAATATTTACATGCGGTCAGTGGTCACATTACAGTGGTATTGTATAGACCGTTATACATGGGGTTGCGGTCAGTGGTCACACTTTGTGGTATTGTATAGTCCGTTATACATGGGGTTGGAGGTTTCTAACTTTCCGTAACGCAGAAAACTACGATGAATTGTCACTTTCTTGTCGCGTTGCTCGTCCTGCACGCTGCAAATACAGCGCGTTTACCAAAGGTAGTCTGTAAGGTTTATAACAGTTCTGGTGATGTATACATTGGGGGGATATTTTCCCTCCATGCAGACGGTCCAGGGGACGAAAAGTGCGGGAAACTTCTTCCCGTTTCTGCCCTACAGTTGACCGAAGCGATGGTCTTTGCTGTGAAAAACATTAACCAAGATGACACCGTTTTACCGAACATTACACTGGGGTTCATGATTCACGACGACTGCTCTAGAGCCGAGTACGCACTGTGGGGATCGCTCGCGCTTGCCATGGGTGCCGAACCAACCGTAGAAGGAAACCACTGCATTGTCCCTGGTCGCAAGATCAGAGACAAGACTGACATAGCCATGGGTGTTTTAGGCACGGAAGAAACTTCAAGCTGTGAAGTCGTCGTCAGCACGGCCGGCTTATTCAAGACGCCGCATGTCACGTACGGCGCTACGGGCTCTGAGCTTTTCGAAGAACACCAAAACCCGTACTTCTTTGCCACTATATCCCCCGATACTTACAGGGCTGAGGCTATAGTGGATGTCTTGGAACACTTCAAGTGGGAATACGTAGCACTGATTTACTCATCCGATCAAAGCATACTAGACCTCGAGCGTGAGGTTTATGATGAAGTGTCAGAACGAGGTGAGGTGTGCAAGTTGATCCGGACGGAGGTAAGTAGGGTTCCCAGCGCATCTGAATTGAACGATTTGGTACAGACCCTCAGACAGAACCCCAGGGCTCATGTCGTGGTACTGTTGACTGCTTCCGCGGTCACTACTCGTGCCGTGATATCTGCTTTTAGGTCGGCACAACCACCCATGGTACGCACCTGGTTGGCCGGAGATTCGTTCGGAAACCAGATTGAACCTAATGAATTTCCACAAGGAACACTCTTCGTCGAATACTTCAAACCTAAACTGGTGAGGTTTGAGGAATACTTTCGTTCCCTGGCCGTCTCAAATGCCAACCCTTGGTACGATGAGTTTTGCGAAAGAACTGACAACTGCCAAACCTCAAGTGAAGACGGCTTCAGTGTGTTTAATCCAATGCTTGCCCCTGTAATGGATGCTGTTCTTTCACTTGCACATTCCCTCGATAAAACATTTCGTGATTTCTGCAAAACCTCATTCACAGATTGCTTAGTTGACAATCACATCCGGGAAATTTTCGTGGACCAGCTCAGTAATATCTCGTTTCAGGGGACGAGAGGTGAATTCAATTACGAGAATAGCTACGTTCCGGGTAGGTTTACTGTATTGAATGTACAAAACACTAACGGCGTACTAAAACTGGTTGAAATTGGTGTTTTGGATTTTAGTTCAGGCACAGTAGATAGTTTAGGTGAAGAAGAGCGACTGTACATCAATGAAACTTTGATCCAGTGGAACGTCGACAACACTATGATTCCAAAGTCTGAATGTCGGGAAGTATGTCGGCCCGGGTTTGTTGTTGAGAAAGACCAGGTGAAATCTTGCTGCTGGGGTTGCCGGGAATGCAGAAGGGGCGATATCGTCAGTGGTACTAAATGTGTCCAGTGTGCCCAAAACGAATGGCCAAATGAGGACTACAGCGTATGTGAACAACTGATCGGGAAGACTGTGACTTGGGACGAGCCATTAATTGCTGTTCTGGTTTCAATGATAGGAATTGCTCTGCTACTTTGTGGACTTACAACGTGTGGTATGATCCAACATCGTCAACATGCTCTGATCAAGGCAAGCAGTCGAGAACTCAGTGCCGTTAATATCGTTGGAATATTACTCTCCCTCGTGGCCATTGTCCCATTCCTCAGCTCGCCGGGTGCTGTGATCTGTGGTTTAGGCGAGAGTCTCTACGTTCTGTCCTTTACACTGATGTATGCTCCCCTGCTCCTGAAGGTGAACCGCATCTACAGGATCTTCGAGAGTAGCACTAAGACCGTAAAACGTCCTCGGTTTACCGGATCAACAGCTCAGTTGACGATCGTAGCACTACTTGTAATAACCCAGGTTAGTAATAGTAGACCCCGTAGGGAAGATGTCACTCGAAATTAACCAATGGTTCACTCCTATGTTCTGACACTCTGAATATATGTTCCTAAATCCTAGCCCTAACAAGCCTTACCCTAACCCTATAGGACCAACCCTAACACTAACCCTAACCCTAACCCTAGGACCAACCCTAACACTAACCCATAAGCATAGGACCAATTCTAACACTAGCCCTAACCCTAGGACCAACGCTAACAGTAACAGTAGCAACCCTAATGCAAATCATGATAGAGGGGTTTAACTACTATGTTCCAGCAACTGTTCCGATAATATCGGAACATAGGGTTGTCGGAACATAAAGCAGTCACCATTCCAACTTGGGTATCAATGCCCTTAAATGGAAACTCTTAGTTTATTACATAGGCCCCCTACGTCCCATAATGGGTTGACACATCGTAACTGAATTCTTTCTGACAAATTATAATAATTAGTTTGCCAACTTAATTAATTTAAAATGTTTATAGACCTGAACATTGGAATACTCCACTTGCGACTGTGTCAAACAGTTGCAATTACCTATTGTAAAAAGTTCCCTGTGTGACATCATAAGAAAAGACGCATTTTCTTACACAATAGTACTGTTTTCAACAGTAACTTTACAATTAGATTTTTTTTTAGGGTTGAACATAATTCTTTCACAAGGTCTGAAACATCAGATAAGAGCGTTGGACTGAACAAAACAAATTCCAACTCTTCAAGCCTTCTGGAAGCCATCTTTCGAAGACACGAATGATTGCAGCCACTAGTGATCAGAAAAATGCTTACGCCAAAGTAATTAGAATGTGTTTTTTGCAGGGGGGGGGATGAATATAATTCTTTCAAATGGTCTGAAGCATCAGATAAAGAGCATTTGGACCCAATAAACCAAATTCCAACCCGTCAGGCCATCTGGAGGCCATCTTTCGAAGACAAGATTTATTGGTTAGAAAAACCTCACACGCTTACGCCATAGTACTGTTTCCAACAGTTACTTTATAATAGCATCTTTATTTATTTTGGGGTGAGCATAACCCCTTTCAAATAGTTTGAACTATCAGATAAGATATAGTTATTTTTTTAGTCTTAGTGGGACTCAATAAAACAAACTCCAACCCGTCTGGAAGCCATCTCGCGAAGACATGATTGATTACAGCCAGGTGTGATTTATAGCCCCAGGCTAAGAGGCTATGGGAATTCTTTAAGGGGAGACATAAGAGATTGAATTTTTCTCAGTCAAAGGTTCAACCAAGAGTAATTTCCTTTTTATTGGCAAGTCTCAAGAGGGAACTTAAATTGAAATGTTTGACGTTTTATATTTTTTGTTTTTGCGGCGTAAACAAAATTTGTTTACAAACGGACAATTCAAGATCGTCTTACGGCTTTATGCAGGGTTAAAATCAAGTCACTTTTACTGCAGTTACAGAACACTTTTCGTTGCCGTAGGATTCTGATTGAACCGGGCCCTGCTGGAGTGTTTTAACTGAACATAAAATGCAACTCATTAATTTGATAAATTGACACATATTTATTTAACATAGATCTAGTTTCAGGGATTAGGCATTTTTGGGAGAGGGGTTTTAGAACAGCAGTAACAAAATTCATATATGCTTCAGGAAGCATCACGTAAAAACGAATAGTTAAAAATATTTAATTTCTAAAGTTAGGTTGAGGTGTTTAAAAGCCACTTTGCCGTAAAGAGTAGAAACGAATAAATGTGTTATACCTTTCTTTGTTCTGGTGAACATCCCTTTTCATCAATTTATTTTCACAAATTGTATTGGAAATGTCGTGCAGAATTCGTGTTCTTGATATCCCAATAAATTCTATCAAAAAATTATACTGAAGCTTTGATATTGAAACATTATTTTCCCAAAGTAAAAGATTGAACACGACAAAATCTTTGTTTTTGCTGAACCGACCGTTAAAAAAAATCGACCTGAAAGTGGAAGCCGTGACGAACAGATTGTGTGTCCAATTAATAGAACGTATCAAAAACTCAACTCTAGCTTAGAGATTGAAATAAGGCAAAGAACACGTTTTTAAAAATTGTTTATTTTTATTTCATCCGGGGAATGCAATTTTGCAATTCCCCTCTTAGATCTCTTTTTGTTTCTTCTTGTGTTACAAACAACCTTGACGTGAATACTCTACAATTTACGGTTAGGAAAACAAAAAAACAAAACTGTCCCTTGCAAGAAAATAAAAGCGTAACTTCGATTAAATACAACATTTTAATTTACAAGCAATGTTAACCTTGTCGCTGTTGGAACTTTGTGTTTTCATTCAATACAACCTCTATTTTCAGTTGCAACAATTCTGCGCCCCAGTTTAAATTTAATTGAAGGAAATCAATATTAACCCTATCATTACCAGCAAATATTTCACAGTAGGACCTTGCATACCAGCAGTGTGTTACCCCTCACAATGCTTCTGCACCAACGAATTTGTGTGGATTTTAATGAAGAGCGCCCCCAATGTGCAGTGAGTGATTTTTCATGTGTATTGTATGCACTGTACAGGCATACAGTCTAATCCTCCATGGTGTCAGTAAATCAAATAGCATTATAGCATACCACCAAATCTAAATCATTTTATGTCACAGAACTATTTATTGAAGGACATTAAATACAAATGAACCACAAAAAAGTGTTGACAAACGACCAAATGTACATAATTTTATGTCACTGAACTATTTATTGAAGGACATTAAATACAAATGAACCACAAAAAAGTGTTGACAAACGACCACCCCCTTCCCCCCTCCCCCTCCCCCTCCCCCTCCCCCCTCTTTCAAAGTTGCCTTGGATTGCGGACACACGAACACATTTTTGGCGGCAACATTGAATAGGGGGGGCAGGGGGGGGGGGGGGGCTGGGGGCTATTGTTAAAAATGCCTACAAATATGGAGCTACATATTTATTTATGCCATAAATTTAAACCAAGTGCAATGTATGGTAATTCTCAAAGCAAGGAACGACGCACATTGGATATGTACATTGTTTGCAAATCATCCTCGTTTGTTTTCTCTTGTGTAATCGACGGTTACTACAAACGATGCAGTCACGTTTTCTTCCGGAAGGGTTTTTGCCAGGATAATGCATTTTCTCTATCATCCCAACAGGAAGGTTATTCGCATTGGATCGTCTACAACGCAGCATTGTAGAACGCTCCCAACCCGTGAGCAAGCCGTCTATAACTTGAATACGGAAGTCAAGATTACTGACATGCTTATTTGTTGGTATGCTGTTGAAAATTACCGTAGCATTGAGCATACATATGTTCAACAAACAAAAAAACACCCGTTTCCACCATTTCAAACTTCTGTGTGTATGCGTGTAGTACTGACAAATTTGATTAGCGAGATCTGTTCCTCCCATGAATTTGTTGTAGTAATCTATAGATTTTGGCTTAGCAATTTCACGCAATCCACTTTCGCTTTTCTTACACCGAATTTTTTTCATTATTACTTGGCAATCGCCTACATTTGTTAGGAATACAACATTTTTGTTATCACGCCAAACAATGCATAACTGACCAGCCTTCTCATAAAATTTGGGGTCATCTCCCTTTTTCATTCCATTTGTCTTTGGGTGTGCTGCACGAGGTATGCCCAGTGCCGTATAACGCACAGGCCCACTACATCCAAATCCTAGGTTGTCCATTTTTGATACCAGAGCTGGCCTGTTAAAGTAATTATCACAATAAATTACATGTCCTTTATGTTCAAATCCATTTACAAGTTCAAGGACGACTTCTCCTGGGATGGTTAGGTCAGAGGGATGGCATTTTGCTGGGGATGATTCGGTATTTACAGGTGGCCTTTGTGAAGTCTTCGTCTCCTTGGGAGCAGCTCCTGTGTACAATACCCAAGAGCACGTGTAACCAGTCTCCGACTCATTCAAAGAGAATGCCTTCATTCCCCATTTGACCGGTTTTCTGGGCATGTACTGTAGAAACCCGATTCTTCCCTTAAATTTGATCATACTCTCATCAGGAGATAAGTTCTGTCCAGGGTAATACAGGTTGCGAAATTTGGGGAGGATGACATCCAGCAAAGGCCTAACTTTCTTAAGCTTGTCACATCCAGAGGCTGGTTGAGGCAACTGGTTGTCAGACAGGTGAAAAAATCTCATAATGGAACTAAATCTATTTCTGGACATAATGGATGGATACAATGGCGTGAGTAGAACTTCAGATGTTGACCAGTACATGCTGTACTGAGGTGACTTGTTGATACCCATAGCAAGCAGGAGTGCGACAAATGCCATCATTTCATTTAAGTGAGTGGGGGTCCAGGACGTTTGTGAAGCACTTTGTTCTGCGTAGCGGTTTGTTTCGTCTACAAGCATATCCCAAACCGTACTGCAAAAGAACAACTGGAATACCTGTGTTGCAGAAAGTCCTGTAAAATCACTGGTGGGGCCGGCATCTCCGGTGAATTGCATCGGCTTCCTGTTGAGACGACCGATCTCTTTCCAACCCGATCTGAAGTCTGGTTTCTTCCGTGTAGATTTAGCGTTTTCCTGCAGTAGGAAAGAGGGAAGAGGCAATATGCATCAGGGCGCTGTAGATCTATCACTTTACGTAAAGTGTGCTATATGCAGAGTTATTTGAGGACCCAGATTGATGAAAATTTTATTATGTAACCTTCTCGTTCCACAAATATAGGGCAAGGGGGTGGGGAAGGGGTGAGAAGGGAAAGGGGTGGGGGAAGGGGTGAGAAGGGAAAGGGGTGGGGGAAGGGGAAAGAAGTGGGGGAGGGGTGTGCATGCAGTTGCCATGTCAAATTGTGGTAATTAACTTTCCCATTGTTTTTGTGCTTTTTAGTGTAATAGTCCTTATCGCCAATAATAATAATAACACTTAGATAGCGCTGGTATCTTAACCGAGGGTTAATTCATTGCGTTGCACCAACAGAGGGCGCCCTTCCGCAAACCATTATGGGATAATTCTTTACATCCAACATGGCCGCCAATGGTGGCCCATCGTTGATGGTCTTTTTGTATTCATTGTTGCCCGAGTCTACACATCATAACTTTAAGTGACAAACTTAATAATTCAGAACGCCCGCAGAAACGCCATTTTATTGTTCTATGTACCTTTAAGAGCCATTGTCCTAAATCAAATTAAAAGCCAATGTAAAAAGGGGTACTTTTGGACAAATTTATGCCCAAGTTATTCCTGCCCTCTAACTGCATGCACGGTCATGACCTACTCCCTAAAAACATCGTGCTTACCTGCTCCACCTCGCTCGCCGATTCGCTGGAGGTTGATTCACCACCATCCTGCGTGTCGATCTCCCCTTCCGAGTCGATCTCCCCTTCCGAGTCGATCTCCCCTCCTTCCGAGTCGATCTCCCCTCCTTCCGAGTCGCTGTCTGCAAATATCTCGGCCAAAATTTCTGCATTTCTATCGCCGTCCATAATGTTGCAGCCACTTGTTCGTTTGAATGAATGCGCGCCAACAGGTCCGCGGCCGGGGGGACGCTATAAATAACAATGGGATTAACGAATTCGCCAATAGAGGGCGCCCTTGTTACTTTCTCAATAAGCATTATGGGTGGGGACCAATAAGCGCCACTGGTTGTTAAACAATACATTTGACAAGGTGCCATATGGAGCCCTGGTCGGGAAGAATGACCCCAAATATGTGCCATTTGTCGCCCGTGGTACTGATAGGGTTAAGCGCCTACTGTCTCGATATAGCAACCTATTTCTATACTTTCCCAGTCTGATTAACCTCCCTTTTATTGCTTATTCCATGACAGTTTAAAGGGACACGTTGCCTTGGATCGGGCGAGTTGGTCTATGAAAAGCGTTTGAAACCGTTTGTTATGAAATGCATATGGTTAGAATGATGTTTTAAAAGTAGAATATAATGATCCACACAAATATGCCTCGAAATTGCGTGGTTTTCCTTCTACATCATAAACTAACACGGCCCGCCATTTTGTGGAGTCAAATATTTGACTCCACTAAATGGCAGACCGTGTTAGTTTGCAAAGTAAAAGGAAAACCACGCAATTTCGAGGCATTTGTGTGGATCATTGTATTCTACTTTTAAAACATCTTTCTAACCATATGCAATTTATAACAAACGGTTACAAGCGCTTTTTATAGACCAACTCGTCCGATCCAAGGCAACGTGTCCCTTTAATGTTGGAAGTTGTTTTGGCGTGGAGGGAGGGGGGGGGGGGGGTGGTTGAATAAGAAGGTGGCTATATGTAAAAGTTACATCTTGGATGACGAAAATTTTGTTGGTTTATCCTAACACTGATTTGTGGTTATAGCAGTGCTTTCCCGAGTCATGTATAGAACACTATCCACGGTTTCTATACTCAGGTGGGATTCGAACTCGACCGCATTGCAACAATATATTGTGGTTTCCGCTGCTGATTACATGTTTCGAACTGGTCTCTTTTCAACAGGGGTCAGTGAATTGCACTAACTATTCAGTGCTTATCACACACACCAGTGTACGGGTGAACCCAATTCTTTATCCCCCAAATAGAGCATATGCATTGACATCATACATTGACGTCATACATCCGCCATCTTAGAGATAAACCAACGATAAAACAAATGGAAAACGCACAGATTGTGTACGCGCAGCGCACAGGACGGGCCAATGAGCAACGTCCTTTTTACCTCTAAGCATTTGGGCCTGTAAAACCAGTGCCTGTCTTTATCTTTGTGGATGAAGACATGGGACCATGTCTACTCTTTGACTTGATGACTCTTTTGTGGGCTACCATACTTGGGTGGGCTACAATATTTGGGCGGGCGCAAAGCTGGCGCATAAAGAGGATTGGCCACATGCCTAATTAAAATGTGCCATATAATTCCATAAAAATGGGCGAGATTGATCACCCCTGAGAACGAGGTTGTTTGTATACATTTTGACATTTAAAATGGCGGCTGGATGAGCGCTTGTAAGTGCGCTACGCGTTGTTACAAGATTCGAACGGCCTCTCTACATCTAATTTGGTTTTCTTCTTTTAGAGTTATACACACTTATGTTTTGACGCCCCTGTTCCGACACCTCAATGTTCCGACACCTCTGATGTTTTTTTCTCATCTTATCTTAACCCTTACCCTTATAGATCAAGAGAAACTACAGGTTTGTCGGGTTTCGGAACATAGAGCAGTCACCCCCCCCCCCCTTTTTTTTTTTTTTTTTTTTTTACAGCAGAAGCCATTTTTGCACTCGGAAGTGAAATACAATGGCAAGGTGTTGTACCATTAGTGGTCCGATCCAGGAACACTGTGTTCCCTGATTATTCGTTTGTTTTGTAAATTTGTTTCATTCTTTACTTCGCAGGTCGTTGTCATCATAGTTTCTGCCCTGGCCGAACCAGGCACTTGGTTCACCACGGTAGAACTATTTCCCACCCAGGCTAAAAACGAACCCAGGACACTGGAGATCTTCTGCAACGTTGGAAGTGGGTTCCTGGCGTCAATGTGTTACAACTCAATCCTTCTCTTGATGTGTTGTTTCTATGCCTATAAGGCTCGCAACGTTCCCGGCAATTTCAACGAGGCACGGTTTTACGCAGCCTGCGTCTACACCACATTGGTTCCGATCGTGGCTGCTTTGCCGATGTACCTTACTGCTAACAAGGCCGTTATTTTAGCTTTCTCAATCGGTCTTGTCCCGGTCATTAACGGCTATGTCACCCTTATTTTTGTCTATCTATCCAAGCTGTTTGCGGTTGTCCGCGGTTATCAGGAACAGCCAAATAATAATACAGTTGATCAGGATCGCGTTGGAAACAACATTCTGCAAAGGCAATTTGTAATGGGCGGGAAAGGAAAAGTGCACCCATCAACAATTGAAACTAGGGGTGCCTGCTCGAGCCAAATGGACGACGCAAAAGGTCAAACTTAAATTTCGCAAATGATTCGCATAGTACGGTGGCCCACAACTGTCACGGCAAAACCCAAAGCGCCACGGCAAAACCCAAAGCGCCGCGGCAAAACCCAAAGCGCCGCGGCAAAACCAAAAGCGCCGCGGCAAAACCCAAAGCGCCGCGGCAAAACCCAAAGCGCCGCGGCAAAACCCAAAGCGCCACGGCAAATCCCAAAGCGCCACGGGAAAACCCAAAGCGCCACGGCAAAACAAAAAGCGCCACGGCAAAACAAAAAGCGCCACGGCAAAACCCAAAGCGCCACGGCAAAACAAAAAGCGCCACGGCAAAACCAAAAGCGCCACGGCAAAACCGAAAGAGCCACGGCAAAACCAAAAGCGCCACGGCAAAACCAAAAGCGCAACGGCAAAACCAAAAGAGCCACGGCAAAACCAAAAGCGCCACGGCAAAACCGAAAGAGCCACGGCAAAACCAAAAGCGCCAAGGCAAAACCAAAAGCGCCACGGCAAAACCGAAAGAGCCACGGCAAAACCAAAAGCGCCACGGCAAAACCAAAAGCGCAACGGCAAAACCAAAAGAGCCACGGCAAAACCAAAAGCGCCACGGCAAAACCGAAAGAGCCACGGCAAAACCAAAAGCGCCACGGCAAAACCAAAAGCGCAACGGCAAAACCAAAAGAGCCACGGAAAAACCAAAAGCGCCACGGCAAAACCGAAAGAGCCACGGCAAAACCAAAAGCGCCAAGGCAAAACCAAAAGCGCAACGCAAAACCAAAAGAGCCACGGCAAAACCAAAAGAGCCACGGCAAAACCAAAAGCGCCACGGCAAAACCAAAAACGCCACGGCAAAACCCAAAGCGCCACGGCAAAACCAAAAGCGCCACGGCAAAACCAAAAGCATGCGGGTTAAAGGTCGAAAGGAGTCGCGGTGATTCATGGGATAAGTTATAAATAAATGGTCAGCACGCGCGGTGTGCAGAGTTGATCTTTATGCCCACGTAATGTGTACGGGGACTGGGGAGGCACAGCACTGAGTTCCCCTCCAAAGTTTACCGAACCTATTTTCATGAAATTTGTCACAAATGTTAGTTTCATAAACAATTCAGAAATCATCAACGGTGCATTTGGGTGTAAATTTTGCCCATTTGTTGTCAATTTTGTTTTGTCCCTATTCCGTATTACAAGAGGGAGAAGATCATTTGTACATAACAGATAAGAGAAGGCAAGCCCTTGGGCTAGCATGAGACAGTGATTCTCCCTCCCATCAGCTAGAGACTCAAGCCCGCATAATAAAAAGGACAAATTGGATTAAAAAGTATTATGAATAACAACTCCACAGTAATAATAAATTTTTTTAAAGTGGGAATTCAAAATGGCCGCCACATCATTTTTTTTTTTTTAATTTAATGTTTTGCTTTTTTCACTTACGGCCACCATTTTTCAGGGATGAAAATTCTCGGATGAAAATTCGATATTATTATTTTTTTGGCTATCAAATAAGAAATTGACATGTAAGAATATTTCATTGTTAAAAATTTAGATATAAGTTGACCCTCTAATTACAGGCTGAAAACACAAAATCCAAGATGGCCGCCGGATGTGGCGGCCATTTTAAATTCCCACTCTGCACTTAACACTATCACAGGATTCATCACTCTAACATTTCAAGAAAATAAATAAAATGGGTAATATTTGTTTGAAAAGTCAGAAAAAATAAATAAAAGTGTGTGAACCGATGTCAAACAAATGGTTGTCGCGGTAACAGTTCACACCCAGTAACATTGACTTTTTGAAATAGAATGACATAAAATATATTTCGGGAAAGTCAGGAAATTTTGGCGATCGGCCTTGGCGTTAAAAAGTTACAAAGAACAAATTGGTTGGGGGAACATTGTGCCCCCCCCCCCCCCCCCCGGTCCTGATAGGGTTAAGGTTCTCGGTCAATTACTCTGTGAACTACAGAAGTAACTTGAAATCAAGTTGTTAGATTTTTATGCCATTGTTATGTACGTCTTATGCTATGGTGGAGCCGAGGATGGAACCTGTGATGTCATATCGTAGAGTAATGGAATGTTGAATGTTACACAGTAGAACCATTTTCAGCAATGTGAGTTAGTCTTAAAAATCATTCCAGTGTCGATTGTATATAATAAAAGTCATTTTGTTTCGATTTCTTTTCTTCCTCTTTTTGTTTACGTCAGGCTGCTAAACAGTGCTATTCATACCATCATGACCATGACCATGTGCCATGAAGCCTCGTAAATATGGGACCTGAACGTGTGTACAGATCAACTGCACACCGCGCGTGCTGACCATATTTATATCTATTTATTTATAAACCTACCCCATGAATCACCGCGACTCCTTTCGACCTTTAACCCGCATGCTTTTGGTTTTGCCGTGGCTCTTTTGGTTTTGCCGTGGCGCTCTTGGTTTTGCCGTGGCGCTTTGGGTTTTGCCGTGGCGCTTTTGGTTTTGCCGTGGCGCTTTTGGTTTTGCCGTGGCGCTTTTGGTTTTGCCGTGGCGCTTTTGGTTTTGCTGTGGCGCTTTTGGTTTTGCCGTGGCGCTTTGGATTTTTGTTTTGCCGTGGCGCTTTTGGTTTTGCCGTGGCGCTTTGGGTTTTGCCGTGGCGCTTTGGGTTTTGCCGTGGCGCTTTTGGTTTTGCCGTGGCGCTTTGGGTTTTGCCGTGACAGTTGTGGGCCACCGTACATAGGCCTATGAGACAACCTAGAGCCAGATTAAAATGTTCCGTACACACCTCCAGAGTACGATTTAGATGATGGGTGTTATTAAAATGTATAATATGTATTAAGGTTTGCACTGAGCTTGGGCAAGTATTCTATACCGAGTTGACGTAAGAACATAAGTTGCCCGTGTTTATACACCTGTGTGTGTGGACCTGAGAACAAAGGAGGTCCACACAATAAGGACTTTAAACGCTGTGAGGACTTGCCCACGTCCACACAGTGTTTTTACAGTGTGGAAGAATATGTCCACTGAGTGTATGCAACACAAAACTTACGGAAGCGCTGCACGATAGAACAATGGACCCAACACATTTGTTCTTTGTTCAACTTGGAACCCAGAGACGATTTCTTTAGAAAGAGGGAATAACATAAGAAACCCATTCCGTAAAGCCTGAGTCACACCGGGCTAGTTCTCAAAACGTCCGAACCCGTCCTAAAAAAATCCTAAAACGGGTTGTAGTTTGGCTAGAACGTATAGATTTGGCCGGACAATGCCTATAATGTGATCCCGTCCATCTCGTCTTATTCCCGTCCGCAGTCCGTTTATATCAATTTCAGATCGGGTAAAATTGCCCGTTCACCTCAGTCCAAGCCCGTCTTTAGTCAGTTTAAACCGGTTCGTAACTAGTTCTACTTCGTTCCAAGAACGGCAATTCCGTTCGTAGTACGTCCATCTCGTTTTAAGTACGTTGCCACTCCGTCTAGTTGCAGGACGGGATGGTCGACCGAAAAATTTGAGCAGGCTCAAAGTTCTGGAGCACCATTCCGATCAAACCCGTCCAAGCCCGTCCATGAAGTTCGTAAACAGACCGTAACAAGTTGCTACTACGTCCACTCCGTTTGCACACAGTTTAAGCCCGTACGGTTTAGCAAAATCTTTCACAACGTAGTGAGAACGAGTTTGGTGTGATGGGGGCTTAAGGTTGTGTGCTTGTGTTTTTTGTGCTATATACTGTCTCTGCTGTATTTTCGTAAGCAGGCCTCGATTTTTGTGTGTAGACCCTTGACACATTGCTTAAACTGTGCCTGTTGGAAAACCGGGCCTTGAAGATACAATGAATTCAAAAAGATAACAGAATAATGTTGTTTGCGTATTATGCTCGAAAAGGCTACTTATCTTGCACATTAGGACGACTACCATTGAAAACAAATGTTCAGCAGCCAAACAGGCGCTTCGCAGTACCGAATTTGTCACATGAACGGCAAGTTTGACATCTCTTTGCTATGATTTTTATCATGAATTGTATAAAACATTTAATTTCTATGATTAATTAGTCAATAAAAATGCATAATCATTGATAGTTATGTGGACAGGATTCTCCTAAGACCTGTTCTAGGAAGCAAACTGTTGCAAATAATATGCTGTAAAGCACTTCATGCGTCTTTTTTGCCGATTATGCAGTAAGCCGATTATAAATACACAGCGCAGTTGGCATAAATTGGCCAACAGCATTGTTCCTTTGTTTACAGTGAGTCTCCCCCTAAAACCGGACGATTGCAGAAGAATGCGTTCTTGATCCTATGCATGACACTGGCTGGGTTTTCTTTTGTTTGAGCTTGCACGCATGGAAAGCGTCGGATTGCGGCCGCCCCCGTGACATAATTTATCCATGGTCAACGAAAACGAGGCCGACTTTCAAAATAGGATCTAGGTGTTTGGGCAGAGCTAATAGGATGCAGGTGTTTTAACTGAATAATAATATTAAAAATTTATATTGCGCCCCTTACATACAAAATGATCAAAGGCGCAGAACACATGTTAAAAAGCACAGAATGAAAGAAAACGACAAAGAAAAAAGACTGATCACCAGGCCAGTGCCCAAACAAAAGTATGGGGATACGTCTGTCCCGCCAACAGTGAACTAATAGTTACTTATTACATAGGCCTATCCCTGCTGGCATCGGTAATGTTTGACCTTTTCAGGAGACAGACGCCTCTAACCCTATCTATGCTAAAAATCTAAACTAACTGGCAAGGTGACCATAGAAGAAAGACACACTAAAAAGCGGCTTTAAAAAGGTGGGTTTTTATATTACATTTAAAAGAGGTAAGTTTCTGTTCGCTACGTATATGAAACGGTAGCGCATTCCAAAGCTTAGGGGCTGCCACAGAAAAAGCCCTATCACCAAATGTAGTCAACATTTTACCAGAAGGATAATCCAAGAAAATACCATTATTCCCTGACCTAAGTTGATATGAAGATACTTTCCGGATGGAAACAAGATCCTGTAAGTACTTTGGAGAAAGACCATGAAGAGCTTTGAAGGTCAACAAAAGGATTTTAAAATTAATCCTGTACGAAACAGGCAGCCAATGTAATTGACGAATTATAGGTGTAATGTGTTCAAAACGGTGTGTGTTAGTAACAATTCTGGCAGCAGCGTTTTGAACCCTTTGTAGTTTAGCTATCTGTGACTTGGGCAGACCATACAAAAGGCTATTACAGTAATCAAGACGACTGGTCACAAATGCATGAATTAGTTTTAAAAGAGAGTCTTGTGTTAGGAATTGACTAATGCGTTTGATGTTGTGAAGATGAAAACAGGCTGCAGAGCAAGCTTTATTGATGTGGCCATTGTGGGTGTTCATTGAAGTTCAGAATCAAACCATGACCCCAAATTACGAACACAACTGAGCGAGAGCGTCCTCGCTTTGCTTTCAAAACCAATGGGGACGTCGCTTAAAAAGAAACAAAAACCCAACTAAATCCAATCAATGGTAGATTTGCAGGGTCGATGTGTGTGCGTGAGTAATTTTGTAGGCTGAAGATTGTTTTCGTGTAGGCCCCCCAACCGTTTGATCACAGTCCCTTTATCGGATAATCCGGCCCTGGAGATAATTTTTCGTCCTCGGTCGGTTTGCATAAATGTTGTGTGTTTAAACTTCACTAGAAATGTATTCTTGTTTTCTTAAAGGTTCAACGTACTCTGCAAATTTAAATATCTTTCTCGTTATTGAGGGAATAGTATTTTTTTTTTTATGTATAAAGGGCGTCATTTCGTCAAATGGTCATAGATTGTATTTGACAGAAATGCCGTATTTGATTAAATCTTAGTCGAACATCACATCATAATTATAATCTAGTATTGAGAAAGAATCGAGAGAAAACAAATTGTAGATAGAACATTTTGAGTAGGGTCTTAAGAGAGGGAAGATAATTACCCTTTACGGCAAGGACATTCCGTCTTCGATTTAAGTTTTTATTATTATGGGGAAGTATTCAAGACGATGACGCCCTCTTGACAATGAAAATGCTAAGTGTATATTAATGGGATCGAGTTCCACACCGTAAATAACAGCAAGCTTGTAACCGTTGACTGACGGCTTAGAATTAGACGTTTTATAACATCAGTCTTTATATTGTATTATGTATTGTCGACTGCCGTATCTGGGGCTAATATAAAACTTGACATGTACGTTGTAAAGCTAGAGCTTGCTTTAGTGATAAATTGTCATTGTCACATTCCTGTGACAGCCACTGAACTGAGAGACGGGTGAAATCTTTTATTTATTTATTTTTAAATTGATAATTTCTGGAGCCGCAGTCGGTTGATTTTATTATTGAGCACTATGCTGGGAGGTGTAGAATTATACAGCAAGGGTCACACTTGCTTTGTTGGTAACCTGATTTGTTGGCAATATTTTAATTCGTTTAGTTTTGTGGCAACATATTTTGTAAAGTTGATTGATGTGAATACTGAATGTCAGAAGAGGTAAAACTAGGGCAGCATTTTAAACAAGACTTTAATTCGTTTAGGTTTGAAGAGGGAAATTATGCAAGGTCGACACGGATGCTAAACTGGTTTTCGGATTGCCAATTTTGAAAGTTGTGATGAAACATCCGATGAAAGTAACGTGAAAACTGCGTTGATAAAAATGTAACTACGTATTTCAAACAAAACAAAGTGTTTAGCGATTTTTGTATTTTACGCTCATTCATTTCAAATACCAAGTTATAAACAACAAGGAAAAATGTAATAATCAAAAGAAACACTTGCGATTAAATGCTAAAAACATTGACAATCACAATAAGAACACAAGTATATTATGCATATAATGATAAATCATATAAACTGACTGGCACATAGCAAGGATATTAAACCAATAAGTCTTTAAAATGAAATATGCTAATTACATTCACGCATGCGTACATACAGTATTGATGGCAAACGCCATGTGCACTAGGGGCCTTTCTCAAACCCCGGCTTGGGCTCCGGCTCCATGGCTCCGTCTGAAGTTCGAACCACCGCGTGCAAATACACACAGCAGCCACAGCAGCAACAATTTATAACGGAGCCCAAGCCGGAGACGGAGCCCAATAAGCCGAGGTTTGAGAAAGGCCCTAGGTGTCAGATGCATGCACAAACGCGTAAACACTATAACGTTTCCTTATTTTGCCAACAAGATAGTGTTGGTGCGCACGCGCAATGTACAATTTGCATATTTCATGGGCAAGGTCAAGTTAAACAAAAATAGTATCCAATCAAATTTTCCAATGTAACAAGAACATACACAACATGTTTTTGGATTTGTTTTGCTCGCAAAACCTACGCCAATGTGTGTCTATACATTGGCCTAGTCCTGACACATAACTCTATGATTGCGAAACAGAATATGACGCGCATCTAACGTGAACGGATACGGATATCGTATCTGTATCTGTATCCGTATCCGTACGCTTGCGAAACCTCTCTAAATGTCCTGGTTTAGCTTTCTGTACAAAACCAACTTAGACGTCGCTTAACAAAACTAAGTCCAAACACTGTGATAAATCCTTGGTTTACAGCGTTGAATGAACGTGAGAGCTTGGAAGGCTGAGGCGGGACTGTTCATTGAGCACAAAATCACAGTTTAGGTCTATGGTGTAACTTTATGTTTTACATAATGCTATTGTGTTGCACATTCTTTAGTGTACGTGTTGAGATACATGTTTATTCTAAAAAACGTTTAGTTATAACAATGTAAACAGAATATTGCACCAATATATTCTATATATTTTCTTCTTCTATTATCAACCCTTTTTGAAACCACGGCTTTGGCTCTTTGGCTCTGGCTTAAGGCGCCCTCTGTTGTTTGACACCCCGCACAGAACGGAGCTTAAAGGTAGGGTCATAGATTGATTTTTAATAATGCTGATTTATAGGCAATAATATTATCAAGAAAATTACAATACATTTTAAGCTGACTAAAAGTGTCCACTTATTGTTGTGTTGCATTTTACGTACAATAGGATTACACATTCCTCCAGCTGTACTCTAACTCGTTTACGGGTTACGTAACCAATTCGTTATTTAAACTAGCTTTCTGCCTTTGTTCAGGGCAGTTGGTTCTCTGGCGTGATGCCGTCAACATCTCCTACACCTTCTTTATTTCATTTTGTGACTTCTGTACAACATGTAGTTTGTTAATAAAACCTCTGGACCCAGAATATAATTTTGTCAACTTTGTTTTCTTTCGTTCGTCCGTCCTGGTACCTCCCCTGGTAACTGTAACAACATAATAAAATTGAGAAAACAGCAAAAGTTGACACGGTATTTTCATTAAATAAGAGCATCGAAACGATCCACATTTTCGCGAGGTGACAGCGGTTACCAACCAGCCGCAGCGTACACACACGGACACCGTGGAAATTTGACTCTCCGAAAGTCGCCTTGACAGGTGAGTTTTGGAGATTCAGGTTTGTCGACAAACTTTCATTGATTTCTAATCAACGCGGGGAATTTCAAGGAGGCTTTCAGATAAAAATTACACAACATTTTCGGGTTCAAAACTGTCACACCACGGGTCTGTTTTTCCCAAGGTGGACATCGCAGTGGGTATAGTTACGGCAAGGACGACAATTCAAAAGGACAAGTTACACTTGAAACAAGTTTTACCAGAACAAATGGACTGTATTTACAGGTTAAAGTCATATCTTGACAAATACCAAAGAATGACCCTGCATTAAAAGGGAGGGCATATACCTTTTGTAATTACTCCAAAAGTTAATAACCATAAAGACTTAATTACTCGGTAAAGAGCACTGGAGAGATGTTGATATGATAAAACATTTTTTGAAACAACCCCTCCTTTGAAGTAATGTAGTTTTAGGGAAAGAGGTAATTTTTCAACAACAAAATAATGAATCTGAGAGAGGCTTCCGGCATGAAGCCTTTCTTTCTCTAGCATCTGAAAACACACAATTCTGTGCAAATGTTTTTTTCTTTCATTATTTTCTTGCAACTTCGATGACCAATTGAGCCTAAATTTTCCCAGGTTTGTTATTTTATCCATAAATGGGAAACACGAAGTGAGGGCATATTACCAAAAGTATGTGCCTTTAAGAACAATGCCGTGAAAAGAGCTATTGTCATTCAGCTAATCGTGTTATGTTAGACTGTACATTTTTTCCATG
The DNA here is from genome assembly GCA_037783415.1 of Leptasterias polaris. Taxonomy (NCBI): domain Eukaryota; kingdom Metazoa; phylum Echinodermata; class Asteroidea; order Forcipulatida; family Asteriidae; genus Leptasterias; species Leptasterias polaris. Next base: position 7,204,549 of record JAZGTN010000022.1, read on the forward strand.
TCAATTTTTGATTTTGTAAAAACTATTTTTTCGCACTATAGACGATGTGACCTCTGTTTACAATCAAACCGCCCTCTGTTGACAAGTCTGTTGTCCAAGTCATGTTCCGCCGGGCAAAAAGACGCGTAGTCATGGTAATATTGCGTGTACTTTCTAGCTGGCTGTCAAGTACACAAAGGTTTTGCCCGGCGACATGCGCGCGCATCATGTTATGATTTTCAAATGACGTCAGAGGTCACATCGTCTATAGTGGCGTCTATAATGCCCCGTATTTTTGACCGCGTGAGGGCGCCCTCAAAATTATTTCTATCACTTCCGGGCGCACCCCTCTAAATAATCTCCCATAGGAACCAATGCTAAATGATAATTATTCAAAAATACTCAAAAAATCGTGTAAGTCTCTCAGCCTCTTGAAAACCAATCAGACATATTTCCGGACAACTAAACTTCAGAATTCTTTTCAATTTTTGGCAGGTCAGCCGTTTGGAATTTTTGCTAACTACCCCAGAAGAAAAAAACACGATTTTTTTTTTTTTTCCAAAACCGACTTGCTGCCAGTTTTCGTGAAGCACTTCTCCACTTCCCCGGTCAAATAGGGCCAACTTTAACGCCTAAATTTATCAAGTCTCCTCAAAAGTTGAAGCACAGAACCCCCAGGTTGTGATAGATTTTTATATTTACACAATCTATTAATTGCATGACCCCCAAAACGTTATAATTAAAAATAAGTTGTGGGTTTACAAATTATGATAAGTAGCTTGGCGCATTAATTCTGGCTTATTTAGTGTGGTGCACCCTATAAGGGCACTTAATTATTCTTTATGGTTAAAAAATTATGCTTAAATTGTTGAGAATAAGTCACTGACTTGATATCTGGAAAAAAAAATGTGAAATGTTATTGCGTTCGTCTACAACAAGGTCAAACATGTTGGAGCATTTACATGTACTCTAAGCACTATGCGAGAAGAAAAACCTGCACGACACACTGTGTACATTCTAAGGACAAGTCAGAAGTTATATCCAAGTCCTCACTCAAAAAGTTATTAACATGTCTCTTTTTTATCACAGGATCATAAAAACCTTACAAGTTATTTAATTAATCATTAAGAAGGGGTTAATTGGCATGAACAAGCTGTAAACATGGAAGGGGGCTGGCCGGGGGGGGGGGGGGGGGTCACATTTTGCTTTCCCTTAAATTATTCTAACCATGCATTCATATTAGTCTAAAATGGGGAGCTTTATAAAATCTAGAAAACACATAGGTCACTTTTTGTACATTTAACTGCCCTTTCAAATTGTATTCTACCTCTGGAACGGGGTAAAAGGGGGAAAGGGTGGGCGGGGCGTGGGCGGGGCATGTTGAAAAAGGCCAAACCATTATGATTGTTTCTGGTTGATGGGGACAAGTTATAACTCTATCCAGAAACAGATGGCTATTATCTTAGACAATTCCCCTGGGATGGGGGCCTTTTCACAGGTCCTACTGTCCAATATGGAGCATTGGCAATGGTTTTATCTTGATGAATTTTTGTGAAATTTATCTGAAATTGAAAAAAAAATATATAAAAAAAAAAAAAAAATTTTGGCATATCGGCCGAAATTTGTGCGTTCAGCGTAGTGTCGGCCCTGATACGCTAGCTTGTGCATCGGGAGAACTCTAAAAGTATTTTTGCTTTAGACCACAATTAATGTGAGATCACTTATGATGGATGCCATTCAATGTTTGTAACAAATCCATTGCCATAAAAATGGGTAGAGCTAGACGCGGCATTTTCAAGATGCAAAAAACTTGGTTCAAGCCGAAAAATAAATTTAATTCACTACAAGACAAAGGCAGTGAAACTCAAAGTATACCTACACCACGGTATGTCAGGCCAACCCATCAGCAGTTGAGTTTAGCCGCCCCAAATACGGAGCGAGGAGATTTCTGCCACATTGCAGCACAGATGGAACAAGACAACCGCAGAAATGTGATGCTCCTTCGCCCAAAAGTTGTAGAAATGGCTCCAGTTGACAAGATCCAGCTCAAGGGAGTGATCCCAATAGCCAACAAATGTGGCCAGCCACTGCCCAAGAGAGGAACTGATCACCAAGGAGGAGGTTATCGTTTTGTAGACATCAACTCAGCTCTAGAGCTGGGTGCACAAGCTGTACTTGATCATCAACAAACACATCCTAAGTGTGATGGTCAACCTAAACTATTGGCTGAGGCAGAAGAGCGTAGAGGTTTAGCCGTCTCAGAGGTAATGTCCTGCAAAAAGTGTGGTTTTAAAACACAAAAGACAAAACTTTACAGTGAGATAGCTAACGAGGGTAGGAAGCGGGGACGACGCACTGCAACCCCAAACATGTCTTTCCAAGTTGGCCTGCAGAACACTGGCATTGCAACCGCAGGTGCGAGGAGGCTCTTGACATCAATGGACACAGCTGTACCATGCACTAGTGGGCTGCAAAAAATTTCGAACAAATGTGGTGAAATTATCAAAAATGAAAATATCAGAGACATGGCAGACAAGAGGAAACTAGTGAAAGACATCCGTGAGCTCCAAGGCTTTGAACGAGAAAGTCCAATTGCAGTTGAAATGGACAGGCAGTATAATAATCCCCTGCGCAACTGTAGGAAAAAAAACCCATTTGTTCCTGCAACACAGACAAGAGACACCGTGTGCGAGAACGCAACTACTTCAAAGTTTGTTATAATGTACCATCAAGAAAACAAGCTTTGTAAAAGTGGTGAAATGTCACCATCATCATTCGGTCAACAATGCACATCCGCTAAGCACGGCGACAAGTGCACAGCTACTCGTCCAGCGCATTTCAATATGGGAGATGAGAGAGAAGGGGGTGTTCGATGTGCGACTAAACTTTTGGAGTGCACGGAACCAGTTCTTGTGGATAGAATAACAACAGACGCTGACGGCTGTCTAGCAAAAGGAATGAATTCTGTCATGAGAAGAAGAACGGGAAAGGAAATGGAAAGTCTGCTGGACCCATCCCACTTGAACCGCTCGCTTTGTGCGGCAGTCAGCCGAGCAAACTTTAGCAGTGACATGTTCCCTGGGAACAGTGCAAGAGACCGAAACAGAGTACAGGACCGATTTGCTGATGACGTGAGTCACAGAGCACAGGCTGAGGCACACCATATTTCCATTAAATGCGGAAATGACACAGCAAGCATGAAAAGACTGGCTGCAAAGGCGATTGATGCAATTCCGAACTGCTACATGGGAGACCATGAGAAATGCAAACAAAATTCTCATGTTTGCAACGGTAAATACAAGTACCCATACCTCTCTCGCTATGTCCGCGGCAGATTTATTTTAACATCTAAAGATGAGGAAATCTTAAAAACAATTTTGGAAAAACGCATAGGAGACGAAGCGATAGAGAGAACCAAGTACAGAACAAGTTCCCAGAAGTCTGAATCCATGAATCATGCCTACAAATCCAAAAGGAACACTAACCTTTTCAAGGAACGGAGCTTCAAGAGATCACAGCGCCATCCATCTGGTGAACAACCAACATGCAAACTCTATTATCAAAAAGTGTGAGGCAACTCATTGCCCCATTACTGCTGGATCACCCGCTGCAAAAGCCCTCGATGCAATGGACAAAAAACAACAATATCACAAAAAACGTGTTATGGGAAAGATCTACAAAAAGCGACGAGCACAGTGTCGAGCTGAACGATATCACACTTACTATGCTAAACAAAATTTGTATCAACCTGGCCAACTAAATCCAAAGTCACAGGACACTAACTCATCGTATAACTATGAGGGGCCAAAGATTCACAAGGAGCACAATTACAGCAGAATGTTCTCAAAATGGAAAAACCGATAGAGTGTAACTCTAATTGAATCACTTGACTTTTCCGGAAACTTGACATTCATAATAATGCAATGTTTACACCTCCCCCACTCTTCTTGTTCAGTTATTAGTTAATACCAACCATGCCATGTAATGTATGAATGATGATGATGTTTACAACATGTTTATTTCTTCCTAATTGAGGAAGCAACCAGCCGCTGTTGACCCATGATTTTCTTGAAAGTGACTTACCATCACAGTCTCATCAAATAGTCATACACGATAGTCGTACCGTCGATCGTAGTTTGTCCCGTCTTACACACTGTATACTGTTAAGTGTGTAGGAATAGGATGCCTAAAAAAAAAGCAAGCCACTCTTTGAAAACGTTGAATTATTCTGTTAACAAGTGACAATGTTATTGCTATCTATATTTTATTATAATTACTGTTTGCAGCCAGAGGAGTGATGTTTTCACGAACAATAAAAAAAAACGGCGATAACTGACGAAAGAAGTCTCAAACAACTCATTTCTGTCACGCCTGCAATTGTAAACAAACGGCAGACATGTTTAAATCCCAACAAAAATGGCTGCAAGGGCGCCACCATGTTGTATATATAGGGCGCACCCCTCTAAATAATCTCCCATAGGAACCAATGCTAAATGATAATTATTCAAAAATACTCAAAAAATCGTGTAAGTCTCTCAGCCTCTTGAAAACCAATCAGACATATTTCCGGACAACTAAACTTCAGAATTCTTTTCAATTTTTGGCAGGTCAGCCGTTTGGAATTTTTGCTAACTACCCCAGAAGAAAAAAACACGATTTTTTTTTTTTTTCCAAAACCGACTTGCTGCCAGTTTTCGTGAAGCACTTCTCCACTTCCCCGGTCAAATAGGGCCAACTTTAACGCCTAAATTTATCAAGTCTCCTCAAAAGTTGAAGCACAGAACCCCCAGGTTGTGATAGATTTTTATATTTACACAATCTATTAATTGCATGACCCCCAAAACGTTATAATTAAAAATAAGTTGTGGGTTTACAAATTATGATAAGTAGCTTGGCGCATTAATTCTGGCTTATTTAGTGTGGTGCACCCTTCCGGGGGTCTGCTCAGCAGCTGTGTACAGTTTTAACACCGGCGTTCTGTCACCTCTGCTCTGTGTGCGGTATAGTTTTTAGTCCTTTAAAGGTCTAATGTGGTTACCTACTCACACACACACCATAGAGAAAGGACAGACCCAACACACGATGTAGTTTAGGATAATCCAAGATAGGTTACAAATGGATCCTGCATGGATGGATGGACAGTCAGTGAACGTGAACTGTTCGTTTACCTTTTTACAAGCTCTGTTTTATTCACTTATTGCCAGAAGTTGATGCTCCTCTTCTTCAAGCTGAGCTAGCCAACGTTTGAGCCGAATAATCGATTCTGCAGTGGGAATCCGCCTTAAAAGCGACAAAAAACTATACCGCACACAGAAGTGACCAGGAAGTGACAGACGCCGATGTTAAAACTAACTGTACACAGCTAGCTGCAGACGATAATCGCTTTTAAAAGTTATACCCGGAAGTGATAGAAATAGTTTTCAGGGCGCCCTCACGCGGTCAAAAATACGGGGCATTAGTACACTATGACAGGCAAACAAGTATATTATCTTAGTAGATTAAATAAGTTGCGAACATGAAAAAAGTACTTCCAAGTTACTGCAAAATAACTTACTTGACTAAAAGTATCCAGTGAAACCGTTTTGCTAGGTGTTGTTTCATTTCAAAAGAAACATGCAATTTTGTAGAATGGTCTGCCGACCATCGTGTGATTTTTAATTCAACAAGGTCTGTCTGATGACAGCTTAAAATTATCACCATTGCTCTAAGTTTTTCTCGGCAGTCACGGACGCACAAAATGTAAACAGGTCCGTGGAACGATATTTCATAATAAAACCTACCGCACAAATCCATATTTCTCGAAAAATACAACACTTACCAATGATGGGATTTTCCCTTAAATTGTCTCAATATAGACTGTGCAAGTCTCGCGCGTAAGCGAACTTCCGGGACCATTGTGGTCCCAACCATATGGAGTTTTACGTTGGCAAGATTTTGTTTCGTCTATTATTTTAGTTTAACGTACTTTATGACCATGAAAATTACATATGTTGTTGGGAATGTAGTATTAAGTGATACAAAATATGAAAGTAAAATCAATTTAACAATACAACGAAGAAAACCCAAGAATTAAACTTGACCTCTATTTCCGGTTACTTGCAAAAAATTTAGAATTTGTGCCCACCTCCGATCACCAAAAAATGTTTTGGTCGTGCGATGATAATAACCAGACACAACGTCTTAGCGTCTTAGTGTAGTTTTATGTAATTTTTTAAAATGCTGTACAATGGAAAAAAAAATTCATGTGTTTTCATATGACGAACAAATAAATTGAATTGAATTGAATTGAATACACCGATCCATTAAGCCACGCCCATTTCTCATTGACCAATCACAACCGCGAAATCTGATCACCATTTGAGCCGTTTGGTGATCTTTGCACTAATGGTGATCGGGTTTCGCGGCTGTGATTGGTCAACTCGTAAGGAGGCGGGGCTTAATGGATCGATCTATAGACCTTATGCATATGACGTCATTTGAGTAGGGCGCCCTCACCTAGAGGTCAAAAGGAAGATGCTCATTGGCCAGTCTTGTGCGCCGCGCGTACAAATCAGCGCGTTTCCATTGTTTCATCATCAGTTTACCTCTAAGATGGCGGCTTGGTGACGTCAATGCATAAGGTCTATTGAATTGAATGAAAAGGCTTAGCGTCTGGAAATTACAGTAATTTCCAGACGCTAAGCCTTTTCATTGTAGTCTACGGTTGTCGAGGCGTCAGCGTCGGCGTCCTCTTTAAACTGCGTCACGCGTAAATTCTACGCCCGTGCGACCATCGCGCGTCTGCGTTTAAACCTGCTTATATAGACCTTATGCATTGACGTCACCAAGCCGCCATCTTAGAGGTAAACTGATGATGAAACAATGGAAACGCGCTGATTTGTACGCGCGGCGCACAGGACTGACCAATGAACATCTTCCTTTTGACCTCTAGGTGAGGGCGCCCTACTCAAATGACGTCATATGCATAAGGTCTATTAGTGGTTGCACCAGCCTCGCTACCATGGGCAGCGCGCCGTATCGATACCTCTCGTCACTAACCCCTGGTAGGGATGTGTTAAAAAACAACGCTGATTGGCTATCTAAAGTGAACACTTTGCGTCCACGCGTGTTGAAAACTTTCGAGCGCTTGCATGGCGCTTGAAGGACGCTTAGTACGCGATGGTACGCGCGTGTAAAAATGCAAGTATTTTGACGCGTTTTGATTTCAAATGAATCTTGTTTTTACACGGTCACCCTAAACTGCATGCAGTTAGAAATGTCACAAGATCAAAGAATAATGAGAGGGTACCAGTTATTCTGTGACTTGATTCCGGCGGTTTGCGGGCTACCACACTAACGCGCGCGTAGACTGGATCGACTACAGGCCTAATTTAAAATGTGCTAGATTCTAGCACATTTTAATGAACCAATTCCAGGGGGATATGAGGGATCAAGGCATGCTTGGAAAAAATGGCGCGGCGAGATCAATCCTCCCTGGGAACGAGGTTGTGGTTGCACGTACTCGGGCGTGGATTTACAAAAGGGGTTCCTAAAGTTAAGATCACTGATCTCTATTATACTGACTGGATAGCGGGTTGAGTGCGTTCATTGAAGCCACCGGACGCCATTTTGAAACACCCAAAACAGCCACACAAACAGCGTGGGGCATGCATATCTGTGCATACAATCCTGTTTTTTAGCCGAATTTTTGGGGGGATTTGATTTGTTTTTCTTGGGGGGGGGTGGGGGTGCATGTTATGTATTTTTTATTGGTTGACTTATCTATTTATTTATTTATTGAATCTATTTTTATTTATTCATTTATGGGTTTGTTAGTTTATTGGTTTACTATTTATTTTGTTATTTACATATATTTATTTATATATAAAAAAAGAAAGATTTTTTGTTCTTTTATTTATTACATTTTTCTTGATTTTATGTGAAATATTAGTTTATAAATTTATAGTGTGCAGATTTTTTCAAAATGTGAAATGTAAATGTTCAAAAATTTGCAATTAGCTTGGATTAGGAAAGAGGGTCACAGTGTAACAAATTTTCTTTCAATAACTTGCTTGAAATTCTTAATTGTTCTTATTTTTTATTTTCTTTTTTTCTTTTTTTATAGAATTGATAAAACCAGTTTGTTGTAAAATTCTAATGAACAATATACAGGAATAAATACCACTTAAACAACTCATAACATGCTTGTTTGTTCTTCAATGTATTGTCGTGTTATTCTTTAATTTACATGATTTTATACAATGCTTCATCGGGATCATTTTTTGAAATTACTCAAAAAATAAATTACCATCAAAGAAGTTCACAAACCAAAGTATACTTTGCCTTTAAGTAAATTGGGGTGTAATTCACCGGATCAACGAATGTACTTGTCTGTACCTGGGCTTATGTGGGTGTGAGGGTTTGAGCGAATGACAGGGATTACTTAATAAAAACACTCGGCATTCAACTTTTGAAGTAACAAATTACATGTTCCCCCATCACATCGTGAAAATCTAGCCTATGTATAAATCCCCCATATGTGTGCAATGAATATACTTACATTGTGGGCATAAAAACACTGGGGGAAAGGAAAAACATGTTTATGTGATGAAATCCCATATTTAAATTAAAAAAGACATCGTATTTTGTATTCAACAGCTTTTTGGGTGTTTCAAAATGGCCGCCGCTTGTGTGCGGTGACTTCACGGTCCTGTGCACACGCATTATAGGCCAACCCGCTATCCAGTCAGTATAATGGGTGCGTTCGATTAGCTTCCCCGGGTCGACCCAGGTCTTCCCCCGGTGCGTTCGAATAGCTTTGACGTCATTCGCGGGGCTCACCCGGGTCAGCCCCAAGTGCCCTGCTTGTGGAGCGGGTCACTTGGGGCTGCCCCTGGTTCATGACGTCACGGCGAAAAACTTTCTCAATGGCCACCATTTTGTTTGTAATTCAGCGGGACATTTTAGGAAGTTTGACACACATTTTCTCCATTACAACAGCGTTTTTGTGAGCAATAAGTATTTTTTATTCGAAGCCGGGTACCTTTGTATCACTGTGGGGTTGTACAAATTGTTTAATGTTGCAGTTTTACCTTGAGAATAATTATTTTACGATGTTTTCGTGAATCCACGGAAAGTATCGGACATACGGCACAAAATGGAAGTAGTTCCGGTCGGCTGTCCCAAGATGCATCGGTGTGAATGCTGGGGGAAGTTGGCGTTCGATTAGCTCATGGTTAGGGGCTCACCCGGATGAGCAGACCGGGGTCGACCCGGGGAAGCTAATCGAACGCACCCATTAGAGATCAGTGGTTAAGATCAAATAAGCATCCTTGTCCGAGAGTTTTTAGTTTGTTTCAACAAAAACTAACAAATGATTTGTGTGTTTATTATGAAAGCTAAAACTCATTTTATACAAATTGTAATGAATATTTTTGTTGGTCAGATTTTTTCATAGATCTAATTTAAAAACGATGATTTGATTTCAGAAAAATATGTTCTTCGCTTGACGTGTTTATCGCTCCGATACGCGCAAGACTTGCACAGTCTATTCAAAGGAAGATATTTCAATGTATTATTTTCCCCCCCTTCAAAACCGTGGGCACGATGTTGTTATGAGATTCAGGCTGACATTTAAATACCATGAAAGAAATAATTATTTTCCAAGTCAAGGGGAGGGGGGGGGGGGGCATAACGGTTTTTTCCTTGGAGATATAAAGATTGTTTTCCTCGAGGACAAAGAAAACATATTATAAGATTTCTAATCGTCAATACTAAGATTTAGTCCGGCACATCTGCACTTGTCGCAGAGACGGGAAATAGCCGAAGGACTCCCTTGAGAGATTGCACTTTGAAGAGGGGCTCTGAAGTCATCAGATTGTTGTTGATGCACAAATTATTTCAGTCCACAGAGTCCTTATACAAATGGAAAACATTACAAGTCTCTAACCTCGTGTTGAAGTGTTGTAAAATGTCATTTATTTGATACACATTACAGAGGGGGGTTTGAAAAATGACGTCATTGATATCAACAACAAATATGCCTTTACATTCTCAAAGGGGAATTTTTTGTGTCATTCAAAAGCTCAGTGCCATTTTGATTGAATATCATCGAAATTAAGGAATGACCTAAAAATGTCCTGTCTTAAAATTGTACAGACCCTTTTTCTTTGAAATGTGACGTCACTTGACGTTTTGGGAATTTGAACACATTGGCATTTTACACCGCTTTCATAAGGACGGACCATGTCTATTGGAAAATTAGTGCATCTTGAAAGCTGAATTCAACCTTTGGAGTCCCTCTTTGAATTTACTGCCTTCCATTCATATAATCTATATTGATATATAATTTATGAAAATATACTGGTTTTTGTTATCTTCGGTTAAAATGATTATTCATAATTATAGGGGCCTATACCATTGGTTTCACTAAAAAAGCAGAAAAGGGATTTGTGCTTAAATTTTGCCACTTCACTTTAAATCTCTTGTTCATTTAAGGACTGGTTTACACAACGAAGAGATACCATTGTGCAATATAAAGACAGACAAACACATTATCACAAGTTAAGTTTAAGACTAACCATTTAAACAAATAGTCCTAGGCCTATTCCTTATTTTGTCAAAATTTTAAATCATAGCAGTTCTGCGTTCAGCTCAGTGTTCATGTTTTGTGTAATCAACCACATACATGAAATAACAAACCTGTGAAAATTTGAGCTCAATTGGTCATCGAGGTCACGAGAAAATAGTGAAAAGAGACCTTATGTGTTTTCTGTTTTTCAAACATCGAGTTTATTATCGCGCGCGATAAAAACTATTGTTTTACTCATTTCTCAGAAACGATAGCATTTTAGGCAGAAATATTTTAAGGAACCCTTTCTACCATTACTTACTTTAAATCATGTAAGTTATGTGTGAATCTGTGAACATTTGTGTTTTTCGATCTTACCAATAGTGTACAGGGCCTTTAAATAGGCATTTTGTGTATAGGCCTACTGTGCTTGTTTGTCAGTAATTTAGTTGTTTTCACAATAGTAAGTATTTGTAATTAATTTATCCGTTTCTATCTTATTGTGTACGGTACATTGTCTACATTTAGCATTTGGCTACAAGTGCAAATTTTTCGAGCAAGATATTTTACTGTTTTGTCCTTCAACATTAAGCAGTATTATGTAGGGTTGGTAATGCACGTAACAGAATACAGAACACTTATCGTGGAAGAGTAGGGGTTATTAACCCCGGTGTGTGTGGTTCACATAGCAAGCACCCTTGTTTACAGGTTTCCTCAGGCTTGCGGGCTACAGTCATTAAATTTACTTATGAGACATCATTGGTTTCATAGCATAATTGGTTTCATAGCATAATAATATATAATACTACTACTACTAGTAATAATAATAATATAAATACGTTACTCTTTTGGAAGTGAATGCATTATATATCTACCAAAATGGTTTCCACAATGTATACTATCCAGTGCATTGGTGGGCACATGTCAAGTGGTGTCATGGCCGAGTGGTTAAGAGCATCGGATTCAAGTTCTGGTGGTTTAGTCATCGGGGTGTGGGTTCGAGTCCCGGTCATGACGCTTGTGTCCTTGAGCAAGACACTTTACTATAATTGCTTCTCTTCACCCAGGGGTATAAATGGGTACCTGCAAGGGTAGAGGTTGATATTGTGTTTGAAAAAGCCTTCGGAGCGCCACGGCAGCCCAGGGCTGTATACTCCCCAGGGAGCTGAGAAAGATTAAAGGAATCTTATTGGCCCAATGACCAGGGCACTAATGTAAAGCGCATTGAGACGTTATTGTGATATGCGCTATATAAGAACTAGTTATTATTAACCTCAAACTTATTCAGTGACTTTTTCATACTTTGTTCAAAGAAGTTATGTTAAAACAGACTGTGCAATTCTCGCGCGTATTGGTCCCGAAAGTCATGTGCCCGATTCTTTTTCTTCAAATACTATGGACCATGTCACACAGGGCGATTTTTACGGGCAACTTAGAGGCAACCAACTGCACTGCATGCAAAAGGAACACTTTGGTCGCACAAGAATTGTTTTTATAAAGATGTCTCACAACACCCTAGAAAATGATGTGCAAATTGATATGCGAATGCCTGTTCTTCTTGGAGATTGTCTGGAACTGGTTGCAATTGCCTCGTGTGACATGGCCCTCACGTATACTTATGTCACAGGTTTTACCTCTATTTAAATACGAGCCTGCGAACGGTTCGATGTTGTGTAAGGGAAACTTGCTCGGTAATAAACGCAACGGACAGCTATATATGTGGTTTGATTCTCTAACTGGAATCACCGTATTATTATTTGTTCATACGAATCAATGCCAACAACAGTATGTAAATGATAAACAAGCAATTGAAATATAAAGAATTTGATAAATACAAGTGTAGGTTAAAATACAATAGCTTCAGTTAGAAGTTATTATCATCAAATGGAATACGATTTAACACTTGATAAAATATACAAAAATACATCTGTGAAAATACATGGATATTGGTAAAGATCTTAGCTGGGTTTATCTGCACTTCTACGGCTGGGGATGGAAGGTGCACGTCACTCGGATGGGCTCCAAGATGACAACCTCAAGGTCCAGGAAAAGGCGATGAAAGGGGTTGAGAAGCGGGGCAAGGTGGAGAGATGAACCGGGTCATATCTACCAAAGCGGACCTGGGGGGCTAGTACATCTGTATCAACAGAGCACGTGAAAAAGGGATGCAATAGTTTAGGAACCACTTTTAGGGAAAAGTCGTCGCGTTCCAATCAAGTCAAGACAAAGTGTATAGCGGGACACTTTTTCTGACTTAGCATCTCAGGCCGTTCTCGCTTCTATACCAATCAATTATGCAAAATACAACCAACTATAGAAAATTGAGTCTAACTAATTATAATAAAAAAAATATCACTCGTTCAAGGAAATTGGCGACTTGAACATGTTCTCTCAGGAACATAATAATCATGTGGGAAACACTTGGGCTTCGAAAAGGAATATTGAATAAAACATAATCAAGGATATCGCTCAACGTAGATCTTTGTGCGTATGTGTGCAGAACACATAGGTGGTCAACCGGTCAAAGATCACAATTGTTTATAATGCCAAACAGCAAACAGTCGTATAATCTACTAGTTGAAAATAATGTGCATGACCATGCTATACTATAAACAGGTTATCTCAGGACAAAATAAGTATAGCCAAGACTTATAGGCGCAGTACTTGTGTTTGAAAGTCTCGACAAAAGTATAGAATCATGGCTATCAATAAACGGTTTAGTTTTGATAACTTGGATTGAATCAGAGAATGCTTCAATTAAGTATTCCAATAAACTAAATGGATTTCTATCAAGAAATGAAACGCCTTGATAAACGACAATAGATACGAGTGTATAATTGTTACAATCAATAAAATGCTATACAACTAAATCAAAGATATAAGCAACACAGAAATCTAACGGTAATTGGACGGAACTCCTAAAGCTTTTCCGTATACGTAGTGAGCAATAAGAAAGGTTACACAAAGATTATTTAGTGATCCTATACATCTCAAAAAACAGTTAACAGCATTGTTCAAACAATCTATTTAGACTGCACCGCGAAACTCATATTGGACTGTTCCATCCATCTTGAGTTTGTTTTCAACCACCTTGTTGAACAATCAATCAATCAATAATCAAATACAATTAAGGAATAAGTTTATACATAGAAAATAACATGAAAAGTAGCTTACCTGTATCAACAGAGCACGTGAAAAAGGGATGCAATAGTTTAGGAACCACTTTTAGGGAAAAGTCGTCGCGTTCCAATCAAGTCAAGACAAAGTGTATAGCGGGACACTTTTTCTGACTTAGCATCTCAGGCCGTTCTCGCTTCTGAGGAGCCAGGAGCGAAACATGGGTTTAAAAACCCGGCTGGTCACGCACTCGGACAGAATTAAACTATTTGATTGGTCAAAGTCTTAAAACAATGATGTCCTAAATGAGCTTCAACCAATCACAAAAAGACTAGTGGACTAACATTTTTAAATAATTACGTGGTCAGCAAAGACGACCAAATTTGGAAGGATGGTGGCGAACGTGGCAAAATCTAACACTAAGACATAACTTGCAAACTGGTGCGAATGAAGGCAGGCTTTACGTAATGTCCCTGGGGTAGTTCCGGATGTGCCAAATATGCTGTGGTCAGCAGAATATCGTGGAAACAGCAATTCTACCCTTCCCCCATGGAGGTGTTATAACACTTTCTGGACTAGTAAACTAAGGGGAATTAAAGCATCTTGCTCTTTTCGCGAATGCTAAAGAAGTAGAAATTATATTAAAAATATACTTCGTCGGACAACCTTAAAGTAGTTATAATGCAATTTATAACAGGTTCCGACACTTAGTATACGTGTTGGTAAATAGTAGCATCCCTGCATCTCGGAAGATGATGAAGTAGTACATGGTGATCACTGTTCTGTAACACTTCCTCGAGCTGGGGCTGCTACTGCGCTAGCCTTTCACGTAGATTATGGCAATACAAGTTACATCATTTTATTGTGAAAAGAACCTTTCAACCATGAAAAATATGACAGTAAAATAAATTTAACAAATCAACAAAGATATCTTTAAATAAAATTTGACCTCCGTTTCCGGTACTTATAAAATGCATATGGTTAGAAAGATGTTTAAAAGTAGAATATAATGATCCACACAACATACCTCGAAATTGTGTGGTTTTCCTCTTACTTTGCGAACTAACACGGTCCGCCATTTTGTGGAGTCTTGGCTATACAAAATGGCGGGCCGTGATAGTGCACGATGTAAAAGGAAAACCACGCAATTTCGAGGCATATTTGTGTGGATCATTGTATTCTACTTTTAAAACATCATTCTAACCATTATGCATTTTATAACAAACGGTTATAAACGCTTTTCATAGCCCAACTCGCCCGATCCAAGGCAACGTGTCCCTTTAAGAACTTTGCCTAAATACTGACGTTAAAGTCAGAAGTGATTGGCAAATGAGATTTCTAAAAACAAGCATCCTTGTTTTCCTTAGTAAATTTTTTTTCCGCGTTGATGTTGACAAATTATTTATGCTATGTAGGCCTACACATCGAAATTAATTTATAACAAATTGCTACAAGATTTTTTATGTCCAAGAAATTTGTATAGAATTTAAAAAAGAAGATTTGATTTCATAGAAAAATAGAGTCTTCGGGTTGATTTATCGTTTTCGATACTCGCGAGACATGCACATTATATTACACAAAATAATTGTTTATAACTCAATAAAGGTTCTGAATGCACAAGGCCATCGTGAAACACAAAGGTTTCAATTACATGTTGATAGTTTGATATTTAGGCCTACCTCTTAATTTCGCTGATAAAAATTCCAGAAATTATGCATGGAAATAAAGATAGGAAGTTTTAAATTTTTTGATTCCTGACCAGAAAACTGAGAACAAAGTATGCAAAGGCTAATTTTTGAAGACAAAAAAAAATAAAAATATTCTTGTGATCACTCATATAAAATATAAAATATAAAAATAGAAGCACACATTAATAACTCGCAGTTGGGTTGAGATTTGTGTTCCTTGAATTCAAATGAATGTTAAGAGATCCCCTAACGAGTGTTGGAGTCAACCTCAAACAACTGCCCCTATAACACAACTTCCTCCCAAACAAACAATAATGTTTATTTCCCTCTTACCACCATTATTATTATTATTTTTTATTAAAAAGACATTACTTTCATTATGCCTTCGCTTCTCATACGACCTCTTCAAAAACAGCCATTTGTGTTTACTCCTCCTTTTTGTTTTTTGTCTGTTTTGTCTGTTTTGTCTGTTTTTTGTCTGTCTGTTTCAAATGTCATTAAAAGTCAATTGCACAGGCGTTTACTGATTGCCCACCTTTTATGGGGCGGAATATTGACTGCCAGATCGACGTTGGTACTGATCGACGTTGGTATCATGTGGCGTCAGTAATTGCTGTCAATTTAATAGCACTCCTTATATGCTAGAAACAGAAGCTCAATGGTGACGTCACGCAAGTACCCGGATCATCAGACAGCATGTCGAATTTCACTGACGTGCGCGCGCGCAATAGACTGGAGTGTGCGAATCAAAAACAAGAAAACAACTCGAACGGAAGATCAATTTTCAATAATATCGAATCTTCTTTATACATTCTATTTAGACAAGATGCAATTCTTGAAAATAAAAATTCCCGTAGCAATTTGTTACAAATAGTCCTACAATCTCAATTTTTGTGTAATACAAATAGGCCCCTAATTAGTTAAAATTAATATTGACAGAAAATTGAAACTTTGGATTAGATTGCTTTTGTTTGAAACTCAATATGACAATCACGCCCAAAATTTAATAGAAAGTGGACTCAAAATAAAAACTACTAGATCACAAACAAATAAGGAGATATAGATAAACACAACATAAAAATACACCCATCCCCTTAAAGCATACAAAATATTAAGTAATTACTAATGAGAGTATTAAAATACAGAATATAAAAAGTACCTAACAAAATACATAAATAAAGTAGATTTATAGAGCGCCGTACAAAATTCCCAAAGTGCTTTACATTAAAGTAAAACAGGAATATTTGGGCTATGGAGAGATAGGCCCCTATACCATCTATCCACTTTGCAAATTCATCCAATCAGATATAACCAGGACACAGGTGCATAGTGTACATTAGGGCTAACCATTGGCGGAACGGTTAATTTAAGCGTTAACGGATTTAAAGGTATAGACGAAGGAAGCATTTTCAGTGAATGCAGTCGCACCACAATAGCCTTTTTGAAATTATGGTGAGTGCACTGGTAGTTTGGGTATAAAAAAATAGATTTCCACATAGGCCTAGTGCTATCTTGTCCGTCATATCTAAAAATGGATAAATGAATTTACGGCTGAATGACATTCAAACAGCAACCGCTTCAATGTCAAATTCGTTTATATCGGATATTATAAGAGTGTGCTTCGGGGTTTTATTAAATAAAACATAAAACGTTCTATGTCGCCCACACAACCTTGACATTTCTCATAAAAACTACTTCTAAAAGTTGTGCAAGATAGAAATCTTCTGAGCCATTCCAGATTAAAAAGGCAAGCTAAAACACAATTGTGAGCGCGGAATCTTGCAAAAGCAGACTTTTGTTATTGTGACCTTTCGTAAAGTCGCGCAGTCTCAATATAATTGTCGAGAATCAAGATCGATGGTATTCTGTGCAGAGTCACGAATACAGTCTCTGACGCCCTTCAAATATTAACACATCTCGAGAGTAAATCAAATTGAAACGACTTCTCCCCCCCCCCCTTTTTTTGGATTTAAAATAATCCTTCTCTAGAAGTAATGAATGAATCGGAACGTGGAATCATTCCTGAAAAATGTTTTGAGAGGGATTTCATGACATTGATAAGATTGGAAATATACATGTTTACAGATTTACACATTGTGTGTGGTGGTATAAAGAGAGAAGTGGAGAAACTTTACTAAAATATGTTTTCCTGAAATGCTAGTCTGAAATGAGTAAACAGTTAGTTTTTATCTCGCGAGTGCGGAACAAGATGTTTAAAAATGGTAAAACGTAAAGTTTTGATCACTTAGTTTCTCGTGACTCCAATGATCAATTTGAGCTTAAACTTTTAATGTTATGTTGGGTCACACAAAGTGCGGATACTGGTTTTTGTTATTTACCAACGTTGGCCACAGGCTTTAGAGTGTAGCTTTCTAAAACATTTCTTTTGGAAACCGTTATCGGTTGCCTACGGCTATAGTACATAAAACCGTGAAATATAACAACAACTAAAAATCTTGAATTTTTGTAAATCAAGTTCAAGTTTTTACGAATTTAAAGTGCCATAACAAAAATGAACAGGTCTGTGACGTATGGATGACCGGTGACTAAACACTGCGCTATAAAAAGAAAGGTTTGGCGGAAAAACAACACTAAGCATTTCCATACGGTATTGTTTGGATTTTAACGGTTTCTTTGATAATGTCTGATGGGAAATTGAAGCTTTTAAAACTATACTGCCTTAAATTTTTTTAAACGTTACATTCAATTTGTCTATCCTTCAAAAAGACAATTAACAAAGAATGCCGTGTTTCTTTGTGCGGAATACCCGAGTGTGTTTTTCCTCTACATTTGTGATGCATTGCCTCTGCGGCTTCATAAAAGATGTGATATTTTTTTCTGGACAGGTAGGCCTATAATGCATTAAATGAGGACACCCGATAGGAAATGTTTTATTGGTACAACTAAGAGGGTATTAACGGCATGGAGACGTCTTATGGGATGGAGACGTCTTATGGGATGGAGACGCTCTTACGGGATGGAGACGTCTTACGAGATGGAGACGTCTTTATACAATAGAGTACTTCAATTTTGATGTATGCGACAAGTCCTTGAAAAATAAAAACTCTTTAAATACTCTCTCTAACAGGAGCTTTGTGCTCCTTTGTGGGAATTTATTGGGACAAAACAAAGACCAGGTGACAAACCTTCCCCCAACTTTACTTTTCTTTTTTACAGTCTGTGTTTGGTAAAGGCCCCAATTCAACTGTTTCTAAAAACAGTGGTGTGTCTGGAATGTATTAGGCTTGTGGACAAGTCGTTTTGATGTTTGTCACGGTGATAGTCGAGTCGCGGTGATAGCCAAATGAAACTGATTCAACTCTCCGCGATCTAAGCCTGCTCTCGCGAGCCCACTGTGCTTGGCTCCCGACTGCTCCCCATAATGCATTGGGACCGATAGTCGCGAGAGCAGTATTCTCACGGGGCCAGCAGTCTCGCAAGAACATTGCCAGTGTGGTGAGAACTGCGCAGAGAGTCGGATGCTATCATCGTGGCAAACATTTAAGACTTGTCCGCAAGTTTAAACAATGTACGGCACATGAAGAACAAAAAAGCGGTTCTTTCCGTAGCTCAAGTCCCCCTTTTTTTAAAGACGAACTGTGACATTTTGAACAAATTTCGATCGTTACTCTATACGCTCCGAACACCACAGACGCCGTTTTATCTCAGGTTAAAAGTATGATACACGATTGATAGGGATACACGATTGATAGGGATAAAAAAAAAATCATTATTTAATTTTAGTCTGAAAGCTTACCGATTACTGATTATGAAGTTTAGGAACATTTGTTTCAGTGAAATATTTCCCTCTGAAATAAAGTCATATTCAAGCAAATTGTACAGTTATACAACCCTATTGCAGAGTCTTCCTCGAAGGCTAAATGACAACACATTACACATTTATACTGGTGCAACAGAAGCAGTTGAAAGAAGAAACCAAGAGAGGCGACTGAAAGCACAGAAAAAGAAAATAGGCCTATGGATTAGTGGAGTTGGAAAATACATGACGTGTAAACTAGTTTCTGGCTTTTAACTTCATTTTCCTTGCTGACAATTATTTGCTACCCTTTTCGGAAATATTATAAAACTTGTTTTTCCTGAGATTCAGGGCATTTCATAAAGAACTCGTCGGTCTCCTACAAATATCGGTTCTCGTTTGAAGGCAAATGGCCTAAAGAGCACTTACTTCTGACACTTATGTCTTACTTCTGAAGAGCTTGAAAAGTTGTGTCAGCGGTGTCCTTTCTATGAAGGATTACATTTTCCGAATGGTGTCTCTTTGGACCTCCTCTATGAAATCTGAATTAGATGGAAACACACTTTGGGTCCTTCTAAGAGAACGCGGGGAAAGCCATATAATCCGTTCAGAATTTACAGAATTTAAACATTTTGAGCACAAAAACCCCATCCCACCCAAGCAACCGGAAAATTCACTTATTTAAAGGGCCCTTTTCACTATTATCAAAAGATGTCATTCAAAAGATTTATGTTTTCTTAGTGACCGTGTTTCATTGTTAGCAACGAAGCTGCTCACTATTACTTTTCTTTCTTAATTAAGTGGACGACTAATTTTCAAGAAGTTTGCCACCCCTTATGGGTATCTTAATAACGGCCATTTGCTAGGAGCTCCATTACGAGCACCGACGCCTTGCCGTTGGGACTCTGCAAAACGCTATGGGTTTAAAGTGCAACGCAAACATTTGAACACATTCAGATTGAACTGGGTTTTAATTGTAATATTTTTTGGTTAGAAACGAGTCAAAACAAAGAAGATTCATTGAAGCCCACTGGAGAACTATACGAGCATCTGCTCAACGCCTTTCACGGCGACCATAACCAAAAAACAGCACCTTGTAAACCATTACATGGTGCTATGTAAAGGAATAGGTCTGAAACTTCAAAAAGTAGCTCCACATATATACCTTGCAGGAAAATACTGACTGTTGAAGCGCCTTGAGCGTCACAGAGTGACGGACATGAGCGCTATATGTACAGAAGCCACTATTAAATTATTTTGTGTTTAGCACGGACAATTCCCCTGAAACTCAAGCACTCGGGAAAAGTTCTCCCCTATTTCGGGTAAAGTACTTTTGTTAAGCCTGTTACGTCGCTTGGAATTGTATTCATCTCTCGCAACATTAATTATGTATACATTAGGAGACGGCAAATGGGGCACCTATTGGGTCAGGAAGTGCCTTTTGACTAAAAGTTACTTTTATATATAGAGGTCACACCAAATTAATAGGTCATTTTCCCTGGGGGTTCTTCCACTATAAAAATTAAATGGCAAACTTGCTTGCTAGCTCGCAGAAAGTTAGGTCGCACGTTTTATGAAACTTGATTAGACAAGCTTTCCATCACTTATTACAATGCATTGAACTCTCCCCTTCTGATTATTTTTTTTATGGGGGGGGGGGGGGGGGTTAAATAACCCCTTCAATTTACTATCTTCCTTCCCTGCTCCTTCCCATTTCTCTCCTACCCTTTCCAACCCCCCATCTACACAGAACTATACATAACGCCCTAAAAGTTTGCAAGTTTGGAGCTATCGGTCGGAGTTACATTTTGGGGGGGTACGTTTTGAATAAAATTTATTTCGGAGCTAAGTTTTGGTACAAGTTTGCGGCTACATTTTGGTCGTAGCTTCATTTATGTACAAGTTTGCGGCTACATTTATAGGTCGTAGCTTCATTTATGTACAAGTTTGGGGCTACATTTAGGTTGGGGCTTAGTTTGGGGCTACATTTAGGTTGGTCTAAATTTAGGGCACGGCCTACATTGGGCCGCACGTCCGCCTGATGCAGGCGATGAAATAATGTTTTGGGCCGGTTTTGCGTTTCTGAATGGAGTGTAAACAAAAAAACATTGAAGACATATTAGTCAGCCGTCTTCAGTGAACAAATCCGCATCAGCACATTAAGGGCATACTGGGACGTGGTGCACTGTGGCGACAGCCGTAAGGTGCGAGTGAAGAAGAAAAATGGGGAACGAAAAACAGTTGACAAAATCCAACGAAAATCTGGATGGGGATGACGACAGCCAGTTTTGAAGGATTCTATGACAAATCAAGTGACAGAACCGTAAAAAAAGACGATCTGATGGCTGTGGGTCAGGTGGACATCCTGTTGCTGTTGCCTCTGCGTTTTCAGTCATGATTATTGACAGTAAAAGTATTTAGAAACTTTATTGTAACTTCTAATGCAATCCGAACGCCCAAGTGATGCAGGCCGCGCCGCCATTGCTCCTGTAGCACTGGCAGCGCAAGATTATAAAACTTTTTTATGCGAATTATGAGTCTTCCTCAACGATTTAATCAACTTCCTAGATAGCATGACATAACGATGTAGAACACTGACCATATAAAACCATTGTAACTCATTCAGTCTGTCATTACTGTAGCTGTATTGTGTGGTATAATAATCCAACAGTGAACAATGAAATCGTGGACAACAGTTAAATGTATAGGCCTACGCCCTAAAAACTCCCGGGTTCGAATTGACCCGGATGCCGGATTCCAGGAGGCTTAACCATTTCCGGGTCTGGCTGACCCGGAAAGCGGTAAAAAATTAGACTTAATTTGGATTCTGCTCCGGTTTGACTCATTTCAGAGTCAATTTGACACAGCTTTCGGGTCACACGAGATCCGGATCCGAGTCTGGCTGGTTTGGCTGACCCGGAAAGCGGTTAAAAATGTGATTTAATTCGGATTCTGCACCGGTTTGACTCATTTCGGAGTCAATTTGACACAGCTTTCGGGTCACACGAGATCCGGATCCGAGTCAATTCTGACCCTGAATTTGTTAGGGTTTTATAACCCAGGACCAAACGCTTTCCCTTCACACCGTTTCATTCACATTCCTTCATCAGGAAGTTATCGTTCTCTTTCTTCTATCCTTTTTACGGAGTGCTATAACTCATCTTTTAGCTCACTTCATGAGTTAATGAGTTAATCTAGTATTGTTTTCCTTTTAATTAGTTATATATTTTGTTGATCATGTTTTTCTGTTTTTGAAGTTTCTTTGTTTAGTGCACACAGGGAAAACAAAATGTACTTCCTTTTTCATTTATAAACTGTGATAAAAGTAATTAAAATTTAACTTGAATTGAATGTATCAAACATCACTTTACATTTTGGCTGCTGAGTTAAAGCAAGGGTATACCTTACGAAAGTGAATGGTGACTATCCTTAATGATTGAAGCGAGCACTGTGACAGTATTATACCTGCTCGTATGTTGTGTATGGCGTTTGAAACTTATGTATGAAATGTACCGTCTCTGACTGTTCATAGATTTGATTAAATTCACACTAGAAAGGTATTAAACACATTAGCATTTTACTCCAATTTAACCTGAGACATGTAATTTTCCCCCATTTTCAAAAGAACTCCATTTATTACAAAATAATTACTTCCAAAGAGCCGAGTTTAACCTCGGAGTCCAAACAGCATGAAGTAGAATGAGACATCACGGAGACAATTAGCGACACAAGGACATTTTCATTCACTGACTATTTTACTCATATCGTTGAAGAGGGAAGGGCTTTACTTCAATTGTGGTTTCTATAGGAACGTTCGAACACAGAGATTAGTATTCTAACATTTCTGATGAAAGATTGAATTAAATTAAAGCTAGATTGGCAGTCGGGCGACATCAGGTGCGTCGCCTGGAGTTTACCACAGTGATAAAGTGAAGATGCGGAGTAGCCCCCACTTGTATGCATAAGAAATAGGACTTTACTCGGAGACAAAGAAATGGGGATTTCTTCAGCACTCTTTAAACAGATTGGATAAACAATTATTAACCAAAATATTTGTTAATTTTCAACCAATGGTTTTGGTGTGTATAATGTCCAAGCTAGTAATCAGTCATTGTTTAATAATTATAAGCATTATTAATGGTTGGTTTGTTACAGCATGTGCTTTGAAGTAGTCCGATGATCCTGGTGATAGACTGGGCAAGTCTCAACCTTACCTTTAGTCACCGGTTATATAAGAAAATTGATTAATTGAAGTTTCGCATAAAGTATGAATTTATTTTTCAATATGTCTATAGGTATTTATATGTTTATATATAGTTGGCACTGGTAACAAGCACAATGAGATGTTCAGTCCGGTTGAGTATAGTTATTTCATAATTGCAAACTTTGATTTTAACGCACGCATGAACACTATCCAAAAACCCTATACTTAAAGGTTACTTAATTATTACTTTTTTTCATCTTGATTGAGGCGAGTTAGACACTAAAAACCCACACAAACGGCACGTTTTCCCCTACCAAAACGTGAGCGATATACAACAAATTGATGTGGCCTTCGATAAATCACAAGAAAGTCACGCAGCAAAAGGGTAGCAGCAAATGGTAGAGGCAATTGGGGCTTTCTGACCGAAGGGAACTAAAGAAAGCAAACCGGTGTATCCCTTCACTGGACAAAAGCAAACCCAAACATTTAATTGAATGTTGTCCATTAAGCCCAGAGTCTCCTTATAAATCCCTACTTCCTTCTCTGCTAATACTGCCGTACTGCAATTCTGCCAAAGAGCTTTTGTAAAGTGTTCTGTAGATCTGTATCAGACAAAAATATAATTATCTGTCACACAGTCCAGCTAAAAAATGAAAATATTTTACCTCGCAGTGAGGGCCGCTGTCAGCACGTGCCGACATATTGTTAATATTTCTATTGTCTTATTTACCGCGTCTAATACACTGGTCAGCTCATATGCCATGATATCATAAACTGGACCATACCACACGTCCTAGAGGGGGGGTGTCAATTAACAGGGATCAGTGATTTTGTGAGGAGAGGGCAGGACAAAACCCTGCCAGCATCATTTTCAAAATCGGTATGTCAATAGTCAATGGTAGATATAATCAAAACATCAAATAAATTAAGCTTAAGTTAACCCAGAAAATACATGCACATTGTACAAAAAAAACTTTACACAGAAACAAAAATCGTTGAAAAATGCAAGACAAACCCTTTTGTGGGAAAAAGTTTGTCAGCATAATGCTGACAACGTACCACGGGTGCGTTGCTTCCCAAAGAGGTCCCTCGCCGGAGCGACGATCACCCCCCCCCCCCCCCCCCCCATCTTGAAAAGAGATTTCAGTGACTTCACCAGCAAGGGTCCCTTAATTTCTTAATTCCTTTTGGTAAATATAATGTAAACATTGAAATGTACCCAATATAGATCATGTGCTTTTAAAAAGGATTTAACCAGATAACCATGCAGAAGCTTCATGAAATTCCCGATTAGTTTTTATGCTGGGATCCAGGGTAAGCCTACGGTAAACATAAATAAGGTAAACGTAGGTTTATTTAATCCCTCTAAGGGGGGCGGCAGGTCGTATCGTGATCCTCAAATGTCGTTTTTTAACACTCCACCCTATACCCGGACCACCACATTCACTAAATTTATTATACTTTAATCACATTTTGATCTATTTCAGCAATGCACGAGCCTTTTGGGTTGAATGCAATAGGGGTGACTTTTGAACTAAGTATCACACTGTGTATCACGTATAGAGCATGATGGGCTGGTTTTTGCGCTGCAGACCATTATTGGCTATTTCAAAACAGTTTGAACCGATTCCGGAGCCCTGAATTATTTACTATCAATGTGCTAATTTCATGAGAAAGATTTATTTATTTTACGAGAACAATTAATTATTTGTTCGTTAGATATTCCATCATCGAATCAGAGTAAAATTTGCATTTATATAGACTATGTTACCTTTGTTTACAGAGTAGTGACTTTGTATACATTCTAATGCAATTCCCGACTGGCAAGATACTACACAGGCCATATGGGAAAATTTACATTTTGTGTCATAACTTTCACATAAATTCGAAAAATATCTTTTGAGATGTCCCCCTTAGATGTCCCCCTTAGGTAGATAGCTGTTCACAGGCAAAGCTCTCCAGAACAAGTTCATGGCAATCAGGCGCGGATCCAGGATTTTTTAAACCGGGGACACAACGGCGCACCCATGATTCTGTGTTTGTGGCTCAAATAAATTTAAGGGGTGGGGTCCAGGGGCCGGCCGTACGGCCCCTGGTGGGGTCCAGGGGCGAAGCGAAGCCCCCCCCCCCCCCGGAGCTCTGCGCTTTTGGTGTTTTGGGGTCGAAAAATCAAGCCTCCATGTGCCTAAATGCAGAGGAAAAGAAACTTTATAAGCACTTCTGATCCATATCAATCGTCTAATTTTACTGGAAAATTTCCTGTAACATCAACGCGGGACTCCTAGAAAATGTTAGTCCCACAAATCTCTTGAGTCTGTGTTGCCGTCTTTCAGTGATGCTCCTCCCTCTTGTAGACAATCAACTGACTCTACGCTGCACATCGTCGGCAAGCGTTTATGTTTTAAGTAATATTGTTTTTAAAACAATCGGCTGCCTGTTGGCTAATTTGACAGGCAGTGAATAAAAAACCAAAAAAATTTACTAAAATAAGAAGAAAAAAACTACAAATATTATTATTTTAGAATGTTCTCACTTTTCCTCTCGCTTCTCTTCCCCTTTTGTCATATTTTTTTTCTTCATTTTTTTTTTAACCGGCACTTATTAATATTATAGCCCATAGAACTATGTGCTTTACAGGGCACCGTTGGCGGAATTTCCCCCCCCCCCCCCCCCTTCTCACTCCTGTCTCCCTTCTATACGGTTATAAATTAACATGGACCGAAGGAATTTGTGTCAAAAGAGGGCGCTATCAGACGAAATTTCTACATAATTCGGACAGAATCACGGGGGAACAAATTCCCCTTTGTATTCTGATACCCAACCCTTGCCCCAACGAAGACTGTGGGCGTGGTACACTTCCGGGTCATCAGGACCCGGAATCAGTGTTGATTGGCGACGCTGTTTTTTGTATTAGCCACCGGTAGAGGGCGCTATATTGACTGTTTGGGGGCGCACCACACTAAATAAACTCCCATAGGAACCAATACTAAATGATAAATATTCAAAAATACTCAAAAAATCGTGAAAGTCTCTCAGCCTCTTGAAAACCAATCAAACATATTTTCGGACGACTGAACTTCAGAATTATTTTCAATTTTTGCCAGGTCAGCCGTTTGGAATTTTTGCTAACTACCCCAGAAGAAAAAAACGCGAAAATTAGTTTTTTTCCAAAACCGACTTGCTGCCAGATTTCGTGAAGCACTTCTCCACTTTCCCGGTCAAATAGGGCCAACTTTAACGCCTAAATTTATCAAGTCTCCTCAAAAGTTGAAGCACAGAACCCCCAGGTTGGGATAAATTATTATATTTACACAATCTATTAATTGCATGACCTCCAAAACGTTGTAATTAAAAATAAGTTGTGGGTTTACAAATTATGATAAGTAGCTTGGCGCATTAATTCTGGCTTATTTGGTGTGGTGCGCCCTTGGGAGGCTGACTCAGAAGGACTGGGCAAGTCTATAAATCTGGATCGAAACAGCGTTTTGATCCAGATGTTCGTGTGATATAGATATCTCTTCTCCAGTAATTCGTGTTGCGGACAGTAATTCGTGTTGCGATATCGCACCACGTTAAACAAAATGAACGTCGCCAATCAAGACTAGTGTCAATCAAGACTAGTGTCCAATTGTCCAAGAATCCAAGTTAAAATTCCATCTTTTAACCATTTTCTGGATCAGCCTGACCCGGAAATGGGTTAGCCCACCTGAGACCCGGAATAATTCTGACCCGGGAGTTTTTAGTGTGGAGTAGGTGTGTAGGTATGTATGTAGGTATGCCAAATATAGGGTTATTTGTGCACTGTGATGGGGGTAAGGTTTCATGGCTCTGAGAGTACACTATAGTTTTTGTTACGGTAGGCCTAGTGATTTTGTACGAGTTGACGCAAGAACCTTCCAAACAGACCATATAGAGTAGTTTAAAGCATTCATACCCAACCCTATAAACCTCAGAATTTTCAGGCAATCTGATTAGTGGTAATTTGAGATTTCTGGATACAAATGCAAGGATAAAAGATGCACTGACCCAAAATGTTTAGTAATACCTAATGGCCTTTTGCAAAACCACAGTCTTGGCCTGGGCTTTTGATTAGGGCTCCGTTTAGAAGAATGTGCGCTTCCCTCTTGCGGAGCTCAAGCCAAAGCCGTATTTTCTAAAAAGGATCGACTCTAATGTCTATTCGTAGGTCAGTGCGCCCTCTTTCTTTGCATCTTGCAATTATTATTCATGTAGCACTTTCGTAACGTTGTGAATGTCGTGTATAATAAGTCTGATTGCGCGTAAATACCAATGCGTTCTCCAAAGCCAAGCGATGGCAAAATACACATGTGTTGTATGTATGCCTACAAGTACACCATCACAATACAATAATTCTCAACCGTGAGTGCCCTTTCCTGATCATTCTGTTTTCTCTCGGGCTCATCTGTTTTCATCGTGTCCCAAATTCAAGTCCCATCTAAACAAGGTTTAATTAGCCATGAGTAAACAACAGTGGCCCCTCATTTGTTTCGTTTTATCTGCTTTTTAATTAGTGCAATCCTTCAGGAAAATTAAACAATCAATCCACACGTGCGAAGGGCACACAATGTACGAAGCTACCGTGAATAGCTGTCTACTACAAAAGTTTGATATCCCAAGCTGGCGCCCCAACCGTTGATCAAACATGTAAAAGAAACAATGACGTCATTCACGAGGTGACGAACTTAAGTTGACAACCGTACGTGAGCATCGTTTGCCTTGATACTCATGTACAGCTTTCATACTTTCCACTTGTCGTTGAATGCGGATTGGTATGAGCAGTAACAAGAAAACTCTAGCAAGATTTTCCTCGATTTTGACCTTGCAATTTTACAGAGTGGGTAGGGAGAGCTGAATGGAATGATGTGGTGGTACTTTTAGTAACGTGTCTTCGGCCGCTACCACGTACTCCTTTAACATCCACGTGGAATAACGCAGCTGGCACCATGAAGGTGAAACATGTAGTATTGATAGCTGTCCTTTGCTACTATAATATAGGGTAAGTGCTGTTCGTGATATTAATTTTATATTTCATCATCAATTACACCTGATTATATAATACTATCCAGCGTGTTTGTTACAATAATTTAAAACTAGTGTTATTTAGTTTTCAGTTCAAGTTTAGTACACTGCAAAAAGTGGGGTGTTATTAATTGATATCATGGGTGTTGTCACATTGATACCAAAAAGAATCAATATTTACACCATAGGGTGTTAACATTCACTAATTTCAGCAAACACAAATACATTGGTGTTATTTAAACACCTATGATGTTAATTTTGATTCTCTCTTTGGTATCTATTATGTGAAAAGGAGTCAATGTTAACACATCCGTTTATGCAGTCTGTGTGTGTGGTGTTTTTTTTTACAGCAAAAAATTAATATTACTATTTTATAAAAAAGATGTAACGATTTAATCGGTGTTCATTGGTGCGACGTAGTTCAACTGTAAGAAACGCCCACTAATTGGCTCCACTGATTACCAAAAGCCCATAGGAGGCATTGATGATTTATGCTAGAAATGTTAAACGATTGGACTTTATTTACATTCCTTTTTTTTAAACGGCGACTCAGGGTCTTCTCAGAATTAAACGTTTTTTTCAGAAGAAATGCTTTTTGAAATGAGTGATTTTTTGTAAAATTACACACAGTACTTTTGCCGGTTTTGGAGCCGGAAGTAGCGAAAAGTTTGGGCGTGCAGTAGATACGCACACGTGTGACGTAATGACTTTTTAACACACGGGGAAACAGACTCCCAAAATAACGCAACCAAGATTTATTCTGGTGATGACGTCAGGTGAATTAAGTCAATACTCTAACACGACGAAATTGAAAATGTTGATTGTAAACAACTTGAGCTGAAACCTTAAAATACTGAAGGGCATTAACATTTACTATAGCTGATTTGGTTTTAGAATATTATTGTGAACACCGTACATGTAGAGGTCAACATGGATATGTTTTAATGGATAGTATACCAAGTTAATTTTTCAAACAATTTAAGATTTAAATACCTGCGTCACTAGATTCTAAAATCATTTTAATTCATCAGCAGTTTTCTATACGGGTGTAATTAACATTATTACAATACTAAATTTGAATTCAGGCTGGCCTTGTGCGTGCGTGGGTTACCAAACAATGCTGTCATCATGCTATGTGATACTAATTAAACTACTTGACAGCTACTCTGATATCTTTGGTTAGGCTAAAATGGCAACAGCTAATAACAGTTTCATTATCTACTTCATTATCCAATCGTACTATTAATAGCAATGTTAAACAAAGCTCTTCTCATTTAGATGAATTTGTAATCACACAAAGGTCAAGGATACACCGTTCATCCAGAAAGAAAACAAACCCCTGAACAATACTGACTCCAATAATTCATGCGGACTTTCTCCTAGTTTGCAACAAATTTCTATGTCAAAAAAACACAACAAAAAACTGAATCGGACTAGATCATGGAAAGGGTCATCACAATTCATTTCAGAAAAACATTCGAGCCAAAATGATTGAAAATATATAAATCCAGACTCAACTGAGTAACTCTCCTATGTTATCTTTATGACACCAATCGGGCGTTAGCAACCCTTGAACCACAATAACTTTGCTTTTAGAGAACTAGAAAGAGATGACAAAGTGTTCCAATGACACATTTTGACAGAA
The DNA here is from genome assembly GCA_037783415.1 of Leptasterias polaris. Classification (NCBI taxonomy): domain Eukaryota; kingdom Metazoa; phylum Echinodermata; class Asteroidea; order Forcipulatida; family Asteriidae; genus Leptasterias; species Leptasterias polaris. The sequence continues at coordinate 7,234,528 of JAZGTN010000022.1, forward strand.
AAGGGCTACGCCAAAGTCCACTAATGTCACCAACGAACATTGATTAATGATGTTTTTGACTCTATAGGGTACAAGGCTTGATTTCACAAAGCACATTCATCTTAAAGGTATGCTCATAAATTGGTACGTAATCCAAAAATAAATGACCATAAAACGTTCTTGACAGCACTACAACTATTGACAGTATAAACTATTTTGAGAAATTATTCTATTCGAAATAATATGGTTTGGGTATTAGACATTGTATTCAGCAAGGAATGACTGTATTTGTATGGACTGCTTGTCTGGTATTTCCCCCAAAAGATTTTTTCCGGACATGGGTTATGGAAGAACGGCTGCCTACAAATTCAAACAGGGCAAAGTGTTTAATTTTGTTAGGTTAAGTACAGTGAAGTTAGGATTGGGCGTTTGATTCTGTGGGATTGTGTATCCTTGCTGACAAGTAATGGTGTTTGAATTTGATTGAGTGGGTATGGTGGATGTGTGAAATGTACATGTCTGGCAATGCTCTTTCCTCCCTGGTCTAATGAGATAGTTGTTGGATTATGTTATGTTGGGTACTGTGTGATTTCACTGATCAAATTTTGCACATGCCAAGTGTACACACTCCAACAAAATCAAACAAAAAAGGCCTGTTGGAGTTTGTTAGGTTGTGTATCGTCCCCCTAAGATTGGGTACAGTTCCCATCTCATGGTAGTATAAGCTGTTGGAATGTGTTGGGTTAGGGATGGATTCTAGTAAAAAACGCTTTGGGAGTTAGGGTTTTAAGGTTAAATTTGACAAAATGCCTATTTAAAGGCCCTGTACACTATTGGTAAGATCGAAAAACACAAATGTTCACAGATTCACACATAACTTACATGATTTAAAGTAAGTAATGGTAGAAAGGGTTCCTTAAAATAGTTCTGCCTAAAATGCTATCGTTTCTGAGAAATGAGTAAAACAATAGTTTTTATCGCGCGCGATAATAAACTCGATGTTTGAAAAACAGAAAACACATAAGGTCTCTTTTCACTATTTTCTCGTAACCTCGATGACCAATTGAGCTCAGATTTTCACAAGTTTGTTATTTCATGTAGTGGTTGATTATACAAAACATGAACACTGTCTGTGATTATTTTGTCAGCTCTACCAATCCTGTATAAAACCTTTAACCGTAGCCTATATAAAGAAATTACGTGATCCAAACAATGGGTAATCCGCAGCTAAAAATTCCCAGAAAATACTGAAGCATTATACCCTCAATATAATAGTTACAACACTATTTCATGTGACAATTACAGTTTCTGAACAAGGAACATGTTTATACTCCTCACAGTGTTATCACAATGAATGCTACAGGAGCTCAAAAACAGTGTATATTGTTATGTGTACTTCTTGTAAAAGTTGCTTACCAATAGATTACAATTTGGCTTGCGCAAAATTTAAACTTGCGTGCGATATAGTTTGAAACTTAAACTCGCAAGTTCCAAACTTAAACTTGCGCGAGGAGCTCTACATCGTTCAACATGAATAGAAATTCAAAGCAGAGTCGAAGTGAGCTGAAGCTAAACTGTCAGATATGTTCTCAAATTAGGAAAGTTATTTGATATTTTGAACGCCGGAATGGTGTTATTGAATGGAAATAAAAGCGGGTGAGTCGGCCGTTTAAAACCTTGAATGGTCGTGGCCGTCAGGTTTTAAACGGCCGTTTCAGACCTCGCCACCCGTTCTTTTATTTCCTTACTGATGCGCAGGTAAAATAAAGATAATTCTTTAATCCCAGTTCAGACCACGTGGTTCAAGTCTATGGCGTGTCAAACGTTGCAATATTCGATAATGTACAGTGAATGTGCGATGTTTCTCATAATATGCGATGATTGTCACACATGTGCGATATTCGTTTTATGTATGCAATATATGTAATATATATGCAATAATTTGTAATAATTTTTATATGTGCGATAATTTGCAATATATATGTGATAATTTGTAATATATATGCGATAATTTTTTAATATATATTATATGCGATCATTGAACCACGTGGTCTGAACAGTTCGATGCACCGTCGTACATGCTCTGCAGCTGGCCCCGTATTACGCCATGCGGCCTCGTAATCCGCCCGGGCGAAATAGTAATCCGCCCGGGCGAAATAGTAGTCCGCCCGGGCGAAATAGTATTCCGCCCGGGCGAAATAGTAATCCGCCCGGGCAGAATAGTAATCCGCCCGGGCGAAATAATAATCCGTCCGGGCGGAATAGTAATCCGCCCGGGCGAAATAATAATCCGCCCGGGCGGAATAGTAATCCGCCCGGGCGAAATAATAATCCGCCCGGGCGGAATAGTAATCCACCCGGGCGAAATAATAATCCGCCCGGGCGGAATAGTAATCCGCCCGGGCGGAATAGTAATCCGCCCGGGCGGAATAATGGAGCCCGATTTTTTTTCCGGTATGTCCTATATACACTTCCGTAGAATACACAATGGCACAATATTGACATATTATTGTTGAGAGATTGCAAAACGGTAGGCCTAAGGTTGTGAAACAGGTCGCCGAGTCAAATATTAATATAGAACGGCCGGCATTTTTTTTAAAACCAGCTAACGTTAAAGCCCCAAACGGACCGTAAATTTAATAATGGACGCTAGGGTTTTTTAATTGCCTTATTATGGGTGACAAAAGGAGATGCACACAACTTTTGCTGTTATTTTTTTAAAATTTCTATCCAAAGCCTCCTTGTAAAGCCTGGTTCATACTTCATGAGAAGAAACACAAATAAAATCATTGAACTGAGGTGTAGTCTTTAATTATTCCGTCACGTCGGACAAATCATCACTGCCCCCCTCTTTTCCCGCCCCAAAAGCACGAATTCATATCAGATTATTTTCTCCTTCCCCCACGTGATCAAATTCACTGATCCAACGAGGTTAGACCCAACACTATTATGACAGTCCGACATATACGAATCGACAAGCATGTTTTAAAAATAAATTCAACGGCATTTAAATTATGCGATCTGAGTGGTTTTAACTTGAAGGATGAGGTTATTGTGTTTTCCACTCGGCAGGCTCAATTATAATGCACTCCTTTCAATGTGTCTATAATTACAAGTTGAAGTTGATCAATTCTTTAAACTGACCTTCATCTCAGAGGTAGTTGTAGTACTGCTTTTAAATCTTGTGTTCTTGAGCCCCAGTTCCAGCGGTAGTTGTGAAAGGACGGATACAAAGGTAATTACTAGTAGGAACTTACAATCAAAACGTTATCGTGTAGTATAGATAGTTCCCAGTAGACGCCATCTTTACGGGCAAATCGCATTTTGGCTTGCAGGCGCGTCAAGCGCTCAAATTATTAACGCAGCCGCGTCGTTCACTAACCAATCATGCAATGAGTTTTGTGAAATGTGCGCGTGCTGCACGTTGTTCTCACGCGTAACGCGGGACTGTGTGTTCCAAATTGCCCGTAAAGATGGCCGACTTACGTCATACTACAACCTATCTATTTTAAAAGCTTTCTCGAAAGCTCATCAAAGCGTCAACTATATATTCAATATTTTATCTTTCAGCTGCATATAAATAAGTAGCATTGCTTTATTTCGCGTGTTTTCCCAAAATACAATATTGAATCAGGTTCAGCTAGCCTAGCATTACAAACAACATGATTTTACGGGAAAAGTTTCTGTGAAAAATTATCACAATTTTGTAAATCGCAGGTACGAACATTTTGGATATTTAAAGGCACTGTACACGTTTGGTAATTACTCAAAATAATTGTTAGCATAAAAAACTTACTTGGTAACGAGCAACGGAGAGCTGTTGATAGTATAAAACATTGTGAGAAACGACTCCCTCTGAAGTAACGTAGTTTTTGAGAAAGAGGCAATTTCTCACTCAAATAATGAAAGACTTCTGGCCAGAAGCCTTTTATTCTTATCTGAAAGCACACTAATTTGTACAACAAGGGTGTTTTTCTTTCATTATTTTCTTGCAACTGCGATGACCGATTGCCAAATAACCGAAGTGCGATGACCGAAGTGCCTTTAAATAGGCTACAGAACAAACATCACAAATAATAATACGAGAAATTTATATAGCGCATAATGCAGAAGCCTCTATGCGCAACACAAAACAAAAACAATGAAATGAATATTTTTAAAAAGCAAGTTAAACAACAATAGATTCAAACAAATGAGTTTTTAAAAGTCCCTTGAAAATCTGAAGAGAGCCAGCTTGGCGAATATGAAGAGGCAAGTCATTCCTTAATGAAGGTGCAATGAAGTTGAAGGTTCTTTGACCCAAAGATTTAGTGGAAAAAGTAGTTTGCGTGAGTAGGGATTGGCCAGCAGATCGGAGAGAACGAACAGGAATATATTTATGGAGAAGATTAGATATATAGTCAGGAGATAAGCCATGAAGAGCTTTGAAAGTGAGAAGATTTAACTTATATACGATACGCAGTTTGATCGGGAGCCAGTGGAGTTCTTGTAAGATGTTGGGAACGAGGTGTGCGAGAGACGAGGCGAGCAGCGGTGTTCTGAACTCGTTGAATTTTAGAAAGTTCTCTATCTGACAGTCCAGTGAGAAGAGAATTGCAAGAGTCGAGTCTAGAAGTGACAAAGGCATGAACCAGTGAAAGAGTAGAATCATCATCAAGATGGCGCCGGATTCGACCTATTTTTCGAATTTGTAAAAGAGCAGAATTTGCATATATTGGTTACCTGGTCGGTCATATACTCATTGAAGAATCCATTAGAACACCGAGGTTTCTAACTACACGAGATGGTTGAATAACGGATTGTCCAATGTTTATTTCTGTTAGAAGAAACGTTTTTAGAAAAACGTGAGTTGAAAATGATGATTTCGGTTTTAGCATCGTTAAGAGCAAGCTTGTTAGATAAAGACCAAGATTTAATGTCGTCAATACAAGCCTCAATTTTTGCAAGGGCTAAGTGATTTAACAAAATGATTTAACAAACTTTGTGGGGAAAAAATAATAAGAAAGTAATTTTAATGTCAGTCGGACTTGAGTGAATTTCTATACAGTGATTCAGTTTTGTTATTTGCATTTATTTTATTCACCAGAAAACAGCGGCCAGTTTTTACCGCTACTTTAACACAGGTGCATTCTGGCCTGGAATTACACGGAGGCCACAAAGAGACCATGTCCTGTGTTGCCCTGGTCTTTGCCTTGGTGCCCTTTCAAAAGTTTCCCATAGACTTTAAGATTTTCCAACGGAAGTCCCCCTTTGCAAAATGAAAATGGCCTTGCCCTCTCAAAGATAAATTTCCAGGCCTGTGATACCAAAATGTAACAACAACGTTGATGCAAAATAAATGTTTGTTTTCTAAGAACAATTAATGTCTTAATTGCAGGAAGACGAATTCGGGTGAGTTCGAGAGTACAGACTTTGAACGAAACATAGAACTTGAGAATAAGACGAGGGAATTGTTTGAACATCTTTTGGAAGGATACGACCGTAAAATACGGCCCTTCTTTGGCAGTAAGTAAATCATTATTACTTTCTATATCATAAATCTTTACAAAGCAGTCAACTTCAATATTTTGAGTCACTGTGTCCGTGCCTAATATGCTGTCCTTTTAAGTATTGCTATGGTTTAATAGACTAAGTTTGCATCGCAAAAATTAGAACATTATTGAGTTCGTATTAAGCACTGTATACTAATTGCTTTTTTATGGTGTCAACTGAAAGATTCAGGGCACAATTTTTTATTTTATTACATTACATTTATTTCAATGTTGCCAAAAAAGATACATTTGTGTATATCGTTAAGGTAAAGGTACATGATAATGAATATATAATGGCAAACCAGAGAAGTAACAAAGACATTAACAATTTACACAAAAGTTAAATAAATAATCACAAACAGGACAACATTTAGGCATAGGGTGAAGCAAAGCTTTTGTTCCCGTACCTACGGACAGACAAACAACAAACAGACACACCAACACTAACAGTTGTTCAATTTGCATAAAAGTCCCCAGTCAGAGAGAGTACAAAACCAAAGGGTTGCAAGACGGGAGTTTGCAGGTATTTACAAACTTGTGTCTGTAAATCCTTGTATCTTTTACGTAACATGCGACTAAATGTTTTGCTAATTACCAACTTACGGTTGCGAAACAGAAGAAAACTTGTCTCTCCGTGAAATCGAATAAACCCAAATTTATTGTGCGATCATAACATGAATAGCCTCAGCATCAAAGTTGCATGGCCTGATTTTCGCTGGATACTTGGTTCTCTAAACGTTGTTTGACAGATATTGGCGATTCAAAACGAAAAACCGTGCAAAAGCTTTCGCATAATATGCCACGGACAATGCGATCAATACATGTGACATGCAAAATTGTTTGTACATATAGCTGAAGGACATAAGATAATGTTGGGATCTCAATAATAAGTCATTTGCAGTTCTAAATTGGTGGACCTTTTTTCTTGGAGTACTTAAATAAAAGCTTTTAACTTTCTCGTATCTCAAAAAATAGCTCTGAAAACGGACCAAGCATCTTTAATTTAATTACTGGTGACCGATATCATTTTAGGTTAGATCCGTCTGATAGGCCTACTAGCTTGGTAACTTCCATCAATCGATGCCGTCACATACGACATCTCTCTTAGTATTGCGGAAATGGATGGAGAATAATTAATTAGAATGTATAGCTTGTAATTAAGTTATATTGATTGTGTCTTCCCTCCATGCAGCTGGTCGCCCTGTCAACGTGACTGTAGACATTTATCTGGCAAGTTTTGACAACATTCATGAAGAACTAATGGTCGGTATCAAATCAACATAATTTCAAAGCTGCTTTAATTTGTAATTTTCGTTTTGAAGTTTGTAGTTTTCATCATCCATTCTTCGAAGACCGTAGATGTAAGCATTAATCTGTGAACATTCCTTTGTTCTGTGCATGCATTTAAAAAACCCATTATCTCCAGCACTGCAAAAAGCACTACACATGTCTAAGTCTAGACAGTGTTTCAATGAGTCCCCAAATTGTAATGTCCCGTTTTGTTCCAAGGTCCCGCTATATGTAATGTAACGCTTAAACGCACACACATAAGTATGTTATTGAGTTACTAGCACATGACTGTGATGTCTATCTTTCTTACGCACTTTACATAAATAAAAGGGGAAATTACTAAAATAAATACGTACACAAGTAGTAAATCAAGTTTAAAACGGTAACATTACCTGCAGCGTAGTACTGTTTAGTTGTTATTTTGAATTTAAAGAAGACGTGTTTTATTTTTAAAATGGAAGGTTTTTCTACCATGCAATAGATTTTATGAATAATGTTCATTTAAATTTGTAACAGTGCAAGCAGCATTTCTCTCAGTCATTGTTGAAATTTGCTTTTAATTTCCATGTCCGCGTCGTGTGTATAGAGAGGGAGAACCTGTACATGATTTCAAAGCTTCACTTAAACATGATGGGTGCCCCCAAATCATTACACTTGCAACTGCCTGGTGTTTATTGTAACGTAATACTTGTACAATGAATACACTGTTTGTGTAAGTTTTTGAGCATTTGTTTCGGTGGGGGTGGGGTGTTATAGGGAAAGTTATGCTTTGATCGCTTACTCTCTTACATTTATTTCAACGCTGCCATTAATCACAAGAATAGTACACGATGTCACATAATCAAATTGACAGTACATGTACATCAATAATTTTACAAATTGATATGAAAGTGAACAATAAACAAACGGGAACATCAAGGTTAGTAGGTCACGGGTGAAGCAACGGCTTTTGTACCCCCAGCCTATGGACGGACAGACAAAAGACAGACACACAAGAAAAGACAGCATTATTTTGAACAATTGTTTTTGTTTCAGTTACACACAAAACGTTTTTGGTGTGAATTTGCATACCAATACTGAATGTATCCACTGTTGTCCGTTATTGATAACGCAAACGGTTATTCCGTTTATGATTAATTTGCAATATTTTAATTATTTTAAAAAAGAGAACTCCAAGGGCAAGTTCAGTTTTGTAATGCACTAATTTTCCAATAGATAGAGTCTTAATGACAGTGAAAAAGTTTCAAATCTCTAACCTTACAGGTGTAAAGTGTAATTTTGTTTTACACTCAGAACGACATTTTAAACAAGACGTCATTGTATATCCACAACAAAAAACATGCTCTAACATTCCAAAGAGAAATGTGTTCGTCAGTCAAAAGATCAAATTCAATGCCTTTTTGATTGAATATCATCAAAATTCAGGAATAAACTTAAACGTTTCCTTTACAAAAAAAATTACAGAATCAAATACCTTAAGGGTGACATTATTAGATGTTGACAAAATTCGCACTGGGAGGGTATCCACAATGACATTTTACACAATTTTGCTGTGAGGATTTAGACTTGTAACTTGTTTCCACTTTCACAACGCAAAACCTGGGTTGTTAAAATTGAAACATGTGCTGTCACATAATGATACCCCCAAAAAGAATCAAAATTAACACCATATGGTGTTAAAATGACACCAATGTGATTGTGTTGGCAAAAGTTAGTGTTATTTTAGTGTTATTTAACAACCTTAAATAACTTTCGATTCTTTTTGGTATTTATAATGTGACAACACACTGGTGTAAATTTTAACACCCCGGTTTTTTTTTTTGCAGTGTATTGTAAAACAATTGCATAACAAAACTGAATATGACCTTGCAGTCACTCTTTATGTTCTTTCCCCCCGTAAAACCCTGGTTTTTATCGCCTGTGGCTCACATTGACTCAATGGGTCCTAATTATTGTTTTATCTTCAAGGGCCCGATTACACCAAATGCTATAAAGACGCAGCTAATGGCAAGTACAGGCTTAAAATATGGCTAAGCAGCCTTTAGATGATTAGCAAGTGATGTGCACTTTGTGCTTGTCTGCTTTCTAATTGCTTCCCGATTTGCTTAGTTTGCTTTTCCCTGGACAGCTTCGTTGTAGTTTAGACCCCATTTTGTGTTTTGCTGTCTCCAAGTCGATGTGTTTTTGCAAACGCTTCATAGTTTGTGTATTCTTTTGCAGGAATACGGTGTCACGATCTACCTCCGGCAGCGTTGGTGCGATCCGCGCCTGCGTCACTCTAAAGATATCCCACTACCACCTACGTCACATTACGTGTCTCATTTGTGGCTACCGGACCTAATCATCAGTAATGCCAAGATTGCCGAATTCAAAGATGTGACATTCATGAATCGAGTTGTAGATATCGACCACGATGGAACTGTGCTCTATGTTTCTAGGTCAGAAAAATAACTCCCGTGGGAAAACTAGGACAAATAGACAAACCCTTGTGCTATAGCCTATGTGTTTTTAGAGAAATGAACCATATTGTTTCTAATTTCCAGAAAACTAATTTCCTTAAAATTGAAAGTACAATACAATATTTTATGCACCATAGGCCTAACATGTATTAATGCGAAAATAGAAACATAGTTTTGTTGATATTTTCCAACAAAGAAAATGCAGGCAAGTTGGGACAATGTCACTCTCTATTGAAGTTGATGGCCCGATTTCCACGGAAAAAAAATTCTGAACACATTTTCAAAAACTTAAAAGACACAAACTTTCGCATATGCAACGGGCAGTGCACAAAACACACGTATGCAACATTGTTTGTACGAGGCTGATGGACGTGAGATAAAGTCAGAATCCCAACAATAACTCATTTTTAGTTTTGAAATAACTACCACTTATCAGTGGCTGATTATTTGTTCTTCGTGTAACAAAACATGAACTTATAAAACCAACTATTTAATTATTTTCATAAAAAGGGACCTAGCATTGAGTTTACCTTTAATAGAAGCGACAATAATTGGCTGATTTGCCTAGCCACCGTCACTAAGTAAGACCGTCAAGCATTACCATCTTGCTTTATGATATGACATGGCATTATGATAGAGCATAAGAGCATCCACTCTTATAGAATACGACCCTGAACAGAAACAAATTTGTAATGTAAAATCAACTGACCGAAACTATTTCTGATGAGTGCTTTGTAATCAGAAAAAAACGTTTGTGATAAAGCAAGGCGGATTTAGAACGGGTTATTTAGAACGGTATCATGAATGTTGACTCTGCGATGTCATGATGCTTGATATAGCCTTACTATAAAGGCCCTTTTCGAAACCAGGGCTTGCCGTCAGTAATTTTAGAAAAGGTGCGCTTTCCTTAAGGGGGTCTCAAGCGGGTGAACGGAGCCCAAGCCCAACACAGGCTGTGGTTTCGAAAAGGCCTCTTACGTGACGGTTGTCGAATCGGGTATACAATGACATTCTGGCATTATTCTTGTTTTTCTCCATGAACTTTACAGAATTGGTTTGCAGCTGTCATGTTCCATGGACTTCCATCGCTTCCCCTTAGACGGCCAAGCGTGTGAGATAGAAATGGAAAGTTGTTAGTTCATTTCTTCACATCAATATTATAACTTCAGAGATTGTTTGTATAGAGAGAAAAAAATAAACCGTGAAATTCTGTTTTAGATCTGATGTAAAAATAGTATTCATTGTTATGACCTCGTCAACCAAAACCCTCGTCCCATCCAGCCCTTAACAAAACATCCTTTTAATAAATTGTAACCCTTTGTTTTCATACCGAGATATAATCAAAGAGTTGGGAAATTGCATCTTGTCGATGATTGAATTGCATGTTTATACGAGCTTAAAGATGCTTAGGTCTGTTTCGGCCGATTTGACCACCCCCCCCCCCCCAAAAAAAAATAATAAAAATAAAAATAAATCTTCGTCATAGATTCGAGAAAGTTAAGCTTCCATTTCAGGTATTACACCAAAAACAAAGTCCGCCAATGATAGGCACACTGTAAGTGTTTGTATAAAATTCGTTCAGAGAAAAAAAAAACTTAAATAAAAACTCTTAAGTTGAAAATCAGGCCATCAGTATGCACAAAAGCAAACATTCTGGTTCAAGTCTCGAAGGAAAATGTCACTGTGTATTACTGAGCCGATATTTTCTGTACAGGCAAGGTCTAGATTGTTAATCACTGTTCACAAGATAAGAACACATGTAGCTAATTACAGACGCTCGCTGGACACCATGCACAAATATGAAATGCTATGCCTATCTGTCAAGTTCAGTTGTCAGACACGGTCATGTCTGATTTCTAATTAGTTGCTAATTGCAAATTATACTCATAATTATGCCAGTATGAGTGTGTTCATGTCTGATAAGACAGGGGAAAATCTGCATAAGAATTAACGCAGTCACCCAGTTTCGTCTTTTGTTTTACTACTCTGCAGGAGTAATTATTTATAGGTATAGGTTTTTAGGTATTCGGTTTTCAGTAAAATATTAAATAAATAAATATAAACGCTGGAAAACGGATAATCAAACTTGTGAATTTCAATGTTCTTATTATGTTTTTATTTTTGTTGCATATAGTTGAATATACAGTCTCTGATCTGACCTACCGGTGGGATATACAGATGCCAATTGAGTACCATGAAAACCATTTGAAACTACCGCAGTATGATCTGAAAGGAGGCAACATACACAATTGCTCAAGGACACTGCGCACAGGTAAGTTATCCAAGAAATCCCCTATCATGTTACGGATTCACACTCTGTTATAATGGACAGTAGTAAAGACGGATCGTGAATCCATAATAGGGCTTGCGAATCCGTAACTAAGGATTGCGAATCCGTAATGACGGATTGGAGATTTACTATTTATTGAAAAAGCAACATCGACCGCTTAGCTAAGATAAGAAAAACACGTACTATTGTGTCAAATTAATATCCCATGATATTGCACATGAGGCAACAATGCAACATTGGGATTTGATACAAATTTCTTTGCGAACCGTGTTCTCTTTATCTTCAGGCAATTTCTCTTGTATCGGCATTAAACTGATTTTCGGACGTAAAATTGGATACTACATTCTGCAGACTTACACCCCGAGTATTCTGATGGTTGTTATGTCATGGGTATCTTTCTGGATTGAGATTAAGGGGTCCCCAGCCCGTGTGGCTTTGGGCGTGACAACTGTGCTCACCATGATTACCACAACCAACGGAGTTCGGCAAAATCTACCCCCAGTTTCTTATGTAAAGGTAAGAATATCATTATACACATCATTTTTAAAATCTATGTTCGTCGTATGGTTTTCTTGTTTCGAACCCAGAGCACAGGTACCCTTTCAATTATTTATATGAGATGACACCATCTATTGGGACAAGTCTTTCTTTTCAATCTACAGATGAATACATTAAAAAAAATGATTTTTAAGTTATGGATTATATACTAATGGAAGACAAAACACAATTCGTTCATGTGTGCAGTTAGATAAACATTACATAGCTCTAATTGATTCACTTGCTATTATTGAGTATACTAATTAATGAACTGTGTGCCCATCGTGAATAATTGACAAGAGGTTCTGAACATAATTATGGATATACATTTGACGGGTCAAAAATGGCACACACCATCAAATAACAACTGCTTGTAATGAGAGCAACGACCGTTGGATTGGCGCCTTGTAAATTTAACGATTGATTGATCGATTGACTGATTAATCGATCTTTTGTCTGTTTATTACTAGGCAATCGACGTATGGTTCTCCGTTTGTCTCATGTTCGTCGTAGGAGCCCTACTAGAGTTTGCGTTAGTTCACTACATTGCTAGCCATAAACCAATCAAATACAATATCAAACACAAACTCAGTTCATTTAAGGTATGTACTATTGATTATATTTTTTGTATGCATCGGAATAAACTTTTGTCAAATTTATAAGGTTTCTAAAATTTGAAAGAATATCTATATTTACTCTATCAATGTGTCACAGTTAGGTTTTCTTCTGATGGGGTAATTGGCGTACACCAATTTATTCCGTACCACAAAGAAACTGAATCTAAATTGCCCTTGAACTACAGGAGAAACTGCTCCTATTAAGGTTTTCGCTTGTCACGTTAGCTCGGTCTTGTCTTTTTGACGGCGGCTAGGTTGATGGTATAAACTGACAATAAGTAGAAACAAATGACCAAATAAGGAATAGGTAACTAACTCAAAAGCGAACTGACAATAAGTAGAAACATGACCAAAATAACGAATAGGTAACTATAAATTCATAAAGCGAACTGACAATAAGTAGAAACGTGACCAAAATAACGAATAGGTAACTCATTTTAACAGCGAAGACAGACCAAAGATGCTGTTCGACCGCCAGCTCAAGATGCACAACCGACGAGGACACACGATGATCGTAAGAGCTGCGTCATCCTTACCATTGAGGAAAAGGTGACGCGTGGCAAACGAGCCCTCAATGGAATGACATCACAGGATAGGCAGCATGACGTCGTTATGCAGGATACAAATACAGTGGCCCGCGAAAGGGAGGAAGGTGAAGACAAAGGGGTGTATGTTAACCACGCCCTTTTTGAGATGGATTCACTGGGCGATCAGCGCCAGGTAATAGTTTTTAAGAGACACCGGGACAAAAACTGTTAGAAATATGATCTTATTTATAAACATGTGGTTTGACAGCAATTCCTTTGATGTTCATTCTCGTTAGACAAACCTAAAGGAAAACTAAGGAAGGATTTTGATGTTTTCAAGATCCAACAGAATCATTTTCAACCAGTATGGTTTGTTTGTATTTTATAATAAAAATTTTCTTTGCAATATTTTTTTAAACTACAGACAAACACGAGTATCACGATCATTCTAAACACTCCCGGGTCAGCATTGGTCTGAGTCCATTCCTGGGTCAGTATGACCCAAAACTGTGTCAAACTGACGCAGATTCCGAGTTTAAAATCCAAAATTTTAACCAGTTTTCGGGCCAGCCTGACCCAGTAATTCATCCCAGTAAACTTTAGAGTGTCCTGGTATGTTATTGTTTTGTTTCGGTTCCTCTTTCAGGTAACAGTTAACGGCGAGCATCTGAGTCCATCATCGCGAGTACTGAGTGTGAGCGGTAATTGCAGCGCGGACACCAGGAAGAAACCGTACCAGGAGGTAGGCCGCAAGATTGACAAATTCTGCCGGTGGGCTTTCCCGCTCGCCTTTGCTATTTTCAATTTTGGTTACTGGATTGGCTACTCGCAAGAAATAGAAATACCAGACTACCCTCCCCGGGAAATCGACGAGTTCTAACTCCAGTTTTCGAGAGGCTTATAAAATTATACAAGCAATGTTTCCAAAACGCGGCGTTTTTGAAATGGGAAGCTCGATACATAATGAGATTTATGAAACTGGTTACTGTTTAGAATAATTATCAGGCAGTTATAAAATTCTACAGTTCACAGTTAACGACTAGCGATGTGGCGTTAACTATTTTAAAGAGGAAGCTTACATTATAATAATAATAAGTTTATAGCAGAGCAGTTTTTATTTAATGGTCTCACAGATTTTAAAGGGACACGTTGCCTTGGATCGGGCGAGTTGGTCTATGAAAAGCGTTTGAAACCGTTTGTTATGAAATGCATATGGTTAGAATGATGTTTTAAAAGTAGAATACAATGATCCACACAAATAAACCTCGAAAAAAATGCATGGTCACCACGCAATTTCGAGGTTTATTTGTATCGGGAAAGTTTCCTTTTACATCGTGAACTAAATAAACACGGCACGCCATTTTGTGGAGTCATGGCGGACCGTGTTAGTTCGCAAAGTAAAACCACGCAATTTGGAGGCTTATTTGTGTGGATCATTGTATTCTACTTTTAAAACATCATTCTAACCCTATGCATTTTATAACAAACGGTTACAAACGCTTTTCATAGACCAACTCGCCCGATCCAAGGCAACGTGTCCCTTTATGTGTGAGTGTGTGTGTTGTTTGGTGTTTCAAGAAGAGCTAAACTGTTTTTAACATGTCTGTATTTTTGTCAATAATAATCCCAAATTCATAAACAAATTTACACAGCTCCAAGTGTGATTAATTTCATCAACACACACTTGAATCTGGTTAAAGAGTAAGATTGCCAAACGGCTTGAAGGAACCATGCGCATGAGGTCTTGGATCAAAATTTCTGTAAAGTTATTGAGCAACATGACCGTTGTTTCCCCTTTAAGTTCCCGCAAGAAATAACCATAAAATAATAACTGGAGTTTTTTTGATGACACTGTCACTAAATTCTCTTTCAGGGAGACCGTCTCAGTTATTATAAAGGCCAAGCAATGCTGCTGTTGTTCCTTACGTTGTACATATACAAGCTACAATCAGCAACAGAACTATAGGGGAACAAATTTGTGTTGCACAAGGGGTGCATCATTTTGTCTTAGGGTGGGGTATACGGTATTTGAATATAAAATAGTTGACACTAATTTCTTGTATCGGGCTTTAATTGCAGAAATGCTCGCTCCAAAAGTATTTTTATATATAGGCCTACTCCCGACAGCTCATAAACGAAACGTGTATGAAATTATTGACTATACTTATTATTATCTAATGAATAGGGTTTTTATTTTTGACTACTTATAACTTAAAACCGCTGGGGCATTTCCAATTAAGGAAAAAATACTTAATTTTGAACAGTTTGCTCTTTAAAATCTAACTTAATAATAGAGAAAGGTTTCCCCCCAATTTGACCTAGTATCGGTATTTGTCAATGACAATACCAAGTCAAACTACTTGTCATTACATTACCAGCTGCAGCTACAATATTTGTCGTGATATAAATTTCAAAAACTGAGTAAGATTTGCTTGAAGGAAATAGTTTGCTTAATTAACGTCTTGCGATTTCAAAAAATACAAAAATATTAAATATTGTTACGTTCTTGGCGAATTATTCTTTATATACTTTATGAATTTTAGGAACAAGAACAAAGTCAGGTTTTTGGTTGAACATTGAATAGTTAATTGTTTTTGTGCTAACAATCTAAATATTGTTAGAGTAAGCACAATAATAGTATTGATTAATAATAAATAAATGCGTTGAGGGCGCAAGACGTGCTTCAACATCGCTCCTGTTTATTTTGGTGAAATTTAGATTTTATCAGTTGTTTTTGCCATCGAGTGACAGAGACACTTCTTTTTCTAAGTTGGGTAGGTAACATACATCAAATCCTGAGTAGCAGTTTGCACAACAATTGTGATTCTGAGGCCTTTTGGCTTCAGAATTTCTGAGAAAGGCCGGGAAGGCGGCCATTTTGCACGATGGGTCAGCTCAATAGGCCCAACACTGTGAGGTTTAACACAAGATTCATGGAAAGCCACGTCACGCCTGAAGAAATCCATTCAGCTGTAAAGAAAGAGCTCCATACAGTCGCAACACTGAAATGCATTGCTGAATTGGAAAATGGTTGGTTTAATGTGTCTTTTGACAATGAGAATGACTGCGTCCAAATTTCCAATAGAGGCATGATCCTTCAGAAGCTTCTGATACAATGTGAAAGGGCAAATGTACAGAACAGCGCTGTGATCTATATCAAGGTTCCGTACGAGATGAGCGACCAGATAGTACTCAATGCTATCTCACCGTATGGCACAGTGGCCAACATCAGGAGACAACACCACTTTTTCAACAAAGATATAGAGACTGGTGTCCGAAGCTGCCTGGTAAAGAACTTGAAGAAAGCCATACCAAGCTATGTGAAAGTCGGCGGTTTTACTCTACCAGTCCGATATAGAGGACAGCAAAGAACATGCAAGCTATGTGAAGAACCCGGCCATCTTGCAAGAGACTGTCCAGTAAGAGGGAGATGTTTCGTTTGCGGGAGTTACAACCACCGGGCAAACTGGCATGAATCCAATGACAGGTATAATAATGCAACTGATGAGTCTGATCAAGAAGACAACCGCAGCGGAGAAAGCACTCAGGTCATATTTGTACCCAGGGAAAGACCAATAAACACGCACCACGAACTCAATAATGACGAGGAAGCAGAAATAGCAGACACAACTACCACTGAAACCAAAGAAACAACGAACAAGAGAAAGAAACGTATGGGGTTTTGGGATGTGGCTATGAGAGAGGAGAAACGGAAACGAGAGAGGGAGGAGGAGACTAGTGACGACGAACAAGAACAAAGAAAACTACCCCGAGATGAAAAGGGTGAAAGCGAAATGGGCTCAGACATGGAGATGGTCTCAGACATGGAAATGGCAAACGAAGAAAGACAACCCCGGGAGAAACGAGACCAGATTTCACAAAATAAACCGGACAAACACCACCGAAAGAGACTCAACCAGCAACCCAAAGAGGGACTTGATCAAACACCTGACCAGCAAACTGGGGATACAACTGACCAGCAACCCAGAAAGACAACTGATCAGCGACTCAGAGACAATGCCGACAAGCGACCCAGAGACACTGCTGACCATCGACCTAGAGAAACTACCGATCAGCGACCCAGAGACAATAACGACCAGCAACCCAGAGACACGGCCGATCAGCGACCCAGAGACGCCGACCGTCAACCCAGAGATACTACCGATCAGGAACCCAGAGACACTACTGATCGTGGACCCAGAGACACTGCCGACCATCGACCCAGAGATATTACCGATCAGGAACCCAGAGATACTACCAATCAGCGACCCAGAGACACTGCCGACCAGCGACCCAGAGATACTACCGATCAGCGACCCAGAGATAATACCGATCAGCAACCCAGAGACACTACCAATCAGAGGCCAAGAGAAACTGCCGACCAGCGACCCAGAGATACTGCCGACCGTCAACCCAGAGATACTACCGATCAGCGACCCAGAAACACTACTGATCAGCGACCAAGAGACACTACTGATCAGCGACTAAGAGATACTGCCGACCGTCAACCCAGAGACACTACCGATCAGCGACCCAGAGACACTACCGATCAGCGACCCAGAGACACTACTGATCAGCGACCCAGAGACACTACTGATCAGCGACCAAGAGACACTGCCGACCATCGACCCAGAGATACTACCGATCAGGAACCCAGTGAGGACCCCGACCAACGACCCGAAAAGACACCCAATCGACGACGTTGGGAAACAGTAAAACGATCAACTCGGGAAACTCCTGCGCATCGACCTCGGGAGACACCCGAACAGATATCTCAGCCGCAGCGAGACAAGCCTGAAGACAGTGAAGAGGGTGAGTTTGTCACATATACTAGAGGAGGGGTGCGTAGACTAAGAAAAAAGAGAACATCATGGCCTCACAAGGACGGCGAAGAAGCAAGAGACAGTCAAACAAATATGCCTAGCCAAACAAGTCATCGTGGTAGAGGGAGAGGTAAAAATACCTGTGCCTAGTTTTGTATTCCCTTCATGCTAATATTATGGTTAATTTGTTTCTACTCTGTGTCCTTATGCTGAGAATAGTAACCCTTAATGTTAACGGTCTCCGAAATAATGAAAAACGGGAAATCCTCTTCAACCATTTGCATAGAGAAAAATATGACATAATTTGTCTTCAGGAAACTCATAGCGATACCACAGATGAAAGTTACTGGAAGAAACAGTGGGGAGGAGATATCCTTTTTAGTCATGGGAAAAGAGATTCGAGGGGGGTAGCCATTCTAGCATCCGATCGGAGTGGAATTAAATTGACCAATCCCGACAATGATACAGACGGGAGAGTTGTCACGTGTAACTTTTCCTGGAAGGGAATCCTTTTAGAAATTGTATGCATTTATGCTCCTAACGAAATGTATGCTAGAAGTGCCTTTTTCAAGAATATTTCTAAGTATTTATTCGAGGGAACTAATTGGATCGTAGCGGGGGATTTTAATTGTCAAATTGACTTAGGGGTCGGAAAAGACAAGAGTGTCTCAGAATTTACCAAAATCATATACAATCACGATATGGTGGATACTTGGAAAACCTTGTACCCAAAAGAACAAGGTTATACTTTTTTCCACAAAGGCTTGAAAAAGAGTAGCAGAATTGATTATATGTTAATCTCTCGTTCCTTATATCCTTACTTGTCTTATGCCAATGTAAGCTCCCTGGGCCTGACTGATCATTTCGCTGTTATTTGTAGATTTGAAAAAAGTGAAATTACTCGTGGTCCAGGGAGATGGATTTGTGATAACAACCTTTTGAAAGATGACAAATGTATTGAAAGAATTGTAAATTTTTGGACTTATTGGAAAACCCAAAAAGAAAACCATGAAAACCTTTTGACTTGGTGGGATTACGGGAAGGGGCAACTTAAAGATATTATCAAAACCTACGGATCTGAAATGTACAATAAGGAAAAGAATTACAAAAATCGCCTCCAAAAAGATCTCACTAAGCAACTGAATTCAATTCATCCCAATTTGCACATCATTGAAGAAATTGAACAAAAAGTTAGAGCCTTTAAGTTAAAAGACTTGGAAAAATCTAGGTTGAAATCTCATATTGATAAAATAGATGGTGAAAGACCGAACCTTTTTTTTCGTTTTTCCGAACGTCAAATGTTCAACAACAATGTTATTAATGGTTTAGTTGACGCTAAGGGCAAGTTCTTTGAAGGCTCTACTTCTGTGTGTCAATGTGTAAATTCTTTTTACAGAACCCTTTACACTAGTGATGTTATAGATGATGAGAAATATGAAGATATTTTAAATAGTGTTGATAGTTTTCCTTTCAAAGAAAACGTCAAAGACGACTTAAGCGGTGACTTCAATGAAAATGAAATTTTGAATGCAGTTAACCAGATGAGTAGAGAAAAATCACCTGGTTTAGATGGCCTAACTGCTGAATTCTATAAAATGTTTTGGCACCTGTTGAAAGATGATTTTAAAGATGTTGTTAATGAATGCAAGAGGAAGGGAAGTCTTCCTTTTTCTATGAATAATGCCATTATCCGTCTTATTTTTAAAAATAAGGGGGAGAGAAATAATCTGAAAAATTGGCGTCCAATTAGCCTGCTAAATGTAGATTACAAGATAATTTCCAAAGCTGTCACCAATCGTCTTCAAAAAATCATGCCTTTTATTATTGGGGAAGATCAATCTTGTGGAGTCAAGGGAAGGAATATTCAACATAACCTGATGGTCCTTAGAGATAGCATTTATTATATCAATAATGAAAACAAACAGGGTGCTTTACTTTGCATTGACCAGGAAAAAGCTTTCGACAGAATTGAATGGAAATACTTGTTTGGTATAATGGACAAAATGGGCATTCCCCAAAGTCTTATTAATTGGGTAAAAATTTTGTACAGTAACCCTTTTAGTAGTGTGTTAGTTAATCAATTTATTACCGAACCATTTTGTGTTACACGAGGAATTAGACAAGGTTGTCCTCTATCCCCTTTGTTATATTCGATTTGCGCCGAGGGGTTAGCTTGCTTAATAAGACAAAATAATGGTATTAAAGGTCTCTCTCTACCTTATAGTGACAAGTCTCTTAAACTGGTTCAGCATGCTGATGACACCACTATTTTTATCACTGAAGAAAACGATTTCAATGTTCTCGGGAATATTATTGACACTTATGGTAAAGGCTCGGGATCCAAAGTGAATTTTCTAAAATCTCAAGGCCTTTGGCTTGGCACTTGGAAAAATAGAAAAGACAAACCTGGATCTTTTACCTGGGTTAACGATCATCTGAAAATTCTTGGTATATTTTTTGGTAATGACGACAACACAGACAGAAATTGGGCTCCTCGCATTGGTAAAATAGAAACTGTCTTAAATAAATGGAAACTTAGAGATCTTACCCTGAAAGGAAAGTCTTTAGTTTGTAATTGCTTAATAGGATCAGGTTTGTCTTACTATGGTTCTGTTCTATCATGCCCTCAAGAATATATTAATCAGATGGAACGAATTAAATGGTGCTTTTATTGGGATGGAAAAATTGACAAAATCAAGCGTAGTACTATGTGTAGCCCTACAGAGAAAGGCGGTACTGGTGTTATAGACATTAAACTTAAACTTCAAGCTCATAAAATGAATGTTTTGAGCAACTTTAGAAAAAGTACTGGTAAATGGAAATGCCTTTTTGAATATTGTCTCTTTAAAGCAAGTGGTGAAAACAGTCTCGGTTGGCTTATCTTAACTTGCCCAAAGTCAGTCGCTCCCGTAACTCAACCCTTTTATAGGGCTATCATTAATGGCATTAAACAATCAAATGTGAACGTCCGTCATAATTTTAGTTGTTTTAATGAAACTTGTAATTTGCCATTATGGAATAACACCATCATCACTGACAACAATCAGAAGGTTTTAGATAGTTCTATATTGAGATCACAGGGCATCCTCTGTCTTAAACAGATTATTGAAGATAGTCGGATTATTTCCTTTAATAGATTAGCCACTAAGTGTGATATTTTGCCCATTAATGCTGGTCGCATTGTAGCGGGTTTAAAAAGAAACATTAAAGCGGAGTATGTCAGTGAAACGAGGGAAGGCCCCCCGAATCACTTTCTTAGTAGCATTAACTTTGAGGACAAAGGTAATGACATATCCTTAAATTTAGACAAAATGAATGTCAAAACGTTTTACAGGAAATTTATTGAAAACCGATACAATCCACCTGGTGTTGAGACAATTTGGAATAATTACTTCTTTGCTGAGACTCTTAATTGGAACAATGTATGGAACAATGGGGGGTGTACAATTTTAAACTCTGAGGAAAAAGATTTATGGTTCAAACTGAAACACAAAATTCTTCCCACTGAGGACAAACTTAAGAACTACGGTATAACCCAAGATGACAATTGTCCTCTGTGTAAAGTTAGTATTGAAACTATTGAGCACCTGTTTATAAACTGTAGCGAACACGCAGATGCTTGGTTGTTTGTTGAAAGTCTTGTGCGTAAATGTACCAATAATGGCACATTCTGTTTAAATGATATCAATAGAATTTTGGGAGTAGGAGTTGAAGATAATTTGTGTATTTTTTTGGTAGCACGTTTACACAGAATTATATGGAAGGTTAGATGTAAAGCAGCCTATGAAGGAAACAACAACTGTAACATATTGATGTCATACAAAGCTAGCCTTCGTAAATTTCTGTCCTTTGAAAGGAAAAGATTAGAGGACAACATTTTCAATATTTTATATTGTCGCAATAGTGTTCTTTGTTGTGTTCAAGATGATCACTTACGATTTTGTTTCTAGATTCATTGTAGAACCTGTTAGTTCATTGTTTCATGTTCGCTATCTTCTTTTTTATATGCACTATTTTTAACCGCCTAATTGTAAATATCATAAATTGTTGTTAATTTGTTTCTTGTTCAAGTAAAATTGTATTTCTGTTATTAATGTGAGGAATGAAATAAATGGGGCTGTATAGCTCCACTTTAACGAAAAAAAAAAAAAAATAGTATTGATTAAATTGCCTAAAATATTAGTTAAAAGCACATTTTAAACAAAAGATCTATGAAAAATGTTTTTTTTTTTAAATCGTTATCAACCCTACGTTTTTTTTATATATATTTATTTTTGATGTATTTTGTTTCCGTTTGTGCATTTTGGTACTCACATTAGTACACACAAACTGAGAAGTTTAATCGGCATCCCCCTTTTCTGAATTTCGATGGTGTGCACAACATCGATGACTGAGGTTGAAAAAAACCAAAAAACCAAAACCCCGAACGTTCACATAATAATTTGCACTGAAATTCCTCGTATAAACATTGTCATGGTGTAAAAGTTCACTTTAAATATTTGTTATCAAATAATAAACCACAAGGGAAACTGACTGGGTAAAATTTTTTGTAAAATGATTTTGGGTTGAACAAAGAAAAATTGACTAGAGCGGGATATTTATTTTTGCATGAAATGTTATGGTTTTTGAGGTTTAATAAACAGTAAAAACATATAAGATTTTCCCCAATTTTGTCTCGTGACACCAATGACCGTACAGCAAGCTTAAACTTTCACAGGCTTGTTGTTTCATTTATGTTGGGTCACATAAAGTGCGGATACTGGTCTTTGATAATTACCAATGCTGCCAGCATGCTTTAAAGGAAAAAATATACACTGTTTTTTATGTACAGAAAGTAAATAAAAATACTCTCACGACTATTAACCCCCTTTTTAATATAATTCATTTGTCTGGGAAAACAAGAAAGATTCACCGGCACAAATCAAGTTAAAGAACAGGGATTATTGGAGCTCAAACATGGTAATTTTCTCTCTATATACAATACATGGTATATTTAGGCAAAGCATGCACAGCACGTATTCAACCATAAAGTAAACTAAGTCTGCAGAAATTGTGTTAAAATATTGTCAGCATTACATCGGATTACATCAGACTTGTATTGTAATACAATCTCAAAAATGTTGCCATTCAATGTACATTGTTCAACACAAACCAAAAAATGTTGACAGCCATTCAACCCTCATCACAAAAGATACTGACTTTTCCAAGTGATGAGGAGAACCGCTATTATAATGTAAAGCTTCTAAATGACTATATATGCTAATTAAAAAGGTCATTCAAAAGAACAGGTGATTGGCATTCCAGTCGAGAAATACGCAGGAATTGCTTGATGGGGATTGGTTTATGCATAGAGCTCTATGGTTTATGGTTTTGAGTAGACCAACCTACCACGACGGGACTGTGGCTGATCATCCATAGATCGAAACAGAGACCAGAATGATATCTACCGCATGTTCGTATATTTACAGTGTCAAAATAACTCATTCCTAAAGATGAGTAAAATCATGACAAAGGAAGACCTAGTAGGCCTATGTGTTATTTCATTTAGCCATTGCATGTGGAATATTTGGATCTGGATATCTGAAAAGTAAAATCTGCACTCACCAAATGAATTTTCATACGGTCTTGCTGTTTAATGTATCTTTCCAATATCACATGGACGTCAAGCTCTTGGCACAGCTCTGTATTGTCAACAAAGGTTTTGAACAATATGTTGGGTCAAAGTAGTGCATCAGACGGTTCAGCCTCATAACATAATTTTACCGTTTTATGAGTGGAAGAAAAGAAGAGCTTTACATTTAGTCATGACATCTTCATAAGCATCAAACATACTTTGTTGGGTATGGCCCTATGTTGTAAAATATTGCATCAATTATAGTTCATGTCAACGGACAGTTATACGGTTTCGTGAGTGGAAGAACGCCCTTGAGCAAACATAGTTTTATTCATGAATGTGAATTCATAAACACCTCAAATTAGTTGGATTTTTATGGTAAAACTGCTTATAGTTGTGACAGCTTTGTTTACACTTAACATGCATAATGTTATTGTCTGGATACTCATACGTTGCTTCCGTTCACAATTTGACCAGCCAGATCTTTGTTCAGTACTTACAAGATTATGTTAACCGAAGGCCCCCGTGGTGGTAATTCGCTGCAGACAACATGAGTTTGTGTCGTTTGAAATTTAGCATGTCCACTCTGCCCGCAGTATGTCCACTACTCCGAGTGAGTTCGTAGTAGGTCTAGAGTTTTACGCAAATTCTCCACATAAAACGTCGTTCGAAGGGACAGAACATCCCACAAAATATCAGCACAGTAATGCTATTCTGTGCTGGTAACAGTTCGGTCCCTTGGGGCTTGTACTACTTTGAAAGCGAACAAAAATGTGCAGAATACCACATTTCTCAACTTGAACAAAATGGAGGTGATTACTATGCAGATGATAGGAGGCAGCGTAGTGATTTAACTCCCTGTGACTAGGTCAAATAATAGTGGTCATCCGCATTCTTTGATTACTTTTTCTAAAGTTATTTAGTTCAAAGTCTTAAAGCTAAAGCAGCCTGAATTCTTGTTATATTAGAACAGATAAACAATTAATGTACTTGTTTATTTTAAATGGTAAATATGAGTTACATCTTTAAAATGCGCAACGCACTATTTTGCGGAAAGCTAAGATAAGCCCAGATTGCGTGACGTATGCAGGAAAGTGCCATTGGTTAAAAGTATCGTCGATTGGCGGCAGGTCTTTTATAGGACGCCAGCAGGATACCAGCAAAATATCTTCATGTGAGAGCTGAGGGTCGTCCTCTTTTTACTTCAGAAAAGCACATGTCTGTGCCTGTATAATGTCCTACGTAGGCCATTGGTCTAAAAATAAGTTTCCAAACTTTCACATTCCTCCATTTCATATGAGTGTTAAAGAGGACCTTGGGCAGGGATGTGAACGTAATTCTTATAAAACCCAGAAAGGGGAGCACATAAATGTATGGACGCATATCCTGTCATACAATAAAAAGGACAAACAGACGTATTTGAAGGCTGTCCAAATATCGTAATATTTATTTAAAACAATCACCATAAGCATTGTGAATGTAGTCTGAATACCTCATAACTTAAACAGAATCATTGATACAATTGAATACTTTAAATCCACTTTAATTCTACGCCCTTGGTAATAGAATTTTAAAACTTGCAATGAATATTTCTCAAGTCAAAAGCTATAAGATAAAAACTGACCCCAAATTCATAGAGCTGCTTAAGCAGAAAATATTGTTTACAAATTTCTGCTCAGCAAAACTATAATCAGGATACCAGTGTACACTTTGTAATATTTTAGCTTGAAAATGTTTTCAGGTAAGCATCATTTTGTTGTGCCTAGCAGCTGTTTATGCTTAAGCGGCTCTATAATGAATTGGGCCTTTGTGTTTACATTCACACAACTGATGATGTACATTATACGAGTACGAGTATTACCGTGAGTAAAGAAGCAACTACTCAGAAGTGCAATACTCACCAGCATAGAGCACTGAATCTGGTTCTGAAAAGTTGTGATAAATGGCAAACAGTGGTTTTGGGAGAGGTGCTTTCACTTTCAAAAGTAAATTGATTTACAAACAAAGTCTGTCAATTTAACGCGTATTTGGGTAGCCAAACAAACTTAAAACTCCGTGGTAAAAACAACATAATGAGCATCCACATTTGAATAAAATCATGATAGAACACATCGGTTCTTATCTTTAAACCTAATGAAACAATAAAAGAATACCCTAACAACTAAATACAACACAGAACAGAAAAAATATATAATTATAAAGTAACTAAAGTTGATTGTCAATGAGCAAATAAATAACTTATTCTTTTTATAAATATATGGCATGACAGTACTTGTTTCAAACTAACATAATCTTAACCCTGTTTAAAATTGTGCATTTGTGAGTGCAAATATTTGTACATGCATGAAAAATAGCAGCATCCTACCTAGGAGATATGAAAATAGTGGCTAAGATGTCCAATAACTACTTATAAAAATTGTGTGTCAGAAGTCCAATAACATTTTTTGTTTCATGCAATATAAAGATGTTCTTGACACAGCAGTCCAATATTTAAATCTGTTAAATGTGAATATAATGACTCATGGTCGTAATACTTAATTTTGTGCAAAGTAAAAAAGAACCAAGTGGTCCAATAGTTCTGACCAATAAAAAGATAGTGAATGACTCAAAAGTCCAATATTTAGATATGTGTAATATGAATATATAGTGACCCACAGGCCAAATACTTTTGTTATAGTTCTGAGCAATATAATAAAGATAATGACTGATTCAGCAGTCCAATATTTAGTTCTATGCAAATAAAAATAGTGACCCACAGGTAGATAGGTTTGTGTACTGATTTTGAGGTCCAAAATGGTCTAAAAGATTTTATGTACAATTGCACTCAATCTCAGAGAGGAATATCAGACACTAAACTTAAAAGAAAAACTATCAAATATTTGGAATTTCATTACACAGAGGTTTGTGTATTTTTAGTTTTTTTTTAGTTTCTCAAACAACAGCAATTGAGAAAATCAATCATTCTAATAAAACTACCCTTTAACTACAAATCATCATTCTTTAAAATAATACAAAATTACAGTTGCAAAAACTGTCACAAAATTACCATCAATACAGACATTCAAAACCAAAAGAGTAAAAAGACACTTGCAAGATTCAAAATTCCAAAACATAACAATACAGAAAAATGGCTACACCTTATTGCACGAAAATTGTTTGTATATAAATTTCAAAAGCTAAAATTAAAGACATTCATCGTAATAAAACTGAAATTGCGACTAATGATTAACCCTAACAATCCCTAACCCTACAAATTCAAACAGGGCAAAGTGTTTAATTTTGTTAGGTTAAGTACAGTGAAGTTAGGATTGGGTGTTTGATTCTGTGGGATTGTGTATCCTTGCTGACAAGTAATGGTGTTGGAATTTGATTGAGTGGGTATGGTGGATGTGTGAAATGTACATGTCTGGCAATGCTCTTTCCTCCCTGGTCTAATGAGATAGTTGTTGGATTATGTTACGTTGGGTACTGTGTGATTTCACTGATCAAATTTTGCACATGCCAAGTGTACACACTCCAACAAAATCAAACAAAAAAGGCCTGTTGGAGTTTGTTAGGTTGTGTATCGTCCCCCTAAGATTGGGTACAGTTCCCATCACATGGTAGTATAAGCTGTTGGAATGTGTTGGGTTAGGGATGGATTCTAGTAAAAACGCATTGGGAGTTAGGGTTAATGTAAAGGCGAATAGCTAAGAACCATTAACTAGAAAGTATGAAAATGATTAATGTAAAGGCGAATAGCTAAGAACCATTAACTAGAAAGTATGAAAATGATTAATGTAAAGGCGAATAGCTAAGAACCATTAACTAGAAAGTATGAAAATGCAGCAAAAGCACAACTAAATTGCACTAAATATTCCTCAGTTTTATAAAATATTTTAGTCTTTCCTCAAATATCAATACAGAGCATGAAGTAATTGAATTTTTCAAAAGTTAGAGAAATCTTTTTGTAAGAAAATGTGATGGATCTTAATACAATGAGTTATACATCGAATGGACGTTCAAATTTTAAAACAAAAAATTCACAACAACTTTTTCAAAATTTATATTATATTATTATTTATGAAGTCATTAATTCTTTACTGTGCTTATTTCATAATCAAAGGCACCTGCAATTGACAATCATGTCAGACTAGTAACTACACCATCCACTTTGGTGAAAAAAGGCGATACAAACTTTAGAGAAAATGCAAAGAAACAATTGCTTTTGCAATGGCTCATTATTGTTTGGTACACAATTAAATAAATTAACCTGTGTTTGTCATTTTAGAAGTCCCTTCCAACAAATATCCCTAATCCCTTCTAAGCTGCACTGTAGACAGAAAAAGTTCACTAACATAGCTTTCAGTTTTTGGCATACGAGGAAAAAATACAACAATCACAGACAAAACAATAACAATCATTCTCCCAAACCCATCCCTTTGCCAAGGGTTGGGCCTGGGTGCAACACAAATACAATTACAGGAAACAGTGCCTGTTGGAACACAATTCACATTCAGAAATGAAGAATGAGTTTCTACAAAATTCTTGATTAAGAGATCCATCAGCCTCTGAAACAGCTTGTGCACAATTCTTTTCTACTTAGAGATAATAAAAGGGGGGCAGGGTTGTGGTCACTGGTCAAGTAATTCGATAAAGGACTGAGCCGAAGTTGAGGTCCTTTATCACACGGCCACGACCCTACAAAGTCTTAAACGGCTGTTTAAGACCAAGTCACCACTCAATTCTCTCATTCATAAATACCCTTCTTGTGAAAAAGCAGAATAATAGTATATGAAAATCTGCAAAACTTGTCTGTCTTGTATAGTTCCAATTCCTGTTATGTCCATAAGGTTCCGCTTCGCACGAGGGTCAAATTGCCTGCGATGCTCACCGTTTGTGCATATGGCCCATGTACTAACAGGTTTTATTTAGTATAGATACATATCGATTGTGTTAAGCACATTACTAGGACCCGCGCAAGCTTGCACGCCAACACTTGTATGGCTATGAGCGTTGAACGCGTGTTACCAAACTGGTCTTAACTCGTTGACTGCCGCCTACGAGTATATTCGTAGTAACAGGTGTAACGGATTCTGCCACTACGAGTATACTCGTAGAGAATGAAAGGCTTTTGTATAGTGAATTGAATACACTGGCATCGCTGAGAACGCAATGAATACGCTTCTGGCAGTGGTGAGGACACATCATCTAAATTTGTATGCTACAACATGTAGACACAAAAAAAAGTACCTATTTGGTGTGCGCGCATGTGCACCACACTTGGATGCTTGACAAATGGGATGCCCCTACGAATTTATGACCGGCAGTCAACGTGTTAAACAACTCCTACTATGTCACAATCTGTGATTTAAGACCGGTGAAACATTACCATGTGATTCAGTTTCAACCAATCAGAATGCATAAACCCTTCAAAGTATAAATAATGTATAAAATGTCTTTTGCTATACCCTAGGGAGCAGAAAGTTGCACTTTGATGTGTACACACACACACGCTTTGGATTTTCCTAATTTTTTCCACTACACTAAACTACAAAAGAAAAAAGTATAGTATCTCATCTCAAATTTGAACATGATAAATTGAGTCTTAGAAAAAGAGAGATCAAATGGACAGATTTATTATAATGGACGGGTTGACAGTGTGGACAGAAGGTCGGTGAGTGGGTGACAAAGCAAGACAGTCAGCTGTGAACAGGCAAGTGACTGCAATGTACAGCAAGTGGTAATAGACTGTCCATTGGATGGAATAGCAATAATGATAACTAAGGGCTTCTTCCAATAATTGGCTTTAGGCTTTGGCTCTAGCGTTCAAGCACCGTGCAGAATGCACACTGCTCCAAAATTGATGACAGAGCCCAAACAGGAGCAACAGTCTGAGCCTAGATTCGGACAGACCCTCAGTAGCGAATAGTTTACAAAATAGACATGTTGGACAGGTGCCCCCCGAATTGAGAGAGGCCAATTTCATAAAGCTGTTATCTTGAAATATATACATTATGCTTAGGAGAGCAGAACAAGTTTCTTAAGCATTTAGTTCATAGCATTAACAATCGCATATATGGCCGTTCACAATGGATTTGCATTGTTGTGTCACTTATC
This sequence comes from Leptasterias polaris, assembly GCA_037783415.1. Lineage (NCBI taxonomy): Eukaryota > Metazoa > Echinodermata > Asteroidea > Forcipulatida > Asteriidae > Leptasterias > Leptasterias polaris. Next base: position 7,264,294 of record JAZGTN010000022.1, read on the forward strand.
TGCTTACAAGAACACTAAGCTTAGGTTGCGTTTTTGATTTGTTTACAGTTAGAAGTGATTGTGAAATAGAAATTTAAGTTTACGACAGGCTCAGGAGGCACAATTCCATGCTTTATGAAATTGGCCTAAAGTTTCAAATATATGTTTTAAAAATGTGATAATACAAAACATTTGCAGACTACCCCTCCTTCACCAAAACTTTGCCATCCACCACAAAAATATAGACAATTTAAAAGTATGCACCAAGCCATCAAAGAAAACTAAAAATATGATAAGCGACCTTTTGATCAATCCGTCTTCTTCTCATCCTCTGACTTTGGTGTCACGGGGGAAATGGGTGTCTCAGGCTCCGAGGGCGACGTCGGAGGGCTACGTATCTTCTCTAAATCGGAGAACACATTAAAGTTTGCAGCTACGTCTGCCATCGCCGGTGGCCACACCCTGCTTGCATCTTGCTTCTTGACTGACGGTTTGGATGTGGCTGGGGTGGGGAGATTATTGGGTTTTTCAATCACCTTCTGAGAGGGCTCCCTTGTGGTTTCTGTAGTTGAGGTCGGTATGGTCGACTCTCTGGACAGGTTTTCTTTGGTCGTCTGCATGGTGGCCTGCTCAAGTTTCTACAAGGAGAATAAATGGAGAAAATGTAAACATCTGAATTTCATAAGCCATTTGGAGATAATTATGGTGGACACATTGTGATGGCACTATTAGGTTTGGGTAAATTTGCCTGCATACACCCAAACCAAACAGTGCACTCCTATGGTGTCTACCATATCTCAAAAAGGCTTATGGATTTCAGGTGCCCCTTAATTTTTTTTTTTTAATGCAGTTTTTTTTTAATGCGGGATATTTTTGGATAAAAATGGTTGAGAAATCATAGTTAAACCAATCATACTACTTTAAAATGGAAGGGCCTCCTCATTTATTTTTCCCGGCAAATTAAAAAATAGATGAGCGAGAGTATAATCCAACATACCTTTACCATGGTATAGACATCATGTTTTTTCAATTCAAATCAATGTATAAGAAATTAGGCAAGAACAGAAGAAATAGTCTAACTCTTTTTAGCATTGCAATCAGCATTAATTGTTGCTATTGGCACACAGGGGACATGACTCGTAGCTGGATCTTGGACTAACCTTGAGAGCTTCTCTGCGGTTGAATTCAAGTTTAGCCATCTCCTTGGAGACCCAGTGTGGAATGTCAGGAATAGCGTACGCTATAGCAAACTTGATGGCAATAATGATGTGCTGCAATTAGAATGAAACTGGTTCAATTCAATTTACATTTATTTCCATACTGTCATAAACAAAGTGATACAGTATACAAGGTAATGATGAACAGAATCGACTGAGTTATTATAGGCTTGAAAAAGCAAAGATAACAACAACAATGCTTAATTAACTAGAATGAAAAGAAAGTTATATGTTTTAGGAAAGGAACAACTGATCATGATGAACCTTGCAAAGCAGTCAATGGTAAGGTTAGTCAGTCAATGGTAAGGTTAGTCAGTCAATGGTAAGGTTAATCAGTCAAGGAGCTGTTAGATATACTTATTGTATTCCATCACAGACAACAACAGTACTGCGCACTACCAACTGAGCTATCTAGCCGGCAGTAATACAGGTTGTAAGCTTTCTGACTGGCACCTCCACCAAAGATATTGACAAAATAGGGAGACTGCCAACATTAGGGCTAAGGTCAGAATGCCGGCACGTTAATCCGGAGGTCGCAGGTTCAAGTCCAGGCCTAGTCAACCCAAAATTAAAAAAATTGATAGACAGTTGCTACAATGAACAGGGATTAATTAATGGACTTTTCAATTAACATACCTCCAAAAACACAACGACAAGAATAACACCAGCTGTAGATAACCATGGAAAGGCCCTTCCAACTTGCCCTGTTGTACCCAGCAAGGCACAGTTGACTAGCACACCTATGACTCCCATCACTTCCATCGCATCCTGTTAACAAGAAACAACATCAAGTTAGCCTTTTGTTCAAATAAAAATTGTACTCCATTGCACAGCAATCATAAAGCAAATGCTTTATTTATGGAAACAGACAGACTCAACTGGGCCACTGGATTTGGTCTGTAGTTTGACAATTCCAAAACAAGGTCTGAAGCATTGACTACCATGCTTGACTAAAAAAAACTCAGTTCTTAAAAAGCGTTTTATCCACAGGCTCATGATTTTTTACTGGCAGGCACGCCAAGTTTTTGAATTATGAGAGACATTTCTGTAAACACTTTGTAAGAGTTTACAAGGTGCTGCAACCAGCAGCAACTGCCAGAAACACCAGGGCAAACCCCTCCATTAACGATAGGTGTATCAGTTCTTTTACAACCTTCACACAATACAAGGGCCCTACGGCTTTATGTCCCCTCCGATGTATGAAGCAACATTAGTTAAGTGCCTTGCTTAAGGATCCAAATGTCAAGACCGGGACTCAAACCCACACTCTACTGATCAGAAATGCCAGAGCTTGTGTCAAGTACACTTAACCGCTTGGCCACAACACGCCAACAGACATGACAAAAGTAAAGTAAACACACCTGCCATGTGCCAATATTCTCCACCCGTTGGCTGAAAGGTCTCTGCATACTGGAGCATAACTTGAAGGCATCGCTGCGTATCTCAATGACATTGTTGACCAGAGCACAGACGGCAGCCAGAGGGAATGCAGATGAAAAGAGGATGACGTAACCAAATTGGATAAACATCTCAAGGTAGTCCTCAAATGTGTCCTGAAACACAAGTATGAAAACCAATGAAATGGATGAAATAATATTCCAATGTCTGATAAGTAAACTTGCAGGTACAACCACGTGAAAATCGGTGTAAATCTGTGTTGGCTCTGAGAAGAGCCAATGTGGTCTCGATGTTTTAAACAGTATACTCTGCTTGTCTTCAGAAGAAAACTGGACTGCTGATGATGTTGAGCCTTAAGTAAAGAAGGGCTGGATGGATGCACCGCCCAAATGTGCATCCCTCCACCCCTACTTAAGCCTTAACATTAACTGCAGTCCAGCATTCTCCTGAAGATGAGCAGATTATACTATAGGAAATGTCAAGACCACAATGGCTCTTTTCAGGACCAACACTCCTCCTAAAAAGAGATTTACACATGGTTGGACCGCAAGTATACCTCTCTACTACCCACACCATGGCTTCCAACACCGCTTATGTGATAGCCAGTTTAAATTTTGCTGCATGTTGATACAGCCCTCAAGCTAATCACACACTTCTTCAATGGAGACACATCCACTGGAACTTATCAAAGACAATCCTCACCTCATAGGTCTTCATGGAGCTTTCTACCTCTGCCTGAGTAAGTGTAAACTTTTCATTAGATTCCTTACTATGGTATAACTCCCTTTGCTCAGGGGATGCATCTGTGGGTTAATCAAATGTAAAGAAAAACTTCAGAACTAAAAAACACAATCTTTCAAGACACAATCAAAATGAGAGATGGCTTAACAGAGGAGAAGGTCTGTGCCACAACTTGGCTTGGGCCTACAGTTCAGCTATCAAGAAGATTCCTTGACGTGTTCATGGTTCATTGACGGGTCATCAACCTTTTGCTGCCACAAAATCAGTCTGCCTGATGATGTGGCCGGGATATGACGTGAAACTGTCATCATAATTAAGTAGTAAGTCCAGCTGACTTGATTAAAGAATTCATATAATTGTTCTAATACCTGGATGATGGAGAACATTCATAAATATATCTATTTAAAGAGGCACAAAATCTGTCAAAACACTCTTCTGTGTTAGTACTCTCTGAACCACTGTAAACAATTTAGCAAGTTCAGGCAGCTTCCCACCTGGATTGTCATCCTTGTCCGAAACTGGTTCTTCTTCCTCTCTGGGTTCGGCCTTTGTTGTCTTGGCTACCTCCTCCGTGCCGTCATCCATGTTCACAGTCTCCTCCACAAGCTTATAAGTCATCTGATACACCTTCAGTTTCTCCAAGACATAAGGCAAGATGGACTCCTTCAGATTACCAATCAACTGTTTGGTTATAATGGTTGTTGCGAGTGTCTGGAAAAATAAAAAAAATTAAGAATCAATAAATAAATAAATATGTGGTGCTTTCTGGCCTTAAGCTCTAATGGTTGAGTCATCAGAGTGTGGGTTAGATTCCCATTCTTGAGCAAGGCACTTAACCATAAGTTTTTCTCTTAACCCAGGTGTATAAATTGGAACCTGAGAGGGCTGAGACAGTTTTGTGTTTGATTAACCCTTTAGCGCTAATTAAAGCAGCTTGGGGTTGGATGCTCCCCAAGGAGTTGGGAAAGTAAGAAGAATGATAATAATAATAATAATAATAATAATAATAATAACTAGTTCTTATATAGCGCATTTCACAATAACGTCTCAATGCGCTTTACACTAGTACCCTGGTCATTGGGCCAATAACATTCCTTTAATCTTTCTCAGCTCCCTGGGGAGTATACAGCCCGGGCTGCCGTGATGGCGCTCCGAAGGCTTTTTCAAACACAATATCAACCTCTACCCTTGCAGGTACCCATTTATACCCCTGGGTGAAGAGAAGCAATTATAGCAAAGTGTCTTGCTCAAGGACACAAGTGTCATGACCGGGACTCGAACCCACACCCCGATGACTAAACCACCAGAACTTGAATCCGTGCTCTTAACCACTCGGCCATGACACCCCATGATCTGACAGTTTAACGGATGAACAGGGATAATAATGTTGTAAAGCGACTTGATCTAGCTGCTAGATAGCTGGGCCTTGGTGTTTACTAGTTCAGGCTTGTAACTTAACTACTCTTAAAATGCCAAATGGATTTACCTGTTTAAGCCTCTTCATGTCTTTAAGATAAAATGCAATGTAGAATAAGGCCAGGAAATTATTAATAAACTGCACCTGCAACAAAAGATAAAATCACCGAAAATTCAAAATACAGAAATCACAATTAAGTAAAATACAAATCACAATGTAATGTCAGCTTTCAAAAACAGTATTTCAGTATTTTTTTGTCTCAACTATAATGATATTGTTACTTGTTAGTGATGTTTGAAACTTTGCATTGTGTGGATAACTATGACTAGTCAACTTGCAGGTAAAACAATACATATATCTCTTTTGGGAAGCATGTTGGCTCTGAAAAGAGCTGTTGATATGGTCTCGACATTTCAAGCAGTATCTGCTCTTCTGATATGCCTCTCCTGCGGCAAGCAGAGTATACTGCTCGAACAGTCAAGACAACAATGGTTCTTCTCAGAACCAACACTCCTTTCAAAAGAGATTTATACATGACTGTACCTGCAGATTTACAAGCAATAGTTACTTCTTATGATGTTAAGAATATTGATGAGACCAATTGCACAAAATACATAATTTTTACGAGGTAAAACAAGTACATTTTCTAGAAATATGCATAATACAAGAACATTTCATCATGTCAGTGCAAAAGCGTGTTTATCTCAAAAAATAGCTCTAAAATTGTGTGAAATAGTCAAAACTTTTTTGCTTAAAATAGTGACAAGATGCGACGTTTTTGCACAGAGGATTTTTGTGCAGGATTCAATTGAGATACAGTGTTTTTGAACTTACACAATGAAATTTAAAGGCCTGTCAAACAAAGTAGACTTGGACACTCAAGACACATTTTGTCAAAATGAGTCACTGTCATAAAAACTCAATGAACATACCACAACTAGTTTGATAATGAGATGATTCTCGTAAGTGGCTTGTAGTCTGTAGTTTTCTTTGTCGTTCAGCCAGTGAGCAATCTTCTTATAGATCTCTTCCAAGACATTGATAACCAACGCCAGGAGAATCTTGGGTAGAACACCGACCCAACTGCATCGATGGAAAAAAATAAATTTGTGTTTGTTTGTTTAGATGATCTTAATAATAATACTACTACTACTAATAATAATAATAATAATATGTATTTATAATGCGCACTTCTCCAGAAAACCGATCAAGACCCCTACACAAAAAGAAAATATTATACAAAATGGATATTAATTATAGTTTAATTAAACCTATGTAAGTATATGTAAACAAGTGTGATTTCAGTTCCCTCTTGAAGTTGTCAAGTGATGTTATTTTGCAAAGTGTGACAGGGAGCCTATTCCACAGGGCAGGAGCAACTTTGGCAAGAACACGGTCTCCGTATCGGGTTGTTCTTAATCTATGTTTTACCAACAAGTGAGGAACCTGCAGACCTCAGAGCATGACTGCTTTGCTTGGTGGAGATGATATCAAGATGATATCAAGATGATATCAAGAAGATACTGCGGGGCATGTCCGTGCAGAACCTTGAACACAAGGAGGCAGGTTTTGAAGGGGATCCACTTTGCAATGGGGAGCCGATGTAGGCGTCCTAGGACGGCTGAAATGTGGTCATATTTTCTGCCTTGGACAACGACTCGCAACAAGAAAACTCAACAAAGCTCCCACAAGGGATATCAACACCAAGCTGGCAACAGCCAATCTCTCTCATAAAAAACATTGGTTTAACCTCCATTATTATAAACTGCACAAAACAGTAAATTGGGTCACTATGGGTAGAATACATAAAAATAACATTAAATGAACACATAATAATATTTAGCTACAAAGAGACAGCTTTGGAAATAGGGTGACTTCAGGTAAGATGACAACCCTCGCCCTCAGATGGCCTCTTGAGGAGGTTGTGAGGGGCATATTTCACAAACAGATTTAATAAAAAATTCTGTACCCTGTACATCGTCCCTTCTCTATCTGGAGATTAACCCATTCTTGGAGTTCAAAGATGGACAGCATGATGCCAAAGGTCACGATGAGGCACAGGAGGATGATGGGAAGGGTCACAAAGTAACGGAAGAGATTCCGCTTCCATGCCGGGTAGTGGGGTTCAATACAGCCCGAGACTGGACTGAACTGAGGGTCACCCTGAATGGGAATAATTGAAAAATAGATTATCAATTGACTTTGTTTGTTATCTTGTCTAGTTTTCTTTACCAGTTAACGCCAGAAGAAGTGAAAGTACACGCAAACGGAAGTCTGAAAAACTTGTTTTAAAAATGTCCAGAGATGCCTTCGGCAGTCGTGTATACACGCCAAAACTATTTTTGTTGGTATGACGAAAACTAAGAGATTACATGTTAACACATCCAGACATTCCATTCTGAAGCTTACCAGTGCATCATGCACTCACCATGCTACGAATCATTTGCTCTGTACAAAGAGGTACAAATGGGTACTAGGATTCACGCTAGAAATTTACCATTTTCCAGGGAACCTTTGTCTACAATTCCAGACCTTTGTAGACCTTTGTCCTTTTGTTGGACAAACGAGAATTACAAGAGACCGTTAGCTTGCCACCATTGCTTATCATTTTATTTTGTTGTTTTTACTTTGTTCAGTCATGGTTTCATTGTGACAAAAACATTCTTAAAAAAACAAAAAACCAAAAACCAAAAACAAAACTGGAATTCCAAAGTTTAATCCCACGGAAACCAGGGAGATGAGTGGTTAATCAACTATTGAGTAGAGAGCAAGAGTTCACTTACTGTATAGAGTGGTCTTGGATCCTCAATGAGCTCATGTTTGGAGTCTATCGTACCCCAATGATAAGCTAGCTCCGACCCTCTCCTCTTCCATGATTCAAGATACAGCGTGGCCCAGATGATGTTGAATATTGTGAAGATCACAAAGTTGAAATCTTCACTTGCCTAAATACAGAGATGTTATGGGAACAAAGAGGAGAGAGTTTGAATTCCCGTTTTCATTTGTGTGCAGCTCCCCTTTATTTCAGCAAAGTTGTGGTTGTCATAAAACTTTGATAGAAAAGGCCCCATCACCATAAGTGGCTCCAGGGAACAAACAGCATGCTGCCATATGACCTCAGACCTGGCCTGACATGCCAGTGCTGCATGCTCTGTAGGTAGGGAGGGGCTGAACCATGAAGTGCTTTGTAAGATGGGAGAGATATGAGAAGACATTTAAGTCGATATTAAAGTGAAATACCTGATCACTAGTAGTGTAGAATGTTAGGATGGCACCTAAGAGAGCAGGAAAGAAGAGTGCCTTGGTGTATTGTCCCAACCAGGCAAAGTACATTGCAATCTTCACTCCAAAATACTCACAGATATCATCTGAAAGTAAACAAATAAATGTTAATACTAGTGCAGGTATAACACCTTGGTTGAGGGGTGTGCACAACATTGGCAAGGTTGAACAAATAAAAGTAAATTCTCAAATGGACACCAACCCTCAGAAATATGACAAAAACTAATGCATAAATTGTTTCTCAGACTCAATTTTTTTGGTGTGAAAATTTTTCCAAACCATATTATTTCAAAGGGAACCCCTAATAACAGCAGCAGTGCTTCTTACCAATTAAGCTTTTAAGTTCATTAATTTTGGGAGTAGTTACCAATTTATGTTTCAATGGATTATAAGATATAGTTCTTTACCTAATGGTTGATTACGAAAAAATGCTTGGACCCAAGTAGTTTTGAGACTTGCCAGGGTATCACTATTATGCAATGGTAGAACTTGAGAGACAATCCCCCTGGAGAGCAGCTTAGGAACTGGAACACAAACAAAACAAGATTTCATGATTAGATAATCCCTAAATCCCATGAAACACTTTAGATAAAACAGAACCTTCCAGAATTCTGTAGAATTCATCAGTCGCAGACCTATGTACAGATTCTTGTATGCCTAGGTAGCACTACCGAAAGCATAGATGGTATACGGAAATCCAGGAAAAAAACATCATGGGGTGAAAGATCATTTACTTCTGCTGCCCCTTCATTGTGGAACAATTTAACGGATCATACTCAACTTTCTCAATCACTGGCTTTGTTCAAAACTTCCCTCAAGACTCACCTAATGAGGAGTGCATAAACCAGACATGATATTTGGTCCTTGGGGAAAAAGTAGGAGCATTTTATCTAGTACAAGGCCTGACCTAGATGTAAACATAGTATAGGCTTTAATCAACACTTCATGCTATAATCACAATAAAAGAAAAAAAATCAAGGGCAAACAAATTGAAGGAAGAATATCATGTCTGACAAACTTTCCCCTCTATTGATGTGTCGCTGCGCCGTGAGCATCTTAAGATGGATACGGGCGCAATATAAATGCTCATTAATATAATTTTTTATTTATTTGAGAGCTGAGTACTTTGTAATTACTCAATTTTAATTTGCCAAAAGGGATTTTTTTGAGATTTTTTGCCACTTTGGAAAATCCTGATACAGTGGTATCTAGCAAACTTTGTGTGAGTGCACTTTTGAACTTTGATCATGACACCCAAGTACACACATTTATTAAAGCCATTAGACAAACACTAAACAAAATTGCACCAACGTCACATGCAGCTCCTGTCTGCCCATGGTCTTACGCGTGCACACACCGCCTAAAATTCGCACAGGGTAGCTGACTCACAACATGGTGTTACCAAGAATTATTGTAGTGATGCCGTCAGGGGAATTGGGTCATTAGGATTTCCCATCGGAAGTTGATCAAAAAAGTGATGATTGACGCTTTGCATGGTGTGGATCATAAGAAAGACTAGAGTAGCGGTTAATACACGGTTGTACCCGCACGCGGGTACAACCGTGTATTAAGCTCTTTTGGGAGAAGTTTTGGTTCTCCTGAAGATGAGCAGAGTATACCGTTCAAACAGTCGAGACCACAGTGGCGCTTCTCAGAACCAACACTTTTTATACATGGATGTACCTTGGAGTTTACTACTAAAGTTTTTCTTCAAAAAAAAATGATATTGATTATTAACAAGAATTGAATGCCACACTCACCGATAGCCTGTCCTTCATGGAATCTGACCTTTCCAATCTTGTCCCCGTCCACAGCACGCAGGTTCAACAGCATGTGATTCACGATGGCCTGGCGTTGCTGAAATATGCCACATAAATATATTGTTTTAAACAAACCGACCCAAAATTGGCAAACCATTTCTGATAATACTGAACGACAATTATTAGCTTTCAGCACCAGTTTAGTACAGCAGGTAGGTGGTGAAATGTTGCCTTTGATGATACAAGCCAGAATTTCTTTAAAGGCAGGGTACACTTTTGGTAATTGACAAAGACCAGTATCCTCACTTGGTGTATCCCAACATATCCCAACAAACCTGTGAAAATTTGGGCTCAATTGGTCATCGAAGTTGCAAGAAAATAATTTTGGGGGGTGAAAAATTACCTCTTTCTCTTAAACTACATTACTTCAAAGGGGGTTGTTTCTAACAATATTTTATAATATCAACAGTTCTCCATTGCTCTTTACCAAGTAAGTTTTTATGGTCATTAATTTTTGTAGTAGTTACCAAAGGTATACCCTTTATATAACATTATTGCTTTATGTTTTGGGTTTGATGTAAACTGCAGGTCCAGTGTGTTGTGTATTATGAACATAACAAGCTTGCCCTCGTGTTTCTGGCATAGTCTGACAGCAGTATGTGCCACCTCACCTCCAAGGTGTTACACCGGTTGCTTCCTCTCACAAACTCATTCCTGACATTCTTTACCTAATTCGATCATTTAGCACCAGGAGAGACATTTATGACACACATTGCGCATTATAAATGTACACAAATGGTGAAATTGAACATGTTTATTTGACCAGAAAAAGTGGTTCATGTAATTTAGCTTATCACACCAACAAGTACAAAATTCTGAGTCACTCTTCTTCATTTTGCAAAGCCAGACTCACATGGGGTAGCATTTATGCAGGATTTTCCAACTCACTTTACTATGCGAACAATACAAATTAAATCTATTAATTCGAAATTTACCCATACACCAATGTGTGTAGAGCACTGTACAGTCAGTAGTCTACTTCCCCCCCCCACGAGTCCTGTAGAAACAAAGTCCACCAAGGCATATTACTTGGGTGGGATTCGAACCCGAGACCTTTGCCATTCTAGAGCAGATGTCACACATCATCATGATTTGTACAGTATTGTGACATCACACACTGCTTAGCAATCAATCTTGCAGCTCTTTTTGCAATCGAGCCCTGTACACACATCCGTAGTAACTTACACCATACCTGTGAGGAGAAAAATTCTTTCTCATTGTCGACACCTTCAAAGATGCTCTCTTCTGCACATGTGAACTCCTTCAGTCCTCCTCCGTACTCCTCCTTCAAAGGTTTCCTCAGTCCAAGCTCTTCACCTCCTTTCAATAAACTTGAACAAATACAAAGTTTGACTTCTTCTATTACAGGAATGTAACTCATTGGTTTACTGATTTATTCATTCTAATTTTTTTTCAATTTGCATGGAAAATGTCTAAAAAGAAATAAGAGAAAAATAACCTTGGAGAAGTTGTTTAAGATAAACTTATCAACCAGCACAGAGTGTCTTTACCTACTAAAATTGCTAGTGTTAAAAAGAGAAAATCCATAATTTACTTTTCCTATAGTGTATAGTATAGTATAGTTGTTTTATTGTCACATATACACATAAATATATATACAATGAAATGCATAATTTTGGTTTTGCATGTCTAAAAACATTAAAATATAAAAACAAATTAGTAATGCACTAAAAATCACAAGTACACAATTCCTTACAAAAATACACATTAAAACCCTCCTACTGTTCGCAACATTTTCAAGTGAGTTGACCAACCATTTGAAACCATTCAACTGCCAAAGTTGTGTATGGTGGCACAACTGTGCACAGAACTAACTGTGTACTGTGTACATGCATTCCCTCATGGTATCATATTGCAAGGCTGGCATAGCTTATCTATCATTCAAAACCACAGTGAATGGTATTGAATGGTCAGACAGCAAGAGGGTTAATACACATTTCAAAAGTATTATAATGGACAAATGACTCCATCCCAATGTTAGGATTTGAAAAAGCCTTGTTAGTCTCCTGCCACCTAATGTACGACTTACTGGGAATACGTTGCAGTCAAGTAGAACCCATACACCCCTGTGTGTCCATGGTGCCTCACATGAACCCCTAGCTGTGGAGTCCTTGCTCGGAAACGAGACAGCAACCACATAAGGGTGTCATCGTCCGTCTTGGCTGGGAACGTCATCAGGACGTCGCAGTCTCGTGTTGGTATCGTCTGCATCCATAGTTTGTTAGTGTGGATGAACTTGTTTGTGCGGGCAAATTTCTTCCCAAAGATCTTAGCTGTTAAGAGGATAAAATAGGTATTGATGGTAAACAAATAAAAATAAATCAAGTTCATTTTGGCTTAAAGAACCCTTGCACACAGTCAATTGCCATGTACCCTAGTGTGTTTCGAATCATTACAAACTGGGCCGAATTTCATAAAGCTGCTTAAACACAATAAGTAACTAAGCAACAAAATTATGCTTACCAGTACAGGGTTACCAGCCAAAATAGCATGTCACATGTACAATCTGTGACTGGTATCCTGCTTGTTTTTGCTTAGCAGAAATTTTGAGAGCATTGTTTTCTGCTTAAGCAGCTATATGAAATTTGGCCAGGATTAACACTGTCTGTTAGTGTTGTGTAAGAAAAGTTGTTTCTTTCTCCCATGTACCTATACTATACATTATATTTCAGTACACTTTGCCACAATGCTTAGAGCATGCCCCTGTAAGAAAGCACATCAATTTTATGCTACTCCAAGTGCAAACATTTTGTTATATTTTGGGGTTAAAGGCACTGAACACGTTTTGTAACTGTCAAAGACCAGTATTCTCACTTGGTATATCCCAACATATGCATAAAATAACAAGCCTGTGAAAGTTTGGGCTCAATTGGTTATTGAAGTTGCAAGAAAATGATGAAAGAAAAAACACCCTTGTTGTACAAATTAGTGTGCTTTCAGATAGGAATAAAAGGCTTCTGGCCAGAAGTCTTTTATTATTTTAGTGAGAAATTACCTCTTTCTCAAAAACTACGTTACTTCAGAGGGAGTCGTTTTTCACAATGTTTTATACTATCAACAGCTCTCCGTTGCTTGTTACAAAGTAAGTTTTTATGCTAATATATATTTTGAGTAATTACCAAACGTGTACAGTGCCTTTAAACAAAGAAAAAATTGACTGGAGTGGGATTGAACCTACGACCTCCAGATTAATGGATCAAGTTCAAATCCCGCTCTAGTAAACTTTTCTATGTTCAACCCTAAATTAATTAAAATGTACCCAGTCAGTTTCCCTTGTGGTTTATAACTTAACATTTTGTTCTGGTAAGTAGCACCATGAACTTGGCAAAGTCTGTTAAGTTTTGTTTTGTTTTGTTTTCTATGTGGGAAATTTTCTACTGGAACATTTCAAGGGGCAACAATGCAATGACCAGGGGCATTGAGGCGATTGCCTCTGATGATGCCTGCATGAAGTAACAGGCATGCAGTTATAAATTGTTGTGCTAATTTTTGTACTAACAACTCTATTTCATCGAGCCTAAGCGTTTAAAGTGGTTTGAAAAAATGAACAACATTGTGAATAATTGTAAATGTGCAGTTGATGGGAAGCAGGTGCTATCTCACTGATGTTATAAAATGGGTGTGTTAGAAAATGAGTGCGTTGAATGCTGATGAAAAGAAGTCAATGCCCAGATTATAAATGAACAATTTTATGATAATCGTGTTTCTAATTGCTTCTTGTTTGAGAAGAATAACATAATGTGACATAAAACCCACTTTATTTGACAAATTATGAGTGACGTTTGAAGCTCTGCATGATGTGGATGGTTAGAAGTAACTATGACTAGTGAACTTGTGGGTTCAACCATTCGTAAATCTCTTTTGGGAGGAGGGCTGCCTCTGATAGAGTTTTTCTTTTTACACACAGTGGCAACCGCAAAATCATGTCATTCTACTTTTATGTTTTGAATAGCAGCTTGTAAAGTATGAAGTGTATTTCAAAGATCAGGAAACCTTACAAATTCAACAAGTTAAGTTTCCTCCAATATAGCCATATGTATTCAGAGCTGCCAGCATTAGCGTCTTGCAATCAGGAATTTTTTTAATAATAATAATAATACGCAGTTCTTATATAGCGCTTTATACTCCCGATGGGTGTCTCAAAGCGCTCAGTATTTTTCCTACAAGGTATGTGGAGTTACGTGTTGAAGTATGAGACCTATTCCTTTGCATAGCACCATGTAATGGTTTACAAGGTGCTGTGGCGCAATATGCAGCCAATCAAACCAGGAACACCGGGGCGAACCCCTTCTCTTTACGATAAGTGCACTGGGTTCTTTTACGTGCATTACACAACACACGGGACCTACGGCTTAACGTCCCATCCGAAGGACGAAGCATGTGGTTAAGTGTCTTGCTTAAGGACACAAGTGTCACGACTGGGATTCGAACCCACACTCTGCTGATCAGAAACACCAGAGCTTGAGTTCGGTGCTCTTATCCGCTCGGCCACGACACGCCATTTTAGAATTACATCAGCATTTAACAGGGAAACAGTTTCCATAATCAGGGAGACTGTCAATACTGTTCATCAGAACATGGAAAGATTGGTTTGTTTCAGCAGAATCAGGGAGAGTTGGCAGCTCTGATGTAATTTAGTATAGTCTAAAAACAAAGTACATTTTACGAGGATTTAATATTAAACTTAATCTTCAAAAGATGCTCGCTTTTGGAATTTTCAGTGTTTTGGAAGTGAAATTGTTATGTTTATTTGAAATCTAATGGTGGGCAAGATATATCGTTAGAAAAATTATTGCCAAGATATGTCCTCTCATCAAATTAGCTGCAGATAAAATAAATTACAAAATTTAAAGTGGAGTTGTTCTACCAAAACATTGTGTTGTACATCACAGACTTGCCATCAAAGTAATTACTTTGGGTATGAATTTCCTTCTTACACTCACAGGCAATTTCTCTCTGGTAAAGATCAAGGGCATGCCACAGTGACATTCAGCTTCTAATATATGTCTATGATACTCAAAGTCTGTCTGTTGTTTTTTTCTTTGACAAGGCTTTGCACAAATAATTTCAATAAAATGATGTACTAGACTGAAGTAAAACAAAATACAAATTAAAATTGTGTTTTTACCCATACACAGATGTGTGTTATGCACTGTATGTTCACTACCCCGCCCCCCTCCCAGGCCTGTGAAAAAGCCACCCCCATTTAAAAATAAAATCAATTAAAATTGAATTAAATGTTTGCTAAACTAAACAGATTACATGTTTTAAGTACTTAAATGTAAGTGAGGAGAGTGTAAATAATTGGTGTATATTATATTAATTGACAGGTTGTCAGGTACCAGCCACCAGGACCAGTTAACTTGTCTATTTAAGTCCATATTTCATAATAATTAGGGGTACATTTCAACAGTACAGGTGGTGCAAGCTGGACTACTTGCAGATAATGTTCACTGATCCTCAGGTGTTTGAATTGGCATTTGGCCAGGGGACCACTGTTAAGGGAGAACACTGGTCCCATGTTACATTTGTTTACAAAGTGGTGACCTTGTACATTCTAAAGCGTTTCCTGCCAGGCAAGATACTACACAGGCTATATGGGAAACTTTACATTTTGTGTCATAATTTTCACATAAATTCAAAATTTACAAAAGCAACAGCTGTACAGCTTTTGAGATGTCCTCCCTTTTTTCATATCAAAAGTTGAGAAAAATCAGACAGTGCAATCTCCATAAAACATAAGAATTGTTGTTTTCTTCCATTGATCTGTGTACAAATGTGCCTGCAGGAAGTCCAGGCTCTGTGGCTCTTTTGTAAACATGTGATGTCACAGGTCACATCATCTATATACCGTAGTTTTGAAATATTTTAAAGAGTTAAATTTCCTACTGATGAATATTATTCCCTTTTAATGATGAATGTAAACATTAGTTGTGTGTATCAACGGCTGTGCATTAAGTGAAATGTAAGTATACACATGTCACTCCCCTCTACTTAGTTTGTACAAACATGCATTTCAGATTTAGTAGTGTTTTTGGGTATGTGAGTTAAGTGTTATAATAACATGCAATGTCAGTTGTGTACTCAGTGTTGAGAATTAAATAATAAATGACAGTACCCTGTTCAACTCTGGCCTCCATGCTGGATAACAACACAATGCCTCATTAAAATATTCTCTGCTTGCAGCACAAGGCCAGAATTATATGATGCTTGGTGACACTACGATTGTCAGTAACTATTTCATGCAGAACTAACTGTGCCAACACATTAGAGAGCAACGAACTTGAAACAGCAGTATACAAAACACTGTCTGGAACAGCGGCAGCCAAGCACGAGAAGGAAACGGTGGAGGCCGAGAAATTAGGCGATGTCAGTCTAGTAGGCAAATACACACACACACAGACACTCGCGAGTGATATGAAAATATCGGCTGGGTCGTAAGTCGTGACAATGTGTTGATGTCGGTAGTTGTACAATGAACGGGCAATTAAGGCCGTACTCATCAGCAACCTATATATAGAAGAGGTCAGGGGTCAGGGTGATGATGAGGGGGTGGGGCATTGAGGAGGTTTTTATAGACAGAGGGGAGTTTGAGAGAGAAGCATGTGCCAATGTTTAAATTTGAGATGACCAAGGTAAAGCGATGAAGTCCCAAGATAATAGATGCCCAGAAAAATGTAAATAATACATAATGGCAATGTACAAGGAAAGACAATGATATAACAATTTGTTAAATGAGGCATGACGCTTTCAGACCATTGTATGGAGAGCATACACAATAACGTGAATGATGAAAGAAAATTATGATGTGAGAATAAAGGTGGGAAGATGGAGACAAGATTAATGTAGTTTTATACAAGGAAACATGAGTGTACGCAGCAAAGGTAGAGGAATGATAGACAAAAATAGATGGAATGTAATAGTGAAAGTAAATCAGCAAGACAAAATACAATGAAGATGGATGAAACACACAAATAAATAGGGTTTGAAAATACCATGACGGGGGGGGGGTGCATGAAATGGTAGCAATATTGAACATGGATTTGGGTGTAAAAGAGAGCAAGTTTACAGATGAAAAAAGATGTGTGGGAGAGAAAGAGGGAGAGAGGGGAATCCATAGATTAGAATGGAATAATCAGAATGACAGTGACACGAAGAGGGGAAGAAAAAGAGAGAAGAACAAAAACACAAATTATATTCACAAAAAAAGAAAGACACAAATTGTTTACTGTAATGAATCATACTATAAAGTAAAATAAAACTTGACAAGAAAATCTAGGGCAGTTTTCAGTTAACACCACCGACATGAATATATTTATATCCAGTGGAGTATATATGACTATTCTTGAACAGTGGGACCCTACTGATTTGAATTTAAGGAATCTAGTCTGAGGAGTAAATTTTGGAGACAAACAAATTCTCAGGCAATAGAATACACTGAACATTAACAGAAACAAATGACAGTTAACATTGGAAGTTCACATAATACATTTTTGATATTGCAGGGTCTTTAAAATTCCCACAAAAGTTAATTACATGTAAGTGGTGTTTTACAACGTATAATATCTACAATATTTAGTATTATTAAGGGTATATTTTTGCTGGAAACGGATTCTACATGAATTAAATACAGGTAGTACTGGCCTTGAACTTGGCTCTTGAAAGGGCACGGCAATTTTCCTCTGATAAGGGCCACTTCTAGAGCATTGAAAATGTAAATTTCTCCAGGCAGACATAAACAAGTCTGAATTAAAACAACACTTAGAAATTTCTTATGCCTGTGACTGCCAAGAAAAGCTTACCATGTGGTCGTACAGCCAGTTGTTTCTAGTTGAATGGTTTAAATGGAAAATCCTAAAATACTCTTCAACTTACAGTTTCAATAGCTCTCGGCAATGATACAAAATGATGGCACTCAAACACCTGTTGTACTGTACAAAAGATGCAAATCCAGCATTTGACAGTTTTATTGTGTCAGACCACAGCAGACAGGCAATAAAACCAAGGCCTCAAAATTATATCAGTACATATTTTACAGCAAATTCCACAGAAAATATTCAAACAAAGATCCAGTATGGCTGTCAGTGGAAAATGAAACATTGCACTGAAATTATTTTAATTCCATCCAGGGACCTACATACATTATATGCAGGATTTTAAATGTGGCTGCTGGAACAGAACTGGGAGAAAAATCAATAGCCTTGCAATAACACAGATTCAGAGGTGTGGTTTTATTCAGCATGATGACTTACATAAAAAGGTAGGGTCATCGTTTGGTTTTTGTCAACGTAATAGGCAAAATTATAAAGGAAGATAGGCCTACCATAAAAGTCACCTGTGAAAGTTTCAGTTGAATGCACCGATTTGCTGAAAAAACAGCAAAAAAAATTCACTGTATTTTCACAAGAATGCCAAATCCATCCATGTTTAGCGAACAGACACCATCCCTCAGGAATCTGAGAACGGTTCATGCATGAATCATTTCTCAGATTCAATGTATGTACATGTACGTAGATTAGAATCAACAGGGGATTTCAGAAACAATAATTTCGCAGGATGCTTACGACCATTATCATGTTTATAACAAGTCACTTTTTAGATAGAAATTACACAATTTTGTTGGAGGTCATTACCAAAGGAAGGATGACTCTACCTTGAATGTGACACATCAACAATCATGAGTTATAAATAAAATTCTGCAAGTCTTGTGACTTTATTGTATGCAACAGGCCTGGAATTTCATTTTGAGCATGTTAAGAGGGCAAGGACATTTTCATTTTTGCAAAGGGCTCTTTCATCAGAAAATCTTGAAGTCTTTGGAAAAACTTTTGACCTGCTGGGCAAGACCAGGGCCCAATTTCATAGAGCTGCTTAAGCACAAAAAGTAGCTTAGCACAACAAAACTATGCTTACCAGAATAAGGTTACCAGCCAAACTACCATGTCGCATGTACAATTTGTAACTGGTATCCTGCTCATTTATGCTAAGCAACAAATTGTTAAGCAATATTTTCTGCTTAAGCAGCTCTATGAAATTGGGCCCTGGGCTCAATTTCATAGAGCTTCTTTTTAAAAGCAGAAAAAGTAGCAGAGCACAAAACATTTCTGCTAAGTACTGGAATAAGGTAACCAGCCAAAATATGATGCCAGTACCATTTGTGACTGGTTTCCTGCTTATTTTTGCTTTTAGCAGAAAATTGTTGAGCAAAATATTGCGCTTTAAAGGAACTCTATATGAAATTGTACCCCCATGGTCTCTGTGTAATTCCAAGCCTGAGGTACATTGACATACATGTACTGTACAAAGTAAGTCGTTTTAATTTTCAACATTATATGCTGTGTATGGAATTTGGATAATTCAAGAACGATCGATAGAGAATAATTTAATACTAACAATTTTATGCAAGAGAACTTTTGTGTGTCACAATGAGAGCTTTTTTATTTTAAAACAAATCCAACTAAGAACTGAAGGTTGCAATTTGAGGATGGGGGACGATTTTCCCCAACTTGGTGGTAAAGTTATGGAAGAGGAAACAAATATAAATTTCATGAAAATGTTTTTTGTCAGTATGCTTTCAGATTGAACATTGTCAAAGTAAAAAATAGTATGAAAACTAGCTTTGAAAAAAGAAGAAGAAAAAAAGAAAATTGGATTGAGTTTCGACATAATCTTGACTTAATCAAGTCCATCCCTTAGACAGTGTTGGTGAATATAACCAAGTAGAGTGTAGGCACTACAATTATAGTACAACAGAAAAGTCTCACCTGCTCCAAGTTCTTTTTAAAGTGTTTATGAATGCCACTGTTCCAATTATTAATATTTTGAAAATTCTTCCTACCACAACAAAACTTTGACCTTGTTGGAGGCTCCACAGAGGAATTTTTCCTTTTAGGGACACTTTGAATTCTTCAATGACACCATGGATGATGTAAACTTTAAATAGAATTTAATTATTGAAAGTGACATTAACGAACTTTGTAATAAGCAAATAAAGGGACATTTGTTGGCATAGTCAGCAAGGGGGAGAGGGGGTGCCCTGCTACCCCTTCTTGCTCTCCCAAATGAGATTTAAAAAACGCATAATGAATGGCATCAAAAGCTCCTCCCATCCAATTATTTCTTTGCCCTTGCTTGACCCCCCCCCCCCCCCCCGCCCCCAGAATGACTTGTTACGCCACTGTAGATCTAAGCATGCTGTTTTAAATAAATGCAAAACTTACTACATGTCACTTTTTATTTTTTGACCAGTTTTAACCAGTTAAAAATGTTCCTGTTAGTCACTTACTTAGTGTTAGTTTTAGGCCTATTTTTAATTGTAGACAAAAGAGTGTAAAACAAATCAAGTTCTAACCTTCTTTTTGGGGGACTATTTAATCTATTTAATCATTCTCTTCATCCATGACCACCAACTATCATTTAGGGTAACACTAGTCCCCTGTGTAGCACTAGCAGTTCGGATATTCTCGAGTGCACTCGGACTTTTTGGGGCACTCTCACTCCTCAGCCTTCTCAGTGAGTCTCAGATCTCGAATTGTTATTAATGTACAAGTTAACAATGAACTATTTAGCGCCCTCTTAATGGATTTACTACCCAGCGCCGAAACGGCTTGCACTGAACTGTTACTGGTAACAAAAAAAAACTTTCGCAGTTTCAGGGTGATCATGCAGACCACGACTCACGACTGAGCTGAGCAGACTACATGATCTACTCTAGCATGTCTAGAGTGAACTTTTAGAAATTAGAGTGAACATGGTGTGAAGGGGCAGTCCAAATTGGCATTGCTGAACCGAAAAACTAACCTGCATTGTCAAATTTAAGGTACAAAAACGATAATGTATGTAAGGTCTTTATTTTGAGTGTTTTTCACCACCAGCTTCACTTGAAAAAGTAGGCGTTCACCACTGTACAATAATAATCCAATAATACACATTACATTAAGTCGAGTTGTCTCATCTACAGCGACTTGAGTAACGGAATTTCTACTTACCGAGTATTCCTTCTTTCATTTCTGTTCCCTTTTCGAGGTCCACAGTCAGATTTTTTTGCTCACCATGCCCCCTCTATGTTCTAGACATGGTGCTTAAAACAACTCTCACATGGAACATCGCAGGTCGCACTTAATTACTGAAATATCAGGACATAAACGGGAATGTTGACAAAATGTCATTTCTCTAAAAACTGTCTGGCCATCTTGGTGTCAAAGGTCGTCGAGGCCCTTGTTTCGCGTGCGTCTCTCTACTCTCTCGCTAGTCTTGGTGCAAGACGTCCCTGTTCTGTATTTCCACGATCCGCCCCATTACAAATTGCCGCCAATAGAGGGCGCTATCATTCCACGAACCGCTATCACAGGAACGTCTTGGGAATCTCGTCAAACTGCCTGGAAAATTCCAGGGACATTCCGCTGTGACGTAGAAATTTGCATAATTCTTTGCAAGAAAGAAATCACGTGATCAGTCTAGTACCTGCCGCGTTTGTGAACCACTGATCTCTATTATTGTACTGTGGCTGCACATGGAATCGTGTGTGGGGAAAATGAATGGAACTTGTCGCCGTCAATCGACACCCGCGTGTGTACGTAGTAACCATAGAGCTATTATTTTATGGTAGTAACTAGTATTTTGCTGTCGTTTGCGTAATGGCGGAGCGTGCCGTAAAAGTTGACAGTTAAAGTAATAGAAAGTTATAGTATAGTAATATTCTTGATAGTATAACCTTACATGAAATATCGTTCTTATTTTTAACTGTATTTGTGTATACTTGGGTGGTGATGATTTTAAAACTACAAAATGACTAAGTGTGAACAGGTTTTTTGTGTTTGGATCTGTATTAATAAAATAAATAAATAAAAACAACTGTGCATTTCATTCATTGAGTAGTTACCTGTCATTGCAAAATTGTAAACATTAACCCGAACCTATGGTGTTCCATATGTGCCACTCCTTTCTGTCGCCTTTTCCATTTTGTCCGTCGCCTTTTCAATTTTGTCTGTCGCCTTTTGACTTTTCAATTTTGTCTGTCGCCTTTTCAATTTTTTCTGTCGCCTTTTCAATTTTGTCCGTCGCCTTTTAAATTTTTTCCCTCGCCTTTTAAATTTTTCCGTCGCCTTTTCAATTTCAGAATCATGTGATAGTCACCTGGTAGTCACGTGGAAAAACCCAGAGACAAAAATGAAAAGGCGACGGAAAAAATTGAAAAGGCGACGGACAAAATTGAAAAGGCGAAGGAAAAAATTGAAAAGGCAACCGACAAAATTGAAAAGGCGAAGGAAAACATTGAAAAGGCGACGGACAAAATTGAAAAGGCGACAGACAAAATTGAAAAGGCGACGGACAAAATTGAAAAGGCGACGGACAAAATTGAAAAGGCGACGGACAAAATTGAAAAGGCGAAGGAAAAAATTGAAAAGGCGACGGAAAAAATTGAAAAGGCGACGGACAAAATTGAAAAGGCGACGGACAAAATTGAAAAGGCGATGGACAAAATTGAAAAGGCGACGGAAAGGAGTGGCACATATGGAACACCATACGAACCCCTAAGCATTTCTACTTGACAGCTTCCTCAACCTTTTCAATTTTGTCCGTCGCCTTTTCAATTTTGATACTCCAACATTGAGTGTGTACTTAAGGGAAATGTGAATTTTGATTATTTGAGGCAGACAGTACCAATATTGTGAAACAGATGGTTCGATCACCTCGCCGACAATCTAACTTAAATCTTTGATGAAGCCCTTTTCTTGGCTTTCGTTAGTAAGGTGGCGTAACTCTTACAGGTTACTAGCTGCCGGTTACAAACTATACACCATCCGCCCTTTTTCGTACGGTGTGATGAGTATCGCGAGGCCATTATTCGCCAGCAAAGTTAGCCGTCATAATTGCAAAAAATCACGAAAGAGGCCGACCGTCCTAGCTACACAGAACAGCACACAGTGTGTCAGTCAGTATAGTAGACCATACAATTTCGTCTGCTACATTTTACAGCAGCTGACATGACGTGACCAGTCTGTTGTGGTCGTTATGCGGCTTAAAATTTGTGTTCGTACGCTTGCGTATTGCCGTTGTGACCTCAATGTGAATATGCAGATATAGGTCACAGCGATTGTATCACGTGATACTCGACGAGATTCCCAAGACGTTCCTGTGATAGCGGTTCGTGGGTGATAGCGGGTTCGTGGAATGATAGCGCCCTCTATTGGCGGCAATTTGTAATGGGGCGGATCGTGGAAATACAGAACAGGGACGTCTTGCACCAAGACTACTCTCTCGCGTGCATTGCGCATAGTTTTTGACGATGGCATGATGCCACCTGTCATGAAAAGTTAAAGGTATTATACAGGATTGGCAGAGCTGACAAAATAATCACAGACAGTGTTCATGTTTTGTGTAATCAACCACATACATGAAATAACAAACCTGTGAAAATTTGAGCTCAATTGGTCATCGAGGTCACGAGAAAATAGTGAAAAGATACCTTATGTGTTTTCATGGCAACATCGAGTTTATTATCGCGCGCGATAAAAACTATTGTTTTACTCATTTCTCAGAAACGATAGCATTTTAGCCAGAAATATTTTAAGGAACCCTTTTTACCATTACTTACTTTAAATCATGTAAGTTATGTGTGAATCTGTGAACATTTGTGTTTTTCGATCTTACCAATAGTGTACAGGGCCTTTAAAGGGCTACGACCGCCTACCGGCGGGTGCAGGGTTTAAAGTAATTTTTTTTTTTGCAAACAGAAATTGCCAACATTTATTTTGCACAGTTTTCCCAGGGCCTTTTGTTTGTGGTAGGAAGTACAAGTATACTGCACTGGTCATACGGGACCTATTACATTTTGTGCCATTAATTTCAACATAAATGCAAGCTGTTCTAAAAATAGAAGCTGAACAAGTTTTGAGAAGCTGCATAAAGTTTCCCCTTCCTCATAAAAAAAAATTAAAAAAAATCAAACGGTGTAATCTCCATGAAATATAAGATTTTAATGTCTGCTTCCATTGAGATGTGTACAAATTGTACCTGCAGGAGTCCAGGTTATGTGGCTCTGTTGTAAACTGTTTGCGTGGGGGGATCCCAAAGGGGAAATGTTTTTCTTTCTGCATGGTTCTTCATAAATCCCTCTTATTGTCTTCTTTATCCTTCCCTTTGTTAACCAAATCTACTTTTTTTTTTTTTTTAAAAGAAGAAGGTTCCTTTCAAATTGTTTTTCGTTTATTCTCCACGAGTGCCTTTAATTTGAACACAGTCCTTGCATAAAAAACACTTTGCATTACAAAAAAAAAAATCATCAGCCTTTTTATCTCTACTGGACCCTATGTAAAATCGGTCAGCCGTGACCGAAAAAATAAATAAACTATGAAATCTAAAAATGCCCACAACTTTACCTCGTGGGAGGTAACAAATTAGATAGAAATGTAGATTTATGTGTAAGCTTTATAGTGGTGTGTAATGTTAAGTTGTTTATGAGAAGTAAACCAGTCATTTTAACAAAATAGCCTGAGCAAATGTTGCAAAACTGCAAAAAAAAAAGTTGAGTTGAAAGGGATAAATAAAACAACAAATCTCCACAAAGATAATTACTGTATAATTGTTTATGGTAGCCATTTTATTTAAACAAGTTTAAGATGACCTATGTAGTGAGCACTAAACACATTTTATTACCATTGTACAATTCAGTTTAATTAAAGTGAGGGAATATTATTCTGTAGTTATTACAACATTTTGCATCAGGTAGAATACCTATGTGAAGTTAACAATACTTAGTAGTTGAACTCAAAACTTAACAAAATTGTTGCTATATGAACACAAAGGAACAAATAAAAGGAAACAATAAAAACTAATTCTAACAATATCAACATAATTTGTGTCCCACAATCAATGTTAAAAACAAAGAAACTCTGGAAAGACGGTTAATCGATAAGTGTAATATATTTGCCAGTACTGACTTCCAGTGGCACAGCACCCTTGTTTAAAAAAAAACTAAAACAACTTAAGCCTGGAGGAAGATTTTATCACACAAATAACAGTCTCTTGCAAGAAAAAAAAATCATTTGGGTTATGAAGAAATATCCTCTGCAGCTGGTCATGTTTTCATAGAAAATATTAAAAATAGCTGCATTAGTCTGACAGATAAAACAAGCAAGGTAGTGGTAGAACTTAAAGACTAACTTATTACAGTTAACAAAAATTGCATGAGCAACAAATCAGTAGTTGTTGTTACGAAAGCTCATGCAGTTTTTTGTGTAATGTAATTAGCTACCACTACCTTCCATGTTTCCATAGGCATTAGCAAAAGACCCCCTTGCAATGGCCGCCATAAAACAATTGTGCAAGTGTGTACGCACAACTCTCAGCCAATGATAGGTCTTCATTGACCTCAGTGAGGGCGCTGTTTTGGACTTGTGACGTCATATGCATGGTGTCTATAAAGAAGTCCTCATTCTGCTGAAAGACAGGGCCAGGCTATATTTCTTCTCAGCCTCACTTTAGATCAGCGATCGTGAAGCACCACAAGCCAGCCCAAGGTGTGCAACTTT
This sequence comes from Leptasterias polaris, assembly GCA_037783415.1. Lineage (NCBI taxonomy): Eukaryota > Metazoa > Echinodermata > Asteroidea > Forcipulatida > Asteriidae > Leptasterias > Leptasterias polaris. Next base: position 7,289,702 of record JAZGTN010000022.1, read on the forward strand.
GGATAGAATGTATACACCGGAGGCCATTTTAGTAAGCAGATCTTTCGATGCAAAAATAGATCAGTGCAGAAAATGATCACTGCTATCAATCCTATAATATAACATTTGCTTACTAAAATAGCGCTCATGACGTACAATCTTTGCTTTAGATGCATTGATTTAAATAGGGGATTTAAATGTAGAGTATCTTAAACCTGAAGTGCAATAAAACCTGTGCTATTACATTGTATTTATGGCATAATGGCATTGCATTTATCCATTTGGGTACAAGTCTTCATTGCAGACCTAGGCCCTTTTCAAAACCCCAGCTGCAGTGCTCTGGCTTAAGCTCCTTCAGTCTGTATAAAGCCCTGTACCTAAATCACAATTTTTTTTTCAGAACGACTGATGGAACAAAGTTGGAGCCAAAGCTGAAGCTGTAATTTCAAAAAAATAACCTTTCTTTACACTCAGCGAGTTTTTCAACTAAAGACTCTCACTACATCCATGTCTGTCAAGTTCCCTACATAAAGTCATGTTTTTTAATGATGATGCATCAAAGAGGACGGGTAATTACATTCAAGCCTAATTTTGGGGAGTTTGAATTTGTATTGAAGAATAATAAATTGCCATTTTGTTTTTCTACAATGGATGCTGTTAAGACGAAATAGTCTGGCCCTTTTTAGCTTGAAGATAATCTTTGCCAGTATTGCAACAGGGAACATGGCAGTATGACAACCTTCTTTAGCTTAATATGTATTTAACAAATCATCAGTTAGTGATAAAGCATGTAAGCTTCAATATTTTGAAAGCATTGATATTTAGAAAATTGACAAGTACACTACTTCTTGCTTTTAGTTTTTTACCATTTATTGTTTACATTATATCTAAGTGTAGTCACACAAACATTTGGATGTTAACATTGTTTTCCCCATCTCATCTTAATAGACTGATCACCAAGTATTTAAACCACAAGGTAAAAGAAGGTTTGATTTTATGATCATAGAACACTCTTGAGTATGTTTTCCTCAGCCATTTTCAAAAACACCCACAAGTTTAAATCAATGTTTGATTTACAGTTCACTAGTTGACCTAGAGCTTACATAATCATCAGAGGACAAAAGATAATCAACATTATTAAGCTTAGACAATAATGATTGCTGCATTTACCCTAATAGTACAAGAGCAGAGACAAAAAAAATTCCACAAGTTTCGGTAGCAGCTAATTCTGTTTTACATACTTCATATATACAAACAATTTTCATGTCTGAACTTGAGTACCTCACACAACAGTTTGCTGCTTACCACTTATATTGATTTTAAATTTTGAAGTCATGATTGAAACGAAATGACTGATTAAGATTTAAAAATCTATATGTAGCTTGGAGCACAAAGAGAAGGCATTGTAGGGCATTTGGCAACAGCAGCATGGAAAGAACATTTCTTCTCACAAGTTTTCTCATGGGCAATTTATTAGGGGGTTTTGAGAATCAAACCACCTTGCACTACAACTTCGCGATGAAAAGCAATTACAAGTAATCCACCTTTGACTGGTAGAGAGAAATTCAACAAGATTATTAGTGCATGAGCAGAGATTAAAATTTTGATAAAATACAATAACACAGACGACTGAGGTGATGGCTACGCAATTTTTCAATAAGTTCTTACAATTCCCATATTTTAATCCCCCCACCCGAAAAACAAAACAAATTAATTAATAAAATACTTGCACTTGTAGACCATCAGACCAAAAATGTCCATTGCATTGCATCACAACAACAACGTAGTGCAGATAACAGACGGTAAAACCAGCAAAATCACATAAGCCTAGTACATAACATCAGATAGGGCACTAAAGTGAGTCTGTGAACATGTGAGTCTGTCTACACTTACATCCAAAGTTTAAAAGAATCATGTCTTGAGTTTGTTGAGTTTAATTGGTGACTGCATCGTCTATTCTTAAAGATACAATAATTGTTTATTTAATATCTGGAAATAATCAATGGTTAACACTTATTTAAAGTTTGTGATTTCCTCACCTTGCAGTATTTGTACCTAGAACAACTTTCATTAAATTCAAAGGTTTAGGACTCTAATCCAATGCTCTTTACCCGAGATAAATGCCATGCCCCTTTAAAGGGGCTGTGTTGTCAAAGCAGGCCTGTGGTTGAACATGGAATTATAAACTCTCACCCAGTTACTGCACGCGCAGCACCATACCTATGGACAGTGTTCACACACTTGCAGTAACTTGGTGAGAGCTCACAAATCCAGGTATAGCCGGAGGCTTGCTTTGATCATAACGACACAGCCCTGTGTTAAGACCTGTGGCTGTATGACAGATAACTGCTTCTGTAAGCCTAGATTGATATCCCTTGATGATCAGAGCCAAATTTCATGGTGCACATAATTTGGCACTTACAGGGCCCTTTAAATTGCTTATTTTTATTGGCCGAAAGAGCAGAAATCTCTTGTCAAATTATAAAGGAGAAGATCCGTTGTACATAAACCATTTCATGATCAACCATTGAAAATAAAACTGTTTTTCTTCAGTCCGCATTATGTGAAGTGGTTACAGTTTACGACTACTCTACCCTACTACACTAAAACCTACACTTACAAGTTACAGAAACCAATTTTGATAACAGTTGAAGTAAATTTTGAAGATCTCTATGGAAAACGTACTTAAATTATAAATTTCTGATCCCTTAATTCTCCCCACTTTACACGATCAAAACAAAACTTGCCAATGTGTGATTCAGTTGTATGATGTACATTGTACACATTATGAATTGGTGTAACTTTTTCAGGATGCACTTGCATGTGTGAACTAAATTGACTATGCAAGGCATAAATTAATACATGTTTTAATAGATACATTAACATTTTATTTTTGTATTAGCACTCTCTTATACATGTACATGAAGCTTTACAATACGCTTTCAAAAAGGTAATAATTTGAGCGAGGTTTTATCATGACACACAATAGATCTTTACCACTGGCAGCCATCTTGTATTTCTTGTATTCACCTCAATGCAAGGCTGCACCCGAATTAGCGGCTATGGCTACGGCTCTTGCTTGATTGCCGTATCATCATGCATTGAAGTATAGGACGTCCTTAGCAACACCATTAGCAACAGTTGTAGCCAGAGCAGCTAATTCAGATACGGCCTGAGGCTCCAAGGAAAAAATAGCCTGGTCCCTTTTTTAATGAAATGACACTTACAAGTTGTTGTCATTAGAGACTACCAGGAGTATGACCAAGATGGCTGCAATGAGATAACTGTCCATTGGTGACATTTTGTGCATGTGTACATACTTTCCACAATTCCTGTTTCCTCCCTAAGAATGATTTATTAGAATTTCAAAGATTAGATCTATTGCCCCATAAAACAAGTGATCCCACACACTTGCAGGTGAGTTTCGAAAATGCAAGCCGACAAGGCATTCACTTATATTATGTTACAATCATTTGACCTTGGATATTGACCTTTATCAAAAATTGACCTTTATGACCTTAATGGCAATTCTAATTGAATTACTCTGACCTCACAAATCATAAAGCTGGAATTACATAATTACTTTCTCAAATTGCTTTGTGGAAATTATGTTTTGTTAGTAACATACCGCAACATCGTCAATCAATAAGATTGATTCAGTAAATGATTTCTTGGTCAGTGTAATACGAGTATAATGAGAGTAGTATCATCTTGGTGGTTATATTTGACAGAATTATAATCAAGCCCCGAACTTGCTTACATTAAGATCTGGTGTGACTTCTCTTGAGGTCACTCCTGGTTGAGGTCAATACCAAGGTCAAAGGTCAAAGTCACCTGGCTTTGACCACTGGCTTAATGCACAAGATGCTATCAGGATCCCAGTAGACGTTCAATGGCTGCATTGACATCTCCACCAGTTGAAATCAGAGCTTGTATATTCCGAGCCCTGTCGACGAAGCCCATGTTGGACAGCTGCTCAAGCTGCAGACGGAAACGCACCTCTGGAGGCTGCTGCATAGAAACAGACCAAAGACAGAGTGAATTTAAGGTGTTTTTAACAAACGCTAAAAACTATGAGGCATCATTGGCTTTTGGAAGAGTACATGTTCCCATCCTCTAGTTTTCAATAAATACGCAGTTCTAGTGAAGTTTGCCGCAACACCACGCAATAATCTCTCTCAGAGCATACTGAATGAAATGTTGAGTTGTTAAACCACCAGTTCTTTTTAGCAACATCACAACTCATTAAGATTTCATGTTGTTGGTGTTGCCGCAATTGTTACTAGACTGTAATCCCAACAATCCCCAAAAACAATTCAACCATCCAGAGCGAAATTTGAAAATTGGCGTCATTGGATTTCAATATTTTATAGGTCTTGACATTCCAAGGAATTTTTTTGTCAGTCAAAAGGACAAATTCATGGCTGTTCTGATTGACTGTCATCAAAAGTCAGGAATGAACCAAAACATCCCCATACAACAATGTCCAGACACTCTTTTCTCAGAATGATGCCATCAGATGTATTAAAAGATGACAAATTTAGCAATGGAAGGGCATCGAATACAATGGCTATGTAAAACATTTTTACGCTAGGTTAGAGGACTCTGTTTATTGGAAAATGAGTACATTACAAATTTGAATTTGACATTTCCCTTCCTCTTTAAGAAGAGTAATCTTTCAGATTAAAAACTACCAAATCATCAAACTCTGTCCTCACCTGCGATGCCATTGATCCTTGTGGCGTGGTCCCACCAGCTCCTAAATTAGCGAGCATCTGTGTCATGATCTGACTCCACTGGCCACTGTCCAGTGCTCCCATTGGGCCTAGGGTTGGGGTAGTAGTCGTTGATGAGGTGGTGCTGGGTGTGGTGTTGGGTGTGGTGCTGGACGTAGCTGTGGTAGAAGTGGTGCTACTCGTTGAGTCCGTAGGGGCTGCGGTGGGCGTGGTTCCTTGGGGAGTGGAGGTGGTTGAGCCAGGTGCACCCACACCTCCAGCGCCAAGTCCACTCAGTCTATACATGGTAAAAAAAACTTCAGTAAATCCTTTCAAATACCCACAACAGATACGAACAAAAAAACTCCCCCATTTTTCTTAAGAGATTAATGCATGACGATACAAGCTGACAAAATGCACACTAAGAAAGTTCATTTACATACACTTGCCTAAAAAGACATGCATGAATTGTTTTTCAGACTCAAATGTAAAAAGGGTGTAAAATGTAATTTTATTTGATACTCTTTCAGAGTAAAATTTGAAAACAAACATCATTGGATATCAAACGGGTCAGAACATTCCAAAGAGGAATTTGTGCGCCAGTGAAAAGATCAAATTCAATGCTGTTTTGAGGAAATATCATTAAAATTCTGGAACGAACTAAAAATTTCCTGCATGAAAATGTACAGACCCATGTATTTGAAATGTAACATTATTGGATATCTTAGGATGTTGACAAAACTCCCACGGGCATTTAACACTGTTTAACGTGAGGTAAGAGAACTGCAATTTAAAAAAAACAAATTTTTAAGGACTATTTCTATTACAAAATCAGTGCATCACAAAAATGAATTCAACATTAGAGCCCCTCTTTAACAAACAATTGCTCTCAGACGTCTTCACTAAAAATGTCCACAACTGAGTAAAGGGAAACAAATACTAATTTACCTAAAATATATTGGAAAAAAAATATGAATACTGAAATTACAGCCTAGTTAGAACTTTGGAAACTCAAGGTTGTTTTTGAATTAGTGGCTACGGCTACAGCTGCAGCTTAACTGTTACACGATTATACAGTAAACCATAGGATGACAATAGTAACACCCTCAGCAACAGCCATAGCCGTAGCCATAGCCGCTAATGTAGACACAGACTTACCCTGGTACAATGCCCGGAGCCACAGACTGCAGTTCCTGCATGCCTTGTTGTATCTGCATGATGGCTTGAATGGCCCTTGGATTGGTCATTACATTACGCACCTCCGGATTCTCCATCTATAACATACAAATAAACCCGCCATAGTAGTGATTAATGTGTTCTTAGGGGCAGTTAGGTTGGCGTAGTATCTTTCCTCGCATTCCACGTCTGGAACCCCAGTTTGAATCCCACCAGAGGCGCTATGCAGCTTGGATTTTCAGTCCCAACAAGATTGCATGAGTTTTCCCTGGAATAATTCTCTGGGGTTTTCTTCCCACATCTAAAGCTGAAACTTCCTCCTTTGTCTTTTCTCCATGGAGTTCGTGGCTAGTATAGTAATTAAGTTTGATTTTCTGAGAGTTCTTGGCTTCACAACCAGAATTAATAAGTGAAATAAATGAAATGAATAAAACGGGCCTTGGGTAAATACACCACAAATTAAAAACAAAACAGCGTGGCCATTTGTTTTAACATAAGAGAAGCTGTTTTTTAAATCATGTGAACTCTTTAACAAGTGTGGAAAGTAACAGAGATATCAGTTTCAATATGCGACACCAGGGACCAATATCTATAGTAGCTAAGCATAAAAATATCATGCTTACCAGAATAAGGTTACCAGCCAAAATACCATTACACATGTACCATGTGTGAAAGGTATCCTCCTTGATTCTGCTCAGCAGAAAAATTTCAAGCAATATTTTCTACTTACGCAACTCTATGGGGCCCTGCTTCATAGTGCTTTCAAATACTGCTTACCAGTTTTCTGCTGGGTTACAATAAGCAGGATACCATTCACAGATGGCACATGTGAGATGATATTCTGGCTGGTAACCTTATTCTGGTCAGCATCATTTTATTGTGCTTAGCTATTTTTTATGCTCAAGCAGCTCAATGAAATTGGGCCCTTGGCCCAATTTCATTGAGCTGCTTACCACAGAATTATGCGCTTATGAAAAGTAAGAAGTGCTATGAAACTAGGCCCTGTATTTTTAGATGATTTCTTTAATTTCAAGGGTAATGGAAATACCTGTTGAAGGAAATTCGGTAGCATTTGGGTCATCTGTTGCAGTAACTCAGGATTTCCAGCATACATTGGACTTGCTCGCAAGGCCTGTTAAAATTAAAGGATACATTTTAGTTTAGTTGGTACGTTCCATTATTGGGTTGAACATACAAAAAAGAAAATTTGACTAGAGCGGGACTTGAACCTGCGACCTCCAGATTAAGGTGCTGGTGCTCTACCGGCTGAGCTATCTAACCCTAATGTCGGCAGTCTTTCTACTTTGTCAATATCTTTGTTCGGGATGCCAGTCAGAAGCAACACAACCTGTAAGGGCATTTGTCATTACACTTCCACAATCCCAACCCTGGCATGTGGGGTTTGGCAAATTGTACAACCTCGGCAAAGTCTCCTCTATTGTCCCGCCTTATGGGGCAAGGTTTTTCGCACATCCCCATCTATGTCCAGGCTACTCCTTCCAAAATCCCACATCCCCCAGGGCTGGGACTACAATTAATATGCTGCACTGCTGCTGGAAGAAAGACCCCTGGTAAACTATGACCATCCTAGATACATCCAGGATTCAACACATCCTTGGGGGAACTGTTCTTTTTCACATGCTGGACCATCTCTTTTTAGAATGTTCTTCCACTGAACCTCAGACTAGTACACACTCTCTCCAGCTTCAAAACTATACTTGATAACAAATTACATTTCCGACAATCTCACTTTATAAAATACAGATGGGCCTGGAGGTCGCAGGGGGCTTCACTCCTCTTCTGATGTCACCTGGCTGATTGTTCTGTGCTTCAAAAGGAAGCTTCATTCTTTGTTGTTTCCCCTAAATTGTGGAACAAGCTGCTGTGTGCTATCAGGGAAGCGGCATCTACCGCAACCATCAAGCGCCAACTCAAAACTCACCTTCTTCCCAGCTTATAATCTGTTTGTTTTAATGCATTTTTCTTCATTTCTTTGTATTTGATTCTGTTGTTGATTGTGAGGCACTGTGTTCTTTGTAGAGCGCTATATAAATGCCTTGTATTCTTCTTATTATTATTAACACACTTGTTCAATTGAGGCTTTAAGTACCGTCATTAGCAGAGTTCTATTGTGTCAGGAGTGTCTTTCTGACCACTGTCCATTATTATGATTGATTATTATAACCCACCTGTTCTGCCATTTCTGGATTGCGAGCCATGGATTGCAACATGGATTGCATGTAAGGTGCCTGAAGCATGTTCTGCACTAACTGCGGGTTGCTTGACACCTGCTGTAGCATGCTTTGCATGCCTGGTGAGTTGAAAACACCATTGCCTGGAGAGACAGAATTAACAGGGCAGTGAAACATCTGAGGTGTGAATCAACAAAATTGAAAATCCTGGAAACTGAGTGGTAGTGTCCTCTTGTCTACAAGTTAAACCCCAGGGGTGTGTGACATCTTGGAGGACGTATTGATGTCTTATATCAGAACAATACACCGATCCATTAAGCCACGCCCATTTCTCATTGACCAATCACAACCGCGAAATCTGATCACCATTTGAGCCGTTTGGTGATCTTTGCACTAACGGTGATCGGGTTTCGCGGCTGTGATTGGTCAACTCGTAAGGAGGCGGGGCTTAATGGATCGATCAATTGTAAACAATTTAGACATAAAATGGGCTATAGTCGCTCTTCCCTTGCTCGTCAGTTTATGTCTTTCGAGAAATTTTACAGGCAGAGAAGTATGATGAAAAGATGTTTGAATCAGATAAATTTTTCACAAATTACAGTCGCCCAATTTTTTTCGAACCATGACAAACCTGACAGAAAGATTGGAAACCCCAAAGTACTAATAATAATTTTGGGGGCTAATCATCCTAACTCGAAGCTGAGAAGCTGAATTGCCAAACATGCCGCTACAAAGAGGTCGAGCTGCAGGCATGCAAGGTTGCCTTTTGGTAGCAAGCAACATTGACCATATATGATCAAAAGTGTTTTCTTTTCTGGGGGAAGGAAAACCGGAGTGCCTGGATAAAAACCCTGTTGGCACAGTTAGCGTCAACCAAAGCACAACTCTACTCACATAGCAAGCTGTGAATCAAACCAGTGCCACAGTGTCGAGAGGCGGCCCTTTACACACTAGCCACCAATGCCACCCATTTAAGGTATGGATTCATTGGGCGCTTGTTCAGAATGTTTTTAGATTCTTAAATAACACAAACGGAGCTGTGACGTCGGACAGAGCTGTGACGTCGGGCAGGGCTATACAATTTATACATACCTGGATTTGTTACATCTGGAGTGGTACCTGTTGAGGTTGGGGTTGTGGTAGACCCTGTGGTCGGGGTTCCGGTAGGTCTCGAGGAGGCAGGCGCCCAGGGATTTGGGAGTGGTTCTGTGTTCTCACGCCCCTGCTGACCTGAAGTGTTTACAAAAGAGAGTAATGAAAACATGAGAGCTTCGTGAAATGACATATGTTCACTGTTTTAGATCCTATTGTGTGCGATGCTCTGACATTTTTGGAAACGTTTGAAAGGGGCGCCGAGGCCACGATCAAGACAATAGAGGGCAATTGGCACCGTGAAATTTATAACATGATTCCTGTATCAGGTAACATGTATATTAACCCACATTTTCATCATTGAGTTGCTAGGATCCTTTCTGACGGCCAACGCAAACATACACCATACTATGTTAACTCTACACTGAAATTGTTCACCTCCGATTTCTGTGATGTGCCTGATCCCATGTAAAGCATTGTCAGTTTACCAGTGCAGTCCTCAGTCCGACATAGTTTTAATAACCTGCAGGCCTGATACTTCATATAGGTAATGGAGGCAATTGCCTCCATGCCCCTGGTCATTGCCTTGGTGCCCCTTGAAATGATCCAGCAGATATTTCAAATTCTGTCAAAGAGGTGCCCTTTAAAAAGAAAAAATTTGCCTTGCCCTTACAAGACTAGAAAATCTGGACATTACCTGCAGTTACCCACAGCGTCTTCTGCCTGTGAACTTCTTCTTGTTATGGAAATGTGATCTATTAAGGCTTACCGTTTGAGGCATCAGGATTGTTGAATAAAGCAGCGAAGGGATTCCCTCCAAGCTGCTCCTGGGCTGCATTCAACATGGGCTCTTGTATATCAGTGTACATACGCCTGAGGGCATTGTAGCCACCAGGGATACTCTATGTGAGTAAGAAAACAAATTATACATGGTTAACTATCGCTCTGGTTTCTTTGCCTATAGACCGTCCTAAATCCTCCAATATCCTCCACTCTATTGGCCTTTTAGAGGTATGGTGGACACTATAGAGGTGCACTGTTTGGTTGGGTGTATACAGACAAATTTACCCAAACCTAATAGTGCAATTAGTAGTGTGTCCACAGTAGCTCAAATTGGCTTATGATAACTCAACACTAAGATGTTTGGACTTGGATAAGATTGATATGCCTGGACCAGTGATAAGCAATTGACCTTATGCATAGACGTCATAACGCCACCATCTGAGAGGTAAAACGATGATGGCATGTCGCGGCCGAGTGGTTAAGAGCACCAGACTCAAGCTCTGATGTTTCTGATCAGCAGAGTGTGGTTTGAGTTCCGGTTGAGCAATTTTGTCCTTGAGCAAGATACTTTACCATAATTTCTTTGTCCTTCAGATGGGCCCATAGGTCCCGTGTACTAAGATTGATAGTGCATGTTAAAGAACACAGAACAAATTCACAAAAGTCATCAAGATAAAACCATGTAGAACCATACGCGCGAGACTTGCACAGTCTATTCAATTCAGCGTGCTTCGGCCAAACTTCAAAAATTTGTATCCAGAATGCCCCAGAGTTTTGAGAAAACCTAGGGAGAACCCTGGACATGCTTACCTCTAGGTTACTGAGTGCTCTGTCCTGTGTACGCATCATCTCTTGCATCATGGCTGGATTCCTAGCCATGTCCATTGTCTGCCTCAATAAGTCTGGATTATTCAACACATGACTGATCTCTGGGTTGCGCTGTATAGATACAACACAGACAAATCGTTAGGTCATTCTTCAGAATACACATAGAAACAGATTTTCTTGAGTTTGGTATTGTGACTATTTTGGTTGACAGGAAAGTTTATGAGAGCAGTGGTGATACTATTCCTGCTTCAAATGATTCTCACTCATTGCTTCCCACTGGATAATTAAAAATACAAACAGTGTCCTAAAGGACACCTTGCCAAATGCATAATAAAGCCAAGGCCAGGTCCAAATTGGTGGCTACGGCTTGACTACCATGTTAGTCTGCACTGAAGCATAGGCTACCTTAAGAAACACCCATAGCAACAGCAGCCATTTTAGAAAACAACCTAACCATCCACTTAGTCTGGTACCCTACCTCAATGAGATTCTGCATCTCTGGATTACCAAGGATCATCTGTCTCATCAGTTCAGGGTTCTGCATTAGGTTCTGGATCAAGGGATTGTTCAGTACTTGTTGCATCAAGTCAGGGTTGCTCAGTAGCTGCATTAAGAACAAAATAAAACAAGAGTCTTGCATGTCAAAAACAAGACAAATACTCCCGAGACATTTTTGCTTACTGGTGACCTCAACCCTCCAATATCCTCCTCTCCTATGTCACTAAATACCAAATTGTTAGGACTTGAATAAGTTGGGATGCCTGACCCAGTGATAAGCCCCTGTTACTTAGGCCTCCAGCCCTCAGTCCTTCTGAATCCTTCATTTCTGCAAAGAGGATATAGAAGATTTTGTTCCCCCCTTTTTCGGGGGGGGGGGGGGGGGGGGGGAGGTCTAAGGTTTAATCAATTTTCTCCTCAAATATTTTATTATCATATCCCATATTTCGCAAAATTAATATTTGATAATATCAATTTCCTTATCTAGTTAAGATTGCGGTAACACCATAAACATGAAATCTCTTTGAGTTGTGGTGGTTCTGAAAAGAACTGGTGGTGTAAAATCTTGAATGTTTTGATTGATATGCTCTGATTGCCTTCACGAGCAAGAGTCCGATTTTAAAGAGACATTTCAGGTACAACTTCCTAAGATGTATCTCCACTATGCAAAGTTTAACACTCTAATTGATTTTCCTTTCTAAATTTGTCCCTGCATTATTCACCATTGACAAAATACAAAATCTTAAAACCTACAGCATTATCCGATGCCTGGGCTCGGATTTCACAAAGCTTTAAGATGAGTTGTCAGTCACCATAGTGATTTGTATTATGCAGGGTTCTGCCCACGGTGGTCGGTGCCGGAAAACCCGACCGGCACTCATGATACCCCGACCACCACTGGCAGGATTTTTTCGTTTTCCGACCACCACACATTTTCCCCTTTTTCCACCATTTCCTTCAAAATATTTTGAACAACGTGTAAAACAAATTATTTACCATTAAAAAGTTTTATCCAAAGTTTCGAGTAGCCTACTTCTTTGGTTTGAGTCTATTTTAATGATCCATTTCCAGGATCAAGCATCACTCCTGCCTGTACGATGTACATTATACATACCTGCCAACATTCGAAACCCAGAAATAGGGACAAGCCTGGCCGGGGTCCAGGGGTCACCAAGACTGTGAATGAGTGTTTTCTTCCAGGGGGCTCTGCATTGCAGGGGACAGTGCCCCCTGGAAGCTAACAGAACTACACAGCTTCCAGAGTCATTTGGGGGCTAAACATTAACATAAAGTAAATTAACTTTGAATGTGATGCCTACTTTTTGTTGAGCTTTTAATGCACAAGAAATCTGTGGCGTAATTATCGTTAAAAACGCAGGATCTCTTCGATTTACTGCCACTCATTTTGAAAATCAACTTACGGTTTTAACAAAATGGCGACCGCAACACCCTTCGTACCATCCACGACGTCGTCGACGAAGCAAATACATGTGCATAACGTATTATGTACATGTACATGTATGTACACACGCACACACTCTCACGCACCGCATGTATTGGCTTGACACAATAAACTTGGTACAAGTCCTCTCCACGAATCTCTCTACGCGTACAATGTTGTTGCACGGACTAAACGGACACTTTTTGAGGGAGCGCATGTTTCAACAAGTCTATGATACAACTAAACTCTTCATCAGTCGTTTACAACATTTGTTTTTATTGATATACACACACACACGCACACACCACATGCTTGACAAATGATTTAATAAACTTGATACAAGTCCTCCACACGAATCTCCCTCTACACGTGCGTACTTGTTCACTCACACGGCTACTTTGGGATGAAATGCACGTTCGCTCAGCAAGTCTAAAATACATCTAGTCTTGTTCTCAGCCGTTCATCATCAATTTTCTTACTTTTTAATAATAAAATCGTGAAATCTGAGAAACCGGGACAGTCCCGATTTTAGGCGTCTTTGAAACTCAGAAACCGGGACTGTCCCGGGAAAATCGGGACAGTTGGCAGGTATGCATTATATCCAATGCACGAAACCCGCATTGATTTCGCAATGGTTTCCAGTCACGCCGATTATAGCTTTACGCTTGGAAAAACATGATACCAGTTTCATCACGGTGCATACCCTATTCTATAGCGTTTAATACAACGGAAATGAACTGCAGAGTAAGCACCATGCTATAGATGCTGTAAATTGTTTTCCCATGGCGGTAAAGACGTGCGCGCACTGAGGGCCTACATTCAAGGCACAGCTGCAGGGTACACGTGTGTAACCACTTCGTGCACGATCGAAAGGAAATTGACTTGACCGTACTAGGACCAAAAAAAACCGGCACTAAACAAATCCTGGGCAGAACCCTGATTATGTCATCACAATGTGTATAATAGTTTACATTGATACACATCGTAAGATCAATCTTAGCCCTTTGTGAAATGGAGCCCTGGCAGACACCGTAAATACTTTCATACCTGTTGCTGCATCTGTTGCTGAGTCTCCATGAAGTTAGCCGAGCCAAACCCAAGATTGTTGAGACCGCTCAATCCCCCTAGCCCAGACAAGAATGGGTTACTCTGGCCGCCTGGGGGAGTCGGGTTAGAGCCACTGGTAGACTCATTGTTTGTAGGTGTACTAGTAGCGGAGGATGGTGGGGGTGCATTAACTGCACTGGCAGCTTGCTCCTGAGCCTTGGAAAAACAAATTGACTTTAAGTTGAATTGCCTTAGTTATTAAATGTAGAGAATGGAAAGTGGAGAAGACTATCATGATGCGTTATTTGTGTAGCTTTTCTAATAGGTTTAAGATTTGTAGATGGGAGTTGTTTGTTTATTGTTATTAAATGTGAAGCGCCAATTTGAAGGAGTTGGCGCTAGATGAGATTTATTATCATCATTATTATTTTGTATTAGGAAAGATACATTGGAAAATAAAAATTGTTTACATTAATTTGTTTCACTTTTGTTTTGTAAAGGGAATAACAAATATAAAATGCTTGAAAAAGAAATCTGTTAATATTGTACCTTGATTTTGGGTTGAACATGGAAAAATTGACTAGAGCGGGATTTGAACCAACGACCTCCGGATTAGCAGTTTGGCTTCTGAATGGCACCCCCCGAACAAGGATATTGACAAAATAGGGAGACCGCCAACATAGGGCTAGATAGCTCAGTTGGTAGAGCACGGGCACGTTAATCCGGAGGTCGTTGGTTCAAATCCTGCTCTAGTTAATTTTTCCTTGTTCAACCCAAAATCATTTAAAATTTACCCAGTCAGTTTCCCTTGTGGTTTATTATTGGATATCTAATATTGTACCTTGTAAGAACAATATTTGCTTTGAAAAATTTGAAATCATTGCAGATTTAGCAACGTACACTGTACCTTGTTTGCAGACCGAATCACAAGATGCACAGTCAACCCATCCTTAATCGCTGAAAAAGTATCAAACCATCGTAAACATTATAAATATACAAAGAATTTAACATCAAATCTTCTGAAGGCTAGTTTAAATCTACAACACTTATAAAATGGAGATAATTCACTTAAAAATGTTGCCCGACTTTGTAAAATGAAGTTTTGAATGATTATATCTTAAAATTAAATTGCAAAGAATACCCTAAATAAACGCTACCTAACCCTTAATTAGAATCATCTGGGCCCAATTTCATAGAGCTTCCTCTAAGCAGAAATGAGCAGGATACCAGTCAAAAATGGTACATGTGAAATGTTAGTTTGGTTGGTAACCTTATTGTGGTAAGCAAAATTGTTTCGTGCTCAGCAAGTTTTTGTGCTTAAGCAGCTCTATGAAATTGGGCCCCCGGCTTGGAATCTTCAATTTTCCTTAGATCCCCCAAGTCCAGGAAGCGATTTCTACCAGCAATTGTGGACAGCAAAACATTTAGACTGCAGTTTGTTTTGTGCACACTAAATGTATTGAGCAGCAAATAATGATTTTTGAGTAGCAATTGAGACACTCCATGCTGTGCTTTACAAGGGAAATCGTTCACTGCAAGTTATTCAGTAAACACAATGTACATGTATGTGTACTGGCTTTTACTTATCTAATCAGAGTAAATACAAATTATATGCTGGTACAACTTGCACACAGGTCTTTACAAACTTACACAGCTAAAATTTTTACCCTGTTTTGGCATGAGATAGTGTGCCAAGTGTGAGTATTTTCTCCAAGTTATTGCAGGTACATTCAAAAGTTGCTAAATATAGCTTAAATTACATGAAAATGGAGCATACAGTCACAGGATAGTTAAAAAGGTTATGTACTAATCTAGCCATACAAAATAGAAGTAATTCAATAAGGCCAAATAAAAAAAAACAGTTCATCGTCCCCTCCCTCATGCTTTTTTGAGGCCGCATCCTTTTTTTAAAACTTTTTTTCTTCAAAAAGACACATTTTCTGTGTATTTATTTTTTCATTAAACTTGCCAATCTTTTAGAACTTGTAACTACAGAAAGTAAGTGGTGACTTTAAACTGAAGAATTGGTGGCCAGTTTGAATTAAAATGCTTGGCGACCACCTTCGAAAGAAATAAAAAATAAAAAATAAAAAGGCCCTCATCCTCCTCTTTTTGAAAAAACCCGGACGATCAACTGGTATTTTTGTTTACTTGGCCTAACATAACAATTTCATTCCTAACCATGCATAGTTTTCACTAGTACAAACCATGGTATCCCACTGATCTTAAGTATTTTGGAAAGTGGAAATTACACTGTGAACAGGTTATATTATGGAAACAAACGTGTGTAAATGGGATTTGAGGCATTGCTGATGAGGTATCAATGTATATTTGGTTTGCGGTAGCACCATGTGTATATCTACTTGCTAGGTAGATTTTGTTCTTTGAGAACTTGTCTTGCTATTTATTCTACTGCTGCAGAGTAGATTATTCGGAATTCGGGAGACTTCTCAGTTCTGAAAAGAACTGTCCTGCTTATTAACTACTACCTGGGCGGTAGGTAGGAAATTGGCCAGGACTACCGGTACTACTTTCGCTTTGTGGATCAAGGGGACTTCTCGTTATTTACTACACTGCCGCGGAGTGAGTTCTTATATGAGAATGCTTTACATTTTTATAACTAAACAACAGGCATTGAACTCGGCATTGAAAACTGCAACTTATATGCAAAATGAATAAAGGAGACTGAGAGAAAATCTTCTTACAATGTGTTTCTAAGGTGTCACCATCTTTTAGAATCTTCCCGGCAAATATACAGCAGAGTTGCTCAGCTGGTGACTTGAACTTCTTTGAGATCTCCTCCTTAAACTTTTGGAAAAACGAGAGGGACATATATTATTAGTTGTTTAAATTCAACTCCTAGGTCAAGAAGTTATCAAGTTTCTTTTTAACATGTTAACATCAAACCGCAAGGAAGAGGTGCTGAATCTCACTACCACTCCTGAATTATGACCAGTTAAAAATGAACTTATGTAGTGAATGACATACTATCACAATCAGACTATATTAGGTTGTACGAGTAAACAAAGAGTGACAGGATGCAGGAGTCAGACTTATAAATAGCCAAGTCACCTTCAATCTGTTAAAAAAATTGTTGTAATAACCAGACTGGTAATAACTTAAATTTGTTAATTTTTTGAAATCTCCTCCTTTAACTTTTGGAAAAAAGAGAGGGATATATACACGTAATAGTTGTTTAAATTCAACTCCCAAGTCAAGAAGTTCTCAAGTTGTTCTTAACATGTTAACAACATCAAGCCGCAAGGTTAAGGTAGAGGTGCTACTTAATTAAATGTTTTAAATAAAAAATTAAAAAATCTTTACCAGGAAGTGGTCTGCCATGTTGTCTTTGGAACCATGTGCAACACGGTCACGACAGGCGACTGTTCTGCTGTCAGGGCATATATCATGTATATAGGTAGTCCAAATGGAAGCAAATGTTTTATATTTTAAATTATCATAAATACTAAACACAAGACAAGGCTTTGAACCCATGGCCATGGCATAATGCCTGGTATTTTCCAATTACGGTTCAAAGACAACTTCGCATTTTTAATACTTCCTGGTAAAAAAAGTTTTTGAGCATTGACAACACCACTTTTTTAACACTATAACTTTAAACACTACCTAACAAATTGAAAATAAATTGGATGTTATGACTCTTTTTACTAATAATAATAATATTAATAATAAGGGCTTTATTTATTTTATCTTCACGAAGTTGATTTTTCCTCATATTTAAATCAAGATGTCGTCATTTGTTATCTGGACCGCATCATCAGTTGTCGGTACTCCCAGTTGTCGGCTATGCTTAAGTTGTTGTCGGTTTTCATAGTGCGCGACTGATCATGAACATGATCATGATGAATGACGGTGCAAAAAAACAGGCACAGCCATGGTACTACTACTACACTAGCCGGGGCCACTGATGACAGTCTGGACAGTCTGGACAGTCAAAAGTCAGTGTGTGATTTGTTTATCAATGTAAATACATGCAGACGAAAATGTGCTTCACAACTAACTGATATCAGACATCAAGTAATCAGTAAGCAAACGTAAAATGAATTTGTCTAGTTCTCATTAACTGAAGTGTCCGTAAATTGGGCAACATAGCAGAGCCAGTGTGGAAGCAAAATTTGTGTCGACATCAAACCTTTCACTTTTTCAGTAAAAAAACGTACTTTATGAACATAAACTGTTCTCACAAAAGACACAGGATGTTAATGATCACCTCTTTTATCGTAGCTGTTGCTTCCACGGAGATTGTCTCTTTCTCTTTAGCTGTTTTCACAATAATATTTATCAGATTTGTGTTTTCGGTAGCTGTTTCTTCCGCCATCTTGAACGATGCATGCTGACATCATTGTACAAAGCGCACTGCACTGTGGGTAATATTCCTTTTACTATACACGCACATATTTAAAAACTATATAAATTGCGGCAGATATTTTTTTTGCCCCCTTTTCAAGTAAAACTCTTTAATAGTCTAAATCAGTTAAGATCACAGATTGTACGTTTACCCTTTTTAAGAAGTATGAAACTTAGAGATGAAAAAGGGGAGGGGGCTAATATAACTTACAAGAGTGCTGCTGTTTTGTTTGTTTGGTTTATTTGGGGTGACTGAGTCGACGAACCGACCCAATTTCATTGAACGGCTTGAGCCGATGTAAATTTTTCCAGTCACTAATGGTACATGTGTGACATGGTATTTTGGCTGGTTAGCTTAAGAATAAACTTTAATCCTGTTGTGCTTATAATAGCTTATTTCTGTGCAGCTCGTTGAAATTGGGCCCCTGATGGGGCCCCTGATGGAACTGAAAACTCTCTCTGCTTTTAAAAACAATTTCAAACATTTTCTTCTCAGCATATATAATTCTATATAATTATTATCTTTACTCTTTGTTTAACCTACAGTGGTTGTTTTCTATTATTGCTTAAAAGTAACTTTTGTGAGATTTGGACTCCTTGTAGATACTTTATTTTCAATTTTATGTAAACTCATAATTACTTGCTTTGGTGGTTTAAACTCGATTTGTTGTATTATTTAAAACAATCAGAAAGGCTTGAAATTATTATGAAATTATTATTATTATTTGTGTAAAACCTTAATGTCACCTTTAGTTAGTTTACTTGATTCAGTGTTTTTTTGACTTGGTATTGTTTGTTTGTTTGCTCTGTTATACTAAATTTTTTCATCCATTATTGATCATCTTTAATAGGGGACCCGCACCCGACAAGCTTAGCTTTTTGTGGGTCCCCTCCACCTCATTGCATATTATTTTCATTACTTGCATCGTATTGGTTTTATTCACTTATTAGCCATCACTATATTAATTATTATTTCATGCCTGCTTGCAAGTCCTTTCTGTATTGTTTTTGCTTTGAGTGGAAATAAATTAATAAAAAAAAAAAAAAAAAAAAAATGGCCGAATAAGAGCATCGGATCCAAGTTCTGGTGGTTTTGTCATCAGGGTGGTTTGAGTCCCGGTCAAGACACTTTGCTATATTGTGTGGTGTGTCCTAAAGTGGATGTTTGTATTTTTATATATACTTTTCACACCAGGAAAAGGAAAAGGAATTTCATGTACTTTTTAACATGACTAATAAAACTTTGAATTGAATTGAATTGAATATAATTGATTCTCTTCACCCATGGGTATAAATGGGTACCTGCAAGGGGGTAATTTAAGGTTGATAATGATAATATTGTGTTTGAAAAAGCCCTCGGCCGGAGCGCCGCGCCACGGCAGCCCAGCTGAGAAACATTAAAATGAATGTTATTGGCCCAATGACCAGGGCACTAATGTAAAGCGCATTGATACGTTATTGTAAATGCGCTTTATATAAGAACTAGTAATACTAGTATATAAAGGACTAGAACTAGAACTAGTTATATCATGGAGGAATTTTCTTCCTCCATGGTTATATAAAGGGGGAAAATTCTGCCTCCATGCTGTCACCTCTCCATGTCATCCATCTTTATTGAGAACGCAACCCTCTTCCATGACATCCTAAGTAGGTTTGACCCCATACAAATAGCATAACAATGGTGGAAGACTAGGGGGGGGGGGGGGTCAATTGGGAGGTACAGAGGACGAGCACATTGGCTTGGGCTTCAAATAACAAACAATATTATACCGTATACAATTTCAAAATGGGGCCGCCTAGAAAAAAACAAGTCTCAGAAACTTGACAGGCCAAAAACTTCATTATTATAAAGCTCAATACTATGCACTTCCAGTTAGAATTTCCAACTATGGGCATAAACAAACAAATCCCACAACCTTCTCCATTGGCCCTTTTCTTAAGCTTCTTCGGGCTGGACGAACACCATGCCCTGCATGCACGCACACAATGAGTTGCAGTACGTGCGGCCCGCCCCTACCCTCGCGAACGAAAACGCGCGCGTACGACGAGGACGGTGGCAGAGCACTGATCTCTATATACTGACTGGATAGCGCTTCGGGTTCGTGCGATGAAGGCGCCGCATCGATCGGGCCGCCATCTTACTACTCACATCATCGCCTCATATCATGCGGGCCGGATCGGACGGTAACCATGGTCAACAAATGGCGGATACAAAATAAAAATGTGTTGACTGTCCTGTCTCTTCTCTTCTCTTGATCATCGTCCTTGACGTTAACAATGCCAACGTGTGCATCCATAAACTGCACAAACAAACAAGCACGAGGATGTGGAAAGACATTTCATGTGTAAGCATTTATATGGGTTTATTTTTTAATTTGGAAATTAAGTGGAATAAACATGTTTTAAAAACGTTCGTAATCGTATATAATTTATAGCATACATTGTACTTGGTTCAAGTTGTAGTAGAATGTCGTCTGGCCCTGAATTGCCGTTTTTGTTTTCATAAAACTTAATAAACAGCACACAATTTTCAGGTATGAAGAAGGTTGTCATGAAACAATTTTTCTTGGGCTTTGCCTTTTGCACATACTTCTAATTTTACTTAAGTTCTACTTGGTGGTCATATCGTTTTTAATGCAAAATGACAAACATTCACATGACTACACCTTCCTTCATATATCCATAACCCATCGAGAAAGTATTGCAATATTACTAGTTTGTATTTAGAGAGAAAGGTGGGAGTTTTGTTCTAGCTTCATTCAATGAAGAGGGGCAGGGGCAATGCCAGACCAGAGCAGATGACCAACTGAGAATTTTAGTCTAACTCTAAGGTAAATATAGCCCCACTCCAAGTCCAAGTTGGCCACAAAAGTGGGGCTAGGTAAATCACAGTGCAAGCTTGTCCATTTCTCAACTTTCCCTTTGTAGCTTTTAATATCCATACTTAATTTAAGGGATATTTGTTTGTAATAGGCCTATATGATTGTGTGTAATTTCTTTTGTAACACTAATAATCATGGCATAACTCTTTACAGATTGCAGGTTGAAAATGAGGCTTTTTCATCAGGCATTTTTAGAGTGACATATGGTGCTAGACTATTTGGACTCCATGGACTAATGTAGACAATCATAACTTACAGCTGATTTTAAATAGTTACTCTTGTTTTTATATTGTTAATTGAAACAAAATAGGAAATAATTATTTTTATTTTTTTATATTTTTATTTCCATTTGTTTCAGCTTTCCATTCAGTCAACCTAGTGTCCTAAAGAAATGGGTGATCAATATGAAGCGGGACAATTGGGTTCCTTCAAAGAAAAGTGTTCTTTGCTCTGATCATTTCAAAGAATCATGTTTTGATAGAACTGGTCAGACAACAAGACTCAGAGCAGGTGTTGTGCCAACATCATTTACATTTCCGATGCACCTTCAGAAGGTAAGTTTTATGCCCCACAGATGGCAAAGTCACTGAAGGGGCATACTGTTTTTACAATGCTGTTCTAGGTTTACACATTGCGGTATTTTAAGCTGCGCATCAAGTTTACTTGAAGATAAATTTGTTATCACACATTGTGGAATATGGAAAAATAAAGTGCCTATGTTTCCTATTTATAACTGCTTTTTTATTGGAAAAAAACCTGAATAAATTAAAAGAAGGCGACATTGAGTCAGGTGGTTCCTGATGAAACCCCCACCTCAGAGTGGCTAGTACAGAGAACTCATAAACATTTGACTTGTTTTGTTTTCTGGGGGACCTTCAACCAAGTTGTTTTATCACACTGTCAATTTTTGCAAGCCTTGTTATTATTATTTGTAACCCTACTGAGGTGGAGTTATTTTAAGCTGCGCATCAAGTTTACTTGAAGATAAATTTGTTATCACACACGTACTTCTTGTGGAATATGGAAAAATAAAGTGCCTATGTTTCCTATTTATAACTGCTTTTTTATTGGAAAAAACCTGAATAAATTAAAAGAAGGCGACATTGAGTCAGGTGGTTCCTGATGAAACCCCCACCTCAGAGTGGCTAGTACAGAGAACTCATAAACATTTGACTTGTTTTGTTTTCTGGGGGACATTCAACCAAGTTGTTTTATCACACTGTCAATTTTTGCAAGCCTTGCAAGCTATTTCTTTTATTTAATGTATGTTGCAGTGTACAAAGAAACGAAAGCAACCCACGGAAAGACTTCCCCCACCTGATGCTGACATACAACGTGAAGAGGAACCCATGACAGAAGAAATGACCGCTACCACCGGTGATATTTCTATCATGCAAACAGACCACACATACATCACCAAGCTAAGCCCACGAGCTATGAAGCATAAGTTGGATGTCACATCTGACAAGCTGTGCAAGCTCAATAAACGGTTGAAGGTCTCGCAACAGAAAACAAGACGCCTTCATAAAAAGGTAGATTCATTACAATGTGTTGTTAAGTCTTTACAGGACAAGCAACTTGTCTCTTGTAATGGGGCTGAGGTATTGTCAAAGACATTCTCAGGTGTTCCGTTTGAGATCATGAAGAGAATAATGTCAAATAAACACAGAGGAAAATTCACTCGTGAGCAGTATCCACCTGTGCTTCGAGCTTTTGCATTGACTCTTCAGTTCTACTCCACCAAGGCCTACAAGTACGTTCGTAAGTCATTTGACTTGGCACTTCCACATCCAACAGTAATTCGAAAATGGTACAGTGGTGTCAATGGGGAACCTGGCTTCACACAGGAAGCTTTCACAGCACTTCAGTATAAGGTAAAGGAAGCACAAGCAACAAAGACGGAAATTCCATGTGCCCTGATGCTTGATGAAATGGCCATCAGGAAACATGTCTCTTGGGATGGGAAGAAGGTACGAGGATATGTTGACATTGGAACTGAAATCAGTGACGACAGCACACCTGTTGCTACAGAGGCACTAGTTCTCATGGTTGTATGTCTGAACAAGCATTGGAAAATTCCAGTTGGATATTTCCTCATAAATGGAATGTCTGGAGAAGAAAGAGCTAACCTAGTAAAGCAGTGTATCAATAAGCTGAGTGATGTTGGAGTGCAGGTTGTATCTCTCACCTGTGATGGTCCATCCTGCCATTTCACAATGTTGTCAAGTCTTGGGGCTAACCTGAAGATTCCCGAACTGGATCCATCATTCCCTCATCCCATTAATCCATCTCATCGTGTCAGTGTTCTTCTTGATGTTTGCCATATGCTCAAGTTGCTTCGGAATACCTTAGGAGCAAAGGGGGTGATTGTCAATGGCTCTGGAAAGAAGATTAAATGGTCATACATCGAGAACCTCCATAACCTACAACAGGAGGAAGGGCTGAGGGCTGGAAACAAGCTAAGATCAGCACACATTGAGTGGCAAAAGCAGAAGATGAAGGTTAACTTGGCGGCCCAAACTCTAAGTAGCAGTGTTGCCGATGCCCTAGAATTCTGCCAGAAGGACTTGAAGCTTACCCAATTCAAAGGCTGTGAAGCAACGGTAGAGTTTATTCGCAAGTTTGACCAATTATTTGATTTAATGAACTCGAGGAATCCTCTTGCACGAAACTTCAAAGCACCAATGCATCCATGCAACGAGAAACAGTGGCGCCCTTTCCTGAGTAATATGTACCACTACATCTCATCACTGAAAAACCTTGAAGGTAACTTCATGTATGAGACACCAAGAAAGACGGCCTTCATAGGATTCCTTGTGGCAATCAAGAGTCTTCAAGCCATGTATGACTCTCTTGTCTCTTGTGCACATCCAAAACTCAAGTACTTACTGACATACAAGATGAGTCAAGATCACCTTGAGTTGTTTTTCTGTGCTGTGCGTTCAGCTGGTGGAACCAACAATAACCCTACATCTGGCCAGTTCTCAGCTGCTTATAAGAGGCTGTTGATTCGTCATGAGGTAAAGGGATTGGGAGGCAACTGTATCGCACAGGACCATACTGGTATCTTACATACGACCAGTGCATTCAATAAGAAACCAGCAGCTTATTCTGAAGTGCATGATATGTTTTTGGTAAGGAAGTATGATTTGCTGAATCGTACTCCAGCTGAAGAAGAGCATGATTACTCTGATGTTCCTAACATTTGTCCCCTGACGTTGTACAAGAAAGAAGTCATATCATACATTGCTGGATATGTTGTACGAATGGCATCAAAGAGGGTTCCATGTGCAGAGTGTGTGGGTGCATTGACCAGTAATGGTGTTTTCCATGGAAGTCTGCTTAATCGTAAAAACAGGGGGGGTCTTCTCAAAGCATCACCTGATGTAATACAAGTTTGTGGGGTGACCGAGCAGTGCGTACAGAGGCTTTTGAAGACAACAGATGGTGCACTTCCTCAGTCACCGGGGATAGCTGCAGCCATTGCAACAGCTGTTTTGGGTGAAGTTGCTCCTGATGGTGTCTTTGATCAGCTGTATGAGCATACACTTAATGGCTCTCCAGAATGTAATCATGTGTTCCTGCTCATAAAGTGTCTAGCAGCATGCTACATCAAGATACGGATGCATCATTTGACAAAACAGTTCAATGCAAAGATCAGCGGGCCAAAAGTACGCAAACAGCTGTCAAAGCTTGTTCTGTTCAGACACCAGTAAAATATATGCATGAGGTTTTGATTTTGTGGTAATAAGCAGGTACACTTGTTTTACTAGTGCAATGATTGCATTTTCATGTAACTTGTGCTGATACTAGCCAGAATAGTGCAATTTGAAATACTGCTTGCCATTTATATATGTTACTATAAATTATTTGAACAAGTTTTAAATTAATTTTGGGGTGAAACTAAGAAAATATTTACTTGGGAATTTAAAGGCAAAGTATACCTTTGGTTTTTGAAACCGTTTGATTGTTTTAATCCTATATAATTGTAGGTATATACAATAGAACTAACCTGTGAAAATTTCCCTTCAAAAGGTGGTTGCGTTTTTGAAATATCACCGAAAAACCAGAGCGAATATTTCCACGCAGGAAAAATATTCAATCTGAGAAGCGTTACGGCCATAACGCTTCTCAAATTCAAATTTTCGGGGATAAAAAGTGATAAATTTTTCCATAACCGCAGTACTTCAAAGAGAAAAGTTTCTCAAATAAAAATGCATTATACTATCCAAAGCTGCTGTACTTCTTACCAAGTAGGTTTTTATTGCCATTAATTTTCAGAGTCATTACCAAACGTGTACTGTGCCTTTAACCTGCCACCTTAACTTGCAAGATAAAATTGTCTTTTAAGAAAAAATTATCAAATGGCATACTGTATGTAGAGCTCTTACATGATAATTAATCCAGAGGTCAATTTTTCTTTGATTACCCCAAAAAGGAATTAAATTTTTTTATTACTTGATAAATGTTAACAATTGAAATTGTCATGATTTAAATCTTTTAAATCTTTTGAGACAGGTGTAGAAAGACCATTGTTCTGTAGAAAGACCCAGTGATAAATGTTAGAGTTAATTACCCTTCTTCCACTGTTTATATTTCCCCCTTAAGCTCTTCTTGCACCCTGGTACTTGGTTAATTTCTTTTGTAGAAAACTACAGTCTTGCTTTATCCTTATAACAGTGTGGTTAGTCACTCCTGTACAGTGTTATATAATTTAGTTTACTTCAGATAGTAGCCTGGTGGCAGCGTAAGGAGAACACTCAGCATTTATGTGTTCTCCCACCATCACCTATTTCTTAAATTTTATGTACCGGTTCTTCATGGTTTTGCCTGCATCAAGTAATTTACTGCTATGGACTCGGTAAGCTTAAACTTTGTTTTGTTATTTATTTAATCACAATATTCCTTTCCTTCTTTTGAATTACATTTCTATAAAGTTGTATTTTCGGACATCTGATTTGGAAATATCTTTTGTTATGAACTTAGTTTGGATTTAATTTTTAAGACTATGTTTTTCTTCGATAATGTGATTGAAGAACTGGATTTTGATCAATTGTATTTCTTTGGCACTGCAGATTTAGTTGTGTTACTGATTGGTCTTGGTTTAAAGTTCACTTGGTTTATATTGCTGTATCACTGGTTTTGCTTTCCTTGCTCTATGATTGCATCAAGAGACTTGAATTATATTGTAATAAATGGAGATTAAATGTCAATGTAGATAAGACAAGGTTGTTGTTTTCAATAGAGGAAGACGAATCTGAGAAGTGCATCATTTTTAACAGCCAGTTTATTGAAAGTGTCTAATTTAGGAATTTTTTCCATTTATCTGGGTTATTTAAATATGCCACAAAGGCTATGAAAGCTGTTTCTTCAGTTTGTATAAACATATTGTGAATGATTTGTCACCCAAGTTGCTCCTAAACATTTTTGACACAAGGCTTAAACCTACTATTTGTTACAGCTCTGAAGTATGTAGAGAGACATGTCATCAAATTGAGGCATTTCAGCTTTCTTGGTATATTTTAAGTGTCAACTCCAACGATGCAGTTTAGGAGAATCAGGACGCTTTCCATTTTATGTTGACCATTGTAAAATATTACTGAACTATTGGCTGAAGTTAGCGGCCAAACTGACTGGTTCTATTTTGTATAATGCTTGAAAAGTAAATCTGGGAATCCATAAAAGACCTCTTTGTTTGTTAAGTAATGTAAGCAGTTTGATTTGATACAGTGGAATGCGCCTTTCAGTATTACGGGCCGCATAAAGGGGCATAATAATAAAATAATTTTGGTAAACATGTTTGTTAAACAGATGCAGGTAGCATAGTATAAATTGGCACAAGAGATTATCATTGTAATGTTAGGAAAGACCCTAATCAGAAAAGCAAACTGAGAACTTATCCCATTTTTAAGTTGAAACGTGAGTTTGAGCCATATTGATTGTTTAACATCTCATTTAGCTTGTTTAGATTCATCACATAAACTCCAAATTGAAGTTTGGTGTAGATTTAATGGCATTGCACCTCATCTAAGAATATGCCCACACGTACTGTGAACAGAATGTTGAAAATGAAATACACTTTTTAATTGAATGTCCAAAAAATATGCTGATTTGAGCCAAAGTATGTATATTGAAACTTGTAAATTATACAATGTCTTCACAAGGTTGACCAGTGATGACAAGTTTGTGTTCCTATGTCCTCTCAAAAAAAAGAATGTCACTTGCGATACAAAATATATTTTCATGTTCAATTCATTGAGCTGAAAGAGAGGCAAAATGACTGAAGTATATTATATGTGTACTATTATCAATGTTTTCCATTTATTATTCAATGTTATTTATATCATAGTTGTTGTTACCCTCCCCCGGGGTTTATGGGGGTATGTTCCTCAATGGAATAAAACAGTCAGTGTATATATGTATAAATACTTGACAGAAACTATAACTCATGGAGGTTTGCTCATAATCTATAAAGTTATTCTTAATTTTTTTTGGCTTATTTAGCTAATTGTTGATAAGTTAAAAGTTGACAATTGGCTCATTTTATTTACCCCAATCGCAGGGAAAACGGAACAGATCACAAAAAAGATCACCCAGCATGCCCAGATAATAAATTATAAGATATATTTCTGCATTCTGTGTTGCTTTCAGCCGACAATATTAATATCATTTCGGATATTGTGCTCACAAAATGGGCCAAGTGCTGTTTTTAAAGACATCTTGACAGTCTTTCAAAAATATAACCCGCACGTATGCAACGCGTGATAATTTGACGACAGACAGTGGTAGTACATTTTGTTTGCTGCCACCCGGCCGTACCCCCCCCCCCCCCCCCCCCACACACACACTCACGCTGAATTAGTAAAACATAATAAAGACAAATAAAACGGTAAAAGGGCGACCTCTAGGGTAGGGGGTAGAGACAGACTACATGGACGAAACTATTTTGCAGAAAGGGGGTTTGGCAGAAATAGTTTGGTATAATTATTTTATATTCACATTAACATCGTATCCGGCTGCCACTTGCTAAGGGATTTCTTTGATTATTTGTTTAAATCATGGATGAAGGAAAATGGATACTGACTGGACCTATTATTTCCTTTTTTTAAATGATCATTCTTGTGATAGCTAAAACGCAAAATTCTAGCGCACATTAAAGACATTACATCGCGCTGACGAAACTAAAGGGCACCGTAAAACATTTATTTCAAACGAAATCTCAACTCACAGAGAATGCCCGCTCACGTGGCTTCTTGGGAGTAGTAAAATGGCCGCCGCGTCACCGCGCGTGCCTTCACGGCTGTGTGCACAGCGTATGCGTCGAAGCGCTATCCAGTCAGTATATAGAGATCAGTGTGGCAGAGCCGTATATTGGGAGAGTTGCGACATAGAGGGACCAGTTTTTTTGGTCACGTGGTTGCTGGACGCCATTTTCGGTCCAAAAACACAGCTGGCTAGGAGATATCGAAAGAACAACAAAACGTGCACACACACACGGCGGACGGCAAAATGACGGGATGTGTAGTGCTCGGGGGGTTGCACGAATAGGGCCGGAAATGGCTTGAAATTTTATCGATTTCCACGAGAAAAAGTGAGTAGAATAGTTTGGGAAGTTAAGGTGAAGCGGAGCAACTGGCATCCAAACCCAACTTTGTGAGGTAGTGGGGCGCTGTACACTCCTTCCTTATAATATTAAAAAATTACATCTAGGCCTAATCTGCGTTCGTCAAAACATTTTTTTTAAAGGAGTACATCACCCCAGTTACTGTTGCTTGGTCTAGGCCTGGCATATACTATATAATAGTATTACTATTACTAAACCCTATCGTCGTTAGAAACGAACAATCCATTCCATCGGCAAAATTAGTTAGTCCATGGAATGGATGGTCGATCCTGTCGAATTTCCATCATTCCCCCAGATTAACTTTTGTCCCCGATGGTTATAAATTATAAATTATTATTATAGTGATTAATGAATAAATGGTTAACGATAGCTTCTGACAGTGCTAGAATTTGACTGAGCTGAGGGGAACATCGACAAGACCGCATGCAGGGCCTGTTTTATTGGACTAGAAACATTTTTAAAATAACATACCAGACTCAAAATGAGAAAAATAATGTTCAAGCCACATGAATTGTTAATCCTGCATTCGAGTAAAACATACAGACAGTATTGCCTTGCTACATTCCATACAACATACATGTTTTTATCAATATCATTTTGTCCTGTACATTTAATGTAAATACAACTTGTAAAATATAAAATTTCCCTGTACATAAAAAGCGTTAGTAATATTATAATAAATACGATAAGCATGAACAATGCGTCGGTTATTAAAAATTCATGAGTTAAAGAAATGACATGGTCTAGATTCATTTAATAGTCAATGTTATTGTTTCTGTCTGAACCATGTGTTGCACCAGACCGGAGGTAACTCTTTACACACTGTATCAAAACAAAACTTTTCACATGCATACAACTTAAAAGCACAAGATTCTTATGTACAAATGTAGAAGGTTGAACGATTTTATTTCTCTACCTCTGAAGAATGACATAACATTTTTCCCCCGCTGATCTGAGAGCGCTATACGTTAAACTAGGTCCGTCGCATACGTCCGTACGTCCGTGGACGCGTTAGTCTGGTCCACGCGTTTCGTTTTGGACACAAAATGGCTTCTAATCGCAAGTTGTCGCAACTCTCCCAATGGGTGCACCACACTAAATAAGCCAGAATTAATGCGCCAAGCTACTTATCATAATTTGTAAACCCACAACTTATTTTTAATTATAACGTTTTGGGGGTCATGCAATTAATAGATTGTGTAAATATAAAAATCTATCACAACCTGGGGGTTCTGTGCTTCAACTTTTGAGGAGACTTGATAAATTTAGGCGTTAAAGTTGGCCCTATTTGACCGGGGAAGTGGAGAAGTGCTTCACGAAAACTGGCAGCAAGTCGGTTTTGGAAAAAAATAAAAAATCGTGTTTTTTTCTTCTGGGGTAGTTAGCAAAAATTCCAAACGGCTGACCTGCCAAAAATTGAAAAGAATTCTGAAGTTTAGTTGTCCGGAAATATGTCTGATTGGTTTTCAAGAGGCTGAGAGACTTACACGATTTTTTGAGTATTTTTGAATAATTATCATTTAGCATTGGTTCCTATGGGAGATCATTTAGAGGGGTGCGCCCTATATATACAACATGGTGGCGCCCTTGCAGCCATTTTTGTTGGGATTTAAACATGTCTGCCGTTTGTTTACAATTGCAGGCGTGACAGAAATGAGTTGTTTGAGACTTCTTTCGTCAGTTATCGCCGGTTTTTTTTATTGTTCGTGAAAACATCACTCCTCTGGCTGCAAACAGTAATTATAATAAAATATAGATAGCAATAACATTGTCACTTGTTAACAGAATAATTCAACGTTTTCAAAGAGTGGCTTGCTTTTTTTTTAGGCATCCTATTCCTACACACTTAACAGTATACAGTGTGTAAGACGGGACAAACTACGATCGACGGTACGACTATCGTGTATGACTATTTGATGAGACTGTGATGGTAAGTCACTTTCAAGAAAATCATGGGTCAACAGCGGCTGGTTGCTTCCTCAATTAGGAAGAAATAAACATGTTGTAAACATCATCATCATCATACATTACATGGCATGGTTGGTATTAACTAATAACTGAACAAGAAGAGTGGGGGAGGTGTAAACATTGCATTATTATGAATGTCAAGTTTCCGGAAAAGTCAAGTGATTCAATTAGAGTTACACTCTATCGGTTTTTCCATTTTGAGAACATTCTGCTGTAATTGTGCTCCTTGTGAATCTTTGGCCCATCATAGTTATACGATGAGTTAGTGTCCTGTGACTTTGGATTTAGTTGGCCAGGTTGATACAATTTTTTTTTAGCATAGTAAGTGTGATATCGTTCAGCTCGACACTGTGCTCGTCGCTTTTTGTAGATCTTTCCCATAACACGTTTTTTGTGATATTGTTGTTTTTTGTCCATTGCATCGAGGGCTTTTGCAGCGGGTGATCCAGCAGTAATAGGGCAATGAGTTGCCTCACACTTTTTGATAATAGAGTTTGCATGTTGGTTGTTCACCAGATGGATGGCGCTGTGATCTCTTGAAGCTCCGTTCCTTGAAAAGGTTAGTGTTCCTTTTGGATTTGTCATGGCGTAGGCATGATTCATGGATTCAGACTTCTGGGAACTTGTTCTGTACTTGGTTCTCTCTATCGCTTCGTCTCCTATGCGTTTTTCCAAAATTGTTTTAAAGATTTCCTCATCTTTAGATGTTAAAATAAATCTGCCGCGGACATAGCGAGAGAGGTATGGGTACTTGTATTTACCGTTGCAAACATGAGAATTTTGTTTGCATTTCTCATGGTCTCCCATGTAGCAGTTCGGAATTGCATCAATCGCCTTTGCAGCCAGTCTTTTCATGCTTGCTGTGTCATTTCCGCATTTAATGGAAATATGGTGTGCCTCAGCCTGTGCTCTGTGACTCACGTCATCAGCAAATCGGTCCTGTACTCTGTTTCGGTCTCTTGCACTGTTCCCAGGGAACATGTCACTGCTAAAGTTTGCTCGGCTGACTGCCGCACAAAGCGAGCGGTTCAAGTGGGATGGGTCCAGCAGACTTTCCATTTCCTTTCCCGTTCTTCTTCTC
This sequence comes from Leptasterias polaris, assembly GCA_037783415.1. Taxonomy (NCBI): domain Eukaryota; kingdom Metazoa; phylum Echinodermata; class Asteroidea; order Forcipulatida; family Asteriidae; genus Leptasterias; species Leptasterias polaris. Next base: position 7,321,376 of record JAZGTN010000022.1, read on the forward strand.
ATGACAGAATTCATTCCTTTTGCTAGACAGCCGTCAGCGTCTGTTGTTATTCTATCCACAAGAACTGGTTCCGTGCACTCCAAAAGTTTAGTCGCACATCGAACACCCCCTTCTCTCTCATCTCCCATATTGAAATGCGCTGGACGAGTAGCTGTGCACTTGTCGCCGTGCTTAGCGGATGTGCATTGTTGACCGAATGATGATGGTGACATTTCACCACTTTTACAAAGCTTGTTTTCTTGATGGTACATTATAACAAACTTTGAAGTAGTTGCGTTCTCGCACACGGTGTCTCTTGTCTGTGTTGCAGGAACAAATGGGGTTTTTTTCCTACAGTTGCGCAGGGGATTATTATACTGCCTGTCCATTTCAACTGCAATTGGACTTTCTCGTTCAAAGCCTTAGAGCTCACGGATGTCTTTCACTAGTTTCCTCTTGTCTGCCATGTCTCTGATATTTTCATTTTTGATAATTTCACCACATTTGTTCGAAATTTTTTGCAGCCCACTAGTGGATGGTACAGCTGTGTCCATTGATGTCAAGAGCCTCCTCGCACCTGCGGTTGCAATGCCAGTGTTCTGCAGGCCAACTTGGAAAGACATGTTTGGGGTTGCAGTGCGTCGTCCCCGCTTCCTACCCTCGTTAGCTATCTCACTGTAAAGTTTTGTCTTTTGTGTTTTAAAACCACACTTTTTGCAGGACATTACCTCTGAGACGGCTAAACCTCTACGCTCTTCTGCCTCAGCCAATAGTTTAGGTTGACCATCACACTTAGGATGTGTTTGTTGATGATCAAGTACAGCTTGTGCACCCAGCTCTAGAGCTGAGTTGATGTCTACAAAACGATAACCTCCTCCTTGGTGATCAGTTCCTCTCTTGGGCAGTGGCTGGCCACATTTGTTGGCTATTGGGATCACTCCCTTGAGCTGGATCTTTGTCAACTGGAGCCATTTCTACAACTTTTGGGCGAAGGAGCATCACATTTCTGCGGTTGTCTTGTTCCATCTGTGCTGCAATGTGGCAGAAATCTCCTCGCTCTGTATTTGGGGCGGCTAAACTCAACTGCTGATGGGTTGGCCTGACATACCGTGGTGTAGGTATACTTTGAGTTTCACTGCCTTTGTCTTGTAGTGAATTAAATTTATTTTTCGGCTTGAACCAAGTTTTTTGCATCTTGAAAATGCCGCGTCTAGCTCTACCCATTTTTATGGCAATGGATTTGTTACAAACATTGAATGGCATCCATCATAAGTGATCTCACATTAGTTGTGGTCTAAAGCAAAAATACTTTTAGAGTTCTCCTGATGCACAAGCTAGCTATCAGGGCCGACACTACGCTGAACGCACAAATTTCGGCCGATATGCCAAAATATGTTTATTTTTTTTATTTTTTTATTTTTTTTCAATTTCAGATAAATTTCACAAAAATTCATCAAGATAAAACCATTGCCAATGCTCCATATTGGACAGTAGGACCTGTGAAAAGGCCCCCATCCCAGGGGAATTGTCTAAGATAATAGCCATCTGTTTCTGGATAGAGTTATAACTTGTCCCCATCAACCAGAAACAATCATAATGGTTTGGCCTTTTTCAACATGCCCCGCCCACGCCCCGCCCACCCTTTCCCCTTTTACCCCGTTCCAGAGGTAGAATAAAATTTGAAAGGGCAGTTAAATGTACAAAAAGTGACCTATGTGTTTTCTAAATTTTATAAAGCTCCCCATTTTAGACTAATATGAATGCATGGTTAGAAAAATTTAAGGGAAAGCAAAATGTGCCCCCCCCCCCCCCCCCCCGGCCAGCCCCCTTCCATTTTTACAGCTTGTTCATGCCAATTAACCCCTTCTTAATGATTAATTAAATAACTTGTAAGGTTTTTATGATCCTGTGATAAAAAAGAGACATGTTAATAACTTTTTGAGTGAGGACTTGGATATAACTTCTGACTTGTCCTTAGAATGTACACAGTGTGTCGTGCAGGTTTTTCTTCTCGCATTGCTTAGAGTACATGTAAATGCTCCAACATGTTGGACCTTGTTGTAGACGAACGCAATAACATTTCACTTTTTTTTTTTCAGATATCAAGTCAGTGACTTATTCTCAACAATTTAAGCATAATTTTTTAACCATAAAGAATAATTAAGTGCCCTTATAGGGTGCACCACACTAAATAAGCCAGAATTAATGCGCCAAGCTACTTATCATAATTTGTAAACCCACAACTTATTTTTAATTATAACGTTTTGGGGGTCATGCAATTAATAGATTGTGTAAATATAAAAATCTATCACAACCTGGGGGTTCTGTGCTTCAACTTTTGAGGAGACTTGATAAATTTAGGCGTTAAAGTTGGCCCTATTTGACCGGGGAAGTGGAGAAGTGCTTCACGAAAACTGGCAGCAAGTCGGTTTTGGAAAAAAATAAAAAATCGTGTTTTTTTCTTCTGGGGTAGTTAGCAAAAATTCCAAACGGCTGACCTGCCAAAAATTGAAAAGAATTCTGAAGTTTAGTTGTCCGGAAATATGTCTGATTGGTTTTCAAGAGGCTGAGAGACTTACACGATTTTTTGAGTATTTTTGAATAATTATCATTTAGCATTGGTTCCTATGGGAGATCATTTAGAGGGGTGCGCCCTATAATACGGCTCTGGACGGTGGTCTGTGTAGCGCCCTCTTTTGTTTAATGTTGGAGCGTGAACAAAACAACGCTTCGAACCAAGACTAGCAATCAATCTGAACCCCCCCCCCCACCCCACGCGCATGTGCAACACATTGTAACAACATGTACACAAATCCTACAAACATTTTCACGCTACAGTATCCCCTGTTCACGTAAATTTACAATTTTTTATCACGATGGATGTGTAGACTTATTTCACGATCACAACAATCTATATCAAAATTAAGAAGTTCAGGGTCATGTGAGATGATTTTCAGCCTCTGAGAAAAGGTAAAAATATGAAAAAGCATTGCATTTGTCACTGTGTGTGCATGGAGGAAGGAAGAGACTTCCTCCATGGGGGGACCATGGTGTGTGTGTGAGTGTTGTTATTTTTTATGACTCAGCAAAATGTTTTTATGACATTGACAATGTAATGTTTTTTAATATTATTGAATATTGCAACTTGGTAGTTAGGTACTACGTACAAGTTGGTATCTTGCTGGCACCAGCTAACGGTTTGTTAATAAACATTGTTATTAATATTAATATAATTATACATCATTAAATAAGTAAAGCCTGGATGAGATCAGAGAAATCATGGAGAAATTAATACCTTCTAAGTTCTAGCACAATACCTTTAAATGGATAAATTAAACTGATTAGAGTACTAGCCCGTAGTAATACTGTTCCGTCCCAACTTGACAATCGTCCAAATTATATTTGGGACCAGTAAAAAATTGAGTGTTACAGTTGGGGCGTCCCAACTATAGTTGGGATCGCCCATACAGTACAGGAAAGCCTCTGTGATAGCGATAACCGTGATCGATCGACGGGACTGTGACAAATGGCGGGCGTAGACCCCCTCCATAACTTAGTTCATTTATGTGTGTTTCGAGCCCAGTTTTGGCTGTATAATAGATGAGCGTAAATTTTGTCATTCATGTTGTTTTGTTGGAGGTGGGATTAACATATTCCACCCTTTTCTCCCTGAAAAAAGTCTACTTCTTCGATCAAATTCCCAAAATCAGTTTGTGATGGTAATTTTTTTCCTCTGTATATACATGCCCATGTCAAACACTAAGTATTTAAAGTATTTTCTTTATTTTAGGTGGCTTTACCTCATTTCTAAAAAATAATAATAATAATTAATACCTTTTGTGCTTTTAAACACACAAAACAAAAACCAACAATTTATTGATTCATATTAACACAACAACCTGAAAATGCAGAGAGCTCCCTGCTGGCTCTGCTGGTACCCTGTATAATTACTACTGACTGTCCCAACTATAGTTAGGACCAGTCCCAACTATAGTTGGTGCGATTATCAAGTTGGGTGGAACAGTACTACCTTTTCTTTTTCTGATTTGTGGCTCCCAAGGATTTATTTTAAAAAGGGGTATAATTAATAAAGTCTGAAATTGTAAATGGTCTGAATCCCATCTTTTAAATATAAAGTCACAAAAAACAATGACAATGTTGGCGTAAAATGTCTAAGTCCCCCCCAAAAAAGTCACTGTACATTTCTCAAATTGAAACAAAAGCCTGTACCAGTAAACTGCCTTAAATTTCTATTTGTTTCATTCAATTGTCATTTAGATGATACTTAAAGCAGTGTCTGTCTCAGTGTGTGTTTGTTGTTTTGTTTGTTTGTTTGTTTGTTTAGATGATCTTCCCAACAAGGGACTGGACAAAGCTCCCACAAGGGGATATAAACATCAAGCTGGCATCAGCCAATCTCTCTCATACAAACAGTGGTTTAATGTGTATGACTATGAATTGCACAAATCAATAAATTGTGATTCAGTAGCTAGTAGAAGACAACACTTGTAGTTGGTGTGAAATAAGCAGTTAGCTTAATCCTGTAGTCTAATCACTTGACCATGGTGACATGTTGGGTTAAAAGTGCCATCTAGCTGACTACCATCTCACTTGTGATACAGATGACAGAATATTAATATCTTATTTTAACCCATTATTTTCTGCAGTCCAACTGTCCACATTTACTGTCGTTCTGATTCAGATCAGAAGTCCTCAGAATGGTTCATTCACACATTGAGGACACTGTGATTCGCCGTCACAGCAGTACACCAGTGCAGTCAACTATGCACACAGAGAATGGTGAAGACATAGAGCTGTGTGGCACAGATGAGTGTCAAAATGTGAGTGTTTTAGGATTTTAGTTAAAGTTAGAGTCTTACTTTGGTAATGACCTCCCTAAAAATTGTGCAATTTCTATCCGAACGCTTACTTGCTATAAAGTTGGAAATGGTGGTAGGTTCCTGCCAAATTCATTCCTGAGAAATGCCCCTGTTGATTAAAAAACAATAACATTATATTGAGAAATTTGAATCTCCAAAACCCACCTTAACCCTAACCACCCCAGACCTGCCAAAATCAAACAGATGGTTTTGTTGGAATTTGGATGGTTTAGTACTGTGAAAGCTGGCTTTGCTGTTGGACTATGGATGGTTGAGTACTAATGGGTCAAGGTACTAGTGTTGGACTTTGGCTGAGTGTGGAAGGTGGTAGTGTACAGTTTGCAACAGTGTTGGGCTTTGGATGAGTGTGGAAGGTGGTAGTGTAGTTTGCAACAGTGTTGGACTTAGGGCATGTGGGGAAAAAGTGTATGTTCACAGTGCATGTAATAGGGTTAGCTATTGCATGTAGGGCATGGAATTGCTTGGTCACTGGGTACACTTTGACCTCTTATTGGGAGGGACAATGGGACATGTGTTTCAGTTGAACATGGACAACCTGCTGATGAAATAAACAAATGATAAAGGCAGTTATTGTACTTGGGTATCCCATGGAGCAATAAACTAGTCCTTGTCATTGCACCAACACAATAAAAGTAGAACATACCATTTATGCCATGGGGTGTTTTAGTTTTTGCAGAACTTTATTGTATTTATTGAATAGTATTTATAATATGAAAAGACTGTATTGTATTTGATATCAATAGTACATGAAGTCAATATGATGGCAGTTTTCTTGTGAACCACCAGGTGTGGTACACGCCCCCGTACGCAAGGGCAGAGCAATGTGATTTGCAACTGTGCTGAGCCCACAAAAAAAAATACATATAGTTTGGCAGAAAACAATTGTTGGGTATTGATGGGTTTGGTACTGGAGCCCTAAAATAGAAACAACTACACATTCCCCTGGTGTACCCACTCAGCCAAAATCCAACACCCCAGGACTGTTGGAGTATGATGGGTTGTGTACTGTTCCAATAAGTGCACTGTTGGAGTATGGTGGGTTTGGTACTGTCCCAATCAGGGAACTGTTTGAATTTGATGGGTTGAGGAAGCTTCCTAGTGAGAATCACTAGGGGGTTAGGGTTAATAAGGTGAGTTCAAATTTTGGCGATTCAAATTTCCGTGGTGTCCGTTTGTTAATGCTGCGGCTGCAGATAAGGTTGGTACCCTTGTCACCTTGCTAAATATGGATGGATTTGACGTTCTTGATGAAAATACCATGCTTGTTTGTTAATGTTTTCTCATCAAGTAGACACTTTATTCTGCTGAAACTTTCAAAGGTGACTTTTATTGTATTTTTATTGTACCTTTATTGACAATTGGGTCTATAAATCGGCATTATGTTGACAAAAACCAATACCCTACCTTTAATGGTGATAATAAATTGTTTAGTGCCTGGTAAATATGATCAATGCTGTAATCATTGTTGCAACAAAACAAAATATATTTGGTTTGGCTATGATGAGTATTGAGGCAAATCTAAGGGGATGTACATGTAATACTACTAGAAGACCTGGTTGCTGTAGTTAACATTGGTTTGTGAGTGCTGTGGCCGCAGATGCGGTTGGTACGTAAAACCGTTGGTCCTGTGTGTTGTGTAATGCACGTAAAAGAACCCAGTGCACTTATCGAAAAGAGAAGGGGTTCGCCCCAATGTTCCTGGTTTGATTGGCTGCATATTGCGCCACAGCACCTTGTAAACCATTACATGGTGCTATGTAAAGGAATAGGTCTCATAGTTCCAAACGTAGCTCCACATACCTTGCAGGAAAATACTGACTGTAGAAGTGCCTTGAGCGTCACTGAGTGACGGATATGAGTGCTGTATAAGAAGCCACTATTATTATTATAATGGCATAAACAGCCAGTAAAAACGACTCCTAACAATGATTTTATAATTATTTTATATACCAGCTTGTCAAGGAGTTCAACACGGAGACGGCTCGATACCATGACTTAGTCTTAGCCCTCGGTGGCTCCAGTGACTCCGAGTACCTACGCGATGAACTCAAGAAGACCAGGCACAAAGCCAGGGAGTTGGCAAGACGCAGCAAGCAAACTCTCATCCCACACCTCAAGGCGTGAGTTAGCTAAAATAATGTTGGGAACTTGGGAAGTGTCTCAGCTAGCTGTTGATTTCCATAGAGAGCCCCTCCGGTACTATTGTTGGGGATAGACTGGATGGGGGATGCCGGTGGCAAAATCTCCCAAATGAATTGTCAATGAATATTATGATGAAACACAGTCTACTTGTAGACTTAAATGTGAGGCTTCACAAAAAGGCATGAATACATACCTTAAGACTACTACTTAAATTTGTGTATGGCTGTTTTCAAGAATGACCCATTTGTCACAAGTCCTCAACAAGTTTGAAACTTATGTAGAAAGCCCTTGGGGTGCATCTAAAATCCATTTTCGGGGGGATACTACACAGGACCCGAACAGGGGATACTACACAGGACCCGAACAGGGGATACTACACAGGACCCGAACAGGGCTTGAAATTAACACTGAACTGCAGGCACGTGATCTTAGCAGCAGGCTAGTAAACTCACAACTGGGCAAGTCCGGCAGCTGTAATTGTATTTTCGACTTTCCTCCAGTGTTTCTCAGTCTCTTTAAGCCTGTTTGCTTCCATCTTTTCAATTCAGTGATTTTGATTTCAAGTCGGAGCGTGGGGACTACGAGAGACTGTGGAATATGTTTCTATCCTGTGCAGAGCTTTTTGAAGGTCACATGCGTAAGGCCTTAGAGCTTGAGAAGGCATTCCCAATTCATGCAGGTACAGTGCATTTATCTTAGGTGTGTCATGGCTGAGCACCGAACTCAAGTTTTGATGGCTGAGTCATCAGAGTGTGGGTTCGAATCCAGGTGGTGACGCTTCGAAGTATTTCTGTAGAGAATTATTTGCTGTGAAAAGAATCATTGGTGAAAATCACAGGCCTGATAGTTCAAAGGTTTTGCAACCAGCATCTGTGGGTTGCATGTCCATTTACAGTTCAAAAGTGTTTCTAATCAAGTGACGACTATAAAGTATGCAGTTTTTAGAATGTAATTTTGAACATGTGGTATTGGACTTCGATTGTAACCTTTTTGTCTTTTTGTTGTGGCGGAGCGGTCTCAATCTAGTTCACCATACCCAAGCTCTGGTGTTATCAGCAGCAGAGTGTGGGTTCGAATCCTGGTCATGACACTTGTGCCATTGAGCAAGACACTTGACCATAATTGCTTCGTAAAAAGTTGGGAGGGTATTGCATTCTGCTCTACCAGCCAGGCTCCTAGTGGATGACACCCATTCCTACATCCTTACGGACTGTGAAGGGGGATAACCCTGTTTCAGCCCCAGGAGTAGGTGGTAATGTGCCCCTGGTGACAGTTTGTTTTGGGTTGACAGACCAAATCGCTTAATTGTAGCCCTCATTTTAAAGTGGCTGTCCGGCCTTGTGATGTTAGGCGGTATGAAGAAAAAACACAAAAAAACTTTCCCGATAGTAATAATGATATAAAGTAATAAAGTCGTTTTCTTTGAATGCTCCTTCACAGGTCCCCATATACTGATCAACACTGGTGTAATGGAACCTATTGGGGTGGATAGCATCCCCGTCAATGTAGAGAATCTAGATATACCTTCTGTGGACAGAATGGTGTTGGAGAGAGAGGACCTGAGACACCTTGAGAGGTAAGAGGAAATCATTGGCTATTTTTTTGTTTTTTTCAAGCTGTTTTTCTGAAAGATTTTTGTGACTTGATTTGTAGTGCAGCAGACAGGGGATTTTTTTTTGAGGAACACATGGTTAGTAGGAAACGTAGCATAAAACAGTTAAGATAAATAGGAGCAACTGATTGCAACAAAATTGCATAGGGGTGGGCTAATTTTCTGTGACTATTTCCTGTGACTTCTACAATTTTTACTAAAAGTGAGGTTGCTTGTATTTCTAGAGACATCTTACAGCTGCGCAACCTGATCTCTGAGATGCAACGCCGTGTGGACATCAAACCCTGGATGATCGAGCCTTTATTAGACTACAAGCTGGACTACGAGAAGTCCCAGACATCGTTGAGTGATATTGCTTCATCGTGTGGCACTGTAAGTTCATGTATTATAGTAAACAACAACAACAACAACAACCAACCAACCAACCAACCAAAGTCCTTTTGGATTCACTTATCGTAAAAGCGCTTGTTTTCTAAACACCTGTGTATTTGCAACAGCTGCTGTGGCAATTTTGTTGTTGCAAAACTTGTTGTGACCTGATAGACGAGATTCACTGTGGATAATAAGTCTCAACAAACCAAGTCAGAAAGGATTTGAAACTTAGCATGGTTTCGACCGATACCCTCTGATCCTCTTGAGAAGAAAGCTGAAAAAAAAATGTGAGATTTGATCCATTTAGTCAATATCAGTTTTCTAAACATTGATTTAATTCTAATGGTTGTACTATTTTTCTATCATTCCCCAACAGGAGACAACTTACGACCCACAGCAGAGACGGAAGTGCATCTGCCTGGTATCTGTCGCTCTCCTCTCCCTGGTTGCCTTCACCATCGTTCTGGTGGTCTGCCTTGTCACGTTTGATTAGCCTTAAAGTTTATTTCACGAGCCATTTCCAGTTATTCACTTTCAACCGGAAGGCAAGTGTAAATACCCAAAAAGTGTTGCAACCAAATCACCACATGGAAAAGAGAAAAATCATCAATCTGGTAGAAATGTGATAGGTATGTTTTTCAGTCTTAACATAATGCAAGCCTTTTGAACTCTTAATTTTGTGTGTATTGATCACTTGCATGTAGAGCATTTATGATATTTTCTTTATTGGGTATTGTTAGTTCATTTATAGATAGTTTCCTCTTAACACCACACAGTGTTAAGCCAGCCATCTTTACAGGCAATGATACATAATTTGTTTAAACCCACAACTATACATTACCTATAAATACTCCGTGTGGCATGCAGGAGTTTTGTTGAACTCCTTGCATGATTGGTCGGTGAACCACTTTGCTACATAGAACAATTAGAACGCTTGATGCAGCTCAAAGCCATAAGCCAGTTTGCCAATAAAGATGGCGTCTATCGGGAACTATCTAATTGTAATAACTCAACAAACTATGACTGTTGCTCAGGGTATTGCAAAGGAGGTGCTATACCACATGATGACGCCATAGCGGTAGCTGTAGCCGCCTATTTGGACACATCCTTAAAAAGTCTGACTACACGGCTTCATTAACCCTCGCCCACCATAACAAATAGACTGTGAGTCTAGTTCCTATTCACACAGTTTTGGCAACCTTGGGTTCCCACGTACATTGCTTTAACAATGTGAAGGAATCACTTGCACACTTTAACATACCCCAAAGTTTTAAGACAGGCAAGACTTGTTTAGAGATTGACACTTGCATCTCTGCCTGTATTATTGAGCCAATGCACTATGCATGCACAACATACATAAAGCAGCTATCTAAAGGCGGCAGCTTGTTTATATTTTGTGATGATTTCTTTCAATATGACAGTCTTTAGTTTGACTTCGGAGCAAACAGACGAGGTAGTGGTTGGTCAGCACATTAGAGGGGGGCCTTATAGATCAATCTGGTGAACTAATTTCAAAGCTCTGCTTAATGTGTAATTCTGCACTTACGGCCCACAGAATGATGTGCTTTACAGGGCACCATACGTGCAGAATTCGCGGTATTAAGCAGAGCCTTGAAACTGGACCCTGATGTCATCACTAAAATTAATCGTAGTAATGCCTTTTTTGGTGTAACTTTCCTTGTGTGTGACTGTATTGAGCACTTTAGGTAATGTACTCACCATATCTTTACAATGTGGCTCCCAAAATGGCACACCATAGGCAGACAGTTGCCGTGTGTGAGGGGTATATTGGCCAAGTTTGTGGAATTGTAAATAGTAATTCATTATTATCATACTGAACACATCAGTACTTTATCTAGTCACACAATCGTTAAATATTGTATAGATTTCTTGACTACGTGCAATACATTTTATGGTCACAAGCGAAAAGCTAATCATTGTGACGTTTAACTAAAAGTATAATAAGAGTACAGTTTATTAATAAAGTATAGTATAGTCAGATAGTATATTTTTGTTTATGTATTCAATTTAGCATCTTGAAGTGCCAATGCAACTCAAAACAGTTGTTGTTGCTAATAACACTTCGTATTATGACATCACTTTTGCTCAAAATACCTGGATCCCTAGATTCACCTCTAGCAATCACCGCATGTACCAACAGTTCTATCTAACCCTAAACCCTATTTTGTCAATATCTTTGTTCAGGGGTTTCAGTCAAAAGCCAAGATTATTTTAAGGAGTAAAGCAACTCAATTTATAAATCTATTTTATTCAAAAAAAGCAAATCTTATGAAGTTTTCTCAGAAGTTTGAGCTCCCATAATTGGGATGAAGTTTTTACTGGTTAGGTTTGTGAGTTGATCTATTGAACCTTCAGAATCGTAATGAATTAATACCTGAAACATTTCTGTACCGTTTATTTTAAGGAGGCGGTATAATTATCATCGAAATAGAGCAGCTCAATTTATGAAATTGGAGGATTGTAAAAAATGAATTGAAATTACATGTTGCACAGTACGACACTGCTGAGATGTTAGGTGGCAGCAGACTTAACGGGTAAATCCATTGGTCTTGGTAACATGCATATACTGAGAATTACGCAAACAATGGAAAGAGCTTGGTATTTCTACTGCTATGCAGTGTCTCATAGTCTCCCATTTCAAATTGTTAGTTGATACAAATATGTATTTAAAGGGATTGTAAACTATTGGCAATGACCCATAACGAATCTGCCCAACTTGTCAGCACAACTTGAAAACAATAAACCTTAAAAACCTGAAGAAAGAAAAACTTGAAAGATACTAAAACACAGCAAAGAGAAACTAGCTTGCGGGAAGCAAACATGTGGGTTACATAACTTTTATTTGAGAAGTGGTTGTTCTGAGAAGAACTGGATTCGTAAGTCTGTGTTTTCAAACAGCATATTCTGCTCATCTTCACCATCAAAAAAACAAGTGTTTTCCACCATATGTTTAGCTAGCTCACCTTGTTGGGCTGTTATGGCTCTCTTTACGACTATGATAAGACCGATGTTAAAAGAGAGCCATAACAGCCCAACAAGGTGGGCTAATGTTTAGCCTGCCCTACAGTGGCGTTAGTTGTGTTTCAGTCTTACCCCACATATACACGAATGATTTACTTGATATCTAAACGAGGCTAGTTGAGATGACAAAACAAGAGGCAATGTCTTAACTCAATACTATAATATGTTCTGCTGATGAAAAAAAAAAAAGAAGACATTTGCAGTTTTTGGAACATAATACAGTGAGTAAACAGTTAAATGAGTGAGACAATTCATTCCACAGCGTTTGTTTTTTTGCAATTTTGCAAGTATTTTGGTCTTACAAAGCTTGGTTGCATTTCCAAATAATTATATGACCATTAGTTTACACTCTCTTTTTAATTCCAGTACTGTTAACACTAAGTGATATTCTGATAACACCAACTTATGTGCCTGTGACATTTGTATTCAGTAGATAATTTATTTATTTAATATTTAACAAATTAAGACAAATATTTCATATTGGTACATGAGCAAGATTGGTAGGTTTTAATTCCTAAATTAAAACGAACATATCGTCGTTTCACTGTAAAAATGTTTTATCTCCTAAAATATTACGCAAGTTAGCAACATCTTTAGCAACAGCCACAGCCTTAGCCGCTAATTCTGGAACTAATTCTGTCTAATTAAACAGACTGGGCTTACCATAATGGCCCTTTTCAAAACCATTGGTTTGGTTTAAGCTCCAATTTTGACTCCTTCAGTAATTTGTGAAATTGTGAGCTTTCAGTACAGGGCTTCAGACAGGTGGCATGGGGGATTTTTCCCCCCATTGTGTGTGTGTGTGTGTTTCCCGCATACGAAACACGGGCTGTAGGAAGTTAAATAAAAAGAGGGCGCTATATCAGATGAAGTTTCACTTTTGATTTAAAAAAATTGTCCATGACATCACAAGGTGTATAATAGTCATCTCAATAAAATTTTATTTATAAGCGAAGCGTACAATACTTCTGATAATTGCATACAAATACAAATTTACTGCATTATACCTGTGTACACTGTTACCTGATTATTGGCGGTGAGATTTGTAGGTAAAAGTCAGTGCCGTTGTCACCCAAGAAATTCCCCTGATTGAGGATATTAATATTGGGATAGGAGGGTTAACCCAATTGGGGTAGTTTCCTGATTGGACACCATTGATATCCTTGTTGAGAGGTTCCAAACAGGGTCATAGAGGTTTCTCTCAATTGGGATAGCTTGGTTGTTATTTTACATTGAAAGTTTCCTGATTGTGAACCATTGGTATCCTCATCAGGAGTAGAAGGTACCAATCAAGGTAGAAGTTCACCCCAATTGGGATGACAATGACCCTGATATCTCCTTTGAAAGAAGAACATTTCAATCAGGGTAAAAATATACCCCAATTGGGATGACAATAACCCTGATATCCTCTTTGGGAGAAGAAAGTTCCAACTAGAAGTATATCCCAATTTGGGTAGTTTGGTTGTTATACATAAAGGTCAAGTGAATGGGGATCTTTGGTATCCTCATTTGGAGTAAAAGGTTCCAATCAGGGTAAAGTTGTACCCAAAATTGGGATAGTTTGGATGACAATGACCCTGATAGCACAATTAAACCTATTGATATCACCAAGACTTTATTTTGGCAATTTCCTTACAACTGGATTACAGTACAATATTAACAAAAGTAACAATTCTAAATTACTCTATTTACATATTTTTTTAATGTGTATTTGGATGAGTGACTGTTACGGAACACACTCTAAAATATTTCATAACAAACAATATCAATAAATAAGTTAACATTATAATACATGTCTAGCACAGCAATGCAAGTACACATAGCACACATGTTGCAGTCAGTCAATTCCTTTCGCAATTTCTGAGCATGCCCACACAAAATACTCATAGCAAAGTCTCTCCAAGTTAACAGCAATTTCCATCGACATTTATCAATACTTTTCGTTGTGGTAACAGTATTATTATTTGTAGCATTTCAGGTGGAAAACCTATGTCCATTGGTATTACTGAAATTAATTGGCAGAAGTATCCTTAAATTTCTGCTTTCTATCATAGTAATGTAAAATAAAACAGTCAACTTATCATGGCCGAGTGGTCCAGTACATTGGACCCATAACTCTGGTGACTTAGGCCCAATTTCATAAAGCGTGTGAGCAAGTGTTTTATGCTTAAGGAGCAACCCTTAACACATTTTTCATTATAAACACTGCCTATATCAATTAAAACACTTTTGCCCGTCAATATTTTTCTGCTACGGCAAGAACAAAAATTGGCCCACCGGGTTCAGGCCCAATTTTATAAAGTTGTTTGGCCGAAAATACTGCTTAGAAAATTTCATCACTAAGCAAACAAAATAGTGAGGTACCAGTTGCAACAATGTGAACCTTATGGAATGTTGGCTGGTAAACTGGTTCTGCTAAAGCATGATTTTCTGTGCTAAGCAAGTTTTTGTGCTTACAGGCTTTATGAAACTGAGCCCTGGACATCCAAGTGCGAGCTCGAATCCCTATCATGACACTTGTGTCCTTGAGCAGGACACTTAAACCATTAATGCTTCTCTATTCCCAGGTGTATAAATGGCGGACTAAAGCTCCTGGTCTATCTACTTTGATATGTCCGATATAAGACCCATTATTATTATTACTATTATTATTACTAATAATGAAGAAAGTTCCAATGTGTGGTCGTATACTAGGCCTACGGTGAACACAAACATCTGGTGCAACTGGCACGACGGCTTATCACAAGAAGCACAAACTGGCCTTAATGCACTTGTACACAAACTCATACCTCCATCCAAGACACACTGTTATCACATAATCATTGTATAATCAGGCAATTTTAATGGCATAATTGACATTTTAATTGAGAGAAACTAAGGCTGCTACAAATTAGCCGTGTACCAGGAACTGAACATTTGAAAAAGTGTGCTGTACTTTTTAAACACTGAACTACAGTGTGGCAAACACACAGAGTTTCCTTAATGTGGACAGTTGATATGTCCAGACTTCCTATCTGGGTAAAGGTTTCCTAATTGGGAGAAGAATGTATCCGCGTCACATTAGCAGGGTAGCCTAATCAGGGACCACTATTTCTTATTCGGGAGAAGAATGGGTTCAAACACTATGAGCTGTGCTAAAAAAAAAATCCGTCACAAATGTATCTAAACTATTTTGTAAACTCTGTTTAAACTACAGTTAACATTGTAGTTTTTTGACACATTTGGGAATCATACAGACACATTTTAAGATCCATTTCTACTTAGTTTCACTCAACATCATCGCAAGAGAATTGTTCTCGCACTACCTACAATAGATTCAATAACAGAACACTAGGGACCACTCACTACAAAGTCAGTCGATGCATACACTCAGTCACTCACTACACTCAGCCTTATTTCTCCAATACAATTCACAAATACATATGTACACCTACATACTGACTTCCAGCCATTTACACAGTAAGGCGATATAAATTTGGCAATATTTCATTAAATCACTTTAAAAGCAAATAACAAGAAGACTTGGCAATGATTGCAGGCTAACTTATCATACATGAGATGGGGAACAGACAGGCCAGGTGTGAATTGGCGGCTGGCTGTCGCTATGGGTTGCCAATGCTTTAACGCATGTTGTTGTGGTGATCCAGTCGTAGCCAATCCATAGCAGTAGCCGCCAATTCGAAGACTACCAGAAATACAGATGAGTCTGCATGGACACCCACACCAACATGGCCTAATTTCATACAGCTTCCTTCAGCGGGAAATATGCTTACTAGTTCCTGTCTTTGAGATATTACCAGGGAACCAGTCATAAACTGTGCACATGACATGGTATTTTGGATGGTAATCTTTTTTCGTGAAGCAAAATTAGATTGTGCTAAGCTTATTTTCATGCTTAAAGCAGCTCTATAAAATTGGGCCAAGTAAATACTGATTTTGCGGGTAGAAATCACATTATTTGCCTGGTGCAGATATGGCCGAGGTCAGAAGGTGTTATACACAAAAGCAATGAACACAAGTTGTTCTCCTTTACATTGAAGCTGCACTCCTAACAAGATAGAAATCCTCTAATTACAAACATATCACAGCAGTTAATACAATCCTTCAAGCTATTGTGCCAAGTATTAGCATTTATAATGTTCAATTAGGTCCAAATTTAAGCTGCAAAACAAATTTTTTCTTCTGAATCAACCTAATGGCAGATGTAATTAGTCATCCTGTGGTTCCCCAAATGAGACCATTGATATTGGGAGAAGGGTCCAATCAGGTAGAAGTATATCCCAATTGGGGTAGTTTGGTTGTTAACATACATAAGGATTCCTGATTCGGATATTGATATCCTCATTGGGAGAAGAAGATTTTGATCAGGGTATAATTATATCCTAGTTGGGATAGTTATTAATTGTTTTATCATACATAAAGGTTTCCTGATTGAGTACATTGATATTCTCATTGGGATAGAGGGTTCAATCAGGGTAGAAATATAACCCAATTGGGGTATTAGCCATAATGCAAAAACTTGAAATCAGAACTACAGGACTGGTCATGACGTCCTAACCACAGCCCTACTGATACTGCAGGTATTATAAATCTCTTAGGAAAATACTCTCAAAATGAAATTATATCCAAAGAAAGATAACTGTTTAGAAAGAACATGTAACCATTTTCCTGAATTCAAAATTAAAAGCAAAAATAAGAAAGCATGTCAACCATCATAAAAGTTATACTTGAACACTGTTAAATGCTATTAAAATATTACGCCTTAAACCAAACAAATGACTCCAAAAACCAAAATAGATACAACTAAACCGCTTATATTGCTTACCAGGTCCAATAAAGCTGTTAACCACAACAAAATTGGTTATCACAGAAAAATATTGCTTAACAGAAATAGATTACTAGCCAAAGTACTATGAAATACATTTTTTTTTTTGACTGGTCCTTTGTTAATTTTCGCTTATCAGAATATTTGCTAAGCGTCTTTTTCTGTTCAACAGCTTTACAAAATTGGAATGTTCAGGAAACAAATTAATCAGTAATAAAACCTCTACAAAGCAGTTATAGACAAGCAGCCAAGAGAATTGTATCCCGTTCGTAAGTGTGATGTGTTTCCACTGAAAGCCTGTATCCGAATTGGTGGCTACAGCTATGGCTGTGGCTACGGCTAGATTTCCGGGTCATCATGCGTTGAAGTTAAGTACGTCCTTAGCAACAGTCATAGCCATATCTGCAGCTGCCAATTCGGATTTGGCTTTAACCATGCTCACTTCAGACAAAATGCCTCCATGATTGCCGAAAACCCATAGGAGTTGCATTCAGCTACTTTTCTTTGAGCTAGTTTTCTTTTCTTTGAGGATTTACAGTGTGAAGGAAATTGTTTTGGGACTTGCCTTTCACATTGCAAAGTCTTTAGGTCTTATCAGAATTGGAAATTTCTGAATTTGAAAGATGAAATGAGAGATTTGGGGTAAATTGACACAGAAAAGTGTGCAAGCTTTGGAGCCTGAAATTTCTAAAACCTAGTGTGTAAAGTTAATAGGTATGCCTTACAAACAGAATGATTTTTTTAGGTAAAAAAATTGTTATTTGTTAGCAGTGAAATATGTGATACTTTCTGATTACCAGCTCAATGCGGCCACCGACTACTGGGTAACATTAAGAACCTTTCAGCAAAGACTCTAATAACATGTCTAAATTGTATTCCACTCAATCTGATCTATTCTGTTCACACTCTCTCATGTACATTATTAGAATATAACTTTACAGATAATTTCAGAAATATTAAAATACACATTTCCAACTGGCCCCGAAATAACACATATGTTGAAAGTAATTATTTCAAGTTATTACTTTAAACCGAGGTACACAAGATTGAAGAGAGGGTGAAAAACTCCCCAAAAGCAAATTAAAGAAATGGAGATAAGATTTGTACTGTAACTCTGATGCATACGGAATGTTCAACCAATTATGTGATACGTCCTTAAAATTAAACCCACAAATGTTATATTTACATTTTGGATAAATATATATTTCCTCACACACATTCCAGCGTATTTAAATGAAGACTTTGACATACCAAGCTAATACTGAAGCAAATAAACCAAAATGCCTGTTCCCACTTGTTGGTAAAACACTTTTGGCAACATTCGTTCAGTGAGTAAAAACCAACATTTGCCACAAGATTTTCTCCACACTAATGAGTGGGAAATTTCTCATAAATAAACAGGAAAAAAATTTGAAATTTACAATTGATACAAAACATTAAATTATTGAACAGTTCAACACTGTCATTTCAGAGTAAATTTTATTGTTCTTCAAGAAAAGCAAGATACGTGTACATCCCAATTGGGATAGTTTAAAAGAGGTCCAGTAATATCATATTTCTTTCGCGCAAGGTATCTCAAAGCATAAACCGTTTTTATATTAGTTATGTCTAATATACTTGTATAGTACTGCCCTAGCTTATCAGGAAACTTACTCATTAAGTTTATACCACACTTGAGCAGAAGGGACAAGTTTCTACCCATACTACTTTATAGTCCCTTCCAATAATCCGAGCGGACAAACACTTTGTTGGTTTTCATATAAAGCTATCTTTGCCAGCTATGATGACAACTATGGCGAATACGGCTACATCTGGATCACTTCATCAATATGCGTTGAAGTATGAGATGTCTTTAGCAGCAGTCACAGCCATAGCCATTAATGCGGATGTGGCATATTAGTCCACTAGCTTTACTCCCATGTTTGACATTACAATAAATATTGATTACAAATAAGCGGGAAAGTTTATTCTTTAAATTAAGGTGTAAAGTTGCCATCATCTCACCATGAGGGAGTTGTAACCCCCCCCCCCCCAAAAAAAACCCAATAAAACAATATTAATACATATATTATAAAAATCTCTTAAAACTGCTTAGCAGCATTCCCCTAGTTAGACAATGAAGCTCCTGAATTGCTGTTATATTTTTGAGATTTGCAGACTCCCTAGATCCCCTTTAATAAATATTTAGACGTTTGGTCATTCTTTGGGCTATATCTTTCTTCCCTGTGATGACAACTTTACATTTTGAAATCTTCAGAGGTGAAAGAAGATTTATGAAAAATCCTACATTCAGGAAAAATCCTGATAACAGGCTTGCTTTATAAATACAATGTTATAAGAGTCAAGTGTACGCCACATAAGTATTTACCCGTTTGATCCACTATATAGTTTGTATCACACACGTACATGTAATGCTTTACAAATCAAAGTCAAAAACACATAATCAATCGCTTCTACTGTACTTCTGACAGAGCGAGACAAAGAGCCAATTCCCAATCTTAAATCTGACCGATGGCTCCGGAATCTTCTCCACCTTCATTGTTCCTTTTGAAACCATAGAT
The DNA here is from genome assembly GCA_037783415.1 of Leptasterias polaris. Lineage (NCBI taxonomy): Eukaryota > Metazoa > Echinodermata > Asteroidea > Forcipulatida > Asteriidae > Leptasterias > Leptasterias polaris. Next base: position 7,340,810 of record JAZGTN010000022.1, read on the forward strand.
ACTTCTCACCGACATCACCGTTCTATAGCAACACAGGAGGATTGTCATGCTGGAGTACTATGCATCACAAGCACAGTGTATCATCCAACAGCAATGTTCGCGCAGTTCTAGAAACGTGTGTGTGTGTGTGTATGGCATGCATGTATGCGTACTCCTGCATGGCGAGTGATGAAACGGTGACGCCATCTGAGAAGGGTTTATAATGGAAAAAATCATGACTTCAAAATGGCTCAGATATATCCTAAGACCAAACGAGGGCCATGCCAAAGTTTGTAAAAATAAATCGTTCTGATATTGTAAAATTCAAATAGTAACGGAATAATAATACTCTGTTTTTACATTGTGCCTTCATTAATCTATGGTGATATGCAACGCTCGGTGTCAAAACCAAGTAACTTCCTGCAAAAAACTCAAAACCTTTGAATAACTAGGACCTAAAAGGCAAGTATTTTTTCCAATGTATAGAGTATTGAAGACATCACATCACACTGACATCCAGGCAGATGTTTCCGCTGCCGTCCCCTTTTAATACCATTTTACTATTTCTGAGAGCTGCCTGTTTTTTGGCGTTGAACGTCACATATGGTATACTTGAATAATTCCAAGTAAACAAAACAAATGCTTTATCTGCTCGTTCCATGCTGAATTGCATCCTACATTGTCATTTTCAAAACTACTATGCATATTCTAAACCAGTGGAAGGTATCAATTAAAAGTCAAGTTAAATGACCCTTGCATGTATAATGTACACACCCTCTCACCCATTAAGTGAGTGCTAGGTAAAAACCCTGGTTATTTTCCATCAAATGTCCACAAGAAAAAATGCAATTTACTTCAATCTTAAAGTTACCACCCCCAAAAAATTGATTGGACAAAACTAGGGAAGACTTTTTGGCGTCGTCATTACACCCAAATCTGACACTGATTTCCGTAATTTGAGGATTTTCATTATCAAAATTTTTGTCACACAGCGGAGTTTAACACACAGGTTGATTTTTTTTCAAATGTTGTCGATGAATCTCTAAAAAATTCCACAAATATTTTAAAATCGATGTATAAAATAACAAGCAAGTGACTGTATTGCTTTAAGCATGATAAAAAGTATAGTTTGGCTTAATACCATACTATTTATTTCAAAGCTGCAGTGGTGTTTTATGTTAAATATTGTTAAATATTTATATTGGTTATTTAAAAAGAGGAAAATTTGGTGTTTAGAAATTTCAAGGTCATTTCTTTTAAATGGTCCAGAGCCAAATTTCTAAAGCTGAAAAAACAAATTCTTAGTACAAATTCATCTTCTGAAAAAGAAGTGGCAGAGTCCAATCCAAACAGTTGTATTAAAAATTAAAACTTGGCTGTGCAAAAAATGTTAAAAAGTACAAACGAAAAATGAGTGTGATTGGCAGGTCTATTAAATTTTTCCCCAACGTTTTTTATACAAAGTAGCATTAATTATTACTAGAATATACTAACTAAGTATTGAAAAGACCATTATAGTTCTTGTAAATGACGTGGCGCTAAAGAGCTTTCTAACCACATGGCATTCCCCTTTTCCCACCCCGCCCCACCAGAACGATGAAAACTCATGCAAAGCCCCACCATGCAAAGCCTCAAGTCCTTCTTTTGTTTGACAAAATGTTAAACGGATACCATTCTGTATAGGTTTCAAGAACAATTCATTTTCTTCTAAAACACAGCCAGTTGATTCGCAGGATGTTAAAACATCCTGTCTAGTTAAATGTAGGGTCATAGATTGGTTTTTGTCAACATAATGCTGATTTATAGGTAAAATTGTCAGGAGAGACACAATAAAAAACACCTGGGAAAGTTTCAGCTGAATACAGTGTCTACTTCTTAACAAAACAGCAAAAACTGTCCCGGTATTTTCATCAAGAGCCTTGAATCCATCCACGTTTAGTTGGTGACAGCGGGTACCAACCGCATCTCTGGCCGCAGCATTCACAAATAGACACTACGGAAATTTGAATCTCCACAGTGAGATTCAAAACTCACCTTGGAGATTCAAATTTTTCTAAATACTTTTATTGATTTCTAATCAATGGGAGCAATTTTTAACAAGAAGGCTTTCAGATAGATATTACACATTTTTTTCAGGGTCCTTACCAAAAGATTGACCCTACCTTGAACTTTCAAACTTACTGAAGTAATGCTCCCGAAAGTTTGTCCACTGAAAAGTTACCAATCAAAAACAAATTAATGTTAGCAACAAAGCCTACCTGACGATAAAGACTTTTAATCATTATTGAATATAAATTCTAAACAAACCAAGAAAAAATAAAATAAAAATGCAACCTTTTGAAGATAGAAAATGGATGATATGTTTCATAATGTTAAAAATCTCCTGAGACAATAGGCAAAGAATAAGCCCAGACCTGGACTTTCAACTTTGAGAGTTTGAGAGAGCAAAGCCTTTTTCAATTTGAAAAGGGCCCTTCAATTAGAAAATCTTAAAGTCTATGGGAAACTTTTGAAGGGGCACCAATGCCAAGAACAGGGGCAACAGAGGCCATGGCCTCCGTGTGATTCCAGGCCTGTAGGTCTTAAACAAAAAGGAAAAAAACAATAACAAATTAGTACATGTAACTAAGAATTTTGAATCTTTTGTAAACAGATTTTTCTTTGAGAAAAATAAAATCACATCCCAGAGTTTGATTTTCCTTTTACCAAGCTTTGCTTCGTCAGAGTAGTCACAAAGTTGCAACATCAAATTTATTTGATGTTTGCAAATTTTTGAAGGGGACCAAGTTTTTGTATACTACATGTACATGGTATTTTGGCTGGTAAACCTCTTTCTACTTAGCAAAATCTTTCAGTGCTTAGCAATGACGCATTCTTAGCAGCTCTGAGAAATTAGCCCCTTGACTGAGATCCACTACAAGTTGGAAGAATGAATTTAAAGTAACAACATTTGATAGATGTAAGCAAAGAACAAAGAATGAACCCAGTGGCGCAACTGGGGGGGGGGGGGGGGGGGGGGGTGCGTATGACCCTTCCCCCTCCCCCTATTTGAAATCTTGACCTTTTAAAGGTTGTCATTACAAAGTTGAAATTCAACAGTAAATTTGCCAGAAGGGCCCTCTTAGAAAAAAATGGTTCACTCTCATGCTGCTGGATGAGTCTTGCATATCAGCAAAAAGTTACCAGCCATTATTTCCTGTAATATACATTGCTTGTAACTGGTTCCCTTAAAAATTAGTTCTCAGCAAATTTCTCCTTTTTAAAGATTCTTAAGATTGGCCCCGACTGATTGATCATCAGGATGAATATTTAACATGCTGTTTCTGCATTGGAGTTTCCAATTCTGTTGGTTCGGATATTCACTTCACTCTTGACGGTAAATTCAATCCCTCTACCAGCATCTCCATTCTCCTCATCTTCTGCCTCGATGTCATCAATGTCCCCCATGGTCTCTGTCTCATCCCCCATCACATCTTCCATCATCTCAAAGCAATGACGCTCAGCCTGCTGGAGACCCCCGTGGCTTGAGGCTTCCGAGATCGGAGATGTACGTTTCGCTCCCTGAGCTAACACCAGCGGAGACACCGGAACTTCACCATCGAAACTGGTGATGTTGTCGTCAAGGTTCAGGTATCCGACGCTGGTGTTGGCGCTGGCCAGGTGTACCCAGCGATTACCGAGCTGCATGTTGGAAACCTCGATGTGGTCGGTGATGGTCGAGTACACAGGTGCACTCATGTACGGGGTGGATCGTGGCATGGAATCACGGTGGGAGTTTTTCATACTTGTGAAGCTGTATGTGGAGAGATTACTATCGGAGTCACGCGATGGGAGTCGAGGTTCTAACCGATTGGCACTACTCGTGGATGGTGTTGAAGTTTCGAATCCAACCTGTCTCTTGATGGGCATAGGCTCCGCATCCAATTTGACAGGGGACTGTTGCTCCACCATTGAGGCATATCTCTCAAATGTACTCAGCCTGGATTTCTTGGGGCTCTTGGACTTAGCCAGGCCCTCTGACTTAGGGTCTGTTGATTTCTTAGGCTTGGCACTTGGATGCTGCGCTTCTTTGCCACTGCCTTGCAGCTGTTCTAGAACTGCGGGTCGTTTCAGTCGTTCAACTGGAGTCTTACTGATACCCTGTTCAAAAACAGACTCTGACCTCTTCAATATTGCACTTCTCTCCTCATCACCCGCAGTCCGATCCATTGAAAATGACCTGAAGTTATGGTGTTTCCGACTGGTGAGGATAGTCGGCAAAGGTTTCTTCTGTTCATCTGGTGTCAATCCCTTTTCCAGGGGGATTTTTGCCGTCTCTTCCCTGTCCTGAATAAACGCTAGGTGTCTGACACGCTGAGTCGGAGGCCCTTTGGGGGTTGCCTCAGGGCTACTCTCCGTGTCACTACCTACCATTTGGGTCAGAGCAAGGCTCAACATTTGCTGGATGTTTTGGATAGCTCTGCTTGTGTGGAAGGATATCTCTTCAACGTGCATCAGGCGACGATCGAAGGCTCTTAGACTCAACTTGGTGTGGTTTTCTTTCTCTACGATCTCCTCAAGACGGAGTGAATTATCTTCCATTCTGCAGTAATGGCAGAGGGGTAAATGAAGTAGTATTTATTCATTTAGAAAATGAACAAGTATTTCTTATTGTGCTTAAAAAATTTGCTAAAGCATCGACAATGATGTCATAACTGCTAATCAAAAATGAAAACATAAATTATAAAAGCCGTACCTTTGAGAAACTACCTTTAGTCTTTCATCATTTGATGATTGTACTTTTTCATTTGTTTCTCTGAAGTACAATTCCAAACAGGCCTCCTCAAAGTCTCTCAATTTTTGCACATCATCAGGGGGAAGGAAAAGTTCTTAAAAAAGAAAAGACAGTTATTATTATTATTATATTTATTCGACCTCAACAACACAAGAACAACAAATACAATACAAGGCACTAGAAGGAACAAAAACAAAACAGAAACGACAAGGCAAAAAAAATATATATATATAAAAAATAAAGAAACAAAATAAATAATTAAATAAATATTGACATGAGGGCAAATAGAGAGAACAATAAAAAATGAGTCTATGCAAGTATAGGATGTTAATCTGGGGAAGGACACAAGGAAACTACTCAACAAAAGGACCAAACAATACTATGCGGGTCAGGGACAACAGATGTTACTTGTTTCAGATGTTACTTAATAGCCTTTTAATGATTCCGACTTGATAAGTTTTACCTATGTTTAGGTCCCTTATCTTAAATCATTTTATTTAAATCTTTTTGGTAATGAAACCAAGGGACCCTCAAAAACAACTAGCACTGTGACCTGAAGGCCTGAAGATACCTTTGTAGAGAAGATGAAGAAATGTCAATTTTAGATGTGGGAGGAAATCCCTTTGGAAAACCAAATCAGGTAGGGACTGAAAACTTAATCCACACGCAAGGCTCAGATCCAATGGTATGTAATTAATTAATTTTTTTCTTTACTGATTTACTGTGTATTTTGTTGTGATTTCATGTACAGCATTTTGATATTTTCTATAAAATGCTATATGAAGAATAAATTATTCTAATTATTAAAATTATTATTTTCAGTCAACTTACTGAGTCCCTGATCGATGCTACTGGTCCGAGGTCTCTTGCACCTGCACAAGACAAACGTAATGAGCTGGTACATGTGATTGAAGATGATGATGGGCGGGGCTAGAAATGGCTTCTGTTCGTAGTTCATCGTTACGTTATAGCGCTGGAACTGCCACAGCTGACGTGCGATGGAGTTAACAGCGTTGAAGGTATTGCTAGGTGTGGAATAAGAATACATTGTTAAAAGATTCCCTACTTTGGATATCAACCTTTTGCCAGACGTATTCATTAATTCATCAATGGTTTATTTTAAAAGAAAATTTACAAGTCCAGGCATCAGTCGAATTGCAAGTAAATTTACAATAAAAGTATTAAACAAAATTTGGAAAGCACAATAGAAAATACTTCTTATAAAAATTGTACCACAGGCGTGGAACTACAGAGGCCATAGCATCTGTTTTCCTCTGGTCTTGGCCTTGGTACCAATTAAAAAGTTTCCCATAGACTTTAAGGTTTTCCAATGAAAGTGCCTTTAGCAAAATGAAAATGGCCTTGCCCTCTCCAAGAGCCTGTACCACACTGATTCTTGTAAACCTTCTAGTTTTCTTTTGGTCTTGGTTTATATGTTGTGCTTTACCTACAGTGTTCTAACAGCAGGGCCCAATTTCATAGAGCTGCTTAAGCAGAAAATATTGCTTAACAATTTGTTGCTTAGCAGAAATGAGCAGGATACCAGTTACAAATTGTACATGCGACATGGTAGTTTGGCTGGTAACCTTATTCTGGTAAGCATAGTTTTGTTGTGCTAAGCTACTTTTTGTGCTTAAGCAGTTCTATGAAATTGGGCCCAGGTATGCAGAGCCAAGTTTGAATCATGATATCCATTAATGTTGCACATTGTAATGGTTTACAAGGTGATGCGGCTCATTCTGCAGCCAGCCAACCATTCCAGAAGTACCGAGATAAACCCCTTCTTTTAATGCTAAGTGTAACTGGGGTCTTTTACATGCCTAAAGGCCTTGTCACACAGGACAATTTTTAGTGGCAACTTAGAGGCAACTAACTACACTGCATGCAAAACGAACACTTTGGTAGCACTGGAGTTATTTTTCTAACGATGTCTTACAATACTCAAGAAAATTTAGTGAAAATTTAAATGTGAACTCTCTTTCTTCTTGGAGATTGCTTGGACCTGGTTGCCTGTAAATTGCCATGTGTGACATGGCCATCAAACCCACACACTCTGCCAACATCAAAACTTAAGTCCAGTGCACTAGACCGCTCAGCAATGACTCCAAGGCCTCCTCTTTCATAAACACCTGTTGCCAAAACTCAAGGTGTCAAAAAACACTCCTTCTGTCCCAAGAACTACTTTTGAAGCAAGAATTGGGGTTAAAATTACATACACTTTGAGGCAATTCTGCAGAGCTGGAAGTAGAAAAATAATGCATGACGTGTAAATGTGACACATTGAGAGCAAGAGAGTGTTTGACTTACTTGAATACTGCAATGAGGAGACTAACGAGAAGAATAATGGAGACCACAAGATATATCGCCATGGCAACAGGTACAGTCCAATGACCCGGCACACATGGCATCATGCCTTCGCCATCCCCGCATTCGGCTATAAAACAACAAAAGATTAATGTTACAAACTTATTTTTTGTGGTACAACTTGTGATCTTGAGAAGAAGCAGTGGCTCTGGAAAAAGGTTTGCACTCATCTAAGCTTACCGTACGTGAACAATCATAAGTGAACAATCACAGCATTTTGGCTGGTAGGTTATTTCTGCTTAGTAAAACTCAAGTCTGCTAAGTAGCTCTACCACCACAACTAAGGCCGGATACAAAAAAATGTTACGTTGGCATATTGTTATTTTTTCAAGGGAAGAAATTTAATAATAAAAGTATATAGAAATCAGTTATAAATATGCTTAAAACCATTTCTGACCGTTTCTCTTCAATTGTATGGCGATAGATCCATTGGAATTTGGAGTGCACAAGGTTTTACGCAGCATGCAGAAGATTGTCGCTGGTACATGTAAAGTCTCGTTCAACCAGTCTGCAACAAGTGTTTAGGCCATTTAAACACTGACACTGAAAGGTTAATACTGCTGGAGTGTCCTATCCTATACCTAGACTATATATTTAAAAAATTAAAATAAATTAGCTACCTACCTACCCTATATTTTCTGGCCCGTTACGCCAACACAGCAATTTTTTTTAAGGCCTTAGTTGGATCTTCACCAAAAAGCAGTCTCACATGTGGTAAGTATCAACAACAACCTAACCATGCACAACGAGCTATTCTAGAAGTCTTGAAACAAATCCTTGGTAAGACTTACGGTTGATCTTATCAGCGTACACCTCTCCGTAGATCATGAAGTACGGCTCCTTGAAGACCTCCCTGAGTAGTATCCAGGAGAAATCCTCGTTAGGGTGAAGAACGGATTGTCTGACGACGCCAAACCCCATCAGGAATATGATCAGGAGGATGATGAAGTAACACATGTCTCTCATCTGGACATCAGGCATTCAATAACAACAAGAACTTTGGAGAATATCATTTGTGTGTTACCCATAAACTGATGTGTGTAAAGTACTGTAGAGTATTGTCCCACAGGCACATTACTTGTGAGGGATTCAAACCCACGACTGTTGCCATTCTAGAGCAGATGTCTTACCTCTAGACCACCAAGATTTCCTGGTAGCTAAGGGCAGGTCTTTATCCCGGATGCAAATTTAACATCTGTTAAACAACTTTAAAGTAAATGTTTGTGTTTTACAGTACGCGTTAGTTCAATTCACCTGAGGTCATCATCACAATAATCTTGGTTGTGCCATTTTGGTGTGTTACACAGTGTAGTGCGCATTTATTATGTTACACAGCATTTACACGCTCACCATAACTTTTACATGCGATTTGACTCCCAAAATTGCAAACATGGCAGACCTCAGCCGCATATGACATTGGTGCAAGTAAGGGGGTTAATCATGATTGAATGCTAAAAGAAACAAGTACAGGGTATGCTCTTCAATTATTCAGTGACTGGCAAGCAGGACCAGTTAGCTTGTCTTTGTCACCTTTTTCACTAGTCAACATTTCAAATGAAATGGGGAAGCTTTTCAACACTGAACTAGCCATAGTCAGACTGCCAACATAGGGCTAGATTGCTCAGTGAGGTAGAGCGCCGGCACATCAATCCGGAGGTCGTTGGTTAAAATCCCGCTTTGGTCAATTTCTGTGTGTTAAACCCCAAATTATTGGAAACAAAAAAAAGAAAGCTCACCATTTTCCCGATCATGTTGACAAATGGTCCGAGGTAGATGTTAACGCTCAATATCTCCAGCACTTTGAGATACCACATGATGATGACCACGCAGTAGATGACCCGCCCGGCTGACTTGGTGTAGGAGGCAAACCTAAAGCCCATCCCGATGAGGAAGAAGAGGATGGCCAGCGCTTCATGGAGGTGCCAATATGAGGAGTAGAAGACTCGCAGCTTCAGGGAGAGTTTGATTGGTTCCGAGGCAAGAATCTGACAAAAAACACAAAAAAATGTGTTATATCTGGTGGAAGCATGTTCATTCACATATTGAAACACTTTTGGGTTGATTCAAAAAAAGTTACAATCATTGGAATAACTGCTAAACTGACGGTTGCAAATTGTTACACTTATTGTATTGTGGTTTCTGTCAAAAGATAATTTTTTTCTTCTATTGTTTAACGTTACCTCTCTAACGTGTTCCATGCCTGAGGTGACGATGTAAGCGATAACAACAAACTCATATACCGGTGGGACAACAGGTAGCTTGACCAGTACAAGGTAGTTATACAGCACCATAAAACCAAAGAAAAATATCTGAAAGATGAAAGATCCAAGAACATGTAAATGTCCGGTTAATACGAGCAATTCACAATACAGAGCGCCCTCTACAGTTTAACCAGGAGAAGCGATTTTTCCTAAAAGTGGTTGACTAACGACCGAACTCTCACAAATTTGGCATACCTTTCTGAAAGAGAGGGTGGTTTTGGGCCAGAGTACTAAATCCGTCATGAGATGGATTTGGGGGTGTTCATGTTTTTAATGATGAAAGCGAAAGTATAATTATTAAACATAAGTAATATACTCTTTATTAAACATAATAAGAAACATATACTTTTTTGTCAGTATTTAGGCGGAAAATTTGAAGTTTGTAATATAAAATGGGTAATTTGTACTGATAAATTACAATATTTACAAATTTTTCGTAATAGGTGGCAGCTATGGATAGGCACTGTATGCTCAGTGCTTTCTGCGTCCCATAGAAATAAAATCCTCAGGTATCCTATTAGGTGGGATTCGAACCAACACCCCTACATTCTAGAGCAGACCACCAAGCACGCTTGACGATGTGAGAACAGTTTGAATCCTGTAATTAGCAGCAGATACCGTAACATTTGAACAGATGTAAAAACATGTACATTACATGAAAACAAAATACAGTAAAGAATAAATACAACTTACAGTATGAGCCCAAAACTTTGTCATTGGTGCCCTGTAGAACTCGTACAACTTCTTGCCGGGTGAGAGTTGCTTTTTATGCGGTACGATGGTGGGGTCAGGGTTCACAGTTGGAGAATCTGACTTAAGGGGCTGCATGGATTTTCCATCAATAGATTGCATCTGAAAGGAGAGTTATTAGAAACAAACCCTATAAAGGTCAAGGTCATGTCGTGTCATGGCTGAGCGGTTTAGTGCACCAAAGTCAAGTTCTGGTGGAAAATTCATCAGGGTGTTAGTTCAAATACCGGTGATGACTCTTGATGTGTGCTTGCTTTAAAGATGGAGTTATAATTGATCTAATGACATTTACTTTGGTTCAGCCATCTTGGATTGTAATCCCCATTAAAAAGTGAAACCAAATTGTGGGAAAATGTTCTAATCCTCGGAAATATAAAGAATTATACATGTACGCCCAACAGTTAGTACATTAAAAAAAAAAGTTCTATTGAAAATTTTAACTTCTTTTAAAAATTGTTTACCATCTTAACCAAACTTGGGAAAGCAAGCTTTGAAAGACATTATTTTTGTGGTTATTTATTACTAATCTTTAAAGTCCAGTTGATACATAAAACACTGACCATCTTGTATTGGCGGCCTTAAGAATCGCAAAATGTTTTACTCGGTTGGCACAAATTTGCTCTTTTTAGCGGAACTTTAAAACCTTTTAAACTGAAGATTATGTGTAATTTTTGTTCTGACAAGCAAAATGATTTATCAGAGATACTATGAGCAATCAGGGCCTAATAGACCTTATGCATTGACGTCACCAAGCCGCCATCTTAGAGGTAAACTGATGATGAAACAATGGAAACGCGCTGATTTGTACGCGCGGCGCACAGGATTGGCCAATGAACATCTTCCTTTTGACCTCTAGGTGAGGGCGCCCTACTCAAATGACGTCATATGCATAAGGTCTATTTCATAGAGCTGCTTGAGAAGCAAATAGTGTTCAACAATGTTCTGCTTAGTATAAATGAGTAGGATACCAGTTACTGGTTTCCTTGTTCTGGTAAGCACATTTTTGTTGTGCGCTATGACATTGGACGCTGATAGCATTATTGTATTTAAGATAACTTGTTGTCTTTTTTGCAGTGACGCCCGCCCATACTTTTGCCAGCTGTGACGTTACAAAAGAGATTTTTTACTCACCCCTGCAACCTCCTCCTCATCTTCCTGTAGGTGACGGAATGAGTCTTGAGACCCTTCGTCATCATCTTCTGAGTCCGAGTCTGCCAGGTTGTGCATGTGCTCCTCCAGCGTCTGTGGCATCAGCTGCAACTCCTCCTTGGTCTTGAAGCTGACTACACAGAAGATGGCCAGAGGGCAAAACAGCGCTAGGATCACCTGGTACAAAACATAACATAAATAAACATGACAAAAAATATATAACCCATTACAGTTTGCTGCTGCTTGAACAAACTTGAACAAGTTTCAACTTCCAAAAGTATTTAGACAGTCCGTTAATATATCACAAACTCAAAAAGCGAATATATTATTTTAACATTTAATATAGAACACTTCTAATAATATAACAAAAACTGCTTCATAATGAGTCTTACTGATAGATCTCAGTAAGCAAGGGGACCTGTAAAACACTTGTTTAATATGAAACTACTAATTTTTTCCTTCAGTGTTCTGTTTTTAACCCTCCTCCTCCTCCTCTTGGAATAGCTTTCCAGTGGGTTGACTAGCCACTTGAAACCATTCAGCTGCAAGGAAGGAGGCACAACCGTGTACATGTCGAAACTAACCGTGTACATGAATTCAACACATTATATTGTATTGCACTCTGGCATAGCTTATCTATTATTCAAAACAGTGGAAGATGTTGAATGGTCAAACAGCGAGGGTCAAGGTACATTATAATACAAAAACACAGGGCCTAGCGATAAACATGCTATTTTAAGGATACAATTACAATTAATTATGGAAGTGTCTTGCTTAGAATTCACACTGACTTTTCAACACGAGTACAGGGAACAAAATCATTCTTCATCATTTTCTCTGAAAAAACTTTTTTTCATGAAGTTCCCATCCTTATACTGTAGCTGTCCCCAAAGCTAATACTCAGTGGTACTCATCAAGCTTTTTCCCCAGTACTGCATTACTTTGGAGTTCACAACCTGTATCCTGCTTCTTACAACCTGCTCCAATTAAAACGCAACATCAACGGTCATCTTTCTACTTTTTGATAACCTCTTCCGTTTAATATATATCCAATTTCCCCCTCTTTAGCCCTCACCCAAGGATGTGATAGGCTGTTGAAAAAAAACCCTGAACTCTGAGCGCAAAGCACGAAAACTTGCGAGCACGAAGCCCACTAATAACATTTATCTTTGGTTTTAAAAGCCCTACTCTACAATCTGGGGCGTTATATATGGTTTTATCTTCATTTTTTTAATGAATTTAATCTAAAGTTAAAACAAAAAATATATAAAAATAAAAAAAAGGGGGGGGACAAAAAAAAAAAAACGGATTTCCGGTTAAAAACGGAGAAATCACATCCCTGCTCACCTTGGGTGGCCTGTTTTAAAGTCTTGTGATTGGCGACTCCCCATAACAAACGAAAAAGGAAAGAAGAGCAAACTCACCCTGAGATTGATGTATTTGGTGGTGATCATACCGCCTAGCCATAAGTCACTCAGTAACCTCTGACAGCATGGGTGAGCCAGAAACTCTCGATGGTGCCCTGCTGCCGCTAGACTCAACGACGTATGCTTACTCCAATTGTCCAGCTGTATGGTGATCAGCTGTATTGTGATGTCATCGTCCTCATGGTAACAGCGGTCTAGGAGCTCTACCGACAGTCGCTGGAACTCCCTAGTGGAGGTGGAGAGGGGAGAGAGAAGGGGGATCCACATTAGTAGCAGGCAAAACTAAAAAAAAAAAATTAAAACAAATATCCTTGCAAAATCCAGATAAATCCTACGAGTATTAATAAACATCTTTTATATAGCGTCCTTAAACCAAATTGGATCCAAGGTGCCTCACAGAGATAAAAATACCAAGACATGTTTTAAAAAAAACTAGAGCCAAGCAATCTGGTCCAACAAGAGTGTGCCACACATAAAGAGCAGCAAGAAATACCATGCGCGAATTACATCCAACATGATACCGTGTGGTGAATGCATCTACACAGTACACAGTCAACCCTCCTACTGTCTAACCATTTAATACCATCCAAAAATGAAATGATAAACTATGCCGGCCTGCAATATGAAGTTGTGCGGTGAATTCATAATGAATAAATCTCGCATGACTGTAATTTTCTTTTTGATTAGTCACTTAAAGTTAAGAATACAGGTATGATTCACTCACTCAGAGTATTTGCGTAGTTCATCTCCGATCTCCATCTCCATATTGATGACATCAGACGTCTTGGCAAGCTCCTTGTACAACTTACACCCCACCAATGCTTTAGCCATCGCCTCCTCATCTTGCCGCCACATGAACAGCGCCATCATGTGACGACCCATTAACACTGCCCAGACAAACAGCTCGTTGAAGGGGTAGTTGAAGGTCTCTGTGAATTTGTCGATGTTGTCGGCATTCTGGATATTTTCCGTGATGAAGTTGAAGGAGATCCCCTAGATTGGATAGATGAAAATTGAAATCTTGATCAAAAGATCCTTCAATTTTAGAATTATTCAACGAGCTTAACCCTTTCCTCACCATGGGCGAGTTTACTCAACTGCACTCCTACCCCCTCATCCTTACCATTGGCGACTTTAGTCGACTGTACTCATACCCCCTCTTCCTTACCATTGGCGACTTTAGTCGACTGTACTCATACCCCCTCTTCCTTACCATTGGCGACTTTACTTGACTGTACTCCTACCCCCTCTTCCTATACCATTGGCGACTTTACTCGACTGCACTCCTACCCCCTCTTCCTTACAATTGGCGACTTTAATAGACTGCACTCCTAGCCTCTCTTCCTTACCATTGGCAACTTTAGTCGACCAAACTTACACACAAAAAAGCACTCAAGCCTGAGCACAATGGCCATGAGTTAAAAAGCTGTAGTTTTGTCTACGCTCACAATCCATACCCAAACTTACCATCATTGGGAAGAGAAAGATCAGATCTTTCAAATGATGGCAGAACAAAATAATGGTTGCTATTATGAAATCCCTTGAAATTGGAAGTGGAAAGATCTGAAATGCAATATATAGCTACGGAGCGCCATATGGTTAGTTATCAACAAAAAACAAATTAATTTACAGATCACACTGAGGAAACAAAGACCAAGAACTTGGACATTTAATGGCCAATCTCATTTATTTCCGGGTTGTATGAAAGGAAATTCAATGAGTAAGATATTTTGTAATATTGATTTTGCTGTAAAACAATGTCCTCAGTGTGATAACAGAGTTTGTAAAAATGGCCCTCGAAGAAAGCTTTCTATTGTGTGAGACTTCAGGCTTGAGTGATCAAGCAATTTGGTAATACCAGTGATTGTTTGTGTCAAAACAATTTAGTAACCAGAAGGTTAAAGGTAATCCACTACCAGCTGGCTTATTATTATTATTAATAATAATAGGCATTTATGACTAACAAAAGAAAGCAGACTCGAATATGTGCAAAGTTAATAGATGTAATAATTTGCATTTGGAATAAAGAATAATAATTTGGTTTTACTCTACACTGATGTGTGATGCGCTGTATTGACTCTTGCACCAACGCCACACATGGCCACTCCAGCTGCGCTCCCCATTTGTGGTCAACTCATAATGTGTAAATGCTGCACTGCCTAAATTGTGCACTACACTGTGTATTCACATGGGGACATTGGATCCCAAAATGGCGTAACCAAAATTATTGTGATGATGACGTCAGGGCCCAATTTCATAAAGCCTGTAAGCACAAAAACTTGCTAAGCAAAGAAAAACATTGCTTAGCAAAAACAAGTTACCAGCCAACATTCGATAAAGTTAACATTGTTGCGACTGGTGTCCCACTCATTTTTTGCTAAGCAAAGAAATTGTCCAAGAAGTATTTTCTGCTAAACAGCTTTATGAAATTGGACCCAGGTGAATAGATCGATCCATTAAGCCCCGCCCTCCTTACGAGTTGACCAATCACAGCCGCGAAACCCAATCACCATTAGTGCAAAGATCACCAAACGGCTCAAATGGTGATCAGATTTCGCGGTTGTGATTGGTCAATGAGAAATGGGCGTGGCTTAATGGATCGGTGTATTGGGTCTATACTTAGTGCTTTACAAAGTCCTTCAGAAACATTCCACAGGCATACTACAAAGGTAGGACTCAAACCAAAAAAAAAAAATATAAAAAATTATAGAAAACAAAACCAGAGTAACTGAAAAGGGAATGAATGAAGTGATAATTACCCTTCTGATGGAGTTCTGGTAGAGGGCCTTGAATCTACGATCTTTGAAGGATGACTGGTACGTTCCTCCCATGAGACTCTCCACTGCTAAACCAACATCATACAACGTGTACCTCTGGATGTACTGCACCTGTTGTTTCAAAGATTGTGAATAAAATTGTCTTTTAAATTATTAATAGAATATACATTACACGGTATTTTAACTGGAAACCATTTTGGAAAAAAGAGCTTTTTGTTGTGTGACGAAAAATTTTCATCAAATTGTGCCCAGACTAAATTAAAGACCCCTCGCACATGACATCACAAGCTAAAACATCACCCTCGCTAAGGTCAAGGGAAGGGAAGACCTTTTATTGGCTGATGATTTGTGTGTGGCATGTACACAATGTTTGATCTCAGCGAAGGTGTTTTTGTTTGTTTGTTTGTTTTGGGTTTTTTGGGGGGCGGGTCTATCAACTTTATTAGACGGAACAAATGCTGTCCCCAATCACCCCATGCACAATATTTAGTCAACCATTTTATTTTATTTTAAAGTTCATGCAATATTATGTGATCTGACCCACCACCTCTTCGACAGCTTTATTTTAACCCTTCTGGCTTAAGATTCCGTCTGACTCGAACAAACCACTCCAATTTTGGGTAACCTTTTGTTCTGATGTCCATTCACATGACAAATCCATCAGTTAAGCGTTACACCTCAAGTTACATGTATTTATCCTTGCTTTACTCCACATTAGGTTTTTATTTGTTTGTAATTTTAAAGTTGCCGTTTCTTTTGAGTTGTTTTTGTTGAATGGTTTTGTTTTTATAGAAACAGATAGAGAAGAAATGATTGCATAAACTTTAACAGGCATGATATTTGGCCCTTTGGGAAAAAAGTAGTACAATTTATTGAGTACAAGAGCTACAAGTACATATACGCAGGCTTTAATAGACTTTTTAGGCTATTCAATAACAAATTTGCTGGGCCAAAAAATAGTGAGTCAGACTAAAGTAGGAAGAACATCATGTCTGCTTTGAACGTCAAATATATTCTTGTCTACAAAGTTTTAACATTTTAATGTATTTTTTTGCCCATGAAAGCAACATTTCTGTCAATGATGACAAATAAAATCTGTTGATTTATCTCTTCACCTGTTTAATATCCCTGATGAGATGGTGTAGAAGTGTTGTTGGACCCGGCCTCTGAAAATGACACACAAACAGAAAAATTATAACAAGTAGTTTTAACTTAATTTGCATCCGGAACAAATCGCCTCGGAATAGGCAACTAGAATGATGGCGCTCTACAAATGCCTGATGATTGATTGATTGAAAGAATATTATTTGTGTTTTGGACTCACCGTGTTATACAGCTCTTCTAGTCTAGCTATGGTGAGGAACTTGTGCATGTTGACACCATTGTCTTTCAGTAATTTCACAAAGCCAACCTTGTCTTGGATTAGAGCTTCCATCATGATATTCTCAAGCACGTTTTCCTGCAAGCAACAAACATTTTATTTTTTTTTTTAAACGATAACAGTTAAAATAAAACTACAAGAAAACAAACATTTGCCATACACTATGCAAAGTGCAAATATGATGTGCACATAATACCTGTACAAGCCCCTTGTACTGACATCACACAGGCTTATGTCTTCCCATTATGGGATTCAAATTGCTTGTAAATATATAAGGCGCGTGTAAATGCACGAGCATCGTCTAAACTGCTCATTGCACAGTTACTTATAGATAGGTTGCAGTGTGACGTAAGTCGGCCATCTTTACGGGCAATTTGGAACACACAGTCATGCGTTACGCGTGAGAACAGCGTGCAGCACGCGCACATTTCACAAAACTCATTGCATGATTGGTTAGTGAATGACGCGGCTGCGTTAATAATTTAAGCGCTTGACGCGCCTGCAAGCCAAAATGCGATTTGCCCGTAAAGATGGCGTCTACTGGGAACTATCTATAGGGAATCCATTCCCCAAAATGGCACAATAAAGATTTATGTTGGTCATCATGACATCATGTGAATTTGGGTCAACATATGGAACAAACAATTCCCCATCCACACCAATATCAAACAGTTGTAAATTTATGCTCTTTACAATCGAGTGCCTTTTCCAGGAAGCACAATTTACTATTGTATATTCAGTTTGCAGTTACACCATGTGCATATATCTACTTTGCTGTGTAAATTTTTGCTTTGTGAAATTGTCTTGCTATTCATTCTACTGCTGCAGAGTAAATTTCGAAATTCAGAAAACTACTTAGTTCTGAAAAAAAATGTCATGCTTATTAACTACTACCTGGGGAGGTAGGAACTGGCTAGAACTACTACTTACGCTAAGTGGATCAAGGGACTTCTTGTTATTTACTTCTTTTGATTCCCTACCTCCCGCCCAGGTAGTAGTTATTTATAAGCAAGACAGTTTTTTCAAAACTAAGTTGTCTCCCAAGTTCCTAAATCTACTCCGCGGCAGCAGAATAAATAGCAAGACAAGGTCTCAAGAACAAATCTATACAGCAAAGTAACACATGGTGTTACCGCAAACTGAGTATATATTGGTACCCATGCAGTGCCTCAAAACCCTAATATAATTTATCATTATACAATTTACATTGACCTGTAAAAACATTATAGAAATAGCAAAGGGGGGGGGGGGTAGAAAGCAAATATCTGGAACAGACAGAGCCAGTAAGTGGAGCGAAATAAGTGCATTTGCAGAGTTTTAGACTGCACAAAAAAAAAAAATAACATTGTGCACAACATCGCAGCGTACATTTAGAATTCATCATTAAATAGCATGGACATGTAATTGAAATGTGAGTTTGGCTCGGGTAGAATAAATATGACCTACAAGAAGCCAATCAACATAATAAGCAAATTTTCTCTTTTTAACGCAACGTTGCACAGAAAGTGGCCTCGGCCGAGCACAATCACAACACTTGAGTCAGCTACGAATAAACTACAAGCCCACTCTCCACGATGGATCAATTCACTAGAAGTAACATTCAATAAGCTTGGAACTCCTAGAGGAGACCAGGTGGTCAAAGTCAGCATGGGCGAAGGAAATTATTCATTATCGACTTTTCCTTTCGTAAATTCCTCCTGGGATGATCCACTGGGAATATATCCTGTTGGGTTTGTTTAAAGGTTTTTTTAATACTGTCGCAGAGCTTAAAATAAACTGATTCTGTTCAACATTTGCCCAAGGAATGTGAACTATAAAACACCATTGGCTGAGGAGAGTAGAGTCTTTCCAATTCTCTAATTGTTAGTAAAACAAAACTCCCTGAATAGACTGTGCAAGTATTGCACGTATTCAAACTTCTGGGACCAATTGGTCCATACCATAATTATTAAAATGAGTTTCATGTGCGCAATTCTGTTTCTTCAAATACTTTAGTTTAACATAGTTTGTGGCTATAAAAATCATATCATATTGTTTGGAATATATATGAAAGTAAAATAAACTTTAAAGAAAACCCGATAATTAGACTTGACCTCTAATTCTGGTATTTGAAAACAATTAAGAATTTTGCCCAACTGACGCTCATGTTGTCATTACACCTATGTAGTGGTCGCACAAATTCAGGCGTGTTTGGCAGATGGGGTTTCTAAAATATAAAAAACATCCTTGTCACAAGGTTGATTTTTGTTTTAATGTTAATTTTATAAAAATTATTTGTATTATATTTATAAAAATCGCTGTGAGTACTTTTATTTTCAAGAATTTTGTATACATAGAATTTAAAAAGTAGATTGAATTTCATGGAAAATTATAGTCTTTGTTGGTTTTTGATATCCGCAAGACTTGCAGAGTCTTTAACTACCGAACATTACAACATACTTAACTGAAAGAACATTTCATTTCCAAGTTTCTAGTGAAATCGTTTCTAGTGAAACACCCAGGTGTTATTTTATTTTAATGAAAAATGAATGAATGAATGATTCTGAAGCGATGGTCTGCCGACCATCATTTGATCGTGTGAGTTTTTAATACAACAAGGTCTGTCTGACAGCTTAAAATTAACACCACCTGCTCTTGTTTTTCTCAGCAGTCACGGATGAACAAATGTAAACAGGTCCGTGGAGTGATATTTCATATTAAATCCTAATCAACATTTTCTTGAAAAATTAAAAAATTACCAATGGGCACCTTAAAGGCCCTGTACACTATTGGTAAGATCGAAAAACACAAATGTTCACAGATTCACACATAACTTACATGATTGAAAGTAAGTAATGGTAGAAAGGGTTCCTTAAAATATTTCTGCCTAAAATGCTATCGTTTGTGAGAAATGAGTAAAACAATAAATTTTATCATGCGTGATAATAAACTCGATGTTTGAAAAACAGAAAACACATAAGGTCTCTTTTCACTATTTTCTCGTGACCTCGATGATCAATTGAGCTCAAAGTTTCACAGGTTTGTTATTTCATGTATGTGGTTGATTACACAAAACATGAACACTGTCTGTGATTATTTTGTCAGCTCTACCAATCCTGTATAATACCTTTAAAGAGTCTGCACATGTTTGGTAATGACTTTGAAATTAATGGCAATAAAAACTACTGTGGTAAGAAGTACACTACAGTAGCTTTCGATAGTATAAAGCATTATGAGAATCATTTCACTTCAAAGTAATGTGGTTATGGAAAAAGATATCAGGTTTTATGCCCCAAATTTTGAATCTGATAAACTTTTCTGCCAGAAATGTTTCTGAGATTGTGTATTCCTACAGGGAATATTCTTCCTGTGTGGACACATTCACATTCATTTTCGGCGATATCTCAAAAACACGACCACCTTTTGAAGTGAAATTTTCACAGGTTAGTTTTATTGTATATATCTACATTTATATAGAATTAAAACAATTGACGGTTCCAAAAACCAAAGGTATACTTTGCTTTGTACTAGACAATTTCTCATGGCTCCAAAGCAATTTCCAGGGGCATGAAAGCAAGAGGATTGCCTTCGTGTGAAGCACCATGACTGCTGGATGTGTTATAGTATTCCTCTAATGTCATGTATTTTTAACAGCTGTAAAAATTGGTCTACAAATTTCATTGTAGTGAATTTTAATAACGGTACATATGAATCTAGGCTGCACGAGAAACAAACACAAGTTATAAAAATTAACTTGATTTACCACATAATGTGACATTCTACTTTATATAGCTTTTCCTTGTTATTTTTGACCAAAAAGCGGCCTATATTATTGTTATTTTATTTGCCATACAAACAGCACATAACATAATACAAGACAATATACCCCGAGATGGGCGAGGGACAGCAAAAGCAAATACTATGATCCGTAGATCTGTTGCCCCATAACTGGAGTACAAAAAGATATAAACAAAGACAAACATTTCTGTACATAAAGCAATAATAAAAGCCGGTAGTTGTACAAAACTATGAAATAAATAGTAAGAAATTACAAAAACAAAAACAAAAATTTGTGCATTCGTTTTAAAGCGATTTTGTCTCTTGAAACCGTCATTCAATTTCACTTTAAAGCATGCAATTGTTTAGAGCATTATGTTCAATTAAACTTTTAAGGCATTCTAATGCATTCAAATGCATTCATGCATTCAAATTAGCAGAGTAGACGCAACTAGAAATTTCCGCGGAAAGCTGCTGTGAAATTGAGTGCTGTTCGAGTGGATTGTTAAATTGAATGGTTATACTTTTTAATCCACATCACAAAACAACATTTTCTTAAACATTTTCTTTCCATTTTATTTTCCATTACAAATTTTTCCATTACTAATTATCTTTCCATTGTCATTTTTATGTTAATTTTTAAAGTTTTGTAAAAATTGCCTCTGGCTGCTACAAAATTTTAAATTAATAAAACCATTTCACTTCAGTTCAATTAAATAATGCGAAATTGAATGGTTGTTGTGAGAAGCTTTCAATTTCGGGCGCGTGCAATAGAATAATGCTAGGTTTAAACTGGCCGCTTATTTGCTGAAAATGACCGGGCAAGCCTTCATTATAAACCATCCTACATTGGATGAACGGTGAATGGTAAAACAATAGACCAATCCATTAAGCCCCGCCTCCTTACGAGTTGACCAATCACAGCCGCGAAACCTGATCACCATTAGAGCAAAGATCACCAAACGGCTCAAATGGTGATCAGATTTCGCGGTTGTGATTGGTCAATGAGAAATGGGCGGGGCTTAATGGATCGGTGTATTGAGCACAGAACTATCGGTAAGCTGTGTAGATATATTAACTACATTACATCATCATAATACAGACATGAGAGCAAGGACTGACCTACATGTACACAGGATGTAGACTTGAATAGAATTTTCAGGGTATTTAATCACAATTTGTCTGATTTTTCCCAGGGACATAAAAATCGGAAATCAGACTAGTTGGAAGAATATCATGCCTGATAATATAGCCCCCTTGCACTGATGTCACATGCAGCTACTGTCGGAGTTTGGTCTGCCAGTTTGGAAGTCAAATTACATGAAATAACACGGTGCACAGGTAACTGCAACCCGAGTCACGATAGATGCGTACTACACAGAAATACATGACAAAACCGACTCTCAAAATGGTGCTACCATGATTTTTCCAGGGTGATGACGTCAGGTGAATTGGGTCTAAGGCTGGCATATTGCATCTACCATCCCAAGCCATTTCGATAGTATTTCATAATTAGCTGGGCTGATTTTTAAGAGCAGCAAAAGATCCTCAAGCACAAACATTTTTTGCTTACCAGAATAAGGTTACCAGTCCAAACACCATGTCACATATACCACTTTTGACTGGTTTCCTGCTTATTTTTGCTAAGCAGAAAGTACTATTTTCTGCTTAGAGGTAGGGTCATAGATTGGTTTTGTATTTGTATTTGTATTTGTATTTATTGTCCAAACCAACAGCGGACGAGCCGCCAATTACAGGAAAGGGAAAATATAAAATAACTTAATCTTTAAATTTGAAAATAAAAATTAAATATACAAATGTAACAAAAATTTACAAGAAAAGATTAATTAACAAAGAAACAAATAAATAAATTTATAAGCACAAACTTTACGTTTATACCAACAACAAAAACAAAACAAAAAAAAGCCAAGTAATGCTGATTTATAGGCAACATTAAAAGGAAAGATAAAATAAAAGTCAGGAGTGAAAGTTTCAGCTGAACAAATTGTGTATTTGCTGAAAAAACAGCAAAAATACGGCCCGGTATTTTCACAAGAACTTCGTTTAGCGAGGTGACAGCGGGTGCCATTCACACCGCTGGCCACAGCATTCGCAAATGAACACCAACATTCAGAAATTTGAGAAAAGATTCATGAATAATTCGTTTCTCATACTCACATGTTTTTGAGTGACAAATTATCCAAACCATATTACTTTGAAGGGAATCCTTAGTTGATACTATCAACAGCTGCAGTGCTTCTCACAAAGTAAGTTTTTAAGGTCACAAATTTGTTAAGAATTTACCAATCTTTGACCCTACTTTAAAGCAGCTCTATGAAATTGGGCGCAGAGAGTAGTAATAATAATAATAATAATTAAAACTTGTAAAGCGCCATCTATCTAAGACTAAACTTATTCCGAGGCGCATAAAAACCAAACAAAACAAAAAACAGAGAGAGTAACAAAAAAGATTACAAATTACGTAGCTTAGAAAGAAAATAAGAGCACATTGAATAAAACAGTTACATAAACGTGTCAGCAAAAACAAGTGGAAAAAATAACTAACAGTCAATCATAAGAAATATGAGTACCGTATTTTCCTGCGGATAAGACGCTCGGCGGACAAGACGCAGGACCCTAAAATGACCCAAAAAAAATTCAATCGTCAGCAGAAAAGACGCACCGCCGCACAAGACGCATGTTTAACAGCACACAGAAGAACACCAGGCGCCACCCGGTGTCGGTACATTGACACAAAGACGTCATTTTGTTGCCTTTTGGAGCGTTCACACTATTCGAAACATGAATGAAACCGTAACCACATGGGCGTGTAGAGCCATGCAGAAAAGACCAACGTAAATTGATACCGACCTTCGTCCATCCATTCAGCCAACGCTGTGCATTGTTAATAATATGAAGTCCGGCCCAATCAGCGGCCAGAAACAATGGTCCACGCACTGTCTGAAGATATTGCAACACGAACCCAGGCCCTCCTAGCATGAACATCCGACGTCCCACAATGAGGATCCTTGCTGATAAAGACAGGTTACCAGTCTAAGTCCCTCCGAGCCAGTAGATGTTGCGCCCTCTACCGGTGACTAATACCAAAACTAGCGTCGCCTTTATATATACCTTACGCAAATAATCCCCACACCCGGGAAGACGTAACAAAATGTTTCATTATATATATTTGTTTAAGTTTTTGTAATGTGTTTCTTTTTGTATATAAAATTCTTTTCCATTATTTCAAACCTTTAATTTGTTAATCTCGTTCATAAGATTTTGTTTTAAAGTTCTTTTTATTTATTTCAAACTTATAATCTCGTTCATAAGATATTTGTTTAAAACATCTATCCTCTTCTTAAATAATGTTAGTTTTGTTTTCAAGGGTCATTACCTTGTTTTCAAGGATAATTTTTTTTATTTGACTAAAAAGAGGCAATTAAAAAATGAATATTTGAACGTTTAATGAAACAAACGAAAGTGCAATTCGTATAGGTTGGCCAACAAACATTGGTACTTAATTATCCCATCCTTAAATAGTACGTCAAGCCATAATAGTACGTCAAGCACACTTCGGAGATATTCTGTACAATAAAAACCCTCAAAGTTCACCACACAATAGAGGTTGGGTGAATGCCGTTTGTACAACAGCATTGACAGTAAATCTGATTGCAGCATTTTCGGAACGATTACGCGGCCACACAGAAAAACGTTTTGTACGACGCCGACGTCTGTTGGACCGAAAGCACCAACGCATTGCGGCATTGTTGGAATGAAAGCACGGTCATTGTTGGAATGAAAGGACAGTCTGGGAGATTGCGGCATTGTTGAAACGAAAATACGATCTCAGTGTCTGGATAGTTGAGCCTTGTTTGACCGCATTATTGAGTAAGGATTCTTCACACAAAGACCGTTGATTTGAACTGGACAAAATAAAGGTATTATTGTACGCAGTGATCATCCCCCAAAAAATCAATCGTCAGCAGACAAGACGCATCGAAAGATAAGACGCACCGATGTTTTGGGGGTCTAAAAAGTCAGATAAGACGCGTCTTATCCGCAGGAAAATACGGTAGTAGGGTTTGTGAGTTACTCACCGGCCAGTCTCGTCCATGCACAAAGATGAGGGATTTGGCAATGTCCGCTCTGTTCCATGTTAGACACAGACTGAGCTGATCAATATAAGAACGTGTCTGAGCCTTCAGCAGGGCAGTCAAGATGGCCACATCAATATCAATGTCCTCCTCACTCAAACAAAACAGTGTAATCTGTAGGAGCGTGATGAAAGTTCAGTCAAAAGGCAAAACAATGGATGTTTTGATATAATAATACACAGTTTTTGTTAAGCGCTTTATCACACCCGAGGGCATCTCAAAAGGCTCATTATTTTGTCTACACGTAAGCAGTTAATAATAATAATAATAATAATAATAAAGACTTGTTATGCGCACATATCCACCCTGCTGGGTGTTCAAGGCGCAGTAAACCAAAAAAACAAACAAAAGAAAAACAGAAACAACTAAATTATTCCTTGAAAACCTGTGACATTAGATAAGTTTTGAGAAGTGATTTAAATTTTGTGGTACAAAGACAAGATCTAAGATTATGTGGTAGAGAGTTCCAGATGCGTGGCGCAGCTACAGAAAAAGACCTGTCACCCCAGGAGTGTTGAGACTTGGGTTCCTTGAGGAGAAGCATGGTACTGGATCGAAGATTCCTTGACGGAGTGTAAACTTGAAGCAGTTCAGAGATATAGTGGGGAGCCTTGCCGTTAAGTGCTTTGTGGACAATGAGCATCAGCTTGAAGATGATACGTTGAGAGACAGGGAGCCAGTGAAGTTGTTTCAGAATGGGGGTGATAGAACAAGACTTTTTAGACAGTGTCACGATGCGGGCTGCGGTGTTTTGGAGGCGTTGAAGGCGGGAAATCTGGTTGTTAGGAAGACTGTAGAGAAGAGCATTGCCGTTGTCAAGACGAGAAGTTACGAATGCATGAATGACTTTTTCAGTTAAGCTACCATACACTATGCGAAGTAGGTGTCTAAACCTAATCATCCCAAATGATTAGTCGTAATCTCTTTAAACAAGTCCATTCATATTCAACAATCACAGTATAATAATAAATAATATCGGCTCTTATATAGCGCACGCAATTCCAAAGAATGATCATTGCGCTTCACACATCATTACCCCTGGTCACTGGGCCATTAATTTCGTTCCTGAAACCATCTCAGCTCCCTGGGGAGTCAGGGTTCTGCCCAGGATTTGTTTAGTGCCGGAAATTGTTTTTCCCCTAGTACAGTCAAGTCAATTTCCTTTCGATCGTGCACGGAGTGGTTACACACGTGCGCCCTGCAGCTGTGCCTTGAATGTAGGCCCTCAGTGCGCGCACGCCTTTACCGCCATGGGAAAACAATTTACAGCATCTATAGCATGGTGCTTACTCTGCAGTTCATTTCCGTTGTATTAAACGCTGTAGAATAGGGTTCGCAACATGATAAAACTGGTATCATGTTATTCCAAGCGTAAAGCTATAATCAGCGTGACTCGAAACCATTGCAAAATCAATGCGGGTTTCGTGCGTTGGATATGTACAGGCGGGAGGAATGCTCGATCCTGGATCATTAAAATAGACTCAAACCAAAGAAGTAGGCTACTCGAAACTGTTTACTGGTAAATAATTTGTTTTACACGTTGTTCAAAATATTTTGAAGGAAATGGGCAAAAAAAAGGGAAAATGTGTGGTGGTCGGAAAAAGAAAAAATTCTGCGAGTGCCGGTCGGGGAATCATGAGTGCCGGTCGGGTTTTCCGGCACCGACCACCGTGGGCAGAACCCTGGGAGTATACAGCTTGTGCTGCCAAAGCGCACTAAGCTAAATCATTCACAAGAACCATCTCTGCCCTCACAGGTACCTATTTTACCCCTTGGTGAAGAGAAGCAATTATAGTTAAGTGTCTTGCTCAAGGACACAAATGTCATGACCGGGATTCGAACCCACACCCTGATGACTCAGCCACCGGAACTTGAGTTCGATGCACAGTATAAACAAACATATTTAACTATCATATCACAGTGTTACCACTGCTGCACTTTGGTAACTCCCTCCTTTGGTTTTCCCACCATCTTACAATCTATTCCACTTCAAGAGTAATGTACACGACTCCCTTTAACTTTTCTTTCTATATTTCCCTTGTAGCCCTCACCGTAAGTGGCCCTCTGGCCTTACGTTGGGCATTTTCCAATTCACAAAATTTAAACAAATTTAAAATGATAACACAGTTCTCATAGACTACTTGCCTATGATGTACATACCAGTTCTTTCTTCTTCATGCACAGCATGAGTTCAATGAAGAGTTTCTCCACTTGCTCCTGGCGTAGATGGAAGGTGTGCTTCATGGTCTCCAGAATTTGTTCTCTCAGCGACGGATCCATGGTGCTGTGGACCAGACAGCATTAACCTCTTTATCGTAACAGACTCTGATAGTCTTGTGTGTATCGAAAAACAGAAAACAACTCAAACAAAGACTAATCTTCTTTTTGAATTATATATCTATACAAAATTCATTTTGCGTATGATATGCACATGGCACAAAATGGAGGGGGGGGGGGGGGGGGAGGGAGACAAACTCCAAGACATACCCGTCTTCTGAGGCATACTTGTGAGTGAATGCAATGATATCGGCAGCCCTTCCTGTGCCATCAAATACCACAACAGGGATTGGAGGCCGGCTGGTCACATTATTCAAGATGTTGCGGATTGTGGAGGCTCCACCTTCGATGACGACACTCACAAGTGGTACTCTTCGATCTAACAGGAGAAAGTAAGGTTCGAGTTAGGCTCCAAGCCTCTCCAATAATAACAACAATACCAGCTTTACTTGTAGATGATTCAAAGGTGTTATTCAGGACCGTGACATACAGTGTCACGAAAACAGGGTTTGTAAGTAAATAATAATAGTACTACGTTCCAAAAACACATCCTAGAAGCTAGATTAACATTGCTTTACATTATTATCCCTGTTCATCAGGCATACTTTTAAACCATTCATCAAACTTGTTCAACTCCGTGGGGAGCATACAACCTCTAGCTGCTTATGATTAGCACTAAGGGGTTAATCCAACATAATACTATCAGGTTCGCAGGTTACCATTTATACACATGGGTTTAGAGAAGCAATCTATGGTCAAGTGTCTTACTTAGAGACACAAGAGTCATGACCGGGATTTGAACCCAAACTCTGATGACTAGGCCATCAGAATGTAAATCTGATGCACTAAACCACTCAGCCATGACACTTCTAAACTTCTACAGATAAATGACGAATAAAGTAAGGTTCCAATTTATAAACAGGGGTTCAAAAGACACCCAGACACCCCTATGGCTAGAATTACAAAATGATGAAAACCAAAATGAAAGATGCATTTTCACAAAAATAAAAGAAGACAAAGATTTTTTTAATGGCCTTCATTTCGACACTAGAAGAGTCTTTCTCAATGGCTAAATTACATTACAACACAAATACATACAAGTATACTAGTGCAACCGAAGCAGTTACGTAGAAAGAAGTGAGGCAGAGAGAAGATGCAAGGGATGAGCAATGAAAAAAGAGATTGGGGGGGGGGGGGGGAGGTGAGGAAAGGGGCTAGTGTAACCACAAGAGGGTGACGCACAAAAGCCCAAAGCAAATGTAGGAAGAGGGAGAAAGAATAATCAATTAGTGAATGAGACAGACTTAAATTGGGGACATCTGTGGAAAAAGGAGACGGCAAAGACAAAAACTTATTTTTCACAAAATGAAAAGAACTTACGATTTCCGTGTCGATAATGAGAAATGTATTTTTCTAGTCTCCGTCTGAGGATTAGCTCACATCCATACTGGTTGACCGTGCCGTTATCCACCAGTAAAAAATGCGTATGATGACTGTTCAGCTTGAAGCCTTTAGAGATGGGACAGGACACCGAGTGGTAAGGTCGGGTGGTCTGAAACATTTAGAAAATAGTCTGTGAATATAAAAATAACAAACTGTGGAGGAACACTCCAAGCATAAATGGAGTGGCGACAAAGAAGAAGAAAAAGAAGACCGGGGTAAACATGAAATGAAATGGATATAAAGAAGTCTGGTAATCATTTCTGAATTTAACTAGATAATTTATTGGAGCACAATAGTGGCATGTCCTGGCCGATTGTTCAAGCTCACCAGACTCAAGTTCTAGTGGCTGAGTCACCGCAGTGGGTTTGAATCTTGGTCATGACATTTGGTGTCCTTGAGCAAGACCCTTTACCACACTTGCTTCTCTTCACCCAGGAGTATATGGGTACTTGTGAGGGTAGAGATGGTTCTTGTGATTGATTTAGCTTGGTGCGCAACATACTTGGCAGCAAGATGTATTGTACTCCCCAGGGAGCTGAGATGGTTTAAGGAATTAAACAAACGGCCAAGTGAACAGGGTTGTAATGTTCATCCGCATCTAAATTGGCAAATACCGGCGACTACCACTTATTTCTATTTTAATTACAACTGATAACAGAAGGACCATTACATGCTAAAAACTTTTTACAGACTCACATCTTTGCCGATGAGGCTTTCTCTGTTGTTGAGGACACCCCAGGGTGCGATGCCGATGGTGACGATTCGACCTCGCATCTTAACCGAGTGATTGTTGAGAGCATCCCCAACATGTAACGTCACACCTATAAAAAGAGCATTGATTCTAGATTCAGAGGAAAACCCATGGAGTGACATGGCTTAAAGACAATCGACCAAACCACATGGATTGAGGCTTTTAGATCTCTCACTAAATCGAAAATATCTTCAAAAGATTGAAAAGACCAAATAATATTGCTTGGTATAGATAAGTTACCAGCCAGATGCAATGTATTTCACACTGTCGCCACTGGTACCCAACAACATTTTCTCTAAGCAAACAAATTTGGTTTGCTTAAAGGGTGTGCATAACATCAGTAAGATGAAAAATATAAATGTTAACAGATTTGCACACAACGTACGTAGTACAAAGATGGTCATTGTGGAAAACTTCCCTTGAATTATTTTTGCTTGAAATGCAATAGTTTATAAGAAATTAGTAAAACAACGAGTTTTGATCTCGTAAGTCCAAAACTCAATGTTTGAAAAGAGTGAAAACATTTAATTTTTTTCCCACTTTTTTCTCGTGACTCCAATGACCAATTGAGCTTAAACTTTCACAGGTTTGTTATTTCATGTTTATGTTGGGTCACATCAAGTGTAGATACAGGTCTTTGACAATTACCAATGTGACACATGTGCTTTCAAAATTGTTTAAAATTGGACGTTGAGAAATCTCCAACCACCTTGTGTATCGAAAGTCTGTATCTAGTGGATGAGCTTGACGTCCTTACCAGTGTTTGTACCCCCTGTTAGGATCCATGCACCCGTTGTTCTTGCTGCCTTGTTCAGACCTTTGCACAGAACCCGTTTAAGTTTGGGCTGGAGTTGGAAATTCTGAAGCCCCCCTCGGATGGAGATGACAAGGTTGGGAAGATCTAGATTCCAACACCCCTGAAGAAGCTGCATGACAAGGTCTGGCTCCGTGGTGTCACTGAGCCGGATGTACTACAGAGTGAATTGGGGAGATAGTTACCAGATATGTCAACGGTCAACAGTAAAACATTATTTGGTTCATGTTTGACTTTTAAGTCAAACATGAACCAAATAATGTTAAAACAACTATCATGAATAACAAGAAAATCTTTTAAACATAACCAAATGTACAGATTGTGTTAGAAATCTAAGCTTTTAAACTTTTATTTTGATTACAACACACCCAACAGCGCAAATGCCAATAATAGGATGGTGAATAAGAAATGAGAAGAAATGATCGGTTTTAGATGTGGGAGGAAAACTCCAAATGGGGGAAACCCACACAATCAGGTAGGGACTGAAAAACCAAATCCACATGCAAGGTTCCCAGTCTGAGGCAGGATTTGAACCGGGGTCCTCAGAGCTCAAAGGTAGGGAAAGAAACCACTGAGCCAACCTGATTTTGCTATAAACTATAATTCATTTTCACTCAATAAATAAATCTGCTGCAAATTATACAAAATTCTAACCCAAACTACACTCAGTTTGGTTGAACTGGACCCAATCTCTTTCCAGGTTGAAGAGGGTTTTAAACCTTCTGTTCTGGACCACAATGGGTTACTGGTTTAAGTCCAATTGCCTGTGCACAGTTTTTCAAAACAGTATAAGATGAATACAAGTTGTTAAAGTACAAACTCCATAAACAGGTCTGATACTTCATGGAGGCAATGCAGGCAATTGCCTCCATTGCCCCTGGCCACACCCTTGGTGCCCCCTCCAAATGTTCCAGTAGAACCTTAAACTTCCCTTACAGAAATGCCCTTTAGGGAAAAAATGCCTTGCCCTAACAAGACCAAGGGTCAGTCCTGCATAAAGATATTCAATGTTGAGGGGTTAGGGGGTGTCCGAATTGGCGGCTACGGCTACAGCTACAGCTACGGCTACAGCTACAGCTACGGCTACATCACTGCATCATCATACACTACAGAATAAGACATCCTTAGCAACAGCCTTAGCAACTGTTGCAGCCGTAGCTGTAGCCGGCAATTCTGATACGGCCTTAGTCTTACATTTGCCTTGTTGCCGTGGCCTGCTCCTTGGAATTCCACAATGCCGTAAGCATCAGTCGGCAGCTGCTGTGTGTGCTTGTTGCTATCCCATACCCTACTTATTGATGAGGACCTCACATGGGATGTCTGAGTCAGCTGAGAATGCTGTACTACCTTGCCACCACAACCACACCTTCAAACAACACACAGCATATAAAAACCTGAATCACAAGTTGTCTTCTTCTTTCCACATGTATCCGGTTTCAACTTAACAGGTGAATGTTTTTTAGCAGTCGGTCATGGAGGGACAATGAAGATGTTCTCTTTAGATTCATATGGAAAGTTTGGAGGAGGTTATATGAGCTACTTGAGAATTCTGGCAGTATTGTAAAATCCCTTTATGATGCTATTTCTTAATTGGGCAATGTTCTTGTGAGGTTAAGAATCAGAGAAAGTTTGGATTGTGCTAAAGTAATTCAAAAGTAATAACTTAAAGAGGGTCTCAAGGTCGAATATAGTTTTAACCACTCATTTTCCAATAGAGTCCTCAGGAAAATGGGAAAACAAGTTGCAAGTCTCTATACTCACGTTAATATGGTGTAAAATGCCACTGTGTTTGAAACCCTTCTAGTGCAATTTATTCAAAAACCAAAAACTTTCTAATATCAAAGATGTAAAATTACTCAAGATAAACTATAATTGGGCACCATACACTTAATAACCAAGGTATGTTTAACCCTCCTACTATTGACCTATTTCTCGGGACAACCAACCCCATACCACACTTTGCCACAACAGTGGCATTTTGAGGCACACACACGGTGATGTAGAGAGTATATCCATTGCCCTAAGCGCTTCAATGAGTGTGGTAAACTGGAGAAGCCACCAGCTGTACTCAATTGCAATGGACTTTGGGCCATTGTTAAAAGAGATAAGAATCTCAACCATGATCAATTTCTGCTGTGGTAATCTGTGGCACTGATCGAACATGTATACAAATACAACGACAGGAAAGTGTGGCACAAATAAGTTACTTCATCATTATAACAGGCATAGCATCGCAGAGATTTTGAGGCATCTTGGGAGTATGCACCTACATGTACATGTCTAAAAGCGGTTTTTAATGCAGGCCTGGAATCACACAGAGGTCATGGCGTCTGTTGCCCCTGTTCTTGGCATTGGTGCCCCTTTATAAGTTTCACATACACTTTAAGATTTTCCAATCGAAGTGCCCTTTTTGAAGTGTTGGGTGTAAATGTATCCAGGGTTTCAATTTATGTAAAACTTCACGATTAGTTCTCTTTTAAAAGGCTTCAATAAATATGTATGATTCAGAGAAGGATTTCCCTTGTTTAGCAGAGCAAAATGCTACACCTAATGTCTCGGTAGCTACTCAAAAAACAGAATTTCCACTGTGAATTTGCTACTCAATATTGGCATTCAGTGTGCAATATAAAATCAGTCTGAATTTGTTGCTACGCAAAATTGCTGGACGAAATCAATCCCTGTGATTACCTCTGCAAGTCCCTCGGATCACTTATAAATTTGGCACATTCCTTTTTCTTTATGTTCTTGTCGATCCACGCTTTCTGGGCCTATGGAGAAAATGAAAATAATTTTTGGAAACCAACATTTTCAAAGGTCCCCGCTGAAGTACTTGTTTTATACCTGAAAAAATAAACAAAACTAAGCAATAATAAATATAGACTATCGCTTTAAACTACCTGCCACCATACAAAACAGGTCTTACTTAATTTTGTTAAGTCTTACTCAAAATAAAGTATTTGGATCAATGGTGGAATATTGATTGATGGCATGGGCATCATAGAGAAAGGACACCCTTTCTCTTTGATGGCATGATGTACAATAAATACAAGATGTAGCCTACACTACAAACACTTGTCCCTATTCCTATAGTATTTTACTAAAACAGTGCTAGTCATTACAAGTTACTCATTACTGTCCCTGCCTTTATTATTATTAATTTGGATTAATTATTATTAATAGCAGGGCATAATTGTAATTTAAAATATAGTACTAGTACTACAGAAATATAACACTATGCCTAATTTTAGAATAAGTTAATAACTATTATTATGTTATTTATATTAACATTATTTATCGATACATGATTTTATTTGACGACGATCAGAATTTCATGACTTTCACCGAAGTTACAAAACCATGAAACTTACCATAATTAATCAACAAATTATCCGGGATCGATATCAACTGCGATACCACAACAAGAATCTGCCATTCGGAATGAGTTTTCTTGTCCTGCCGTACAGCACAGTTTGTCTTGTGTAAAGGAATTTGGACACCAAAATCAACGTCTTGAGTATGCAACTGTGAACTGCACCGGTCTTTTGCACAGAGTCGACGAGGCAGACACGAGAGAGCAGTGTTGATAATTCTGAAGAGCGCCCTCTCCTGTCATAAACGTGTCAATGATTTGTTGTCAAAACAAACCACCTCTATTTTTCTTTCTAAGGTGAAAATGTTTGTTTTTTCCAGACTGAAAGTCTTGCAGATTTTCACTAAAGTGTTTGTAGAGGAAAGTAAACAAGAGATTTCACTGCCCACCCCCCCCCCCAAAAAGGAGACAAAACTGTATTTAATTTATCTGGTTATGGGTTCACTTTGAAGGTTGCCGAAGTAGCTTTTTAAAACAACTTATAACTTTTGTTAATAGATTCAAGGTCAGACACATTGTGTTGTTATCTTCGTTTAGCTCCATGTGACGTCTCATCTATCACCATTATTGTTGAAGCATGGAGCTGAAGATATCCCTAGTCATTAGTCACCCCTCGGCCCGAGGCCCCACCCGAACACACGACCACCACCACCATCTCTCCCCCCTTCCAGTTCCGGGGCACTTTGCATCATCAGACCATTACATTATAGTACTGCCACCAACGTCTATAAAACGAGGTTTGCCTTTTCAAAACTATGGCTTCAACCAGATTTCATGCCTCGACTTATCCATACTCTGTGCACACACGCCGCTGCTTCATTTGAACCCCAGTTCGGATAAAATTGCAGTTTCGAAAATACTTCTCTTCTGGTTTTTTCAACAAAGTAAGGCCGTGTCCAATCAGTGGTGGCTGTGGCTGTTGCTAAGGTCAGCCTATGCTCAACGCATTTTCTAACGTGATGATACAGCCATAGCCACAGCCGCTAATTCGGAACGGCTAAGCTGTCTGATAATTAATTGGAAATGACCAGTAGTGGGGGCAGTTAAGGGGAAATAGTCGTAGGGAATTGTTCTTTTGAAAGATACACGCGTGGAATTTGGCACGCAGTCAGAGTACTAGGCCAATTGTCATGAGACAGAAAAGCTTATCTTGGAGAAACAAAGAAAGCAAAAAGGATACACACTTATTTAGGTTTCCTGATTAACTGACTAATTTTATTTTTCACATTCCAACGAGCTTTATGGTTTTGAAACAAGTGATCATGTCAAAGGTTAACATTTTCAATATAAAGTAATGCCATGTAAGTTATTTATACTCTGAGTAAAAAGCACATTAATTGCTATTAATTTGGTGACTCTGTTAAAATGATTTATTGTATATTTTTTTAAGGATTAAAATAAATAAAAAACAATTAATTTGTGGTCTTTGAAAAAGAAAAAAGAAACAGAAGCTCCCAAAATAAAGTGAGTCGAAGGTGTTGTCCAGACTGTCACAAAACTGTTGATATAAGTATTCCTTCTTAATGGTGGTAGTGGTGTTGTTATTGTTGTTGTTGATAGTGTTGTTGTTGTTGTTATATCCTTATAAAGATGTGCAATTCTATAATTAATTTATTACTTATTTATTTCATTAATTTATTCTATATTTCAACATGTATTATTTATTTATTTATTTATGTTTTTATCTATAGTCATTTATTTATTTGTTTGATTTTATTTAATTTTTTACATTTTACATACTTGCTAATTTCTGCGCTTATTTACCTATTATGTGATTCAATTATATATTAATTAATAACTTGATTCATATTCAATGCTATATGCCAATTTCTCTTTAGGTTTCATCAATTCTTTCACATTCTTTACCGAGATGCCTTGTGCATTGTATTTTCACATCACAGTGTTCTTCAGTTTTCCTTTTTTCACTCTTAAAAACAGGTTTTACTCTAACCTATTTCATGCTGTTAATGTTTTGTTTAAAATGTTAACCTTTGATGTACATGTACATATGTTTATTTATAGTTAATTTATTATCTTTTATTTTTCACATAAATGGTTATATATTTTTTACTCTACTTGTTTACAACCAGATGTGGGGCAGCAGGTCCACGGACCACAGTAATTACTTTGCTTTTGTTTCTCAAAGCCCATCTGGAAGTATTTTTGTATTGTTTTGTATCGTTGTGTGTTGGCTGAATAAATAATAATAATAATAATAATATTGTTGTTGTTGTTGTTGGTGGTGGTGTTGTTAGTATTGCTGGTGTTGTTGTTTTTGTTGTTGTTGTTGTCAGGGAACCAATTTTTTCCAGTTTAAAAATAACACATTACGTGCAGACATCATATACATATACTAGCTCTTTTACATGTTCAACATCCTATGCATTATTTAATACTACAAATTGAGGCCGTGTCCGAACTTGCGGCTATGGCTACAGCTACGGTTATGGCTATGGCTACGGCTAGATCACCCGCTATCAGGCGTTGACGTATATGACATCCTTAGCAACACCCTTAGCAACAGTTGTAGCTGCAGCCATAGCCGCTAATTCGGGTACGGCCTTAGGTATATTCTATATTAAGAATACATAATTACAACTTTTCAACCCACTGTTTTAATTACTTACTTTAACATTATTTTTTTATTTATTTTTTTTTTTTTCCCCGGAGGAAATTATTTATTCAAGCTTAAAACAACTCATCACTTTACAAACCTGCTGAAAAGCCATGGCAATAAAACAAATGCAAAATTGACCGAAATGACAATTTGTAAAATACAGAGTTAACCTTGACACAATAATTTAAAGGAGTCCCATTTTTTTTCGAACTTCACAGTAGAATCATTAATAATAGAGATGTACTTTTCCAAAGTATAATAGCGTTTTAAGTCCATTTTCAATAGTGCAAGGGATGGTCTGTTGTCGTTCATCTTCATTTTATAAATGTGGAAACGACACAAAACAAGGATCAGATTAAGAGCACTCCACGATTTCTTAGTTATACCAAAAAGGATAGCCTCATTGTCTAAACGTATGTCTAGATTAAGAGTATTCCTTATCCAAACCCCCAATTGGGTCCAAAACATAGTTGAAAATTTACATCCACAAAATAAATGAACAAGCGTCTCACTCTCTAACTGACAGAATGTACAAAGATCGTTGTCCTTTTTACCTATTTTAGCTAAGAATGAATTAACGCCAAGAATTCTGTGAACTAATCTATATTGAAACCATCGTAGTCTAGTGTCGTTTGTAACGCCAAATGGAATATTACAAAGTACCATCCACTTGGAATTAGTAAGTTTAACACTCAATTTTGTTTCCCACTTAGCGGTAAAATTATACACTACTTTTTTAGCAGATGTAAGGCAGTTATAAATGCGGTTAGAGCCTTTTTTGTCCTTCAAAAGCAGTCTAAAGTTGAATGGAATGAAAGGGAAGCAAATACTCGCCCTACCAGTGCCCATCATCGCTGTACCAAACGACCCTTTTATGGCATTAATTATACCTCCATATTCAAGGAAATTAGTCTTTACACCAAATTTAGCCTTAAAATCAACCATGGTAAGAAAGTCTCCCCTTTCATCTAGAAGATCACCCACATAAAAAACACTCTTATTTATCCAATGTTTGTAATGAACACAGTTATGATTAACTCTAATTTTACGGTTGTACCATATCACACTTGTTAAGGAGTCAATCTGGTTAACCGGCTGATGACATTGTACAAAATTACCCCAGGCAGTAAGAACATCTAACCAAAAACTGTTAGGGTGAACAGCCCTCTGTAATAATCGAGCGATGCTTGGATGGCCGCCTTCCAGAAAAAGTGCATTCTGGAGATTGGATATTTTTAAAAACAGGGAAGTCCAACCAGAAGTCTCGGTTGTAAGCAACCTGCGAATCCATGTACACTTGAGGGCACTAAAATAAGAACGGAGATCCACCATTTTAACCCCACCTTGGCTGTAATCTTGAATCATTTGATTCCTAGTAACTCTGTCAACCCCTTTCCAAATAAACTTATACAACATAGAATCCAGATTCTTAATAAATAATTTTGAAGGATCAGGGAGTGTTAGGATTAAAAAGGTAAGCTTAGACAAAAGGAGAGATTTTACAACTGTAACTCTACCCAACACCGTAAGGTTACGTTTAGACCATTGCCCAATTAAACTGTCAATAGAAGTTAAAACCCTGTTATAATTAATATCCACCATACTTTCCAGGTTAGTAGAAAAATCAATGCCGAGAGCTCTAAAACTTTCATGGGGATTGACCCAGTTAACATTAATATCCGAGCAAACATCTTTCTTTTTTCGGCCCTTGTTGGCGCCGATCCACACTGCATTAGTTTTACCAATGTTAACTTTAAGGCCCGACATACGAGCAAAATCCTCCAATAGCTTAAAGGCTCTGCTAAGAGAATTTTCTGAACCATCTAAAATAAACACGGTGTCGTCTGCATATTGAGAAAGCCTGTATTCGGAACCCTCAACTATAACTCCTTTCAGAATGTTGTCCTTACGAACCATTTTACCCAGAATTTCGGCGCATAATAGGAACAAATAAGGGCTTAAGCCGTCGCCTTGCCGGCAACCGCGCTCAATTTGAAAAGATTCGGACAAAAAACCGTTTACCAGCACAGAGGCTTTTGCACCGTTGTACAGCACTTGAAACCACTTCTGTATTGAAGGACCAAAATTAAACAGCTCAAGAATCTGAAGAATAAAGTCGTGGGAGACCGAATCAAAGGCTTTTTCAAAATCAACTAACAGAAACATACCAGGAATTTTGTTGTTATCTGTGTAGTTAAGCAAATCGTACATTAAACGAATGTTTTCCCCTATATAACGACCTTGTAAAAAGCCTTTTTGTTGTTCATGTATAATAGAAGGAAGGCATGTTTTGATTCTCTCTGCTATACAAGAAGAGGCCAATTTATAAGTAATATTCAATAAAGAAATGGGTCTCCAGTTCTTCAAAAATTGACGGGGTTTATCCCCTTTTGGTAGCAGGGTGATAATCCCATATTGCTGGGTAACTGAAAATTTTCCTGTTTCGTAGCCAAAGTTCAGAGACCGCAATAAAAACCAAGACAAATCTGAGAAAAAGAATTTAAAAAATTCAAAACTGAAACCATCCGACCCCGGAGACTTTCCATTTTTGCTCCTTTTCAGGGCGTTTAAAACCTCCTGGTGTGACAACGGACCCTCAATACGTTCCCGTGTCAAATTGGAAAGAACTGGAGAGTCTGAATTACTGAAAAATTGTTGCAGGTTAGCCCTTTCGAGCGAGTCAGAGGACGAGTACAGTTTTTTATAAAAAAGCCTTGCTTCATTAAGGATACTACGAGAGCTCTTCAGCTCAGTATTATTCTCTGTAACAACACAATTTATGCTCCTATTCACACAATTACGCTTCTCCATATTAAGGAAGTACCTGGATGGCTTTTCCCCGTGTTCCATCCACCTGGTTCTTGACCGTATCAAAACGCCATCCATTTTTTTCTTACGAAAATTCACGAGGTCAGCCTGCTTAGATTTTAACGTATCATTTGATGCAACATCCCCCTCGGCAACCTTCTCAAACAGAAGTATAATCTCTTTTTCAAGGTTTGATTCAACCTTACGTGAATTTTTGTTTTTCCAGGCGGCATAAGAAATAGTCTTAGTTCTAAT
This sequence comes from Leptasterias polaris, assembly GCA_037783415.1. Lineage (NCBI taxonomy): Eukaryota > Metazoa > Echinodermata > Asteroidea > Forcipulatida > Asteriidae > Leptasterias > Leptasterias polaris. The sequence continues at coordinate 7,379,920 of JAZGTN010000022.1, forward strand.
CTCCATCAATAACATTTCAAAAAATAATTGATCATTTATAGTAAAATTAATATCCTTAGGATGAATGTCACCCAGATTAGAGTGTTGATAGGGAGAGGCGGCATACATAAGGACAATCTCTCTAATGGTGGTTTTAACCTGGTCAACATAAGTTGCGTCCATAAGAAGAGAGTTATTAAATTTCCAATAACCTACTCCTCTGTCTACTTGATTGAAATCAAGTTGTAAATCAACCATTGAATGATCAGTGCGATAGCCTGGTTTAATATCACAGGAAGCTAGTTTCGTGTTCAACTCTGAAGAAATTAAAAAGAAATCTAGCCTGGACTGTTTTAATGGAGAGTTTTGCCTCCAAGTGTATTTCTTTGACTCTGGATTTTGAATGCGCCAGGGATCAATGAGATTTAAATGGTTGCACAAATCCAACACTCTCTGTCTAGCCAATGGGTTGTTAATATTAACATAATTATAACAATCTATTCTGTCATTCAATACCAAATTCCAATCTCCACATATAATTGTATGGGGATTATCGTAATCAGTAATGATATTGTTAATAGTTTCATAGAAGTTACGATCATCTTTATTAGGACCATATAAATTAATTAAAGTAATATTACAACCATAAATATCTAAACTGAGCGCCAAAAAATTACCATTCGGGTCAGTCTTACTTGAAAGAGCTTTGAATTCAAAAGTATTGTTAAAAAGAATTGCCACACCTCTCGAATTACTTTTGAAAGAGCTAAAATAACAGTCAAATCCCCATTCGGCTCTAATCATCTTCTCCATCGAGTCTGTGCAATGGACGTCTTGCAAACAGTAAATGGAGTAGCGCTTTGTTCTTAAAAAATGTAAGACGTCCCTCCTTTTTTTGTAATCTGCTAAGCCGCGACAATTCATGGAGACTATGGACACATTTTGAGGCGGGGAGCCTTTAGAACATTGCGGGCTCTGCATTACGACTCATATTGATATGCAAAACATGAACCTGATTGGCATCTCGATTTGTTGGTCCAAACAAAAAGCAGAGCATTTTTTGTAAGAACAAGGAACACTTCTTCTAGAAAATCTAAAGCAATCATGTAGAAAAAGAAAAAAAAAGAGAAAGAATGTCGTGGTAACAAAGGGAACACTTTAAGCCATGGGATATGTACCTCCTGTACAAGAAATAAAGAACAAAAATGAGTTGATCTAACTATATACAATGTTACAAACCTCCGTTTTTTTTGTTTTTGCCGCGATAAACCCCCCCAAAACCCAAGCCAACCTCCAATACTGGGGAGGGAGAAAAAATAAATAATAAACAAATCTCCCCAAAAAGACACCAAAAACAAACTCCCGCCAAAAAACCCAAAACCTAAATACTCGTAATGCAAAAAAGACACCACTCGGATTGTGTTCGGCCGGAGCTCCACTTGCAAAGTACCAAATTAAAAGTAATTTCTAACAAAAATGAAGTAAATGCAATCACAACTGTCCTCAATACTAAATTAATCTAATTAAGCTCAGAAATAAACCACAGTTAATACCAGTAAGGGTAGATACTAGAATTTAGCTGGTACATAAAAAAAGAGGTAATAAGACTTCTGCTTTCGAAGGAAAAGTAAAGTCAGGAACTACAGATAATTACCGTTGAAAAACAAAAAGTCCACCGTCTCTGCGTCTCCATTTCCCAGCGAAGAACCTTAGCTTGGTCCCTTGGTCGTATAGTGTTTTCACCTCGGCCTTCCACTTGAACCTTTCCTTGCGATCAGCAGCCGTGAGGTCATCCAGAATGTACATAGGTGAACCTTCAAAGGCGGTGCGGTGATATTTCATCACCTTTACCTTGCTCTGGTAGGATAACATCTTGACGAGCACATGGGCTGGTTTTCCGTTCATTCCTCTGCCGTCTCGGTGGGCTCGTTCTATCAGAGGCTCAGCTTCAAAATTAAACTTTTCCATCAGGATGTTTCTGACTACCTCCATACATTTCTCATCTGCAGATTCTTCCAATCCTAGTAATCTAAAGTTATTACGCCTGGAAAAGCGTTCTTGCTTGTTAATATCAGCCTGCTGTTGTGCTAGCTGAGTCTGGACAGCGGAGAGATCTGATTTCAGCAGATCTACAGTTTCCTCTAAAGCATCTTTGGCTTGCTCAAGTTCCGCTATTCGCCCGCTGTTGAATTCAATCGAGGCCCCGAGTTGTTCCTCTAGCTGCCGTTGCCCCTTTACTAGCTGTTTAAGTGTAGCTCTTACGAACGATTCAAAATCTTCGCTTATGCCGTCTGTTTTTCCAATGGGGGGTTCGGGGTTCGGGGCTTCATCGTCCGAGGCTGCAGGGCGGGAGGCCCTACCGGCCTGGGTGCCTCCTCGTCGCTTGGGGCCCATTGCGTATAGAATACAAGATTTGTATGTACTCAGTGAAGCAAGTGGAGCTCCCCGGGAAAACACGTCCTTCTCTCACGGGGTCATTTGTTGCAATCCTTACTTTAACATTCATTATGTGCGGAGCCACAATCCTTGATATCCATTATGAACAACTAAAAGTAACTAATCAATATAGTATTTCAAATCTCATTCAGTATAAATCAAATATGCTCTTTTTGTTGGCAAGAAGACCTGCGGAAAATTGTCTCTAAATAAATTATTCAAATGTTGTTCATGATAAAACATAAAGGGTTGTGGCTGAGCTAGCCCTATACAGGACTCTTTCTCTGTGCTGTAGTACGAAAGTGAAAGGCCGCCAAGGCTGAGCATTATTTACTACATTTTCACATTGTAAGTGATTACACCATCAAAACAATACACGAGTATTACATGTGATTTAAGCAATAAATTTACCGTATGAGAATAAAATCACGTCACTGTAAAACCATTGGAATGTATAATTTACTAAACACTCCCAAGTCAGGATTGACAGGGACCGACCTATAATAGCTGACCCGAAAACTGGTTCAAAAAGAAAAGGATTTTGACTCGGAATCTGCGTCAATTTGACAGATATTTGGATAATTTTGACCCAGAATTCGGGTCATATTGACCCAGGAATGGGTCAGGCCCAACAGGACACAGAATTCGAGTCATTTCTAAACGGGGAGTTCATAGAATGTAGGAATACATTTTTTTCTTTTATCGGTTTGCAATTCATGAACTTTCCTTGCCTGCACATCTGAAACCGTGGGGTGTTGTTTTTCCATTTAAAATGCAAATGTTTAAAAAACATTAACCTATTTCGAATGATAAACAAAATTATTACAAAAATACCAACACAAGATCACAGAATAATTATTTTTTTTTTTCAAATCGTAAAAGTGCCTATAGGCTAAATTTATAAATTATAGTATTGGTAACAATATGTTTACAGGTATTATACAGGAGTGGTAGATTGAGGAGCTGAAAAAATAGTCGCAGTGTTCATGTTTTGTGTGATCAACCATACACATGGAATAACAAACCTGTGAACAGTTAGGCTTTAATCCGTTGACTGATCTTGAGTCAGGAGAAAATAGTGAAAACACAATGCTTTCAGACTAAAGTTTAACAGGGCTTTTTGTTGTCCTTACAAATTCTGTGTAATAGCCTATTTAATTACTGTGCATTTCTAAAATCTAAATCACACCGTATTATTACCTAACACCACGGGCCAAATTTCATAGAGTTGACAACGATCCATACTAAGGATACTTAAAACTAGTGGGAAATCTTAACTAAACACATAGACCTACATGTATATTGTTATCATATATGGCATCTGAGCCAGTAGCCTGTTTATGAAAGCAAGATTTATCTGCGCTTAGCAGATTGTCCATGGCAGCTCGGCCTCACATCGACCCCACATCACAAAACTGCAAAATATAGACGTGTCTAATCTTCATAGGCTACTACAAAACAAAAACAATTCAAAAGCCTGATCATTTAAACACAGTTACGTCGACACAAATCAAAACCATGAAGGCCAAAAGTCAAACAAAAGTCTGACGTCATAAAAAATGTATACAATTTTAACAAACTGCTGTGCCGCAAATTTTCCAGCAGTGTTGTATTTTGTCATTGCATGTTCCTCCTCTTTTAATGACTGTTGTTTTACCGTCAGAAATGTTAGTCTGGCTCCGCGCCAACATTTTCGTTACGACTTTGTAGTCACGAGATGGGAATCGTACCGTTTCAACAACAAAAAATCACCTAAAAAAAAGACCCCCCCCCAAAAAAAAAAATTAATAATAAATAAATAAATAATAATAAAATAAATAAATAGTTGTCGCGTAATTTTTTTTATCACCGCGTAGGGTCGGGGCGGGGATGATGATGACTTTTTCCAGCCCCCTTTAATGTCGTGATATTCGGACGAAGTGAACCAAGTAATATTATTTCAAACTAATTTATAAATCAATTACCAAATGGTTATTTATAAAGAAACAAAGAAAATTACTCTACCTAATCACTTACCCATGGCTGGGCACATCAACTTTTCCACATTGTAACTAGTGACATCATCAAATCAATAAGTGTAAAATTATAATTATGTGATTTCTGCAATAAATTTATATGAAAAACCAAACCACTTCACATTGATATAATTATTAGAACAAATTAATGCATCACGAGACCCGATTTAATGAGAAATGTTACGTACATTAAACGCATAATGAGCGCATTTTTATACAGTCAAGCATACAAAAACATACACTGAAAAAACTTGGGTGTTAAAATTAACACTGTGGATAGATACCAAAAAAGAATCAAAATTCAGACCATTATGTGTGTTAATATAACACTAATTTCTGCCATCACCCTATGATGTTAATTTGTTGATTCTCTCTTCGGCATCTATTATGTGAAAACACCAATGTGTCAATTTTAACACCCAGTTTTTGCAGTGTACTTTATAAAGCACATCACTACTGATACAGATTATAACTTCAATCTAAACAACAACAACAGGAAAAATTGATTTCCATCTTGCACAATCCCTTTTTGCAGCAGAGAAAATGCAATTTCACTTTGCTCAATTATAATGACTAAGACGCATCTGGTTGCCAATGGAAACTAGACTCAAGAGCTTCGGTCTTAATCAGCGCAATGCGGCAAATAACAATATTGGAGGATGATCCATTTTTTGCTGTGGGGGTGTCATCTACTCTGGTCATTGGCTATTAGTATAAACTGTCTACAATTACCTCATTTGGTGAATTGTTTTCTACAAGAAACCAACGAAAACGAACGAGGTGAAACCTAATATTTCTGAAATCAATATCACGCAGAAAATTCTGAACACTACAACACAATGATTTAGTAAATCAACTAATATGCAACACTCATTATTATTAGTAGTATGATACTTGTGGTAACAGCTAAAACCAACACAATGGTCTATACGTTTTCTTCACATACCCTATGCGCAAAGAGATATATAGTGGCGCGAAGAAACTGGTTTTAAATGGACAGACCGGCTTCGTTGGGCTATTTGGGCAACAAAATAGACTAAAACATGACTCAAAGGTCTTCCAGGAATGGAGAAGAACGGTTCCTAAAGAACTCCTCAAATTTTGCCGTTTTCGAGCATTATTTTGTCAACAAACGAAGGTCACGTGGGTTATCCGAACCACATTTTTGGTTCGGATAACCCTCGTTTATCTTCGGAGTTAGTTTTACTTCCAGCCGTATACAAATTATTTACTGCACCAAATTCAGCTTTGTTTTTTTCACAATTATTCTTGCGTATTTGACCAAAAAACTACGGATTCAAATTATGGAAACAAGTTGTAAATAAAAAATTAAAAAATCGAATGTAATATTTTATTTCAGAGAGTCAGCAGAGCAACGGAAGCTTGTTTTACAGTGAACAGCGCGGGGGCTATAGTGACACGTAAAACAGGGGCAATCGTGTAGTTTGCGGGCTCGGTGGGGCTAACGCGCGGTGGAAACCCCCGAGCCAAGAAATGGCTGTACCTGGGAGCTCATGAACATGTGAGAGGGGTAGGGAGCCAGACCACCAAGTGCATTGTCATTGCGGGTTTGTCAGTCGGTACACCTCGCTGATCGAACCCGCTGTTTCGCAACGTTTTAATGCTCTGTGATACGTTCCTTCCCCCGATTTGTACAGAATATTTTGGTAATAATACGACATAGAGTGTCATTACATTTGAATACCACTTTTGTTAATTTGACGGGTGCAATTAGTTGGGTTTTTTTATGTGAAAAAAGCGTAAACGCTGACCTTTGACCGCTTTTGTTTTTTCCCGATAGTTTCTCGTTAATTACGTGACATTTGTTTTATTTAAATAATATAAAAAACATCTTTAAATAATAATTGTCTATGAAACTACAACACTAAATTACGTAAACAGTTAACTGGTGTGTTCCTTTAACAATGTTTCTGGTTTTGACAACCAAGGACGACTCAAGCAGCAAACTTAATTACCGTATGATTTTTTTTTAGATATCGAGTTAATGCTTGCAATAATGGGTGATACAATACAGGGTACATACATTACTGATTTTTAGGCATTTAAACTGCATGACGATACATTCTTTGAACTTTGAGCTTTGAACTTTTGGGGGTGCCTGTTTTGAACCAGAAGACCCTCATAACCTCAACTAAAAGTTCTGGGTTATACCTATCCTAATAGTAATACACGGAACCTAGCGTAGCGTTCAAATCTGTATGACTGGGGGGGGGGGGGGGGGGGCAAATGATAATAATAATAATAAATTGAAAAATAAGATAGAAAATAAACTAAACAAATAACAAACCGTTCGTGACACAAACGTCAAGATCAGCAAGGCCAGGATTTGATAAAAAACAAAATTGTAAACCCCATTTGAAAACGTGGATTGGTAGTCACCTTTTAAGTCCAGATTGAGGACAGGTATTAACAGATAAGTTTATTCCGCTTTTTATTGGTGAGGCTGACTTTCAATCTTTTAAACGTTTAGTTACAGTGAGAGTTCAACTGGAGTAAACTGAACGTCTGACCAAAACGTTCAATTGCGGAAGTTCAACAAATTTTCAATTTTCAACTGTAGACTTTTCAATGTAAACCTTATTTTGTTATATATATTTTTCTTTAAATACACAACTTTCCATTATTTAAGCTTTTGAAAAACCCTTTTTCGCTTGAGTTTTAAAAGGTTGATTGCATTTTTTTGATTTTTTGATTAAAAGAAGTTGTTTTTGTTTGTTTCTGGTTATTTGACCTTTATTTCTCTTTTCAATATAGAATAACATTATTTACAGGATCCAGGTTCTCCTCAAGTAATTGTCACACTATTAACGGATATGATTTACCAAAAATACTTTACAAACAAGAATTGCCAATAGGTTTCATAGGCGTGCCATTTTTACCATGAATAATTCCTAATTCTAAAATAAGATTTCAGTTGGGCAGAGGCATCCATACACAGAAGCGATATCAAAATCTGAAAGCGCTCAAGGATTCAAACCAAAGCAGTTGCGATTTTGTTGCTATCCAAGACACTACAACGAAGTCTAATATTTTAGTTAATTTCTCGTATCTTCATGCTGCAATTCTTCAGTGAATAGAAATTTCCTTTCCAGGTTCCCCATTGCAGGCCTTGGTTGTCATAAACATCCTGATTATTGTAGTAGTACTTACCGTTGAGGTTTGAATCATGGCAGTTGCCGTACCACCAGGCACCTATGTCCTTCTGTGCACAGCTTCTATAATAAATATCATTGTCACGGTCCTTTGTTGAAAAGGGTTTCCCAAAATGTCTACTAAGGGAATCGCCCACTTTTGCTTCACTGACTGAGTTGTACTTGGCGTTCATAGTATACTTTTCACCGCTTATTTTGAAGTCAGAATAATTGACCCAAACAGCTTCCCCTTCCCAATCTTCCATATCGATCATGAGTTCCCATGTTCCTGGGGGAGAGGCTTCGGTCAGAGCGCGCAGGTTATCATTCCCAAGCCAGAACTCACCTTTTAGGTCTCCAAACCCTCTCTGGTAGTCGGCCCATTTACGATAGAAATCCACGCTTCCATCCTGCCTCCTCTGTAACACGACCCAGCCTCCGTCGTTTCTCTCCATGTCGCAGTAGACGTCCAAGCCCTCACTCAGACTGCTGGGAAAGATGGTGTAGACACCGCTGGGAATCTTGCCTTTATCAGCTTGAAGAAGCTCCTTACAAGAGGCAAAATCTGATAAGAGATTTGTGTCTCTGTCTTCGTCAAAGTAGAAACTTCCTTGGAGCCAGCTGATGTTTTTAGGGAACTGGGTCTTTGTAGCGGAATTCAACTCGCATCGTTTTTCGCTGTCAAAGTAGTTGATGGAGACACAACGAGGATCTATCGTACAGTCTCTCACACACGTTACAGATGACACGACCCTTGTGCTGTTGCGAACAAAACCCTTTATAACTCGATTTTGTGCACCAAAAAACTCAGTTGTCTTTAGAAAGGGGAAAGAATTCTGGCTCCAAACTTTCAGAATGGAGACAGCAATGAAAACTAGACTTGACCAGAATGAGAAAACAGATTTTCTCTCCATCTCGTCTTGCTTCCAATTCCAAAAGTGTTTGGGCTCTAGTTCTTTTGCGTATTCAAATGAAAAATAAAAGACAGACAGAGCTTGTTGCAAACTGCTTTACCAACCACTATCATAGAATGTGTGATACAAATGCGAAGACTTGTGACGACCTAAACGTTTCGACCATGGCAGAGGCTTCAAAGTAACGCGATGAACACAAATCTCAAACTTATACAAATAGAAACCAATTGAATTCAGTCAATCTGCTGGCGGTCTAATAGGCCCTTTGTAAGCATCGTCTTTGAGGTTACTGTAATTAAGTTGCCATTGTTGAAGCACACTGCAGCTTTACAGATTTCCTCTGCATCTCGTCTTGCTTCCAATTCAAACACATTAAGTGTTGTTTTGGAGTTGTATACTCAAATAAAGCAATGAAGGAAATATCTTTTGCAAACTGCTCACCAACCAACCCAAAAAGCTTGTGATGATAATTGCGGAAAACATTGCTTCATGTGAACACGTCTCATTGAACACACCTCGAACTAAACGATATAAGAAACAAACTAGACAAAAAGATACCAACAAACAATAGCCAATCAGTTGGGGGCACATACCGTTCATACGAAAATGTATGGACTGTTCCATTTTACTCGGCTTCGCCGCGTGAAATGGAGCAGTCGACTCGGAGATTTCACATCGTGATTATTGTACTCATAATGCATTCAATATTTGTAATAACTAAAACTACAGTTGCTAATTTTCAATCAATTGATAAAAAAATTAGTTACCTGACGTAAGAACTGCGTAGCGTAGGACGACCTATATATATTTTTCACTAGTTTTTTCCCCCTGCGACTTAAAGGCAAAGTCAGGGGGGGGGGGGGGGGGGGGGCGGAAGGGGTGTTGCGCAATCATTTGCGATCGCTGTTGGGGTACACTCCATTTTAAAAATAGGTAATGACCATTAAAAAACAAAAAGAAATCCATGTATACCGTTAAAATTCTCTCTTTATCAGCACTGAAAACATAACAGTGTATATCGTAAGAGTATTTTCAATTGTTGAGATGCTTAATTTTAAATAAAGTGCGTAAAAATATTATCGAAAATGTTTATTGCAGCGGCTAACGTGTATGAATGGGTCCAGGTGGGAATTTCGTTACAAATGGTCTCCCCTAAAATGGCTACAAATATCGACATAATGTGAAAAAAATTATCGTTCATCCTCTGATTTTTTTTCATTAACGTAATATTTAGGAATAGATCTTTCATTCCTGAAAGTTTAATCAAAATCCCTCGGTACATTTTAGATATTTGACGATTTTTTTGGAGAGAATGGATCCCGCCAATACTTAGTTTGCGTTCAAACGATCTCTGTTGACGGACGGGAACATTTGCCGCAGGTAATTGTAATTCTGAGGCAACATACACATCTTAAACAGATATGTTATACATGTCGTTTAGGTTAAATATATGTTGTTTATTAAATAGTTAATTTACTGAAGCAGTTGGCAAGGCAAAAAAAACAATTTACAAATGTTTTCTGGTGTAAAGATTTTGTGAATTTACAACATTTGAAGATAACAATACCCTCTGATAAAATGGACTCGTCCAGGCAGTCTCAACGGCACGCAGCGGAGAGCAACCGTAAATTCAAATAGTGTGTACTGTGCATACACACCATAGAGCATAGCTCTATGGCATACACACACACACGTTTGTACGTGGGGAGCTTCGACCAGTTCACGTCGCGATGGTCGAATGAGATTATTTTCAACGTAGGTGGCGCGCTGGTGGCGCTACCCCATCCGCCCCCCCCCCCCCCCCCCGGGCAAAGTATACCTTTGGTTTTTGGAATCCTATATATATATATATATATATATAATAAAACTAACCTGTGAAAATTTCACTTCAAAAGGTGGTAGCGTTTTTGAGATATCGCCGAAATACCTGAGCAATATGTCCACATAGGAAGAAAATTCCCTATAGGAATACACAAACTGAGAAACGTTTCTGACAGAAACGTTTCTCAGATTCAAATTTTGGGGCATAAAACCTGACATCTTTTTTCACAACCACATTACTTCGAAGTGAAATGATTCTCAAAATGCTTTATACTATCGAAAGCTGCTGTACTTCTTACCAAGTAAGTTTGTATCGCCATTTCAAAGTCATTACCAAACGGAAACAGACCTTTTAAACTCTTATAGAGGGCGCCCCACTGGATGGCAGCACCTCAAAAACATATTGTACATTTTATTGAACATTTATTGAAAAAAAAAAAATGTTTTGAATGAGCTATTCGCCCCAGATCTTCACTCGCTGACAGAGTATGGTGTGAGGATACAACATGATTACTTGTTTGACATTGCCACTGTATGTAGGCTCTAGGTTGAGCTTTAAAACTGTTTTTACTTGCTTTTATTTACTTGCTTGTGTGAACAACTTAGCCTACGGCAACACGGACAGCCAATCACCAAGAGGTGCACTGCTTTGTTGTTCGGTCGCTTGAATTGTACTCCCCTCTTGCCCATTGTATGTCGAACAATTGGCGTGATTGATACAATGGTTGCCTGGATTTTTTATTTTTTATTTTTTTTACGGAAGTCGCCCAACACAAGGCCCAAAGGCCACTCGAGGTGAGGGCTAAAAAAAGAAGAGAAAAGGAAAAGAAAGCGCAGAGAATTATACTCTGGATACTACTGTTGCTGCTGTTGATAGTGCCAGTATACCCTAATGGACATTTATTTTTATTTTTATTTATTAGAAAATATATCAGGCAACAGTAAAAACATCAAAATACAAAGAAACAATGGGGGTGTGGGGGGGGGGGGGGGGGGGAGAAACAGGGAAAAAAAAGACAAAACACAGACGCACCACTGAAAGAGAGATGCAGGCCTGAGGGATTGCCTAAAAAGCTAATAGCTTATCTAGAGGCTTTCCCACTGCACCCGCTCAATGGAGAAAAAAACAACCAAAAACAAGACTAGAAAGAAACACAAAAATGTGACGATGCAAAGCACAAAGGTTAAGACAAAGCAAAACTGGACTATCAGTTAACTGGAACAATTAAAGGCAACAGTACTGGCAAATGGAATGATAAAAATCACACATTAACTACTACGTGTAAAAAACAGTTAAGAACTGGTTGGAAAAATATATAAATATAGTAATAATAAATTACAGCACTTCAATCATTCTGTCTAATGCGGCTCTATGTTGAGCTTTAAAACTGTTAAAATTAAAAAGAAACTCATCTCTGACAGTTTCAGGGAGAGAACTCCACATACGAGAGAATCTATGAAACAACGAATGCTTAAAGGCATCAGTTCTGGCAAATGGATGATTAAAAAATAGACTTTCACTTCTACGGCTATTGATAGACAGGTAGTTAAAAACTGGTATGTCATGAAAAATCGATTTCCCGCCAGATAGGCCTATCTTTACAGCATTTTTGTAAAGAGAAAGAAACCATGATAAAATTCAGCCACAACTTGCTCGTTAAAACCTGAGGTAAAAATAATATTATAACAACAAACAGCATGCGGTTGCCAATGGAAACTAGTCTCAAAGGGGGACTTTTGTCATGATCATAGCAGACCTGTGGCAGTAGATGAAATACCTTTACAATGAAATATGTAAATTCCACATCGCGCGTGCGCACATTTTATAAAACCATTGGGTGCGTTCGATTAGCTTCCCCGGGTCGACCCAGGTCTTCCCCCGGTGCGTTCGAATAGCTTTGACGTCATTCGCGGGGCTCACCCGGGTCAGCCCCAAGTGCCCTGCTTGTGTAGAGCGGGTCACTTGGGGCTGCCCCTGGTTCATGACGTCACGGCGAAAAACTTTCTCAATGGCCACCATTTTGTTTGTAATTCAGCGGGACAGTCTGACACACATTTTCGCCATTACAACAGCGTTTTTGTGAGCAATAAGTATTTTTTATTCGAAGCCGGGTACCTTTGTATCACTGTGGAGTTGTACAAATTGTTTAATGTTGCAGTTTTACCTTGAGAATAATTATTTTACGATGTTTTCGTGAATCCACGGAAAGTATCGGACATACGGCACAAAATGGAAGTAGTTCCGGTCGGCTGTCCCAAGATGCATCGGTGTGAATGCTGGGGGAAGTTGGCGTTCGATTAGCTCATGGTTAGGGGCTCACCCGGATGAGCAGACCGGGGTCGACCCGGGGAAGCTAATCGAACGCACCCACTGTTTGGCAAAATGAGGGAACATCGCGCCTTTAGTGTGAGAAATCGATGGTGCATATTATGACACATATTATGATAATGTTACACGCTGTTATGGGGATCCCGGTGTTTTGTACAACAGAGGGGGCTAATGCCAACGGAGGCGAAGCCCAGGGTGCCATTTCCCCCAAAAGTTTACAAACACATGGACCCCATCAGAGAGCAGGCAACAATTTGTTTTATACCATGGTAATATTTTCCTCTTTTTTGGAAGCGATCTGTTGTCATCTTCCAACATTAGTACGGGGAAATTGGCACAGTTAAAAATACAGAAGAACAATGGTGGTCGTTGACAGAAATATTGCTTCATTGTTCCCTACGAAGGGCACTTTCCATGGAGAAAATGGCTCCCCCATGAAATATGCTAATAACATCCACGCATGCGTATAATATACACTACTGGTTGGTAAACTAGGGGCCTCAGCTTTCTCAAACTTCGGCTTGGGCGCCGTCTCCGGCTTGGGCTCCCGGTTAATTTTTTTTTTTTGCCACAGCGTGTATTTGCACGCGGTGGTTCGAACATCAGGTGGAGCCTGGAGCCGGAGCCCAAGCCGAGGTTTGAGAAAGGCCCTAGGCAGAAACACTAACGTTTATGCTTCACCATCACAACTTCTCGTCATCATGCTGCATTTCTTCAGCGAATACAAATTTGACACTATTCGGCGCTATTTAGGCCTATGTACTGAAAATACTTTACAAACAAGAATTGACTATAGGTTTTATAAGCGTGACATTTTTAACGTTGAAGGGATCCTACCTTTAATATGATTTCAGTTTGACGGAGCGCATCCATACCCAGAACCGATATCAAAATCTGAGAGCGCTCAAGGATTCAAACCAAAACAGTTGCGATTTTGTTGTTATATCCAAGACACTAAAATGAAGTGTAACATTTTAGTTAATTTCTCGTATCTTCATGCTGCAATTCTTCAGTCAGTGAGTAGTAATCTCCTTTCCAGGTTTCCCATTGCAGGCCTTGGTTGTTATAAACATGATTCTTGTAGTACTTACCGTTGAGGTTTGATCATTCCCCAGCCAGAACTCACCATTCAGGTCTCCGAACCCTCTCTGGTAGTCGGCCCATTTACGATAGAAATCCACGCTTCCGTCCTGCCGCCTCTGAAACACAATCCAGCCTGCGTCGTTTTCCTCCATGTCGCAGTAGACTTCCAAACCCTCACTCAGACTGCTGGGAAAGATGGTGTAGACACCGCTGGGAATCTTGCCTCCGGCAGCTTGAAGAAGTTCCTTACAAGAAGCAAAAACTGATAAGAGATGTGTGTCTTTATCTTCGTCATAGTAGAAACTTCCTTTGAGCCAGTTAAATTTTTTGGGGAACTGTGACTTTGTGGCGGAATTCAACTCACACCGTTTCTCATTGTCAAAGTAGTTGATGGAGACACAGAGAGGATCTATCATACAGTCTCTCACACACGTCACAGATGACACGACCCTTGTGCTGTTGTGAACGAAACCCCGAAGAACTCGATTTTGTGCACCCCAAAAATCAGTTGTCTTTAGAAAGGAGCAAGAATTCTGGCTAAAAACTTCCACAGTGAAGAAAGCATTAAAAACTAGACTTGACCAGAATGAGAAAACATATTTTCTCTCCATCTCGTCTTGCTTCCAATTCCAAATTCAAGTTGTGTTTGGACCAGTTGTATACAAATGAAGCAAATGAAAGAGCTAGCTGTTGCAAACTGCTCACCAACCAACCGAGAAAAGCTTGCGATTTAAAATGAGAAGTATGGCTTCACATGAACAAGCCGCAGTGAACACACCTCGAACTAAACGATATAAGATACAACTGGAAAATAGATAGTAACAAACCTCAGCCAATCAGTTGGAGGCATCTAATACGCAGTTATACATTTCTATATTAAACAAAATATTAGATGCATTTTATTTATACAATAAAGCAGAATGTTACCACTCGTAAAAATACACTAGTGGTTGACATAAGGGAACATCGCGACTTTTTGTATGACTGATGGCCGCGTGACGCATACGCATTTGTGCGTCTGCCTAGTGCTTAACCAATAGTGCCTGTACGCTTGCATGAATGTAATTAGCTTGTTCTGTAGGTGGGGTTAAACAGTGTGCATTACACATGCATGAATGTAAAAAGCAACACGGGAAGGGCCCTTCCAATGAAACATGCTAATTACATTACATTCACGCATGCGTAAATACACTATTGGGTGGTCAACTATCTGCAGACGCGTATGCGTCACGCCACCATCAAAGGTGCGATGTTCCCTCATTTTGTTTATGTTAACAACCTTAATCTCAGGGAGAACAATGAATAACATTAAATTCTAAACTTTGATATCAAACCACACCACGGAACAACAAAAGCGAAAAATCACATTAAGTTCACCAGAGGTCCGAAGTAGTAATGTTACAAAGATGTGTAATAGTGTAGGCGAGGGGTGCAAAATACAGCTAGAATTGCTCAGTAAGTGATAAAAGCATCATACTTGGCACAATTATTCTTTAACCCATACTGAATATTTTCAAGGGTGGAGCCATTGAATACAGCGAATTCCTTAGCAATGGTTGCTAGGTAACAAATTTACTCTAGCAACGGGCTTTTGAAGCCTATCTACTACATTCGGAAAGGTTGGTGCTAAGTTACAGAACACCAGAACTATCAGTAGACATGTTTTAAAGACAATTAGTGTCATCAGAAAACAAAATAACACAATTAAAATCACCACAAAACAATGTAGCATTTGTTTTGTTGCTAGGTAATAGATAAAAAGTACCAACAGCGTATATATTTATCCTCTATTTGTAAAAATTATGCTCCTACTTCGCATAGCCTACAGAAGAGGAATGTTTTGGGTAAATAATCTTTACAGGTTATCATAATTGTTATCAGAAAGTAACAACAAATTAAATATGAAGTTGCTTAGTAACCTATTAACCATAGCAACCGTCTGAGTACACATAATAGACTACCTGTGAACACAGGATTCACTGAACTCATTAACTGAACTTAAACATGTACTTTTATCAATAGAAGATCTCATTCATGGACACATAATAAAAGCAATGGTACCATTCATCAAATCAAAACATTGTTGCTACGGTACCAACGGTACCAACTTGCAACTGTCAATTATGTTATCACCTTGGACTTTCTTTTCCAGACTTTAGCTTCAAGCGTTGTCACAATCTCTCCTGCAAGTGCAGTAAACAGTGCATTGCATATGCGCTCGTACACATTTACAGTCTCTACACCTGCTCCTGCATGCACATTTCAGCAGCTCTGGGCAGGATGCACTGGCTTCTGGCAGATTTGTCCACAGGGGCTTCCACTGTTCAGGGCAAGTCCATCCCCACTGAGCAGGAGAGGGAAACTCGTGATATGCCATAGTAGTACGCCCCCAGTAGTGGCCACCTTGCAATACTGCCCTCCTGATATGTTGTTGTAGGGCAGCCTTGGTGGGAGGAAGGGCTGACATCTGACGCCCTTTGCGCGTGAAAAGAAGCTTCCTTACTTCGTTGATTGCAGCACATGTTGATGTCCTGTCATAGAGAAGGATGGTGAAATATTCTAGGGAAGCTTCTGTCTCTTCAGTTATTTGCTCTGGTGAGTCGTGCAGCTCAAAGAAGGCTGTAGTAAACTCATCGTGTGTTTCCCACACTTTCCATGCAGTCTTCTTTCCCACTTGGGCAAACTGGGATACAGTGTCGCAGCCTGTGAAAGCATGAAACACCGGAAGTACTAAGGATTTTTGTGGGCCAAGTGATGCACATATTTCATGAGCCGGGATGAAGTGAAAGTTATTGCCAGTACCGAATGCAATCCAGAGTTCTACTCTTCCTAGCTGCTGTACAGCCGCTACCGCTAGCACAACTACATCGGTATCCACCGTTCGAACAAGGATTTTGTGAAAGCCCTGCTTGACAGCGTCAGAGACATGAACCATAATCCTGGAATCTGCTTCCTCGTGATTGCAGGGAGCGATGTTGGTCGTTTCTCGTGCAGGTACACAACGTACAGTACCACCATCGGTAACAACAAGAGCCTGCTCTGCTGATGCACTTGCTATCAGTTCATTGTTCAGAAGTTTAAATAACTCTATCTTGTTGATGTTTAAGCGAAGGAACTGCTGCCAGTCCTTTGGTATGGGGCTGGACACCTCCACACGTCTCCGTTGCCTATGACCCATAGCACGCTTTTCTCTGGTCTGTGCCTTTAGACTGTTGTCGAAGTATTGATCCCAGACAATATCTACTCGTAGAGCCTGATTTTGCTCTTTTTTGATATGTGGAACAAACACATTTGCTGCGTATTCGCCAAATGTCTTGCATCCTCCAGGTCGAAGCATGTTCACGAGTACAGCACCATCAAAGATGCTCACATCTGTGTCTGGCCTTACATTACTTGTAGACTCTACATGTCTTTCAAGACAATCTATGAGATCGGACTTCTTCCCTGGCAAGCGTAACTGCCCATATGAAGAGAGAGATGGCGGAAATGGATGATTTTCGTGGCTGAAAAAATTGTCCAAGTCACCGTCTCTTGTCTGACATGCAATATACAGCCTTGCGAAGAGAGAAGATTCACTTTTGAGAAGATCGACCTGTGCCCCTGCTTTATTTGATGACCTTTTTGTTTGTTCGTTGAACAGTACTACCTTGTTCCTGGTGATGGTGGCTGTTATTGGCTTTATGTTTGCCCTGAGGCGCTCGTCCACAAACGTTGCATACTGCTCCTGACCCTTTGATTGTATAGTGTTGAGGCACTCGTTCGACTGCTGGTCCATTATGTCCTTTGAATGCAGTCTCAGAAGGTCCTGGCTTTCTTCCTCAAATGGGCTCCCCATGCCCTCGATTACATTTGCAAGTGCATTCACCTGTTTAGCAAATAACTTCTGGGTGGCATCAGTTTGCTCATGATGGTTTCTTTGAATAGCACTTTCTCTTTTACCTACCATGGATGACTCAAATTCAGAAATGACGCGGACAAGTTCTGGCCCTGCTACTGCCCATCGTAAAAGAGCGTCTGCATCCTGTGTCAATCCAATTATTCCTCCTTCGTTCTTCATCACGCCGTTATTCTGTTCATGGCCATGGTCAATGGCGATCAGGGAAAATTTTCGCTGGGACTTTGCCATAACGAACTTGCCACGCTGGAATTCCTGGGCAACATCAGGATGGGTTCTATCAAGGCTACACATATCCCTCACGTGAACTGACATCCAACGGGCGTAATGGGTGTGGTTGAGACTGAAGAACCAAGGTGTCAATTTAGTGAGTGTATCTACGTACAAGTCAAAGTGACCCGTACGCAATGATCGCACAAATGCCAACACAAGCAGTTCTAGTTCAAGACATGTGTACCAGTACAGGAACTGTGGAGTCTCATTCTTCCGCCGTGTGCACCAAAGGCTGAAACTCTCTGGATGATCTTGTGGGTTGGTTGTGAGATACACATCATATGCCTTTTTCAGGAGAATATATAATGCACATGCAGTAACTTGGTGGGCATGTCTGGTACGGGTGACATGGGATGCCTTCAGGAACGATTCCACAATGCCAGGAGTGGCAAGTTCTGCCTCTTGGAGAGCTTCCACCCAACCACTACCTTCCAACCAATGACCCAAGACTTTGTTGCAGGTCATCTCTATGTGAAGTCCCCCAAGAAGTATGACAAACTTGTTCTCACCATAAAACCCATCCATAGACCATTGTAGCTGTTTCATCTTGGCAAACAAGGGCTGGTCAACGGTTATCACTGGAATCTGGCCAGGGTTGACATGATGCACAGCTTCCTGAATAACTTCAAAGCAGTGACGCAACATCGAGGGGGTGCTGGCCTCCTCAACAAATAGGGGCAGCATGGCATTGATTGATGGTAAGACGTCTGGTTCTGCTATTAGACTGGCGTGGTATGCTGCCCAAGAAATATTAGAATCAGAGGATATTTTATCTGCATGCAGATTCTCAACATGACTCAGCCAGTCATATTCTTTCCCAATCTCTTTACTCAGAGTGTCGAGAGAAGATGTCGTCGGGTTACCAGCAGTGAGTGGAACAAAGACATCCTTCGATGGCAGACCTGTAGGTTTTATTTCACTGTAAGCGATGGGCAAGTCCTTCACCTTTCTTTGTCCCTTCAGAGGTGCTATTGAATGGGTGAAACCACGATCGGTGTCATCACTCGTGTCGTTGGTGCAAACATTCTGGAACAAGGACAAACTTGTGCCGTGAAATGAACCAGTGGAGGTAGCTGAGCTTGGATTGTGGTCTATATTGTCTGCCGCTGCAGTGATAAACTGACTGTTCTGGATCTGGGGAGGACAGACTTTGCCAATCTGGTGATAATACTCACAGACATTATTTCCTAATGATGTGATTATATCCATGATACGATCATATGAGACTGACACACCAAGGGCAAAAAGGCTATCAACCAACCGTCGTTCCCTGGTTAATGCATGGGTCTTAAGTCCCAAGTAGACTGCTAGTGGCGTCTCCCGATCTTTGCTGTGATAAACGTTCGGTACTTTCCCGTAGTCCCGGCGCCTCTTGAAGCAGTTAAACACAAGCAGCTGAGCAATGGTGAGTACTGGTTGACTGAGGTTTGTGTTGCTTGTTTGGTCCTTAATATTTGACCCATTGATGAGCATGCTGACTAGTGACAAAAGTGACTGCGGCACTGATTTCACTTGACTGGCCTGCTTAAACGACCCTGAAAATGTCACCTTTTGTGTAAAAATGTCACGTCGGATCGTATCAGCAATTTGGGTCATCAAGACACTCAGTTCATCTCGATCAGTCTGATATCCTTGTCGCAGTACAGTGCCTATATCATCCTCATAGGCCATGAATACATCTCTCCCTTCCTTGTAGGCTTTCATACCTGGGAGATGCATGAGAATTCGGTCTTTAAGGTGCTTACTATTTACTCGTGAGGTAACAGCCACACCAAGCTGATCCAGCCTATCGGTGTACAGCTTGGTAAGATCAGCAAGCCTGAACACCTTCGTGTCCTCATCTTGTCTTCTCTCCTCTATGTAGGATATCAGCTCTGCTAATGCGATGCCTTTGCGTGTTTGTTCAGTTGAGGTACCTAGCTCCTGCGGGACCATTCCACGTGCTCTGTTGTACAAGTTGGTGAGGCATCTTGCGTGATACTTTGCCTCAAGTGCAATAAGGTCTCCGGCACTTAATTTTGCCAGAAGATCCTCATCTTGGAGCTCATGTGCACACTTCCGTACACGGACATCTACTTGAAATGTGGAGACTTCATGAAGTTTCTCATTTGTTTCCGGTTTGGAACAAAATAAGCATACAGGCCTTTTGCTGTCTACAGGTATGTAGGTATGTGCTTCTCCAGTACTGCTTCGTGTGAAAAACCGCTTTGAAGTTGTTGCTTCTTCATTCGATTTGCGCTTCCGCTCCTTGGCACGTTCCAGTTTACTTTTACCAAACTTCAAGTAGCAGGATTTATGCCACTTTGCATTCTGTTCCTTAAATGTGGACTCCACACCATTTCCATGGTCCAATCTTGTGACGTCTATTTGTACTGGCATGCAGTGGAGTTCATTAAATTGGAGGATGTTCTCAGCTATGGTTTTATAACCTGCATCAGTGGGACATGTCAATTGTTCTTTGCTGTGTAGCTGACAAAGAACACATTTAGACCAATCAGTTGTCTGGACATCTGAAGGTGAGGAGCTTGCCATTTTGAAGCATGCAGGGGTTGGTTTAGTAGTTTACCATTACCACATCTTCCACCACCAAATAGAAGCGATATAATCTGCTTACAAAATAAGCAAAACAAAAAACAGAGATATGATTGAGTAAGTAATCAACATGAGTATACATTCACTGTTTGTTATTATTGTTCTCTTCAAATGGGCAACAATAGGGGAGGGGGAAATACATCATTTTCGTTCTCCTAATCATTAGACACTGTCCCACACCATACAAGAAACAGGGTACACTGACTGTTATATGGCTCAAGGGATCTAGGTTTAGTATCAAACAACCACACATGAACAAAAAACAATTATTATGTGCCATAAGAAAACAGTAGTTAACATACATTATCTTGCAACTGGTACATCATATCTTTAGTAAATATTGGAGGCCTAAACAGCAGTCATTAATTACATGACACCAACAATAATAGATCTCAAAGTGTTTGGAAATGTAACAAATATTTAGTTAGAGAAATCTTAGCACATGTAAAATATGATTTATGAATAAAAGGAAGACTTACGACTGCTAAGCTTTGTGTCTGTGGAGCTTTGTGTAAAAATAACATCTGACTACGCCTAGCCTGGCCTACAACTCATACTGTCTGCTCCACACATACATTCACTGTACATGTGATCACCCAGCCTGTAAGAAAAGTATTACTATTAAAGTAATACACTGTAATACACTGTTAAAGTAATACACTGTAATACACCGTTAAAGTAATACACTGTAATACACTGTTAAAGTAATACATATACTCAGGTGAGCCTGCCCCACCCCCCCCCCCCCCCCCCCACATGGGAAATATGTTGCATACAAAAGGTTATAAAGTCTTCTGCTCCAGAGCTATGTTAACATAAGGGGTGAATTTTAAGATTTTAAAATACAATAAGATTGTTTTGAAAAAATGGTATGCAGACATCCTGTTTGATGGTTGCTAAGGAAAATATGTTGCCTAGCAACCAATTTAAGCCTGTTGCAATTGACAATTGCCCCAGAATGATGCTAATGTGACAGGTAAAGCTCTATATAATAAATTATGTTGCAATTGATAAGTAAAATTGGTTTGCAGGCTTGTTTTGTGATGGTTGCTAAGGATAATATGTAACCTAGCAACTGTTGCTATGCTACATACATTTCAGATTGGCTCCACCCCTGAAAATGTTTAGAATGTTGTGTTGAACCTTTGTGCAAAGTTTCATGCTTTTATCACAATCTGAGCAATTTTTCCCCCCCTCGCCTTGACTATAACCACTGTAAGTCATTCTGAAACTAAATAACACCGGAACCAAAACTGCAAAGAGTTGTTACGCAGTTACCCACACAAAGGCAGTTACCTTCCATTTAAAATTCGACACGTTTATCACGGTTCAGTCATCTACAGTTTTCTCCAATTGAGATCAACGTAAATGAAACCGAGGCTAGAAGGCTGACCCCGTTTTGATATACTGGGAATCAGTGTCCGTTATCGCTGTGTGTACCTTGGGAACGCAACAAAAATGGCGGCATCATCATATTTAGGGTCATTCTAAAAACATCAACATGTGATTAATGTTTGTATTTTTCTGGTAATGTGAACCATCAAGTGCCTTGCATTAAACCAGGGCCTAAGTTCATACAGCTGCTCAAGCAGAGAATGACGCTTACTAACTTTCTGCTAATGAGCAAAACCAAGCATGATACTGGTCACTGATCTCCATTAGACTTGGGCTGGTAACCTTATTCTGGTAAGCATAATTTTGTTGTGTTAGTGACTTTTAGTGCTTTAAAGTATAGTGGGGCATAGATTGTTTTCAACACATGCCGGTTTTTGGCAATATTAACGAGAAAGATACAATACAAAATCATGCAGTCTCTCACACACGTCACAGATGACACGACCGTTGTGCTGTTGTGAACGAAACCTTGTAGAACTCGATTTTGTGCACCCCAAAAACCAGATGTCGGTAAAAAGGAGCTAGAGTTTTGGCTCAAAACTTCAAGAGTTGAGAAAGCAATAAACACTAGACTTGCACCGATTGACAAACCACATTTTCTCTCCATCTTGTCTAATTGTTCTCAATTCCAAACGTGTTTGGGCTCTAGTTCTTTTGCGTATTCAAAAGTGAAAAAACCCCAAAACAGACAGAGCTGTTGCAAACTGCTTATACCAACCACTATCATAGAATGTGTGGTATAAATGCAAAGACTGGTAATGACCTAAACGTTCCGACCATGGCAGAGGCTTCTTAATTTCGTATTCAATGAACACAATACTGAAACTACAATAAAAGAACAAAAAAATACACACAAAAAAGACAAAAGACATGACAAAAATAGAAACCAACTTAACTCGCTCAATATGCTGGCTGGCTATATAATCGATACAAATGCCACGTATTCGGTTAAACTGATTATAGCGCCTACGCCACAATATTAGACTTGACTTAGTCATAGCGTCAGCTTCTTACATACGATCGACAGCATGATCGAGTGTATGCTCAGCCACGAATATAATTTGTCTCAGATGATCGGTCACCGCAAGATCAATGTTAGGGTCCTACCTTGAACTTTCTTGACGTCATAACCATCTGCACTGAGCGCATCTTTAAAGTTACGAATTCATTAAATCTAATATACAGTTGTAGGAGTGTTGTGCGTCTTGCATGCAAACAAAATGATCCGAGTTCCTCGAACACTGCCAGTTTCATGAGACACTTTTCAAAGACGCTTGTTGCTGTCCACGTGGAGATTTGAGTTCGAATTCACGAACAAAAGAGGGGAAAATCAAATCATCACTTCAAATGCATGCATGCTGAGAATTTAATGCCATGCGATTCAGTGCTTGAACCTTATGTTATCTTTATCATGCAGTTTGGACTGTTGTTGAAACCTCGTACATCTTCGCAGTTATCAAAGATCTTACGAACGAACAAACAAGCTCAAAATACAAAGAGCATTTCGTCTCTGTCGTGTTTCGTAAACTTAGATTTGGTTCATTATTGCTGTACGGAATCTAGTTTGAAACTTTGCAAAGTGTCTTAGTTGGACTCTCTAATCTTCATGCTGCATTTCTTCAGTGAATAGGAATCTCCCTTCCATTCTGCCCACTGTATATCTTGGTTGAATGGTGCATTGGGGGTTGCGTAGTAGACGCCATTGAGATTACAATCATGGCAGTTATGATACCACCAGGCTCCTCCATTTTTTAATGCGCAGTTTATGTTCAGGAACGGTGGTAAACCGCCTACGTCGTTATCATTATCCTTCGTTGAGAATGGATGCCCGCTGTGTTTCTTCATGAACGAATCAGGCACGGTGCTCTCAGAACTGTAAGAACTGAGGTACAGAGTGTATAGATCTCCTGTGATTCTGAACTGGTGATATTTAACCAGAGCAGTTCCTCCTTCCCAATCTTCCATATCGATCCTGAGTTCCCATGTTCCTGTGGGAGAGGCTTCGGTCAGAGCGCGCAGGTTATCATTCCCCAGCCAGAACTCACCATTCAGATCTCCAAACCCTCTCTGATAGTCGGCCCAATTACGATAGAAATCCACGCTTCCGTCCTGCCTCCTCTGAAACACGATCCAGCCTCCGTCGTTACCCTCCATGTCACAGTAAACTTCCAAGCCCTCACTCAGACCACTGGGAAAGATGGTGTAGACACCTCTGGAAATCTTGCCTCCAGCAGCTTGCAGAAGCTCCTTACAAGAAGCAAACTCTGATGAAAGAAAGGTTTTTCCCACGTTGCCGTTTTCCTCCTCGTCAAAGTAGACACTTCCTTGGAACTCACCGAATTTCTCAGGGAACTGTGATCTCGTTGCATTGTTCAACTCACAATAGTTCCCGCTGTCAAAGTAGTTGATTGAAACACAAAGAGGATCACTCACACAGTCTCTCACACATTGCACAGCAAAATATGTTTTTGTAAGGCGGTAAGCAAAACCATGTAAAACTTGATTGCTTACGCCAATAAAGTCAGGTTTCTTCAGATTGTCGCAGGAATTTGGGGTCTGAGCGCCAAGTCCTGATATCGAAATAACAGAAAAGGCCAAGTACACACAAAATACAGTGACTAGCATTTCTTTATCTGTCCATGCGTCAGCCGTCGGATTACATATTCTCTTTAGATTAACTGTAGACTCCGGCTGGCAACTAAAACAGTACACCATAAAAACTTCGGGACACACCCGGTTCTGTTTAAGTTGAGTACCACCACAATTTCAAGATATATTCCTAGTTCATGGTGTTACCACAGTCCTAGATATTATCACTGTGTTCAATTCAATGTTCAATAAGTGTGACAACACGCTGAAGAGTTATCTACAAAGAATTCTGTCATCTCTCTCTGTCTATCAATCTCTTTCCACTGTTTCTGTTACACCAGTATCAGTACCTGTTTATGTGTGTTGTGCCGTCATCTAGACTTCGAGAAAAGCTATAACTAAGGTGGCCCTGAAGGGACATCGCATATCGCAAACGTGTGCGCATACGTATGCAATGTCGTGAAACAATTCGCGAATATGTGCGCAATGTCGTGAAACAAATCGCGAATGTGTGCGCACACGTATGCAATGTCGTGAAACAAATCGCGAATGTGTGCGCACACGGTATGCAATGTCGTGAAACAATTCGCGAATATGTGCGCACACGTCTGCGAATATATTTGCGATGTCGTGAACGTTATTGCATACAATGTTGCATACCTTTGAATAAAATGTCTAATGATCTGGGGGATTTCTTGCCTACAGTGAGATTATCGGTAGTCATTGCAGCGGTAGTCATTGTTGTGAGGCAAGCGAGGCGGGTGGCGTATTTCTTTTTTTCCCAGGTGGGCTATTAACATAAAATGGGCGTGTTTGACCGTAAAATACCCTCGCGCGTGCGTACTCTTCGACCTTGATTGTAATAGCACAAGTACTTATTAGTAGGCTGTAGGTAGATATACATGTTGGCGAAACTTGGCCTGGTGCCAAGTTCCTGGGTACACATTATTGTATAGCCATGCTTACAGGAGCCTAGACTTGATTTCAAGTCTGAGATCGCGGTTATTTCTCTGCATCAGCCACACAAAATTTCCCCCGCAGAATGGCTATCACGCGGTCTCAGCTCGCAATCTCAGACTTGACCCCCTTGTGTATACGGGATATTCATTTATTCACAACTTACATTTACATAACAACACTATGCCAGAGAGATGGCCAATCAGGAGGCCACAAAACTCCTGTTGGTTGCGTCTATTCCCAATAGGTTATAATCACTTCAGCATTTTCTGTAAAATCGATTGAGTCATTGTTTTTTATTTTTATAGTGCTTTGTACGTATGCTATTTCTAATTTATACATAAAATAATACTAGATGTATTCTTAAAATATTGAAAAATAAACATAACAAATAACCTGATCCCTACTAGACG
This sequence comes from Leptasterias polaris, assembly GCA_037783415.1. Lineage (NCBI taxonomy): Eukaryota > Metazoa > Echinodermata > Asteroidea > Forcipulatida > Asteriidae > Leptasterias > Leptasterias polaris. The sequence goes on from JAZGTN010000022.1 coordinate 7,405,763, forward strand.
AAACACTGTGTTCCCTTTATTTGAATGGAATCGTCTAATGATTTTCCCAACGTTTTTTATTTTTTTTGAATTTAAAAACTAGATCACTTTGGGTTTTTTGTTTCCAAACTGTAAGTTGAATCACTGAGCAGAGGCAGATTAGTTACATGTGATTCAATGTTGTATTTCTGTACTATATCCCGTGGTATAAACGGTCAAGTTTGAATGTGCATTTTATTGACGGCTTCTGAGATTCTGACCAATCAGAGTGCTCCGTCCACTTTTGGACTAATTCGCCATATGGTGTGTACAAACCGAAAAACAATGTTCCCAAGTCTGTGATCGTAGGTTAAAGACGGAGGTTAATCCACAAGAGGGCGCTATTTCAGGCAATTATGTATTGGCTATCAGCAGATAGACTAAAAACCACGAGCACAGACTTGGAACCAAGTCTAACAGGAGCCTGACTGTAGCGCCACGTACTCCCTAGGTCACTAACAAATTGTCTGCAACTATGACATCATCCCAAAGGTACGCAACTTGGTATGCAATAAACGTTCACGACATCGCAAATATATTCGCACTCGTGTGCGCACACATTCGCGATTTGTTTCACGACATTGCATACCGTGTGCGCACATATTCGCGATTTGTTTCACGACATTGCATACGTGTGCGCACATATTCGCGATTTGTTTCACGACATTGCATACGTGTGCGCACATATTCGCGAATTGTTTCACGACATTGCATACGTGTGCGCACACGTATGCGATATGCGATGTCCCTTCAGGGCCACCATACATAAGGGTAGAAACGTCAGGTCAGTTATTGTTTTGCATTTTTACCATACAGGTCTTTTTGGTTGGTAAGCAGTTTGCAACAGCTAGGTCTATTTTCTCATAATTGAGACCTTGGTGTTTCAACTTAGAAAATGGTGCTCCGGGGAACGGCACATCCATTCTATAATTGCACGTGAAAAGTCACGCAGCTTCAAAATGAAAAGTGGTGAATTGAAGTTTATTTATTTATAAGGCTGAAAATTGCTAGAAATTCATTACGGTGGGGAAAAAATAATTGCCAGTTTGTTCACCTTGAAGTGGAAATGGGTCACTATTGTGTTTTTTCTTCTTTTGCATATTTTTGGGGGGCGTTGCAATTCCCTTTTTTAAAAGTTGGAATTGACCTAAAAAGGGTCTTGCAGTTTCATGGTTATAATAATTATAACAATAAATATTGACCTTGATTGGAAATTGGGTTACTGTAAGCAATTTATGGTGTTCCATTATGTGCCATTCAATTTCAATTTTATTTTTAATCGTTTTTTGTTTAGTTTTTTGGAAAACAGGATGAACGTGAGATTTCAAACAAACCTAAATGCTTTTGGTTGTGGGACACTGGCACACTTCCGGGTCAGTCAGGTAGTGGTATCTTGCCTTGACTTTCACTGGGACGGACCCCGGTTCAAACCCGGCCGCCGGTGGCACTTTGTGGATTGGGTTTTCAGTCCCAACCGGTTTTCTCTTGAATAATTATCTAGGGTTTCCCTCCCACATATAAAACTGAAATTTCCTTCATTGTCTTCTATCCATTGGGACTTGGCTAGTATAGTAATTAAGTTTGCTTTTTCTGAAAGTCCTTGGCTTCAAAACCAGAAGAAAAAAAAATGCATGCTTATGCATAATTATTGCACTTATGCACAACCTTACGGTTCGAGTTTATGGTGTCCTGCTATTGTTGTTATACCATTCCATTTCCTAAATAATTCCTCTGTGGGGTCCAAGTTGAACAAAGACAAACTTTGAGGGGTCCATTGTTCCATTGTGTAAAAGACCACACAAGGGCCCTCCCGTAAAGCCCGTCAAAGTTTACAGGTAACGCTGTCACGAGGGATTTTTCCCCCGGGAATCTGTCCTCCTATACGGTTAGTTCTGTTCGCTCGGGACCCACCAGTTTCATCCAAGACCGCTGATGGGATGGGCTGATGCTTGTACACATTCTTGTTCAGGATGCTGTGTAGTGAAGCATTATGTGAACAATTGTACCGCTGATCGGCGCAGTGCTCAAAATCAAATGTACACAAACGATATGATAATGCACTATGTGTAATGATGTAAACGATCTTTTAAAACCAAAATTGCATTAGGAATGTTGAGATCGAGCTCTAATTTTATAGTAAAAGGTAAAGAATGACAATAGTTGTTTGATGTACGTGGTAGAGCTACATCAATATTGAAAGACTAAACTTTCGCAAACAGGGAGAGGTGTTTAGAGGGGGTAGGTCGGGGTGTTCCAATGCGCTTGTGCATTGATTGTGTCAGCCCATCCCTTCGCTTTCGGATAAGGCACTGGGACATCGTCGTCTAATAGCAGCCTCGCTTTGACTGAATTTCCTTCAGCCCTCGTTAGTGTACCGTATATTGGGACTGTCAAGACTAATTACTACTTGCGAACACTCAAGACGTGAAAATGAGCAGTTATTACAGAAAACATAGAAACTGAACTGTGGTTGAACTTCTCTTATATTATATATCATTATTACAATCAACTTAATCTCAATGGTGGGCACAATACCATAATCGGTGCACTATAATTTCAATAGAATTAACACAAAACAATCATAGCCTATTTCTGCTTATTCTTCAAAGACATCAACATCATAAAAGCACGGATTGTTTTAAGAATCTCAAATCGTCAAAGTCGTTCGTCAAAACAAACCACAATTACTTCTGCCTGGACACATGCACAATTCTGATTTTTAACCCTTTTGACTGTCCTGTCCCTCAAGTTGGCAGCCTGTACTTGTAACAGTTTTGAGTTCATCAATAGCCACAGTTGATTGGCCAAATTATCAAACAACGTCATTGCCTCCGTTGGTTACGCCCACTCTTAGTCCAATTATAGAATCCTAGTGGTATAATTATTGCTCTTTTGTTGACCTAAATTGGTCACGTACATTATAGGGGCCTATAGGCCTACCATAAAATAAATGTGTCCGCAAATTCTGATAATAGTTTAAAGTGAATGTTGCATGAATAAATACATACTATGCTCTGTTAAACACGTATACAAATGAATAATCATTAACGGGTTTTTTTCACATGCAGTTAAATTATTATAATTATGTCTCCTCAAATACACTTTTCCAAAGCGTCCTTTGCAACTTTGAAAATTCACAACAGTTTCTACTTATGCACAGCTTGTCTTTATATACAGTAGCTATTTTGCTCCCCGTTTTGCCTGGTTTAATCGATCGCCATCAACTGCGATACCACAACAAGAATCTGCCATTCGGAATGAGTTTTCTTGTCTTGCCGTAAAGCACAGTTTGTCTTGTGTAAAGGAATTTGGACACCAAAATCAACGTCTTGAGTATGCAACTGTGAACTGCACCGGTGTTTTGCACAGAGTCGACGAGGCAGACACGAGAGAGCAGTGTTGATAATTCTGAAGAGCGCCCTCTCCTGTCATAGACGTGTCAATGATTTTGTAGAATTTCCCCGTGTTTCTCTAAAAGAGTTTTTGCGGGTTTTTTGCCCCTCCCATAATCAGCGAATTTTAGATTTCAAAATTGTATATTCACCCTATACATTTTTTCTGAGTTCATTTTACCTGAGTAATAGTTATACGTGTACAAGTTTTATAATGTAATATTTCGATGTGCTTTTAATTTACCGTATTTGTAATTATGCTGTAGGTTGTAATGTATGCAGGGCCCCAATGGAAACCAGTTTTAACTGTTTGGGCATACCCTGGGTAAAGAAATGTAATAAATAAATAAATAAATAAAACACTCAGCTAGTTGCGCCTCCGACTCCGAATGGTCGCGGTAGCGTGGACCCCTAAGTGAAGAGGGAGACACAAACGCACACACGTGTGTAAATACCGGCAATCGTGGACCCTCCTTTGTTCAACTCTTTGTGATAGCAACCGTGGACCACAATGCTTTCCTTTGTGATAGCAACCGTGGTCCTATTGTCCCTTTTGTTATGTTATGTCCCCGGTTTGAATGTGGATAACTACCCACACGAGACACACAGGATGGCTGGAACAACACGACTGACTGGTGGCTGGGGCGCAAACTGCCGCCCAACCTTCGTCACGCCTGGCTGGTTTATTGCGTAACATAATTCAGCCTACATAACAATCACTACAATTTGTTGTCGACAAACCACCTCTATTTTTCTTTCCGGCCAAGTGAACATGTTTGTATTTTTCTAGACTAAAAGTCTTGCAGATTTTCACTTAAGTGTTTGTAGAGGAAAGTAAAAGAGCAGATTTCACTGCCCACCCCCCCCCCCCCCCCCAAAAGAAGAAGACAAAACTGTATTTAATTTATCTGGTTATGTGTTCACTTTGAAGGTTGCCGAAGTATTTTTTTATTTTTTATTTTTTTAAAATGAGATATCGCCTAACTCACAACTTATAACTTTTGTTAATATAGATTCAAGGTCAGAGGGAAATAGACACATTGTGTTGTTATCTTCGTTTAGCCCCTTGACGTCTCATCTATCACCATTATTGTCGAAACATGGAACTGAAGACATCCTTAGCCACCCCCTGCCCCTGGGCCCCTCCCCACACCCCGCACCCACGACCACCGCCACCATCATACTTATCCACAGCCAATCTCCCCCCCCCCCCATCCCCCACTCCCAGGGCACTTGCATCATCCGACCAATAAATTATAGTACTGCCACCAACGTCTTTAAAACGAGATTTACCTTTTCTAAACTATGGCTTCAACCAGGTTTCAGGACTCGACTACTACCTCCATGACTTAACCGTACTCTGTACACACACGCCACTGCTTCATTTGAACCCCAGTTCGGATAAAATTGCAGTTTCGAAAATACTTCTCTTATGGTTTTTTCCAACAAAAGGCCGTGTCCAATCAGTGGTGGCTGTGGCTGTTGCTAAGGTCAGCCTATGCTCAACGCATTTTTTAACGTGATGATACAGCCATAGCCACAGCCGCTAATTCGGAACGGCTAAGCTGTCTGATAATTAATTGGAAATGACCAGTGGGGCAGTTAAGGGAAATAGTCGTAGGGAATTGTTCTTTTGAAAGATACACGCGTGGAATTTGGCACGCAGTCAGAGTAGGCCAATTGTCATGAGACAGAAAAGCTTATCTTGGGGAAACAAAGAAAGCAAAAAGGATACACACTTATTTAGGTTTCCTGATTAACTGACTAATTTTATTGTTCAAATTCCAAGGACCTTTATGGTTTTGAAACAAGTAATCATGTCAAAGGTTAACATTTTCAATATAAAGTAAATGCCATGTAAGTTATTTATACTGAGTAAAAAGCAAATTAATTGCTATTAATTTGGTGACACTGTTAAATTTATTTATTGTATATTTTTTTAAGGATTAAAATAAATAAACAACAATTAATTTGTGATCTTTGAAAAAAAGAAAAGAAACAGAAGCTCCCAAAATAAAGTGAGTCGAAGGTGTAGTCCAGACTGTCACAAAACTGTTGATATAAGTATTCCTTCTTGGTGGTGGTGGTGGTGTTGTTATTGTTGTTGTTGATGGTGTTGTTGTTGTTGTTGTTGTTGTTGGTGTTGTTGTTGTCAGGGAACCAATTTTTTCCAATTTAAAAATAACACATTACGTGCAGACATCATATACTTATACTAGCTCTTTTGCATGTTCAACATCCTATGAATTATTTAATACTACAAATTGAGGCCGTGTCCGAACTTGCGGCTATGGCTACAGCTACGGTTATGGCTATGGCTACGGCTAGATCACCCGCTATCAGGCGTTGACGTATATGACATCCTTAGCAACACCCTTAGCAACAGTTGTAGCTGCAGCCATAGCCGCTAATTCGGGTACGGCCTTAGGTATATTCTATATTAAGAATACATAATTACAACTTTTCAACCCACTGTTTTAATTACTTACTTTAACATTCATTATGTGCGGAGCCACAATCCTTGATATCCATTATGAACAACTAAAAGTAACTAATCAATATAGTATTTCAAATCTCATTCAGTATAAATCAAATATGCTCTTTTTGTTGGCAAGAAGACCTGCGGAAAATTGTCTCTAAATAAATTATTCAAATGTTGTTCATGATAAAACATAAAGGGTTGTGGCTGAGCTAGCCCTATACAGGACTCTTTCTCTGTGCTGTAGTACGAAAGTGAAAGGCCGCCAAGGCTGAGCATTATTTACTACATTTTCACATTGTAAGTGATTACACCATCAAAACAATACACGAGTATTACATGTGATTTAAGCAATAAATTTACCGTATGAGAATAAAATCACGTCACTGTAAAACCATTGGAATGTATAATTTACTAAACACTCCCGAGTCAGGATTGACAGGGACCGACCTATAATAGCTGACCCGAAAACTGGTTCAAAAAGAAAAGGATTTTGACTCGGAATCTGCGTCAATTTGACAGATATTTGGATAATTTTGACCCAGAATTCGGGTCATATTGACCCAGGAATGGGTCAGGCCCAACAGGACACAGAATTCGAGTCATTTCTAAACGGGGAGTTCATAGAATGTAGGAATACATTTTTTTCTTTTATCGGTTTGCAATTCATGAACTTTCCTTGCCTGCACATCTGAAACCGTGGGGTGTTGTTTTTCCATTTAAAATGCAAATGTTTAAAAAACATTAACCTATTTCGAATGATAAACAAAATTATTACAAAAATACCAACACAAGATCACAGAATAATATATATATTTTTTCAAATCGTAAAAGTGCCTATAGGCTAAATTTATAAATTATAGTATTGGTAACAATATGTTTACAGGTATTATACAGGATTGGTAGATCGAGGAGCTGACAAAATAGTCGCAGTGTTCATGTTTTGTGTGATCAACCATACACATGGAATAACAAACCTGTGAACAGTTAGGCTTTAATCCGTTGACTGATCTTGAGTCAGGAGAAAATAGTGAAAACACAATGCTTTCAGACTAAAGTTTAACAGGGCTTTTTGTTGTCCTTACAAATTCTGTGTAATAGCCTATTTAATTACTGTGCATTTCTAAAATCTAAATCACACCGTATTATTACCTAACACCACGGGCCAAATTTCATAGAGTTGACAACGATCCATACTAAGCATACTTAAAACTAGTGGGAAATCTTAACTAAACACATAGACCTACATGTATATTGTTATCATATATGGCATCTGATGAGCCAGTAGCCTGTTTATGAAAGCAAGATTTATCTGCGCTTAGCAGATTGTCCATGGCAGCTCGGCCTCACATCGGCCCCACATCACAAAACTGCAAAATATAGACGTGTCTAATCTTCATAGGCTACTACAAAACAAAAACAATTCAAAAGCCTGATCATTTAAACACAGTTACGTCGACAAAAATCAAAACCATGAAGGCCAAAAGTCAAACAAAAGTCTGACGTCATAAAAAATGTATACAATTTTAACAAACTGCTGTGCCGCAAATTTTCCAGCAGTGTTGTATTTTGTCATCGCATGTTCCTCCTCTTTTAATGACTGTTGTTTTACCGTCAGAAATGTTAGTCTGGCTCCGCGCCAACATTTTCGTTACGACTTTGTAGTCACGAGATGGGAATCGTACCGTTTCAACAACAAAAAATCACCTAAAAAAAAGACCCCCCCCCCCCAAAAACAAAAATAAATAAATAAATAAATAGTTGTCGCGTAATTTTTTTTATCACCGCGTAGGGTCGGGGCGGGGATGATGATGACTTTTTCCAGCCCCCTTTAATGTCGTGATATTCGGACGAGGTGAACCAAGTAATATTATTTCAAACTAATTTATAAATCAATTACCAAATGGTTCTTTATAAAGAAACAAAGAAAATTACTCTACCTAATCACTTACCCATGGCTGGGCACATCAACATTTCCACATTGTAAGTAGTGACATCATCAAATCAATAAGTGTAAAATTATATGTGATTTCTGCAATAAATTTACATGAAAAACCAAACCACTTCACATTGATATAATTATTAGAACAAATTAATGCATCACGAGACCCGATTTAATGAGAAATGTTACGTACATTAAACGCATAGGCCTAATGAGCGCATTTTTATACAGTCAAGCATACAAAAACATACACTGAAAAAACTTGGGTGTTAAAATTAACACTGTGGATAGATACCAAAAAAGAATCAAAATTCAGACCATTATGTGTGTTAATATAACACTAATTTCTGCCATCACCCTATGATGTTAATTTGTTGATTCTCTCTTCGGCATCTATTATGTGAAAACACCAATGTGTCAATTTTAACACCCAGTTTTTGCAGTGTACTTTATAAAGCACATCACTACTGATACAGATTATAACTTCAATCTAAACAACAACAACAGGAAAAATTGATTTCCATCTTGCACAATCCCTTTTTGCAGCAGAGAAAATGCAATTTCACTTTGCTCAATTATAATGACTAAGACGCATCTGGTTGCCAATGGAAACTAGACTCAAGAGCTTCGGTCTTAATCAGCGCAATGCGGCAAATAACAATATTGGAGGATGATCCATTTTTTGCTGTGGGGGTGTCATCTACTCTGGTCATTGGCTATTAGTATAAACTGTCTACAATTACCTCATTTGGTGAATTGTTTTCTACAAGAAACCAACGAAAACGAACGAGGCGAAACCTAATATTTCTGAAATCAATATCACGCAGAAAATTCTGAACACTACAACACAATGATTTAGTAAATCAACTAATATGCAACACTCATTATTATTAGTAGTATGATACTTGTGGTAACAGCTAAAACCAACACAATGGTCTATACGTTTTCTTCACATACCCTATGCGCAAAGAGATATATAGTGGCGCGAAGAAACTGGTTTTAAAGGGACAGACCGGCTTCGTTGGGCTATTTGGGCAACAAAATAGACTAAAACATGACTCAAAAGGTCTTCCAGGAATGGAAAAAACGGTTCCTAAAGAACTCCTCAAATTTTGCCGTTTTCGAGCATTATTTTGTCAACAAACGAAGGTCACGTGGGTTATCCGAACCACATTTTTGGTTCGGATAACGCTCGTTTATCTTCGGAGTTAGTTTTACTTCCAGCCGTATACAAATTATTTACTGCACCAAATTCAGCTTTGTTTTTTTAACAATTATTCTTGCGTTTTTGACCAAAAAACTACGGATTCAAATTATGGAAACAAGTTGTAAAAAAAAAAAATCAAAAAATCGAATGTAATATTTTATTTCAGAGAGTCAGCAGAGCAACGGAAGCTTGTTTTACAGTGAAACAGCGCGGGGGCTATAGTGACACGTAAAATAGGGGCAATCGTGTAGTTTGCGGGCTCGGTGGGGCTAACGCGATGGAAACCCCCGAGCCAAGAAATGGCTGTACCTGGGAGCTCACGATGACCAGTATGCGTGTGCACCTGTGAAGGTTGCCCCTTTGACTAGCTCTGTAAAAGTGGACATTATTTCAGTTTTTATCGCACTGCACGTCATTTTAGTTTGCACCAGAAGTTAGGGTAAACATCAAGGAACAATTTGAGTGATGTTATGTGACGTTTAATTGTGATATTCAAGACCTGTGAGCGACACAGTTTTCTGGCAGTCCCAGTAGCTAAAGTACATACAGCAACCATATTGACTCTACATGCAATCAGTGTCCAGCTACAGCAGTGGGTTACGCCTCAGTGTGTATAGAAGGAGCCCTATTCATTCATGGGCAGTCCTATTGTCAAAGACTTAGAACCTCACAATGGGCTGGAACAGGATTATCACCATTCATCTGCTCATCCTTCTGTTATGTGTGCTAAAACATGAAAGGAAAGGAGTCAACTGTGATGCCCTTGTGTGCTACAGCAATGCCAAACTGCATACACACCACATTATGCAGAGAACTAAAACTCTCAAGTTGCTTGGAAGCCGTATGTCATATTATAATAACTCTACATTAACGTTCCAGATATCTCTCACCACTTGCGGAGATGTTAGTCCCAACCCGGGACCCCACACCGAATGCAAAAAACAGTACCATCGTGAACATGATTCTCAAAATATGATTGACAATGGTATGAGAATTAGCGGCACTGCAAAACTGCACGACCTGGACCTGAACACCACTATGTTGAATAATGACGTTTGGAACAGAATTCATCAGCTGGGAATATCTAAGAAACGAAAAACACATCGTGGGACCAAAGGACGAGGGCGACTAAGGCAAGACAGACAAGCCTTACCAATTCCAATTATCATCAAGCAAAGAAAAAAGGCAACAGAACAAACACGAAAAGTCTGCAGACAAAACCTTAAACGTGTGAAATTGGTCCCTACACCAGTTGCAAAAGTGACACAGTTACTTCCCTCAGTGTATGTTGTCAACCCACAATCCCTCAACAACAAATTGGATGAATTTTACGCAGTAACCCATGAACTTCAGGCAGACATCATCTCTGTCAGTGAAACCTGGTTCCAAGGTTCAGATCCTGCGAACACCTACCATATTCCAGAGTATCAAGTCTTCTCCAAGGGACGGGAAGGAAGACGTGGGGGAGGAGTTGCGACATACGTAAAATATGCCGTGAACCCAAAGCCAGTCAAGATTGCAGTACCACAAGAACTTGAAGTTGTTTGGGTGCAGATTCGACCCAAGCGACTGCCGCGAACAGTGTCCTCTATATTCGTAGCAACTGTTTATTCGCCACCAAACATGAACAATGACACCGCTCTCGTAACCTACCTGACTGAGGCTGCCGACGACATCTTCAGAGATCATCCAGGGGCAGGAATCATCATCAGTGGTGATATGAACCGTTTGAACTTGTCAACTCTTCTCACTGCCCACCGCTTGAAACAGGTAGTGGACAAGCCTACACGACACAACATCATCCTTGATAAAATTGTTACCAACTTAAAACAGTTTTACCATCCGGTTGAATTGATAGCTCCGATTGGACAGAGCGACCACAATGGCATCCTTCTGAAACCAAAGATCTTACCGCCGCACCAGAACAAGACCAAGATTAAGCAGGTTAGACCCATGAGAGAGTCTAGCATACGCAGTTTTGGGAACTGGATTACGCAGTATAACTGGTCCTCAGTATTAAACGCCCAAGATGTCAACGAAAAATGTGACCGTTTTTATAGTGAGTTGGACCCAGCGATTGACAACTATTTCCCGCTTAAGTCGGTCCGACTCCACGACGATGACAAGCCATGGATGACCACCAAAATAAAATGCCTTATTCGACAGCGCCAACGACTCTTTAACTTCGGATCCCCAGATTGGACACAGATTCGTAACCAGATTCAAAGAGAAATTGAACAGGCCAAAATTGAATTTCATCACAATCGTGTTTATCGATTAAAACAAGAGAATCCAAGTTCATGGTACCGGTACATCAAACTAATGACCTCAAATAAATTAACCGAATTGCAGATAGATGTCCCAGGGGTTGATGAGGATGACCACATCGAAGTTGCCACCGCAATCAACACCCATTTTGTGAAAGTTGCTGAAAATATACCACCCCTTAGTCACTCAAGTCTCCCTGCATACCTACCGCTAAGAGAAGCCAGTGCTCCGAAGGTACATCTCTGGCAGGTCTACCACGAACTTCGTAAGACCAAAGTTGGTAAGAGCTGTGGGCCTGGCGGCATATCCAGTCGCTTGATTCGCGAATTCGCTCTTGAACTTACAACTCCAATTTGTGATATAATCAATGCTTCTCTTGACCAAGGAATCGTTCCTCATCAATGGAAAATGTCCACCATAGTTCCAATACCTAAAACATCACCACCCTCAATAGACAAACTGAGACCAATTGCACTTAACAGTCATTTCGCAAAACTTGCTGAACTCTTTGTTTGCAAGATGCTGCTCGCTGACATCAGTGGAAACATTGATCATCATCAGTATGGAAATCGGCTGGGTATGTCAACCTCTCATTACTTGGTAGATCTGCTGGAATACTTGTATTCACATGCTGACAAAACAGGATATACATCAACGGTGGTAATGACAGATTTTTCCAAGGCATTTGACTTGGTGGATCACAACAGTGCCATTCAGAAGATCTACGCATTGGGTGCCAGACCAGAACTGGTACCATGGGTGTCCAGCTTTCTATCAGAGCGAACCCAGCAAGTCCGATACCGAGGCAAACTTTCAGAACCAGTCGTGACAAATGCAGGTGTTCCACAGGGTACACGCCTGGGACCAATCATTTTCCTCGCAGTAGTAAATGATGCACTACACGAATCAACTTTACCCAGGTGGAAATATGTTGATGACCTGACGATAGCTGAAAGCCGAAAGCCAACCACAGGGAGTAATATATCGCAAACTGTCCGTGAGTTGGAATCGTGGTGTGAATCCACGCGTATGAAGTTAAATCCAGCTAAATGCCAATTCCTCAAAATATCATTTAGCAGACAACCCGCAGACCCCGAATCTGTTATAATTGCTAATCAACCGATCCCAGAGTGCGACCATGTAAAATTACTAGGCGTTACTATCCAGAATGACCTGAAATGGAACAATCATGTATGCGACCTTGCCTCAAGGTCAAGTAGAAAGTTATACATGTTAAGAACTCTTAAAAAGTTTGGCCTTCTAGCAGACGACTTACTGACTGTGTTCCAATGTTACATTAGGCCCATCACTGAATACTGTGCACCGGTTTGGCACTCCTCCCTTACCTTAGCGGAATCAGAACAGATAGAGAGTATACAAAAAAGGGCGCTACGTATCATACTCGGCCCAGAGTACCAAACCTACGAGAACGCACTCTTAACCACAAAACTTACCACTTTGGCGGAAAGACGTGTCCAATTGTGTGTTAGGTTTGCAAAATCAATTGAGAAAAACTTTCCTCAATGGTTGCCACCAAAGCAGTCTGAACTCCGTGCACTGCGTTTTAGTGATCAATACAGGACTGTGAAATGTAGAACAGAGCGCTATCGGAAGAGCGCTCTGCCATTCCTAGTGAGACTCTTAAACCAAAATTGATACTGGAACTTTTATTATTACTATTTTACTTTATTGAAACACTTACATTTGAGTCATTCAATACAACCCAATATAGCTTTATTTATAACCTGTAACTCAATGTTATCATCTTTAGTCAATAGGCAGTTATTTACTTCATTGTGAATTGTTTTTGATTTACTTATAATTTCCACTCGTTTAGTCATTTAATTTTTGTTTGCTGTGTTTGTACATGTATTCTTTTTTTTGTAGTTTTTAATAGAGACTTGATAACGTTTTAAACCTTTTTACAATTAGTTTTATTGAAGTAAAGATTACCTATTAACTAAATAAGTTATGCTACTTTTTGTAAAAGCCTTTAATGTTGATTACGTATTTGATAGTTAATTTACACTAGATTGATATCATATTGATAATGATGTTGTTATTCCTCATATCTTCATAGGTAATCCCTGTATGTAATTTTGATGTTATTACCTTGTAAATTCACTTGTAATTTAGCCTTTGGCTACAAATAGTTGAATAAAATACCTTGAATTGAATTGAATTGAGGGGTAGGGAGCCAGACCACCAAGTGCATTGTCATTGCGGGTTTGTCAGTCGGTACACCTCGCTGATCGAACCCGCTGTTTCGCAACGTTTTAATGCTCTGTGATACGTTCCTTCCCCCGATTTGTACAGAATATTTTGGTAATAATACGACATAGAGTGTCATTACATTTGAATACCACTTTTGTTAAATTGACGGGTGCAATTAGTTGGGTTTTTTTATGTGAAAAAAGTCATTACATTTGAATACCACTTTTGTTAATTTGACGGGTGCAATTAGTTGGATTTTTTTATGTGAAAAAAGCGTAAACGCTGACCTTTGACCGCTTTTGTTTTTTCCCGATAGTTTCTCGTTAATTACGGAAGTCGCCCAACACAAGGCCCAAAGGCCACTCGAGGTGAGGGCTAAAAAAAGAAGAGAAAAGGAAAAGAAAGCGCAGAGAATTATGAGAACAGAAACCTATTCACATTGCGCTTAAACTGAGACAAATTATAGACAGCAGGGAAACAGGATGCAGGCAAGGAGTTCCAGAGTGAGGCAGTACGTGGAAAGAAACTCGTAGCGTACATCTTGGTCCTGCTTTTGGGAGTCACGACTGTATGTGGATGGGATTTGACAGAGGTGCGAGTGGTTCGTTGTGCGGGACGGTCAACAGGGACGACCAACGAAAGACCATTGGAACACACGCCGTGATAGTATCTGTAAAACAGGCTCAATGAAGATACATTTCGACGATGCGAGAGGGGTTCCAAGGAAGATGACAATTCTTTGCCCACCAGGTTAACAACTCGACGCTGTATTCTGTCCAGCAGAGAAAGGTGACAGGCTGGAGCACCGGACCAGATGTGACAACAGTACTCCATAACAGGGCGGATAGTCGTCTTGTATAAGTAAAGAATGGCAGAGGGGGGAAGGCATTTCCGCGCACGGTATAGACAACCTACGCGTTGAGAGGCCCTTTTTGCAACATCACCAATGTACTTGACCCAGGAGAGTTTATTGGTGATGTCGAGACCAAGTAACCTGATGTCACTAACTTCCTGAAGAGATGTAGAATTCATAAACAAGGTAGAACGAACAGATGATTTAGATGTAGATCTTGACACAGATAACAGGTGAGTTTTCCTTTCGTTAAAGGTGACAAGCCATTTGATCCCCCAATTATTGACATTTGTAAGATCATGGTTGAGATCATTACTAGCTTGGGCTTGACGAGTGGAAAACCGGGGACCAGGGTACGTTGTATACAGGGTTGTGTCATCAGCGTAGATGGCAATCTGAGATGAAATAGAATCAGGCAGATCATTAATATAAAGCAGGAACAGAGTTGGTCCCAATACAGAGCCTTGCGGGACACCTGCGTTGACGCTGTGGACGGACGAGGACTGACCCTCGTGAACAACAGTGAATTTTCGATCGCTAAGAAAATCTGAGATTAGATTGAGAAGTTGACCACAGATGCCATAGGACTTGAGCTTATGGATGAGACCCTTGTGCCAGACTCGATCAAAGGCCTTAGAAATATCAAGAGCAACAAGCCTTGCCTCACCACAGAGATCTAATATCCTGTTCAGGTGCTCAGTGACCAAAGACAAAAAGTCGCCAGTAGATCGAGAGTGCCGGAATCCATATTGGACGTCGGCTAGTAGTGTGTTAGTTTCAAGGTAATCCATGAGATGCTGGTTAATGAGACATTCAAACACCTTGCTGATGATTGGAAGGAGGCTAATAGGTCGATAGTTAGAGGGGTCAGACTTTTCACCAGAGCCTTTGAAAACTGGGACAACGGAGGCTGCTTTCCAATCAGAAGGAAATGTTGAATTTGAGAGGCAAAGGTTATACAGTTTAGACAGAACTGAGGACAATTCCGGTGAACACATTTTCAGGACAAGAACAGGGATACTGTCAGGTCCAGTGGCTTTAGACGTGTCAAGATGTTTGATAACCTTAGCTACCATCTTAGGTGTGATAATGACAGAGGAGATGATGCTATCAGTCCGGAGAGGAAAATCTGGCAGATTGTGGCCCGAGTCATCAAGAGTGGAGTTGGCAGCAAATCTTTCAGCAAAGAGATTGGCTTTATCCGACGGAGAAGTAAGTACTTCGGGGCCATTAAACAGGACTGGAATTAAATACTATAAAAAACATCTTTAAATAATAATTGTCTATGATTCTACAACACTAAATTACGTAAACAGAACTGATGTGTTCCTTTAACAATGTTTCTGGTTTTGACAACCAAGGACGACTCAAGCAGCAAACTTAATTACCGTATGTTTTTTTTTTTAGATATCGAGTTAATGCTTGCAATAATGGGTGATACAATACAGGGTACATACATTATTGATTTTTAGGCATTTAAACTGCATGACAATACATTCTTTGAACTTTGAGCTTTGAACTTTTGGGGGTGCCTGTTTTGAACCAGAAGTCGTGTGTTGTCAATCACCACAAAGTGACAGCAATTTCTTTCTGAAACTTATCAGAGAGGACAAACCTGTGTGAAACATAAACACCTGTTTCTTTACTTATTATTTGGCCTCGATCTAGGCATCATAATACTCCGTCTACGTAAAAGTGGACCGTGCACGGACGAATACACCTGTCCGAGATTTGGAAGTTTACACGGCATACACATTTTATAAATGAACATCGAAATGGTGGTACTATCAATGTAGGCCTATGTCTTGTGGTGAATCATGATGATGTAGTGTTAAGTGTAATTCAGAAACTTCACAATCTTTATCAACAAGTGTAATGGTTACGAATGAGCAAAATGATTCAGAAAAGGAAATTAATTCTGAATAAGCGTATTGATTCTGAATAAGCAAATTGATTCCGAATATAAGTAAATTGATTCCAAATCAGTGAAGTGATTCTGAATAGGCGAATATTAATTCATTCACATTTTATAAATAAAGTGTATTTAACTTTACAATCTACTTCAACAAGCGTAATGGTTACGAATGAGCGAAATCGTTACGAATAAGCGAAATGATTACGAATCAGCAAATTCAGAATAAGCGAATTAATTTCGATTAAGCGAATTGATTCCGAATAAGCAAATTGATTCCAAATCAGCGAAGTGATTCATCCACAATTTATAAATGAACATCGAAACCGTGCTATCATTCATGTGTTTTGTGGTGAATCACTGAATGATGTAGTGCTAAGTGTATTTAACTTTACAATCTACATCAACAAGCGTAATGGTTACGAATGAGCGAAATCGTTACGAATAAGCGAAATGGTTCCAAATCAGCGAAGTGATTCATTCACATTTTATAAATGAACATCGAAACGGTGCTATCATTCATGTGTCTTGTGGTGAATTACTGAATGATGTAGTGCTAAGTGTAATTAACTTTACAATCACATCAACAAGCGTGGTTACGAATGAGCAAAACCGTAACAAATAAGCAAAATGGTTACGAATCAGCGAAATGATTCAGAAAAAGCGAATTAATTCCGAATAAGCGAATTAATTCAGAGTGAGCGAACCGATTCCAAATCAGCGAAGTGATTCTGAATAAGCGATTTGATTCATTCACATTTTATAAATGAACATCGAAACGGTACTATGTCTTGTGGTGAATCATTGAATGATGTAGTGTTAAGTGTATTTAACTTTACAACCTACATCAACAAGCGTAATGGTTACGAATGAGCGAAATCGTTACGAATAAGCGAAATGATTACAAATCAGCAAATTCAGAATATGCAAATTAATTTTGAATAAGTGAATTAGTCCGAATGAGCGTATTGATTCTGAATAAGCGAATTGATTTCGAATAAGCAAATTGATTCCAAATCAGCGAAGTGATTCTGAACAAGCGTCCCGATTCATTCACATGTTATGAATGAACACTATCATTCGTGCGTCTTGTGGTGAATCATTGAATGATGTAGTGTTAGGTGTTTCACAATTTACATCAACAAGTGCAATGTTTACGAATAAGCGAAGTGATTCAGAATAAGCGAATGAATTCAGAGTAAGTGAACTTTTAAAATAACCTTGGTTAACCGTGACCCCGAGTTGACGTTTACTTCCGGGTCAACCGGAAGTGGGACCATATCTCAAGAACTACACCACCAATTGTCAAACTTTTTCAGTTAGGCCTATATATTCGTTGGGCATTGAAGATTATAGCCTTGGGTTACCGTCACCCAATGTTGACCTTTACTTCTGGGTCAACCGGAAGTGGGACCATATCTCAAGAACTACACACCCGATTTTCAATTTCTTTTCAGCATAAACCCTTTCAGCATTAAATGTTAGACAAGAGTTACCATGACCCCATGTTGACCTTTATTTCTCGTTTAAAAGCTCCTTTCGATTCAGTATCAGAATGAAGACCAGGTTTAGGTTTTTAGGTACACTTAAGTGAAAAAGGGCCTGTCAAAGGTCAAGAGTCTTCTATCTTGAACTCAGCAGACCAACTTTAAAGCTTTGAAGCACTTAATCGAAGCAAAAAAACACGGAACAGCTTTGTGTTTGTCGACAAACACTTAATGTTTAGTTTGTGTTGGACTCGTTTTTCAATAAAAAGATTTCTCATGAAAGTCGGTAAAAAAAACAAGTCTCTAACCCCATGTTGAAACAGTGTATGGCATTTTATCTGATACTCTTTCGTAGGGAATTTTGAAACGTGACGTCATCGAACATTACACACGGGTCTGTACAAAACAAAGAGATTTTTTGTGCCAGTCAAAAGGTTAAATATAATAACGTTTTGATTGAATATCATCAACATTCAGAAGTGAGCTAATTATACTATACTGTAAGCTTTTCTTCTTCTTTTTTAGCGCATAATTCAGTCTGCATTTTCACCTCCCTGCACCCCCCTCCCATTAACCACCACCACCAGCGCCACTCTGTACAGCTAAAAAAGCCTGAAAATAGCGATCAGTCACTTTCTGAATGCATTAAATTTCATTTACTTATCGAACAGGTTTGTTAGCTGTACCGTACTTTCGCAATAATTAGCTGCCCAGATGGACAACATGTTGGTGTTAATAATCATGTAACTATGCCAGGTTTTATTATATTTAACCTTTTGACTGGCACAAAAAATCTCTTTGTTTTGTACAGACCCGTGTGTAATGTTCGATGACGTCACGTTTCAAAATTCCCTACGAAAGAGTATCAGATAAAATGCCATACACTGTTTCAACATGGGGTTAGAGACTTGTTTTTTTTACCGACTTTCATGAGAAATCTTTTTATTGAAAAACGAGTCCAACACAAACTAAACATTAAGTGTTTGTCGACAAACACAAAGCTGTTCCGTGTTTTTTTGCTTCGATTAAGTGCTTCAAAGCTTTAAAGTTGGTCTGCTGAGTTCAAGATAGAAGACTCTTGACCTTTGACAGGCCCTTTTTCACTTAAGTGTACCTAAAAACCTAAACCTGGTCTTCATTCTGATACTGAATCGAAAGGAGCTTTTAAACGAGAAATAAAGGTCAACATGGGGTCATGGTAACTCTTGTCTAACATTTAATGCTGAAAGGGTTTATGCTGAAAAGAAATTGAAAATCGGGTGTGTAGTTCTTGAGATATGGTCCCACTTCCGGTTGACCCAGAAGTAAAGGTCAACATTGGGTGACGGTAACCCAAGGCTAATCTTCAATGCCCAACGAATATATAGGCCTAACTGAAAAAGTTTGACAATTGGTGGTGTAGTTCTTGAGATATGGTCCCACTTCCGGTTGACCCGGAAGTAAACGTCAACTCGGGGTCACGGTTAACCAAGGTTATTTTAAAAGTTCACTTACTCTGAATTCATTCGCTTATTCTGAATCACTTCGCTTATTCGTAAACATTGCACTTGTTGATGTAAATTGTGAAACACCTAACACTACATCATTCAATGATTCACCACAAGACGCACGAATGATAGTGTTCATTCATAACATGTGAATGAATCGGGACGCTTGTTCAGAATCACTTCGCTGATTTGGAATCAATTTGCTTATTCGAAATCAATTCGCTTATTCAGAATCAATACGCTCATTCGGACTAATTCACTTATTCAAAATTAATTTGCATATTCTGAATTTGCTGATTTGTAATCATTTCGCTTATTCGTAACGATTTCGCTCATTCGTAACCATTACGCTTGTTGATGTAGGTTGTAAAGTTAAATACACTTAACACTACATCATTCAATGATTCACCACAAGACATAGTACCGTTTCGATGTTCATTTATAAAATGTGAATGAATCAAATCGCTTATTCAGAATCACTTCGCTGATTTGGAATCGGTTCGCTCACTCTGAATTAATTCGCTTATTCGGAATTAATTCGCTTTTTCTGAATCATTTCGCTGATTCGTAACCATTTTGCTTATTTGTTACGGTTTTGCTCATTCGTAACCACGCTTGTTGATGTGATTGTAAAGTTAATTACACTTAGCACTACATCATTCAGTAATTCACCACAAGACACATGAATGATAGCACCGTTTCGATGTTCATTTATAAAATGTGAATGAATCACTTCGCTGATTTGGAACCATTTCGCTTATTCGTAACGATTTCGCTCATTCGTAACCATTACGCTTGTAATCTCGGGCAGGTGTATTCGTCCGTGCACGGTCCACTTTTACGTAGACGGAGTATTATGGTGCCTAGATCGAAGCCAAATAATAAGTAAAGAAACAGGTGTTTATTTTTCACACAGGTTTGTCCACTCTGATAAGTTTCAGAAAGAAATTGCTGTCACTTTGTGGTGATTGACAACACACGTAAAGCGAAAAACTGCAAAAATAGCGCTACTCCACTCGAATAAGTTTTTGTCGCCTGTCTGCCTAACCCGATGCTCACCTCCATGGTACTACCTATGCTGAGGCAGATGAAGCACACACATTGCACTTGATTAAAATGATTCTGAGTAAGCATATTAAATCAGAATAAGCAGTGATTGCTAGTAAACAAAATAATTCTGACTTCGTAAGCAAGATGATTTTGTGCGTGCACAAATCGTTTAGTGAAATCGTTCTATTTCAGGCTATATAGATTATAATCATCGAGGTAGAAATAGGCCATGCTATAAATTATAATCAACTCTTCAAGTGCTCTTTAGTGTTTAGGCCTAACCATGACCACACCACAAAATAATTCTCGTTTTATTTACCGGGAAAATAAAATTCTCAGGAGCCAAAAATAGGAAAAAGAATATGTGGTACTGTTCGTTTTAATGTAGGTACAAGTTTCTCATTGTAAAAAAAAAGTAAAATGTTTGCTTTTATTATATTGAAATCGTCGAGATCCCGAAGGGCCTCGAGCCTGCGAACATTGACTTGGTAATAAACGCGGTTATTAGATCATCATGACATTAGCTCTGATTTGATACCTTATATTTAATCTGTATATATTGAATAGACTTGTTCAAAGTCCGCCATCGTTGCAGTCTCATGTCAACAGTACAAAGAATACAACAGCATCGGGCGCACACGGCCTCAGAACTTTAGTACGAGTTTAGACTGTTCTTTATTACTTTGTACACGGATACGAAACACGCTATAAATGCTGTCACGATGACGTGACATATAAAATTACGTCATTGAGCACAACTTCAATACCCAGAGAGTCAACATCTGAAGAAAATTTGAAAATTTGACGTTTAATTTTGGGTGATATGGTGGTAACAAGATTGCCTAATTAAATATTCATGTCATTATAACTCAGCTAATTGATTAAGAAATTAAACAGTATAACATTTAGTGATTAAGTTATGTACTAAGCTTCGATTCAATATAGGACTCAAGTCTGTCATTTATACTGTTTCTAAGATTACGAATAAACAACATTTGTGTGTTAAACCTATGGCGTTTTGGCGGAAAGAAAAAAAAACGTAGGTAAAACGTTTTGAAAATCTCGACGATTACAATAGCTGTTCCGACTGGAAGGTCGGAACAGCTAAAAATCTCGAGAAAAACAATAGCTGTTCCGACAGCTAGGTCGGAACAGCTAATAAAAATCTCGACGAAAACAATAGCTGTTCCGCGACAGCTAGGTCGGAACAGCTAAAAATCTCGACGAAAACAATAGCTGTTCCGACAGCTAGGTCGGAACAGCTAACAAGAAACGTAAATCTGTTTTTTGGATGGGTAAATAATTGATCACATTTATTAAGTTTTCAAGCAAAAACAAACTGAACTCTTCGGTTGCGTTTTATTGAAAACAGTTCATACGGTTTATGCTTTTCTGTGGATGTTTTGTGCATTCTGAAGTTCAAACTTGGTATATTTTAATATGCGGCACTTGAAAAGGGAAATTTAGTTTAGAACCCGGAAGCCATGAACTCGTGATACTATTCCAAGTTGAAGGAATTATTTTCCCCTGGAATTATGATAATGTTTAAATAAAATCAACCCTAAATATTTTGGCTAATGTATTTGTAATGCTTGGTGGATGATTGAAATTGTTTTGTTCAATGTTTGCTCCATTCGCCTATCCTTGTTGAGTATAAAAGCTAGCTTGAATTTTTGATTTTTAATTGAGCCATGGTCGCAAACTTTCTTGGGCACAGCTTCAAGGTTGGCTCTTTTCTCGTCTTTACGTCTATTAAGTTGGGGGTGCGTACGTGACTTCTACCGGCAGAAAAATTGATTAAACATTTAGGCAACAAACCACGTACAAACTATTTATGTCTTTCTTGCAATACAGCAATATCCACACTGCACGGTGGAGGATACTGAATTGAATGGGAGACCGGTTGCTTTCAAAGCTAACCGACCGTCTTCCTGGACTTCAAGGTTTCGTTAATTAAAATATAGACGCATGCACTGACGTCAGTCTCGCCGTCATGTTAAAGGTAAACTTATTAATAAGTGACAGAATGGAAACGGAATTGACAAAATAAATCAAAACCTCCTTTATATGGGTTGCTCTAATCCTGTTACGTCACGTGTTTGAGTTTTTTGTGTGTGTGCAAAAACAGTCTGCTTTCAAAAACACAGTCGTGGTTTGTAGATTCGAAGTGAGTTTTAATTCACTTTAAAATGACTTTACAATTATAGTTGTAGCAACAAGTAGGTCAGGGCTTCTACCGGCAGAAAAAAACGAGCAATAATAATAAAGATGGTGTACGTGGCTTGTTGCTTTTGTAGCTAAACACCAATATCCCCAGTGGAGGCTACTGAATTGAATGGGAGACCGGTTGCTTTCAAAGCTAAAACCGACAGTCTTCCTGGACTTCAAGGTTTCGTTAATCAAAATATAGACGCTATGCACTGGCGTCAATCTTGCCGCCATCTTAGAGATAAACCGATGATAAAATATTTGAAACAGAATTGGCAAATTAAATGGGCCACCTCCTTATGACCTCAATGTGATGGCGCCCTTCTCCTGTGACGTCACGCGTATAATGTTTTTAGTATAAACAAAAACTTTAAAAAATACGATCGTGGTTTGTATTTCCGAAGTGAGTTTAAATAGATTTTAATATGACTTTGTAATTACAGTTGTAGCAACAGGCCTGGATTTATTTATTTGGACTGATCCGGCAGAATGACAACTCATTGTTCGGTCATGATCGTCTTTTTATTGTGGTGTTGTTGCCCTAGTTGGTATTTTAAAACTGCTTTTATTATGGAGCTGCCCAAATTTGTAATTGCCTTATCAAGGATTAAACGTTTTTTGATTTGAATTGAATTTGAATTGTCTTTGGGAGTTGAGCAGTCGCTTGACAACTATATGGAGGCTTAAGGCCTTATGTTGTACATCAAACTATGCCACCAGTATCAAGTGCGAAACATTCATGAAAAATAATTGATGCAGTTTTAATAATGATAGCAACTAATTTGGATGATGTTCTTGTTGTTTTTTCATTGTTTTGCGGTTCGTTCAGATCAGGCGTTATTAGATTTCGGCAACTACAATAACCACGTTGGTGATCTGAAAACCATTACCGTGCTTATGTAACATTTTCTTGATTGTAATGATATTAGAAACATAAATGCCACTTAGCCAAAATATAAAGTAAATTGAATTTTGTACGCTGACTGCCTGAAAATAATTCCAGTTTTTTTGAGAATGATGTTTCATTACTATAGGTAACTACCACACTTGGCCGAACAGGCGGTGGTTATCATTGTTGGCGTATGGATGTGGAAATGTCACCGATTGAAATTTCATAAGAATTCAATAAACCTGATTGACATGACGTCATTTGAGCAGGTCAAAAGAAGGTTGCCCATTGGACCAGCTTGAATTGTGCGCCGGTTAGTGACGTCAATGCAAGTTAGGAGAATATATCTTGCAATAAATCAAACACAGTTCATTGTCAAGTGTTTGAATTTTTTTTTGACAAACAAAAACAATAACTTTAACGAAAAAGAGTGACAAATAACTTTATTTTGTCAATATGGGTCATTTAAAAAAAACCGAGTTAAGCACGGTAATGGTTTTCAGATCACCAACGTGGTTATTGTAGTTGCCGAAATCTAATAACGCCTGATCTGAACGAACCGCAAAACAATGAAAAAACAACAAGAACATCATCCAAATTAGTTGCTATCATTATTAAAACTGCATCAATTATTTTTCATGAATGTTTCGCACTTGATACTGGTGGCATAGTTTGATGTACAACATAAGGCCTTAAGCCTCCATATAGTTGTCAAGCGACTGCTCAACTCCCAAAGACAATTCAAATTCAATTCAAATCAAAAAACTTTTAATCCTTGATAAGGCAATTACAAATTTGGGCAGCTCCATAATAAAAGCAGTTTTAAAATACCAACTAGGGCAACAACACCACAATAAAAAGACGATCATGACCGAACAATGAGTTGTCATTCTGCCGGATCAGTCCAAATAAATAAATCCAGGCCTGTTGCTACAACTGTAATTACAAAGTCATATTAAAATCTATTTAAACTCACTTCGGAAATACAAACCACGATCGTATTTTTTAAAGTTTTTGTTTATACTAAAAACATTATACGCGTGACGTCACAGGAGAAGGGCGCCATCACATTGAGGTCATAAGGAGGTGGCCCATTTAATTTGCCAATTCTGTTTCAAATATTTTATCATCGGTTTATCTCTAAGATGGCGGCAAGATTGACGCCAGTGCATAGCGTCTATATTTTGATTAACGAAACCTTGAAGTCCAGGAAGACTGTCGGTTTTAGCTTTGAAAGCAACCGGTCTCCCATTCAATTCAGTAGCCTCCACTGGGGATATTGGTGTTTAGCTACAAAAGCAACAAGCCACGTACACCATCTTTATTATTATTGCTCGTTTTTTTCTGCCGGTAGAAGCCCTGACCTACTTGTTGCTACAACTATAATTGTAAAGTCATTTTAAAGTGAATTAAAACTCACTTCGAATCTACAAACCACGACTGTGTTTTTGAAAGCAGACTGTTTTTGCACACACACAAAAAACTCAAACACGTGACGTAACAGGATTAGAGCAACCCATATAAAGGAGGTTTTGATTTATTTTGTCAATTCCGTTTCCATTCTGTCACTTATTAATAAGTTTACCTTTAACATGACGGCGAGACTGACGTCAGTGCATGCGTCTATATTTTAATTAACGAAACCTTGAAGTCCAGGAAGACGGTCGGTTAGCTTTGAAAGCAACCGGTCTCCCATTCAATTCAGTATCCTCCACCGTGCAGTGTGGATATTGCTGTATTGCAAGAAAGACATAAATAGTTTGTACGTGGTTTGTTGCCTAAATGTTTAATCAATTTTTCTGCCGGTAGAAGTCACGTACGCACCCCCAACTTAATAGACGTAAAGACGAGAAAAGAGCCAACCTTGAAGCTGTGCCCAAGAAAGTTTGCGACCATGGCTCAATTAAAAATCAAAAATTCAAGCTAGCTTTTATACTCAACAAGGATAGGCGAATGGAGCAAACATTGAACAAAACAATTTCAATC
Organism: Leptasterias polaris; assembly: GCA_037783415.1. Lineage (NCBI taxonomy): Eukaryota > Metazoa > Echinodermata > Asteroidea > Forcipulatida > Asteriidae > Leptasterias > Leptasterias polaris. The sequence continues at coordinate 7,431,155 of JAZGTN010000022.1, forward strand.
ATCCACCCAGCATTACAAATACATTAGCCAAAATATTTAGGGTTGATTTTATTTAAACATTATCATAATTCCAGGGGAAAATAATTCCTTCAACTTGGAATAGTATCACGAGTTCATGGCTTCCGGGTTCTAAACTAAATTTCCCTTTTCAAGTGCCGCATATTAAAATATACCAAGTTTGAACTTCAGAATGCACAAAACATCCACAGAAAAGCATAAACCGTATGAACTGTTTTCAATAAAACGCAACCGAAGAGTTCAGTTTGTTTTTGCTTGAAAACTTAATAAATGTGATCAATTATTTACCCATCCAAAAAACAGATTTACGTTTCTTGTTAGCTGTTCCGACCTAGCTGTCGGAACAGCTATTGTTTTCGTCGAGATTTTTAGCTGTTCCGACCTAGCTGTCGCGGAACAGCTATTGTTTTCGTCGAGATTTTTATTAGCTGTTCCGACCTAGCTGTCGGAACAGCTATTGTTTTTCTCGAGATTTTTAGCTGTTCCGACCTTCCAGTCGGAACAGCTATTGTAATCGTCGAGATTTTCAAAACGTTTTACCTACGTTTTTTTTTCTTTCCGCCAAAACGCCATAGGTTTAACACACAAATGTTGTTTATTCGTAATCTTAGAAACAGTATAAATGACAGACTTGAGTCCTATATTGAATCGAAGCTTAGTACATAACTTAATCACTAAATGTTATACTGTTTAATTTCTTAATCAATTAGCTGAGTTATAATGACATGAATATTTAATTAGGCAATCTTGTTACCACCATATCACCCAAAATTAAACGTCAAATTTTCAAATTTTCTTCAGATGTTGACTCTCTGGGTATTGAAGTTGTGCTCAATGACGTAATTTTATATGTCACGTCATCGTGACAGCATTTATAGCGTGTTTCGTATCCGTGTACAAAGTAATAAAGAACAGTCTAAACTCGTACTAAAGTTCTGAGGCCGTGTGCGCCCGATGCTGTTGTATTCTTTGTACTGTTGACATGAGACTGCAACGATGGCGGACTTTGAACAAGTCTATTCAATATATACAGATTAAATATAAGGTATCAAATCAGAGCTAATGTCATGATGATCTAATAACCGCGTTTATTACCAAGTCAATGTTCGCAGGCTCGAGGCCCTTCGGGATCTCGACGATTTCAATATAATAAAAGCAAACATTTTACATTTTTTTAACAATGAGAAACTTGTACCTACATTAAAACGAACAGTACCACATATTCTTTTTCCTATTTTTGGCTCCTGAGAATTTTATTTTCCCGGTAAATAAAACGAGAATTATTTTGTGGTGTGGTCATGGTTAGGCCTAAACACTAAAGAGCACTTGAAGAGTTGATTATAATTTATAGCATGGCCTATTTCTACCTCGATGATTATAATCTATATAGCCTGAAATAGAACGATTTCACTAAACGATTTGTGCACGCACAAAATCATCTTGCTTACGAAGTCAGAATTATTTTGTTTACTAGCAATCACTGCTTATTCTGATTTAATATGCTTACTCAGAATCATTTTAATCAAGTGCAATGTGTGTGCTTCATCTGCCTCAGCATAGGTAGTACCATGGAGGTGAGCATCGGGTTAGGCAGACAGGCGACAAAAACTTATTCGAGTGGAGTAGCGCTATTTTTGCAGTTTTTCGCTTTACGTGTGTTGTCAATCACCACAAAGTGACAGCAATTTCTTTCTGAAACTTATCAGAGTGGACAAACCTGTGTGAAAAATAAACACCTGTTTCTTTACTTATTATTTGGCTTCGATCTAGGCACCATAATACTCCGTCTACGTAAAAGTGGACCGTGCACGGACGAATACACCTGCCCGAGATTTGGAAGTTTACACGGCATACACATTTTATAAATGAACATCGAAATGGTGGTACTATCAATCTAGGCCTATGTCTTGTGGTGAATCATGATGATGTAGTGTTAAGTGTAATTCAGAAACTTCACAATCTTTATCAACAAGTGTAATGGTTACGAATGAGCAAAATGATTCAGAAAAGGAAATTAATTCTGAATAAGCGTATTGATTCTGAATAAGCAAATTGATTCCGAATAAGTAAATTGATTCCAAATCAGTGAAGTGATTCTGAATAGGCGAATATTAATTCATTCACATTTTATAAATAAAGTGTATTTAACTTTACAATCTACTTCAACAAGCGTAATGGTTACGAATGAGCGAAATCGTTACGAATAAGGGAAATGGTTACGAATCAGCAAATTCAGAATAAGCGAATTAATTTCGATTAAGCGAATTGATTCCGAATAAGCAAATTGATTCCAAATCAGCGAAGTGATTCATCCACATTTTATAAATGAACATCGAAACCGTGCTATCATTCATGTGTTTTGTGGTGAATCACTGAATGATGTAGTGCTAAGTGTATTTAACTTTACAATCTACATCAACAAGCGTAATGGTTACGAATGAGCAAAATCGTTACGAATAAGCGAAATGATTACGAATCAGCAAATTCAGAATATGCAAATTAATTTTGAATAAGTGAATTAGTCCGAATGAGCGTATTGATTCTGAATAAGCGAATTGATTTCGAATAAGCAAATTGATTCCAAATCAGCGAAGTGATTCTGAACAAGCGTCCCGATTCATTCACATGTTATGAATGAACACTATCATTCGAGCGTCTTGTGGTGAATCATTTTGAATGATGTAGTGTTAGGTGTTTCACAATTTACATCAACAAGCGCAATGTTTACGAATGAGCGAATTGATTCAGAATAAGCGAATGAATTCAGAGTAAGTGAACTTTTTAAATAACCTTGGTTAACCGTGACCCCGAGTTGACGTTTACTTCCGGGTCAACCGGAAGTGGGACCATATCTCAAGAACTACACAGCCAATTGTCAAACTTTTTCAGTTATATATATAATCCTTGGGCATTGAAGATTAGCCTTGGGTTACCGTCACCCAATGTTGACCTTTACTTCTGGGTCAACCGGAAGTGGGACCATATCTCAAGAACTACACACCCGATTTTCAATTTCTTTTCAGCATAAACCCTTTCAGCATTAAATGTTAGACAAGAGTTACCATGACCCCCTGTTGACCTTTATTTCTCGTTTAAAAGCTCCTTTCAATTCAGTATCAGAATGAAGACCAGGTTTAGGTTTTTAGGCACACTTAAGTGAAAAAGGGCCTGTCAAAGGTCAAGAGTCTTCTATCTTGAAATCAGCAGACCAACTTTAAAGCTTTGAAGCACTTAATCGAAGCAAAAAACACGGAACAGCTTTGTGTTTGTCGACAAACACTTAATGTTTAGTTTGTGTTGGACTCGTTTTTCAATAAAAAGATTCCTCATGAAAGTCGGTAAAAAAAAAAGTCTCTAACCCCATGTTGAAACAGTGTATGGCATTTTATCTGATACTCTTTCGTAGGGAAATTTGAAACGTGACGTCATCGAACATTACACACGGGTCTGTACAAAACAAAGAGATTTTTTGTGCCAGTCAAAAGGTTAAATATAATAACGTTTTGATTGAATATCATCAACATTCAGAAGTGAGCTAATTATACTATACTGTAAGCTTTTCTTCTTCTTTTTTAGCGCATAATTCAGTCTGCATTTTCACCTCCCTGCACCCCCCCCCCCCCCCCCCCCATTAACCACCACCACCAGCGCCACTATGTGCAGCTAAAAAAACCTGAAAATAGCGATCAGTCACTTTCTGAATGCATTAAATTTCATTTACTTATCGAACAGGTTTGTTAGCTGTACCGTACTTTCGCAATAATTAGTTGCCCAGATGGACAACATGTTGGTGTTAATAATCATGTAACTATGCCAGGTTTTATTGCATACCGCAATGCTTCAAAATCACTTTGGATAGTGGTTGCCGGTTTGCTTGGACTCGGAATTCAACCAGAGAATCCTTTACGCACCAATCATGCGCATTGGGTTGCATATGGACTAATGTTTTTGACAATTTATGTTTGAGGAAGTGTTTGTTTGTACTTTGCTAAACTCGTATTTTTTTTAAATGACCCATATTGACAAAATAAAGTTATTTGTCACTCTTTTTCGTTAAAGTTATTGTTTTTGTTTGTCCAAAAAAAAATTCAAACACTTGACAATGAACTGTGTTTGATTTATTGCAAGATATATTCTCCTAACTTGCATTGACGTCACTAACCGGCGCACAAGCTGGTCCAATGGGCAACCTTCTTTTGACCTGCTCAAATGACGTCATGTCAATCAGGTTTATTGAATTCTTATGAAATTTCAGTCGGTGACATTTCCACATCCATACGCCAACAATGATAACCACCGCCTGTTCGGCCAAGTGTGGTAGTTACCTATAGTAATGAAACATCAATCTCAAAAAACTGGAATTATTTTCAGGCAGTCAGCGTACAAAATTCAATTTACTTTATATTTTGGCTAAGTGGCATTTATGTTTCTAATATCATTACAATCAAGAAAATGTTACATAAGCACGGTAATGGTTTTCAAATCACCAACGTGGTTATTGTAGTTGCCGAAATCTAATAACGCCTGATCTGAACGAACCGCAAAACAATGAAAAAACAACAAGAACATCATCCAAATTAGTTGCTATCATTATTAAAACTGCATCAATTATTTTTCATGAATGTTTCGCACTTGATACAGGTGGCAGAGTTTGATGTACAACATAAGGCCTTAAGCCTCCATATAGTTGTCAAGCGACTGCTCAACTCCCAAAGACAATTCAAATTCAATTCAATTCAAAAAACGTTTAATCCTTGATATTAGGCAATTACAAATTTGGGCAGCTCCATAATAAAAGCAGTTTTAAAATACCAACTAGGGCAACAACACCACAATAAAAAGACGATCATGACCGAACAATGAGTTGTCATTCTGCCGGATCAGTCCAAATAAATAAATCCAGGCCTGTTGCTACAACTGTAATTACAAAGTCATATTAAAATCTATTTAAACTCACTTCGGAAATACAAACCACGATCGTATTTTTTAAAGTTTTTATTTATACTAAAAACATTATACGCGTGACGTCACAGGAGAAGGGCGCCATCACATTGAGGTCATAAGGAGGTGGCCCATTTAATTTGCCAATTCTGTTTCAAATATTTTATCATCGGTTTATCTCTAAGATGGCAGCAAGATTGACGCCAGTGCATAGCGTCTATATTTTGATTAACGAAACCTTGAAGTCCAGGAAGACTGTCGGTTTTAGCTTTGAAAGCAACCGGTCTCCCATTCAATTCAGTAGCCTCCACTGTGTATATTGGTGTTTAGCTACAAAAGCAACAAGCCACGTACACCATCTTTATTATTATTGCTCGATTTTTTCTGCCGGTAGAAGCCCTGACCTACTTGTTGCTACAACTATAATTGTAAAGTCATTTTAAAGTGAATTAAAATAAAACTCACTTCGAATCTACAAACCACGACTGTGTTTTTGAAAGCAGACTGTTTTTGCACACACACAAAAAACTCAAACACGTGACGTAACAGGATTAGAGCAACCCATAAGGAGGTTTTCATTTATTTTGTCAATTCCGTTTCCATTCTGTCACTTATTAATAAGTTTACCTTTAACATGACGGCGAGACTGACGTCAGTGCATGCGTCTATATTTTAATTAACGAAACCTTGAAGTCCAGGAAGACGGTCGGTTAGCTTTGAAAGCAACCGGTCTCCCATTCAATTCAGTATCCTCCACCGTGGAGTGTGGATATTGCTGTATTGCAACAAAGACATAAACAGTTTGTACGTGGCTTGATGCCTAAAATAATGTTTAATCAATTTTTCTGCCGGTAGAAGTCACGTACGCACCCCCAACTTAATAGACGTAAAGACGAGAAAAGAGCCAACCTTGAAGCTGTGCCCAAGAAAGTTTGCGACCATGGCTCAATTAAAAATCAAAAATTCAAGCTAGCTTTTATACTCAACAAGGATAGGCAAATGGAGCAAACATTGAACAAAACAATTTCAATCATCCACCCATTACAAATACATTAGCCAAAATATTTAGGGTTGATTTTATTTAAACATTATCATAATTCCAGGGGAAAATAATTCCTTCAACTTGGAATAGTATCACGAGTTCATGGCTTCCGGGTTCTAAACTAAATTTCCCTTTTCAAGTGCCGCATATTAAAATATACCAAGTTTGAACTTCAGAATGCACAAAACATCCACAGAAAAGCATAAACCGTCTGAACTGTTTTCTATAAAACGCAACCGAAGAGTTCAGTTTGTTTTTGCTTGAAAACTTAATAAATGTGAACAATTATTTACCCATCCAAAAAACAGATTTACGTTTCTTGTTAGCTGTTCCGACCTAGCTGTCGGAACAGCTATTGTTTTCATCGAGATTTTCTTATTCTTTGTTTCCGCCTAAATCCCATAGCATTTGAACCCGTTTTTTGTATACAGCTAATATCCTAGAGCGTAATACGAAAGAGTGAGATAATTATATAAAATTGAAGCTTAGTAAATAAACTTAACTCTAAATGTAATAAATGTTAAAATTCTTAATTAATTAGCCACTTAACTGCGAGGTGAATATTTAATTAGCCAACCTTGTTAGCACCATATCTCAAAAAGTATACCCCCGATCGTCAAACTTTTTTCAGTTAAGGACTTGTCTTGTAATGTAGATGTGCCTTTTAGCCTAACATTCTCCGTCACGTCATCATGACGTCAGTCGTAGGCGTTTTTTCTTTTAGCGTACAAAACACAAACGTTTTGGTGACGTTTAGGTGATTCAAAACACAACCGTGGCTACAACGCTGTGCTTTTTTGATTATAGGTCCAGTCACCTACTTTTGTTTGGTTACTCTGGAATACGGATCGCTTATTTTGAAAGCCTGTAAAGAATGGGACTTATCTCAGATCGCCCAGAAGTAATCCTTAGATGTTAGGCCTATTGACAAACATTCTTAATTAGTTAATCACTTGATAACAGTGTGAAGTTTTAATTAGCCAAACTTGTCAAACGATTTTCAAACTGTTTTCCACTCCTTGGGCATTGCAGATTAGCCATGGAAAACCGTGACCCCATGTTGACCTTTACCTATGGGTCAACCGGAAGTGAGACCATATCTGAAGAATTCACAGCCGATTTTAAAACTTTTTTTCAGTAATAGACTCCTTGGGCATTGCAGATTAGCCTTGGGTAACCGTGACCCCATGTTGACCTTTACTAAAGGGTTAACCGAAAGTGGGACCATTTCTCAAGAACTACACAACCGATGTTCAAACTTTTTTCAGTTAGAGACTCCTTGGGCATTGCAGATTAGCCTTGGACCCCATGTTGACCTTTACTTCCGGTCTTAACAAGAAGCTCAAAATTTGAGATAATCATATCTCCTGAACCACATGTCATAATGTCGTAATGTTTGTGATTTCCTGTTTATTGTGAAAACATTTTATGAATCAGACAAACCGGAACAGCTCTGTGTTTGTCCACAAACACCTAATGTCTAGTTGTCACCTGTTATTTTGAATTTAGAATAATCGACCCAAACAGCTTCCCCTTCCCAATCTTCCATATCGATCCTGAGTTCCCATGTTCCTGGGGAAAGGCTTCGGTCAGAGCGCGCAGGTTATCATTCCCCAGCCAGAACTCACCATTCAGATCTCCAAACCCTCTCTGGTAGTCGGCCCAATTACAATAGAAATCCACGCTTCTGTCCTGCCTCCTCTGTAACACGACCCAGCCTCCATCGTTTCCCTCCATGTCGCAGTAGACTTCCAAACCCTCACTCAGACTGCTGGGAAAGATGGTGTAGACACCGCTGGGAATCTTGCCTCCGGCAGCTTGAAGAAGTTCCTTACAAGAAGCAAAAACTGATAAGAGATTTGTGTCTTTATCTTCGTCATAGTAGACACTTCCTTTGAGCCATTTGAATTTTTTGGGGAACTGTGACTTTGTAGCGGAATTCAACTCACCCCGTTTCTCATTGTCAAAGTAGTTGATGGAGACACAGAGAGGATCTATCATACATTCTCTCACACACGTCACAGATGACACGACCCTTGTGCTGTTGTGAACGAAACCCCGAAGAACTCGATTTTTTGCACCCCAAAAATCAGTTGTCTTTAGAAAGGAGCAAGAATTCTGGCTAAAAACTTCTACAGTGAAGAAAGCATTAAAAACTAGACTTGACCAGAATGAGAAAACATATTTTCTCTCCATCTCGTCTTGCTTCCAATTCCAAATTCAAGTTGTGTTTGGACCAGTTGTATACAAATGAAGCAAATGAAAGAGCTAGCTGTTGCAAACTGCTCACCAACCAACCGAGAAAAGCTTGCGATTTAAAATGAGAAGTATGGCTTCACATGAACAAGCCGCAGTGAACACACCTCGAACTAAACGATATAAGATACAACTGGAAAATAGATAGTAACAAACCTCAGCCAATCAGTTGGAGGCATCTAATACGCAGTTATACATTTCTATATTAAACAAAATATTAGATGCATTTTATTTATACAATAAAGCAGAATGTTACCACTCGTAAAAATACACTAGTGGTTGACATAAGGGAACATCGCGACTTTTTGTATGACTGATGGCCGCGTGACGCATACGCATTTGTGCGTCTGCCTAGTGCTTAACCAATAGTGCCTGTACGCTTGCATGAATGTAATTAGCTTGTTCTGTAGGTGGGGTTAAACAGTGTGCATTACACATGCATGAATGTAAAAAGCAACACGGGAAGGGCCCTTCCAATGAAACATGCTAATTACATTACATTCACGCATGCGTAAATACACTATTGGGTGGTCAACTATCTGCAGACGCGTATGCGTCACGCCACCATCAAAGGTGCGATGTTCCCTCATTTTGTCTATGTTAACAACCTTAATCTCAGGGAGAACAATGAATAACATTAAATTCTAAACTTTGATATCAAACCACACCACGGAACAACAAAAGCGAAAAATCACATTAAGTTCACCAGAGGTCCGAAGTAGTAATGTTACAAAGATGTGTAACCACTGTAAGTCATTCTGAAACTAAATAACACCGGAACCAAAACTGCAAAGAGTTGTTACGCAGTTACCCACACAAAGGCAGTTACCTTCCATTTAAAATTCGACACGTTTATCACGGTTCAGTCATCTAAAGTTTTCTCCAATTGAGATCAACGTAAATGAAACCGAGGCTAGAAGGCTGACCACGTTTTGATATACTGGGAATCAGTGTCCGTTATCGCTGTGTGTACCTTGGGAACGCAACAAAAATGGCTGCATCATCATAATTTAGGGTCATTCTAAAAACATCAACATGTGATTAATGTTTGTATTTTTCTGGTAATGTGAACCATCAAGTGCCTTGCATTAAACCAGGGCCTAAGTTCATACAGCTGCTCAAGCAGAGAATGACGCTTACTAACTTTCTGCTAATGAGCAAAACCAAGCATGATACTGGTCACTGATCTCCATTAGACTTGGGCTGGTAACCTTATTCTGGTAAGCATAATTTTGTTGTGTTAGTGACTTTTAGTGCTTTAAAGTATAGTGGGGCATAGATTGTTTTCAACACATGCCGGTTTTTGGCAATATTAACGAGAAAGATACAATACAAAATCATGCAGTCTCTCACACACGTCACAGATGACACGACCGTTGTGCTGTTGTGAACGAAACCTTGTAGAACTCGATTTTGTGCACCCCAAAAACCAGATGTCGGTAAAAAGGAGCTAGAGTTTTGGCTCAAAACTTCAAGAGTTGAGAAAGCAATAAACACTAGACTTGCACCGATTGACAAACCACATTTTCTCTCCATCTTGTCTAATTGTTCTCAATTCCAAACGTGTTTGGGCTCTAGTTCTTTTGCGTATTCAAAAGTGAAAAAACCCCAAAACAGACAGAGCTGTTGCAAACTGCTTATACCAACCACTATCATAGAATGTGTGGTATAAATGCAAAGACTGGTAATGACCTAAACGTTCCGACCATGGCAGAGGCTTCTTAATTTCGTATTCAATGAACACAATACTGAAACTACAATAAAAGAACAAAAAAATACACACAAAAAAGACAAAAGACATGACAAAAATAGAAACCAACTTAACTCGCTCAATATGCTGGCTGGCTATATAATCGATACAAATGCCACGTATTCGGTTAAACTGATTATAGCGCCTACGCCACAATATTAGACTTGACTTAGTCATAGCGTCAGCTTCTTACATACGATCGACAGCATGATCGAGTGTATGCTCAGCCACGAATATAATTTGTCTCAGATGATCGGTCACCGCAAGATCAATGTTAGGGTCCTACCTTGAACTTTCTTGACGTCATAACCATCTGCACTGAGCGCATCTTTAAAGTTACGAATTCATTAAATCTAATGTACAGTTGTAGGAGTGTTGTGCGTCTTGCATGCAAACAAAATGATCCGAGTTCCTCGAACACTGCCAGTTTCATGAGACACTTTTCAAAGACGCTTGTTGCTGTCCACGTGGAGATTTGAGTTCGAATTCACGAACAAAAGAGGGGAAAATCAAATCATCACTTCAAATGCATGCATGCTGAGAATTTAATGCCATGCGATTCAGTGCTTGAACCTTATGTTATCTTTATCATGCAGTTTGGACTGTTGTTGAAACCTCGTACATCTTCGCAGTTATCAAAGATCTTACGAACGAACAAACAAGCTCAAAATACAAAGAGCATTTCGTCTCTGTCGTGTTTCGTAAACTTAGATTTGGTTCATTATTGCTGTACGGAATCTAGTTTGAAACTTTGCAAAGTGTCTTAGTTGGACTCTCTAATCTTCATGCTGCATTTCTTCAGTGAATAGGAATCTCCCTTCCATTCTGCCCACTGTATATCTTGGTTGAATGGTGCATTGGGGGTTGCGTAGTAGACGCCATTGAGATTACAATCATGGCAGTTATGATACCACCAGGCTCCTCCATTTTTTAATGCGCAGTTTATGTTCAGGATCGGAGGTAAACCGCCTACGTCGTTATCATTATCCTTCGTTAAGAATGGATGCCCGCTGTGTTCCTTCATGAATCAGGCACGGTGCTCTCAGAACTGTAAGAACTGAGGTACAGAGTGTATAGATCTCCTGTGATTCTGAACTGGTGATATTTAACCAGAGCAGTTCCTCCTTCCCAATCTTCCATATCGATCCTGAGTTCCCATGTTCCTGTGGGAGAGGCTTCGGTCAGAGCGCGCAGGTTATCATTCCCCAGCCAGAACTCACCATTCAGATCTCCAAACCCTCTCTGATAGTCGGCCCAATTACGATAGAAATCCACGCTTCCGTCCTGCCTCCTCTGAAACACGATCCAGCCTCCGTCGTTACCCTCCATGTCACAGTAAACTTCCAAGCCCTCACTCAGACCACTGGGAAAGATGGTGTAGACACCTCTGGAAATCTTGCCTCCAGCAGCTTGCAGAAGCTCCTTACAAGAAGCAAACTCTGATGAAAGAAAGGTTTTTCCCACGTTGCCGTTTTCCTCCTCGTCAAAGTAGACACTTCCTTGGAACTCACCGAATTTCTCAGGGAACTGTGATCTCGTTGCATTGTTCAACTCACAATAGTTCCCGCTGTCAAAGTAGTTGATTGAAACACAAAGAGGATCACTCACACAGTCTCTCACACATTGCACAGCAAAATATGTTTTTGTAAGGCGGTAAGCAAAACCATGTAAAACTTGATTGCTTACGCCAATAAAGTCAGGTTTCTTCAGATTGTCGCAGGAATTTGGGGTCTGAGCGCCAAGTCCTGATATCGAAATAACAGAAAAGGCCAAGTACACACAAAATACAGTGACTAGCATTTCTTTATCTGTCCATGCGTCAGCCGTCGGATTACATATTCTCTTTAGATTAACTGTAGACTCCGGCTGGCAACTAAAACAGTACACCATAAAAACTTCGGGACACACCCGGTTCTGTTTAAGTTGAGTACCACCACAATTTCAAGATATATTCCTAGTTCATGGTGTTACCACAGTCCTAGATATTATCACTGTGTTCAATTCAATGTTCAATAAGTGTGACAACACGCTGAAGAGTTATCTACAAAGAATTCTGTCATCTCTCTCTGTCTATCAATCTCTTTCCACTGTTTCTGTTACACCAGTATCAGTACCTGTTTATGTGTGTTGTGCCGTCATCTAGACTTCGAGAAAAGCTATAACTAAGGTGGCCCTGAAGGGACATCGCATATCGCAAACGTGTGCGCATACGTATGCAATGTCGTGAAACAATTCGCGAATATGTGCGCAATGTCGTGAAACAAATCGCGAATGTGTGCGCACACGTATGCAATGTCGTGAAACAAATCGCGAATGTGTGCGCACACGGTATGCAATGTCGTGAAACAATTCGCGAATATGTGCGCACACGTCTGCGAATATATTTGCGATGTCGTGAACGTTATTGCATACAATGTTGCATACCTTTGAATAAAATGTCTAATGATCTGGGGGATTTCTTGCCTACAGTGAGATTATCGGTAGTCATTGCAGCGGTAGTCATTGTTGTGAGGCAAGCGAGGCGGGTGGCGTATTTCTTTTTTTCCCAGGTGGGCTATTAACATAAAATGGGCGTGTTTGACCGTAAAATACCCTCGCGCGTGCGTACTCTTCGACCTTGATTGTAATAGCACAAGTACTTATTAGTAGGCTGTAGGTAGATATACATGTTGGCGAAACTTGGCCTGGTGCCAAGTTCCTGGGTACACATTATTGTATAGCCATGCTTACAGGAGCCTAGACTTGATTTCAAGTCTGAGATCGCGGTTATTTCTCTGCATCAGCCACACAAAATTTCCCCCGCAGAATGGCTATCACGCGGTCTCAGCTCGCAATCTCAGACTTGACCCCCTTGTGTATACGGGATATTCATTTATTCACAACTTACATTTACATAACAACACTATGCCAGAGAGATGGCCAATCAGGAGGCCACAAAACTCCTGTTGGTTGCGTCTATTCCCAATAGGTTATAATCACTTCAGCATTTTCTGTAAAATCGATTGAGTCATTGTTTTTTATTTTTATAGTGCTTTGTACGTATGCTATTTCTAATTTATACATAAAATAATACTAGATGTATTCTTAAAATATTGAAAAATAAACATAACAAATAACCTGATCCCTACTAGACGAAACACTGTGTTCCCTTTATTTGAATGGAATCGTCTAATGATTTTCCCAACGTTTTTTATTTTTTTTGAATTTAAAAACTAGATCACTTTGGGTTTTTTGTTTCCAAACTGTAAGTTGAATCACTGAGCAGAGGCAGATTAGTTACATGTGATTCAATGTTGTATTTCTGTACTATATCCCGTGGTATAAACGGTCAAGTTTGAATGTGCATTTTATTGACGGCTTCTGAGATTCTGACCAATCAGAGTGCTCCGTCCACTTTTGGACTAATTCGCCATATGGTGTGTACAAACCGAAAAACAATGTTCCCAAGTCTGTGATCGTAGGTTAAAGACGGAGGTTAATCCACAAGAGGGCGCTATTTCAGGCAATTATGTATTGGCTATCAGCAGATAGACTAAAAACCACGAGCACAGACTTGGAACCAAGTCTAACAGGAGCCTGACTGTAGCGCCACGTACTCCCTAGGTCACTAACAAATTGTCTGCAACTATGACATCATCCCAAAGGTACGCAACTTGGTATGCAATAAACGTTCACGACATCGCAAATATATTCGCACTCGTGTGCGCACACATTCGCGATTTGTTTCACGACATTGCATACCGTGTGCGCACATATTCGCGATTTGTTTCACGACATTGCATACGTGTGCGCACATATTCGCGATTTGTTTCACGACATTGCATACGTGTGCGCACATATTCGCGAATTGTTTCACGACATTGCATACGTGTGCGCACACGTATGCGATATGCGATGTCCCTTCAGGGCCACCATACATAAGGGTAGAAACGTCAGGTCAGTTATTGTTTTGCATTTTTACCATACAGGTCTTTTTGGTTGGTAAGCAGTTTGCAACAGCTAGGTCTATTTTCTCATAATTGAGACCTTGGTGTTTCAACTTAGAAAATGGTGCTCCGGGGAACGGCACATCCATTCTATAATTGCACGTGAAAAGTCACGCAGCTTCAAAATGAAAAGTGGTGAATTGAAGTTTATTTATTTATAAGGCTGAAAATTGCTAGAAATTCATTACGGTGGGGAAAAAATAATTGCCAGTTTGTTCACCTTGAAGTGGAAATGGGTCACTATTGTGTTTTTTCTTCTTTTGCATATTTTTGGGGGGCGTTGCAATTCCCTTTTTTAAAAGTTGGAATTGACCTAAAAAGGGTCTTGCAGTTTCATGGTTATAATAATTATAACAATAAATATTGACCTTGATTGGAAATTGGGTTACTGTAAGCAATTTATGGTGTTCCATTATGTGCCATTCAATTTCAATTTTATTTTTAATCGTTTTTTGTTTAGTTTTTTGGAAAACAGGATGAACGTGAGATTTCAAACAAACCTAAATGCTTTTGGTTGTGGGACACTGGCACACTTCCGGGTCAGTCAGGTAGTGGTATCTTGCCTTGACTTTCACTGGGACGGACCCCGGTTCAAACCCGGCCGCCGGTGGCACTTTGTGGATTGGGTTTTCAGTCCCAACCTGTTTTCTCTTGAATAATTATCTAGGGTTTCCCTCCCACATATAAAACTGAAATTTCCTTCATTGTCTTCTATCCATTGGGACTTGGCTAGTATAGTAATTAAGTTTGCTTTTTCTGAAAGTCCTTGGCTTCAAAACCAGAAGAAAAAAAAATGCATGCTTATGCATAATTATTGCACTTATGCACAACCTTACGGTTCGAGTTTATGGTGTCCTGCTATTGTTGTTATACCATTCCATTTCCTAAATAATTCCTCTGTGGGGTCCAAGTTGAACAAAGACAAACTTTGAGGGGTCCATTGTTCCATTGTGTAAAAGACCACACAAGGGCCCTCCCGTAAAGCCCGTCAAAGTTTACAGGTAACGCTGTCACGAGGGATTTTTCCCCCGGGAATCTGTCCTCCTATACGGTTAGTTCTGTTCGCTCGGGACCCACCAGTTTCATCCAAGACCGCTGATGGGATGGGCTGATGCTTGTACACATTCTTGTTCAGGATGCTGTGTAGTGAAGCATTATGTGAACAATTGTACCGCTGATCGGCGCAGTGCTCAAAATCAAATGTACACAAACGATATGATAATGCACTATGTGTAATGATGTAAACGATCTTTTAAAACCAAAATTGCATTAGGAATGTTGAGATCGAGCTCTAATTTTATAGTAAAAGGTAAAGAATGACAATAGTTGTTTGATGTACGTGGTAGAGCTACATCAATATTGAAAGACTAAACTTTCGCAAACAGGGAGAGGTGTTTAGAGGGGGTAGGTCGGGGTGTTCCAATGCGCTTGTGCATTGATTGTGTCAGCCCATCCCTTCGCTTTCGGATAAGGCACTGGGACATCGTCGTCTAATAGCAGCCTCGCTTTGACTGAATTTCCTTCAGCCCTCGTTAGTGTACCGTATATTGGGACTGTCAAGACTAATTACTACTTGCGAACACTCAAGACGTGAAAATGAGCAGTTATTACAGAAAACATAGAAACTGAACTGTGGTTGAACTTCTCTTATATTATATATCATTATTACAATCAACTTAATCTCAATGGTGGGCACAATACCATAATCGGTGCACTATAATTTCAATAGAATTAACACAAAACAATCATAGCCTATTTCTGCTTATTCTTCAAAGACATCAACATCATAAAAGCACGGATTGTTTTAAGAATCTCAAATCGTCAAAGTCGTTCGTCAAAACAAACCACAATTACTTCTGCCTGGACACATGCACAATTCTGATTTTTAACCCTTTTGACTGTCCTGTCCCTCAAGTTGGCAGCCTGTACTTGTAACAGTTTTGAGTTCATCAATAGCCACAGTTGATTGGCCAAATTATCAAACAACGTCATTGCCTCCGTTGGTTACGCCCACTCTTAGTCCAATTATAGAATCCTAGTGGTATAATTATTGCTCTTTTGTTGACCTAAATTGGTCACGTACATTATAGGGGCCTATAGGCCTACCATAAAATAAATGTGTCCGCAAATTCTGATAATAGTTTAAAGTGAATGTTGCATGAATAAATACATACTATGCTCTGTTAAACACGTATACAAATGAATAATCATTAACGGGTTTTTTTCACATGCAGTTAAATTATTATAATTATGTCTCCTCAAATACACTTTTCCAAAGCGTCCTTTGCAACTTTGAAAATTCACAACAGTTTCTACTTATGCACAGCTTGTCTTTATATACAGTAGCTATTTTGCTCCCCGTTTTGCCTGGTTTAATCGATCGCCATCAACTGCGATACCACAACAAGAATCTGCCATTCGGAATGAGTTTTCTTGTCTTGCCGTAAAGCACAGTTTGTCTTGTGTAAAGGAATTTGGACACCAAAATCAACGTCTTGAGTATGCAACTGTGAACTGCACCGGTGTTTTGCACAGAGTCGACGAGGCAGACACGAGAGAGCAGTGTTGATAATTCTGAAGAGCGCCCTCTCCTGTCATAGACGTGTCAATGATTTTGTAGAATTTCCCCGTGTTTCTCTAAAAGAGTTTTTGCGGGTTTTTTGCCCCTCCCATAATCAGCGAATTTTAGATTTCAAAATTGTATATTCACCCTATACATTTTTTCTGAGTTCATTTTACCTGAGTAATAGTTATACGTGTACAAGTTTTATAATGTAATATTTCGATGTGCTTTTAATTTACCGTATTTGTAATTATGCTGTAGGTTGTAATGTATGCAGGGCCCCAATGGAAACCAGTTTTAACTGTTTGGGCATACCCTGGGTAAAGAAATGTAATAAATAAATAAATAAATAAAACACTCAGCTAGTTGCGCCTCCGACTCCGAATGGTCGCGGTAGCGTGGACCCCTAAGTGAAGAGGGAGACACAAACGCACACACGTGTGTAAATACCGGCAATCGTGGACCCTCCTTTGTTCAACTCTTTGTGATAGCAACCGTGGACCACAATGCTTTCCTTTGTGATAGCAACCGTGGTCCTATTGTCCCTTTTGTTATGTTATGTCCCCGGTTTGAATGTGGATAACTACCCACACGAGACACACAGGATGGCTGGAACAACACGACTGACTGGTGGCTGGGGCGCAAACTGCCGCCCAACCTTCGTCACGCCTGGCTGGTTTATTGCGTAACATAATTCAGCCTACATAACAATCACTACAATTTGTTGTCGACAAACCACCTCTATTTTTCTTTCCGGCCAAGTGAACATGTTTGTATTTTTCTAGACTAAAAGTCTTGCAGATTTTCACTTAAGTGTTTGTAGAGGAAAGTAAAAGAGCAGATTTCACTGCCCACCCCCCCCCCCCCCCCCCAAAAGAAGAAGACAAAACTGTATTTAATTTATCTGGTTATGTGTTCACTTTGAAGGTTGCCGAAGTATTTTTTTATTTTTTATTTTTTTAAAATGAGATATCGCCTAACTCACAACTTATAACTTTTGTTAATATAGATTCAAGGTCAGAGGGAAATAGACACATTGTGTTGTTATCTTCGTTTAGCCCCTTGACGTCTCATCTATCACCATTATTGTCGAAACATGGAACTGAAGACATCCTTAGCCACCCCCTGCCCCTGGGCCCCTCCCCACACCCCGCACCCACGACCACCGCCACCATCATACTTATCCACAGCCAATCTCCCCCCCCCCCCATCCCCCACTCCCAGGGCACTTGCATCATCCGACCAATAAATTATAGTACTGCCACCAACGTCTTTAAAACGAGATTTACCTTTTCTAAACTATGGCTTCAACCAGGTTTCAGGACTCGACTACTACCTCCATGACTTAACCGTACTCTGTACACACACGCCACTGCTTCATTTGAACCCCAGTTCGGATAAAATTGCAGTTTCGAAAATACTTCTCTTATGGTTTTTTCCAACAAAAGGCCGTGTCCAATCAGTGGTGGCTGTGGCTGTTGCTAAGGTCAGCCTATGCTCAACGCATTTTTTAACGTGATGATACAGCCATAGCCACAGCCGCTAATTCGGAACGGCTAAGCTGTCTGATAATTAATTGGAAATGACCAGTGGGGCAGTTAAGGGAAATAGTCGTAGGGAATTGTTCTTTTGAAAGATACACGCGTGGAATTTGGCACGCAGTCAGAGTAGGCCAATTGTCATGAGACAGAAAAGCTTATCTTGGGGAAACAAAGAAAGCAAAAAGGATACACACTTATTTAGGTTTCCTGATTAACTGACTAATTTTATTGTTCAAATTCCAAGGACCTTTATGGTTTTGAAACAAGTAATCATGTCAAAGGTTAACATTTTCAATATAAAGTAAATGCCATGTAAGTTATTTATACTGAGTAAAAAGCAAATTAATTGCTATTAATTTGGTGACACTGTTAAATTTATTTATTGTATATTTTTTTAAGGATTAAAATAAATAAACAACAATTAATTTGTGATCTTTGAAAAAAAGAAAAGAAACAGAAGCTCCCAAAATAAAGTGAGTCGAAGGTGTAGTCCAGACTGTCACAAAACTGTTGATATAAGTATTCCTTCTTGGTGGTGGTGGTGGTGTTGTTATTGTTGTTGTTGATGGTGTTGTTGTTGTTGTTGTTGTTGTTGGTGTTGTTGTTGTCAGGGAACCAATTTTTTCCAATTTAAAAATAACACATTACGTGCAGACATCATATACTTATACTAGCTCTTTTGCATGTTCAACATCCTATGAATTATTTAATACTACAAATTGAGGCCGTGTCCGAACTTGCGGCTATGGCTACAGCTACGGTTATGGCTATGGCTACGGCTAGATCACCCGCTATCAGGCGTTGACGTATATGACATCCTTAGCAACACCCTTAGCAACAGTTGTAGCTGCAGCCATAGCCGCTAATTCGGGTACGGCCTTAGGTATATTCTATATTAAGAATACATAATTACAACTTTTCAACCCACTGTTTTAATTACTTACTTTAACATTCATTATGTGCGGAGCCACAATCCTTGATATCCATTATGAACAACTAAAAGTAACTAATCAATATAGTATTTCAAATCTCATTCAGTATAAATCAAATATGCTCTTTTTGTTGGCAAGAAGACCTGCGGAAAATTGTCTCTAAATAAATTATTCAAATGTTGTTCATGATAAAACATAAAGGGTTGTGGCTGAGCTAGCCCTATACAGGACTCTTTCTCTGTGCTGTAGTACGAAAGTGAAAGGCCGCCAAGGCTGAGCATTATTTACTACATTTTCACATTGTAAGTGATTACACCATCAAAACAATACACGAGTATTACATGTGATTTAAGCAATAAATTTACCGTATGAGAATAAAATCACGTCACTGTAAAACCATTGGAATGTATAATTTACTAAACACTCCCGAGTCAGGATTGACAGGGACCGACCTATAATAGCTGACCCGAAAACTGGTTCAAAAAGAAAAGGATTTTGACTCGGAATCTGCGTCAATTTGACAGATATTTGGATAATTTTGACCCAGAATTCGGGTCATATTGACCCAGGAATGGGTCAGGCCCAACAGGACACAGAATTCGAGTCATTTCTAAACGGGGAGTTCATAGAATGTAGGAATACATTTTTTTCTTTTATCGGTTTGCAATTCATGAACTTTCCTTGCCTGCACATCTGAAACCGTGGGGTGTTGTTTTTCCATTTAAAATGCAAATGTTTAAAAAACATTAACCTATTTCGAATGATAAACAAAATTATTACAAAAATACCAACACAAGATCACAGAATAATATATATATTTTTTCAAATCGTAAAAGTGCCTATAGGCTAAATTTATAAATTATAGTATTGGTAACAATATGTTTACAGGTATTATACAGGATTGGTAGATCGAGGAGCTGACAAAATAGTCGCAGTGTTCATGTTTTGTGTGATCAACCATACACATGGAATAACAAACCTGTGAACAGTTAGGCTTTAATCCGTTGACTGATCTTGAGTCAGGAGAAAATAGTGAAAACACAATGCTTTCAGACTAAAGTTTAACAGGGCTTTTTGTTGTCCTTACAAATTCTGTGTAATAGCCTATTTAATTACTGTGCATTTCTAAAATCTAAATCACACCGTATTATTACCTAACACCACGGGCCAAATTTCATAGAGTTGACAACGATCCATACTAAGCATACTTAAAACTAGTGGGAAATCTTAACTAAACACATAGACCTACATGTATATTGTTATCATATATGGCATCTGATGAGCCAGTAGCCTGTTTATGAAAGCAAGATTTATCTGCGCTTAGCAGATTGTCCATGGCAGCTCGGCCTCACATCGGCCCCACATCACAAAACTGCAAAATATAGACGTGTCTAATCTTCATAGGCTACTACAAAACAAAAACAATTCAAAAGCCTGATCATTTAAACACAGTTACGTCGACAAAAATCAAAACCATGAAGGCCAAAAGTCAAACAAAAGTCTGACGTCATAAAAAATGTATACAATTTTAACAAACTGCTGTGCCGCAAATTTTCCAGCAGTGTTGTATTTTGTCATCGCATGTTCCTCCTCTTTTAATGACTGTTGTTTTACCGTCAGAAATGTTAGTCTGGCTCCGCGCCAACATTTTCGTTACGACTTTGTAGTCACGAGATGGGAATCGTACCGTTTCAACAACAAAAAATCACCTAAAAAAAAGACCCCCCCCCCCCAAAAACAAAAATAAATAAATAAATAAATAGTTGTCGCGTAATTTTTTTTATCACCGCGTAGGGTCGGGGCGGGGATGATGATGACTTTTTCCAGCCCCCTTTAATGTCGTGATATTCGGACGAGGTGAACCAAGTAATATTATTTCAAACTAATTTATAAATCAATTACCAAATGGTTCTTTATAAAGAAACAAAGAAAATTACTCTACCTAATCACTTACCCATGGCTGGGCACATCAACATTTCCACATTGTAAGTAGTGACATCATCAAATCAATAAGTGTAAAATTATATGTGATTTCTGCAATAAATTTACATGAAAAACCAAACCACTTCACATTGATATAATTATTAGAACAAATTAATGCATCACGAGACCCGATTTAATGAGAAATGTTACGTACATTAAACGCATAGGCCTAATGAGCGCATTTTTATACAGTCAAGCATACAAAAACATACACTGAAAAAACTTGGGTGTTAAAATTAACACTGTGGATAGATACCAAAAAAGAATCAAAATTCAGACCATTATGTGTGTTAATATAACACTAATTTCTGCCATCACCCTATGATGTTAATTTGTTGATTCTCTCTTCGGCATCTATTATGTGAAAACACCAATGTGTCAATTTTAACACCCAGTTTTTGCAGTGTACTTTATAAAGCACATCACTACTGATACAGATTATAACTTCAATCTAAACAACAACAACAGGAAAAATTGATTTCCATCTTGCACAATCCCTTTTTGCAGCAGAGAAAATGCAATTTCACTTTGCTCAATTATAATGACTAAGACGCATCTGGTTGCCAATGGAAACTAGACTCAAGAGCTTCGGTCTTAATCAGCGCAATGCGGCAAATAACAATATTGGAGGATGATCCATTTTTTGCTGTGGGGGTGTCATCTACTCTGGTCATTGGCTATTAGTATAAACTGTCTACAATTACCTCATTTGGTGAATTGTTTTCTACAAGAAACCAACGAAAACGAACGAGGCGAAACCTAATATTTCTGAAATCAATATCACGCAGAAAATTCTGAACACTACAACACAATGATTTAGTAAATCAACTAATATGCAACACTCATTATTATTAGTAGTATGATACTTGTGGTAACAGCTAAAACCAACACAATGGTCTATACGTTTTCTTCACATACCCTATGCGCAAAGAGATATATAGTGGCGCGAAGAAACTGGTTTTAAAGGGACAGACCGGCTTCGTTGGGCTATTTGGGCAACAAAATAGACTAAAACATGACTCAAAAGGTCTTCCAGGAATGGAAAAAACGGTTCCTAAAGAACTCCTCAAATTTTGCCGTTTTCGAGCATTATTTTGTCAACAAACGAAGGTCACGTGGGTTATCCGAACCACATTTTTGGTTCGGATAACGCTCGTTTATCTTCGGAGTTAGTTTTACTTCCAGCCGTATACAAATTATTTACTGCACCAAATTCAGCTTTGTTTTTTTAACAATTATTCTTGCGTTTTTGACCAAAAAACTACGGATTCAAATTATGGAAACAAGTTGTAAAAAAAAAAAATCAAAAAATCGAATGTAATATTTTATTTCAGAGAGTCAGCAGAGCAACGGAAGCTTGTTTTACAGTGAAACAGCGCGGGGGCTATAGTGACACGTAAAATAGGGGCAATCGTGTAGTTTGCGGGCTCGGTGGGGCTAACGCGATGGAAACCCCCGAGCCAAGAAATGGCTGTACCTGGGAGCTCACGATGACCAGTATGCGTGTGCACCTGTGAAGGTTGCCCCTTTGACTAGCTCTGTAAAAGTGGACATTATTTCAGTTTTTATCGCACTGCACGTCATTTTAGTTTGCACCAGAAGTTAGGGTAAACATCAAGGAACAATTTGAGTGATGTTATGTGACGTTTAATTGTGATATTCAAGACCTGTGAGCGACACAGTTTTCTGGCAGTCCCAGTAGCTAAAGTACATACAGCAACCATATTGACTCTACATGCAATCAGTGTCCAGCTACAGCAGTGGGTTACGCCTCAGTGTGTATAGAAGGAGCCCTATTCATTCATGGGCAGTCCTATTGTCAAAGACTTAGAACCTCACAATGGGCTGGAACAGGATTATCACCATTCATCTGCTCATCCTTCTGTTATGTGTGCTAAAACATGAAAGGAAAGGAGTCAACTGTGATGCCCTTGTGTGCTACAGCAATGCCAAACTGCATACACACCACATTATGCAGAGAACTAAAACTCTCAAGTTGCTTGGAAGCCGTATGTCATATTATAATAACTCTACATTAACGTTCCAGATATCTCTCACCACTTGCGGAGATGTTAGTCCCAACCCGGGACCCCACACCGAATGCAAAAAACAGTACCATCGTGAACATGATTCTCAAAATATGATTGACAATGGTATGAGAATTAGCGGCACTGCAAAACTGCACGACCTGGACCTGAACACCACTATGTTGAATAATGACGTTTGGAACAGAATTCATCAGCTGGGAATATCTAAGAAACGAAAAACACATCGTGGGACCAAAGGACGAGGGCGACTAAGGCAAGACAGACAAGCCTTACCAATTCCAATTATCATCAAGCAAAGAAAAAAGGCAACAGAACAAACACGAAAAGTCTGCAGACAAAACCTTAAACGTGTGAAATTGGTCCCTACACCAGTTGCAAAAGTGACACAGTTACTTCCCTCAGTGTATGTTGTCAACCCACAATCCCTCAACAACAAATTGGATGAATTTTACGCAGTAACCCATGAACTTCAGGCAGACATCATCTCTGTCAGTGAAACCTGGTTCCAAGGTTCAGATCCTGCGAACACCTACCATATTCCAGAGTATCAAGTCTTCTCCAAGGGACGGGAAGGAAGACGTGGGGGAGGAGTTGCGACATACGTAAAATATGCCGTGAACCCAAAGCCAGTCAAGATTGCAGTACCACAAGAACTTGAAGTTGTTTGGGTGCAGATTCGACCCAAGCGACTGCCGCGAACAGTGTCCTCTATATTCGTAGCAACTGTTTATTCGCCACCAAACATGAACAATGACACCGCTCTCGTAACCTACCTGACTGAGGCTGCCGACGACATCTTCAGAGATCATCCAGGGGCAGGAATCATCATCAGTGGTGATATGAACCGTTTGAACTTGTCAACTCTTCTCACTGCCCACCGCTTGAAACAGGTAGTGGACAAGCCTACACGACACAACATCATCCTTGATAAAATTGTTACCAACTTAAAACAGTTTTACCATCCGGTTGAATTGATAGCTCCGATTGGACAGAGCGACCACAATGGCATCCTTCTGAAACCAAAGATCTTACCGCCGCACCAGAACAAGACCAAGATTAAGCAGGTTAGACCCATGAGAGAGTCTAGCATACGCAGTTTTGGGAACTGGATTACGCAGTATAACTGGTCCTCAGTATTAAACGCCCAAGATGTCAACGAAAAATGTGACCGTTTTTATAGTGAGTTGGACCCAGCGATTGACAACTATTTCCCGCTTAAGTCGGTCCGACTCCACGACGATGACAAGCCATGGATGACCACCAAAATAAAATGCCTTATTCGACAGCGCCAACGACTCTTTAACTTCGGATCCCCAGATTGGACACAGATTCGTAACCAGATTCAAAGAGAAATTGAACAGGCCAAAATTGAATTTCATCACAATCGTGTTTATCGATTAAAACAAGAGAATCCAAGTTCATGGTACCGGTACATCAAACTAATGACCTCAAATAAATTAACCGAATTGCAGATAGATGTCCCAGGGGTTGATGAGGATGACCACATCGAAGTTGCCACCGCAATCAACACCCATTTTGTGAAAGTTGCTGAAAATATACCACCCCTTAGTCACTCAAGTCTCCCTGCATACCTACCGCTAAGAGAAGCCAGTGCTCCGAAGGTACATCTCTGGCAGGTCTACCACGAACTTCGTAAGACCAAAGTTGGTAAGAGCTGTGGGCCTGGCGGCATATCCAGTCGCTTGATTCGCGAATTCGCTCTTGAACTTACAACTCCAATTTGTGATATAATCAATGCTTCTCTTGACCAAGGAATCGTTCCTCATCAATGGAAAATGTCCACCATAGTTCCAATACCTAAAACATCACCACCCTCAATAGACAAACTGAGACCAATTGCACTTAACAGTCATTTCGCAAAACTTGCTGAACTCTTTGTTTGCAAGATGCTGCTCGCTGACATCAGTGGAAACATTGATCATCATCAGTATGGAAATCGGCTGGGTATGTCAACCTCTCATTACTTGGTAGATCTGCTGGAATACTTGTATTCACATGCTGACAAAACAGGATATACATCAACGGTGGTAATGACAGATTTTTCCAAGGCATTTGACTTGGTGGATCACAACAGTGCCATTCAGAAGATCTACGCATTGGGTGCCAGACCAGAACTGGTACCATGGGTGTCCAGCTTTCTATCAGAGCGAACCCAGCAAGTCCGATACCGAGGCAAACTTTCAGAACCAGTCGTGACAAATGCAGGTGTTCCACAGGGTACACGCCTGGGACCAATCATTTTCCTCGCAGTAGTAAATGATGCACTACACGAATCAACTTTACCCAGGTGGAAATATGTTGATGACCTGACGATAGCTGAAAGCCGAAAGCCAACCACAGGGAGTAATATATCGCAAACTGTCCGTGAGTTGGAATCGTGGTGTGAATCCACGCGTATGAAGTTAAATCCAGCTAAATGCCAATTCCTCAAAATATCATTTAGCAGACAACCCGCAGACCCCGAATCTGTTATAATTGCTAATCAACCGATCCCAGAGTGCGACCATGTAAAATTACTAGGCGTTACTATCCAGAATGACCTGAAATGGAACAATCATGTATGCGACCTTGCCTCAAGGTCAAGTAGAAAGTTATACATGTTAAGAACTCTTAAAAAGTTTGGCCTTCTAGCAGACGACTTACTGACTGTGTTCCAATGTTACATTAGGCCCATCACTGAATACTGTGCACCGGTTTGGCACTCCTCCCTTACCTTAGCGGAATCAGAACAGATAGAGAGTATACAAAAAAGGGCGCTACGTATCATACTCGGCCCAGAGTACCAAACCTACGAGAACGCACTCTTAACCACAAAACTTACCACTTTGGCGGAAAGACGTGTCCAATTGTGTGTTAGGTTTGCAAAATCAATTGAGAAAAACTTTCCTCAATGGTTGCCACCAAAGCAGTCTGAACTCCGTGCACTGCGTTTTAGTGATCAATACAGGACTGTGAAATGTAGAACAGAGCGCTATCGGAAGAGCGCTCTGCCATTCCTAGTGAGACTCTTAAACCAAAATTGATACTGGAACTTTTATTATTACTATTTTACTTTATTGAAACACTTACATTTGAGTCATTCAATACAACCCAATATAGCTTTATTTATAACCTGTAACTCAATGTTATCATCTTTAGTCAATAGGCAGTTATTTACTTCATTGTGAATTGTTTTTGATTTACTTATAATTTCCACTCGTTTAGTCATTTAATTTTTGTTTGCTGTGTTTGTACATGTATTCTTTTTTTTGTAGTTTTTAATAGAGACTTGATAACGTTTTAAACCTTTTTACAATTAGTTTTATTGAAGTAAAGATTACCTATTAACTAAATAAGTTATGCTACTTTTTGTAAAAGCCTTTAATGTTGATTACGTATTTGATAGTTAATTTACACTAGATTGATATCATATTGATAATGATGTTGTTATTCCTCATATCTTCATAGGTAATCCCTGTATGTAATTTTGATGTTATTACCTTGTAAATTCACTTGTAATTTAGCCTTTGGCTACAAATAGTTGAATAAAATACCTTGAATTGAATTGAATTGAGGGGTAGGGAGCCAGACCACCAAGTGCATTGTCATTGCGGGTTTGTCAGTCGGTACACCTCGCTGATCGAACCCGCTGTTTCGCAACGTTTTAATGCTCTGTGATACGTTCCTTCCCCCGATTTGTACAGAATATTTTGGTAATAATACGACATAGAGTGTCATTACATTTGAATACCACTTTTGTTAAATTGACGGGTGCAATTAGTTGGGTTTTTTTATGTGAAAAAAGTCATTACATTTGAATACCACTTTTGTTAATTTGACGGGTGCAATTAGTTGGATTTTTTTATGTGAAAAAAGCGTAAACGCTGACCTTTGACCGCTTTTGTTTTTTCCCGATAGTTTCTCGTTAATTACGGAAGTCGCCCAACACAAGGCCCAAAGGCCACTCGAGGTGAGGGCTAAAAAAAGAAGAGAAAAGGAAAAGAAAGCGCAGAGAATTATGAGAACAGAAACCTATTCACATTGCGCTTAAACTGAGACAAATTATAGACAGCAGGGAAACAGGATGCAGGCAAGGAGTTCCAGAGTGAGGCAGTACGTGGAAAGAAACTCGTAGCGTACATCTTGGTCCTGCTTTTGGGAGTCACGACTGTATGTGGATGGGATTTGACAGAGGTGCGAGTGGTTCGTTGTGCGGGACGGTCAACAGGGACGACCAACGAAAGACCATTGGAACACACGCCGTGATAGTATCTGTAAAACAGGCTCAATGAAGATACATTTCGACGATGCGAGAGGGGTTCCAAGGAAGATGACAATTCTTTGCCCACCAGGTTAACAACTCGACGCTGTATTCTGTCCAGCAGAGAAAGGTGACAGGCTGGAGCACCGGACCAGATGTGACAACAGTACTCCATAACAGGGCGGATAGTCGTCTTGTATAAGTAAAGAATGGCAGAGGGGGGAAGGCATTTCCGCGCACGGTATAGACAACCTACGCGTTGAGAGGCCCTTTTTGCAACATCACCAATGTACTTGACCCAGGAGAGTTTATTGGTGATGTCGAGACCAAGTAACCTGATGTCACTAACTTCCTGAAGAGATGTAGAATTCATAAACAAGGTAGAACGAACAGATGATTTAGATGTAGATCTTGACACAGATAACAGGTGAGTTTTCCTTTCGTTAAAGGTGACAAGCCATTTGATCCCCCAATTATTGACATTTGTAAGATCATGGTTGAGATCATTACTAGCTTGGGCTTGACGAGTGGAAAACCGGGGACCAGGGTACGTTGTATACAGGGTTGTGTCATCAGCGTAGATGGCAATCTGAGATGAAATAGAATCAGGCAGATCATTAATATAAAGCAGGAACAGAGTTGGTCCCAATACAGAGCCTTGCGGGACACCTGCGTTGACGCTGTGGACGGACGAGGACTGACCCTCGTGAACAACAGTGAATTTTCGATCGCTAAGAAAATCTGAGATTAGATTGAGAAGTTGACCACAGATGCCATAGGACTTGAGCTTATGGATGAGACCCTTGTGCCAGACTCGATCAAAGGCCTTAGAAATATCAAGAGCAACAAGCCTTGCCTCACCACAGAGATCTAATATCCTGTTCAGGTGCTCAGTGACCAAAGACAAAAAGTCGCCAGTAGATCGAGAGTGCCGGAATCCATATTGGACGTCGGCTAGTAGTGTGTTAGTTTCAAGGTAATCCATGAGATGCTGGTTAATGAGACATTCAAACACCTTGCTGATGATTGGAAGGAGGCTAATAGGTCGATAGTTAGAGGGGTCAGACTTTTCACCAGAGCCTTTGAAAACTGGGACAACGGAGGCTGCTTTCCAATCAGAAGGAAATGTTGAATTTGAGAGGCAAAGGTTATACAGTTTAGACAGAACTGAGGACAATTCCGGTGAACACATTTTCAGGACAAGAACAGGGATACTGTCAGGTCCAGTGGCTTTAGACGTGTCAAGATGTTTGATAACCTTAGCTACCATCTTAGGTGTGATAATGACAGAGGAGATGATGCTATCAGTCCGGAGAGGAAAATCTGGCAGATTGTGGCCCGAGTCATCAAGAGTGGAGTTGGCAGCAAATCTTTCAGCAAAGAGATTGGCTTTATCCGACGGAGAAGTAAGTACTTCGGGGCCATTAAACAGGACTGGAATTAAATACTATAAAAAACATCTTTAAATAATAATTGTCTATGATTCTACAACACTAAATTACGTAAACAGAACTGATGTGTTCCTTTAACAATGTTTCTGGTTTTGACAACCAAGGACGACTCAAGCAGCAAACTTAATTACCGTATGTTTTTTTTTTTAGATATCGAGTTAATGCTTGCAATAATGGGTGATACAATACAGGGTACATACATTATTGATTTTTAGGCATTTAAACTGCATGACAATACATTCTTTGAACTTTGAGCTTTGAACTTTTGGGGGTGCCTGTTTTGAACCAGAAGTCGTGTGTTGTCAATCACCACAAAGTGACAGCAATTTCTTTCTGAAACTTATCAGAGAGGACAAACCTGTGTGAAACATAAACACCTGTTTCTTTACTTATTATTTGGCCTCGATCTAGGCATCATAATACTCCGTCTACGTAAAAGTGGACCGTGCACGGACGAATACACCTGTCCGAGATTTGGAAGTTTACACGGCATACACATTTTATAAATGAACATCGAAATGGTGGTACTATCAATGTAGGCCTATGTCTTGTGGTGAATCATGATGATGTAGTGTTAAGTGTAATTCAGAAACTTCACAATCTTTATCAACAAGTGTAATGGTTACGAATGAGCAAAATGATTCAGAAAAGGAAATTAATTCTGAATAAGCGTATTGATTCTGAATAAGCAAATTGATTCCGAATATAAGTAAATTGATTCCAAATCAGTGAAGTGATTCTGAATAGGCGAATATTAATTCATTCACATTTTATAAATAAAGTGTATTTAACTTTACAATCTACTTCAACAAGCGTAATGGTTACGAATGAGCGAAATCGTTACGAATAAGCGAAATGATTACGAATCAGCAAATTCAGAATAAGCGAATTAATTTCGATTAAGCGAATTGATTCCGAATAAGCAAATTGATTCCAAATCAGCGAAGTGATTCATCCACAATTTATAAATGAACATCGAAACCGTGCTATCATTCATGTGTTTTGTGGTGAATCACTGAATGATGTAGTGCTAAGTGTATTTAACTTTACAATCTACATCAACAAGCGTAATGGTTACGAATGAGCGAAATCGTTACGAATAAGCGAAATGGTTCCAAATCAGCGAAGTGATTCATTCACATTTTATAAATGAACATCGAAACGGTGCTATCATTCATGTGTCTTGTGGTGAATTACTGAATGATGTAGTGCTAAGTGTAATTAACTTTACAATCACATCAACAAGCGTGGTTACGAATGAGCAAAACCGTAACAAATAAGCAAAATGGTTACGAATCAGCGAAATGATTCAGAAAAAGCGAATTAATTCCGAATAAGCGAATTAATTCAGAGTGAGCGAACCGATTCCAAATCAGCGAAGTGATTCTGAATAAGCGATTTGATTCATTCACATTTTATAAATGAACATCGAAACGGTACTATGTCTTGTGGTGAATCATTGAATGATGTAGTGTTAAGTGTATTTAACTTTACAACCTACATCAACAAGCGTAATGGTTACGAATGAGCGAAATCGTTACGAATAAGCGAAATGATTACAAATCAGCAAATTCAGAATATGCAAATTAATTTTGAATAAGTGAATTAGTCCGAATGAGCGTATTGATTCTGAATAAGCGAATTGATTTCGAATAAGCAAATTGATTCCAAATCAGCGAAGTGATTCTGAACAAGCGTCCCGATTCATTCACATGTTATGAATGAACACTATCATTCGTGCGTCTTGTGGTGAATCATTGAATGATGTAGTGTTAGGTGTTTCACAATTTACATCAACAAGTGCAATGTTTACGAATAAGCGAAGTGATTCAGAATAAGCGAATGAATTCAGAGTAAGTGAACTTTTAAAATAACCTTGGTTAACCGTGACCCCGAGTTGACGTTTACTTCCGGGTCAACCGGAAGTGGGACCATATCTCAAGAACTACACCACCAATTGTCAAACTTTTTCAGTTAGGCCTATATATTCGTTGGGCATTGAAGATTATAGCCTTGGGTTACCGTCACCCAATGTTGACCTTTACTTCTGGGTCAACCGGAAGTGGGACCATATCTCAAGAACTACACACCCGATTTTCAATTTCTTTTCAGCATAAACCCTTTCAGCATTAAATGTTAGACAAGAGTTACCATGACCCCATGTTGACCTTTATTTCTCGTTTAAAAGCTCCTTTCGATTCAGTATCAGAATGAAGACCAGGTTTAGGTTTTTAGGTACACTTAAGTGAAAAAGGGCCTGTCAAAGGTCAAGAGTCTTCTATCTTGAACTCAGCAGACCAACTTTAAAGCTTTGAAGCACTTAATCGAAGCAAAAAAACACGGAACAGCTTTGTGTTTGTCGACAAACACTTAATGTTTAGTTTGTGTTGGACTCGTTTTTCAATAAAAAGATTTCTCATGAAAGTCGGTAAAAAAAACAAGTCTCTAACCCCATGTTGAAACAGTGTATGGCATTTTATCTGATACTCTTTCGTAGGGAATTTTGAAACGTGACGTCATCGAACATTACACACGGGTCTGTACAAAACAAAGAGATTTTTTGTGCCAGTCAAAAGGTTAAATATAATAACGTTTTGATTGAATATCATCAACATTCAGAAGTGAGCTAATTATACTATACTGTAAGCTTTTCTTCTTCTTTTTTAGCGCATAATTCAGTCTGCATTTTCACCTCCCTGCACCCCCCTCCCATTAACCACCACCACCAGCGCCACTCTGTACAGCTAAAAAAGCCTGAAAATAGCGATCAGTCACTTTCTGAATGCATTAAATTTCATTTACTTATCGAACAGGTTTGTTAGCTGTACCGTACTTTCGCAATAATTAGCTGCCCAGATGGACAACATGTTGGTGTTAATAATCATGTAACTATGCCAGGTTTTATTATATTTAACCTTTTGACTGGCACAAAAAATCTCTTTGTTTTGTACAGACCCGTGTGTAATGTTCGATGACGTCACGTTTCAAAATTCCCTACGAAAGAGTATCAGATAAAATGCCATACACTGTTTCAACATGGGGTTAGAGACTTGTTTTTTTTACCGACTTTCATGAGAAATCTTTTTATTGAAAAACGAGTCCAACACAAACTAAACATTAAGTGTTTGTCGACAAACACAAAGCTGTTCCGTGTTTTTTTGCTTCGATTAAGTGCTTCAAAGCTTTAAAGTTGGTCTGCTGAGTTCAAGATAGAAGACTCTTGACCTTTGACAGGCCCTTTTTCACTTAAGTGTACCTAAAAACCTAAACCTGGTCTTCATTCTGATACTGAATCGAAAGGAGCTTTTAAACGAGAAATAAAGGTCAACATGGGGTCATGGTAACTCTTGTCTAACATTTAATGCTGAAAGGGTTTATGCTGAAAAGAAATTGAAAATCGGGTGTGTAGTTCTTGAGATATGGTCCCACTTCCGGTTGACCCAGAAGTAAAGGTCAACATTGGGTGACGGTAACCCAAGGCTAATCTTCAATGCCCAACGAATATATAGGCCTAACTGAAAAAGTTTGACAATTGGTGGTGTAGTTCTTGAGATATGGTCCCACTTCCGGTTGACCCGGAAGTAAACGTCAACTCGGGGTCACGGTTAACCAAGGTTATTTTAAAAGTTCACTTACTCTGAATTCATTCGCTTATTCTGAATCACTTCGCTTATTCGTAAACATTGCACTTGTTGATGTAAATTGTGAAACACCTAACACTACATCATTCAATGATTCACCACAAGACGCACGAATGATAGTGTTCATTCATAACATGTGAATGAATCGGGACGCTTGTTCAGAATCACTTCGCTGATTTGGAATCAATTTGCTTATTCGAAATCAATTCGCTTATTCAGAATCAATACGCTCATTCGGACTAATTCACTTATTCAAAATTAATTTGCATATTCTGAATTTGCTGATTTGTAATCATTTCGCTTATTCGTAACGATTTCGCTCATTCGTAACCATTACGCTTGTTGATGTAGGTTGTAAAGTTAAATACACTTAACACTACATCATTCAATGATTCACCACAAGACATAGTACCGTTTCGATGTTCATTTATAAAATGTGAATGAATCAAATCGCTTATTCAGAATCACTTCGCTGATTTGGAATCGGTTCGCTCACTCTGAATTAATTCGCTTATTCGGAATTAATTCGCTTTTTCTGAATCATTTCGCTGATTCGTAACCATTTTGCTTATTTGTTACGGTTTTGCTCATTCGTAACCACGCTTGTTGATGTGATTGTAAAGTTAATTACACTTAGCACTACATCATTCAGTAATTCACCACAAGACACATGAATGATAGCACCGTTTCGATGTTCATTTATAAAATGTGAATGAATCACTTCGCTGATTTGGAACCATTTCGCTTATTCGTAACGATTTCGCTCATTCGTAACCATTACGCTTGTAATCTCGGGCAGGTGTATTCGTCCGTGCACGGTCCACTTTTACGTAGACGGAGTATTATGGTGCCTAGATCGAAGCCAAATAATAAGTAAAGAAACAGGTGTTTATTTTTCACACAGGTTTGTCCACTCTGATAAGTTTCAGAAAGAAATTGCTGTCACTTTGTGGTGATTGACAACACACGTAAAGCGAAAAACTGCAAAAATAGCGCTACTCCACTCGAATAAGTTTTTGTCGCCTGTCTGCCTAACCCGATGCTCACCTCCATGGTACTACCTATGCTGAGGCAGATGAAGCACACACATTGCACTTGATTAAAATGATTCTGAGTAAGCATATTAAATCAGAATAAGCAGTGATTGCTAGTAAACAAAATAATTCTGACTTCGTAAGCAAGATGATTTTGTGCGTGCACAAATCGTTTAGTGAAATCGTTCTATTTCAGGCTATATAGATTATAATCATCGAGGTAGAAATAGGCCATGCTATAAATTATAATCAACTCTTCAAGTGCTCTTTAGTGTTTAGGCCTAACCATGACCACACCACAAAATAATTCTCGTTTTATTTACCGGGAAAATAAAATTCTCAGGAGCCAAAAATAGGAAAAAGAATATGTGGTACTGTTCGTTTTAATGTAGGTACAAGTTTCTCATTGTAAAAAAAAAGTAAAATGTTTGCTTTTATTATATTGAAATCGTCGAGATCCCGAAGGGCCTCGAGCCTGCGAACATTGACTTGGTAATAAACGCGGTTATTAGATCATCATGACATTAGCTCTGATTTGATACCTTATATTTAATCTGTATATATTGAATAGACTTGTTCAAAGTCCGCCATCGTTGCAGTCTCATGTCAACAGTACAAAGAATACAACAGCATCGGGCGCACACGGCCTCAGAACTTTAGTACGAGTTTAGACTGTTCTTTATTACTTTGTACACGGATACGAAACACGCTATAAATGCTGTCACGATGACGTGACATATAAAATTACGTCATTGAGCACAACTTCAATACCCAGAGAGTCAACATCTGAAGAAAATTTGAAAATTTGACGTTTAATTTTGGGTGATATGGTGGTAACAAGATTGCCTAATTAAATATTCATGTCATTATAACTCAGCTAATTGATTAAGAAATTAAACAGTATAACATTTAGTGATTAAGTTATGTACTAAGCTTCGATTCAATATAGGACTCAAGTCTGTCATTTATACTGTTTCTAAGATTACGAATAAACAACATTTGTGTGTTAAACCTATGGCGTTTTGGCGGAAAGAAAAAAAAACGTAGGTAAAACGTTTTGAAAATCTCGACGATTACAATAGCTGTTCCGACTGGAAGGTCGGAACAGCTAAAAATCTCGAGAAAAACAATAGCTGTTCCGACAGCTAGGTCGGAACAGCTAATAAAAATCTCGACGAAAACAATAGCTGTTCCGCGACAGCTAGGTCGGAACAGCTAAAAATCTCGACGAAAACAATAGCTGTTCCGACAGCTAGGTCGGAACAGCTAACAAGAAACGTAAATCTGTTTTTTGGATGGGTAAATAATTGATCACATTTATTAAGTTTTCAAGCAAAAACAAACTGAACTCTTCGGTTGCGTTTTATTGAAAACAGTTCATACGGTTTATGCTTTTCTGTGGATGTTTTGTGCATTCTGAAGTTCAAACTTGGTATATTTTAATATGCGGCACTTGAAAAGGGAAATTTAGTTTAGAACCCGGAAGCCATGAACTCGTGATACTATTCCAAGTTGAAGGAATTATTTTCCCCTGGAATTATGATAATGTTTAAATAAAATCAACCCTAAATATTTTGGCTAATGTATTTGTAATGCTTGGTGGATGATTGAAATTGTTTTGTTCAATGTTTGCTCCATTCGCCTATCCTTGTTGAGTATAAAAGCTAGCTTGAATTTTTGATTTTTAATTGAGCCATGGTCGCAAACTTTCTTGGGCACAGCTTCAAGGTTGGCTCTTTTCTCGTCTTTACGTCTATTAAGTTGGGGGTGCGTACGTGACTTCTACCGGCAGAAAAATTGATTAAACATTTAGGCAACAAACCACGTACAAACTATTTATGTCTTTCTTGCAATACAGCAATATCCACACTGCACGGTGGAGGATACTGAATTGAATGGGAGACCGGTTGCTTTCAAAGCTAACCGACCGTCTTCCTGGACTTCAAGGTTTCGTTAATTAAAATATAGACGCATGCACTGACGTCAGTCTCGCCGTCATGTTAAAGGTAAACTTATTAATAAGTGACAGAATGGAAACGGAATTGACAAAATAAATCAAAACCTCCTTTATATGGGTTGCTCTAATCCTGTTACGTCACGTGTTTGAGTTTTTTGTGTGTGTGCAAAAACAGTCTGCTTTCAAAAACACAGTCGTGGTTTGTAGATTCGAAGTGAGTTTTAATTCACTTTAAAATGACTTTACAATTATAGTTGTAGCAACAAGTAGGTCAGGGCTTCTACCGGCAGAAAAAAACGAGCAATAATAATAAAGATGGTGTACGTGGCTTGTTGCTTTTGTAGCTAAACACCAATATCCCCAGTGGAGGCTACTGAATTGAATGGGAGACCGGTTGCTTTCAAAGCTAAAACCGACAGTCTTCCTGGACTTCAAGGTTTCGTTAATCAAAATATAGACGCTATGCACTGGCGTCAATCTTGCCGCCATCTTAGAGATAAACCGATGATAAAATATTTGAAACAGAATTGGCAAATTAAATGGGCCACCTCCTTATGACCTCAATGTGATGGCGCCCTTCTCCTGTGACGTCACGCGTATAATGTTTTTAGTATAAACAAAAACTTTAAAAAATACGATCGTGGTTTGTATTTCCGAAGTGAGTTTAAATAGATTTTAATATGACTTTGTAATTACAGTTGTAGCAACAGGCCTGGATTTATTTATTTGGACTGATCCGGCAGAATGACAACTCATTGTTCGGTCATGATCGTCTTTTTATTGTGGTGTTGTTGCCCTAGTTGGTATTTTAAAACTGCTTTTATTATGGAGCTGCCCAAATTTGTAATTGCCTTATCAAGGATTAAACGTTTTTTGATTTGAATTGAATTTGAATTGTCTTTGGGAGTTGAGCAGTCGCTTGACAACTATATGGAGGCTTAAGGCCTTATGTTGTACATCAAACTATGCCACCAGTATCAAGTGCGAAACATTCATGAAAAATAATTGATGCAGTTTTAATAATGATAGCAACTAATTTGGATGATGTTCTTGTTGTTTTTTCATTGTTTTGCGGTTCGTTCAGATCAGGCGTTATTAGATTTCGGCAACTACAATAACCACGTTGGTGATCTGAAAACCATTACCGTGCTTATGTAACATTTTCTTGATTGTAATGATATTAGAAACATAAATGCCACTTAGCCAAAATATAAAGTAAATTGAATTTTGTACGCTGACTGCCTGAAAATAATTCCAGTTTTTTTGAGAATGATGTTTCATTACTATAGGTAACTACCACACTTGGCCGAACAGGCGGTGGTTATCATTGTTGGCGTATGGATGTGGAAATGTCACCGATTGAAATTTCATAAGAATTCAATAAACCTGATTGACATGACGTCATTTGAGCAGGTCAAAAGAAGGTTGCCCATTGGACCAGCTTGAATTGTGCGCCGGTTAGTGACGTCAATGCAAGTTAGGAGAATATATCTTGCAATAAATCAAACACAGTTCATTGTCAAGTGTTTGAATTTTTTTTTGACAAACAAAAACAATAACTTTAACGAAAAAGAGTGACAAATAACTTTATTTTGTCAATATGGGTCATTTAAAAAAAACCGAGTTAAGCACGGTAATGGTTTTCAGATCACCAACGTGGTTATTGTAGTTGCCGAAATCTAATAACGCCTGATCTGAACGAACCGCAAAACAATGAAAAAACAACAAGAACATCATCCAAATTAGTTGCTATCATTATTAAAACTGCATCAATTATTTTTCATGAATGTTTCGCACTTGATACTGGTGGCATAGTTTGATGTACAACATAAGGCCTTAAGCCTCCATATAGTTGTCAAGCGACTGCTCAACTCCCAAAGACAATTCAAATTCAATTCAAATCAAAAAACTTTTAATCCTTGATAAGGCAATTACAAATTTGGGCAGCTCCATAATAAAAGCAGTTTTAAAATACCAACTAGGGCAACAACACCACAATAAAAAGACGATCATGACCGAACAATGAGTTGTCATTCTGCCGGATCAGTCCAAATAAATAAATCCAGGCCTGTTGCTACAACTGTAATTACAAAGTCATATTAAAATCTATTTAAACTCACTTCGGAAATACAAACCACGATCGTATTTTTTAAAGTTTTTGTTTATACTAAAAACATTATACGCGTGACGTCACAGGAGAAGGGCGCCATCACATTGAGGTCATAAGGAGGTGGCCCATTTAATTTGCCAATTCTGTTTCAAATATTTTATCATCGGTTTATCTCTAAGATGGCGGCAAGATTGACGCCAGTGCATAGCGTCTATATTTTGATTAACGAAACCTTGAAGTCCAGGAAGACTGTCGGTTTTAGCTTTGAAAGCAACCGGTCTCCCATTCAATTCAGTAGCCTCCACTGGGGATATTGGTGTTTAGCTACAAAAGCAACAAGCCACGTACACCATCTTTATTATTATTGCTCGTTTTTTTCTGCCGGTAGAAGCCCTGACCTACTTGTTGCTACAACTATAATTGTAAAGTCATTTTAAAGTGAATTAAAACTCACTTCGAATCTACAAACCACGACTGTGTTTTTGAAAGCAGACTGTTTTTGCACACACACAAAAAACTCAAACACGTGACGTAACAGGATTAGAGCAACCCATATAAAGGAGGTTTTGATTTATTTTGTCAATTCCGTTTCCATTCTGTCACTTATTAATAAGTTTACCTTTAACATGACGGCGAGACTGACGTCAGTGCATGCGTCT
Organism: Leptasterias polaris; assembly: GCA_037783415.1. NCBI lineage: Eukaryota > Metazoa > Echinodermata > Asteroidea > Forcipulatida > Asteriidae > Leptasterias > Leptasterias polaris. The sequence goes on from JAZGTN010000022.1 coordinate 7,469,328, forward strand.
ATATTTTAATTAACGAAACCTTGAAGTCCAGGAAGACGGTCGGTTAGCTTTGAAAGCAACCGGTCTCCCATTCAATTCAGTATCCTCCACCGTGCAGTGTGGATATTGCTGTATTGCAAGAAAGACATAAATAGTTTGTACGTGGTTTGTTGCCTAAATGTTTAATCAATTTTTCTGCCGGTAGAAGTCACGTACGCACCCCCAACTTAATAGACGTAAAGACGAGAAAAGAGCCAACCTTGAAGCTGTGCCCAAGAAAGTTTGCGACCATGGCTCAATTAAAAATCAAAAATTCAAGCTAGCTTTTATACTCAACAAGGATAGGCGAATGGAGCAAACATTGAACAAAACAATTTCAATCATCCACCCAGCATTACAAATACATTAGCCAAAATATTTAGGGTTGATTTTATTTAAACATTATCATAATTCCAGGGGAAAATAATTCCTTCAACTTGGAATAGTATCACGAGTTCATGGCTTCCGGGTTCTAAACTAAATTTCCCTTTTCAAGTGCCGCATATTAAAATATACCAAGTTTGAACTTCAGAATGCACAAAACATCCACAGAAAAGCATAAACCGTATGAACTGTTTTCAATAAAACGCAACCGAAGAGTTCAGTTTGTTTTTGCTTGAAAACTTAATAAATGTGATCAATTATTTACCCATCCAAAAAACAGATTTACGTTTCTTGTTAGCTGTTCCGACCTAGCTGTCGGAACAGCTATTGTTTTCGTCGAGATTTTTAGCTGTTCCGACCTAGCTGTCGCGGAACAGCTATTGTTTTCGTCGAGATTTTTATTAGCTGTTCCGACCTAGCTGTCGGAACAGCTATTGTTTTTCTCGAGATTTTTAGCTGTTCCGACCTTCCAGTCGGAACAGCTATTGTAATCGTCGAGATTTTCAAAACGTTTTACCTACGTTTTTTTTTCTTTCCGCCAAAACGCCATAGGTTTAACACACAAATGTTGTTTATTCGTAATCTTAGAAACAGTATAAATGACAGACTTGAGTCCTATATTGAATCGAAGCTTAGTACATAACTTAATCACTAAATGTTATACTGTTTAATTTCTTAATCAATTAGCTGAGTTATAATGACATGAATATTTAATTAGGCAATCTTGTTACCACCATATCACCCAAAATTAAACGTCAAATTTTCAAATTTTCTTCAGATGTTGACTCTCTGGGTATTGAAGTTGTGCTCAATGACGTAATTTTATATGTCACGTCATCGTGACAGCATTTATAGCGTGTTTCGTATCCGTGTACAAAGTAATAAAGAACAGTCTAAACTCGTACTAAAGTTCTGAGGCCGTGTGCGCCCGATGCTGTTGTATTCTTTGTACTGTTGACATGAGACTGCAACGATGGCGGACTTTGAACAAGTCTATTCAATATATACAGATTAAATATAAGGTATCAAATCAGAGCTAATGTCATGATGATCTAATAACCGCGTTTATTACCAAGTCAATGTTCGCAGGCTCGAGGCCCTTCGGGATCTCGACGATTTCAATATAATAAAAGCAAACATTTTACATTTTTTTAACAATGAGAAACTTGTACCTACATTAAAACGAACAGTACCACATATTCTTTTTCCTATTTTTGGCTCCTGAGAATTTTATTTTCCCGGTAAATAAAACGAGAATTATTTTGTGGTGTGGTCATGGTTAGGCCTAAACACTAAAGAGCACTTGAAGAGTTGATTATAATTTATAGCATGGCCTATTTCTACCTCGATGATTATAATCTATATAGCCTGAAATAGAACGATTTCACTAAACGATTTGTGCACGCACAAAATCATCTTGCTTACGAAGTCAGAATTATTTTGTTTACTAGCAATCACTGCTTATTCTGATTTAATATGCTTACTCAGAATCATTTTAATCAAGTGCAATGTGTGTGCTTCATCTGCCTCAGCATAGGTAGTACCATGGAGGTGAGCATCGGGTTAGGCAGACAGGCGACAAAAACTTATTCGAGTGGAGTAGCGCTATTTTTGCAGTTTTTCGCTTTACGTGTGTTGTCAATCACCACAAAGTGACAGCAATTTCTTTCTGAAACTTATCAGAGTGGACAAACCTGTGTGAAAAATAAACACCTGTTTCTTTACTTATTATTTGGCTTCGATCTAGGCACCATAATACTCCGTCTACGTAAAAGTGGACCGTGCACGGACGAATACACCTGCCCGAGATTTGGAAGTTTACACGGCATACACATTTTATAAATGAACATCGAAATGGTGGTACTATCAATCTAGGCCTATGTCTTGTGGTGAATCATGATGATGTAGTGTTAAGTGTAATTCAGAAACTTCACAATCTTTATCAACAAGTGTAATGGTTACGAATGAGCAAAATGATTCAGAAAAGGAAATTAATTCTGAATAAGCGTATTGATTCTGAATAAGCAAATTGATTCCGAATAAGTAAATTGATTCCAAATCAGTGAAGTGATTCTGAATAGGCGAATATTAATTCATTCACATTTTATAAATAAAGTGTATTTAACTTTACAATCTACTTCAACAAGCGTAATGGTTACGAATGAGCGAAATCGTTACGAATAAGGGAAATGGTTACGAATCAGCAAATTCAGAATAAGCGAATTAATTTCGATTAAGCGAATTGATTCCGAATAAGCAAATTGATTCCAAATCAGCGAAGTGATTCATCCACATTTTATAAATGAACATCGAAACCGTGCTATCATTCATGTGTTTTGTGGTGAATCACTGAATGATGTAGTGCTAAGTGTATTTAACTTTACAATCTACATCAACAAGCGTAATGGTTACGAATGAGCAAAATCGTTACGAATAAGCGAAATGATTACGAATCAGCAAATTCAGAATATGCAAATTAATTTTGAATAAGTGAATTAGTCCGAATGAGCGTATTGATTCTGAATAAGCGAATTGATTTCGAATAAGCAAATTGATTCCAAATCAGCGAAGTGATTCTGAACAAGCGTCCCGATTCATTCACATGTTATGAATGAACACTATCATTCGAGCGTCTTGTGGTGAATCATTTTGAATGATGTAGTGTTAGGTGTTTCACAATTTACATCAACAAGCGCAATGTTTACGAATGAGCGAATTGATTCAGAATAAGCGAATGAATTCAGAGTAAGTGAACTTTTTAAATAACCTTGGTTAACCGTGACCCCGAGTTGACGTTTACTTCCGGGTCAACCGGAAGTGGGACCATATCTCAAGAACTACACAGCCAATTGTCAAACTTTTTCAGTTATATATATAATCCTTGGGCATTGAAGATTAGCCTTGGGTTACCGTCACCCAATGTTGACCTTTACTTCTGGGTCAACCGGAAGTGGGACCATATCTCAAGAACTACACACCCGATTTTCAATTTCTTTTCAGCATAAACCCTTTCAGCATTAAATGTTAGACAAGAGTTACCATGACCCCCTGTTGACCTTTATTTCTCGTTTAAAAGCTCCTTTCAATTCAGTATCAGAATGAAGACCAGGTTTAGGTTTTTAGGCACACTTAAGTGAAAAAGGGCCTGTCAAAGGTCAAGAGTCTTCTATCTTGAAATCAGCAGACCAACTTTAAAGCTTTGAAGCACTTAATCGAAGCAAAAAACACGGAACAGCTTTGTGTTTGTCGACAAACACTTAATGTTTAGTTTGTGTTGGACTCGTTTTTCAATAAAAAGATTCCTCATGAAAGTCGGTAAAAAAAAAAGTCTCTAACCCCATGTTGAAACAGTGTATGGCATTTTATCTGATACTCTTTCGTAGGGAAATTTGAAACGTGACGTCATCGAACATTACACACGGGTCTGTACAAAACAAAGAGATTTTTTGTGCCAGTCAAAAGGTTAAATATAATAACGTTTTGATTGAATATCATCAACATTCAGAAGTGAGCTAATTATACTATACTGTAAGCTTTTCTTCTTCTTTTTTAGCGCATAATTCAGTCTGCATTTTCACCTCCCTGCACCCCCCCCCCCCCCCCCCCCATTAACCACCACCACCAGCGCCACTATGTGCAGCTAAAAAAACCTGAAAATAGCGATCAGTCACTTTCTGAATGCATTAAATTTCATTTACTTATCGAACAGGTTTGTTAGCTGTACCGTACTTTCGCAATAATTAGTTGCCCAGATGGACAACATGTTGGTGTTAATAATCATGTAACTATGCCAGGTTTTATTGCATACCGCAATGCTTCAAAATCACTTTGGATAGTGGTTGCCGGTTTGCTTGGACTCGGAATTCAACCAGAGAATCCTTTACGCACCAATCATGCGCATTGGGTTGCATATGGACTAATGTTTTTGACAATTTATGTTTGAGGAAGTGTTTGTTTGTACTTTGCTAAACTCGTATTTTTTTTAAATGACCCATATTGACAAAATAAAGTTATTTGTCACTCTTTTTCGTTAAAGTTATTGTTTTTGTTTGTCCAAAAAAAAATTCAAACACTTGACAATGAACTGTGTTTGATTTATTGCAAGATATATTCTCCTAACTTGCATTGACGTCACTAACCGGCGCACAAGCTGGTCCAATGGGCAACCTTCTTTTGACCTGCTCAAATGACGTCATGTCAATCAGGTTTATTGAATTCTTATGAAATTTCAGTCGGTGACATTTCCACATCCATACGCCAACAATGATAACCACCGCCTGTTCGGCCAAGTGTGGTAGTTACCTATAGTAATGAAACATCAATCTCAAAAAACTGGAATTATTTTCAGGCAGTCAGCGTACAAAATTCAATTTACTTTATATTTTGGCTAAGTGGCATTTATGTTTCTAATATCATTACAATCAAGAAAATGTTACATAAGCACGGTAATGGTTTTCAAATCACCAACGTGGTTATTGTAGTTGCCGAAATCTAATAACGCCTGATCTGAACGAACCGCAAAACAATGAAAAAACAACAAGAACATCATCCAAATTAGTTGCTATCATTATTAAAACTGCATCAATTATTTTTCATGAATGTTTCGCACTTGATACAGGTGGCAGAGTTTGATGTACAACATAAGGCCTTAAGCCTCCATATAGTTGTCAAGCGACTGCTCAACTCCCAAAGACAATTCAAATTCAATTCAATTCAAAAAACGTTTAATCCTTGATATTAGGCAATTACAAATTTGGGCAGCTCCATAATAAAAGCAGTTTTAAAATACCAACTAGGGCAACAACACCACAATAAAAAGACGATCATGACCGAACAATGAGTTGTCATTCTGCCGGATCAGTCCAAATAAATAAATCCAGGCCTGTTGCTACAACTGTAATTACAAAGTCATATTAAAATCTATTTAAACTCACTTCGGAAATACAAACCACGATCGTATTTTTTAAAGTTTTTATTTATACTAAAAACATTATACGCGTGACGTCACAGGAGAAGGGCGCCATCACATTGAGGTCATAAGGAGGTGGCCCATTTAATTTGCCAATTCTGTTTCAAATATTTTATCATCGGTTTATCTCTAAGATGGCAGCAAGATTGACGCCAGTGCATAGCGTCTATATTTTGATTAACGAAACCTTGAAGTCCAGGAAGACTGTCGGTTTTAGCTTTGAAAGCAACCGGTCTCCCATTCAATTCAGTAGCCTCCACTGTGTATATTGGTGTTTAGCTACAAAAGCAACAAGCCACGTACACCATCTTTATTATTATTGCTCGATTTTTTCTGCCGGTAGAAGCCCTGACCTACTTGTTGCTACAACTATAATTGTAAAGTCATTTTAAAGTGAATTAAAATAAAACTCACTTCGAATCTACAAACCACGACTGTGTTTTTGAAAGCAGACTGTTTTTGCACACACACAAAAAACTCAAACACGTGACGTAACAGGATTAGAGCAACCCATAAGGAGGTTTTCATTTATTTTGTCAATTCCGTTTCCATTCTGTCACTTATTAATAAGTTTACCTTTAACATGACGGCGAGACTGACGTCAGTGCATGCGTCTATATTTTAATTAACGAAACCTTGAAGTCCAGGAAGACGGTCGGTTAGCTTTGAAAGCAACCGGTCTCCCATTCAATTCAGTATCCTCCACCGTGGAGTGTGGATATTGCTGTATTGCAACAAAGACATAAACAGTTTGTACGTGGCTTGATGCCTAAAATAATGTTTAATCAATTTTTCTGCCGGTAGAAGTCACGTACGCACCCCCAACTTAATAGACGTAAAGACGAGAAAAGAGCCAACCTTGAAGCTGTGCCCAAGAAAGTTTGCGACCATGGCTCAATTAAAAATCAAAAATTCAAGCTAGCTTTTATACTCAACAAGGATAGGCAAATGGAGCAAACATTGAACAAAACAATTTCAATCATCCACCCATTACAAATACATTAGCCAAAATATTTAGGGTTGATTTTATTTAAACATTATCATAATTCCAGGGGAAAATAATTCCTTCAACTTGGAATAGTATCACGAGTTCATGGCTTCCGGGTTCTAAACTAAATTTCCCTTTTCAAGTGCCGCATATTAAAATATACCAAGTTTGAACTTCAGAATGCACAAAACATCCACAGAAAAGCATAAACCGTCTGAACTGTTTTCTATAAAACGCAACCGAAGAGTTCAGTTTGTTTTTGCTTGAAAACTTAATAAATGTGAACAATTATTTACCCATCCAAAAAACAGATTTACGTTTCTTGTTAGCTGTTCCGACCTAGCTGTCGGAACAGCTATTGTTTTCATCGAGATTTTCTTATTCTTTGTTTCCGCCTAAATCCCATAGCATTTGAACCCGTTTTTTGTATACAGCTAATATCCTAGAGCGTAATACGAAAGAGTGAGATAATTATATAAAATTGAAGCTTAGTAAATAAACTTAACTCTAAATGTAATAAATGTTAAAATTCTTAATTAATTAGCCACTTAACTGCGAGGTGAATATTTAATTAGCCAACCTTGTTAGCACCATATCTCAAAAAGTATACCCCCGATCGTCAAACTTTTTTCAGTTAAGGACTTGTCTTGTAATGTAGATGTGCCTTTTAGCCTAACATTCTCCGTCACGTCATCATGACGTCAGTCGTAGGCGTTTTTTCTTTTAGCGTACAAAACACAAACGTTTTGGTGACGTTTAGGTGATTCAAAACACAACCGTGGCTACAACGCTGTGCTTTTTTGATTATAGGTCCAGTCACCTACTTTTGTTTGGTTACTCTGGAATACGGATCGCTTATTTTGAAAGCCTGTAAAGAATGGGACTTATCTCAGATCGCCCAGAAGTAATCCTTAGATGTTAGGCCTATTGACAAACATTCTTAATTAGTTAATCACTTGATAACAGTGTGAAGTTTTAATTAGCCAAACTTGTCAAACGATTTTCAAACTGTTTTCCACTCCTTGGGCATTGCAGATTAGCCATGGAAAACCGTGACCCCATGTTGACCTTTACCTATGGGTCAACCGGAAGTGAGACCATATCTGAAGAATTCACAGCCGATTTTAAAACTTTTTTTCAGTAATAGACTCCTTGGGCATTGCAGATTAGCCTTGGGTAACCGTGACCCCATGTTGACCTTTACTAAAGGGTTAACCGAAAGTGGGACCATTTCTCAAGAACTACACAACCGATGTTCAAACTTTTTTCAGTTAGAGACTCCTTGGGCATTGCAGATTAGCCTTGGACCCCATGTTGACCTTTACTTCCGGTCTTAACAAGAAGCTCAAAATTTGAGATAATCATATCTCCTGAACCACATGTCATAATGTCGTAATGTTTGTGATTTCCTGTTTATTGTGAAAACATTTTATGAATCAGACAAACCGGAACAGCTCTGTGTTTGTCCACAAACACCTAATGTCTAGTTGTCACCTGTTATTTTGAATTTAGAATAATCGACCCAAACAGCTTCCCCTTCCCAATCTTCCATATCGATCCTGAGTTCCCATGTTCCTGGGGAAAGGCTTCGGTCAGAGCGCGCAGGTTATCATTCCCCAGCCAGAACTCACCATTCAGATCTCCAAACCCTCTCTGGTAGTCGGCCCAATTACAATAGAAATCCACGCTTCTGTCCTGCCTCCTCTGTAACACGACCCAGCCTCCATCGTTTCCCTCCATGTCGCAGTAGACTTCCAAACCCTCACTCAGACTGCTGGGAAAGATGGTGTAGACACCGCTGGGAATCTTGCCTCCGGCAGCTTGAAGAAGTTCCTTACAAGAAGCAAAAACTGATAAGAGATTTGTGTCTTTATCTTCGTCATAGTAGACACTTCCTTTGAGCCATTTGAATTTTTTGGGGAACTGTGACTTTGTAGCGGAATTCAACTCACCCCGTTTCTCATTGTCAAAGTAGTTGATGGAGACACAGAGAGGATCTATCATACATTCTCTCACACACGTCACAGATGACACGACCCTTGTGCTGTTGTGAACGAAACCCCGAAGAACTCGATTTTTTGCACCCCAAAAATCAGTTGTCTTTAGAAAGGAGCAAGAATTCTGGCTAAAAACTTCTACAGTGAAGAAAGCATTAAAAACTAGACTTGACCAGAATGAGAAAACATATTTTCTCTCCATCTCGTCTTGCTTCCAATTCCAAATTCAAGTTGTGTTTGGACCAGTTGTATACAAATGAAGCAAATGAAAGAGCTAGCTGTTGCAAACTGCTCACCAACCAACCGAGAAAAGCTTGCGATTTAAAATGAGAAGTATGGCTTCACATGAACAAGCCGCAGTGAACACACCTCGAACTAAACGATATAAGATACAACTGGAAAATAGATAGTAACAAACCTCAGCCAATCAGTTGGAGGCATCTAATACGCAGTTATACATTTCTATATTAAACAAAATATTAGATGCATTTTATTTATACAATAAAGCAGAATGTTACCACTCGTAAAAATACACTAGTGGTTGACATAAGGGAACATCGCGACTTTTTGTATGACTGATGGCCGCGTGACGCATACGCATTTGTGCGTCTGCCTAGTGCTTAACCAATAGTGCCTGTACGCTTGCATGAATGTAATTAGCTTGTTCTGTAGGTGGGGTTAAACAGTGTGCATTACACATGCATGAATGTAAAAAGCAACACGGGAAGGGCCCTTCCAATGAAACATGCTAATTACATTACATTCACGCATGCGTAAATACACTATTGGGTGGTCAACTATCTGCAGACGCGTATGCGTCACGCCACCATCAAAGGTGCGATGTTCCCTCATTTTGTCTATGTTAACAACCTTAATCTCAGGGAGAACAATGAATAACATTAAATTCTAAACTTTGATATCAAACCACACCACGGAACAACAAAAGCGAAAAATCACATTAAGTTCACCAGAGGTCCGAAGTAGTAATGTTACAAAGATGTGTAACCACTGTAAGTCATTCTGAAACTAAATAACACCGGAACCAAAACTGCAAAGAGTTGTTACGCAGTTACCCACACAAAGGCAGTTACCTTCCATTTAAAATTCGACACGTTTATCACGGTTCAGTCATCTAAAGTTTTCTCCAATTGAGATCAACGTAAATGAAACCGAGGCTAGAAGGCTGACCACGTTTTGATATACTGGGAATCAGTGTCCGTTATCGCTGTGTGTACCTTGGGAACGCAACAAAAATGGCTGCATCATCATAATTTAGGGTCATTCTAAAAACATCAACATGTGATTAATGTTTGTATTTTTCTGGTAATGTGAACCATCAAGTGCCTTGCATTAAACCAGGGCCTAAGTTCATACAGCTGCTCAAGCAGAGAATGACGCTTACTAACTTTCTGCTAATGAGCAAAACCAAGCATGATACTGGTCACTGATCTCCATTAGACTTGGGCTGGTAACCTTATTCTGGTAAGCATAATTTTGTTGTGTTAGTGACTTTTAGTGCTTTAAAGTATAGTGGGGCATAGATTGTTTTCAACACATGCCGGTTTTTGGCAATATTAACGAGAAAGATACAATACAAAATCATGCAGTCTCTCACACACGTCACAGATGACACGACCGTTGTGCTGTTGTGAACGAAACCTTGTAGAACTCGATTTTGTGCACCCCAAAAACCAGATGTCGGTAAAAAGGAGCTAGAGTTTTGGCTCAAAACTTCAAGAGTTGAGAAAGCAATAAACACTAGACTTGCACCGATTGACAAACCACATTTTCTCTCCATCTTGTCTAATTGTTCTCAATTCCAAACGTGTTTGGGCTCTAGTTCTTTTGCGTATTCAAAAGTGAAAAAACCCCAAAACAGACAGAGCTGTTGCAAACTGCTTATACCAACCACTATCATAGAATGTGTGGTATAAATGCAAAGACTGGTAATGACCTAAACGTTCCGACCATGGCAGAGGCTTCTTAATTTCGTATTCAATGAACACAATACTGAAACTACAATAAAAGAACAAAAAAATACACACAAAAAAGACAAAAGACATGACAAAAATAGAAACCAACTTAACTCGCTCAATATGCTGGCTGGCTATATAATCGATACAAATGCCACGTATTCGGTTAAACTGATTATAGCGCCTACGCCACAATATTAGACTTGACTTAGTCATAGCGTCAGCTTCTTACATACGATCGACAGCATGATCGAGTGTATGCTCAGCCACGAATATAATTTGTCTCAGATGATCGGTCACCGCAAGATCAATGTTAGGGTCCTACCTTGAACTTTCTTGACGTCATAACCATCTGCACTGAGCGCATCTTTAAAGTTACGAATTCATTAAATCTAATGTACAGTTGTAGGAGTGTTGTGCGTCTTGCATGCAAACAAAATGATCCGAGTTCCTCGAACACTGCCAGTTTCATGAGACACTTTTCAAAGACGCTTGTTGCTGTCCACGTGGAGATTTGAGTTCGAATTCACGAACAAAAGAGGGGAAAATCAAATCATCACTTCAAATGCATGCATGCTGAGAATTTAATGCCATGCGATTCAGTGCTTGAACCTTATGTTATCTTTATCATGCAGTTTGGACTGTTGTTGAAACCTCGTACATCTTCGCAGTTATCAAAGATCTTACGAACGAACAAACAAGCTCAAAATACAAAGAGCATTTCGTCTCTGTCGTGTTTCGTAAACTTAGATTTGGTTCATTATTGCTGTACGGAATCTAGTTTGAAACTTTGCAAAGTGTCTTAGTTGGACTCTCTAATCTTCATGCTGCATTTCTTCAGTGAATAGGAATCTCCCTTCCATTCTGCCCACTGTATATCTTGGTTGAATGGTGCATTGGGGGTTGCGTAGTAGACGCCATTGAGATTACAATCATGGCAGTTATGATACCACCAGGCTCCTCCATTTTTTAATGCGCAGTTTATGTTCAGGATCGGAGGTAAACCGCCTACGTCGTTATCATTATCCTTCGTTAAGAATGGATGCCCGCTGTGTTCCTTCATGAATCAGGCACGGTGCTCTCAGAACTGTAAGAACTGAGGTACAGAGTGTATAGATCTCCTGTGATTCTGAACTGGTGATATTTAACCAGAGCAGTTCCTCCTTCCCAATCTTCCATATCGATCCTGAGTTCCCATGTTCCTGTGGGAGAGGCTTCGGTCAGAGCGCGCAGGTTATCATTCCCCAGCCAGAACTCACCATTCAGATCTCCAAACCCTCTCTGATAGTCGGCCCAATTACGATAGAAATCCACGCTTCCGTCCTGCCTCCTCTGAAACACGATCCAGCCTCCGTCGTTACCCTCCATGTCACAGTAAACTTCCAAGCCCTCACTCAGACCACTGGGAAAGATGGTGTAGACACCTCTGGAAATCTTGCCTCCAGCAGCTTGCAGAAGCTCCTTACAAGAAGCAAACTCTGATGAAAGAAAGGTTTTTCCCACGTTGCCGTTTTCCTCCTCGTCAAAGTAGACACTTCCTTGGAACTCACCGAATTTCTCAGGGAACTGTGATCTCGTTGCATTGTTCAACTCACAATAGTTCCCGCTGTCAAAGTAGTTGATTGAAACACAAAGAGGATCACTCACACAGTCTCTCACACATTGCACAGCAAAATATGTTTTTGTAAGGCGGTAAGCAAAACCATGTAAAACTTGATTGCTTACGCCAATAAAGTCAGGTTTCTTCAGATTGTCGCAGGAATTTGGGGTCTGAGCGCCAAGTCCTGATATCGAAATAACAGAAAAGGCCAAGTACACACAAAATACAGTGACTAGCATTTCTTTATCTGTCCATGCGTCAGCCGTCGGATTACATATTCTCTTTAGATTAACTGTAGACTCCGGCTGGCAACTAAAAAACAGTACACCATAAAAACTTCGGGACACACCCGGTTCTGTTTAAGTTGAGTACCACCACAATTTCAAGATATATTCCTAGTTCATGGTGTTACCACAGTCCTAGATAATATCACTGTGTTCAATTCAATGTTCAATGAGTGTGACAACACGCAGGAGAGTTATCTACAAAGAATTCTGTCATCTCTCTCTGTCTATATCAATCTCTTTCCACTGTTTCTGTTACACCAGTATCAGTACCTGTTTATGTGTGTTGTGCCGTCGTCTAGACTTCGAGAAAAGCCATACTATAAGGGTAGAAACGTCAGGTCAGCTATTGTTTTGCATTTTTACCATACAGGTCTTTTTGGTTGGTAAGCAGTTTGCAACAGCTAGGTCTATTTTCTCATAATTGAGACCTTGGTGTTTCAACTTAGAAAATGGTGCTCCGGGGAACGGAACATCCATACTATAATTGCACGTGAAAAGTCACGCAGCTTCAAAATGAAAAGTGGTGAATTGAAGTTTATTTATTTATAAGGCTGAAAATTGCCGTCGCCTAGAAATTCATTACGGTGGGGAAAAAATAATTGCCAGTTTGTTCACCTTGAAGTGGAAATGGGTCACTATTGTGTTTTTTCTTCTTTTGCATATTTTTGGGGGGCGTTGCAATTCCCTTTTTTAAAAGTTGGAATTGACCTAAAAAGGGTCTTGCAGTTTCATGGTTATAATTATAACAATAAATATTGACCTTGATTGGAAATTGGGTTACTGTAAGCAATTTATGGTGTTCCATTATGTGCCATTCAATTTCAATTTTATTTTTAATCGTTTTTTGTTTAGTTTTTTGGAAAACAGGATGAACGTGAGATTTCAAACAAACCTAAATGTTTTTGCTTGTGGGACACTGGCACACTTCCGGGTCAGTCAGGTAGTGGTATCTTGCCTTGACTTTCACTGGGACGGACCCCGGTTCAAACCCGGCCGCCGGTGGCACTTTGTGGATTGGGTTTTCAGTCCCAACCTGTTTTCTCTTGAATAATTATCTAGGGTTTCCCTCCCACATATAAAACTGAAATTTCCTTCATTGTCTTCTATCCATTGGGACTTGGCTAGTATAGTAATTAAGTTTGCTTTTTCTGAAAGTCCTTGGCTTCAAAACCAGAAGAAAAAAAAATGCATGCTTATGCATAATTATTGCACTTATGCACAACCTTTCGGTTCGAGTTTATGGTGTCCTGCTATTGTTGTTATACCATTCCATTTCCTAAATAATTCCTCTGTGGGGTCCAAGTTGAACAAAGACAAACTTTGAGGTGTCCATTGTTCCATTGTGTAAAAGACCACACAAGGGCCCTCCCGTAAAGCCCGTCAAAGTTTACAGGTAACGCTGTCACGAGGGATTTTTCCCCCGGGAATCTGTCCTCCTATACGGTTAGTTCTGTTCGCTCGGGACCCACCAGTTTCATCCAAGACCGCTGATGGGATGGGCTGATGCTTGTACACATTCTTGTTCAGGATGCTGTGTAGTGAAGCATTATGTGAACAATTGTACCGCTGATCGGCGCAGTGCTCAAAATCAAATGTACACAAACGATATGATAATGCACTATGTGTAATGATGTAAACGATCTTTTAAAACCAAAATTGCATTAGGAATGTTGAGATCGAGCTCTAATTTTATAGTAAAAGGTAAAGAATGACAATAGTTGTTTGATGTACGTGGTAGAGCTACATCAATATTGAAAGACTAAACTTTCGCAAACAGGGAGAGGTGTTTAGAGGGGGTAGGTCGGGGTGTTCCAATGCGCTTGTGCATTGATTGTGTCAGCCCATCCCTTCGCTTTCGGATAAGGCACTGGGACATCGTCGTCTAATAGCAGCCTCGCTTTGACTGAATTTCCTTCAGCCCTCGTTAGTGTACCGTATATTGGGACTGTCAAGACTAATTACTACTTGCGAACACTCAAGACGTGAAAATGAGTAGTTATTACAGAAAACATAGAAACTGAACTGTGGTTGAACTTCTCTTATATTATATATCATTATTACAATCAACTTAATCTCAATGGTGGGCACAATACCATAATCGGTGCACATAATTTCAATAGAATTAACACAAAACAATCATATTTCTGCTTATTTTTCAAAGACATCAACATCATAAAAGCACGGATTGTTTTAAGAATCTCAAATCGTCAAAGTCGTTCGTCAAAACAAACCACAATTACTTCTGCCTGGACATCCCGTAGAGTCACATGCACAATTCTGATTTTTAACCCTTTTGACTGTCCTGTCCCTCAAGTTGGCAGCCTGTACTTGTAACAGTTTTGAGTTCATCAATAGCCACAGTTGATTGCAAGGGCGTCGATCGCTACTGAAAAGTAGGGGGGACGGGCGAGCAAGTCTTGACAAAATACATCTTGCATTATTTGCACCCCACACCATTACTTTTACATTTAATTTCTGTGTTACTACACTTTTTGTTCCCTATTTTTTGTTTGACCAGGAGGCGAGTTACGGGGGTGATATTTAACAATAACATCATCCGAAATGGTGTTTGGGCCTGGGTTTCCCTTATGTAAAACCGAGATTCTACCAAATACAAACATGCTTCGGGAGTCCGGCGTTTATCGTGTGTCAGCTTGAAGTTCTTCGAAAAAACAAAATACTGCTTCTTCAACAAATCTTGTCATGTCATGACCCAAACTGCTCCTATTTATTTTAATGGATTTTACTACATTTTGTGCGTTGTGCGGTTGTAAAAAAATGTAACACATTTGCACGTGTGCGCACACACAAACATCCTTTGTGGAGGGATCGTGTACCGTACATTATAGCATACACAAACGACGCATAACTTGAATGCTAACAAGGTATGTAAGCGGGATTTTGGCGTTCATGTCTTGGACGAGACTTGTCGTCTATTGTCTGTAGAAACGGAAATAGACCCAAAATACCATTCTGCGCGTGGTCCATCAGAACAAAAGATGAAAATGAAGAAAACATTTCACCGTTTGTTCGCTATACTTTTATTTGAACAAAAAATGTAATGAAATATTAAATCTAGAAAATGGTGTATATTTTTATATGTTGTTGCATATTTCTAATGAACAGTCAATCAAAAAGTGGGGGGGACATCTGATATGCTGTCCCCCCCCCCAGTCTAAAAAGTGGGGGGGACATGTCCCCCCGTCCCCCACCCATCGACGCCCTTGGTTGATTGGCCAAATTATCAAACAACGTCATTGCCTCCGTTGGTTACGCCCACTCTTAGTCCAATTATAGAATCCTAGTGGTATAATTATTGCTCTTTTGTTGACCTAAATTGGTCACGTACATTATAGGGGCCTATAGGCCTATCATAAAATAAATGTGTCCGCAAATTCTGATAATAGTTTAAAGTGAATGTTGCATGAATAAATACATACTATGCTCTGTTAAACACGTATACAAATGAATAATCATTAACGGGTTTTTTTCACATGCAGTTAAATTATTATAATTATGTCTCCTCAAATACACTTTTCCAAAGCGTCCTTTGCAACTTTGAAAATTCACAACAGTTTCTACTTATACACAGCTTGTCTTTATATACAGTAGCTATTTTGTTCCCCGTTTTGCCTGGTTTAATCGATCGCCATCAACTGCGATACCACAACAAGAATCTGCCATTCGGAATGAGTTTTCTTGTCTTGCCGTAAAGCACAGTTTGTCTTGTGTAAAGGAATTTGGGCACCAAAATCAACGTCTTGAGTATGCAACTGTGAACTGCACCGGTGTTTTGCACAGAGTCGACGAGGCAGACACGAGAGAGCAGTGTTGATGACGTGTCAATGATTTTGTAGTATTTAGTAACTACCATTTATATTTACCAACACTCAGCTAGTTGCGCCTCCGACTCCGAATGGTCGCGGTAGCGTGGACCCCTAAGTGAAGAGGGAGACACAAACGCACACACGTGTGTAAATACCGGCAATCGTGCACCCTCCTTTGTTCAACTCTTTGTGATAGCAACCGTGGACCACAATGCTTTCCTTTGTGATAGCAACCGTGGACCTATTGTCCTCTTTTGTTATAGGTCCCAGGTTTGAATGTGAATACCTACCCACACGAGACACACAGGATGGCTGGAACAACACGACTGACTGGTGGCTGGGGCGCAAACTGCCGCCCAACCTTCGTCACGCCTGGCTGGTTTATTGCGTAACATAATTCAGCCTACATAACAATCACTACAATTTGTTGTCGACAAACCACCTCTATTTTTCTTTCCGGCCAAGTGAACATGTTTGTATTTTTCTAGACTAAAAGTCTTGCAGATTTTCACTTAAGTGTTTGTAGAGGAAAGTAAAAGAGCAGATTTCACTGCCCACCCCCCCCCCCCCCCCCCCAAAAGAAGAAGACAAAACTGTATTTAATTTATCTGGTTATGTGTTCACTTTGAAGGTTGCCGAAGTATAGCTTTAAAACAACTTATAACTTTTGTTAATATAGATTCAAGGTCAGAGGGAAATAGACACATTGTGTTGTTATCTTCGTTTAGCCCCTTGACGTCTCATCTATTACCATTATTGTCGAAACATGGAACTGAAGACATCCTTAGCCACCCCCTGCCCCTGGGCCCCTCCCCACCCCGCACCCACGACCACCGCCACCATCATACTTATCCACAGCCAATCTCCTCCCCCCCCCCCCATCCCCCACTCCCAGGGCACTTGCATCATCCGACCAATAAATTATAGTACTGCCACCAACGTCTTTAAAACGAGATTTACCTTTTCTAAACTATGGCTTCAACCAGGTTTCAGGACTCGACTACTACCTCCATGACTTAACCGTACTCTGTACACACACGCCACTGCTTCATTTGAACCCCAGTTCGGATAAAATTGCAGTTTCGAAAATACTTCTCTTATGGTTTTTTCCAACAAAAGGCCGTGTCCAATCAGTGGTGGCTGTGGCTGTTGCTAAGGTCAGCCTATGCTCAACGCATTTTTTAACGTGATGATACAGCCATAGCCACAGCCGCTAATTCGGAACGGCTAAGCTGTCTGATAATTAATTGGAAATGACCAGTGGGGCAGTTAAGGGAAATAGTCGTAGGGAATTGTTCTTTTGAAAGATACACGCGTGGAATTTGGCACGCAGTCAGAGTAGGCCAATTGTCATGAGACAGAAAAGCTTATCTTGGGGAAACAAAGAAAGCAAAAAGGATACACACTTATTTAGGTTTCCTGATTAACTGACTAATTTTATTGTTCAAATTCCAAGGACCTTTATGGTTTTGAAACAAGTAATCATGTCAAAGGTTAACATTTTCAATATAAAGTAAATGCCATGTAAGTTATTTATACTGAGTAAAAAGCAAATTAATTGCTATTAATTTGGTGACACTGTTAAATTTATTTATTGTATATTTTTTTAAGGATTAAAATAAATAAACAACAATTAATTTGTGATCTTTGAAAAAAAGAAAAGAAACAGAAGCTCCCAAAATAAAGTGAGTCGAAGGTGTAGTCCAGACTGTCACAAAACTGTTGATATAAGTATTCCTTCTTGGTGGTGGTGGTGGTGTTGTTATTGTTGTTGTTGATGGTGTTGTTGTTGTTGTTGTTGGTGTTGTTGTTGTCAGGGAACCAATTTTTTCCAATTTAAAAATAACACATTACGTGCAGACATCATATACTTATACTAGCTCTTTTGCATGTTCAACATCCTATTAATTATTTAATACTACAAATTGAGGCCGTGTCCGAACTTGCGGCTATGGCTACAGCTACGGTTATGGCTATGGCTACGGCTGGATCACCCGCTATCATGCGTTGACGTATATGACATCCTTAGCAACACACTTAGCAACAGTCGTAGCTGTAGCCATAGCCGCTAATTCTGATACGGCCTAAGGTAAATTCTATAAAATTACATAATTACAACTTTTCAACCCACTGTTTTAATTACTTACTTTAACATTCATTATGTGCGGAGCCACAATCCTTGATATCCATTATGAACAACTAAAAGTAACTAATCAATATAGTATTTCAATTTTATTCAGTATAAATCAAATATGCTCTTTTTGTTGGCAAGAAGACCTGCGGAAAATTGTCTCTAAATAAATTATTCATTGTTGTTCATGATAAAACATAAAGGGTTGTGGCTGAGCTAGCCCTATACAGGCCTCTTTCTCTGTGCTGTAGTACGAAAGTGAAAGGCCGCCAAGGCTGAGCATTATTTACTACATTTTCACATTGTAAGTGATTACACCATCAAAACAATACACGAGTATTACATGTGATTTAAGCAATAAATTTACCGTATGAGAATAAAATCACGTCACTGTAAAACCATTGGAAAGTATACTTTACTAAAAACTCCTGAGTCAGGATTGACAGGGGACCGGGGACCGACCCATAATATTAATAGCTGACCCGAATCTGGTTTAAAAAAAAGAAGGATTTTGACTCGGAATCTGCGTCAATTTGACAGATATTTGGATCATTTTGACACAGATTTCTGGTCATACTGATCCAGGAATGGGTCAGGCCCCACAGGATCCGGAATTCGAGTCATTTCTTACCGGGGAGTTTATAGAATGTAGGAATACATTTTTTTCTTTTATCGGTTTGCAGTTCATGAACTTTTCTTTCCTGCACATTGTAGGCCTAACCCGTAGGGTGTTGTTTTTCCTCTAAAGTGCAAATGTTAAAAAAACATTAACCTATTTCGAATGATAACAAAATGAATACAAAAATACCAACACAAGATCACAGAATATATATATATATATTTTCAAATCGTAAAAGTGCCTAGGCTAAATTTATAGTATTGGCAACAATATGTTTAAAGGTATTATACAGGATTGGTAGATCGAGGAGCTGACAAAATAGTCGCAGTGTTCATGTTTTGTGTGATCAACCATACACATGGAATAACAAACCTGTGAACAGTTAGGCTTTAATCCGTTGACTGATCTTGAGTCAGGAGAAAATAGTGAAAACACAATGCTTTCAGACTAAAGTTTAACAGGGCTTTTTGTTGTCCTTACCAATTCTGTGTATTAATAGCCTACCTTTAATTAATGTGCAATATTCTAACATCTAAATCATTAAGGTGTATACCGTAATATTAGCTAACACCATGGGTCAAATTTCATAGAGTTGCCAACAATCCATATACTAAGCAAACTTAAAACTAGCGGGAAATCTTAACCAAACACATAGACCTATATTGTAATATTACACGGCATTTTACACAGTAGCCTGTTTGTGAAAGCAAGATTTATCTGCGCTTAGCAGATTTATGTTCTTGGCAGCTCGGCCTCACATCGGCCTCACACCACAAAACTGCAAAATATAGACGTGTCTAATCTTCATATTACAAAACAATAACAATACAAAAGACTAATCTTTATATGCACAGTCCCGTTGACAAAATCAAAACCATGAAGGCCAAAGTCAAACAAAAGTCTGACGCCATAAAAATGGTATACATTTTTAACAAACTGCTGTGCCGCAATTTTTCCAGCAGTGTTGTATTTTTCATTGCATGTTCCCCTGTTTTAGTAATTACTAAATATTACAAAGCCGGAACGGCAATGAATAAATGCGCAGTGACTGTTGTTTTACGGTGAGAAATATTAGTCTGGCTCCGCGACAACATTTTCGTTACGACTATTAAGTCACGAGATGGGAATCGTACCGTTTCAACAAAAAAGTAGCCCCCAAAAAGATCCCCCCAAAAAATAAAAAATAAAACAATAATAATTGTCGCGTGAAAAATTGTATCGCCGCATAGGGTCGGGGCGGGGATGATGGTGACTTTTTCCAGCCACCTATAATGTCGTGATATTCGGAGGCGAACCAAGTAATATTATTTCAAACTAATTTAAAAGTCAATTACCAAATGGTTCTTTATAAAGAAACAATAGAAAGTTACTCTACTTAATTACTTTGTTCGTAATTGCCTTGGTAACTCACTTACCCATGGCTGGGCACATTTACATTTCCAGATTGTAAGTAATGACATCATCAAATCAATAAGTGTAAATTATATGTGATTTCTGCAATAAATTTACATGAAAACCAAACTACGCCACATTGATATAATTATAAGAAAAAATGCGTCACGAGACCCAATTTAATTACAAATGTTTTGTATATTAAACACATAATGAGTGCATGCAGTCAAGCATACAAAAGCATACACTGAAAAAAATGGGGTATTAAAATTGACACTGTGGATATAGATACCAAAAAAGATTCAAAATTCAGACATTATGTGTCTTAATATAACACTAATTTCTGCCATCACCATATTATGATGTTAATTTTGATTCTCTCTTTGGTATCTTTAAAGGGACACACCGGCTTCGTTGGGCTATTTTGGCTACAAAATAGACTAAAACATGACTCCAAAGGTATACCACTTACCAGGAATGGAGAAGAACGGTTTCTAAAAGAAACCATCAATTTTGGCAGTTTTTGAGCATTTTTCCAAAAAAAAATGGGTTTCTTTCTCTGTGTTTCGGGGGCGATCTTTGGAAGTTTAAGGTTCGTAGATTGGACTGACCATGGAGATAGTGACGCGTGCACATGTATTAGGGGAATGTGTCGATTGTTTATACACACTTTATGACTTTATGCCTTGCCATAGTAAAACATTTACATAAACAAAGCACCAGTCTACTTGCAACATTGGGCAGCAATATCCCGTAAATTTGACACTTGCAACGGCTGGTAAAGCGTATACGCTGACCTTTGACCGCTTTTGTTTTTTCGGTCATTTCTTGTTAATTGCGTGATATTTTTGTGCTTAAAAAATATAAAAACTGTCTAGAAATAATTATCTATGATTCTACATCACTAAATTACATAAACAGTTAAACGGTGTGTCCCTTTAATGTGACAATACCAATGTTGTCAATTTTAACGCCCAGTTTTTGCAGTGTACTTTATAAAGCGTATCAAATAACTATCACTACTGATACAACTTATAACTTCAATCTAAACAACAACAACAGGAAAAATTGATTTTCCTTCTTGCACAATCCCTTTTTGCAATTATAATGACTTAAAGACGCATCTGGTTGCCAAAGGAATTAAGGAAACTAGACTCAAGAGCTTCGGTCTTAATTGGCGAAATAAGCAAATAACAATGTTGGAGGATGGTCCATTTTTGCCGTGGGGTGTCATCTACTGCGGTCATTGGCTAACAAGGATAAACCAGTGCCTACAATTAGGCCTAATTCTTTGGGTGATTTGATTTCTATAAGAAACCAACGTGAATGAACGAGATGAAACCTCAAATTTCTGAAATCAATATATCACACCGAAAATTCTGAAAACTACAACACAAGGGGATAAATCAACTGATATGCTACACTCGTTATTGATATGAGTATGGAAATACTTGTGGCCCCAGCTAACCAACAAACATGTTCTATACATTTTCTCCACATTCTCGTAATGCGCCAAGAGATAATGGCGCGAAGAAACTGGTTTTAACAATGTTTCTGGTGTTGGCAACGACGAACCCAACAGCAAACTTAATTATCGTATGATTGTTTTTAAAGATATCGAGGTTAAATGCCTGCAATAATGGGTAATACAGTGCAGGGTACACAGTTTATTGATTTTGAGGCATTGAAATTGCATGACGATACATTCTTTGCACTTTGAGCTTTGAACTTTTGGGGGCGCCTGTTTTTAACCAAAATGTCCCATATAAGATTCAACTAAAAGTGGTCTGAGTTCTACCTATCCTATACACGGAACCTATCGTAGCGTCCAAAACGTGGACTGATAGTCACCGTTTAAGTCCAGATTGAGGACAGGTGTTAACAGATAAGTTTATTCCGCTTTTTATTGGTGAGGCTGACTTTCAATCTCCTAAACATTTAGTTACAGCGAGAGTTCAACTAGAGTAAACTGAACGTCTGACCAAAACGTTCAATTGCGGCCAAGTTCAACCAATGTTCAATTAACTGAATTCTTTTCAATGTACTAAACCTTATTTTGTTATATATCTTTTTCTTTAAATACAAAACTTTCCATTATTTTCAGCTTTTGAAACACCCTTTTCGTGTGAGTTTTAATTGGTTGGTTGCATTTGTTTTGAATTAAAGGTTAACAGATTTGTTTATTTATTTTTTTCTTGTTAAACCTTTATTTCTATTTTCGATGTAAAACAACCGATTATTTACAGGATTCAGGTTCTCCTTAAGTATTTTTCACACTATTTACAGATATTATTTACCAAAAATACTTTACAAAAAATAGTTGACAAACAGTTTCCTAGGCATGTCATTTTTAGGATTTCAGAGCCATCCTAACGGTGGGCACGATGTCGCAAGGCAATGAACCCCGCCGTGTGGAACTTCAATCTTTTACCGTGGTAACAAACACGTCTGTGCGAAACCAATAAAGTATGTACCTTTGCGTAAATGTAATTAGCAAGTTCCATGGGAAGAACTACCGAGTGTCTATACATATGCGTGAATGTATAGCATTTTTCACATAATAGCTAAGGCTATGGGATGTTACTCCAGGAGTTACCGGCACAAAGGAAAATGTGGTCTTTCAGTTGTATGCTGTGATAAAATGAAATAATAATATAACATTTAATGAGAAAGGTCCTTCCTATAAAATATTATGCTAATTACATCCGAAACACAAACGTATGCTTCACGCCATCATCAAAACTGCTCGTCATGTTGCATTTCTTCAGTAAATACTAATTTCAAACGATTTCACAGTTATAATTTACCGAAAATACTTTACATAAAATATATGTCAATAAGTTTCCTAGACGTGTCATTGTTACTGGTGAAAGAATCCTACCTTTGTCGGGTTCAGTTTGACAGAGCCATCCATACACAAAAGCGATATCAAAATCTGAAATCGGTCAAGGATTCAAACCAATGCAGTTGCGATTTTGTTTTTTATTCAAGATGAATAATCGCAATCAAATATTTTAGTTAATTTCTCGTATCTTCATGCTGCATTGCTTCAGTGAATAGTAATTTCCTTTCCAGGTTTCCCATTGCAGGCCTTGGTTGTCTTTAACATCCTGATTCTTGTAGTACTTACCGTTGAGGTTTGAATTATGGCAGTTGCTATACCACCAGGCACCTAGGTTCTCCTGTGCACAGCTTTCCCTATCATTACTTCTCAAATCATTGTCACGGTCCTTTGTTGAAAAGGGTTTCCCAAAGTGGAGATCAAGAGAATCGCCCACTTTTGCATCACCAGTGACTGGGTTGTACTTGGCGTTCAGAGTATACTTGTCACCTGTTATTTTGAAGTCAGAATAATCGACCCAAACAGCTTCCCCTTCCCAATCTTCCATATCGATCCTGAGTTCCCATGTTCCTGTGGGAGAGGCTTCGGTCAGAGCGCGCAGGTTATCATTCCCCAGCCAGAACTCACCATTCAGATCTCCAAACCCTCTCTGATAGTCGGCCCAATTACGATAGAAATCCACGCTTCCGTCCTGCCTCCTCTGAAACACGATCCAGCCTCCGTCGTTACCCTCCATGTCACAGTAAACTTCCAAGCCCTCACTCAGACCACTGGGAAAGATGGTGTAGACACCTCTGGAAATCTTGCCCCCAGCAGCTTGAAAAAGTTCCTTACAAGAAGCACAATCCGATAAGAGATTTGTGTCTTTATCTTCGTCATAGTAGAAACTTCCTTTGAGCCAGCTGATATTTTCAGGGAACTGTGACTTTGTAGCGGAATTCAACTCGCATCGTTTCTCATTGTCAAAGTAGTTGATGGAGACACAGAGAGGATCTATCACACAGTCCCTCACGCATGTCACAGATGACACGACCCTTGTGCTGTTGTGAACGAAACCTTGCAGAACTCGATTTTGTGCACCAAAAAACTCAGTTGTCGGTTGAAAGGAGCAAGAATTCTGGCTCAAAGTGGAGAAAGCAACACAAACTAGACTTGACCAGAATGAGAGAACAGATTTTTTCTCCATCTCGTCTTGCTTCCAATTCCAAATTTAAGTTGTGTTTGGGCCAGTTGTATTCAAATGAAGCAATGAAAGAGCTAGCTATTGCAAACTGCTCACCAACCAACCGAGAAAAGCTTGCGATTTAAAATGGAAACAATTTCATCACGTGAACAAGCCTCACGGAACACACCTCGAACTAAACAATATAAGAGACCACTGGTAAATAGACAGCAACAAACCCCAGCCAATCAGTTGGAGGCATCTAATAGTAATACGTAGTTATATTCTATGTTAAATATACGATAAAGCAGAATTGTCATACTCCTAAAAATATGGACTGTTCCATTTCACCAAGTGATTATTCTGATAAATTGTACTGATAAGCATCCAACTATTTGTATAATATAGAAAGGTAGTTGCACATTTGATAAAAATAAGTTACCTTACGTAAGGACCGAGTAGCTATTATTTTTTATTATTTATTTTCCCTGCGACTTAAACCACCCCTGACAGCATAATTGGATAGCCTTCTCGTCTGACGTGTCCCTAAAAGCTAATCGCGCACATTTATTTTCCCGCTCCTATACAAACAGTAATAATGTGCCTTGTCAAAAGCATTGGTGTCCCTGTTTACATATACCAGAAAGAGTCCTGAAACCGTAGCATCCGGAGTGTCCGAGGTGGTTGTTGGGGGTAGGGGATTGGTAGCGGTGTCGAACAATGGAAACAACGCGATCGGCTTGTCCTCAGTAAAAGTTTGAAGTAAATCTTAGACTGAACATCCACAGACTTCCTACGACTAATATCTAGTAATAGGTTCATGTTTGTGGCTAAGAAGAAATAATTATAAGAATGCAAGCTTTTACAGCCCGTTAAAAATAATAAAAATAAAATCACACTCTAACTTTAGGTACAACTTTGCGTCTACACTTAGGTTGGGTGACATTTAGGTACAGGTTTGGGGCTACATATAGGTCGGGGCGACATTTAGGTACATGTTTGGGGCTACAGTTAGGTCGGGGCGACATTTAGGTACATGTCTGGGGCTACATTTAGGTCGGGGCGACATTTAGGTACAGGTTTGGGGCTACATTTAGGCCGGGCGACATTTAGGGCTCGGGCTACACCGCATATATGGTGTTGTGGAGCAATATGGGTCTTCAGAGGTAAGCAAAACGCTGAACAAAAAAACCCGATCGTTATAGTATGTGTTTGGTTTTGTCAGGATTTGTCAACGATGACACAAACTTGATAATTTGTGGTATATATGCGAAAGGAAACCCAATACTTTTGTTGGATTGAAAAAAGAAAGTTTCCTTTCATATGTTTTGCTTTGTAAGCATTCAACGCGTGATTCCCAAGGCAAGCCTCTCATAATGAGTTGTTTCTGCTGGCAAAATTGCCACGTTTGCAACCTGTAGTTAAGTTGAATAATCAAGTAAACCTTGACGCTGTCGCCAAGAAAGTTAGATTAAATTAATGGCTCAATACCCCCCCGCTCTCTCCCTTCCTGGTAAAGTTTCCATGGTTTCCTTTGTCATTTTGTAGTGCAGTATTTTGCTGAAAATAAATAATTTAGTTAATTATAGGCTGGTTAAAGCCGCGCAACACCAGCAATGAATTTTATGTAGGCCTACTTGGCGTGAAAATGTATAGCTCTCACTAGAATATAGCGGCACTACTCAGTTATTTATATTTAAAGGGACACACCGGCTTCGTTGGGCTATTTTGGCTACAAAATAGACTAAAACATGACTCAAAAGGTCTTCCAGGAATGGAGAAGAACGGTTCCTAAAAGAAACCATCAATTTTGGTCGTTTTTGAGCAATCTTAAAAAAACGAAGGTCACATGGGTTATCCGAACCACTTTTTTGGTTCGGATAACCCTCGTAATCTTCGGAGTTAGTTTTACTTCCAGCCGTATAAAAATTAATTACTGCACCGAATTCAACTCTGTTTGTTAACAAGAATTCATGAGTATTTGACACACAAAAATACGTATTTAAATTATGGATACAAGTTGTAAATAATACAAAAAAGTCGAACGTAAGATTTTATTTCAGAGAGTCCGAGCAACGGGAGCGTGTCTTACAGTGCACAGCGTGGGGGCTAGGTACACGTAACACAGGGGCAGTCGTGTCGCTTGCGAGCAGAGTATCTCGGCAGTGCTAGCACGACGGAAACCCACTATAGCCGAGAGATAGCTGTACCTGGAAGCTCATGAACATGTGGGAGGGGTAGGGAGCCAGACCACCAACTACGTTGTTGTTATTGCGGGTTTTCTAGTCGGTACACCTCGCTGATCGAATCCGTTGTTTCAAAATCGCAACTTTTCAATGCTCTGTGTAGGTTCCTTGACCCGATTTGTACCGAATTTCTTGGTAATTAAATAAGATTTATGTCAATACATAGGAATACCACTTTTATATTGACGGTACAATTAGTTTAAACAAAATTTGTGACAAACAATTCCCCAAAAACAAGCCTCCCCAAAAAAAACCCCAAAACGGAGCCCCTGAAGGGACAAGTGAAAAAGAAATTAAAAATTAAAAGGTGGAAAAAACAACCTCACTCGAAATTTCTATTGCATCCCTCGACCTTTCAAATTTATGGAGAGCGCGCACTAACTAATATGGGGCGCCGTTTATGACTTTATTACGAAACCAATATATATAGAATGAAACCAATATATATAAAACGAAACAAAAATATATAGAACGAAATACAAATATATAGAACGAAAACAAATATATATAGAACGAAATAAATATATATAGAACGAAACAAAAATATATAGAACGAAATAAAAATATATTGAACGAAACAAAAATATATTGAACCAAACAAAAATATACAGAACGAAACTGAAATATATAGAACGAAACAGAAATATATAGAACGAAACAGAAATATATAGAACGAAACAGAAATATATAGAGAAAGGACAGACCCTCTATGGTTTAACACGATTCAGTTCCAAGTGGAGCTGGAAAAAAATTTATTACAAAAATAAGAGCAGCTTTACTTTACGGAAGCGTATTATTAGGCCATTGCAAAAATAAAATCACGGTTAACTATTTTGCCCGGGCGATTTACTGTCGTTATCATGAAATACTGTAGCGTCGACCGGGGGTTGCGATGCACACAGCTTAAAGGTAATCTACAGGATTGGTTTTAGCTAATGAAACAATTGCTGGCAGTGTTAGCACTTTATTTAATTCATCATATACATAAAAAACAAACCTGTTGAAGTTTGAGATCAATCGGCCATCTGGTTCAGGAGAAAATAGTGAAAAACCGATAACATTTTCCCCTAAATTCGTGTGAATGTCCATGCATGGTGTCTAGGCTTGCACATTTCCCCCGAGAGATTTTTGAATATCGCCCTCAGGCGTTTGGAACCTGAAATCGACGACTATTATATGAAAGATAGCGATTGTGTCGCGGAAACAGTCGTTGGTACAGTCGTTTCTAATCAGGCTTCGGAGAGTGGCCGTTTGTGGTTGATTCTTTGGAAAGGTCACCGAAGGGCCAATCTTTGATACGATCGATACAATCATAACGCGCGAAACAGCAGCCTGTGTATACACATGTATACTGGGTATGTGGGTGTGTGCGTGTTACTGCTAGAGCTGCATACTGTATGCAAAAGAGTGACAGGGTAAATCAAGGGAAATTCTAACCATGGAGGTGTTCTAACTTATTTCTGTTTCATATTATCCACGGCGCACATCATAACCACGCGATCGTCGAACTACAGTGGTCCTCCCACCAGAATATGTGGAATTTCCTCCTCAATATTTGTTTAGTTTTCCTTGAAAATGTCCATAGTTCGACGGTTTCCTTTCCTTACAAATGATGCCATAACTTATAAGAGAAGGGCCATGTCACATGGGGCAATTTACAGGCAACCAGCTCCAGGCAATATCTCCCGTATAAGAAAACTCATTCACATTCCAGTTTTCTCATTATTTTCCAGGGGCTGGCTGATTAATTAATTACTATAGTGGTTGCAATGAATGGGAGAACGGCTCTTACCCTTTTCATACAGATAAAATATATTAAAATAACCAACGTGATCCCCTCTCCCCCCCCCCCCCCCCCCCCCCCTCGTCCTGTTAGTGTTAGGGCTACAAACATCTTGATTTTAAGAAAAGAAGAAACTGGGTCCCCAACTTTATGACTCCTGGAATTATCTAAATTCCTCTTTTTCTATATTAACAAAAAGCGTATAAACTTCCGTGCCTTATTATGATTGTGCCCTTTTGGCCAAGCCCCAAACTTCAATATATCTACAACTACAATGATGCTATGCACAAGGCAAAAGTGCAATACATAAATATCACAAAGGCTAAAATATATAGACAATGAAAAACATCATAATTTATGATAACAGCTCAGTCGTAGCAACCTTCGAATCGGAGCCACAACTTTTATTTAATTCTGATAAGCGCCGGACTCCGTCCAAGTTTTCATTGATTTGTAAGTTCTCACATCACACCTACAATGAGCTCTACTGGTTCATCAGAAGAGATGTGGACCCCCAACACTCAGGTAATTCACAACGTCCGTTTCTAAAGGATGATGAGTCTGTATTTATAGCATGTTATGCACATGAATTTGGAGGGTTTTGCACCGCATAAATGAGACGAAATTCAACACGAATTCACACTTTTGCAATGATGCGCGTATAAATGACAGCTAGTGTTTCTTCATTGTTTCCGACTCTCTCTGCATAACGTACACAGTTATCCGTGTCTATATACAATGTGCATGCACCAGCCAGCAGTGAAACAATTGCAATGCTACGAATGAGGGTCTCACATTTTGAAGCTGTTGTTTTGTATAATAATAATATTGTTCTTATTTCAGTTGTATGTCCATTTACTTATAATTATCTTTGGCATGTGCCATTTCCACTAAATTTAAAAATAAAATTAGCTATTCATCCCCCCATTTTTATTTATTTTTTTTTGGGGGGGAGGGGGGGGGTGTGGGGTTTTGATGGTGGTTACAAATTTGTTTTTCCATACCTATCACATAGACAACAAACCGAGGAAGAGGCCGACGAGGCAGAGGACTGTCGGGCAGGGCTAGGGGAAGAGGACGTGGGAGAGATAGAGGAGGAAGGGGTGGTAGTGAAGGCACTGGAAGGGCAACTAGAGGCCGGGGGGGTCAGAAGAAGGAGGGGTAGGGGCAGGGGAGCAGCAATACAACCCGGGCAAGAACAAGCAGTTATGAATCTTCGTGAGCAAAGGCAACAACGATTAAGGGTAACTATCCAAGAGAAGATAAAAAAAGAACTGCATTCAAACTGTGTGATTACATTTTATTTTGAAAATTAAATTGTTCTTGATGTCAGCTAATTTATCAATAATATAAATGGGGTATGGAAAGTAAATGCAATAAGGACATGACATGTAATGTTAGGAACAGTTCCATAGTCAAATCTATAAAAAGGTGTTATTTCTATTCTCGAATAGATCATAATTATGTATGCCAATGCATGTGACATCAAAAGTTACAACCCTTCATCAATGTCAACAAGTTACCTATTTTTTTGGTCATTCCTGGTGACTGTCAATTGTAAAGAAAATAACTAATTACAAACGATTAATTAAACAAAAATAGTTTTTGAGTAGGCCTAGGCCTAAATAAACTAAATGGTCAAAACATTTTTTTGTACAACCATAAAGCATCAGGTTGATATTAACCTAATTCACAAAGTACAAAATTAGCAGTTGGTACAGGATCATATCTGTTGGTAATTATGAATTTAAAATACTATTTTATTTTAGGAAGACATTGCAAACATGTCAAACGAAGCAGTAAGGCAGCTGCTTCTGGAAACTGTCGAGAGGAGCCCAGGACTGATTTTTGACGTATTGAATGTGCATGCAGAACTACCACAGCCTGCTCAAAATGTGGAGTGGTGTGTCTGTGGTAACTGCAGACAAATGCCAACAGATCAGGAATGTATCTGCTGCAGGAACACACCCGAAAACTGCCTTTCTGTTCATCCGGTATGTAAACGTTTTCCAGAACAGTTTAATTAAGCCATCAATAACCCCAGAAAAGAACATTTGCTCATATTATGTACCCTTCCCAGTGGCCTAACCAGAAGGGGGCATAAGGCCCCCCCCCCACTCAGAACCCTTGCGCCCCCCCACCCAAATGAAATCAAACAAATGCACAAATGATTGGTTTGATACATCAGACTGCCCCCCAAAGAAAAAACAAAAAACATTGTGTCTTCCCCGCTTGCCCCCCAAAAATGAAATGTCTTGTTACGCCACTGACCCTACCTAGTTTCAATTAAACAAAAGATAAAGCATGGCTTTAGAAACAGTGGCAATAGTTCTTTATAAACTTGTACAGTTTGTGTTTTTATTACACACAAATTTATAATCTTGTTATTACCATATTTAAAAAAATATAATAATAATAAAAAATACCAAGGTCAAATAAACACATTTATTCCATACCGAAAAGCCTAGAAACTCCAACACCCCTCCCCAACACACAAGCACCTGTGTTATTTTTCACTGGAGTTTGTTAGAAGAGAATGGTCGACCTGACCGCGAGTCATTGTTGCCTCTGGGTAAAGTGTGTTTTCGGCTACAAATGTTGTAGCTACACACCATTATTTCATGCATAATATTTCTTTTTTAATTACAGACAATGAACAACATGGCAGCATGACTGCATCGTGTACATAAAGATTGTGCCTCCTCCGCCAAATCTCGCAACCTCATCTCTGTGATGACAAAGAGGGCTGTGTTCTCTGATCCTGTTGGATCACTGATAACTCGGTGCAGTCCTGACCGTGAGAATGAGACATCAGTGTCCTCACTTACTGGGGTTTCTTCCTTATTGTCTGAATGGCCCTGACCATGCACTTCCTCGCCTTGTGAGATTACATCAAGTCCTTTACAGCTTTTTCTACAAGTTATACAAAAAAATACAAGACTGATTTTGCTTATATCACAAGTTGAATGCACGATTGATTCAATCATTCATTAAACATAAAAAATAAACATCTGAAGAATGGCAGCCAGAAGACTTACAAAATGTGTAATACTTTTTTGAAAACGTAAAAATTCCAAAATAAATTGTAAAAGGTTGAGGACAAAGAAATCACAAAGACTTAATCAATTAATTAATTAATGGTGACAAAATTTCAACAATAAATCCAAAAGAACAATCAGTCAAACATACAAGAACAACATTGTAAAATAACAATTGCAAAATCCAAAATTTTTTTTTTTTTTAAATACTGTCCCAGTTTGAGTAATTCTACTGTAATTGAGGATACAGCCAGCCATTAACCATCTTGCTGTCTGACCATTCAATACCATTCACTGTGGTTTTGAATGATAGATACGCTATGCCAGCCTTGTAATAATATGATACCATGAGTGAATGCATGTACACAGTACACAGTTAGTTCTGTGCACAGTTGTGCCACCATACACAACTTTGGCAGTTGAATGGTTTCAAATGGTTGGTCAACTCACTTGAAAATGTTACGAACAGTAGGAGGGTTAATTAATATAAACATAACTGTTCTTTCATAGTATCTTGTTTCATTTTATTCATTGTTGACATTTTCAACAAAACATATTACCGAAGAGGTTTCTTTTTGAAAATTTCAGAGAAGGTAAAGTTAAAAACTAGAGAGGCACAATGAGTTAGAATATGGCACAATATTTAGAATCAAGAAAGTCCCACATTGTCCTTCATAGGGCATTGAAGTACACTCCTAACAAAACATACACTGAAATGTGAACTTTTCATCAAAACGACTCCTCTCATTTACAAGACCAAAACTAATTCCTTACCCTTTTCGACAAGTAACTGGCTCCCACAAATCGTCATCTTCTAGAGCGATGTCACTCTCGAGCTCCTCGGGGTAAACAAACTGCCCTGATATCTTGTAGTTGACACTGATACTGAAGTGAAAGGAAAGGATCATTTAAGAGAATATTATAAAACAAATATCGAGTGGCTCAGGTGGGCGAGTGGAACGGGAGGAATATTATCCCAAGGCACAATTTTGACTGTTCGCCTCGTGAAATGGAACGTCAAAAATTTACCGAGCGTAATACTCCTCTCATTCCACAAATTAATGCCACTCAATACTTTTTTAATATAATCACAGTAGACACAGTTCCTTGTCCATCCCACATTTTTAAAATTCTGACCCCACCCCCTTACGAAACAACGTGGATGACTCCATATAGAAATGGGACGTAGACTGTATGCAAAGATGGTCCCAACTGTTCAATAGGAATTACTATTCCCACTCTAGGAATTTTTGATCGCTGACACGGATGGGAGTAATATTGAATACCACGTGATGTAAGTTCCACCGATCAAGTGGCAAGGATCTTTGTGTTTTGTGTGAATTATATAATCAAAAATAACTTATTTTTTGCAGTTTGCATCTAAATGAATATTAAAAGGAAAAACAATTTTGTACAGTATTAAGTGATATTAAAGTTTTGATAGCTACATGTAGTAGCACAAATTATTTGGTGAAGCAATTTACTACAAAAGGGAAATTGTTCATGTAACAGGTGTAGAAAAACCTTTGTTCAGTAGGAGACCAAGTGTCTATGTTACTTGTTAGAGTTTTATTACCCTTCTACTGTTTATAATTTCCAACTTAAGCTCTTCTAAGTTCTAGCTGCTAGCACCCCCTTAGTTAATTTCTTAGGAATCCTTTGTAATAAACAATTAACCCTCTTGCATAATCCTTGGTAGTGTGGTTAGTCACCCCTGTAATTGACTTCAGATAGCAGCCTGGCAGCTCAAGGGGAACACTCCACATTTGTGTGTTCTCCCACCATCACTTATTTCTTCAATTTTGTGTACTACAACTTTATGTTTTAAGTTTTGCCTGCGACAAAGATGTTGTCCAAGATGAGTCAAACTGATAGAAAATTGTGATTAGGCTTGAATAGGGACAAGAAGTCAGTTTGTACTAGCTCAGCAAGCTTCTTCCACTGAATCTTCATGACTTTACCTTCAACTCAAGAGTCAAGACTAAACCTTATTATATCAATCACTGTACTGTACTGTATACAAACAGCATACCACTGTAATGCTCGTAAAATGCAGACTCGATACTGTACTGCCCCCTGTATTGTATAACTGTAATTTAACTAAACACTGATTGGCTTAATATATCATACACTTTCACCCTAAATTGTTTTTGGATGTAACAATAGAAAAATAAGCTTGTAACAATACGCTTCGGAGGATCCAGATGTGTATCCTTGCATATATGAGCAATGGGGGTGGATATCACCAGAGGACGTGGTGATGGTGGAAGACTGGAAGGGCACTTCTATGAAGAAAGCATCCGGAAGATGGAATGGAGGGTTACGATTATCACAACTACATTGTATTAAAACATGTTGTACTTTCACCAGAACAAGTCGAAATATAATCATATGAACATTTTAATCAAAGTAAAGTTAAAAGTAATTACATTCCATGTTCAAACTAACTTAAACTTTATAAATCGTAAATGTGATTCTTTGTTCTACGATGGCATGTTAATTGTTTATACACAGTTGAGTTAGATTAGATTTACCCATCATGATGATCATCAAGGAAAAATATTTTCCAGTTTGCTTTGTTTCCTCTGTTACTTAGAATGATACACATTATATTTTAACATTGAAAATACCCTGAAGTTCAGGGGCTACAAAACTGGACCACAATGAGCATAGGCGTGTGAAACTGTGAATGTGATCGTCGATACATGGATGTGTGTGCTGTTCAAACCAGCATACCCTACAACTAACTAAGTCAACAATGGACTGGAGCCTCTGGAGGGTATAATTAATTGACAGGGCCAGGGCCAAGCGCCGGGTTTTGTGTTTTCCAATAGGTAAAACATTCATTTTTGTTTAGGCAACAGGTACATACCTCAAGAAGATGACTGCAAAGTTATATATGGGTTTAAATTAGAAACAATGATTTTGGTATTTCAATTCAGTAACCATTTGAGGAAGGAACACTCACCCGTCATGCAAATCAAGCAATATTTTCGCAAGCTCCGCATTGGCACTCTGGAAGCTTGATGTTCTCGACGATGAGCCTCTGTCGGGCCCTGTACTGTCTGCTTGAAGATATTTTTGACCTTTTCCTAGCACTATCCGTTAGCATTCTCTTTCGTTTTCCGTCTTCCATTGCAAAAAGACTTAGCGATGGCCACTGTGCACTGTCTACACTACTACACACGACGTGCGTTTACGACCACGTTTCGATTGACAGCTTGCCTCGCAATCTCGGCACTGCGCACACTTTCATGACACTGCATCCATTTGCGAATGATAAATCGTACCAATTGAGAATTATAAATAACTTTCATTGGTTGTGTGAGGGCAGCATTTAACGAATTTTTAAAAAAAACAACGGTTTTATCGCGCGTGATAAAAAGCAATCGTTTTACTCATTTCTCGAAAACTATAGCATTTCAAGGAAAAATATTTTAAGAGAAGTTTTCTACCATGACCATCTATATACCATGTAAGTTTGGTGTAAAACTGTGAAGTTTTATTTT
Organism: Leptasterias polaris; assembly: GCA_037783415.1. NCBI lineage: Eukaryota > Metazoa > Echinodermata > Asteroidea > Forcipulatida > Asteriidae > Leptasterias > Leptasterias polaris. Next base: position 7,504,093 of record JAZGTN010000022.1, read on the forward strand.
ATTTTATATTTCTCAATCTTACCAATCCTGTAGATTACCTTTAATGACACAAGAATGTACAATTAACTGGCTTTTCTGTCCCTTGTTCCGGAGCTTTATTTACACTCAACAAGTCCTGACTTTACACAAGGAAGAAGGCCGAAGCCAGAGGACGCCCTCTCTGGCGGGCGGGTTTCACCGATTGGCCTGCAGGGGGCGGCCAGCAGTTCTCCGACGGGGCGGGGAGTCGTGCTGGCTCCCCCTACTGGTCAATCGGTGGCCGCTACAATACGTTAGTGTTTGTTCGCATTATACCGTGACTGAAGAATAAAACACTATATCAGTATGTACGGCGTTATAACGCCCAAATTTACGTCATTATCGATCAATCTTTTTAACCAATACCCGCAAGTGCTGTACGCCGCGCCGCCCTACTGGAACGCTGGCAGCGCATGAGAAAACCTGTGTCTTTTTTTAAACACCTTTTATGCGAATTAAGAGTCATCCTCAACGATCGACACAATGTCCCTGACAGGAAAACATGATATAATGATGTAGAACATATTATTAAAGACCAGTTTGAACGAAAACGGCAACAATTGATCTATGCTGAAATTCATTTGACCCCCCCCCCCCCCCCCCCCCCCCCCCGCTGGTTTACACCACTGCGAAGGAGTGTTGATGGGGGCTGGATCTATAGTAAGGGATGCAGGTAGGATGTGGTGAGGCTTTTTGCTGGGGCGGGGATGAGATTGAGATGAGAGATAGCACAGTTGGTTCAAACAATGTCAGGACCGGGACGCATAAATGTGCCCCTACCATATATAAAATAGTGCGCACATTCTGATAATAATTTACAGTGAATGTAGCATGCTAAATAAATACACACTATATGCTCTGTTAAACACACCTACAAATAATCATGAACGTCTCTTTTTCACATACAGTAACATTATTAAGAACATGTTTCCCCAAGTACATTATTCGATAATACTATATTGCGTCCTTTGCAACTTTGAAAATTCACAAACAGTTTCTACTTACAGCTTGTCTCTGTATATTTACAGTAGCTAGTTTGCTCCCCGTTCTGCCTGGTTTAATCATGGAGGTAGAATACCTCCATGGTTTAATCAATCGTCACCCAAAATGGTGTTGCACACAGCAAATAAATAGTTATTTCCGCACAGGCACAAACACACATATTCCAAGTTGGTTGTCTGGCCCTGTGTATATGGAGCCTTCCTTGTCAGCAGACGTTGCTGACATTAATCTATCAGCAGGTGACAGGGTGGGGAAAAGATATGTTGCTTCGCTGCTGTTGTCTATTTAATTGCTATATAAGCAAAGTGTGATGTCACAATACAAATCACTTTGACAATACTGAAAACGCAACTTTAGATGAATCATGGAGCCCTGGCTGTTATGTGACTTAAACTGAAAGAACAATATACTAAAACTACGTACTGAGTATAAAGTGCTTAACACACATCGGTGTAACGGTAAAAACCAAATATTTATCCCCTATGCAAAGTTAACACCTTTACAACTATGCTGCCCTACCAGTGTCCCCAACTGCTTCTACTGGCAATTCAGTAATAGACGGAATCTAAAGCTATTTACAGTTAATTACAATAAAACCAACTCAATCTTGACACACATACCGGGGACTGAGGGAAAATAGAACGGTCCGGGATCCGTGGCACAAGTATAAAAGCAGTCAATATTTGTTTCACTCTCCATGCTACGGGTAAAGACCTTCTATTGCAACGTCACAGCCCGAGTTTTTGCCAACCGAGGCTGGAAAACTATGGAAAGCCGTAACTGCAAATCAAAAACAGATAGCCATAGTTTGTAGCAATGTTACACAAAATTCAAAATTAGTGTTGAATTTGGTGGAAACAAAGCAACCAATCTTTTGAGGTACTTTACTTTATTGAAAGTTTGTAGAAATTGTTTAATTTTGTTGAAACATCTGTTAACACGATTGAGTGTTTTGCTAACATTCGGCCATACGTTACCCGCACATTGTGGTTCGTTATGGTTTTTGACAATCTATGATTCAGTTGGTTCGTAATGGTTTTTGACAAACTATGGCATCATTAAAAGTATCCCATATTCCATAGGGGCCTATATAAAATTCTTCAAATGGATGGTACGTTAAATCTGGTTACATTTTTTAACACAGCAGATAAGCAAATTAAATAACCGCATTAATTAAGATTGCTTTCTCGAATCTTCATGCTGCATTTTTTCAGTGAATAGGAATCTCCCTTCCATTCTGCCCACTGTATACCTTGGTTGAATGGTGCATTGGGGGTTGCGTAGTAGACGCCATTGAGATTACAATCATGGCAGTTATGATACCACCAGGCTCCTCCATTTTGTAATGCGCAGTTTATGTTCAGTAACGGTGGTAAACCGCCTACGTCGTTATCATTATCCTTCGTTGAGAATGGATGCCCGCTGTGTTCCTTCATGAACGAATCAGGCACGGTGCTCTCAGAACTGTAAGAACTGAGGTACAGAGTGTATAGATCTCCTGTGATTTTGAACTGGTGATATTTAACCAGAGCCGTTCCTCCTTCCCAATCTTCCATATCGATCCTGAGTTCCCATGTTCCTGGGGGAGGGGCTTCGGTCAGAGCGCGCAGGTTATCATTCCCCAGCCAGAACTCACCTTCCCGATCTCCGAACCCTCTCTTGTAGTCGGCCCATTTACGATAGAAATCCACGCTTCCGTCCTGCCGCCTCTGAAACACGATCCAGCCTCCGTCGTTTCCCTCCATGTCGCAGTAGACTTCCAAACCCTTACTCAGACCGCTGGGAAAGATGGTGTAGACACCGCTGGAAATCTTGCCTCCAGCAGCTTGAAGAAGCTCCTTACAAGAAGCAAAATCGGACAAAAGATGTGTGTTAATATCTTCGTCATAGTAGAAGCTTCCTTGTACCCTGCTGAAGTTTGCAGGGAACTGGGTCTTTGTAGCGGAGTTCAACTCACACCGTTTTTCGCTGTCAAAGTAGTTGATGGAGACACATCGAGAATCTATCATACAATCTCTTACGCATGATGCATCCGACGGCGATTCCACAATTTTGTGAAGAAAACCATTTAGGCCCCCATTTCTAGCTCCAATAAAATCAGGTCGTGCTCGATTATTGCAGGAAAATCGAGAGTCAGCTCCCTCTGCGATAACAACTGAATTGGAGAAAAACACCAGCAAAATGAGTCCCCACATTTTGGGTTGCTGCTTCTCAGATATCAGACGGTAAATGAACTGGGGTAAACGCAATTATACGGTATGGAGTGACTATAACTTGTTATAGATTTTGTCCAAGAGTAATAGCCGTATATGCTTCACATCGACCCAATATTGATTGCAATATACTTGTGGCTATGGGTCTGCAGTAGAAGCCGTTCCAGTTGATCTATGCTCATCAACAACCATCCTCTTATAATCAACAAGGCTGCAATAAAATGTAGCTTTGGGAAATATTAAGTGTGATGCTTGTTTTTAGCTTTCTTTGGGGAGATCAGTCCGGCTATGCACCATAAACTTCCCATCAACGAAATTACTTGGGGGGGGGGGGGGGGGGGGGGGGGGTCGTAAAGCTTGCAAGTAGGCGGGTTCTGTTTATGGAGCAACCTTTAGCACAGTTTCCGTAAACAAAATAAAAAGCACACGAACCTGGTTGCGGTATAAGTATATAGAGGGTTGACGAAACAATGCAGATCCATTGGGAACGAGCACACCCCGCTGTCAAATCATCTCGATAATTTATAAACATACACTTTTTCTAAAGCATGTTTTTCTTCTATAGGGGCCTATAGTAAGCACAAAAGTGGGCTTGCCGGTAAACAGTTTAATAAAATTGGGCCCTGGTCTTGGTAACTGGTAACCAGTTTTACCATATTTTGACGTCATGTGCCTTCAGTGTGATCCAAAATGTAAACCTAATGCCATGCATGAGACGGGAATTATGAAAGATATGCATCTGAGTCATTTGGGCTTTTAAAAATGTTTCATTGTTTTATATTTGTTGGTTCGTTTCATCAGTTTGTTCTTTTTTAACTTTAGACAAAGACTTTGACTTTTCAATTGAATTTTCTAAACAATATTAAATCAATACATACAACTTAAAATGACAATTTCAATTGAAAAATACAGCAATAACAAGAAAAAGCACAAATTAGAAATACAACATATTGGTTGAGCAAGAGACACGCTGTAGCACTTTATTGCATAAAAAAATATACATAAACATAAAATTGCATACGTTTCAATATAGAGTATCTTCAAAAATTGAAATTTTAAACAGTACCTGTATGGACATGCAAATTTGTGATAAAACCCGTTTCGGAAGCGTTTCGTATGCCTTTCTAAGGTTGAGTTATGAGGCCCCATCTATCATAATTGGGCTGTGTGGTTGGTCGAATACTGTCAGGTGCACTGTGTGGCTAGTGGGTTTCAGTCCCTACCTCAATTCGTGGTTTTCCCTGAAATAATGATCTTGGGTTTTCCTCTTATAAACTAAAACTTTCTATAATTCTTTGTTTTCTCTCCATGGGGTTTATGGATACAGTGTCGTTTTTCTGATAATCTTTGGCTTCACAACCAATAAATACAGTGATGAGATGAAATGAGATTTATCACCTACAAGGACAAATAAATAATTTAGCTAAAAGATTGCAAGGCAGCTTAAAAAGCAATTGAAAAATAAATTGCCTATTGATTTACATGATAATTATAACAACTCCAATGTTTAACGGATTTATATTGTATATAGCCTTGGAAATCTAGCCTATAGACTGTTAAGGCGCGGAAGTCTGAAGATGACCCTATTGTATGAATAACCCCCTATTGGTAGCAATGAAGATAATATTATCAGTCTTTAATTTGAATTAACGACTGTCCATCAAGTTTGATGCTGCACTGCAAAAACCGGGGTGTTAAATTGATTCTCTTGGTATCTATATGTGACAACACCGCCACGGTGTTGATTTTATCAACGATGTAGTAATGGGGATAGCTAACACCATGGCGGTGTTGTCACATATGGATACCGGAAAGAATCAATTTAACACCCCAGTTTTTGCAGTGTGAGGCACACGCCTAAACCAAATAAAACGGCTCTTTTCAGAGCGAACACAATCTCAAAAGAGAGAAATGTACTTAATGCATCGATCCTGTTTAACTTAATATTTATATTTATGTTTTTAAAGTTCTTGTTAATAACTTATTAAAACAAAAAGCACATTTTGCACTGTATCTTGCTCTACTGTGTGATATGACCCTTCCGTCACTCAGCGACAATTCAAGGCAGTCTTCATTCGACATTCGTTCCTTAGACAGACTTTCGTCACCACTAACCGCAGGCCCGTAGGAAGCTAAAAAAAACATTGGTCAGGCCCATTTTGAGAAGCAGAGTTAGAAGTCAATGCGAGTGCGAAGCCATTACGTCTTGGGGTCCGGGGCCCGCTTAAGGGCCCCGGGAAATTTTTCATTCTAGATGCTCTGTGGTGCAATATGACATAATTCCTGGCCACTTTTCCCTCACTTTTTGTGAAAATTATAAAATTCAATTTGATTGGTTTACTCTCAAATAATATTTCTTAAGTACTCATATTTCCATCTTCAAAATAGGGAGGGGGAAGGTGCTGTATGTATTGATGCATGTGGCACTATCCCTGGACATAATTGGGTAATGGGGGCACTATAACAGCTCATAATTAAGGCCACCTCATTTACTGTTGAGATTTTGTGAGCTCAAGCAAAATTTAGAGGTGCACTTGCCTGTAAAAAAAATTATGTGCCGATTTTGGGCATCATATCCAGCACTTTGAACCCCGCTGGTGGTAGGATCTGGGCAAATTTTTGGTAATACTACTCAATGAAAACACGTTGAAATGATAAAAGTATTAAACCTAATTATCATTAATGCCCATCTCAGAAGCAGACAGCTTTATTATACTCAAATCCCCCAATTACGGCGTGGGGTAACCGCTTATGCCTACTCAAAATCTTTGTTCAGTAGCGGCGTGTCAACTCAACATGGCGCCCAAAGGATTTTAATCAACCGCCTACTAATTAAGTCACAGGGAAGACAAGGCAAGACCCAACCCTTTTGTTTTGGACTTCCTTTTATTATATAGGCAGACCTGAACATGAACCTGATCACTCGACCTCGACACCATTGTGGGTTCACCCCACTAGACTACTAACCTGTTTTATTGACTTATACCTTGGTGAGTGGGGTTGCTTTAATTTAGTATTGATGAAGAGGATCGATCCTGGATCTTACTGAAAAGGTTGCTTACCTCGTGTGAAGCAGTGACGAAAGTGGCATCAATTTTTTTTTAAATATTTATATAACAGTGGTAAATATAGATTTAGATTTTAGACCAGATCATTATGCAGTCGTTGTGTCATGAAGGGTTTTAAATAGTAGGAACCAGTCTAAGAAGGGGGTACTTTTAGTGCTCTCGATATGTGGCATGGCCGTTTAAACCCGCAGCCTTTCCCGTTGTATCTTCAATGTATTTTGGGAATCTCAGGAATTCTTTAGATGATTTTCGGGGGGGGGGGGGTGCCCTTACCGAGACAACTAACGGGGTACTTTTATACGATAGAACAATGCTCCCACAGAGGTTGCTTTGTTTTGCTAGTGGTACCCCACCAGGGATATCTTTAGAAAAGGTAATAGTATAGAACAATTGAAGTACCCCGTAACTGCCATATGTAAGGGTGTTCTAACGCTACACACGAAGTGTAGACCTGAGAACAAAAGAGGTATACATAGTGTAGGGACTGAAACACTACGTGGATTTACACACGTCCACACAGTGTTATTTACAGTATTGAGGAATAGGATTTTCCTCAAGTGTATAGAATAAAGGAATGTCCACACAGTGACTGCAACACGGAGCTGTGAACTTACGAGAGTGCCCTTGAGAGGTCTTTTACACAATAGAACAATGGACCCCACAAGGGAATTCTTTGTTCAACCTCGACCCCCACAAGAGAATTCTTTTGAAAAGGTAAACATATAACAACAATAGCAGGACCCGGCAAACCCGATCCGTAAGGTTGTGTGTGTGGGTGGGTTTGTGTAAGGGTGGGGGGGGGGGGGGGGGGGGGTACTTCTGTACAAGAGTGGAAGAGCTTGTTGGAATATAGGAACACTGGGGGATATTGTGCCTTTGGTGATACAAGCCTGGCACTTGGCACACAGTCAGACATGGAGGTCAAATCTACCTCTGTGGTCAGACAGAGTATATCAAGAGAAATATATTTGGCTATATGAGATTTGACCTTTGAAAAAGTATAGGTAGAATAACAAGCATTGGCAGCCATTTTGAAAATTAAGAAAACTGCTTGTTATTTTACCTAGGCCCCATTTTCTTTTCAAGTTACAAAGCTGCGATGGCCCAATAGCCAAATATCTTTCTTACGACATAGTCTGTGTACCAAGTTCCGTGCTTGCATCAACAAAGGCACAGTTCCCCCCTAATATTCCCACATCTGCCCCACTGTCACAAAATGGTGTCATAGGGAAATCGGTCCCCAGGAAATTCAGTCCCCCATATGGGAAATTAAAGTGTGTCGAAGGAGGATTATTCAAAAGAGGGCGCTAACAGAAGATGTTTGTACACAGTTCGCCGTGTGGGGGACATGAATCTCCTGCCACACCGGCACAGTATAACCATGGAGGTAGGAATAGAGGAAGGACCATGGACGCAGTGAGCCATGAACGACCAGCATAAAAAGCCAACACATACAAACACAGCTTTACAATAATATGCAGGTTTATTTTGGATCACAGATATTAGATATAATGCTTAGCTCAATTAAATAGCATTGCAGTTTTTAAATGGCACTCAGTTCATTGCATTGGTTTCCAATGTACGTCATAAAATTAATTTCATTTTGTCACCACAATTTTTTAGCTTTGATTTTTCCAACAAATCATGGATATTTTAAGGCATGATGCATGATTGGTAATTATCAACCAAAATAATAAAAACATCTTTACATATGTATTTAGTTATTTGGGGTTGAACACAAAAAACAACTAATCTATTAAAAGACTTGACCCAGTCGGTTTCCCAGGTGGTTTGTTATTTGATATATTTATTAAGATTACCTTTATCAAATTAAAACATTGGCCATTTTCACGGAGCGGTAAACTAATTTTGTCTGCATATTTTTAGCAAAATAGAAGAAGCAAGTATGACATGTGTATTTTCAATGGTTAGCAAGAAAATTAGGCAGCCAGCTCGCGTGTTTATCATTGACTAGTTTGCAAATACTCAGTGCGCATGACATGCCATAAATGGAATGAGGTGCATGCTGAAAATGTGTCACTTAAAAAAAGGCACTGAACACTATTGGTAATTACTCAAAATAATTGTTAGCATAAAAACTTACTTGGTAACGAGCAATGGAGAGCTGTTGATAGTATAAAACATTGTGAGAAACGACTCCCTCTGAAGTAACGTAGTTTTTGAGAAAAAGGTAATTTCTCACTCAAATAATAAAAGACTTCAGCGAAGCATTTTATTATTGGCATCTGAAAGCACACAAATTTGTGCAACAAGGGTTTTTTTTCTTTCATTATTTTCTTGCAACTTCGATGACCAATTGAGCCCAAATTTTCACAGGTTTGTTATTTTATGCATATGTTGGGATACACCAAGTGAGAATACTGGTCTTTGACAATTACCAAACGTGTTCAGTGCCTTTAAGCCGTTTCCGAATTGGCTGCTATACAGCTATGGCTATGGCTATGGCTTGGTAGCCGCGCTATCTTGCGAAGTAGTCTCTGTATTTGCATTGATACGTCATTCATTTGCTTACAGTAAGCACCGTAAGGTTAGCATGCCTTTTCTGTGCTAATGTTTTGCAGCACCATAAAATGGAAATCGCAGTTAGCAGTAAGCACAAAACCGGCCGCAAAGTAGCTCTTTGAAAATGTGTTTGAAGCTTTGCATGGTGTGAAAATAAGAACTAACTATAAATAAATAAATAAATAGTAAACTTGCGGGTACAACCATGTATTAAATCTCCACCGGCAGTCGAGCATTCTCCTGAAGAAGAGCAGAGGATACTGCTCGAAACGTCGAGACCACACCGGCTCTTTTTAGAGCCAAAACTCCCACACAAGAGATTTAATACATGGCTGTACCCGCAGGTTTACTATTTATTTATCTATAGTTACTTCTCAGCTCTTTGAAATTGGGCACAGAATCATGGAGGAAGGACAGAACTAAGCGCGGTGGTGTATATTTCAGCCTACTGTATACGCATGTAGAGACTGCAGCCAAATGACTCTTGCTTATTAGTTTTAATAAATCAGAAATAAATATAAGATAAAGTTGGGGTTTTTTTTGATTGAAAAATAAACAACAATAAAAGAACCCTTCATGTGTGGAATGCTAGTCTTCGATTGGTTACGTTCGAAAATAAAGTGATGAGAAAAACGGTTTTACAAATCAACCCCTGGTGTAGATTTCAGCGTATAGGCATGACAGTGTTTATCAAGTTTTTAAAAAATCAGAAATAAATATAAGAAAGCCTTTAAAAACTGGGAAAATCAGCAATATTAAATGAATCCTTTGTGTATGGAATTCTAGTATTTGATTGGGTGTATTTTAAATATACAAATTTAAACATTTAATGTTAAGAGAGCCATTTTTTAAATCGACCAATGGTGTGGATTTCTTTGCATGTGTGCGCATGACATTGAATACCATTTTGATTCCGGAAATTGCGTGGTTTTCCTTTTACTTTGCGAACTAACACGGTCGGCCATTTATGGGAGTCAAAAATTTGACTCCCATAAATGGCCGACCGTGTTAGTTCCTGATGTAAAAGGAAAACCACGCAACTTCGAGGCATATTTGTGTAGATCATTGTATTCTACTTTTACAACATCTTTCTAACCATATGCATTTTATAACAAACGGTTACAAACGCTTTTTATAGACCAACTCGTCCGATCCAAGGCAACGTGTACCTTTAAAATCGACCCGTTGGGTGTAATTCTCAGCTAATTTGTATGTGTATTTCGAGGGTGCCAAAGGGGGGGCTCATGACTTTGAGTTTTCAAACAGAAGAAAAATGTATTAAGAATTGTCTGAACCAAAAAGAGAAACCCCAAAACACTTGTGAATTTGTTCGTTCTACTGGTAACCCTACCAAAATATAAAAAACAATTCTTAGGGAGAAACAGCTCAAAGCAGTGTAGCCAGTCTACGTATAACTTCTCTGCTGACTACCGATTACTTTGGATCCTTGTACACAAGTAGTGATCGACCCGTGGCATTTAGAAAGTAACATCTTCCTAGTTTGAAGAACTTTCAACTTTGACCTTAATGGTTGGTTACACGCTTGGCTATGCATTGTTTGGTTGTTTATGTGTGCACCAGTAAACCCTCAAGCAGTACACTCAGTGTGAGTGTGTGGCTTGCAGCTTTATTTTGACCAATGAAATCATTTGACAAGTACAGTAGGAGCCTGTCTATAACCCATTGTGTAAAACGAGCGACACCCCTTCAAACTAGGCTTATTATAGTGGCAAATAAGGAGCAAGCCTGGTGGATTGAATATATATTTAAGCAATATTCAAACAAACTTATTTTTTCTCATTGGGAAGATAAACAGCTGTACACGGATAAGAAGCAGAAATACTTGTTGATAAGATGCTTTACAGAGGGGCTCAAAGGTCGAATTCAGTTTTGTGATGCACTCATTTTCCAATAGATAGAGTCATTATGAAAGTGGAAGGAAAATTACAAGTCTCTAACCTCACATTAATTGGTGTAAACTGCCATTGTATTTTAAACTGTTTCAGAGTCAAATTTTAGGCTTGACGACAACTAATGAGTGTCAACAACAAATGGGTCTGCCCAAAGAGCGTATAGCGCAGCAGGCTGAGATGTGCAACTTAATTGTGAAGTATGCACGGGATGCCATTTCAGTAGGCAACTTTGCCCACCTTGCACCTTGCAGCGCTATAAGATCTTTGGTCTGTACATTCCAAGGAGAAATTTGTTGTCCGTCAAATGATAAATTTAACACTGTTTCAATTCAATGTCATGGAAAGTCAGGAATGCACAAAAAATTGCCTGTAAAAAAAATGTACCGTTCCATATTGACTTCTTGAAATGTGACATCATTAGATGTTTTGGATGTTGACAAATTTCACTCTGGAAGAATATCACATACAATGGCATTTAAAGGTGCTGCATACGTTTGGTAATTGGAGCCTACTGATTGTGTTAATCCTATATAAATGTAGGTACATACAATAAAACTAACCTGTGAAAATTTCACTTCAAAAGGTGGTCGCGTTTTTGAGATATCACCAAAAAACCGGAGCGAATATTTCCACGCAGGAAGAATATTCCTCATAGGAATACACAGTCTGAGAAGCGTTTCTGACAGAAACGTTTCTCAGATTCAAATTTTGGGGAATAAAAAGTGATATATTTTTCCATAACCGTAGTACTTCGAAAATAAAAGTTTCTCAAAATTCATTATACCACCCAAAGCTGCTTTACTTCTTACCAAGTAAGTTTTTATTGCCATTGATTTTCAGAGTCATTACCAAATGTGTACTGTGCCTTTAACACCATTTTAATGTGCGGTTACAGACTTGTAATTTTCTTGTCACTCTCATAAAGTTGGGAAGGTAGTGCACTCTGCTCTACCAGCCCGCTCCTAGTGGATGATACCCATTGCCTACATCCTTACGAACTGTGAAGGGGTAACCATGTTTCAGCCCCAGGAGTAGTTAGCAACGAGTCCCTGGTGACAGTTGATTTGGGTCGACAGCCCAAATCAATTTAGTGTAGCCCTAACCTTGAAGTGGCCGTCCAGTCTTGTGATGTTCTAAAAAAGGCATTATCTTATTTTAAAAAAAAGGGAAATTAGTACATAAAAAAATTGAATATGACCTTGAAACCACTCTTAAAAATTGATTTGATATCTGGTAGACATACGCACCAACCACAGCTGGTCAAAAACCACAGAAGTCTTCGTATTTAAACTTGAGATAATTTGTCATTATTGAAGACAGGGGGATCATATCTAGGTGGTGGAGTCTTGTTTTACCAATAGCTCGACGAATGGTTAGCCGACAACCGTCTTGTAGTGTTCTTGGATTTGCTGAAAGAAAAAAACACACAAAAAATAGAACTGAAGTTAATGAGTTGAAGTTATCCATTGTGGGAGTAGATGGTTTGTGGTAACACTACCAAGTAAGAAATATTTATTACCAGGGTTCTGCCCAGGATTTGTTTAGTGCCGGAATTTTTTTTTTCCTAGTACAGTCAAGTCAATTTCCTTTCGATCGTGCACGGAGTGGTTACACACGTGCGCCCTGCAGCTAGCTGTGCCTTGAATGTAGGCCCTCAGTGCGCGCACGCCTTTACCGCCATGGGAAAACAATTTACAGCATCTATAGCATGGTGCTTACTCTGCAGTTCATTTCCGTTGTATTAAACGCTGTAGAATAGGGTTCGCAACATGATGAAACTGGTATCATGTTATTCCAAGTGTAAAGCTATAATCAGCGTGACTGGAAACCATTGCAAAATCAATGCGGGTTTCGTGCGTTGGATTGTACATCGTACAGGCGGGAGGAATGCTCGATCCTGGATCATTAAAATAGACTCAAACCAAAGAAGTAGGCTACTCGAAACTTTGGATAAAACTGTTTACTGGTAAATAATTTGTTTTACACGTTGTTCAAAATATTTTGAAGGAAATGGGCAAAAAAAAGGGAAAATGTGTGGTGGTCGGAAAACGAAAAAATTCTGCGAGTGCCGGTCGGGGAATCATGAGTGCCGGTCGGGTTTTCCGGCACCGACCACCGTGGGCAGAACCCTGTATTACTTTCGGATAGTGCAGGCTCAGAGACCAAACTTTTAAGTGATGAACCAATACTTAAGAGCAAGGTTTGCCCTTAACTTTTTCATTGACTGGCAAGAAGGACCAGTTAGTTTGCCATTCCACTTGTCCAGGAGCTTTTTCACTGGTCCACATTTAGGGATGCTTTTCAACACTGAACTCGCAGTGAATTATGACTGGTCCTCGGGTGTTGTAAGTGGCATTTGGCCAGCGGACCAATGTAAAAGAAGAGAGCGATGCTTTAGAGTTCATAATGTAACAAAGGATTAAATGTTTTTTTCTCAATTACTGGATGTCAGAACTAAATGTAGTCTCCCAAATTGCGAAATCAACTCTGCGGCAGTAGACTACAGACCAATCCGTACGCGCAAATATTGCACGCTGCGCCGCCATTGCTGTGGTGTGCGCCGCCATTGCTGTGGTGCTGGCAGTTCAAGGTTTTGTACACAAAGACATTGAAAATTCATTTTCTTTTTTACTCTTTACGAGGATAAAGTGTGTTCCTCAATGATTCACAAAATTTCCCTGACAGGATGGCATCACATAGTGATGTAGAACATACTTATTAAATACTTGCAACTTAACAGAAAGTGAATACTGAAATTCTGACAAAAAACCTTGCTGGTGTAATGCATTTTAAATCACACCATGCAGTTTATGTGTCTATCTGATGCACTAAATAGCTCAGCAACGACACAATGAATAAAAAGAGAAGGCTGATGAGGGAAAATTTCACTGGAAACTCATCTTTGAGAGGGCAAGGCCATTTCCATTTTGCAAAGGGGCACTTCCAATGGAAAATATTGAAGTATGTGGACAAAAATTTAAGGAGCACAGAGGCCATGACCAGGGCAATAGAGGCCATGGCCTATTTGGCTTCTATGCAAATCCAGGCCTGCATTTACCCATCCCCAACCCACCCCAAAAAACCAACAACAACAACAAAAACGGCAATTCCAAAATGCACCAAATGCACGTCAATGCACCAAAGAATCTTTACAAAGTCATTCAACTTACTTGTAGCATCTCTAAGAAACTTAAAGCACAAAGTGGACTCTTTCTGAGTGTAGACCTCCTTGTAAGTAGCTAAGGGTGTTTTCCCATCATCCCCACAGGCATGACAGCTAGCTCCAAAGCTATAAAGCAACCTACAGTTATAATTATCGTTCTTGATGGCGGCAAGGTGGAGGGGCGTCTGCCCGTCATCTTCCCGACTGAGATTCGGATCAGCTCCCCGATTCAAGAGGAGCCGTGCCGATTCGTGGTTCCCTTTGATGATGGTGTAGCGAAGTGGGAAACCTCTCTGGACGTCAATATTGGCGTAGTTATCCAGCAACACCTTCACGCAGCTCTGTTTCTCTCGGATGATGGCCAGCTGCAGCGGGGTGGTGCCTTTGATGCTGAGAGGGTCCACCAGGGCATTGTACTGAACCAAGAGTCTCACAAAGGAATCCCGCCCGTAGTGGGCGGCGACATGAAGGGGTGTCCAACCATCGCGACTTGGCGTGTCGACGAGCTCAGATCTTTTGGACTTGTCGTATTCTAAGAGTAAGCGAGCGAGGCGTGTCCTGCCGTGCATCGCTGCATAATGAAGGCATGTGAACCCTCCAATCAGGTCCTTTATGTCTGGCTTTCCTATGAAAAAAACAAAACAAATCAACTTTACGTAGTACATGTTGCGTGGCCGAGACAGAAATTCATCTCATACACTTATCTTTACATATTCAACTGAACACAGTTTGCAACTCAATGAGTTTACCCTTGCTGAAACTGAACTACTCGTTTTTATAAGTCATGCTAATACAGTGAAACAACAAAGAAATTTGAAATATTTTAATCAATGTACTGAAAGCATTATTACATCTTTGAAAGTGCAAGGCCATTTTCATTTTGCAAATCTTAAAGTCTGCATGGGAAACTTCTGAAGGGGCACCAAGACCAAGACATGGGGCAACAGAGGAAATGGCCTCTATGGCCTTTGTATAATTCCAGGCCAGTTATTAGCCTTTTTTGTCTTGGCCTTTATGCCCCCTCAGAAGTTTCCAATGGAAGTGCCCTTTGTAAAATGAAAATGCACTGTGGCATTTTGAGAGTCAATGTGCTACAGTGTAGTTTGCAATTTAAACGATGCGACATTTACATGCTTTCTAACGATAATGCGTGCAATTTGACTCCTAAAATGGGGGTTGTTCTAAAACCCCCTTGACCTACGACCCCTTGACATCCGGCCCCTTAATCGAAACCTGTCCCAAATCCGAATTCATAAAACATCTCTTTCAACTAAGTAAGAATTAAGTCCTCGATTTAGAATTCACAGCGTGCGATCCAAAGCTAGCAGGCGACGCGACTTTTGGCGACCTGACCGATCCAGTGTCAGTGGTGTAGCACCACTATGTGTCCTAAATATTAACAGGAAATTTTAATCTTAACATGACTGTCGCCATTACCTAAATCCGAAAAGAAATGGTCAGCGTATTTTCCCCAGGACGAGCAGTAAGCCTACTGACACATTATGACAACAAACACTGCACACAAAAAACATGTGTGGGCCATGGTTCGGTCGCTAGTACCATCATGGAGGTAGGAATTAATCCAATTCCTACCTCCATGGTACCATAAAGCAAGTACTACTTGTTGACAGGGCGGGAGCAACCAGGAGGCAGGCCGGAAATGCGGTAGCTGTGACAGCGGCATCACGTTATGAGTTGGCCGTAATCGTACTCGGGCAATAAACCCAGGTTCCCAGTTGGGATATAATCTTAATCAGGCTCGGGTCGGCCAAGAGATATGCATGGCATTGCAAAATGGTACTGGTAGCATAAGTCGAGGGGTCGAGGGGGTGAGTGTTGCATTTGAGCAAGGGGTCAATTTACCGGTGTACTGATGTCACAAGCGGCTACTGTCGACCCATGGTGTGCTTTTTGGGGTGTCAAATTGCATGTCAGGCTATGGGGAGCCTAAAAATGCTCACAGCAGGCTTTGAATTTGGGGTGAAAATCCAAAAGACCACAGGGCTTGTAGCTAAACAATTTTACAAGACCAGAATCACTGGGACCAGAGATGCGCTTGGTGCCCACCGTCACCCCGCTAGACGTGGATAGATTCAACTTTTCTGTGAAAATACTGCAGCTTTTTGCTATTTTCTTAGCAAGTAGTCACTGCATTCAGCCGACACTTTCACATATGATTTGTATTGTATCTTTTCTTTAAAATTTTTACAGAAATCAGCATTATGTTGACAAAACCAATCTATGACCCTACCTTTAAATGAACACAAATATCAGATACACTGTAACAGCAAAGACAAAAGATAGAAAAAAATCATTGACTGATAGTTGACTAAAGAGAGTACCAATATTTACTGACCTCCCTCTTCTAGCAGAATCCTTAAAACTCGGTCCCGCCCCCTTGATGCCGCTAAATGAAGCAGAGTCCATCCATTACAATCAACATCATTCGGTGAAATCCCAGACGCCAAAGCTTGTCTTACTTTGGCCAGATCGCCCAGTGCCACCGCTTTCCTCAAATCTCTATCGAGGGCGCTCATAGTCAGTTGGTGGCGTGACTGATTACGAGTGATGATACGTTTTTCCATTGTCTATCTAGTTAGTTGCTGTTTCTACATTGACTCAAGAAGTTCAACACACTTCATCATTGTGTAAAACAAAGCTTCGTATTCAGCTTTGCAGAAAAAAGCCTTTTCACAGCACTTTAAAAAGTGCAGTGATGCGATTGTTAAGGAATTTTATTTGTTTTCATTTGTTTTCATTTGAAATATTTGCCAAATGTCTTCCTTTGTGGAAACTTGTACCTTCAATCTGTAGACACTTATCTGAAAAACAGGAAATAGAGTGAGTGATTAAAATGTAACTAACACTTTTTGGGACTCAAATTCAGGAGGGTTATTTCTGATTCTTTACGCTTAAAGGCACTGTACACGTTTGGTAATTACTCAAAATATATATTAGCATAAAAACTTACTAGGTGACGAGCAACGGAGAGCTGTTGATAGTATAAAACATTGTGAGAAACGACTCCCTCTGAAGTAATGTAGTTTTGAGAAAGAGGTAATTTCTCACTCAAATAATAAAAGACTTCTGGCCAGAAGCCTTTTATTCCTATCTGAAAGCACACTAATTTGTACAACAAGGGTGTTTTTTCTTTCATCATTTTCTTGCAACTTCAATGACCAATTGAGCCCAAATTTTCACAGGCTTGTTATTTTATGCATATGTTGGGATACACCAAGTGAGAATACTGGTCTTTGATAATTACAAAATGTGTTCAGTGCCTTTAAGTTAGAAATAAGTAGTTGTAGTCATACTCATAGACTAGTTGCGATAATCGTAACCCTCCATCCTCCAAACGGTCGGAGGATGGAGGGTTACGATTATCGCAACTAGTCATTACTCATAGACCTGTTTTGGTCGAGAATCGTGCAAGGGTTTTGCCATGTGAGTTGCTGTGCAGCGTCAGCTGTGGCTGATGTGGTGCCAAATACGAGAATCAAAATGCATTTGTATTGTAATTTTGTATAATGATTCCCCCTGAAACAAACTTTATAAAAACACTTAGTAAAGTAATAATGCAATTTTCAATTAATAATATGCAAGGTCTATTGCTAAATCCCACCTAAAAAGTGACCTAGTTCAATTTTTTAGTTGATGTTTATGCACAATGGTCAAAGGAACTGTGGGAAGGAAATCAGAATACACTGTTTTGTGTTTGTTCTTTTTTCCTTCCCACAGTGCCCTTCGATCGTGCATTGTCAACCAGGCGGTATTTGCAATAGACATAACTAAGAATAAGTTAAAATACATTGTCGTGATTCATTCTAGTCAATTTCTTCAAACGAATAACCATTAACTGAAGTTAACTTATTTATCAAAATCCTGCTTCTAAATTTTAGGACAGACAGAAAAAGTTTCTCACCCTCACCTTTATAGAGCATTGCAGACAATTTATTATAAACAAGTGAAGAAGTAGACACGTGATCTCTAACTTTGACCCGTGCAATCAACTCTTAATTGTGATTTAAAAAGTCTAAAAGTGTAACCTGTATTGTAACATCTACCAAATGAACAAACAATGTACATTGATGTCGTCTCAGCCAGCCAGATGCAAACAACCTACTGCCGATGTGTATATATATAATGTGCTGTACGAACTCCGATTTACAAGAGTACAGCGCCCTCAAGCGACGGAATAAATAGGGAGAGTAGCCTGAACGTCCTGATGTGACGACGACGTCATGCTTCAAGGCTATCCTTGCGGAGGGGAGCATTCGCTCGGCCCTAGTCCCATTTAAGACAGCTGGGGGATGGGCACGGGCTGAGATGAGCTTGAACAACATTATTGTTGTTCAGGTTGCAGTGATACCAAAGGACCAAAGGGACAAAGGACCAAATGACCAAAGAACCAAAGGACCAAAAGACGTTTACCCCGCCCCCGGTGATGCGCACTGGAAGCTAAACTTAAACCGTAATGATAACATAAGTTATATAATTTCAAGACCCTGACCAGGTAACAGTAATTGGGAACATTTTGCAGTGTGGTTATTTTAACCATTAACCATAGAGAAAGGACATGTTTTAACTCATATAAGCTTAAATTCAAAGGGGCGTTGATGTTTTCAACACTCTTCGACTGCGTAAACTTTAACGAACACAACGCTTTTGAGCGGGTGGGGGTGGTTTTAACCCTCACATGGCGGAGATTATTATGGACTTTGGAGATGAATTATGTGCCCTGCCTGAAGGATTAGGCCTAGTTGAACAGTTGCTCCAGCCTGTAAACTTAAATGGCTAATTTTGCTGCTATTGGTATGAAATGTTTCCTTGCTTAAGCCTTCCCCAGAACACTCTTTTTGTGGTGTTTGAATAATTTGTGAAGATTTGCATGTTTCAGCCTACAGACGCCCATCCAGTCAGGCGAATCTCATTGTTCGAGCAGACGTACAACCCCCCCCCCCCCCCCCCCCCCCCCCGCCTCCACACGATACACGTCCTATTGATCTCCCACGCCACCTGGGAACATTCAGGTGCTCTATATATAACTCAATTCCAAATGAATTAGAAACAGGGCCTTGCTGCAACAGGGCCTTGCTGCAACATGGTCTTCAGTGAGAGCATCCGAATAAAATCACACGCTTACACCATCGATCTGTTTCCAAAAGTATAACTTTATTGGCATTCTGTTTTTTGGGGGAAGTGATCATAATCCATTTCAAGTGTGTTATGAAACATCAGATAACAGCCTTTAGACTAAATAAAACAAATTCTAACCCGTCAAGCCAAGCATCTTGACCAATTTGTCATAATCATGATTAGCCCAAGGTTTATGATTCAATTACAACCCCTTCGAGAATGAGCGGAGGACGGTCATTGTTGGAATTTGTTAAAAAAATTAAAAAGAGGATAACTTCCAATTTCCTGGTATATTTTCCACAATCAATCAATCAATCGTAATATTTATATGGCGCCATATTCGGCGGTCATTGCTCATGGCGCCGTACAGTAAGCTGTTTTAAACAGGTGAGGTTTAAGTGAAGTCTTGAAAGTCGGTATTGTAGGTGATTGCCTGATGTTGTAAGGAAGACTGTTCCAGATCCTTGGGGCCGCGACAGAAAAGGCGCGGTCACCCCAACTGTGCTTGCATCTAGGAATGGATAATGCAGATCTGTCAGAACTGGAGCGCAAGTTACGAGTTGTTTATGGAAGGTCAATAGGTTGGTCAGGTATGCTTGACCTCAATAATTTAGAACTTGATTTTTTTTGTTTTCTTTTTTGCGGAGTAGGCCCTAGGCCTATACACAAAAATGTGTTTACAAACGGACTGTTCAAAACATTAGGTTGTCATAGCAACATCGAGTGTTTGCAAGGAAGGGTATACTTTTGGTAATTTTCAAAGACCACTATCCTCAGTTTTATCCCAACATTGTGCATAAAATAACAAACCTGTCAAAATTTTGGCTCAATTATTGGTCATCGACTCGTTGCAAGAAAATAAAGGAGGCAGGGACAAAAAATACTCTTGTTGCATCAGATGCCTGAAAAAGTTTCATGCCTGAAGTTTTTCTCAGTATCAATTTTTTCGGGTGAAAAATTACCTATTTCTGTGTAACTACATTATTTCAACAGGATTCATTTTTTTTAGCATGTTTTATAATATCAACAGATCTCCAGAAATGTTTTATGGTCATTTTTGGAGTAATTACCAAAAGCCGACCCGGCCTCTCGACAGGTCTTGTCCAGAAAAATATTTCCAAATTCACATAGAAAAGGCAAATAATAAATCAGTTACAGCACTTTGCACTTTGATGCGTTTTTATGGCGCAATTTCAACCCTTTCTAATACCAAAGTTACTATAGTAATATTGTGTAACTAACTTGTGGGCGCGGCCGCAAAGATTATGATTTTTACGACCGTTATTTATAAACAGCGCCCCCATTCGTCATGCTTTGTCGTTCAAGTGATTTGTTTTTTAGACGTCCGGCCGGCCGTCCCGTCAAAATAATCATGCTGCTGTACAAATGTATGTGTACGTCGTGTGGAGTCAAGGATTCTAGTCATTTATTCTCACGAACAAGACTTATTTTATGCTATAAAAACAATCACGGTGAGTAATTTCTTGTAAAATTATTCAATATGCAGCAGTTGTGTCAAATTTTGCCATGGCTTTTGAATTTAATGGACAAAAAACCTAGGAATTAATATTAAAAAAATTTTAGGCCTAAAATGCCCATGCCGCATCCGCATGCGTTAAAAATAATTCATCTATAAAAATATTGTATTTTTGCTGTCATTGATTGAAATTGAATAGTATTAAGTAGTGTGGTACGTCTGTAGTACTACTACTACTGGTGGGTGGTGAGATGGCGAACTTCGGTTCGTGCACCTAGCTTTGTTTTAGTGCTGTTGGACTTCACTTGTACTTTTGTAAGTATTTTGTGTTGGTCCCACATTCATGGAAGAGTGCTTGTTTGCGCACGGCTTTTACCGAGCAGTGACAGCTAAAAAAAAGTCAGCCATGCCCACTTGAGTCCCTGCATGCATCCCCATTTAGCCTTAGCCTTCCACTGTCATGACTGCATGGCCATAAGTGCACTGTTTGGTCTGGGTGTTTATAGACAAATTTACCCTAACCCTAACGTTATAAATAACTAAATAAGTAATACTAATAATGCCCTGGTAATGTTTCCACCACTATTTCAAAATGCAGGGAACAATTTTGTCCACTAATTTTGCATAGCAAAATATTTAGTGGACTAAATCAGTAATTTGTGTGCACACTGAATGTGAATGCTAATATTGAGTAGCAAATGATGATTTTTGAGTAGCAACTGGTACATTTTGTGTAGCATTTTGCAAAGCTAAACAAGGGAAATCGTTCACTGAAATGGCATATTCATTTACCCAAGCTACATTTCTGGAGATTTTAGGACTGACCATGGAGCTATCCCCCCTCCATTGGACTGACTGATGACAATTGCTAATTAGGCCTTACATGCGGGCAGACAAGATTTACTCTACTGTGTAATGGTTTCATAATTTCATAAATGATCTAGCCAGTAGGTCTACATTGTTTAAGTGTTTTCTGGATGCAGATTTGTTTTGACCTAGCATCTTTAATAGAAAAAAATTGTCTAAAGTTACCTTTTTTTAGCCCAATTAATTTTGTTGTTGTTTGCATGAATGAGCATGGTACAAAGTGAGTGCAGCTATTTGGCTAATTTCCGCTGTTTTCAATTTGTATAAATTAAGAATGACTGCCAAATAGAGTGTTGAATTTCGTAATTTTGTGTAGATTAAAAAAAAGGGAAATAAGAGAAACCACAGATGTAAAATTAGTTGGCAAATTCACAAAGGAATTTACTTCATCATTTGTTGGCAATGACTGAGGAAATCCTTGTTTGGATAAAATCAATGTGCATTTAAAAATAAATTATGGTTGTACCAGCTTTGGATAAAACACTCATTGTGTTCTCTAGAAATATTTTACTTTTAATAGACACCAACTTTTACCAACACTTTATGCCCTACTGCGTTATTATGCACCTTTGATTTTCTTTCAATTCTACCCAATCCCAATTCTCAATATGTTTGCCGATATGTGAGTCTATTGTTCCCTGGATTTGTGACTTCCTTCGTAATAGACGTCAATGTGTTCGCTATAATGACGTTCTTTCAGATTATGTTGGTATTCATGGGGGAATTCCCCAAGGTACAAAGTTCGGCCCGATTGGTTTTCAAATACTCATTAACGATGCAGCACAAAACTCACAATCAAAGTATTGGAAATACGTTGATGACTTGACATTTGCTGAGAACTGTAAGACTGGTAGTCGTGGCCACATGCAAGACGATTTAGATAATTTTAAGGAGTGGTCTGATGCAATTCACTTGCAACTAAATCCCTCCAAATGCCAGGCCATCCAGGTGTGTTTCGGTAAATCCCATCAAAATCCCGGTAATTTAACAATTGGTGGTGAACCTGTTTCTTTTGTTACAGAGGCCAACATTCTGGGCCTTTGTGTTCAGAATAACCTTAGATGGGACAAGCAGATTAACCATATGTTAGCTAAAGCCAACAGGAAACTTTTCATGCTGCGGTCACTTAAACGTTTTGGATTTAGTTTGGATGAATTAAGAATTGTTTTTAATGGATATGTACGCCCAGTTTTAGAATATGGTGATGTCATCTGGCACTCAGGTGTTACTGTTAAGCATACTCATACCATTGAGTCTATCCAAAAACGTGCCTGTAAAATTATGTTGGGTAACAGTTATCATTCATATGACTCTGCTCATTCATCGCTTGGCCTTGACTCTCTGGCTGGTAGGAGAGTGGCACACTGCAGGCGTTTTGCTAATGAACTCGCTAACAACCCTCGCACTAAAGACCTCCTCCCCCCTACCAGGCTTGAGAGTCATGGTCGAAACCTCCGTAATAGTCATCATGTTTCAACCATCCCCACCAGATCCAGTCGTTTTAAAAATAGCCCTGTTCCTTACTTCATAGGTTTAATTAATTCTTAACTAATTTGTCCATTTTATTGTTAGTGGTGGTCGGAGTGTGGTTCTTATTATTTAATGTTTTATTTAAATGTTTATGCCCCTTCAAATAATCCATTTCCCTTTTACACTACAGGGAGGTGTTGTTTAGTTAATGTGGTTCTGTTTTTTGTTTTATAGGCGTGGGTGCAATCTTCTTTTCTTATATCATTTATTTTTGATATTTAGGTGTACTTTTAAACAAAATTTATGTATTTTCTATTTTTAACTATTGTAATGACTCTGCAATTTGACCTTCGGGTCACGATGTATGTCAATTTTAATAAAATTCAAATTCAAAAATTCAAATTCAAATATGCAGGCCTGATGCTTCATTCTCATAAAGGGAAAGGCAGTTTTCCCTTATTAAAAGAGTACCTCTGTATAGCAGGCCTGATACTTCACAGAGGTAACAGAGGTAAGACAATTGCCGCTGTTGCCCCCTCCCCCCCACCCCTGGTCATTGTCTTGGTGCCTCTTGAAATGTTCCAGTAGAAATTTAAAATGTCCCCATTGAGGTGGCCTTTACCAAGGAGAAAACACCTTCAAGGTGTCCTTGCCCCTTCAAAAACGAAGAAAGGGAATTTGAAATTTCTACTTGGAACATTTCAAGGGGCACCAAGGCAATGACCAGGGGCATGGGGATGATGATTGCCTCCATTGCCTCTACAGATGATGTATCAAACCAGTACATGACACCATACATGATACACTCATGTACATGTATACTATCATACAACTAACAGATTACCAAACTACAAATGGACATTTAATTGCCACGCTTCATTCATTCATGACAGATGGGAAAATCTGGTGGCAATCATTCTTGCCTGCCCCTGTCATTTTCCTGGTATAGTCATCAGACTTCTCCCAAGTACTCAACCATAAAAATCATCTTTATTGTACACAGAATTGATGGAACTAATACTTTTTTAATAGAGTCAATTTTCTGGGCTGTCAAAATGTATTACTACCCCTGAAATCATCAGGAACAGCAAAAACAGATGTTTGGTTTCCAATGTGTAAAAGAAATACATAGATGACTTAACAATTTTGAAAGAGATCCGAGCTCAGCTGTACACTTATTAGTTACATGTAAGTTTCCAGTGTTTCACTAAGTGTTAAAATTCTTTGTAGAATCTCATTTTTTGCCTCATATTGACTTCAAAGGAATGAACTCAAACCTGGAAGATATCGTAAATTTTGACTGGCGATATATCGTCGGGTAAATATCGCCGATATGTCGATATATCGTGAACATTTTTCGAACATGGAAAAAACAGTTTTACCACAGGGAGGACATGAACAATAAAATAAACAAACAAGACATGACTGTATGGATAAACTGCTGAGATAAAATCACTGAATTTAATATCCATATTCCATGAAAACAGAACGTCTTACATTTTGGTGTGCTTTTTATCACTGGTTCCGAAACAATTAATTCATGATTTCTCTTCCACACAAATGTTGCGATCTCTAAAAGCTGGTGCCTCGATTTTTATACCGATACGTACATCCATGTGCACGTTATACGTTATCCCGACGTTTCCCGACCACGTGGTGATTTCACACCAAGGGAATTTCCCTTGCCTTTTCACTCCCACGGCTACGCGCCCTCCTTCATCCCCTAAGTATAAAGTTAACCACGTTAGGAGCAAGCACATCCGCGGGATCGAGGTGATAAATACTATAGGATGGGAGCGCTGTGAGAAGCATTACGTCATAATTATTCACACCAATTGGCCAATCAGAAAGCGGCCAGTCAGAAATCAGCCAATCAGCCTGTGCCAATCACGTTCGTGCTGCTTTCGGCGATACCATGAAGAAAGACAACCATGGCTAGATGGGAAGACACATTGTGTCCAGTAGTTTCCTTCGAACATTGGAAATTTATGATGCCATCCATTTAACTGCGTCTGGTTTAAAAAAAAAAATCTCTCATTTACGAATGATGTAGGGTTGGTCGCCGTCCAAAATATTGAATGGCCTACGCAAGTTAAAAACCATATTGCCGAATGTTATGACTGAAAAGAGTTTAACAAAAGGCATTCTTTAGAACCATATCGTCTATTTTTTTTTTATCGTGAATATCGCGGCATTTCGATATTTTAAAAATCAATCATCGATATTGACGATATTGTTTCAATATCATATCGCGACTATAATATCGTGATATCGACCAGCGCTAGAACTCATACTAACTATAATCAATAATACTGTGTAAAACCTTTCTTTTCCCCTTCCCAACTTCCACTGCCAGTCAGTTCCAGAGTTTAGGGAGTGTCTCAAAAGTTGGCCATATACTAGGCGCAAAAGAGCGTTCCCGCGGGCACACGCCGCAATCCATTGGACCGCCGGAACAGTTCGCTGGACTGCTTCATTGTGCTGAAGTACGGGAACAGTCCTACACGAGTGAATATATGCGCATTAGTATATTTGGAATGTTCCAATGGAACTTTCCGATCCAATTATAGTGTTCTTACCGTTCCCACTTTACTGACACTCCCTAATAGTTGTCACTTACGGCAGTCACATCAGCCCCATTTACTGTACTCATCTTGTTTTTTTATTTTGAAATATTTCTGTATTCAGATTAGGTTAACTATCCATCCCGGTACTGATTCAATGCCTGCTGTTCCAAGATAGAAAATGTACAATGAATGCTCATTGAACAGAATCCGGAGAGAACAGGGGGAAATATTGACTAGAGCAGGATTGAAAAAGTACAATGCCAGTGCTCTACCAAAGTCTTAGCTAGTTAAAGTAGCCCTATGTTGGCATTTCCCTATTTTGTCAAAATCTTTGTTCAGGGGGCCAGTCAGAAGTTGCCTCTAATTTTCTGATGAGGCACTCTAGTTTACACAGCCTCTTGCCTGAAAAACCTTCACTAGGCTAACTAAGAAAATGATAAAAGGGGCCCTTTACTTCTTTGATGTTCTTGGCTTGCTGTATCACAGACTATCGGTGATAAATTGAACGAGAAGTTGTCTCTCAACCTCTGTTTACAAATGCAGCTGCTCGTGCATCCGATGTTTTAGTAATGTGATTCTCTCTTAATGGCATTTGATTAGAACAATAAACTTGGCCATTATTATAAAAAGGCCCAGTCTCAACATGAATGGAAGTTACTAGTGACTCATTCTCATATATGGCAATGTTTTTTGTCGAGCTGTCTGTCTGAATTTACTACCACATTAAATTCTTAATCAAGAAAGTCTCTGTCAATCTCGCAAAAAATATTTGGGAGAAGAAGAGGTGAGTCATCCGCTCCATGTCCAAAAAATGTTGACAATAAATCGAATGAGAGGTTTTGTTAAAGGTATGACTTCAAAATTACTTTGGTGAAATCCTTGGAGTAGACTCCTACATGTACATTAAAAAATGTGCAAATTTAAAACTAGGCAAAATACTGAACCCCTTATAGCGTCAATTAGGCATTATGCATATTGTTTTGTTGATTTGATGATTAAAACATTTTATTGGATGGTTTTTCAGGATAAACAGACTGTGTATCATTTACAATCATTAGTCCAATGAACTTGAGGTACCAGTACGGTATTTTTAAATTTCGGACACAATTTTATGTACATTGTAGAACAATAAATTCTCCTTCAATTTATGAGCCACCCTACACTTATGTATTTTGTGGCTATCTACACTGTAGTACATTATTCTGGAAGGTCGTCCTGCATGCTTATGGTACATTTATGTGTGATTCTCTGAACCGAATGTAAGACATGCACAATGATGAAAGAGGTACGTCTGTAGAGGTTGTAAAATATACAGACCACAGTTGTCTGTTTGCCATGGCAACCTGGCTTTCAAATGTCATCAACTGTCTAGGAAGTTAAAGGTACACGTTGCCTTGGATCGGGCGAGTTGGTCTATAAAAAGCATTTGTAACCATTTGTTATGAAATGCATATGGTTAGACAGATGTTTTAAAAGTAGAATACAATGATCCACACAAATATGCCTCGAAGTTGTGTGGTTTTCCTTTTACATCAGGAACTAACACGGTCGGCCATTTATGGGAGTCCAATTTTTGACTCCCATAAATGGCATGGGAGTCAAATTTTTGACTCCCATAAATGGCCGACCGTGTTAGTTCGCAAAGTAAAAGGAAAACCACGCAATTTCGAGGCATATTTGTGTGGATCATTGTATTCTACTTTTAAAACATCTGTCTAACCATATGCATTTCATAACAAATGGTTACAAACGCTTTTTATTAGACCAACTCGCCCGATCCAAGGCAACGTGTACCTTTAAAGGAATACTGCTTGGAAAACCCCCTCCCTTCTTTCTTTAATTGTAACAGTAGGGAAAACTTTAAAAAAAAAAAAATTGTACCTCGGTCTCTTTTGACTTATGAAGATGCAGCATGAGCTGAGGTGGACTTCGTCAGAATTAAATTATTCGATGGTTCTGTCTCGATGTTGTATGTCAGTGACTTTTTGGGGCCCTTTAGGGGCCCTTTAAAGACAAAGTATACCTTTGTTTTTTGGAACCGGTCGATTTGTTTTAATTCTCCTGTAGACACAATAAAACTATGTGTGAAAATTTCACTTCAAACACAGAACTGAAGTTAATGAGTTGAAGTTATCCATTGTGGGAGTAGATGGTTTGTGGTAACACTACCAAGTAAGAAATATTTATTACCAGGGTTCTGCCCAGGATTTGTTTAGTGCCGGATTTTTTTTTTTCCTAGTACAGTCAAGTCAATTTCCTTTCGATCGTGCACGGAGTGGTTACACACGTGCGCCCTGCAGCTAGCTGTGCCTTGAATGTAGGCCCTCAGTGCGCGCACGCCTTTACCGCCATGGGAAAACAATTTACAGCATCTATAGCATGGTGCTCACTCAGCAGTTCATTTCCGTTGTATTAAACGCTGTAGAATAGGGTTCGCAACATGATGAAACTGGTATCATGTTATTCCAAGCGTAAAGCTATAATCAGCGTGACTGGAAACCATTGCAAAATCAATGCGGGTTTCGTGCGTTGGATATATACATCGTACAGGCGGGAGGAATGCTCGATCCTGGATCATTAAAATAGACTCAAACCAAAGAAGTAGGCTACTCGAAACTTTGGATAAAACTGTTTACTGGTAAATAATTTGTTTTACACGTTGTTCAAAATATTTTGAAGGAAATGGGCAAAAAAAGGGAAAATGTGTGGTGGTCGGAAAAAGAAAAAATTCTGCGAGTGCCGGTCGGGGAATCATGAGTGCCGGTCGGGTTTTCCGGCACCGACCACCTTGGGCAGAACCCTGCCTAAAGGCATGGATCTGCATTCTCTCTCACCAATTTAAGATGACGCTGTCATCATCTCTTAACCCACTCTGAAATCACCAATGCACATCTGCACCAATAATACTAGAATACTTCAAATGTTTGTAGAACATTAATGATTGTCTGCCATTCTTCAGGAGAAAGAGACAAACAGCATTTCTCACTTCTTTGTCAGTGACTAACTGAAAAGTTTGTCTGATAGAGCAAAGTCCTTGCTTTATGGTCTAATGAGTGCAGCCTGTACAATAAGAGAAGATCAGATTAAAACATAATTTCCTGAAGCTAAGATGTCAAGCAAATATGTTACAGGATGATCCATAAATTTGTATGCTGACTAAACTTTACATTTAGACTATTAAAAAAAAGGTAACTAAATTTTTCATTTTCTCATATCTCAACTTAGTATGTTCTTTCTACAAATAGAGGCCTACTGCGTGTATAACAGGTTTCTTTTTGTTTCACCTAAAACTTCTTTCTTTTATAGTACAATACCCTTTTGTGCATTCTTTGTTCCTTAGGTGGGGGCATAAAATTAATCAGGAAAAAAAATTGTCATCAGTATTTACTACATGTACAAGAGATGGTTTGGTCCAGTTCTGTGGAATGGCTGCAGCTGCCCCTTATAGTCAAGGTCACTCATTCACTAAAACTAATTATTAAAATTAAAAAATTGCTTCATAAAGAGGGATGTCAAATTTTCCTTTGTCATTATTAAAGAAATGGAAGTATGGTGGGATATTAGTCTCGGGTACTATATGCATAGAGAAAGTCCTTTCTCTCTGCTATATTTATGGTATGTTTCTTTTTAGGTAAAACAAAACATAGGCCTATCTGGTGGAAATGGTCATAGACAATACCTGTTTGTAATACACAGCATTTGTGACGCTACATGGGAACAATTTCTTCCAGCAATTTTGCATCGGAAAACATTGTGACTGAATTTTGTGTTTTGCTTTTAACTGAATGCTAATGTTGAGTAGCAAATGATGAGTTTTGAGTAGCAACTGATACATTTCATGTAGCATTTTGCTCTGCTATAATGGTTTATTGTGTAAAATATAAAACTTAACATAATGTGTTGTACAGTTTTGGAACTAATGAAATGTTTTTTCAAGTTATAAATGCTACAATGTATGGTCAGTGTTTTAGTACATGTACATGTACTTGTATAATTCAGTCTCTATAATAGATCAGGGGTCGATTTCACAAAGCACTAAGATTCATCTTAAGATGAGTTATCAGTATTACCATAGTGATTTGTATTGTGACATCACTCTTTGCTAAGCAACTGCGATGGATTTGCAGTTACGATCAGTCTGAACTATTTGTGAAATCGAGCCCAGGCATTGTTTTGTACTGTACATGTAGTAGGCCTACATGTCCTTGATCACAAATGTCAATGCACTTTTTGTTGGGACATTTAAGAATGGCTATAAGAAAGCGTTGAATTGCATTGCGTGCACAGACACATGACTTGCATTTTAACAGTCGGCAATTAAATGTTTGTATACACTGTACATGTAATTTACAGAGTAATGTATTTATTTTGTTCAGCAGCTGCGTCACTGACTGTTGTGTTGTTGTATGCACACAGTGCACTAGATGTAGACTGTAATTAACGTTCAAATTAAGATGGCTAATGCACGTGTCATTTGATTAACTGCAATTAGGGACCTTTTAGTTTAGCATAGTGTAGCCTACAATGTATAACATGCACAAGAAAGTGTAAGGCTAAGATGGACTGCATGCATTTAAATGCAGCCACATTTTACTCATTACAAATTTATGGTTATCATCATTAGCATGAAGAACTTACAAAAATAATGTACATTTCTTGTGAACAATAACATAGTGTTCATTCAAATTGTACATGTACATGTGCGTGTACGTGTACATCTTGGAAACGTGTGGCAAATATAGATGTACACATCTGAATGTGCAAATTACAAGTGTGTACATGTACCTCTACCTACATGCTTGAATTCCCATTACATCTGATGAAGTAGTTTTTGCTTCCAAAGCTTTAAATGTAGTTACACTTTTGTGATTAGTTAGTCTTAAAGTGCTACCACCACATTACTTGTTTTACCTAGGCTATCTGACTGACACAGTTATCTCTATCATTGTCTAACATGCTGTGATATGATTATATTTATTTGTTGGATTATTGTAAATCCTGTACAAAGCTCCTTGTTTTTACCTTTAGCCTGAATCTTAAAATTAATGTCAGTTTCACACAAAAATTACTGTGACTTGCTTCAGGCGTAATTACTGTGCAACCAAAAAGGATTATGACAATTGTTTTTTATTGTACAGTATGTGTGATGATTCATTTTTCTTTTTTCTTCAGATAATGAACAAAGAGCGAAAAAATGAAATAAAAAATATTTGACTGTACATAAAAATACATTGTGTAGGTACTAGACATTGGTAACAAGACCATAGATGTTTGCAAGGCCACAGAACAATAAACTGTAAAACCACATGAAGTGTGTTCTTTTGAGGCTTGAATTAGCGTAAGTAATAACATGCCTTAATGAATACGTTTGTACAGTATGTATTCATAATTAAAAATGTATGTGTGCACGTAATAACTATTATTTTGGGGCCCTCATGTGTACACGTGTGTAAAAATTACTGTACGTAACACAACCTTTTTTAAAGCAAAACGCTGTAGCAGATTGCTTGTGTCAAGCACTGTATACTCGGTACTTTCCCGAGTCCTTTGGAAACAATTCACAGGCCTATTGCTCAGGTGGGATTTGAACCTATAACCTTTTTCCCATTCTAGAGTGAATGTCTTATCATTATAAATAAACCACAGAGATTGCGCAGGAAAAATAATGTTTGAAGAATAATTTCCTAATGCTCACCAGAAAATCTTTGTGATTTTATATGAGTAGAGAAAAAATGAGCAATGATATCAGCTTTCAAATATTATTGTTATTTGAACAATAAACATGTAAATCAACTTTGTTTTGAAGGTACTTTGTGATACATGTAGATGTGACTAAAACCTTTTAAAGCCTCAATATATTTCACCATGGATATGGATATTAGGTCTTGAAATTATGATGTGCTGTCATACAATAAGCCAAAATATTAATGTTTTATTTTATTAACATGATTTGCAGTTTCAAGTTAATGTCTCACAGTGCTT
The DNA here is from genome assembly GCA_037783415.1 of Leptasterias polaris. Taxonomy (NCBI): domain Eukaryota; kingdom Metazoa; phylum Echinodermata; class Asteroidea; order Forcipulatida; family Asteriidae; genus Leptasterias; species Leptasterias polaris. The sequence continues at coordinate 7,535,492 of JAZGTN010000022.1, forward strand.
AAGTGGGCTAGTTGTTATCACACATAGCACAAAGGCTGTGTTTTGATTGACCTATATCTATGGATTTTATTTAATTATCACTCCCCATGCAGTTTTTCTGAGTATTGCACATGACCACTCAACTACGAATAATATCTGAGATTAAGTTCAACATTTTCCCGCATGCAGCACTTTGCTACGGTCCTTAATGAAGGTTCCCCGTCTCCTACACAGCGGGATGTTTATAGCGAGATATCGCCGTTAAACTCTATAGCCATTATGCAAACACACTCGTTTCCATCTCTGCAGCGACGAGTGAGTCACTATTTCATTCATAAATCAGTCCGTGCCGGTAATCGCAGGCGGATTGAAGTGTAAATGAGATGTATTATGCTACCCACGCACGTTCTCCTCTCGCAACATCCGATGGGTTTATTTTTGCCTCCAGCGTCCAGACGATGGAGGACTAGAAGAAGAATTTAGGGTGTTGTTTTGTAAAAACGTCACACATGCTGATGAGAGGCTAGATGCGTTGGCGGGGCAATTGAGGAACATTTCATGTCATTCAGCAATATTTGCTTCCTTCTAAGATGATGAAACAACACACTGTGTTGGGATAATGGAATGTCCCTAACTTCTTTCTACACTTGGGATTATGAATTGTTTTGTAAACATTAATGGGTAAGTGTAGAAGGATACGTAACATCCTTGTGCTGTACGCATAAACTCATTCAGTTTGATTATGTTCCGGTGTATGTCATTAACTTATTTTCGCAAACTTTTAGGACAGAGTTCATGATATCATAGATGTGGCAGAAAGGATACTTGCCGTGACACATCAAAAATGTACAGTATAATGCACACGCAAATGCACACGTAGATACTGGAAATAACAAACAATAAAATTAGGGGCCATTCAGAAAAAAACAATGTTAAAAAATGTTGACTTCTTTTGTTTTCGGGTTGAACAAAGAAAAATTGACTAGAGCTTGATTTGAACCAACAACCCCCGGATTAACGTGCCGGCGCTCTACCAACTGAGCTATCTAGCCCTATTTTGGCGGTCTCCCTATTTTGTCAATATCTTTGTTATTATTATAACATAATTAATATTATTATTAATATCTTGTGGTTTATTATTTGATAATCTTTTGTTTTCCTTCGCCCAACAATCCACTTAACCCAATTTTGATTTAAAAATTATTGAATGATTACTTTTAATCAAACTGAAGGACAAAGTGATTCGGGTATTTTAAGCATTGTTTTGACACTTCAAACTCGTGAGTAATGTAAATTGCTAATTTTCAAGGTTATTTGTTTTGAAATATCGTATAAAATAGGGATGTGATGACATAATTTTTTCCAATACTTGTCCCACAAACTACTGTAAAGTTATTCTTGTTTTGTTTAATTCAATGGCTGCATGAAGGGTGTTTTAGTCCTCTCTTCAGTCAATGTGATGAAATGAACTAAAAACTCGGACATACACAGACATCCCTGAGAGCTCTGACCATAGAGAAAGGACAGCTGACAATTTTCATACACTCACTTTTGCTTGGCACCTGTTCTCATTACTGAGTTTGTCAGACACCTTAGGTGGCATACATACTTAGCACAGATGTGACATTAATACTATTGCCATCTGTGCCTTGCTTGCTACCTTGTAAATTGTGAATTGGTGATGCTGTTTTTTGTATTTATTGTATTTCATTATTATTGTGTGTGAAGGATGAATGCCCTTTTTATGAAATTTCTTCCATACATGTATTTACATAGCGATTTGAGATCCCCAATGGGTTATGTGTTTACATCTAAGAGTGATTAATTGATTATTTGTTTCTGTATTTAGAGTAAGGGTGATATGATTTACTGATCATTATTTCAGTGTCATTAACATGCTGTATGTTGAACTAGATGTACATGTTGTGAACTTAGCTTTTCAAAACCCGTGACTGTTCTTTGATGCACTCTGCAAAATGTAAATACTGCCCTCTATTGGTAATTACTTTTGTACACTGGGGAAACACCCTAGTTTTTAAAGTCAATTGCTCTTTTGCATATGTTCATTCTAGTTGCAGACAGATTTAAGTGAAAACATGATTTGTATTGAATCATGTCTGATGGACACTGTACTGCACTTCTTCCCTCAAGAACGGTCACTCTCTCCCAATTATAACCCGCTTCACTTATTTAATCAATTTTGGTTAATGGAGATATGCATGAATAATAAATTTTTGATTATGTTTAAAGGCACTGAACACGTTTGGTAATAATCAAAGACCAGTATTCTCACTTGGTGTATCCCATGCATAAAATAACAAACCTGTGAAAATTTGGGCTGATTTGGTCGTCGAAGTTGCAAGAAAATAATGAAAGAAAAAACACCCTAGTTGCACAAATTTGTGTGCTTTCAGATGTCTGAAAAAATAATAAAAGACTTCATGCATGAAGTCTTTTATTATTTTAGTGAGAAATTACCTCTTTCTCAAAAACTACGTTACTTCAGAGAGAGTGGTTTCTCACAATGTTTTATACTACCAACAGCTCTCCGTTGCTCATTACCAAGTAAGTTTTTATGCTAATATATATTTTGTGTAATTACCAAACGTGTTCAGTGCCTTTAAGTAATCCATCAGAGGTTTCACATGATTCATTGTGCATTCATTTCTCTATGATCAGTTGATGCAGGTTTTATTCCGTTCATCTACAAGCACACCCGTTACATGTTGCAAGTAATTAGCTTTGATTTTTTTAAAAATATATTATTTGGACCATTGATGAAGCTCAATTGACCACTGGTTTATTAGTGAAATATAATAACAGATTCCCTCAATACATGTTCCTTCAGTGTTGCTTTTGGTATGTTTTCCCTTATTATTACATGTATTTCTGTACAAGCTTCTCAACCCTGTATTTACTCCATGCCACACCCGGCAGCTTCTTTTCTCAGCCCTTCCCTATCAGCTTATCAGCCCTTCCCTATGCAATGTATCCTCTATTTCCAAGCCCAACCCTTTTCTTTTTCATACTTCTATACGTGATACCATCTCTATGGTGATACACAGTAATTATCATGGCAAAACTTGAGAAAAACTTCGAAACAATCTATTTTTTTCTCCATCACGCTAGCCGCCAGCAGTCCAGTGTTGCGATCATATGATGCATTGTATAACAGCTACTGCTAGCTCTCTGCTTCGTGACGGTCTCTGGGTCCCACCTACACACATGTTGGGCCGTCCCAACTAACTAGCTCAAGTTGGGACCGGTCCCAAATAAAGTTGGGATGATTCTGAAGTTAGGGCGAAACACTCTGATTATGCTACACACAATACCCAACCCACATACCCAAACAGTCTGATCCTCCAGTATTTTATGCACTAAAGTAATATAAAACCAAGCAATGATGCCCTCTACACAGTAGGAATCAAACTCTGTGGGCATGGTTTCCGGCTTAGAAAAGGGAAGACCCCATCTGATCCCTACCTCCCCTTCCTAAACCCCAGGTAGCAAAACACCAAATAACCTTCCAAGCACACCTGTTAATTACAACACCTCATTGTTGTCTTAACAGATGATGTTTACTTGTTCTAATCTTCAGTCTTGGATTGAGGTGTGACAGTGCCGAGTCAAGCTGGGCACCCCTGTGCTGAATTTCCCTTCTTATCTAAAACAGACTGCACCACAAAACCTGATCTTGGAGGCAGAGCAAGTCAGAGGTAAGCCCCAAGATTTGTTGGATGTCTTCTAAAGAGTAAAGTCTTGTGGTGAGCTCACATGCTAGTCTTAAATAAATGAGTTGAAGCAGGGTAGGGTAGACAGCCGAGGGCCATTGTTCTAGATCTTGATTTAAATAAGTTAGGATTAATCTATGGTCTATACTCAGCAAATCTCTTTCTTCATGAAATGACTTGTGTACAATAATTTGATAAAGCTGTATATTGCCAGTGATGGGCCCAATTTCATAAATGGTTAAGCACAAAAAGTAGCTAAGAACATCACATTTCTGCTTACTGGAATAAGGTTCATACTGCCAATATACATTTACTATTCCGTCCGTGACTGGTTTCCAGCACATTTTTGCTAAGCAGGAAATTGTTGTGCTTTTAAGCAGCTCTATGAAATTGAGCCCTGGGAGTAAAAGAGCTTCATTTTTGTATACATTCTCATTGATTGAGCAAGGAGATTAACAACATTTAGACAGAAAGAGACTTGCTATACCGTACTGTAGGAAAAGGCCAAATTGTAGACCTGCAGTGCCAGCAAGTGTATCACATTCAACCCAGAGAGATTGCAATCATAATTTCTGCTGTTTGTTTTTGTTTAAAGGTTGAGAGTCATGCATACTTTTGTAACGACCCAAACACAATTTATTTAATTTTTTCTGAAAGCCTACTTATTATAAAGATTGGATTTTTGTGGTCTGAAATTCCCCTGTTGGTAAGAAGTCAATATAAGAATGTCAACAAATTTGAATCTCCAAAGATCTGCTATAGGCTACTTCTTCAGATTCAAATTTTCATGGTGTTAGTTTGTGAATGCTGTGGCCAGAGAATGCGATTGGTACCAGCTGTCACCTCGCTAAATGCAGTGACAGATTTTTTGCTGTTTAGTCAATAAGTACATGTACATGTAGGCACAAACGTTTTGAATGAGCAATGCATCAAAAACAATTGGCACTGACTCCCCCTTGAATGTGTCAAAGTGAAGGATTAATTTGATAATCGCTTTCATGTTTTCTGAGTTGCTTATCACGCAATGTTTTCTTTTGTGGCCAGCTGACTGTATGCTCCGTTGATCTAGTGATTGAGGACGCAGACTTTATCTAAACCAATTGGTTTAAATTTCATATCATCAAATTATTTTTTCCAGGTAATAATCATGGCAGGCAAGATACTACATGTACCCATTCATATGAGAAATTTGACATTTTTAATAGTAACTACCACATGAAATAAAAAACTGAAAATAGCAGCTGGGCAAATTTTGAGATGAGCCCTCTTTGTTCATATCAAAAGTTGATAAAAAATGTTTGTGTAATTTTCTCAAAATGTAAGATGTCATTGTCACGTTTTCCTCCATTGAGCTGTGCACAAATCGTGACTGTAGGAACTTATAGGTGACTCTTTTGTAGACATCTGATGTCACAGGTTACATGATCTATGTGAGAAAAAAACAACAACCGAACAAACAAATAAAAAACATACACATATTACATGTATGTTAGCATCAGATATTGTAGTCCAGATATTTTCTCTAAGATTGATGTACAGTGTGGTGTGTAACATTTTGAAGGGTTTTCATGAATATCAAAAGAAGGTTATAAAATATTGTTCTGTTGCAATAAATGCTGTGACAAAAGTTTGACTAGATTTTAAGAAAGCACAGTTTGCAGAGAAACTGAAAGGCTTGCCTTTGTCCCCTCCCCCTCCTCCTGCTGAGGTTTTTCCTGTTGAAGCTGTACTATGATTGAAACTACATGTAAACAGCCTGCATCAAATCAAAGTAAGATAATGACATCCTGCTCCGCCCAGTTCCCTGGGTAGGATTTGAAACTATACCCCAGTTGCCATCCCTTGGGGGTAGGTCCACATGATAAATCTTCCCCACCATGCTTTTTATACAATAGCCAATATATTGTTTTATTCAAAATCAAAAAGAGTGCACTATTGATGTCTCATCTGGGCCCCATACATCTGCATTATTCCACCATAAACAGATGTTAGGACAACTCAATTTAAAGTAAAATACCCTAAAATCCATTATCAAAATCCACACTTGCAATAACACCCGGGGGTTGTACAGTAGTGGGGTATGACAAACCTCACGTTTCAACCGCAGGCTGGGGCTCATCCTGTCTGTCTGGTGTGGGTTGCTTGAAGCATGGACTGGAAGATTATTACAGATTTAGCTGGTCTGGTCTAAACTAGGCCAAGCCTGCCTGACTTGGGTCTGGAAATGAACTGAGAGTGCCTGGAGCAGTTTGTACCTACAGTTTTGGCAACGTGGAAAGTCTTTTAACAACTGTGAATTTCATTAAAATTAATAATCTGATTGTGAGTGTGAAAGTGCATCGCTTGTGTTCAGACTGGAACACTGTGCATCGGTTCATCTCAAACCGGCACAATTAAGATATGGGACTCAATTGTATGAACTTTAATTTGTTCACATCTTGATATTGTGTGTTCAACCTCAATAGACCTTATGCATTGACGTCACCAAGCCGCCATCTTAGAGGTAAACTGATGATGAAACAATGGAAACGCGCTGATTTGTACGCGCGGCTCACAGGACTGGCCAATGAACATCTTCCTTTTGACCTCTAGGCGAGGGCGCCCTACTCAAATGACGTCATATGCAAGGTCTATAGTGCCTTTATATGGCCAACTTTTCTTTAAAAAAATAGTCACTACCTTAGTAATATTTTTTAAAAGCAAACATACAAATTTAAAGCAGCAATACCCAAAATGTTTTAACTGAGAAAAAAACTGGGAATATAAATGAATAGACAAATAAAGAACCTATGTATGTAAAATCATAAAGCAAGGAGTTGTAAAATTAGTGCTTCACTAAAAGCTCTTTTTGTTTTTGATTTGAATATCTGAGTTAGAGATGTTACTGGAACTTATTATTAAAATTGTACACATGAACTACATGATGACTGCTCTATATTTTGACACCCCTATGTTCCAACAACTCATGCTCTGAAGACCCCCTCAGGGGTAGGTCTAGGGGTAGGGGTAGGGTTAGGGATAGGGTTAGGTCTAGGGTTAGGGGTAGGGTTAGGGGTGGGGTTAGGGGTAGGGTTAGGGGTAGGGGTAGGGTTAGGGGTAGGGGTAGGGTTAGGGGTAGGGGTAGGGTTAGGTGTAGGGTTAGGGTTAGGTGTAGGGTTAGGGTTAGGTGTAGGTGTAGGGTTAGGGTTAGGGTTAGGGTTAGGGTTAGGGTTAGGGTTAGGGTTAGGGTTACGATTAGGAAAACACACAAGGGGTGTTGGAACATAGGGATGTTACCAACTACAGGCATTGACAAATGTTGAGGGCGCTATTCAAGATGGAGACTTCGTGTTTACATCTTTTATTCTGTAAAGTGCCTTGAGTATCTTTTCAGGTGGATTTTGGCGCTATGTAATTATTAAATATTTTTATTATTACTACAGAAATGACGGATTACTACTTGTAAAAAAAGATGAATAAAACTTCTATCAAATGCCAGATTATAAATGTTCATGTACACCATGGAATTTCAAATAGCAGATGTTCATCAATAACAGGCATGTCTACCGTGAAAATATTGGGTATCTTTTCAGAGATTCAAAACTGAAACCTTGATGTTTTTGCCGCTGGCATATGAATGATGTATCTTGTACTTGAACGTTACTTAAGAAGGATGATGAATGTCTTGTCTTCCATTACCCGTGTCCCTCTGGTCGATCTTCTTTGAGTGTAGTTTAACTTAGGGAATTGATGAATTGGAGGCACTCTGGATTTATCTGTCACTCCTTCATCGATGATTTCTGAAAGCTTTGGTCAAAATGTTGATATTCGTCCCAGGGGCGTATACCCATATCACATACCATGCATAAAATGTATCAGTTTGATTGTGGTTGAGCAAGTACATGGATTATGTGGGATAATATCCATCTCCAATTATCTGTTTGAATTATCTTGGGATGAAATGCGGGCGATGATTTGGGTACTGCACATTTTCAGCTGTTCAGTTTGATGAAAAAGACAGCCCTCCTTGGGGGTGGCAATAATTGCAAAAAATGTTTTGCGTAAAGTGCTAGTCTTTGGCACATGGGTTTTGGCCTTTGTACATGATTATTTTGGTTTAAAACAGATATTTTTCTTACTTTCAAATAGCTTGATTATTTATTAATTATTTATTATACTTTTGGAATAATTGTTAACATGATTGCAGTAATTGCCCTCATCTTTTTTAGTGACTGGCCAGCAGGACCAGTTAGCTTGCTGTTTCACTATTCCACCATCTTTTTCAGTAGTCACCTAGTCCATACTTCAAATGAAATAGTGAGGTTTTGTAATTCTGACTTAGCCAGCCAGACCACTTGGAGTGAATTTTAACTGGTACTCTGGTGTTGTAATTCATTGTTGTATGGCCTTCCGAAAAGGGAATTACACCGGGTACAGAGAGTTCAAAACACTGCAGCACGGTTAATAGTGGGTGCTCGTTCAAGAGATTCCATCACTCCCCTTCTAAACAAACTACACTGGTTGCCCATAGAAAAACGTGTTGTTTTCAAGATTCTCATCATGTGTTTTAAAGCACAGAATAATCTTGCTCCATCTTATTTGTCTGATCTAATTCGTAAGCACAATCCAGTACGTACACTTCGTTCATCATCTCAACACCTCCTTGCAGTACACCCTGCTAATATGCATACATATGGAGACCGATCATTTGTGGTTTCGGCTCCAGCTCTGTGGAATTCTCTGCCCTTGACGATCAGGAATACATCTTCCCTTTATGATTTAAGACAGCCTTAAAGACACACCTTTTCTTACAGTAGTTTAGCAATTCTTGTTTTGATGTGTCGGTGTGCATGTAGTGGTAATTATTTTGTCCTCTTATATGTTGTTGTAGATTGTATAGCGTAGTCTTTCATTGTAAAGCGCATAGAGAAATAAGTGTTAATTATTATGCGCTATATAAATCGAAAGTTGTTATTATTATTAAGAAGCATTTGGCCCAACTGATTTGGCCAGCAGACCACTTAAGTGTTATGGAGAATGCTGCATTAATATCCAATCTCTTATTATGAGTACTCCAAAATCAAAGATGTACCCGCAATCTCAGTCAACTCTTCATGAAATGCAATGGTGCTCAACCAGTTTTTTTTCTCTGCTTCATTGTAATTATTTTATGGGACATCAGTTACTGACATGACGTGAATGCGGACTATTCCCAACAAGAATGAGTAATCCTGGATTGGGAGTGGCATGATTCCTGAATGGCTTGTTAGTTGTCCCTAGTTGATGGTGCATAAACTGACTCTCTCCTGTTCAATTTCCTCTTAAAATTAGAGAGTCTGTCAAATCTCAAACAGGCACCTTCATGTACAAATACACTAATAACCTTTTCCCTCGCCTTTTCACGTCTTACTTCACCTATAATAAAGACATTCATGACCACAACACTAGATCTAGAAACATTCGCAAGCACATCATACACATCCAATACTCTCCGTTACTATGGTCCTCGTCTTTGGAATTCGGTTGACCAGACTATCAAAGCCTCATCCTCTGTGGCTAGGTTCAAAACATCTTATAAAAAGTTCCTTATTTCCCAGTATGTAACATAGTTACTATACCGTTCTTCTCCTTTAAGTTTTTGCATACTTTGTCATTGTCATTTTCTCCAGTAGTTTGTTCGTCTGTCTGTCTGTCTGTCTGTTTCGTCTTTGTATTGTCCTAAGCATGTACCCTTAGTTTATGTATTTTGTTATGTAAAGGCAAGCCGCTACAAGCTACCTGGCTTATTTTGGACCTTGCCTCCATGCGCTTTCCCACTAGTTTATTCTTAATTATTATTCTGTCTTTTATATTATTGCATTTTACAATGTAGTTCTGTAATTGTGGAAATATGTTAGTGGAAATGTTAGTGGAAATAAATGTGAATTGAATTGAATTGAATTGAAGTCTAGTTCATTACCACAACATCTGATGTCTACACCCGTGATGAGGCGTACACATTTTTAAAGCATTTTTGTAAATCTTCACTGACTTGTACTGTGTTTTACACACAGTTTTCAACCCTCTGGTTGAGGGAGTTGTTAGTGTTTCAGCCATGCAGTTTGCTAAAGATTACCAGCATCTTATGAGATCTTTGATTTCAGAAATGGTGTAACCACATACTGTGATTATGTGTGCCATAACATCAAATGATATTTTTTATTAAAATGTTAAATCAAGCATGTTATAATTTGTAAGTAAAGGGAAATATATCGGCCTGTCAGTGCAAAAATATTGTATCTTGATTTTGCAAAATTGTTGCATCTTGCACAAAAATGCTCTGTGCAAAAATGTTGTATCTCGGCACAAACTTGTTTTGTGTGTAAATCCAGGTTTTTTAAGCAAGATATGATGGTTTGACAATTTCTAACTCATTCCTAAAGTAGTACTTTAAGTCTTTAGGAGATCCGATGTTTTTGCATTGACATGCCAATGTTACGTTTACTGCAAGCAATACAGTGCCCTTAGTTGCCAGGCCTGGAATTTCATCTTGGAGAGGGCAAGGCCATTTTCATTTTGCTAAAAAGCACTTCCATTGCAAAATGTTAAGGTCAACGGAAACCTTTGAAGGGGCACCAAGATCAAGACCAGGGCAATAGAGGCCAACAGGCCTGAGTCTCGGGACACCTCCATGGCATACCCTAGTCATGCATCCCCTGCATTACTCATGTCACCCATTGACACGTACAAGGGTTCAGGGGATTCCATTCAAGCACCCATGGGATAATTTAGGTATCATTTCACCTGCATTAGGTGATGAAAACAACATCATCAGAAAATTTGTAGCCAGCTCTGTGGGGTTCATGAGTGGTCTGGGACACCTGGGCCATGTCATCATTCACTCATATGCATGAACAGCTGTAGTCTGTAGTACACTTATTATACATCAAGGGGCCAAGCATGATATTTTTAAAGAGAAAGTCCATGTATTCAATTCAATTCAATTCAATTCAATTCAATTCAATTGTTTATTGTCACACATATAAATACATATACAGTGAAATTCACTTCGGCTTGCGAGTCTAAAAATATTAACAATTACAAAAATTACAAAAAATACAGAAAACCCTAAAACCACATAGGCATACAATAACGAACAAATAAACAGTATGCGCACAATATGCAGAGAGACAATAACAGTAACAAAATTGCAAACCCCCAAAACAAATTAAAAAGAATGTATATAGCTTCCATAATTGAAGTGGTAATTATCTTTTTTTCAGTTTGTCAAAGTAAACATAATAGATGTAGTGTTGACCTGTCTTTCCTGTCGACTTTACTTTTGTCGTCACTGTTAACTCTTTCAGTGCCAAACTCGTACATGTTCGAGGTATATTTGTTAGTTTGAAAGCGCCAACCTCGTACATGTACGAGGTAATGTTCATACTTAAAATCGCCACCCCTCGTACATGTAGGAGGTTGAGTAAACATGTTATCACAAGGGGGCGCTCTCGCTCTTTCTAATGGTACAATTTTTATTCATGTACGACCTGTATTATTTTTCTTCTTCGAATTCTTGCGGGAGGGCGTAGTTTCGGCTTGTGGGAAAAGATGGCGGTGCCCAGTAAACGAGCGAAAAAGTGCAGAATTCCCCTGTGTGCAGGACAGTGTTTCAGGGTGTATCACTATGTGTGTGACTACTATTGACTTTCAAATGTACCAAGGATATACCAGAGAGCAAGATACAACAAATTTGGTGATTAAAACTTATTTACTTTTTTTTTTACATAATTTTGAAAATTAAAAAATAAACGTCGCGGGCACTGAAAGAGTTAATTATTTGATGTTGTCTTAAATACAGGATGATTTAAACAAACTTCCTGTCACCTGCATTGAATTTGTTTAAATAAAAATAAAGCATTTTGTGTTTGTCTTTGGAAATTCATTTATGTTCGATCTTTAGTAGTTTAACAGCAAAGCTGAAAGAAAATGTTCAGCTGTTTAAAGTGTCTTAGTTTTGGTGCCAACTTGTTCACAACTTTGATACTCAGCTGTCCAGACCATTTCTTTCCTTTACTTTAGGAGATCAACATTCATTATTTCAGTGATATTTTTAGGATTCCTTGCTGATAATATAGGAAGCAACTGATTTTTTTTCCCAGGAATTAGGATTTCAAGAAATCTATGGAGCCCTGTTGAGAGCCATCACCACAACTATCCAAAATTAACTTTGCAGGTAATTTCACACCTGATGCAGAAACTAAACATCACACTGAATTACAAGCAGTATTTTATGTAGTTTGGAAAACTTTGTCAATACATTCTTTGACAAGTACTGACTTGTGGTTATTTATGTATGTCTGGGTTGGTATACACATTCAAACTGGGGATCTAACAAAAGGGACCCCTGTTGGGTGAGGGTCATCAGTTGCTTCGTGAGTGCGCACCTACAAAACAAATGGGAGCTCTTGCCAAAAAAAAGTTAGTACATACAAAATAGGGACATTAGGAGGTCCCTATTACAGGTGTTTACACACTTGTAGGAGTTGTAGTTGAATCATAGAGCCTATTTGAAGTAAGAACACAATACTTTGATTGGTGGCATGCCCACTCCAGACCACACCCCTGGACCCATCACTGTTTTCTTGCAGTTTGTGTTTGTTGTGAACCTTTCTGTCCTTGCTCTTGCTTTAACCATGGAGGTAAAATAGAATAATTTTAAAAGTAATTCTCATACACCTGTTGTTCTTTTAAAAAAATACATAGATGCAACTAATTGTACTTTTAAGAAGATAAATGCTGTGTATTACCACCCACTAGCCACTTTAAAGAAAAGTTAAAGCTTGCAGTTTGGATCTCAGCTGTGTTCTTTCCCAAGAGGCAGTGCAATCCCTGCCGGGAGCATAATCTTCCAGGCCCTACCAGCTTACACAGCACTGGAAATTGCACATTTAAATCAACCACCTGCCGACCCACTTTTGAAAAATGTCACTGAGCCACAGCTTGAGTCCTTTAGCATAAAGTAATAAAATCAACAAATTCCCCTCAGAGAGTATTACAAGTCGTGAGTAATACATATTTTGTAGGTCATAGGTAAACCAATACCTGGCACCTTCCCCAGGTGTGTTGCATTGTTCGGTTTCTGACTCTGGATCATAACTTTTCCCTCTGTTGTGTTGTCGCAACTTGAATACTAGAGACCAATCTAAATCAGACTTTGTCAGATTAGACTTAACTTAGTACTTGCGTGGAGGTACATTACAATGCCATGGTACTACAGTGTACCTTCCATGGGTGCAAAGTTTTTTGAATCCTGCAATTGAACTGAGAAACTGTTCCAAGTGAACAGTGGATTTTTCCTTACACACCCGAAAGCGCAAATGCCAATAACAGGATGGTGATTAGGAAACAAGAAGAAAAGTTCATCTTTAGATGTGGGAGGAAAACCCCAAATGGGGGAACACCCACACAATAACCCCAAATGGGGGAACACCCACACAATCAGGTAGAGACTGTAAACCCAACCTGATGCCTGTGAATGTTAAGTTGCCACAGAAAATGGCATGACTTTGTACAGGCGATGTTCAAAATTTAGCTCATTAACTCTCTTGAGCATTTTTCCAGTTAGCCTAAGCTTTACAGATATAACGTGTAGGCTATGTAGTACAACATGTGGACCCTTGCCCAAAAAGGTCTGTCCCCTCCAATACATCCATAGTGTATACGTACTTGTGTACTTTGTTTCCAACCGGAGCAACAATCCAAGATATTTGAGAATTATAAAGTTTCAATAAATCTAGCCCAATGAATTCCTGTTTTAGTAGTCTACATCAAGGCTCAGCAGGGGATCAATACCGGCTGTTATTACCAGTCGCAAATATCTGTAAATGCTCTTAAGAGAACCCAATAATGATGCAAGAGGCCATAGGTGTAACACCTTTATCTCCATGGTCATGGGCTGGGGTCTTGTGTGATACAGGTGTGGGTATAAATCACCACACCTTGATCTACCTTGACTTGAATGAAATAAGAAAGTACACAGTGAGGAAGTTTTGTAAAATGTTGATGGGTGTAGTTTTTACTGTGTTTATGATTTGTTGTTCAGTTTGTTATAATGCATCACACTTACCAGAACACAGGCTGGCAAGTACTTGGTGTTTGCAGTGAGGTTTGTACCAACTATCAAAACTAATGGGTTTCATTCCTGCTTCAGGAATTGAAGGGTTGTAGTGAAAGACAATGACTACTAGCAGGTGGAGACTAAGTAAAAGCAATGCAGTGCTTTATCATTAGTAATGTGAAAGCCCTTGGAAAATGCAAAAAAGCATTGGGTTTAAAAGATGAAAGTAGTCTGGCAACCCTGAATGTGAATGACCAGGGTGATAGATGGGTGTAGGAGATTGCTGCCTGGGCTTTAAGAGCTGTGGTTGGTGTGGTAGAGACAGCTGGAGGCTGCATGGCACCACTATTGGGGTGTCTAGCAAATGCTTGGTCATGAGCTAAAGTGATTTTAAAGGGTCATGAAATTACATGTCCATCCCAAGGGTATGTCTGATGACACACTGGACCCATGCTGGCAACTATTCTGGTTGAGTCACTTCACATGTGTAGCAAAATGTAGCAGGGGTTGTTGCTCAACAGCGCAGACATGATCTTTGGGGGGGAAAATGTGGAGGGAACACCTCTGTAGTGATGAATAGTACAGGGATGTATGGCCCTTTGCACTGATAGCCTCATGGAGGGTCTTTTCTTTGAGCATCTAGTTTCCAGTTGAGGTTTGCAGTTTGAGTTGAGGTTTTGAGTCAGGAGTTGACTTTTTGGAGTAAAGGTTTGAGTTTCGAGCAGACTTTTTTGAGTTTGGTGTTGAATTTTTCAAGTTTAGTTTTGACTTGAAGTTTTTGAGGTTTGAGTTGATTTTTTTTTAGTTTCAAGTTGACATTTCTGAGTTGTGAGTTTACTTTTTTGAGTTGAAGTTTTTGAGTTTCAAATGGAGGATTTCAAGTTTTCAGACACAAAAATCAGACACGGTTTCACTCAACTTGACCCATAGTTCATTTACTGTTCAGTATGTTGTCAGTTTGTTATTTTAAGAAAACTTTGAGCTCTGGTTAGTGAAGATAATTGAATTGAACTATTGTGCCATCCTAGAATTTTTATTTATGGTAGCGAGTTTCACCAAGCTTAGCAAAGTTGCAGCTCCATATAGGCTCGATTTCACAAGGCACTAAGTGAGATACATCTAAGATGAGTTGAAAGTGTTGAAAGTGTTGCAATTGCTTAGCAATTAAGATTGTTACACAGCTCTTTGTGAAATCGGGCCCTGGTAAGTTTATAGGTCCTATCTTTAAGATGTAAAATGACTCAAGTGTGGTATTTTTAAAAGTACCATAGATAGTTCCCACTAAACGCTATCTATACGGGCAACTTGGGTTTAGGCTTGGAGCTGCGTAAAGCATTCTAATTTTGCTAAGCGACTAATTGGTTCACTGAACAATTATGTAAGCTGCACGCAGTATTTACGCAAGACGCGTAGTTGTGCATTCAACAAATTATTATCACTGCCCGTAAAGCTGGCCCAGTTTTGTGTGATGTCAAGTGGGAACTACTTATACAATTGCGTTGCTTTGGGACCAACTTTGGTATGGACATAGACAAATTGTACTAAACAATGACATTTGAACTTTGAATCATTGATAAAATTTTTCATAAACTTTTTCATTGGATGGAACATTTTCTCATTACAAATGAGTCTGAGAATGTTATAAATTTGTTATAACTCTGTCTGAGAATGTTATTGCTCTGAAAATTCTGTCTACACACTATACAAGTTTAAATTTGTAAAAAACCGAAAAGAGAAGAAAACAAAATTTTTTACTTGAGCAAATTGCACACACAAACATTTTGAGATGTAGAAATCATTAGTTTTTGCAAGGAAAGTCAGTATTCCCCTCATGCATTTGCCAGTATACATATTTTTGTATTCCTGTAATTTTCAGGATTTTCAGGATTTTCAGGATTTTCAAGAGGTTGTAATATGAGTCACTGCTCACCCCAATACCGTTCAAAACAAATATTCAATGTTGATCACATTTTGTAGAGTTTGTGTCACCAGATTCAGTTTGTAATAGAAGATTGAATCAAGGGGGAGTGTAATGATAAAGCAAAATAATAAAAATAAGAAATAACCAATCTTGTTTAAACTCTTTTCAAAAATTGCAATAAATAGGTGAAAAGCATACAGAAATAAAGAGTATGTTTAAGCACTTTGAAAACACAGTATCTGCACTTTCTGTGACCCGAAATAACAAACCTGTAAACACTTGATCTCAATCAGTCATTGGAGTCACAACAAAATAGTAGAAAACCCCCTTTAATGTTTTCACTAATTTCAAATGTTGAGTTTTGGTCTCCCAAGGCCCCCCCCCCCCCCCCAAAAAAATATCAAAAACTATAACATTTCAAGCAAAATTAATTCAAGGGAAGTTTTAAACCATGACCAATTCAAGGGAAGTTTTAAATCATGACCATCTTTATACCATGCAAATTTGTGAACATTTCGTCACGTCAGAGCCAAGCTTAACAGCACGAGTTTGAAATGGTCAAACATCGTATCTCCCTTAATATAGCCCAGATGTACACAAAACACAAGTACACGCCGAGATACAACGTTTTTGCAAATATAATTTTTTGTTGCAAAAGTGAGATGCAACCTTTTTGCACTGATGCAACGATTTATATTTTCAACCTTACCAAGTTGTGGACACCCTAGGTAATTTCTATACAGAATGCAGTGCCCTGTTATTCCGGCATCAAGAGAGGGATGATTACAGCATGTGGATAATGGTCTTGTAACCCTTGGTAAAAGATATTGCAGGAAAACATTACATGAGGAAATGACAGGAACAACAATGCGGATGGATCTCTTTGTAGTAAGACTTGAACTTATCAGAAGGCGCCAGACTTTGTGAAAAATGGTCGGAATGGGATCCTGAATGATTGTGTTGTTATGAACTCGGAACCTTCAATACACCGAGTGTGATTAATTCATTCTGTCTGCAGTGTTAAGTGTACCAGTAACCTTGGCCTTTGTTGTCGGATTTACCTGAATGGTTCTTTAAAAAATTCTGTATGTGTTGGAGGAACTATGTAAAAAGCCCATGGATCATGAGTTCTCCTTTACTTGAGGCGGATCTGTGGGCATTCAATCAAAAATGGTTCTCACCTTATTTTTAGTATCAGATGGATCATAGTTGCCTTGAATTTGATCTTTTGTTGCAAAGCTTCTGGCATCGGAGCTCAAAATGTCTAGAAAAAGACAGCCTGCAAGCTTGCAAAATCCTGAGAACTATTTTTACAGTTCGGTATCGGACGGTGTTTTTAGAAGTGAAAAGTGGGGCAGGTGAGGGTGAATCATGGGCTGAAATGAACCTTGACAAGTGCAAACTTATTTATTTAACTCTTCTTAGGTAACAGTGAAACCTACTTTCAATTTGTTTATGTTCTGAGGAAATACAGTGTAGATTTACAATCGCTATACAAATCCAATCCCCTAACCCCTGAATTACGCTATAATAAACAAAATCACATCAGTGAAATTAGAAAAGTTTCTTGTATGGACATTGTACATTCGGCTAAAATTCCTCAAGCAATTGGTCACATGATTGACTCGGCACATTCATGTAAATGATGCTGAATGCAATGTGTGCATGCATTCCATCACCTCAACAGCGCCCTCTTGTGTTGATTTATTTCCCTAAAGACTTGGTTGTGACAAGCATACAAGTATTGATGCATGAGTACAGTATGGCATAATGTTATCGCAAGTGAAATCTGGACTGTTCCGTTTCGCGAAGCATCCCAAGCATCCTATATTTGTCAATATAGGATTCTTATATTAAGTTGTGGAGTGTCGGTACAGTATACATAGTAAAATAAAGTATGACACATGACTCTGGTTCCACCAATCAAATGACAAGGATCTGGTAATGTGGTGTATAAAAACAGCTATTTTTATGTCTCAATAGCTCTGCTTTGTTTGTAGTTCATGAACCAAGAATATTAAGAAAAATTAAATGAAAGGAAACAACTGGAAAGGAGCAGGCTCTAACCCCCCCCCCCCCAAAAAAAACCCCCCAAAACCAAAAACCCCAAAACAACAAAAACCCCAAAACCCTAAAACCCTCAAAAATACAGTCCAGGGTGGGGGAGCATTGATTGAAAAATTTTCAACGTATGTTTTTTGATATCTTTGATATCACTATCGGGATTCTCCCTGCAAGTTAACATATCAGGCTGAATGATATAAACAGATTTGTGGCTGATGTAAAGGGGGAAATGCAATTTTAAGGGGTGAGGGGTGAGAGGTAACAACCAATTTAAAAAATGTATCTGGGTCTTTTGTCCCTCCACTTTTAATATAATGAGTTCTTGGAGCACCCTGGATCTGCCAGTAGAGGGCAGGTGTCCTGGATCTTAACACTGTGCAGCATAAGTGCACGTTCCTCATCTGCTTGATAGTATAACCTTACCCACAAGACAGATTCCTGTGGCTCATGAAAGCTTTTAGTTTATCATGTGCCGCAATCCACCAAGACATATAAGTCATAACTGTGACCCATATTACCTTGGAAATGTAGGCTAATCAAGGAAATACATGCGGTAAATTGAAAGGTGGGTTCACCAATTACTGAAATTTTGTGTACGTTTTTCCTGCCGGATCAACCAATTTATGATGATTTACTTGGACTTTGTAACTTGGATCCAATGATATTACCACAGAAGTGTTAGATGATCTAGAAGTGATTATGTGAACATACACATGTTCGGTTTAATCCACAGGAGGCCCAGTCAGTTTACCAAATTGTACTTGCTTGAGGTTTTTGCATGATCTTGGACATGAGATGAACACATCTTAAGCCCGTTTCTTATTTCACGCAAATCGCGAAAGCGAAGCAAATTTCCCAGCGTCACGATTGGAAAACAGCGCGTACAAGATTGTTCGTGTCACGTAATTTGCTTTGCATTCTCTTTCGTGTGGCGTACGAACGGGGCTTCAAACAATGACCATTTTTACAAGTTGTCTCAGAAAATGTCTGTATGCCATGATTATGTATTTCCCAATAAAGCTGTAATTGACCAGATTCAAATGATATGTCGTTCAGAATCAGGAAGTTACAGCTTGAATAGATGCCCTGTGCTTTTGTTAACATTTCGGATACTGGGTGCAGTTTAAGATTTTCTTCTGAATATTTGGTGAAAATAATTTGTCTTTTATCTTGGACGATAAAATATACAAAATATATTTTTGGGTTGACCATAAATTTGTACGTGTTACACTTACGCACATACATGTGTGTAACCAGACCTTTAGCATTTACATGTACGTGGGGGTGACTTCCTTTTTTCTTATTTTAGGATTTTCCTAGAACTTCAAGTGTTCCCAAAATAAACCAGCTGATGACAGTTCTTTTAAAGCAGTAGCTCCTTCAGAGCCGTAAGTTCGAAAATTGAAATGATTTATGAAAGTGGACAGGTTCAACCTTAAACAATGGGTGTCCAACAAACCGCAGGAAAACATGTTGACATTAAATGTTCAAACCCTCTCACAAAAAGTATTCTAAATGCCAACTAAACATTGAAGGAGCACACGTTGGCTAAAAAAAACTTGGGCTGTATTTGTGACGAGTTCTTGTTTGTACATTAATCTATTTTTGCAGTAAATTTTGTGAACTTTTGTCAAAGGAAATGTAGAGAATGTTTTTATATTAGAATAAGATTCTACTTGAATGTGTAGGTTTTCTCAGATATATATGTAAAATAGAAGTCAGGATTTTTAGGGCTTTTTCTCAATCTTATACAAATTATGTGCACATTTTTTTATTGGCCTCATGTTTCAATGCTAGCGGAGTCTTTCTCAAAAAGGTAAAATGATTTGCTTTAACTTTTTCTGTAGTCCAGTCATATTCATACTATGCAATTATTGACCCCTTGCAGGATGCAGAACGCAGCTTCCGCACAATGCGGAACGCAGCTTCCGCACAATGCGGAACGCAGCTTCCGCACAATGCGGAACGCAGCTTCCGCACAATGCGGAACGCAGCTTCCGCACAATGCGCATCTACCATTTCTGCCATTTTTGAAGTCACTTCCTTCGCGTGACTCCCAAAATGGCGACAGGATAGGGGCGTGTTACAAGTGCACTGTATGTCCGACATAAAATTGGTCAAAAGGTGTTCTCATGGAAAATTCACTTTGGCCACCATGCCATCACCTGCAAAAAAATATCTATTGGATCTAATCAAACTCAAAATCAGTATATTGTACTCGTATTCACTTGAAAAATTAACTTTAATGTTGAATGATTCACTATCGTATGATTGACTATGGGATGAATGATGTTGATAAACATTTTTAATATAAAATAATAACTCACTCCAGGTTTCAGGGTTCTTCCCAGGATTTTTCAAAACTGGGGGTAATTCTGGACTCAAATTTTGGAAGTTTGGCCAATGCATGCTAAATTGAACGAGGTTCGTAGAATGCTCTCTACTTCGTGTTTATCTTTAGTTTTAAAAGCCCTACTGTGCAATCTGAGGCATTCTAAATGGGTTTATCTTCTTGTGAACTTGATTCGAAGACTAAGATACATGTAGTCTTGTTTTTCTGCCACAGTTCATGTGTAGCAGCTCGGAGCGCAATTCACACATATTGGCCCCATACGTTAGCTTGTGCATGTGAAGAACCCTGGATTTGTTACTGATAAGTTACTGGTTCATCACATATCTTGTGTCGTGCAATTCTTAAAATGATTTTATGATTTTCTTTAAAAGTATTAGGTTACTCTCAAGGGGGGAAACATCCTTCTATTCATTACCTGCTTGAGATCCATCTCTGATTCTTTGTACATATTTTATTCTTCCGTGAAATGACAAGTTTTGAAGAATACAAAATGTTGATGTTTGGTTCCATTACACTAATATCATAACAAGAATTTTTCATAATGGTTTATGCAATCGATCATGAAACTGAAGAAATGAGTAAATCACTTGAAATTAAAAACGTGATAAGTAGTGGCAATTTGGTTATGCTACTTTCCGTATCTCAGTTGACTGAAGAAGAGATTTACAAGGGTGTTTTTTGTTTTAGCAAAAATACTCTTACTTTTTAAATTGTGTTATTCTTGTTACCTAAGACTAAGAGAAAAGGTTTTTGTTTGTGGTTTTTTTTTTTTGGGGGGGGGTGAAATATTGTACCATGAAAGTAAATTTACAATATAACAGCATAGTTGATATATATTTGAATATTTCTTCTTGCACCAATCTTTGTGAAAAGTAATTCAATTTTAAGTAATTTGTGTTTTTATCAGTATTTGTTTGTCTCTCTCTTTTGTTGCTGCTTCATTCAACTGTGCTATCACAAAACCAATGTGTATCATCTTCCAACAAAAATTTGATCTTGCACTGCAATTCTCCAAAGTAATCACCATCAATCATTGTCCCAATTGTCATAAATACAAATGTACCGTTTAATGAAATGACCCTGCATCCCGCTGTGTGTGCCAAAGATAGCCAACTCCTCCCCCTAGAAATTTGACTTTGTGATCTCTTTCCAATTTCAGCTGCACTGTCAAACATCACTGATGTACCCTTTTAACTATCTTGTGGTTTTATGTTGGTCTATTTACGTAGGTCTTGTAGGTCTTGTATGTGACGTTGTGACGTTAATTCCATGTGGAGAAGTCGGAACTGTAGACAGATCTGACCGAGAGGTCCATTAGAAGAGGTTCGCTCGATGAAAGTCTTCTTTGGTTACAGTCATCCGCAGACAGGGTCTCAAGACATCACATCTGAGGAAAAGGTAATTGGAATTCCGTAATGTTTGTACTTATGATTGTTGTTTTTACTGCATTGTCTTATTACATATTTCATCTAGTTAAATTTTGAGGTGGGGAGGATGATATTGCACAATTTTATTTTTAAATGGATACGATTTGTGGTATATACATTTAAAATGTAATAAGAAACAGCACATTAATTATCACTTATGTTCATTGGTTGTGAGATTGGTTCATCACTCCCCTCCCACTTTTTAAAGATTTTAACTTTGTGTTTGGTTACAAAGATGCTAAAAACCCACCATCAGTACATGATTAGATTGGAGTGGATCATTTTGGGACAGGCCCTCCAGTTAATGTGACACAAGTCATTACTCAGACTCAGTCCTGACCATTGTTCCAACCCCATTGAGGAGGCCATTACCATCTAACCCCATTGACCTTGAATGACCTCCCAATGATGTCCTCCTGTTGTGATACTGTTGAGGGGACTGGCCTGGTTGAGTTCATGCAGACTCAATCAACTTGACACCTCTTACTGGTTGTCCTTCTTGTTGATAACATTAACCAATCTCAACCACTTAGCTGTCTCTGGCAGGAGACTAAAAGCAGGACTCTATAAATTTTGGGTTGGGTGTCCTCTAAAAATAATGTGTTCACAGTACTTTCTTCTGTTGTAGTTATTTGTTTTGGGTTAGCTTTAATAGGTTGATTGATTTAACTCAGGTGATGTGAAAACCAAATAGACCTTTTATCATGGTGGAGCCATTTTGTGTTTCTTCCATTGAAATCAAGGCGATCAGACCGAGGCTGGAAGGACACAAATAGTTTGGTGCCAATGAGAAATAGTGTTCATTATTGCTGTTGCATATAGGGCACAAGACAAAGATTGTCGAGGCATTGCACGATAAAGGTCTTTTAGAAAGGGGTTGACTATATTTGTTCAGGAACTTTGGTTGTTTAAATGCAATTCATCTGCAACAATTTGTTTCATAACTGTCTTGTCTTGGCCACTGGGGATCTGCCTTTGAGATAAAAATCAGCATATTGAATTTAAAAATAAGTATTTTCTCACACTGACATGCTGTGTTACACATTGATTTTTGTGTAGCAATACCAGCTTCAATTATTTTGAAAACATTTTCCATCCTTACTCTACTTCTATGAAAGCAGGTTTCTGGGTCCCTCTTAACAATAATAATAATACGTAGTTTTTATATAGCCCTTTATTACACCTGATGGGTGTTTCAAAGTGCTCAGGTTTTTTCCTGCAAGTTATGTGGAGCTAAGTTTTGAGGTGTGAGACCTATTCCTTTACATAGCACCATGTAATGGTTTACAAGGTGCTGTGACACAATATGCAGCCAATCAAACCAGGAACACCGTGGTGAACCCCTTGTCTATTCGATAAGTGCTGCATAACACAAAACACTGGACATATAGCTTTAGGCCCCATCCAAAGAACGCAGCAATAATGGTTAAATGTCTTGCTGAAGGACACAAGTGTTATGAGCGGGACTCGAACTATACTCTGCTGATCACAAAACACCAGAGCTTGAGTCCGGTGTTCTTATCTGCTCGGCCACGACACGTCTCATGGTTTGTTCTTGTTTTGATGTGACTATCTGTTGTCTTGCATGTTTTTTGTTTCTTTGTCCTGTATCATTAACAAACAATTGCCCAAGCTTTAGGCATATAGCTTTCACCACTATTGAATTGTCCAACAATTTTTTTTTTCAGTGAGAATGCTTTTTAAAAGTGCTTGTATTTGATGTTCAAGGTTGGACAGTGTTGTTTAAACACAACAATGAATCAGATCTCTGTTATTTGATTTAAGCCCCAGAAACAAAATGTACTTGTCGTGATTAGATATTTTTGTCTGATCATTTCCTCTAATAACACAAAGTGCTCTTTGGCAGTCACTGCCAGGTGGATGGGTTCCAGGCTACTTGAGTTAGACATGACCAATCAGTTTATCCAGGACCCTTAATGCAAAATGTAATCTTATTTCACTGAGGGTCTAATGTGCTTATAATTTCATAAGGATTCTAGAAATGTATGTGTAACATATGTTTAATCCCCCTTAAATTACCTTGTATAACCTGGGCATGCATATTGCAAACAGAAATATACAGGAAGCGATGTAAATTTTTGTTAGATCCACATGAAATGGTTCATGCTCATCTTGGACAACTAATTCCCTTTGAAAATGGGAAGATGAGCTTGCCTTTCTGATAGAAAATTCAAAATTGTGTATCATGTTCAGACATGACTGTAGAATGTGACTAATTTTGTACAAAGGGGATCAAATCTCAAATCCTATCCAGCTACTAGTTTTAAATGAGACTTGATGTTAACTTGAAAAGAATAATGGGGAGGAAAACATTCTTTGTACTTGTGCGCAAGTTAGTGCGCCAGGAAAAGTCCTTGCAGTGGCATGCTCATACAGTGCCAAAACTGTTTCCAAAAAGTTGTCATCATTACATATTGTCTTTATTAAAAAGTTCAAAGACAGACACTGTAACATTATTTCCATGTTTGTGAGCACATGTACAATAGTACCTCTGTAGCCTATGCATTATATTCACCTGTGATCAATTACATGCACATGGGTCATTGACCTCATCCAATGTCTAGACTGTATTATCACACCTGATCTAGGACAGAGTCATTATGTGGGCATTTACCCATTACAGGCCATCTTGATAATCCTGTTATGTCTTTCAGTCCTTGCTCTATGGTTTTACATGGTCTTCCTATAGTTCTTACCATGGAAGAAAGGTCTTATTGAGAATGGTAAAGGACAGTTCAAAACACAATCACATAATGTGCTGAAAGGTATCTTGCTGGCAGAAGTATGAGGTGTCTGAATGTGGCTATGGATGGCTATGGCTGGTCAACCTTAGCAACACTCACAGCTGTAGCCATAGTCGCTAACTCAAATATGGCCTAATTTATAATTTCATGCCTTTCTCCTATTAGGCACCTCATTTGAATCTGCGCTTACTGAGTTTGACCAGAGCCTGTAATGTGGACTTAACTTTTAAAGATCATTAGGTGTTCGGCTAGCAGCTGAAAACCTATTGTTCTACTTATTTTTCTTAAAATTTTGTTCATGGACCACACGCACAGTTTGATTTCTTGGTTTCATTACTGAAACAGAATCAAAAAGCTCTGAATAGAGTTCAATTTGTTTGATACAAGCTTCAATATACATCCTCCTAACAACAGACAGAAAACCTAACTTGCAAAGATCTAACCATTTGTCACTTTAGGTTTATTGTGGTTCAAATAAGAGTCAAATCACAGCTAGGTTGAAAAAGTCAGTCCCTGGTGCATAATAAATTTAGGTCATGTTAACACCTTTCCAAGATTACCAGGGACGCTCACAGATAATGTGTGAATGTACTTGCAAATTTGTATGTCTATTATGGCAGGTCATTTGAAGTACATTATTGGGTAATGTGATAACGGGTAAGGGATATACTTCCCCAACTGGCTTATGTTTTCTTTCTCATATGACAAGATTAAAACATAATTTTATTTAAATAGGCCAGAGCAGTGTTGTCCATTGGTTTTTCAATTTCTCAGGGAAAAACAGTACATAGAAAGTAGGTTACAGCCACCTTTTTATCCTCTTTAGATATTAATTCCTTATATTCAAACTTAATTTTACTTGAAAAAATCTCACAAATACTTGAAGTATGGGGGTTAAACTGATCATTGAATTAATGCCAAATGAGGTGCACGGTAATTATGTACCTTAAAAAAATTGAGAGAAAAAGAAAAATCACACAGAAGTTGAACTAAGCTTCTGTTTAAAAAGTTGGGATTTGCAAACAAAGTTTGCCCTAGTCTCAAGTTGCATTAACAACAAAATTTACTTTGATATATTTTTGGCTGAAATCACTCATCATTGGCAGGAACCAAGCATGGACCAATCAACCACAAGTATGACCATTTGCTCAGCTCAGCTGTAATTGGAGAAAATTGGCCATTAAACTGTTCCATCAAGTCAGGGGGATGAATATTTACAACCCATGATGGATCAATAAGCTCATAAATTGTTAACAGTTGAATTCTGTTTGCACCCATCTTATGTCAACCTCAACCATTTCAATATGGACAGTCTAACCCTGGCATCACTGTCCTCATACCTCCAGACTGCATGTATTACTTGTTTGTATCATTTGTCAGTAACAAAGTAGTCTTCCTGGTACTGGTATAGTGACATATAATTCTCATATTACAAATCAATCTTCTTATAGTAAGAAGATTGTCAAGTCAGTCTATGTGGCAGAGAATCCATGGTACATTGATTGATGTAAAAATGTATAGAGTAAGTCTGGATGCAAAATTATGTCCTACTTCAAGTGTGTGTTTCAGAACAAAATCAGACCTTTGAGGGAATTGACTCCAATGATTCAGCATTTTAAGGGAAGGGATGGTCAATCAAGTAAAGTGTACAGAGTTCTCTCCATGCACAAGCTAGCGATTGGGCTGATAAGCACAAATTGTGGGCTGATACCCACAAATTGCAGCCGATATGCAAATTCTTCTTGGGGTGGAAAGCCCATCAGTGCCAACGAAAAACATTGAAACATGTGTGATATCAAATTCTCAAAAAATCATAAAAATAAAACGATCCAAAAATGCCCCAGATTGCAGAGTATGGTTTTTAAAGATATAAAATCAAACATAAACACCAAGTAAAAAACATTCCAAGAACCTTGTTTCAATTTAGTGTGCTTGGGCCAAACTTCCAAAACTTGGATTTAGAATGCCCCACAGTTCTGAAAAATCCTGGAGAGAACCCCAAATTGATTTCAAGAAACATAAAGTCAAATTAATCAGAATTTTAATTTGCTCACAAATATTTAGAAAGTGGTGTGCATAATATTTTTAATACAACATGTTTTAATGGCCTTGAGAGCACCTTAAACCTTGGGTATTATTTTCATTGATGAGAATATGCTAAAGGGTGTATACAACATTGGTAATTGCCAAAGACCTTTATCCAAACTTGATGTGACCCAACATATACATGAAATAACAAACCTGTGAAAGTTTAAGCTAAATCGGTCTTCGGAGTCATGAGAAAACAGTGAAAAACCCCCTTATGTGTTTTAACTTCTTTTCAAACATCGGAATTTATCCTGCAGGATAAAGACTATTGTTTTACTCATTTCCTAAAAACTATGGCATTTCAAGCAAAACTATTTCAAGGGAAGTTTTCCACCATGACCATCTTTATACCATGTGCAAATCTGTGAACATTTATAATTTCATTCTTACCAATGTTGTACACACCCTTTAAGCAAAACTGTTTCTTTAGTTATTGAATAAAAGTTGTACGTGCTGCCTGGACAGGAGACAGATTTGTTTGATGATCTAATAATTATATCCAACTCACAACCTGAGGATCAGGTAAAAAAGCTGATTCAATAATAATAATAATAATAATAATAAACATTTCTATGGCGCTCTACAATTAACACAGCGCCTCACAAGAAAAAGAACAAAACAAGTAGAAACGTAGCAAAAGAAAACTATTAGTTGCACTCTGTGGGAAACAAGAACGTTTTGAGAGACCGCTTGAAGACCGAAGTAGACACCGCCTCTCTGACGTCACAGGGCAGTTGGTTCCAAAGCTTAGGAGCTGCATTAAAGAATAAATTGTCTCCAGCCTTTTTGTAGGAGCGAGGAACAACCAAGCGTGTGACGTCAGACGCAGAGCGGAGCCTTCTACGGTCTTCAGAATGACCAGTATTGTAGAGGATGAGGTTTTCTGTCAGGTATTTTGGTGCTTGACCATGAAGACATTTGTGAACATACAGAAGGAGTTTGTATTTGATTCTTTCTTGTACTGGCAGCCAGTGAAGAGATCTCAGCAGGTCAGGGGAATTTTGTTCTCTGCCACAGGCAAACACAAGACGAGCAGCTTTGTTCTGAAGGCGCTGTAGACGCTTGAGATCTACTTCTCTGGCACTGTACAATAGTGTGTTGGCGTAGTCAATGCGAGAAAGAACCAGTGATCATTTTGTTGTGATGATGAAAGCCATTCTTAAACCATTGTCATGACAATTAAGAGAGAAAACAATGATTTGAAACAATAACAAGCCTGGGGGTTGCTGTAACTCAACACCAGCAGGCTTTTGCTATGGGGATAAATTAGGACCAGTGTCAAGAGAGTAGGACCTTGGTGTGGTGGTCTGGTCCTGGAAGCCATGGGTCCTTGTAATAAATGCTCACCTTGATGACCAGGTCATAACAGCCTTGCCTGCTACTATTGTAGAGTGATTTGTGTACCTTTCAGGAACAATCAGGTTTTATTAAGCTTTGGTTGTTGGCAGATTGAACACTGCTCCCAAGGATACCTGCAGACCTCATAAAGGACACACACCCAGAAATATTGTTGTCTTGAAGATGTACATCTCTGCAGGGTGTATGTAATCACAGAGCCTAGAGCAAGGATGTAACCATGTTTCCCACTTGATGTAATCTCTCTATGTGAATGGTCAGATTAAATTAATTTATTATTACCTTGGTCAACAGGGGAGGGGGGGATGTTGGAGATGGTGTTTTGTCATAGGGAGATGCTGCTGAGAGCTCTTGTACTCTTATTGCAGCCTCTGTAATATACAGGGGTCTATCAATAGACCCTTGTCCTTATGTACATGTACCTGTAGTTTGCCACCCTACAGACTACAGTTCACACACAGATGTTACTTACAAGCTGTCAATTACCCACTGTTTTCTGTTTTCTGAATGAAAATTGGCCTTGAAAGAGACTAGTTCACTTTAAAACAGGATCAGACATATGGAGGGGTGTCCCAGACAAAGAACCTCTACAAATTTACTGTGCAAAATGATTACCTGCAATTTCAAACTGAGTAGTAATAAAGGCCTCATCATACATAAAGTAAAGTTTGGTAAGGTTTGGTACAATATCTAAAGCTTTCGTACCCATGATTTAGCAGAGAACAAGTGCTACATGGAACTAGGATAACAACTTTGAGAAATCTCCCATTTGACTTTGAGGATGTAAACGGTCGGGTAGTTGTCCAAATTCTTGGATGACCACAATTCTTTCTACTTTGAGATAAACAGACCTGTATATATTTGATACCAACAAAAAGACATGTTTACATGAAAAATCTCTTTCTATTCTGAAATTGAGTAAAACAAAATTAGAGAAACGAAGAACTGGTGCAAGTCATAATTTTTTTTATTTTAAAATGCATCTGTGTATTTTCTTAACCAAGATTTAGAACCTCTCAATATGGTCAGCGTTCCCTGCCACACTACGTCAAACAACATCTTTAAACATCTTCAAGAGGGAATTGAAACTTGTTTCGCTAGTTTTTTTCATCACTTGTTCTCAACATGACTTTTGTTTCACTGTGTTCTTTTGTATGCGCCTTGATCAGTTTCTGGAGATATGCTCAATTTAAGTCTATATTATTGCTGGAAGAAAATGGATTGTAAGAAAATGTTTCTAACTCATTAGGAAATGACTGCATGTTCACTTCAGGGTACGTGTACAAATGTATGTCTTGTAGGCCTATAACAGATAAGTAAACCAGTACACAGCGATTAGTATGAAGTTCACGTCCAGGAATGCAGCTCACCACAAAAATCCTCCGCTGTCATCAATAAGTCTGGCTGGGGATATCTGCACAAGTTCAAGAACTTTAACAAAATTAATGTCACAGAGCACAGCTGTGGGTAGTGATTCACTCCGAAGATGCTGCATAAACATGACGTGCTTGTTTGTATGGCGGAGCAAGTGAATGAAACCAGTGTTTATGGACGGAGAGAAGCGGAGGAGAGTGTTTTTTCATCTTGGACGGCAGCCATACATGGAAAAGTTTACATTAAGAAATGTTCTACTCATGTCTAGCAAACATGACTGTGTTTGTTTTCATCTGGATGGAAACCGTTGTTTATAATGTGTATGGTGATTTACTCTTTTTAGAAAACATGAATTTGTTTGTCTGTCATTTATTATTATTTTGTTTGGCATCCAGATTTTCCTCAATTTGTCATCAATTTCGATGGTGGAGCAAATGGACACACGTGCATACATGTATCACTGACAATAAATCAAACTGACATTATATTAGCACAAGGGTTTAAGACTGTCTGTGGTGGTAATAATTCAGAGCTTCATTTTGATGTTGTTTACTACAGCAGTGTTCAGGTAGATGAATGTACGCAGTTGACAAAATGTAAACTGTATGCTTGGGAATTATTTTGAGTCGTCCCTAACTTCTAGATATTTCACATACATGTACCCTGATATGAGTTTTCTATCGCGAGTCCTGTAGAAACCATTGGGTTGGTTCTGTTGTATGTAGTTTCAACAAGAAAAAATATTTAAAGGTGCACTATCGTCATGCTCAAAGTAGGCCTATGGCTGTAGATGGAGTTATGAACTATCACCCAGTTACGGGTTGTTCTAAAACCCCCTCGACCCCCTCGACCCCCACGACCCACGACCCACGACCCCCTCGACCCCTCGACTTATGCTCGTTTTTTTTTTATGTACACCAAAATTGCCACATGACACGATCTCAGCCAATCACGCACGAAGCAAACTGCGCGTGATTGGCTGAGATCGGGTACTGTGGCAATTTTGGTGTACAGAAAAAAAATCGCGGCATTTCCAAGCGTATCTCTTGGCCGACCCGAGCCTGAATAGGAGTATATCCCAACTGGGATCCTGCGTTCACCGCCCGAGTACGATTTAGGCCAACTCATTACGTGATGATCAGGCAGACTCATTTCCGGCTGATCGCTCCCGTCCTGTGTCAACAATTACTACTTGCTCTATGCGGAGCTCGAGGTTGTAGACCCGACCGACCATGGCCCACACGTGTTTTGGGGTTGTCAGTCTCCCACACCCGGGCCCCCGACCATATATGAAACGAGATCATGATCGGTGTGCACGTAACGTGCGGAAGCGGATTAAATACGCCCATTTATGCTATAAAGTGGCCTCATTTGTCCTGGGGAAAATACGCAGACCATTTCTTTTCGGATTTTGGTGTTGGCACAGAATGTTAAAATTAGCAGTTCGTCGGAAGGAAGTCGCGTCGCCTGTTCTTTGGATCACACGCTGTGAATTCTAAATCGGGGACTTAATTCTTACTCGGCCGTAAAGCGATGTTTTTATGAATTCGGAATTGGGACACGTTTCGATTACGGGGCGGACGTCGAGGGTCGAGGGGTCGTGGGTCGTGGGGGTCGAGGGGGTCGAGGGGGTTTTAGAACAACCCCCCAGTTACTGCACGTGCATGCTCTCCCTCCTTAAAATGTCTAATGTCTATAGAGGGCGCACAGCTTGTGACTGTACAAAATTCTGAACTCCTCATCCAGTTACTGCATGCATGTGCGCGCCCTCAATAGACACTGTAAGGAGGGAGGGAGGGTGTGTGCATGCTGTAACTTGGTGAGAGTTCATAATTTTGTACAACCACAGGCCTGCTTTGATCAAGTAAACCTTTAAGCCATTTTTCATTCTTTCTAATCTCTCTTATTTTAGTTTGAGCAAAATGTTTATATAGTGACCAATGGTCGTTTAATTGACATGCACTTTCAAGAAAATGTTCTGCCTCCGATTGGGAAATAGTGCATAGTAGGCCTACGTTTAAATGTTACCTCTGTATTCATCTGGCCCTCTTCTGTCAATCACAACCAGGCAGGCGCCTGCATCACTGGATACGCTTGAACACTTTCAAACGTCATCCCATCAGCAACGATCCCATGTATCTCAATCTTCTTATCTTCCTATACCCAGCTTTGCATCCACCCTACCTCAGTATAACCCTCCAGTAACCCCCATTCCCCTCACGCCTAACAACCAATTTCCCTCAATTAGTTCTCTTCCGCCTTACATCTTGTCGCTTCCTCATCCATCCCATCATCTGTCATAAATTATTCTTGCCCTCCCTCTGTTGGTTTTTCCCTGGCATCTTCTCTGATGTGTTTTCCTTTTCCTGTAAGTTTGATCTCCAGCATCAAATCAGATACATGTAATCTAGCAAATTATTGGCTCAATGGTTCGACGTTCCCTAATGAAAATCAGTATTGAAAATAAAAATAAAAACAGCTTTAAAAACATAAAAACACCAGTGATGGTCAATAATTTCTATTCATACAACTTTTAACTTTGTAAACTCTTGTGTCTACACAGATTGTTCATTGGGTATAAGAGGGGAGAAGACTAAGTTTGTTCAATTAAAAAGCAATTTTAATCAAAACAGCATTATATTTTGTAACTCATTCTGAGAAACAGTTTTTCTCTTGTTGGTGTACTCCCCCCACCCTCCCACACTCTTTTTCAAAGAAAAAAATCCTCCACCTTGATACTGCAGTTAATCATTAAATCCTGATATTAATCAAACGAGCCGTCATAAAAATAATCAGTGTATGAAAAGTATAAACAAACCCATATCCACTGTTGGCAGCCCCACACTGTGGACACGCTGGACTGCCTTTCCTCAATCATACTCATGTTTATTTTCATGGGTTTTGTGATCCATCACCATTGAGCTGTGTTATGACTGGCGTGGGTTGTGCTCTAGTTGTTGAACAGTTGATCTTTACATTTGTAGGGATTATGTAAATACCCTGTGTCAGAGGTCGTCTGCCGATTCTACAGTTGGGTTGGAGTACTAGTACCCTACCCTCTTCTTGCATCCACTTGACCATAACCTTAGATACCGACTGATGAACAGATCATTATACCAGCCATTTTAAAAATCTTTTGTGATATCAAAGCCTTGCTTTAATGTTCTGAGAATCAGCATGGCTAAGTAAATATAACTTCTCCTTCAAACATCATTCAAGAGAACAAACGATCAAGTGGACACAACCAGGCAAATCAACATAGCCACACCTACAGGCAACCATTGGCCAGAATTGACTGATACCTCTCTCTATAGCTCTTTCCCAAGAGCTGTTCAGATTTGGAACAGGCTACCAGTAGCTGCAGTCAATTCAATTCAATTCAAAAACTTTATTAATCCTTGATAAGGCAATTACAAAAGATAAGGCAGCTTCATAATATAAATGTTTTAAAAATACTAACTAGAGCAACACCACAATAAAAATGCAACCAATCTGAAGGGATTCCAGAGAGAAGCACTGCCAGCCATAAGAGGGATCGAGCTTCCAGTCTCTCTCAGGACAAGTTGACAATACCACTATCTGATAGCACCCTATAACAGCACAAGCACAAAGCTCACATGAAATAGCATCCTACCCTCTCCAGGACAGCAGCAATGCTTTTAGGAGATTACACCGATGCAAGATGCAAGAGCACTGCCTGATTTTGCTGAACTCCTGGCTTTTCTGGAACAGAGAAATCTATAGCACCTACCAACCCCAAACTTTAACAACCCCCAATTCCCACTGTCCATTTGTTTGTTTGTTTGTTTGTTTTTATCTTCAGTTTGACAGAGTCAGTACTTAAAAGCCTGACCCAACTATGATTACTTTTGGGCCAGGCAACCCACTCTTATCAGATTCCAAATGTTTGGGTTGATGCTCAAGGATTCACTGAAATCAACATGTTCGGGGTCGCAGAAAGTTTGAAGGGGTGAAGGCGAAAATCTTCTTATCATAATGATGATTCTTCAATGATCTTGGGGCCTCCCTTAGCCCTTAGTTTATATTGACCCATTGCACTAATGTCACATGCTGCTACTGTCTGCCAGGCTCACCATTTTGGGAATCAATGGTAAGCTTGTAAACTGTGCTTCGCCTTAAATGCGTACTTAACTGTTTAACACAGGGAAAATTGACTCCCAAATGGTGCAAGCAAGATTAATATTATGAGGATGTCAGGTGAATTGGGTCAGTACCATTTGCTTCAACCAGCACAATTTTTCTGGGATAAAGTTTGGGACACTTTACGAGTGGGAATAATTCTCCTGTTCATGCTATTATTTGGTTATAGAAATTTCCACATCTTTGGGCTAACATTTTGTGTGAATGTCTGGGTACACATGTAGGCCTATATAGGCCCTACAGGTTGTCCCTCCAAGGCTTTTTACCCAATGTTCCCTCGTTAATTAGGTAATCATTTTAGCCAACTAATGCTCCAGATAAGAAAGATTTAAACATAAATAAGGAGGAGAAGGAGTGGATAGACTAGGAGCTTTTCTTTATCACATTTCCTAAAAACTTAATCTTCCCTTTCATAAAGAAAATGACAGTATGACCCAAGAAGGAAAAGCTTGGTGTTGCATTTCACCTTTATCGGTCATTGAACTCATAGTCATAGTCTTGGACACTTAAAAAAAGTTTTTTCCCTCTGACCTTTGAAAGGAAATAAAAATATCCAGGCAGCTGCCAAGCTGCCAAAATCAAAACAATCACACTATTTTGGAAGTCATAGGGTCTTTTCCCTTGGAGGCAAGTTGTCACATCGGGAATAGTTCTTCATTGTACTCGAAAAGGGTTTGTTTGTCTGCATTTAAACACTTGTAGGCTACTGGTGTTTTGCAGGGAAAATGTTGCTTTATTAGTTGTTATTTAAAAGCTTTCTCGGTTTAAAGTTGGTATGGATATCAATTGTCATGGGAAGTGTGTAAAAACGAAATGCTCTCATCTTTCAGAAAAACTGAATTGTGTTTCTCAAAACTAAAAATGTAATAGAATTAAAGGTACATTGATATACATCATAACAAATATAAAAACTTGTGGAACTGTTATTTACTGTTTTCTCTACGAAAACATTATTTACATGTTAGTTTCGCATGTTAGTTTGAAATTTAGAAGGCTGGAATGAAAATGTTTGTTGTCAAAAATGTAATGTTGTTTCAACGCTCAGACATTCTGTCCCCAATACTGCCGGATCCATGTACATTTTACTGACCCAAGAACATGTAAGTGACCCATGAAAATATAGGAATTTAATAAGAAGCAAGTTATACTGAATTTACATTATTGAATTCACTTTCAGAAATGTAAATCTTTTTTCAAATTTGTTTTAATAAGTATGACTTACCATCATAATGTTTAGGAATTCTTATGATGCTCTATTATAGGTTGAAGCGATATTTCTATCAGATCAAATTGGGGAAATTAATAATGACAGAAACTTGCTTGAAGGGAGTGGGGGAAAATTGACTGCCAAGTGGATAAGGGATGTTGGCAGCGTCAGTTGAAATTGATACTACTCCATCTATCCAGTGTTCTGTATTGTCTTGTTGCTCTGAGCTGTGCCTCTACCAAACTAGGCTCCCTGCTGCTCAAGAAATAATGCCACAACTTTTATGCTGAAGATGTAGTTTTCACCCAAGGGTTTTTTGATTGGGGACCATCGGTATCCTGATTGGGCAAATAAGGATCCAGTCATTGTGCCACTCAGTAGTGACACTACAGTAAGCCACTCCATCAGAAGGTGTCATTGTCACCCAAGGGTTTCTCGATTGGGGACCATTGGTATCCTGATTGGGTGCTGGAGAGGGATCCCGTCATGGTGCCACTCAGTGGTGACACTCCACAAAAAGGTGACATTGTCACCCAAAGGGTTTCTCGGTTGGGGACCATTGGTATCCTAATTAGGTGCTGGAGAGGGATCCCGTCATGGTGCCACTCAGTGGTGACACTCCACAAGAAGGTGACATTGTCACCCAAAGGGTTTCTCGGTTGGGGACCATTGGTATCCTAATTAGGTGCTGGAGAGGGATCCCGTCATGGTGCCTCTCAGTGGTGACACTCCACAAGAAGGTGACATTGTCACCCAACGGGTTTCTCGGTTGGGGACCATTGGTATCCTAATTAGGTGCTGGAGAGGGATCCCGTCATGGTGCCTCTCAGTGGTGACACTCCACAAGAAGGTGTCATTGTCACCCAAGAGTTTCTCAATTGGGGACCAATTGTCTCCTGATGGGAGAAGAAGTATCCTGTCATGGTGCCACTCAGATGTGGTGACACTCCACTACTCCACTAGAAGGTGTCATTGTCACCCAAGAGTTCTTTATTGGGGACATTGATCCTTATTGAGAGTAAAGGGATTATTCTGGGAATGGGATTAGTCTGGGAATGGGATTTAGGAAAAATATTAAATTCTTTTTCCACTGATGTGAATCTATGAGTGTGCTCAGTTTGCTGTGTGGGATTTGTACTTCTCATAGAAAGAACACTTTTTGTGTATGCTTTGCTAACTTTTAGCACTTTTATTTGTATTTGTCCCAATAATTATTTTCACATGGATCCTTTAATATCCGAGAAACCCTTGAGGTGGAACCATCCAACTGCTTATGTGAACCAATGCAGTAAAGCAAGGAAACCAACCAGCCATGTGCTATCCAGCTGTATTTATTTCATCAGTGGATGCATATCATGTAGCAGTTAAACGGCATGACCACTGATGCCTACAGAAACAATCCTAGACCAACGCAGTGGAGTTAGTGCTTCTGGGAGCAACATGAACCTGGGAAAACTGGGTTATACCCACAGTCATGTCTGTGTTAACCAACATGGGGGATGGGGGCTGATGTGTAACTGCTAATAGGCTGTGCAAGTCTCGCGCGTATCCGAACGAGAAAACACGTCAAACGAAGAACATTTTTATTTCTGAAATCAAATCTTTGTTTTAAATTATATCTCATGACAAAATCTGAACAACAAAAATAAATCATTACAATTTCATGAAATTAGTTTTAGCTTTTTAAAAAAATACGCCAAAGTGTGTTAATTATTATTAAAAACAAATTAAAACTCTGGGACAAGGATGCTTTTTTGATGTTAACTTTTTAGAAACCCCTTACGCAGATTCGTGAAGGTCAAACGGGTTTTAAATTGACCCGTATCGCAGTTTAAAGAGGAATGCCGACGCCTCAACACCATAGACTGCAATGAAAAGGGTTTGCTTTGCAATTACAGCATCTGGCGATTATAATCGCGCATCCAAAACAAGCTTTTACATAAGTTTTATGATCGGAGGTGAGCACAAAATTCTTAATTTTTTGCAATAACCGGAAGCTGAGGTCAAGTTTAATTCTCGGGTTTTCTTCGTTATATTGTTGAATTGGTTTTACTTTCATATTTTGTTATCACTTAGTATTGCGTTCCCAACAACATGTATAATTTTCTAGGTCATAAACTACGTTAAACTAAAATAATTGACGAAACAAAATCTCGCCCACGTAAAACTCCATATGGTTGGGACCACTGGTCCCGGAAGTTCGAATGCGCGCGAGACTTGCACAGTCTATAGTTAAGTCAGTGTCTTAATTATTAGATGTAGCCAACCTGTAATTTGGGGGTTGTGATAAACTTTTCCCCCTTAGTTGAGAGCTGCCGACATGTGTGTCTGAAACTAGTTGGAGCAAATCTTTGAAATATTATCCAATATTTTTGATCAAATA
Organism: Leptasterias polaris; assembly: GCA_037783415.1. Classification (NCBI taxonomy): domain Eukaryota; kingdom Metazoa; phylum Echinodermata; class Asteroidea; order Forcipulatida; family Asteriidae; genus Leptasterias; species Leptasterias polaris. The sequence continues at coordinate 7,572,379 of JAZGTN010000022.1, forward strand.
ATGAAAACATAATGATGCTGCAGAAAGTAGTTGAACTTGTTCATCTCGTAATGTTATGCTGTAATGTTCATTGTGATGCAATTGGTTAGATGTATCATTATTATAGGCTTTTTTGTGCATCCGTTAAGAAGCCATTTAAATGCAAAATTAATCAAATAAAATATAGCCTCCAGTTATCTTAATACATTGAGATAAATATTGTAGCTTATAGTCTCTGAATTTTGACGACTGACCATCCATTTGTAAAAGTTCCAACTGTTTTCACAGATTTTTTCCTAATCTAAGGCATTCTTTGCTATCTATCATCCCATGAGATAAAACCAATCTCATTTTAGTACTTACTATTACCGTTGTCAATAATCAAATGAATTATTACAAGACAACTGCACAAGACAGTTTCTCTACTCTTGAGGATTATTGAAACCTGCTGCAATATGTCACCCAACAAACTGCTTCACATCATTTCCATTTGGCACTGTCTTTCTGTGGGTAATTTATAGTGAGACACTACTTAAAATAAAAGAACACTTTTGTGTTTCTGTTTTTCTACAAATTTTAAAAGCTTTTAGTAAATCCCAAGTTACAAAATAATGTCAGTAAGGAATTGTAGATTTCATTAGGGGAATGGTGCGGGGGGGGGGGGGGGGGGGATCAAATAGAACATGATTAAAACCTGTATGATAGGCAGATATGTAATCCTTACCACTCCAAAAATGATTTAATGAGAACTGGGAAACTGGAAAAACACCTAATCAATTGTATCATTCTTACAAACAATAATGGAAAATGAATTTCAAAAACTTCCTGTTGGGAAATACCCTCCACCCCTTCAATTTGAATGAATGACATACATGTACAAGAAAGTACTGGTACATTGTATACAGAAACAGAAACTTATCAAAATGTGTGATAACAAATTTATTGCCGTTGTCTCGTTCTTTACATAAACTAACTGAGCACAACTCATTACTCAAATCTAGAGGGTGATGTGGTTAAGCTTTTCAATAGTGTTTATTTTGAAGGAAAACCTTGTTCAGTGAAATGAAACCTTCATGGGGTTTAAAGTCGACTCATTCAGTTGTTTGTGTTGTACCATGGCAGGCCGGGTATTTCTTGTTGTTTACAGTGACATTAGTTTTCATTCCAAGTTTTCATTTTTGTTTAGATCAACACATCTAGTGATTTTGTTTAAATTGTGGTAGAATTCAGAAAATGTATCTATGCCATTGTGTTTTTCTGATTTGAAATTTGACAATGATATGGTCGTGGAACAAAATGGTAAACAGATATTACAACTTCTCGAAACAAAACTAACCAAAGATACTCAAATATTGGGCTGTCTTTCTCTTGAATTATGTCCTCTATCATGCGGGTAGGGTGGTTGCTGTTGATATTAGGCCTATATAGCTTGTTATGGCCCCTTTTTCAGGCAAAACATTTAATAATATATATTGCACTGTGGTCTATTTACCATCTGATTTTTTTGAAGTCACATGTACATGTACACTATGTACAATGTACATGTGCATTGAGCATTGCTACTTAGCGACATTCTGCATGGCTCCTTTGCTTCCAAGTTTTCCAAGCCTAAGGTACATTGTAAGTGCATGACCTGTGGGAATTGAGTAGCGCCCTCAGTAGTTTGTCATGCAGCACAATCAATTAATTATAAATTAAAGATTTCTCTGTGTAATTAGTTGACTACAACTCTCAATTGTTCTGAAAAATTACACACAAAACAAAACTATATGGAATTTATAAAAGCATACCTAAAATGAAAACACATTTATGACTTATTTGTTTAGTTGGCTTACTTATTAGTGTTGTTATTAATGTTAAAAATTTGAACATAAAACAAACTTTCTTAAAAGCATACCTGAAACAAAACAGATTTTTAAGACTTATTTGTGTTGCTTGTTTACTTATTAGTGTTATGCAGAAGTTGGAATGTATGAGGAGGTACATAATATTTATGATTAAAATACAAACATTTGAGGGTGAGTAGAAATTCCCACAATGGTAAATCTTGATTATCATCAGATTTGTCTACAAGAATTGTTTTATTTGAAATATTTGTTTACTCTGTCGTGTTTGGTAAACTTTAATATTGATATAAACGTTCATAAAAAGTCGAAGATATGTTGGTATTTAAAAGAGATTGAATAAAGATGTAAAATTTAATATTTGCAATACACAAAAGTTGTTGGGGGAGGGTAACATTTTGAAAATAGAACTTGTCTTATAGCAGACTCAAAATTTTGACTACATGTATTGTGCTTTTCAACAAAGCTTCAGCACTAATTTCATGAATAATAGAGCAGGCTTGATTTTACAAAGCACTAAGATTCATCTTAAGATGAGTTGTCAATGTCACTACCTGTAGTTATTTTGTATTGTGACATCACACTTTGCTAAGCAATTGTGATTGATACACAGTTAAGATCAAATCTTTTTCTTTGTAAAATTGCTCCTGGTTTTTGTTCCCATGTTATTGTATTAGAAAGCAAGCAAAATGTTCTAAAATTGTCAAAGGGGTTCAGCTTCCTACATTGATTTAAAAAAAAATGTGTAAAACTTTTCTTTCCAATGGTAGGACCTTGCACCCATAAAGCATTGCTGGATCTTACTCCTTGCTGCACCTCCATGCTGCACCCTAGCTGGGATTGCCTTTGTCATTTGTCTAGACATTCAAACCTCATGTTTATGTACACAGTTCTGCAACCTGAGACCCAATCTAAGCCTTTGTATTAAGAAACCTTTGTGCGTGTGTAATCAAGTCATCCAAATTGGTTACTCTCAGAAGATCCGATATTGCTGGAAAATCCAAACAACAGGATTGGCTAACAAAGGAAGCTTTTTCAAGATCACTCATTCGTTGTATTTTTCTTGTAATGCTGTAATATTGTGTGCAGAAGGTATTATATCATGCTAGGCTGATCTAAAGGTGTGTATTTTGTTATGACTGTTGGGTTAGGTTGTTTTCATTATGAAGGTTTTGTACCAACCACTGAGAAGTACCAACCACTGAGAAGTAAAAATCTTTTAACCAGGGTAGGCTGAAAAACAAGATTACAGCCAAAATACAATTTGCTAAAAGTGGAGAATTTTACAACAACAAGGTGATTTGCTGATAAAAAGGACTTGTTTTTCCTGCAAAGAAGGAATTAGTTCCTGTTGTGACTATAAAAACTTGTTTTTGATGGCTGTTTCAACCCACATGTTGTCTTTGGGAAGCATTTTGGCTTTCAGAGGAATAAAGATTTGCCATTGGCTGAGATTGCAGGGCTGGAAATACACAAAGGCCACGGAGGACATGGCCTCTGTTGCCCCTGGTCTTGGCCTTGGTGTCCCTTCAAAAGTTTCCCATAGAGTATCCAATGGAAATGCTCTTTGCAAAATGAAAATGGCCTTGCCCTATCAAAGATGACTTTCCAGGCATGAGATGGATAACAAATGGTTCCTTTATATGTCTTGTATGCAGAAGGCTTTTAATTAATGTTTGAAGGACTCAAAGTTTGCAAGTTCCAATGTGATTAGTGATTATTTGTGAATCCCTTGTTGTTTTTTCGATTTAAGTTCCTGCTGTTCTGATGCCTTGATGTTATTTCTTTCCACCATGCATGAGCACAGACATATGACCAAGATCACACTGTTTGACCAATCAGCCACCTTCACACTTTAACAAAAATACAAAATAGTGCCCCCAATTATCCATCCATGCATGCATGACAATAACCAAATTTTGTTGACTTGATTGTGGTGGAGCTAACACCATGCAGCTTGAACAACTGATGCATTTTGTTTTCTTAAACTTTTTCAGTGGTTAGAAAGTGTGAACTTTAGGGGCAGACAGGGTTAGTATAAGTACAACAAAAACATTGACACAGCCAGTGTCAATAAATGGTAAAATCCATGGACTAAAGTGTACATGCACAGAAAATGTGGAAAACACAATATACAATAGACCTTATGCATATGACATCAATTGAGTAGGGCGCCCTCACCTAGAGGTCCAAAGGACATTGTTCATTGGCCAGTCCTGTGCGCCGCGCGTACAGATCTGTGCATTTTCCATTGTTTCATCATCAGTTTACCTCTAAGATGGCGGCTGGATGACGTCAATGCATAAGGTCTATAGTCACAAACTTCATGTAGACCTATTGGAGTTTGCATATTTTTATCCACTTGTCTTCTTTAGACATGAAGGATAGTGATTTAGTCAAACAGAGATGTGAATTTTCATCTTCTGATCTGATTCTGAAAAACAGGTGTTTATCATTTTAAAAAAAGTGGGGTAGATGTTTTAAAATTGTCTTGAAATTGTTTGTACAAAATATTGGTAACATAAAAATAAAAACCCAAAACATTACTGTCACAATTTAGTTTCGTTCAGGAAACAAAAACAAAAAACCACCTTTCAAATTTAACCAACAAATCAGCATTTTATTGAAGAGGAAAAAGCACACGAAAACTCCAGATTTGGCAGGAAACTTAGTAATAAATAACTCAAATTTAGGTCTTTTGAGTAAACACGTGCACAAAATCTGCAATTCTATATGTCAAGCACGGATGCATAAATCTCTTAATTTTTCCATGATACTTTTTCACTGCTGTCACTTGATAATAAAGGTCTCATCACCTGTGCACCTTGTGGCTTTTCCTATCACACTCTAGGGATGTATGGATGAAGTTTGCAGCCCTAGGTCCCCCTGAAAACACAACTGAGATCCTTCTACTTGGAGATTATGGAGCAAGTGTTGGATCCCACCTTTGACATCTCATCACAACTCCAGATAAAAAAAATTTATGAAAAAAACCTTGCAAAGAAGGTTTTTTCAAACTTGAAATTAGGAATAGAAGTTGATTGAAAGTGTGTTGTGTACATCAAGAAAGTTAACACCGTAGCCACAGAGCCCTTATTAACTTAAACACTTACAAGAAAATGATAACAAGTTGTCTCCGAGGCAATATTAAAACCACCTAAAACACTAATAAAACATCAAACTGATATAATGTAACCTATCCTGTGTTCCCAATAATTAAATTTTTTTTGGTTTTTTTTACAGTTTAGTTTTGTGCTTAGAAAATCTCTCGATTTGAATGATTTTACTCTTCCAAAAACAGCTGTTGGACAATGGATTTACCCTTTAAATATCAAGGGTCTCCTGTGGCTACCAAACTTTAATGGTCATTATCATACATTTATAAGTATTTCATTCAATTCTACTCAGACAAACACAGGACAGGGCCCATCATTGGGCCCAACTTCTACCCTCATATCATTCACCCCTGCTGGGTTTCTTGACCTGCTTGGACCCAGGGGATGGGTCTTAATATGCCCTCGTCTAACAGGGACAATGCAACTGCCTTGACCCAGTGACACTGAACTACAAGTTGGAACCTTGAAGTGGGAGGAAATACCGCTAAGTTAAAAAACATTCCCAGTAACTAACATTCACCACATCTTCATTTTTAGGCATTAATGTCAATTTTTGTGCACATCATGCACATTTAGTACACAAGCACATTTTGTACACATGAACTTGAATTGAAATACATAGCTTGTGGTGCCATGGCCATGTCAGGAACTAGTCAGAAAGTTTGTTCACTTTTGCGCTCAGAATTTTGTGACTAATTTCCAAGTATGATCAATGAAAACCCCAGGAGACTGAACTGTACAAGTGTATGTCTTAACACTGATGTTGAGTATCATAGCTGACTTTGTTATCATCTGGAGTTATACCACTCTCGGGACTAGTCTCATGTCCTGTGCAAGATAAGCTCTTGGGCTTGTGATAAGAACATCAGGGTGGAGCAAACACTTGCTATTATTCAAACAGCTAAGTTCTCAAACAGTGGATATTTTGATGATAAAGACCTTGCTTTATGCAACAACAAGTTACTCAACACAATGTTATCAGCACTAAATACTTCAGCTCAATACAGGAAATGTAAACACCAGAGCAACTTGCAAATTTGGTTAAATTTGAAATCATATTTGATGAATTTGTTTGTATTATATTTCATAAGCATTTGACTTGAAAACAATTTAATATTGTTTCGTGCAGTTTGTTTCCAAACATGTCAACACCGACTCTGGTGAGGTTTTTAAATTTGTTGTTGTTTCTGAACCAGGTGATTTTTAAGTAGGGAATTCGGTCAAGCATGGATCCTCAGCTGAGGTTTGTGGTAACACCATGAAATTAATCTCTTTAATGGGTTTACTTTTCAGAACAACCACAATGCATCACAGAGATGTATTCCATAGTGTGACCGCAAACCTCAGTTTATTATCTCCTCTAAAACTCATGTCTGATCTTCCTTGTTGGATACTCAGGCAAGGTTGAAGATAATGGAGCTGGATAGTTCAGAATCCAATATCATAAGTCAGCAGTCTAGTCTCGCTCTTACCAAATTATTACACACTAAATCATCTGCTATAAATTTCAAGACAGGAGAAGCTAATTTCGCTTCATCTGACGTTAAGTATCGTCATTACTACAGTATCAAACGTGTCTAATACCAGTATGTGTGAACTTGGCACTAAGGCAGACACTCACACTACCACTAGTTCTGTATGCTATTTGATAGGTTCAACTGCCGGCCAATCTGTATGTTAATACTGAATCCTTCCATCTGTCAAGAGACAGGCCAGCCATAGTGCCTCTCTGGTTTCATAAGACGTTACCCTGGTGAGAGGGGAGGGAACTGAAATTAGACTTGATACAGAGTAGGAGCTTTTCATTTTCTGGGACAGCTGGGTTTTGAATGATGAACATGTGAATCCACAGACAGAAAAGAATATTAGGCTGGGCAGATGGGTGGGTGTACCTTTCAGATGAAGGATTAGGACAGTGGAAAACATTGTTGGATGGGGGTGAGGACACTTTCCCCTCAGTCTGTGTTCCAACTTGTATGTGATGGTGGTGTTTTATTACAGATTCTTATTCAAACTGTTCTAAAAGACTTGGCATAAGCCATGTTCGCATTGGACTTAATTTGGGTAAACTAACCGAGCAAATGGGTAACTTAACCATTTTAAGTCCAATGCGAACAGCCCAGGAAGTTTCCCTCCCAGGTAACTTACCCGACCCGAATGGGTAGTTTAACCGACCCACCTCTGCCCGGTTAAACTGACCAGGTCAGTTTAATCGAGCCGAATAGTCCAGTGCGAACACGATCTGGGTAAAAGCCGTCCCGGTAAAAAGCCACATCCGGTCCCTCGACCAGTCGCCACGTTCTCGTGAGATTACACGTGCACGCACATGTGCTTACACAGAAGCTTGGTTGCACTCATTGCATTCTCGCTGTCATGCACCCCGGTCAAAGGTCACTGTGATAGTGCCCTCTTGTGTTTGTCTTAAGTTAGTCAGTGTAGTTTCACCGGTCGTGTCGGTTAGTTTACCCACGTCATTAATCCAAGTGCGGACGCTGGTTAGTTTCACCCTTGGAATGTTAACCACGGTCTCGGTAAAACATTAATCCAATGCGAACACGGCTATAGTTTTTCTGATGACGTGAAAAATGTAATTGACTACATTTAATTGAAATGCTTGGTATGATGCCAAATGATAGCTGTCTGAAATGATCACTTTCATACATTGTTTATCTTGCAAACATAAGCATGCATTTTTGATCAAAATGGTTTTAATTAGGCACTCTTTAAAAAACCCCAATGATTCTCAATGCCCTTTTGTTTAAGCCAGTTAACATGCTCTTTTCATAGTACCATTCTTGTTTATGAACATGCTGTAAGTATTAACCTAGATGACACAAGAGAATTAACCAGTCTGTCTAGAGTCTCCCTCTCTGTTCCCCCTTCCTCACTCCCTCTCCAATATCCTCATGTCAAAGTAAATTTCCAGTTCGTATACATCTTATCTGGTGACTCAATGTTAGTTTAAGTATTGGTCGACCACAAAGTCTCTCCCCTCCCACCATCTTTCCCCTCCCACCATCTTTCCCCTCCCACCATCTTTCCCATCCCACCATCTTTCCCATCCCACCTTCAAATATTATTAGGAAGATATGTATCCTTTGATTGTGTTGTTGGACTTTCTTACAGGTCAGAATGTAATGTGTGCAAAGCAAACTATATAAACCCCTTGCATAATATGAATGCTGGTGGTATGCTGAGGTCATGCGCGTGTTTTTACGCACCAAGAGCAGCTGTCGTCCAATGATCTGCCGTTGTTTGCCTCAGTGAGGGTGCTGCTTGAGAGTGTGACGTCATATGCAAGTGGTCTATTGAAAGATACTGTTAGCCTGTAGTCAAGGCGCTTACTGCAACCAACTCGCACTCATCTTTTTTTTGTGATAGTGGTGGTGGTGCTGTTTGTATTTAACACCATCCGGGTTACTGATAGCGCCTTGACTGAATGCTACTCAAACTGGAAGTGGTTCATTGTAATGAAATCATCTCAACAAAATAAAAATGTGCGTTGAAGCCCTACTTTCCAAAAAGGGGTGGGTGTCATGATTTGAAATCGTCTGATTTTGTTACACCTGGACCCAGTACAGGTTTTCCAGGTGTCGTGAAACCTTAGTATGATAATGATGAGGAAGACAGGTGCAGGCAGGTAATCTATGCCACCTGGGGTTTTCAGTGGAGAGACTTACATCAAGTCTAGCTGAAGTCAGTTTGGGCAGAGGCCAAGCAGAAAGGTTGCCTTGGTAGTTTGTTGTGATTGCGTGTTCCTTCTGGGCTGGACTTTGTTGATCTTTCTGCTGAACTGCATCCAGAGAACTGTTGCTAAAGAAGAGGAGTTCAATGAAATCTGGTGTGGTACTAACTGGAGCTCTCCAGCTGGCTGCGGGTGGATCATATGGTATTTCATTTCTTGCATTTTTTGCTGGTGTGTGATCCTAATCGTTTTTACATGCAGGCCTATTTGTACTATACAGTCAAATAAATGTGTGTTGCGGCTGCAATAAGTTTTCTATTTAGCTTATAAACATTGTGTACTTGAGTTAGTCAGAACAGAACCCATGGAGAATTGGAAACTGGTATATGAGGTCACATCAATGCGCTAAATGTGTTATCGCGATAAACATCATTCGGTGTGGTTGATGCATCACTCAGTTCGTCTGAAACAATAGACCTGATGCACATGACATCATTTTAGTACGCCCTTGGCTAGAGGTCAAAAGAAAGTTGCTCATTGGCCTATCCTGTGCGCTGCGTATACATTGATGTGCGTTTTCAATTGTTTTTACCTCTATTGAAGGAGGCTTGATGACGTCAGTTTATAGTATCATGTAATTTCCTGGTAGACAAACTTGAGTTTTTTGTGCATTTTCCCAAAAATTTCAATTTAACATAACTTTTTGCAAAGAGCCACTTAAGAAATTCAAGATGATAAATGAGTTATGCCTGAAAAAGTTTGCTCTGACTCTGAGACTGTTTTACTGTGTATGAGCAAGACAAGGAAGATAGGGCTAAACAAAATGGTTTGCATTGTTGGTCCTTGGCTGTGGAAAAGACTTCCTTAACAATTAATGTTATTAGGTCATTGTGCAGAACTACATCATTCAAGAAGAGATTTATTACTCATCTGTTCCAATGCCTTCTTCTGATTTGTCTCGCTCTTGTCTAGACTAAGGCCCAAAATTTATAGAGCTGCTTAAGCATGAAAAGTAGAAGTACATTAATATGCTTGCAAAAAAACAGGTTACCAGCCCAAAAATACCACCATGTACCGTCTGTGACTGGTATCCTGCTCATTTTTGCTTAGCAGAAAATGTTAAAGCAATATTCAGTGCTTAAGCAGCTCGATGAAATTGAGCCCAGACCTAGATAAAGCTGACACCATATAAACACTGTTTTAGATATGAGTATTATTTTTAATAATTTTACAATTTGTTTTGAATATTAAATTATTTATGAGAAAAGCAGTTAAGAACCATGTATCCATACTACCACAGGGGAAACAAATAATGTCATTGTTCTGGTATTTCTGTATTCTTAGAATAAGTATGGAGTAGAACTGGCTCTTTAAAACTAGGCAGTGCCCTGGGGATTATGGTACTGATAGTAGCAGTTGAAGACGTGCAATTTGTTAGGTGTCCACATCTGAGTTCATGATGTGCTGTGACATTTCTTTGAAAACCAATTTATTGACCCACTTTATGAATTATCTAGGATACAGATGTAGTTCACCTTTAATGTTATTTTAGTATATACTGTTTTCATTAACTTCAAGGCATTTCCAAAAATTTGTAGTCATTAACTAGAAACAATAATTACATGAAGGTCTCAGAATTTGGAAGCCTCTCTTGGCTTGGATACTTAGTCTTTGTTGCATCATGAGACTGCCAGCAGCACCAACACGTTAATCCGGAGGTCGCAGGTTCAAATCCTGCTCTAGTTAATTGTCTTTGTTCAACCCCAAAGCATTTAGAATTGACCCAGTCAGTTCCCCTTGTGGTTCATTACCTCAAATAATACAAATAACTAGATTCTAAATTCATATTGCTGCCATTAACAATATATGTTCTGGAATATGACCCATTGTGAGTTATTTAACCTTTTCTCAGGATTCACAAACAACTTTTGAGATGAATTTAAATCCAGGCTAACTATTCATATATTAAAATATCATGGAACAAGAGTGTTTTCCAGTATGATAAAGTAGGACACCCAATAGTGCAGCATTTGCTTTGCTCAAAGAATAAAATGCACTTTTTTGATGTCTTTTAAACCTGTCTTTGCAGAATTGTCTTCAATTGCGTTTAACAGTTTTGATGAGCTAGAGTGAAGCCCCATGTTTTGATGATAAGTCAATAAGTCATAGACTGATTTTGCACTAGTAGTGACGAGTGTGCATGGAGAGATCATCTTGGGATTCCCTGTAAGTGGTAAGTAGAAACAGTTGTAGTTTTACTGAAGAAAAGAAAAACATTTTGCAAAAAGTTGTTAATGGCCTCACTCTTTGACCCTAGCAGAGTTTTTCTAAAGGCCAAAAAGCTTTTTTTTGGCCTTTGAGAAAAACTCTGCTTGGGTCGAAATTTTTGGCCATATGACTAAATGAGAAAGACTCTGCTAGGGTCGAAATGTGAGGTCATTAAAAATAGTTTGCATTTATATCATTCGTCCTTTTGGTTGGTAAGCAGTTTGCAACAGCTATTTATAATTTTGAAGATAAATTATATAACATTGCATAACATTTTCATTGGAACTGATGCTGTTGGGTTGTAAATCAAGGTTAAAAAGGTCACATTTTCAAAATTAAATCTTCAGTGACTGGCCGAAACTTTACTAACTGACCCATTACTAATGAAAAGGTATTTTTTTAAAATCTTTAAAAAAACTGCTTCCCTTTGGCGGAACTTATTTTTTCATAACTTTATTTACTTTTTTCTTAAACAGTTACCACTTTTTTGAACCAGCATATTTGTTTTTGATAAATTGAAATCTGTTGAAGGACTAATAATATCGGAAAGCTGAGATCCCCTGGGGCCTTTCCTTGTTTCTTCCCCTATGTTTGCAGCTGGTAGCAGGCTAGAGTGTGTTGGACACATTGGTCAATGTTTTCTTTTTGCAATTAGGCATCTGAATATGATTAGTACACTTGGCTATATTATCACTTTCTGCATCAGCCATGGGCGTTTGATTACAAGGGGGGATTCACTATGTAGCTCCTGCAATTAATTTAAACTGACCTGTTGGGAGGATGCCAGGGCTGAAACCATGAAACTATATGAGAAGCACAGAAGCAAGTTTTGAACTGTCACGAAAGGACATACAGCTATGATATCTTACCTGTTAATGGCTTTGTATAAATAATACATTTTAAACAAATTTTTAATAGGATAAAGTTTCTCATAACCCTCCCTAGTTCTCCAAAATCCTCTTCAGGAAGTTGTCTGATTATGAAGGGTTGAGGACTGTAGGCTCAAAAAACAATTGCTTATCACTTGGCCAGGCATACCAATCTTATCTAATGATACTCATGACCATAGTAGTATTAATAGTAACACACTACTGAGTGACCATTCTAGAGTGGGGGATATTGGAGGATTAAGGTTGTCTGTGGGCAAGTGGGCCTATAGAGTAAGGGTTCTAAGGAGACATAATTTATGGCTACAATATTGGAAACAGTCACAACTTTTGTTAGGGGGTGGGGACACAGACAAAATAAATTGTACTTGGTATACAAATGTGGAAGAAAATTGCTTTGTTTCACCATGGTTTCACCATTCCTTCCTCCATGGTTTCACAGTGTACATCAGCTTAGCAACCAAACATGTCAATCCAGATCTGTATATAATTATGTCTGCCTCCATGCTCTAATGAGCTAAAAGCATGGAAATTGAAAGAGGGTTCTTGCTAGTAGAGGTGCATTGATGTTATTTGTTTTGGCTTGTTTGGTTTAATCAGCCCCCTACTGATCTTTGCATCAACCATTTGGGCTTCAATCAAAGGAGGATAGATAACAATCTGTACACATACATGCAAGGAAGGACACATGTCCCTTATCCCCAAGTTCTCTCTACCTCTAGCCCTTGCTTCATATGCCTCTAATAGCCTCTACCTCTGCTCCATCAGTTTGACCAGTGAGCTCCATGGTTTGACCATGGAGGTACCTCCATGGTTTGTAAGGAGGAATCCATGTCATTTATGCCCAGAAGAAGGGCAAAAGACTCTACATCATTCTTCTAGGCACACAGAGTACATTTTGTTGTCCCTAACAGATGGACATTAAGCAATAAAATAGCTCATGGCAAAACCAAATATGGCATTAATGTTGCATGGTTATTGCTAGAAATATCTCAAAGTTATGTTTTCCCATTCCCATGCATAATTTAATCTTCCTGTTATGACTTTTAAATGGCAGAAATCCAATCAAACCTTCACGCTCAGTTTTCTTGACATTAACAGCATACGCCCTTTTATCGCTAAAACATTTGGGAAAATGACAATGTACTAAGTATTTCTACCACCATGTTATTATGGTTATGGTCCTGAATCTGTGAGGGTCTAGGATACTTTAATGGTATCTATGTACAGAGAAGAAACACTGTTGAATGAAGAATGTGAGAATGCATCATTAACCCTTCACAAGATAGAAGATGGAGGTGACTTCTCCCCATTAGAAGTACTACAAGTTTTCATTGGAGGTTGTTTGAAGCGGAAACACCTAAACTACTTGTGGGGGTGGCCTTGCTTGGCTTGGTCTCCCCTGTTGACCAATAATAGCCGTTATTGGCAGGGGCGTCGATCGCTACTGAAAAGTAGGGGGGACAGGCGAGCAAGTCTTGAAAAAATACATCTTACATTATTTGCACCCCACACCATTACTTTTACATTTAATTTCTGTGTTACAATTGTTCCCTATTTTTTGTTTGTTACAGGGGGTGATATTTAACAATAACATCATCCAAAATGGGGTTTGGGCCTGGGTTTCCCTCATGTAAAACCGAGATTCTACCAAATACAAACATCATATTCACAATCCTTTTTAATTGTAACAACATAGCGACAATTTCTTCAGTAAAATTGAGAGAGTTTTTGATGTTTTTGTTTCTTCTTTCGTTTTTCTTTTATTTTAATTTATATTTTGTTTTTAGAATAAAAAATAATAACACTGAACAAACTGCTCCTATTTATTTTAATGGATTTTACTACATTTTGTGCGTTGTGCGATTGTAACAAAATGTAACGCGCACACACCGACTTCCTTTGTGGAGGGATCGTGTACCGTACACTATAGCATACACAAACGACGCATAAATTGAATGCTAACAAGGTATGTAAGCGGGATTTTGGCATGTCCCCCCCGTCCCCCCCGTCCCCCTGTCCCCCTCCCCCGTCCCCCTGCCCCCCCCCCGTCCCCCCCCCCCCCGTCCCCTCCCTCCCCCACCCATCGACGCCCTTGGTTATTGGTAATGAGTATTTGTCTTACCCAGGTGGAAGTTTCAGTCTGATGTTTGCTCTGGCCTTCCTTGCCAAACCCATGGTCACACAAGTCCTCTGGTATCAAGAAGTTAGTTACTTAAGCAATTTGTAGTTACATTATGGCAGAACAAATGAGTGACCCTTCACAATACATAGTGCTTGATTTGGGAATGTTGTTTTGTTTATCTTGAAGATATAAGGATTTTCTTCTATAAATCCATTTTACAAAATAGCTGACACAAAATCAATTCACCACATTTCAATTGGATAAAATTAGAATCCACATCAACAGACTTCAAAATACTCAGACCAGATATTTGTCACTTGTGCAGAACTGAGTCATCCATTTTCACTCAATTATTGAGAGGGCAACTGGGGCTAAATCTAAAAATGGGCATTGAAACAGGAGTGCCAACAGCAAGCTAAACAGGGGGTCCTTGGTAATCAACCTATACCAGGTCATTAACACCACCAGTTCAAACCCTCAAAAACCACATCCAAAAGCAAGAAACAATGAAACTGCTTTGAGTAGTTTGCTATTTACTTTCTTGGGAGACCAAGAGTCAAGCGATTCCTGCTTAAAACTAAAACACAATTGACTGGCTGCCATGGGTGCCCAGTTTGATCAGTGTAATTAGTCTGCAGAGTACCCACCCCAATATTATATGGGACCCAGGCCAGATGTCTAGACAGGGGATCTGCAGTCACCTGCTGAGGACAGCCGGGGCAAAACACATGCCCCTTTGTCCATTGAAGTGACCCATTTGGGGACCTCTGACTTAATTGCATTGATTCAGTCTTAAATACTACTATTGTTTTATCAATAAACTTCAACACAGTGTTTTTGTCTGTGGGTTTGGTTTGACACATGTTTTTATCCTCACCAAGGAATCAAAACATTGCCAGTCTGCTGCTTTCAAAAAATTCTAAAAATTCAAATGTGGTGCCATCAATTGTGGGAGTTATCCCCCATGCACAAGCTAAGGAAATGCAGGCTGGTACAAGCAAATTAGGGTCCATACACACAACAACAGATACTAGAAATAATATACATGTATATATATATATTTTTTTTTTGACTTTAGATCAAAAGGTTCACAAAAATGTCAAAGATAAAACCATTTAGAATGTTCCATATTGCACATTAAGGATTTTAAAACCAAAGATAAGAACCAAGCAAAACCAGTTGGAGGACCTCTTTTCAATTTAGCGATTTCAGGCCAAACTTCCCAAATTTGCGTCCAGAATGCCCCGTAGTTTTGAAAAATCCTGGGGAGAACCCTGATGGCTTTTGGTGTTGATGAAGAAATATATGTTTACAGGTAGAAATGTCACGTTATAATCCCTGCTGAAGAGAAAGATTGCAGAGGAAATGTTTTGGTATATTCAACCTGGAAGATTAATGCAAGTTGATATCATTTACACAAGTGTTTCATCTCATGGAGCCAGACGCAAAGCTTGAAATCTTCAATTTATACAGAAAGTAATTTTTTTTTCTTCTGATGGGTTACTCTTGTTATTATAGTAAGCATAGATCCCTGCACATTGCTCATGCTAATACAGAGAGATCTATTAAAGTCAGCTAGTCAATAAAAGCAGCACTGCCTACAAAAAGATGTTGAACAATTTAAATGTCCTCATTTGAGAAACCTGTGTAGAGTAATTAACACTCCTGTGTGACCGAAAAAATTCCAATATGTGGTGGGTGACTTTGTTAAGGTTCTGTAGCAGTTTGATTAAGAATGTAGGCCTATAAATGTGCATGGTGTATGGATACCATTTCCTATTGCAGGAAAACCTGCATGATGTACACAGGTGTATGGCCAATTGACCAGTGCACCCTGGTGGTGCCAGTGGATAGTCCAGACCAGCTGTAAACTTTCCCCTCATATCTTATTTCCATTTTAGCTAATTAGACAGGTGAAATGTAATCATAACAATCACCAGTACTGCACATGGTGACTGGTCGATCATCCCATGGGGGTAGGAATCATCCCAAAAATGCTGACGATTGAAATGGACTAGCATCGTAAAGCTGCCATCTTGTATTTGTCTTTGTTCAGGCACCTCGATCACCTTATTGGTAGATACGTACGCTATATAAGACTCCAATATTATGACTATTTTATAAACCTGAGACCTATTATTATTATTTTTTTTAAAATTATCATTTCTCTGGTAAAATTTAAGATGATTTTCAGGACAGAGGAGGAACAGAAAGGTTTTACTGACAAAATTTATTATGATACTCCCCCTTAAATAAAGGGTGTTTCAACTAAGGGAAACTGCATCTGAAGGATGCATTGTCCTATTGATTGTTCCACTGAGGAGCTTGTCTTCACCAGGCTTGTGTGTTCTGCAGGATTTGAGAGCCAGCTTTGATCAGAAGATCTCTCATCTGAGTCAACCGATGACTGCAATGCTCTGACAAGGAGTCAGCACCATCTTCACCTCTGAGATAGATTACGTGACAGGTGTGGTGTCGCTGAGTACCGTGCAAATCCCTCTCTCCTATGTGAACCAATGAATCGTTTATACGCAAAAGGGCACCAGTCTTCCTTAAATAAAGCTGCTCATTACAGCTCTAGAGGTGAGCTTCATGTGAAACCATGACTGAAATCCAGCTGTGTACTCGATGTACATTAGATACTGTTTCAGATTGGTTTCAGTTCAAAGTTGTATATGAAAGTGAATGTGTGAACGGCTATAATGCCAAGTTCATGCAGTGACCCAATCTGCCCGTTTTAAACAACAGAAGATTCTTAAAACTTTGAAGACAACAATTCAAAGGGCTTGTGGGGTGAAACAGTAGGTTGTTGGCACAAACAGTAAAACTTCTTGAATAGAGAATGGCTGAGATTGTGTAGAAAGCCACAGACGTGAGAAATTGTCTGAACCATCTAGTGAATGGGTTGAAGGAAGTTGGTGATAACTGATGGAGTAATCTAGTAATAACACCGAAACAGACACTGAAAAATCTCCTGCTTCTAAACATTCAAGACAGATTCAGCTTGGAGGAAGCTTGATTAGAAGATATGAGTAACATGCCACCATATATGGCTAGCAGCACTACACGTGACGCCATGCCCATGGTCCAGACTCCACTGCTGTCACCTAGCCAAACAGAAAGCATTTCTAATGATAGTCTTTAAACTTTCAGCATGCCAAGTGGCCAAATTAGCCTCCTAACCTCTATCCAGGGATGCTCCCTGGGTAGGCTTATCCGTTCCTCTTCCCTTAACAAATTTGACCCACTGCCCCATCACAGTCCATAGCCATGGGTTCCCATAGTTGACAAGTTGTTTACCTAAACGCTTGTATGATTTGGGTTCAGTTGAAATGCAACCAAGCTCTGCTGGATTCTGCCGGGGCTAAAAACAACAGTCAAATAGAGGCTTCCAGGGTGCATTCAGGGTTTGTGCTACCACCACCCCTGGGCTAACCCTTGTCATCACCCTCCTCCACCCGCCAGGGTACCACTGGGTAAGAATTAGCCCCTTAGTAACCCCAATTTGATGGGTGGAATCTCTCAGCCTTAACCACTTGTTCTTTATATGCCGTGACAATGTGGAAAGACCTAGTGTGAGAACTTCTTCACTGCCTGTTGTTTGGAGAAGGACACATCTTATTAGAAGAGCTTCAGCGTTCACTCCATGTTTTAAACAAAATCAATGGGGGTCAGGAACACAAATAATGCAACTTCATCTGGATCTTATGAGGCCTTGAAATGGTGGCCACATGCTTTATATTGGATATGTGCTTATGATACATGGTCAAATTTAGAGCATTTGTGTGGTTTTGGATCTTCTTCAACAGATAAAGATTGTGTTTTCTTTTTATGCAATCATCGAAGAGGATTACATATGGGATATTATCTTATCAATTTATCAAGTTTGAAGGGTAACAACTGTCAGTTCAAGGAACTGCCTTTTTGAATGGAAATATCAAGTACATTAATTATCTTCAGTAGTGTTTCAGATAAGAACACATACTGTGCTGACCGGGTTAAACAAAATCTTGTTTGTTGGTTGTTGTTTGCCACTAAACTGTTGAAGGATTCTGAGTAAGTACTGCAGTGGATTTAGGGTTAGTCCAGGATAAACGGCATTTTCAGGGATTCTCTGTGGAGTCCAAAAAGGCACCTAAAGGCAAACCCCATGTCAACAGCTCCCTGTCAATTAGCTCAGGATACAAGGTGAGACTGAGGTCCAGGTAGCCCCTCTGTAGTGATTGGCCGAGCGTGAGCAGTCTGTTGAATAGTGGTATGGTACCCTGTTATTTGTTCTCCCATATGGACTATAGAGTAGGCCTTGGTTGGTCTTTGTTTCAGTTTCATAAAAATGTAATCTGTGTAATTCTCAAATGTAATTCTCAAAGCAAAAACTGTGAAATAAGTTCATGTGTCAAAACAAGCATAAATATCTTATTTAAAAAGGTTGGACTATGATTTCAAAGTAAAAACAAAGGTTTTTGTATCATTTTACATAATTAGTAAAATTTACAGTTGGGCATTTAAGGTTCTGTAATATACAGACTACATGCTTGGTTCTCCGAGTATGTAAATATTTCTTGTCAAGACCAATTATTTCTGTGTGTTGCATTTCTCTTTGACACTTGCAAGTTGCAATGAATCATGTCAGTATAGAGTTAAAACAAAAGCAAAAATTCCGGTGTGTGTGACAAGAATGCATATCTCTCCCAATAACAAAACAAAGAACCCCAAACATCACATTTCTCATTTCTAGCGTGGCAAGTTAAAGTCAAACCCATTTTGACAGAAGCAAGACCATCTTATTTGGGTCTTGAGTAAAACAAAAAGGTCACATTAAAATAACACGTTCTTGATCCAATTTCTCTCACCTGGAAGTGATAAATTACTAGCAATCTGTTGAAAACTCACTGAGGCAAATTTTTTTTTTTATGGTTGAGGATTTTGAGTTCCTGCCTTGTTCAGTTTGGGAAATGTTTGTATAACCCCTTGACGTCCGATGATCATATCACATAAATTTCTCAACTTATGATGAAACAATTGTGGCTCACATTAAAAAAAATTGAACATTTCTGAAACCTAAATAACTGTATGTTTGAGATGCGTTGAAAATTGTAATTTACTGTAAAGAAACTTCACCCTCTATAGGCCTTTTCACACCACGGAACCAATTCCCAGGAAAGGAAACCCAGGGAATTTCCTGGGGAATTTTAATCCCACCGCCACCAATGTTCATTTCACACTTGACGCAATTTGGAAAAATTGGGAAAATAGAGCACTCAGTATGCTCACCCCAGGTAAGCTATTTCCCAGGAGTTGGCAAGGGTTAGCAATTCAAATGTGAAAAGACCAGTATCTATGTATCTTCCCAGGAAATTTGTTTGGTGTGACAGAGACTTATGAGTGATTGACTTATCCAACACCCAATTTATTATATGAAAAGACCAAAGTGATTTTAAGTGGTAAGGAAATTGATATCATGGTTAGAGATTTTCAAAACTAATTGGTTCTTATACTTGCACCCCCTGTCACCAATAATCCACAGCTGACTCATCAAAACTTCACACTATAATAACAGATTTTGGAAAGTGTACTCTTTCATAAATTTGTTATAATACTTGACTTTTTTTACATTGAGAATGATTGATCCAAACACAATTTTCTAAAAGGATAAGAGTTGATTCAGAAGTGAAAGAGCTGTGAGAAAAAGTATGATTAGTTTCTAATGTTACACAACTAAACTTTGATCGCAAAATCATTATCTGATTTCGCTTTTTCTATTTAAGTTATTAAAAACTCACAAAACTTGCACCATTTCTTCCAGAGCAAATAAAACAAGCATTACATTTTTCAATTAGTATTATTAACGAACAACCAAAACACAGCAATATTGCCATATTAAGATGTTTAGGCCTATTACGAAGATCCATAAAAGACCAAATGTGGAATCCAAAAGATACTCAAACCATGCTCACTAATCCATAACTGTAAATCTTATTATTTTCATCATTACTCGATCTTTTGATAGGGGCATTGCTGGCATACATCCTACAACTAACATCAACAGTAAAATAGTTGCCTGGCTGTGGCCAGGTGTTGTTCCGCCTGTAAAAATAACTTTTAATTAGCTCAAAGACAACAGAATGTTTCTGTTGGGAATATCTTGTTGTAACCTAAATGTAGCTGTGAGAATGGTCACCTGGTGAAGCTCATGTCAGATGTAATTTAAAAGTTACAACATAGCGCACATCTCCTGTGCTCATGGCACTTTACAAATATACCAATAGGCCTAAATTAGAAATAAAATGAACAAGCAATTTACAAAAAATTCAATTAGCACTAGAAAAAAGAAAAAAGATAGACAAATGGCACTAGACAAAAGAAAAACAGTAATAACTATGTATGACAAAAACAAATGAATAAAAGATAAACATTTTACAAAGAAATCAAAAAGCAATTGAGAAAATACTGTAAATCTTATTATTTTCATCATTCAACCATTGGAAAAACTGTGAAAGTGACGGATTCAAAGTGATACCCTTTATTGTGTTTCCTGTTGTAAGTCTGTAGACCTTTAATATTTAACTTGTGTTGGATCAGAGATAATAGAGCAATGATTTTTTTAAAGATCAATATCACTGGCATCCGTTGTGTAAAATTAATGAGCAAGAGCTTATTAAAAAACATTGGGTTGTTTGTGCAATGTGCTAGAGCATTGTCATGTTGCACGGCATCATGCGCCGAAATAAAAGCCTTGAGTTCGCGCAAATGCAATTAGCGACGTACAATTTATAACCAGAAAATCATTACGGATTGGGCGGCCACTCACGCTGTCAAATGTTGACCAGTTGTTGCTGACGTCATATCAACACTCTTGAGGTAAATTCATTAAGATAATGGGGGAGCTATAATTTATCACAGTTTAAAGAGCTGTGCATTCCTGTCATAGTTGAGATATTAGTCTTGGTATCTATGACACGTTTAAACTTGATAGCTCAGCTATGTTCTGAACCTGATCAGTTGACGTATAAGGGCCACCCTGGGGTGTCGCAGCTAAGCATTTAGCTGGTGTCCATCAAGGCCCCCCCATCCAGCAAACTGGCCAGGAATACTAAATTGAGCAGGATTCCCCCTTTCAAATAGTTAGGAGGCAATGATTAATGATCTAAAAATGTTTACTGTAATGATCTGTGTAAAATGTCGCACACTTTCAGCTGAAAGTTCAGATTGTTTGTCTGGCCCAAGCACTTCTTATTAACCTTGTCCCCTCTTGGAAACAAAATAGTACAAATGTTTACTGCACCCCACCCCCCCCCCCCCCCCCCCCCCCCCCAGTCATGATCTTTATCCCATGCCCAAAATAACATCGTGCCTCTGACGAGTCCCTTTGTAAATTTGAACTTTTAAATGTCAAATGATTGCCCTTTTGTGGACTTGAAACAGAATGTTAGGTTTGCGAAGATGGTCTTTATTTACGTCTTCAACCCAATTCCGATGGCAGTATGTGGGTAAATTCATTCATTTAGAAAAAACTAATATTTTAAGGAATGTATTCCTGACAAATTTAGGATATTACATTTTTTTCAAGGAATTTTATATTTAGGAATTTCAATTTAAAAAATAATGTCAGCAAAAACATTTGACTGAGCAAAAAGTCACTGAAAGTTTTCACTCATTCTTGGGTATGGTTAATATTAAATAAGGAGCATCCAGAAAATCGTAACTTCTCTTTAGAGAATAATGCAAGATGTTCCAATTTGTGGCCATCTTTTCTTCAACTTTATTGGAAAGCAGTGAGCATGAAATAATGCATGCCTGGAAGTTTATAGAGGTCATAGCCTCTGTTGCCCTGCTATTGGCCTTGGTGCCTTGATTTCTCTCTGGAAGTATCCTTTGTAAAATAAAAACGGCCTTGCCCTCTCCAGCGATGATATTCCAAGCCTGTTAAATATGTAGTCAAAGTCAAAGCAGCGGCTTGGTAAAAGATTATAATCTAATTAATCAATAAGAAATAATTGTATTAACATTCCAGAGGTTTTGTTTTACTACATGTATTGCAAACATTGCCTTTAAAATATTAGATTATCAAAGTCAGCAAACAACCAAGCTATTTCATTAGTGGCGCTAGAACTGGAGTGTTTATTGCTCAAAGCTTTCATGTCATGGCTTAAATTAGTTAAAATAGAAAAACCATTTGCTGCCTTTGACAGATACTTAATATTTACCATTGGTAGTAGGGTGAGTTAAACTGAATACTTTAGAGGGGGAGGGGGGGGGGGGGGTATTAACAAGAAGTGTAACCATACTTTATTCTCGTTCAACAAATCTCCATCCTCTGGTTCCAGATAGATGCCATCTTTTGGTTTTGGTTTTGAGCCAAGGCAATCCTTCAAATTTTTCTACGCAGCCAAGTGGTTCACTGACCAATCAAGCAAGGATTTTGATGGTAGATCTCCTGCGTGCTGCATGTATTATTAAGGCATAACGCGTAGTTGTGCGCTGAAAACATGATTTATTTGCTCGTAAAGATGGACAACTTTACACTGTGTGACGTCAAGAGAGAACTGTCTATTGAGGAGAAATTTGTGTCACGTTACTTGTATACTTTTTGAAATTGATTGGAATGAATATCCCCCAATAGATAAAGTTGTATCGTCCCTTTAAGACTCATCACTATCTCTGAAGTCAATGTGGTTCTAACTGAAGCTGTCACCTCCACATTCTCTTGAAATATCCTGACAGCGTCCCTTCCTAATAATTAGTTTCTCTTGATTGCACACTGCTGATGATGTACTGTTGTACTGGATATTAATAATGAACTTTCCATACATTATTAGCCTGTGATATAAACATGAAAATAAACATGTTGCTCAAGGCGATGGTCAACTGAAGCACAGAGCATGATACTGTGATAGGTTCTTGTCACTTGTCACTTGAGGATCTATGCATATTTCAGATAGATGCACAGGATGGGAATGTTTTGCATGCTAGACAAAGGAAATGCGTACATCTAGGTAAAATACAATCTCATTGATAATGGTTAGGAAAAAACCTTATATAATGATTGTGTTGGTGCAAGGGTCACTTTTTTGTACTTTTTGTTTACCTTCATGAACAAAGACAAATGCAAAGTGAATTGTTACATAAGTATCAGTGATCCACAGGAACATTTTTATTCTGAAATTATACTTTTGCATTTGGAGTGTGGACAATTTTTAACATGTTGTTTGAACAAGGGTGTGCAATTAAAGAGTAAAAGAGTACACAAATCACTAATTCAAAAAAAGGAATCACATTTCATTTTGAATAATAGCATACCACTTGGTACCACATACATGTACATGTTTATGAATTAGAGACAATATTTTGTACATGTTTTATACAAGGCTTTAGAGGGTTGAATTGAGTGGTTTTATTTTCCTAATGGTTAACAGGTCAGACATGAATACAACTGTTGGTTTTCACTCACACCCTTTTTTGTCTTGGTTTTTTTTCAAGCTACTAGAACTCGAGACCATGCAGGGGGCCACGCATGATCCTGTTCCCCACCCCTCAGGCATATCGTACATTTTTAATCACACATGGTATGAAACAAAATATTTGTGACTAAATTTCTCTTGTGGTTTATTAAATTGATATGTATCCCTCTTAGCTTTTTTGTGGCTATAGACCTTATGCATATGACGTCATTTGAGTAGGGCGCCCTCACCTAGAGGTCAAAAGGAAGATGCTCATTGGCCAGTCTTGTGCGCCGCGCGTACAAATCAGCGCGTTTCCATTGTTTCATCATCAGTTTACCTCTAAGATGGCGGCTTGGTGACGTCAATGCATAAGGTCTATATGCACAACTTCGTAATCGATAGAGTGGCACTGTGCATCCCTGAAATTATACGAAGAGCATGGCCCCTGTTGCCCCTTTTCATGGACTTGGTGTCTCTTCAAAAGTTTCCCATAGACTTTAAGATTTTGCAGTGGAAGTGCCCTTTGCAAATTAAAAATGGCCTTGCCCTCTCAAGTATCAAATTCCAGACCTGCAGTAGTGTACTGGACTTAACACTTAGTTTTTGTCATTCCATGATCGAATCCCAGCTTAGTTTCTTGCAACGTTTTTACTTCAGGAGAAACATTCACCAAAACATAAAAGATCCCGTCATAGTTTGATGTACCAATGACCACAGGACATGTTTCCTACAAGAAAAAGAGTAAACTTGGTGTTTCTGATTCTAGTATAACAAACACCTTTGTTTACAGGTTTCCTGAGGCTTCAGTGATTGAATTTGCTTTTGAGGCATCATTGATTTCATTGAAGGAAATGTATCCTTACTGATGTGAAACCCATGTCAGCTTTGGGAGGTGATTCAGGAAACCCACTTGGTCTGATATTGGTAACATAAAGCCACGAACAAGAGTGTGGTCATCATCATCATCATCATCATCATCATCATCAAAACTCACTGATTAACAACCTTAGATTTAATTTCCAACAAGGTCATGTAAGATTTTGTAATCCAATATTGATTACATTAACTGTTGCATTTTCTGTAAGTTTTCTGTTACTTTTCATATATTTCTTACAACATTGATGATGAAGTAAATGGGAAGATTCTTTCTGAACTTTACTTTCCGTGTAGCTCAAAAGAATTGTTTAGGAAAGGGGTGATACAGTCATGCAGTGTTTTATGTGGTCAGCTAGCTCAGTGGACTCCTCTGTTGCATATAACATCAGTAAGTTTAGTGCAATGGAGACTGGCCTGTTACCAGGGCTTGTGAGCCGCTTGATTCTTCACTTTCTTCTTCAGTATTTTCATTGTCATCATCATGGTTAGCACCGTGGAATTCAAGGAAGCATCTACCCTGACACAGGTTGACATTGCAGATGATACAGCCATGCCGTGTCATGGGAGTGTGGCCGGCCGAGTTCTTCCATTTCTTCCTAACACACCACCTGCATCTCTTTGCATACTTTCCTGGCATTTTCTCTCTACAATGAGGCTGGGTGCATGAAACAGGCCTGGTGTCTGACTGCGGGAGAACATTGCCTTTGGAGAAGCCAGCTATCAGCCCCTTGGCAACATCCATGGTAAAGCCGGCATGTGTCTTTTGGTTTGATTTGCCACTTGCCTGGGTGTCCTCAGTCTCTGAGGAGTGCGGTCTGTCATGGGGATGATGATGGCAGTAACAGATCCAGGCATTGACTCTGCATACATCAATCAGGAAGTACAATAGCTTCCGCCACCAGAGCTGAGATTTCCTAGAGCAGGAGTAGAATGACCGGAGTTGGTCTGCTCTATCTACTCCTTTTATGTGCTTCTTGTAATCTACAATTTGGTGAGGCCCTTGCATGGTGGTAACCTTCTGCCTTCCACTTTCGTCGATGATCTTTCTGCTGAGGATGTCTGCCTTCCAATCACAAAAGCCCTGGTGGGCTGTGCTAAGCAGTTCAATTATCCTGGTATCTTTCCAAACCACACAGGTCATCTGGCCATGCTGACGGGAGTAGAAGGTTCCTCGTGGCACTTTGTTCAGCCTTTTTACCTGATCAAAAAAAGAATTGTAAAATAAGCACTTAACAATGGAAAAGTATATGATTGACTGATAACATTAGGAAAAAGTATATGGTCCATTTTATAAAAGAAAGTTTTATGAGTTTACAAAAGACCCCTTGCATACAAAACCTTTTGATGAGGTCAAATATTGGGAAAAAGCTTGTTTGCACTCGCAAAGTAAAACTGTCAGCTCATCATGAGCGTTCTTTAAACAACAAAGCGATGCTGCTTTCAAAGATTCTGACATCATATGCAAGGGGTACGTAGGGTTTAAAGAATGCACCTTCTTATAGTACATGGGGTTCTTGTTACGATTGGATGAGAACTCTGTTGGCAGCCCCTTGCTGGAAGACTTAACAGCCCCTGTGAGGTAGGTCTTATTGGACAGTAACTTCCGGGCCAGTGCCACCGATGTGTACCGCATGTCTGTGAAGATGTGGTGGTAACGACCCAAGGTTGGAGCTGCAACAGCCATTGTAATATCAAGCATCATTGCCGGCTTCCCCTCTTTAAATGGATGGACCACAAAGTTAGATATGTACCCTGTAGCAGCATCAGCCATGGCGTGAATTTTGAAGCAGGCTTTAACTTGCCTCATCAAGGGCATGGTCAAAACCTTTTCGCTGTTTTTAAACCCTGAGTATTGGACCATGGCCTCATCGATGGCTAAATGCTGACCCAAGTTGAAGTTGGCATTGCACCTCGAAATTACATCATCCCATAGGGGTTGAATGGGATAGAGTGGCATAGTCTTCATCAAGGCCTGTTGGTGTTTCTGGTCAAGGAACTGTGATGGGTTATAAAGCAGGTAGTTCTCAGGGTTGGTCTTCGGATCAGCACAGGCCAGGTGTTTAGAGAGCATGTCAAATCGGTTGCGAGTCATGGTTGTCGCTATCAGCCGGTTGTAATAACCTGGGTCCGTGGACCAATAATCCTGGTAATCGGACGTGCGCACCAAACCCATGACTATTCTTATGCCAAACCAAGCTTTGATCTCTTGAGCGGTTGTTGGTGTGCTCTTCCTGGCTGTCAGAAAATTGAAGTTTGTCCACTCTGTCAACTTGGTGAACATATCCAGACTGAAAAACTGGAGGAAGTACTCTACTGGGGACTGGTATTTTTTGAAGGTTGGGCCTTTTGGTTTTGCTCCCTTAAACTTTCGTACTGTAACCTTCTTGAGAGATTGAGTCCAACCCAAGTAGTCTGGGACAAACACTTCACCATCTTCCTTGGGTGGGTCAGGGTCATGGTCTGAATTAGGCTTCAGCAGTGTCTGTTTTCCATTCCCTTTTCTCATCTGTCCCCTGTCTGGATGATTCCCCCCAATTCCTTCATCCTCATCCTCCATTCTTTGACCATCCACCATTTCACCATTCTCCTCCATTTCTACATCTTCTTCTTTTACACTATCCTCCTTGATTCTTTCCATTTCTGTTGCTCCTCTCTTGTGTGTGCTTCCTCCTCCTTCCTCCAGTCTGTCCTCCCCCTCCACTCCTCCACTCTCCACTTCTCCATCCTTGCACTCAACACCAAGTCTGCACTCTGCCACTACATGCTCTGTCTCTTTGTCTGGCAGTAGGTTGTCAACAATCATGTCAAGATAAAACTCCTCTTCGTCCTTAGAAACCTCTACAGCAGCTTGGTGGTGACGTGAAGTCGTTGGTCTTTTGGCTTCTATACAACTTCTCTTGAGTGCTTCTTTCAGTTCTTGTCTTGCTAGTTGACTCTTGTGTGTTTGTGCAGCAGGATCTTTGCCCATTGCCATTTTATTCTGTCCTCCCTCTCCTTCCATACTGGGAACAACCCCTGCAACAACACCTAGTAAAAGCTTTAGGATGATGTGTTACTTTGCTGTTTCTACAGTCAGTGAAATTGCGGCCTTCTGTAGTCTGCCTGCTGCCTTCTAAGCGTGTGGTTTCCCAGCAGTCCAGCACTAGTCATTTTGGAGTAGGGGAGTCTGATGCTTATTTCTTGAATTATGAAACAGCTATATCAATCGTTTTGATAATCATTTCAGAGCATTAGAATATTTGATCATGTAGATTGGTAATTGCTCAATATTACTCATGAATGAACAGTAAGTTTCAAAATTATTAGGACAATTTGTTTTTAGAACTACCCATTCATTTTAAGTGGTAAAGTCCAATGGCCCCAGTATCCTGTAATACATGTGCTATAGTGAAATACAATCCATTTGCATTTCCTGTGACCCTGTGTGTAGCATAATGGCAGTGATCCAGTGTCACAAGGATGACCCTGCTCAATGCAACAAGGTATAATGGCAACAACAGTCAAGTTGTTACTCTGCTAATGCATAAACCATGGACGCTATATCAATTGATGTCCAGGTCTGTTCATCTACTTAAATGTAGCTCTCGTTGTGACTGCTATATGAATTCAATATTCTCTGTATATTCACAATAAATTTGAGAAACAGATCTTAAAACAGTCAGTGTAGGTGACTTGCTGTCACTGTGTTAACATGATTGATGACCTAATAATGATCATGGAAAGGAAAATTAATTCCCCCCCCCCCCCACACGTTATTTTGATGATGTGCATCTTGAAACTGTACGATAGGAACTAATGTTTGTCCCTAAAAAACAACTGTGCACCTTGCTTTTTATTGTTGGGAGCCCTCACATATGCCAGATAGAAGTTGAATGAATTCTCAAGAAGACTTTTTATCTGTTAAAGGGAATGTACGTTTGATAATCACTCTTAAAATTAATGTCCTACAGCAGCTGTCGATAGTATAAAGCATTTTGAGAAACATTTCACTTCAAAGTTTTGTTGTTATGTAAAAAATATATCAGTTTTTATACCCTCAAATTTGAATTTGAGAAATTTTTCTGTCAGAAACGCTTCTCAACTTGTGTACCTACTAGGGATTATTCCCCCTACTTGGACATATTCGTCCGGATTTTCGACGATATCTAAAAAAACAACCTTTTGAAATGAAATTTTCACAGGTTAGTTTTATTGTATATCAACATTTAATTGGATTACAACAATCGAACATTTCCGAAAACCAAAGGTAATTTTCCTTTAAAAACTTGGTGCAGGTAATCGTAGTTGGCTTTTGAAATTGAAAGTGTTTCACCCTCACCTAGTCTTGGTGCAAGACCCTGTTTTGGTTTGTCACATTTTTCCCTGTGCGAGGGCGCTTTCATCCACAAACTGCTCTTACAACTAATAATAGGCCCCTTGTCAGGGGATGCTTTGTGTTGTAAGAACAGTTTCTGAATGAGAGCGCCCTCTCAAAGGGAAAGTTGTGACAAATCAAAAGTAGAAGGTCTTGAACCAAGACTATCACTCAGCACAACATTTCTTCTTAACAGTCCTTTATTGACCCACTCAACTTCTTTTTGAGTAAATAATTTCTTAGTAATTGAAATTGAGATCAATATGAAACAGGAAGTGTAATGTGTCACCTGTGTTCTGAATGCTTCCCCACTGTGAGCTAATATACAACAGTTTTTTTACACATTGACAAGCTGAAATGGTGTTCAATTCTATGGTTTTCCTTATGCATATGTATTAAGGAAGTCACTGCTGTGCAGGATGTTTCCTGCACAGTTTGGCAAGGAAGTCTTTAACTCACTGTGTTGAACACATATTTTATGGGTTAAGTTCTGCCAAACATCTGTTACCTACTCCCACAAAACATTGTTACTTTTTGCAGATATAGCTGCATCTATTTCTAGCTGCTGCATCTATTTCTAGCTCCATAGCCGCACAAAGTCAAACTTTAGGTCGTGTGCTTGTGACTGTCAGCATCAGTTCACGGCTCAAATGTTAGATATCATTTGAAATACATTTGTTTAGTTTACTGTACAATATCCATTTTGACATTCAATGCCAGAGCTGCCAACTCTACCTGATTTTGCAGAATGTTTCCTGAAAATAAACCAATCTTTCAATGTTCTAATGAACAAAATTTCAAAATCTCCCTGGTTATGGACACTTTTCCCCTTGTTATGTTGAATGTGGTTCTAAATCTCTACTTGATTGTTGTACAAAGACTCCCAGATTAAAGATGCAAACAATGGCAACTCTGTAATACAAACATTGCTCAGAAAATTTGGGGAGATTTTTTTGGATAAACATGTTTGTAGTATTGACAGACAACCTTATGTTGCCATTGAATTTACAAAAAGTTTTAGGTGAATTCCTAGTCTTCTTGTACCCCCCCCCCCCCATGGATACTTTGTCAATTCACAAATTATACGTGGTTCATTGCTTGCTAGTTTGAGAGAGTTGAAACAGGTGTCCAATAGGTCATGTGCTGTAAAATTGGAAAAGGTCCAAAACATAAAATTACATCAAGTACACCGAACTGTCACGTTCAATATTTATCGCTCCCCCTTCCTTCCTCTGTGCTTAAACCATAGCTCCATGCTTAAACATAGTATGGGTGAAGGTTAGATTTGGTTCATTCAGCTTTCAATAGCAATCCACAATTTTGTGTGAACTTGTGATACAAAAGGGCATATGATATCGCTTTGCTCCAACAAAGGATATTTGGCTGGCAGCCATAAGGTTATTGAGGTTAGCCCTGCTAAACACCCCTCCTTGGTTACCCAAACAGTCTGGGGGCACTTTATTCGTATTGATTACTGCTAATTAACGGAACAGCCAAGCCCTGTGAAATGTCATCTTAGTGGTCAGAACTTGAGGGACTCGCTTGGGTTGGGACCCGGTTTCCCACCTCGTTTCCCTGTGGCTGGAAGATAGAGGAATTTCCCTCAGACTGAGTAATTCATAAATCTGATGGTTTTGGAGATTGCAGGGTGCCTAAATGTCAAAGTGGCTTGCCGGTGTCTGGGGGAAATTGGCAACTGGGAAAACTGCCCAAACTAAGACATTTTGAACTAGAACGAATGTAATTTATTGAAATGTTCTGTTATTTAAAGAAAGAGAGAAAGAAAAGGGATAAACAGTGGACATTTACAAATAAACACAGAAACAATACGTCAGTTTCTAACCACTGTTAAGAAGCCTTTGAAAGATAACGATTTGTATAATAACCTTTTCCTTGTTCAGAAAGGAAAAGTTTTATAATGTGTTAAAATAATCAAGTTCAAGGAAATAATTGAGGAAGCAAATCAAACGATAATATCTGAATGACAACTTTCACTCAAGTATCCTGTTTCCTTACGGTTTTACTGATGGTGAAAGTTCAAAGTGGTCGTATAGCAACATCCATAATCCAACTTTAGTTTCAGAATCATTACTTTTAAACTAAATTCGTTAGGTGACCTCTTCTCATAGTGACAATTCAAATACTCTTAGCTTGTAAGATACCTGAATTTTTCTTCTCGCTTCAAAAAACAGGTTTTGTTACATTTGGTGGAATTAGAAAATAACCATGTGTGTAGCTATGGTAAATTAGAGACTTATAATCTGAATTCTTTTTCATGACAAGATCTAGAAACTGTAGTTCCTGAACACTGTCATTTATTGAGGCCTCCTGTTTATATGAAAACAGATTAACCTCAAACTGTAGGGAATGTCTTCTAAAATGACTTCATGTCCAGAATGTGCATCTTCTTCAATGCTTTATTACTCCTGAATTGTTCCTTCAGCATTGAGTGGGGTGTCATGGTCGAGCGATCAAGCATTCTGGACTCAAGCTCTGGTGTTTCTGAGAGTGTGGGTTCGAGTCCTGGTCTTGACGCTTGTATCCTTAAGCGAAAACACTTAACCATTATTGCTTCATCCTTCGGATGGGGCATAAAGCCGTTGGTCCTGCGTGTTGTGTAATGCACGTAAAAGAACCCAGTTATACTTAATCGCTAAGAGAAGAATGTGTAGTTGTTTGTGGCAGTGGCTGCTGAATGCGCCACAACACCTTGTAAACACTAACAAGGTGTTACATAAATGAGTCTCATTATTCATAAACTTCAGAGCCTGCCTGGAAATAAATTATGAGTGCTTTGAGATGCTTGGGGATAAAGTGCTGTATAAAAACTAATTGTTGTTATTATTTATTATTAAGCACAGCATAGACAAGGTAAAACGGTAAAGTATTGAAGTATAAAAAAATAAAACATAATTTTTAAGTTTCAAAAGAGTGGAAATTTGCGATAGCAGCTGTTGGTGATTGTTGAGCTTTCAACTTGACACTGCTAATACAAATAATACTGCTGAGTTTGGGTTCATATTGATATCAAGTCCAAAGTTCAATTCACCTACATTCTCATCAAAATGCAATGACGCAACAACAGTACAAAACGCTGACATACAACATTTCAAAATGTCGACATCAAAAGCAATGTAAGTACACGGACATGTCCAAGTGTGGTGCTTAAAATGCACTGAAGTGTCTACTTACTAGGGGATAAGTTGAGAGTTTGTATTTGTTTGAGTGTTTTCCTGATGATTAAAAACCAGAATCGGCACTTCTAAAATGCAATTTTTTAAATATAAAAATATAAATATCAATGTGATTTTATATCGGCTGTATAGACTTTGATAAGGACTGCTAATTATGGTTACAGTATAAGTGGAGGTACTTGGTATGGGGTTATCAATATTCTTGTAGCCATTAGGTTTTAGGAAAATTAACAACGTGAGTTTTGACATGTTTTTGGCCAGGAGTTTGTGTTTCAAAATGACATGAAACTTCATCACAATAGGAGATTTCTCAAACTATAGCTGTGTCTGAATTGGCAGCTATTTCCATGGCAATGGCTGTGGCTGTTGCTGTTGCTGTTGATGTTGCTAAGGGTGTTTCTATGGGCTTCCTATGCTTCAATGCATGTTCACATGATGATCTAGCCACAGCCACAGCCGCTTATTTGCACATGGCAATGGCTGTGGCTGTTGCTGTTGATGTTGCTAAGGGTGTTTCTATGGGCCTCCTCTGCTTCAATGCATGTTCTCATGATGATCTAGCCACAGCCACAGCCACTTATTTGCACACAGCTGGTCCCAATGTCATGGCTATGCTTACTGCAGAATTCTGCGCTTATGATTAATAGAATCATGTGCTTTACAGAGCGCCTGTAAGCGCATAATTATGTGATGAGCAGTGCCATGAAATTGGGCCCAGTGAAGGCCAGGTCTTGGCTTGACACACATCAGTCATTTTGCAGTTGTACATTGTACATTGTATGTGTGCATGGGAAATCAAGATATTGAATTGGAAGCCAAAACTAGAGCCATGGTTTCAAAAATACCTAAAACACCTCTTACAAAATGATGCACAATTTAGGAAGTCTAATGTCCATGGTGTACCTACATATTCAATCATGGTGTGGATGTAATGAGCCTACACACTTCATGCATACACTTTATTCATGTACCATATGAATATAATTTGATATCCAAAATATACAGTCTAGGTCAGCCCTGTATGGTTTATGCAATGTATCATTTAATTTTGTTAGAGGGGGAGGATTTGCATGTGCTTAATAATCACTCATGGGATAAACTAGGACAGTAGGACCTTGTGCAAGAAGACCTCGATCCACACATACTGGACTCTAGAGCATCAAGAACTGTGAAGTGATAATGATACATTTTCAACTGCTATAACCATAACTTACTCTATGCTAACCAAATAATGACAGTCAATTTCTTCTATTGTGAAAGGTATAGGCCTATCTGTTTAACTTTAAAAGTGGCAATTAATTGCATTTAACCATACATTTAACAAATATTGGTCTGTTTATTTCCTTCCAATTATAACCAACACAAGTCCAAACAAATAATGTCAATATTTTTGTGTGTGAATGGTTCATCTATTTAACTTTAAAAGTGACAATTACTTGAGTTTAACTTCTTCTAACTGTTTCTAAACAATTGCTGTTGCATCCTATGGTGTTTATGCCTTTTCTGTATCTGCTCCCAAACTTTAGAACCCTTTACCATTATATATCAGCGTTATTAAATTTCTGGACATTTCCAAAAGCATGCTTTTAAAAGCACATATGTACGGTATTGCTTATGACTGACTTTAAAACTATATATATATTGTGTTTATCCACTTGTTTTGTTAGTGCATGTAAATCTTTCTTTATTATGCTCTTAATTACGTACACCTTCTATAAGCATATATAGTCTTTGTATTTGTAGTTCAAAGTACTTTGTGATGTCGTTTTTTCTTTTCTATTGCCTTTTTCCAGTGCCTTGCAATAATTATGTTTAGTCATAGATGGCACTTTACAAAATTGTATTTTATTTTTGTTATTATTATTATAAAGTTTGACTAGAATTGCTTTCTTTTCCCTCCATTTCAACAGGATTGCCCACATCCATTAGGACCAGTTGGTAGAGAGAGGATTTGTGTGCAGTTTCCAGTGAGAAGGATAGTGAACTGAAAGCAAACAAGTGTAGCAAACATTTCCGCTTATGAGTTGACTGAGCTTACACTTTTTTCAAGGTAAGTTCCTTTCTAACCAGAAAGGTGTTTTGCTTGCCACTCAAGGGAAATAACTTTGTTTACAGATTTACAATGTTGACAAGTTTTTGCCTGGAATATGTTTTCTAAACATTGCGAACAGGTGTGCACAATAGTTCCTCATATGATGCTATGATTTTATCATGTTTTAGAAGTTCACTTAAAGTTCGGAGAGGTAGTAACCCAATAATACTACATGATTATTTATGGATCATATGATTTTGAAATCTCAGTGCTTGAAATTTTCACTGGACTGCAGGCCAAAGGCCAGTGTTTTTAGCATCGAACTAGTTGGTTGGTCTTGTGTTTTTTGATTAAAGAAAACAAGTTTTTCAAATGTTGACTTTGAACCTGATAAATAATTTTCAATTCTTTTGAGTATCAAAAAAGTATACTTACACATAAAACAAATGAGATTGATTTTCTCTCAAAGGTTGTTCAAATAAAAATAGTTTATCTGTTTATTTATTAAACTGTGTTGACAGGTTTTTCTGGTCTTGTAAAGAAAATGTTGGCCCAGTAAAACTTTTGAGCTACTAGGCCTGAATCTTAGAAGTTCCTTTAAAGGCAGGGTGTACTTTTGGTAATTGTCAAAGAGCAGTATCCTCACTTGGTGAATCCCAAAGCATAAAAAATAACAAACCTGTGAAAATTTGGGCTCAAGTGGTCATCGAAGTTGCTAGAAAATAAGAAAAGAAAAACCACCCTTGTTGCAAAGAATTGTGTGCTTTCAGATGCCTGATGAGAAAGGCTTCATGCCAGAAGCATGATTCAATTTTTTCTCTAAAACTATGTTACTTCAAAGGGGGCTGTTCTATTTCAACAGTTCTCCAGTGCTCTTTACCAAGTTTTGATGGTCCTTAACTTTTGGAGTAATAACCAAAAGTATATCCTGCCTTTAAAGTTTGGAAAAGTAATAACCCAACAAAACTTTCTGATCATTCCATTCCTTGGTTTAATTCTGGTTAAATGCAGTAAAGTATTCACTCCTATATTTATCCAGAGAATTACTGTTTGTACTTGATATAAATACCACTCCATGAAACTGAATTTTGCAATGGAGTGAAAGCTTACATTTAGTTTTGTTATTTTGTCAGGTGAGTTGTGGTTGAACAGTTTGGTTTTCACTTTCAAAAAAAGTGTTTTTTGTTATCACTTTCCAACTGTCATGTAACACTGCCTGGGTTATCACAACTTTCAGGTGTTGACAGTGGAACGTATCAAACCCTTGGGCCTTCACCAGCCGTGTTTTCATCTCGCAGCAAATACAATAGAAAAACAGCTCCATTGTGGTAATTTATTCCTTCCAAAATACAAGTAAACACGCTGGGAAGGTGTGCTGCAGCACACCACAAATAAATCCCACAAATAATCAGAGAGACAGACGACAAACAGAATAGAACATAAAGGTTGCTAGGGTGTTTTTGAAGTGACCGCTGGAATATGAGCATTTACCCTTCAGTGAGGATTGATTGCTCTTTGGTCCCTTTTCAGGGCTTTCAGGCATTAAAATAACTATTCTTTGATTGTGGAGTGGTCTGTCTGCCCCATTATCAGGGAACTTTAATGGTGTGTTTATGTCCAGGAATCTCCAGGAGTTGGACTTTGGACCCTGGAGGCCCTTGCTAATGTGATGTGGTCATTTCAACCCAAATTAAATCCGTTTGTTTCTGGGTACATGTTGTTTTCGGGGGATGAAGTGGTTGAAACTCTGGTTTGGAGAGCAAAATGGAGCTGAATTTGAATGTTTCTCGCCTTTGTGTCAAGCTTAGCCGGAAATAACTGAAACCATTCAGTAGTGTAGCCCCTTTCATGGGGTTGACAGTCACCGGCTCAGATTTTGCTGTAAGTTGAACGATTTCTGCAATTCGTTTTGCTGTCTGTTTGTTCCCAGCAGCCAATGTTTCACCACAGAGCATGTACCATGTACATGATAAAAGTTTGGGGGATCTCCCTGTGGGTGTATGAATGTCCACACTGGGAGCTCCACACTTCCCCAGATCATTCCATACTCTTCATGTTTGTTTGATATCCCAATTCATGGCTTTAAATCATTTTAAATTGATTCCTGAGGTTTGGACTATTTTCCCCTCACCCTTTGCACCTGTTAAATCAAATCACCCCTTCAATCTCACCACAAAATTCCCTCCTTTTGGAAGTCTAGTCACAGCCTGCAGATATTATTCTCTTCCCATAATCCTTGGGGGCTAAGCAATCCTCATGGTAATAGCCCCTCGGCAGTATTCCCAAGACTTTTTTCAACCCCCCCACTCCACTTTCAATACCGCTCTGTTCCAGATAAGTAGCAGTTTATTCACTGGGCCTATGGTGATGCTAATCAGCATTATGCTGTTAAAAAGTGGAAAGGGTTGGTATCCCGTGTTCTCCTAGGGAAAAAACTGAGCTGAATTAGCCCTGTGTATGGGAACCCGTTGATGAGATATATGAAGAAAATTACTTGGACAGCGTGCGACTGCTGTCGGTAGTTTGTTGAAAAAGATTTGTACCCCAAAAAAACCCCAAAAACATATAATATAGTTGTTTTATCAAATCAAACAGAAAATCTTTCTCGTTTTGTTTTGTTTTGTTTTGTATTTAATTGCCGTGTGTTGACAGCTTCCAATCAATTTTTTCAAATTTTAACTTGTTTCTTGCAGTTCTGTAGTAGAAGTTATCAAACATTTTACTAAAAGTGATTGACTTCTTTTGTGAAATGTGCATTATTTCAGCTCATGCTGTCAAATACAGTTTTGTATTGTCTCTGCATTATCCAAGGAAATTGATAAAAAACAATGATAACAGATACAATCTTTTGACACCGGAAATGCTGAGGATGTGTTTGTTGTGATAACACAGAGTATTAAGAACCTATACATGTATGTTTTACTATGAGTTTGCAAGAAACCCAAGGAAAAAGCACAACAAAGGCTTTCTTATCTTTAAAATGCAGGAAGAATTAAACAGCATAATTTCAGGCTAAAAAAGGGATTGAGGAAGGGTGACCACCACACATATGTTCTGACAATAGAAATTGAAGTATAACACAGTGAATTATCACACTGTTTGTGTGCGTTCAGCTTACGATCCCCAGTCCTTAAACTTCCCCAATCTTTGAACTGTGCTTTCTCTATAATAAGAGCATGTGAAAATATCAAACAACCACCACATTGGTTGACTGAAATGGATGCATTATACTGAAATCAACAACATTTTTGAAAATATCATAAAGTTAAGATACCAGCTTTCATAACTCGAAACAGCTGAAAAGTGAAAACGGAAAAAGTAAATGGATCTCCCAGTTCCGTTTCTTAAAAGAAATTTGCTATGCATGCGTCTAATAATAATATCTAATTTCTTTAAAATACAAGTCATTGGCTTGTGTTGTTAGAAGAACTGGATTGTGTTTCATGTTATGTTAAGGGTTGTGGTATTAGTTTTGTATTGGTACTTGAATGTATAGGCTAATATCCTTATGTGGAATGACTGACAAGTTTTCCCACGCATATTATTAGTAGTAATTTGGAAAGAGAAAATAAAAGTAGCTGGATTAGTTTCATGTTTCATAAATGTCAATTCAAATCTGTAGTGGTATTATTAGCAATTTGTTAGTTTCTCATTGCATAACACCATGCACATAGAGCAAATGTTATTATAGTCCATCCATCCAGCTTTCAAGACTAACATGAGATATTGCAGGAGAAATAGGTGCCCTTGTTTTGACAAAAGATCTGTACTCAGTAACATTTATGTGTTTTGCATTATTTGTGCGTGTTTTTTGCCTTTTACGAAAAAAGCAAGTAAAATGAAAAGTTTACTTTGCTGTGGATAGTGATTATTTTTTTTACACTTTTTACAGTTAACACTTGTTATATAATAAGTTTGCTGGGACAAGCCAAATTACCGTATTTTTTATAACAGGAACATTAAGAGGACAGCAAAACAAAGATACACAAATGAAAAAACGAGATTTGAAACTTCAGAGTGTACTCTTTATAAGCAGAACCTAACGGTGCTCTTTATAATGACAGCTGACTGTTTACCTGGTAATGTATGAGGTTGAGGTGGTATCATCGGTCAAACAAACAAAAATCAATTCGGTCAGGAAACCGGGAGAAGATCGGACATTGCCTTCAGTGTTTTCAGGGACATGTTCAGTTCAAGTCGATTCTATCTAAATAATTTGTCATTTCCAATTGTTTTTTATAAATGGACGTCTCACCTACCAGTTGGTCAATTTGCACAGGAGATTTGTAAAGAAATCTTTGCCATCCAGTTGATTAAAGACACAAAAGAGCAGACACAATTTTAAAAGGAGATGCCTACACAAAAGACCAACAGTTTTATGATGGAATGTCTTTTTAATTAGTACAAACAACACTGTCAAAAGGACAAATGGTGTGCCTGGTCAATAAGTCGGTCACTGGCGGAATTTTGATCAATATTTTGTTACCGACCATTACCTATTATTGACATGTACAATGCCCAATTACTGGACCCCTTGCCTTCCAAGGAAGCGAATAAACTGACCAATCGACAATAGACTGTTGTATAATTTGATACATCATCTAGGATGAATTCACCTTCTTGTCTGGTCTCGTGTAACAATATAAAAGATATTTGACCTCGGGTTTTGCTCCCAGTGTGTGCAGAGGATGTGCTCTATCTCTCTTCCGATCTTTATACTCACGCAATTATGAAGGTTTTGTTTTTTGATAAAGTCAGATTGTCAGAACCTTTGTTGTATCTGGGTCTTTTTAGAAGAGTACATTTGTCCATGAAGGTCCATGACTGCTCTGTTTTTTAGTCGAAATGCCTTTGGATAAGGTTCATTAACACTCTTGTCAGTATAGATTTTCGTTTGCATTTGCTGTTTTGATCAAAGTGAGAGTTTGTTTTCTTAACTCTAGCGTAACTTGAGAAGCACCATTGCAGCTAAAATGTTTCAAAAGTTTCTTCTGGAATTTAAAGAAGAAAACAACTCTACTCATTACAAAAAACTGCAACATAAGTTCCTTCCACCATGTGTGATTACAGTGTTTCACAGAGAACTTTAGAAATTGATAAAGAAAAGTTCTTAAAAGCTCAAGCATTCCACAGGTGGGTTTCTAACCCCAGAGAGAACATTATGATTTAATCTTTTGGGCTTTTCAATGTGGGAGTAATACTGTTGGTTTTGGGTGAGCTGGTGGCACCGTGAGAATGCACGTTTAATGGGAAGGTCTTTACCTGAAAAAAATCTCTTGGATTTTGATAGTGAAAGGGCAAAGCTGTGTCCCAGTGGGATTGTAATGGGAAGGTCTTTACCTGAAAAAAATCACTTGGATTTTGATAGTGAAAGGGCAAAGCTGTGTCCCGGTGGGATTGTATTGTTAGACCATGTCCACTCTGATTAGGGCCGTCTATGGTAATTTTATACTGTTCCCAGGGTGAGAATGGTTTCCTTCATGTTTCTAAGAGGATCATTTTGTGTTGCTACAGTGGCCTGGAAAGGCCAAGTATAACCTGGTAGTTTGTAACCGGGGCCGATTTCCCAAAGCACTAAGATTCAACTTAAGATGAGTTTTTACCATAGTGATTTGTACTGTGACATCACACTTTGCGTAGCAATTAATGTTGATACAAACCTTACGATCAATCTTAGCTCTTCGTGATATTGAGCCCTGGTGCATCTCCGAGTTAGCATTGATATTTTTGTTTTGGCTTACTGGCCACTGTGACCAAAATAATAGTGATGACTTCAATGCATTACTATTCCACATAATTTGTTCGTTTCCCGCTCTGTTTAGACAAAATCTCTTGGTTTGAACTTTCCTTATATTATTTTAAAAACAAAACCAAAATTTGCCGCAACTTTCTCAGTGTTCATACTCAAAGTCAGACTCATGTTGTTTGACGTGACAGAACTCAGAAATGACGTTCCTTGTTGTCAAGCTAGGGTCATGTCTTTCATGTCATATCCGGTTGAAAGTCACTGCGCGTAGTGCCCTCATGTGTTTATATTTAGTCAGTTGTTATGTGTCACCATCGTCTCGGTTAGTATACATGCGTTACATAATCCAAGTGCAGACACTGGTAAGATTGACCCATTGGAACGTTAGCCATGGTGTCGGTTTAATATTAATCAAACTTGAATGCGGCTTAAGCCATTTAGCTGAATAGTCAATGATCATGAGTATAAGACCATGGTATGACCTTAGTCTCGCACTGGAACATGCTTGGTTTTATCAAGGTTTGATGTTCAGGTTTTTTGTTTTCCTTTGAATTGATCCCTTTCCAGTCATCACAACATGGATCCGTATTATTTCCCGTTCAGAACAAGATCCAACCCATTAACTTCAAGTGCAGAGCTCTGATTGTGTGATGTTGATGGCACACATTCAAACTTCTGAATACTGAGGCCAAGATGTAGAATCCTTAGCAATACTTTCTTCCTTTTACTTTCCGTCCATCTAAAGGACATAGTCATGCAGCTCTCAGGTTACACAGACCGACCAGGCTGGGATTCGAACCCACATCCTAACACCACCAACACTTGACTCCATTGCGCTAGACAAGACTGCTCTACCAAGATGGCTTCTTAATCATCTGCCCATTGCAGATCATCAAACGTTCCATCAGTACTGCTGTCTATCTCTGTTTGAGTCATCAATGTTGAGCTGTCAGTTCTCTCCTAATCCTATTATGCACTTATTGATCTGAAGGAACTCTGCAATGATGCAGGGTAGATGAATGGAGCCTTGACAAGCAAGCTATCCACCCCCATTCTGTCCAGTTTGTTTGTTGCTCTGTACTGATGGTAATCCCTTTGCAGTACACCAGGCTCCAACCAACTGGTCATTCCAGGGAATTCGAATATAACTCTGCACCACAGTCCCTCAAGTTGTCAATTAATTTTGGAAACACCTGTTTGTTTACCCAACATGCTGTGATGATTTCTAAGCGCTTAATCCATCATGTCTTTGTTGCTTTTGTCATCTGGCAAAAACAACGCAGTTGTTTAGAGTGCTCAATCTAAATTTCCAATGGCAGAAACGCATGCTCCTTTTCAAAAGCTCATTGTGATGTGATCTTTTGTCAGACCTCTTGATCTTTTAATAACTGCTGTAGGCGTCTCTTTTTAAACATCTTCCTGGAATAAGTTTTTTTTTTTTAGGATAGAGAGATTTGTTTTGGAGGAGGTTTATAGATTATTGTCGCCATAAGAGAGGCTTAATGGTTAACTTTGTGGTACATGTAGGTACTAACTTTTGCAGGGCATTCTTAATTACATCTGCAAAATAATGTGCATGCAGTAAAATTGTGACCATCTTATTAGACCCAGTCATACCATGTCGCACAAAAGGAGTCTGAAAACACCACAGGTAGCAATGTATAAAGTCAGTCAAAGTCCTGTAAGAAAAAAATCAGTCAGTTTCCCTTGTGGCTTATTACTTGAGAAAAATGCAAACTTAACTCATAGCCACCATGTATTTTTGATGCAGCACCTATGTTTCAGACCGATCTCTCTATATGGACATAACTTTGCAAAATGGGAACATTTTCAAGAAAAGACTGATAACTCATCTGTACTCTCAAGCATTTTTTGATGCAATGCAATTTGTTTGTCAAAGTGCCTTCGAACATAAATGTATTTCCTAGGATGCTTTGAACTTGATGAATAAACATTGCTCTAGGCCATTGAACTTAACTGACTTAAACGGATTCCACTACTGGCTCAAATTATTAACGAGCTTACAAAAGAGA
Organism: Leptasterias polaris; assembly: GCA_037783415.1. Lineage (NCBI taxonomy): Eukaryota > Metazoa > Echinodermata > Asteroidea > Forcipulatida > Asteriidae > Leptasterias > Leptasterias polaris. Next base: position 7,613,961 of record JAZGTN010000022.1, read on the forward strand.
TGTGCTTGCCTCAAAAGGCACACATGATTTTTTCCTGGGTTCACCCTCGACAAGTTCAAAGGTAACAATTTGCACATTCAGGTAAAGGTACTGTTAATTAGCACCTTTAATTTAAAGGCACTGTACACGTTTGGTAATTACTCAAAATATATATTAGCATAAAAACGTACTTGGTAACGAGCAACGGAGAGCTGTTGATAGTATAAAACATTGTGAGAAACGACTCCCTCTGAAGTAACGTAGTTTTTTGAGAAAGAGGTAGTTTCTCACTAAAATAATAAAAGACTTCTGGCCAGAAGCCTTTTATTCCTACCTGAAAGCACACTATTATTTGTACAACAAGGGTGTTTTTTCTTTCATCATTTTCTTGCAACTTCAATGACCAATTGAGCCCAAATTTTCACAGGTTTGTTATTTTATGCATATGTTGGGATACACCAAGTGAGAATACTGGTCTTTGACAATTACAAAACGTGTTCAGTGCCTTTAAAGGGGAACTGTCATGTTGTTCATAGCAGGCCTTTGGCTGTACATTGAATGACAAACTCTAATGACAAACTCTAACCCAGTTACTGCATGTGTATGTGTGCTGGCCATCACATCAAAAAGGGTGCCGCCAATCTTATATAGTGGAGTGAAGGCCAGCGCGCGAAGGCAGTATCTGGGTTACAGCCACAGTCCTGCTAGGATCATGATGACAGTGCCTCTTAAATACATAAACCATAGAGCAAGCTCTATGCATAAACTAACCAAATATCTAATCTTCTAAAATCATCAAATTCTAGTAGGACCCCATAAGGAAGTTTGAATACCCTATCTTCATAGGTTTTTTATGCCAACTATGGCCCAGCAAATAAAGCACAGTTTGGTTAAGTGCTTTGAGCTTGCATAAGAAAAAGACAAATCACACAAACAAACTCTTTTCATGTGAAGAGCTTATATCTAAAGTCCCTGGAATAACGAGCCACGCTTACATTCAAATGCACAACCCATGAAGCGTATTCAGGACCTTGTTTGTTGTGTAGCTCTAAAGTATAACTATAAGGCTGTTTTTGCAGCCACTTCCTCTGACAAGTTTGTTTCAAAAGTAAGCACTTTTAAACTTCCTGTTAACAAACACACCTTGAGTGAGTCTTTCCTGTAAGAGGGTTGCATGATTTTTTAGTTCAACGTGGCTGTCCTATGGTTTGACAATAAATTTTTAGTAGTGGAGTTTCATGAAGCATCACCCCTAATAACAAAACTTTCATAATCGGTCTCTGTTTTCCAGCTGCTCTAAAGAGGCACCATTAGATTTGTCACATTTTGTACACATAAGTACAATAGACTGTGCAAGTCTCGCGCGCATTCGAACTTCCGGGACCATAGTGGTCCCAACCATATGGAGTTTTACGTGGGCGAGATTTTGTTTCGTCAATTATTTTAGTTTAACGTAGTTTATGCCCTAGAAAATTATACATGTTGTTGGGAATGTAATACTAAGTGATAACAAAATATGAAAGTAAAACCAATTCAACAATATAACGAAGAAAACCCGAGAATTAAACTTGACCTCGGCTTCCGGTTATTGCAAAAAATTAAGAATTTTGTGCTCACCTCCGATCATAAAACTTATGTAAAAGCTTGTTTTGGATGCGCGATTATAATCGCCAGATGCTGTAATTGCAAAGCGAACCCTTTTCATTGCAGTCTATGGTGTTGAGGCGTCGGCATTCCTCTTTAAACTGCGATACGGGTCAATTTAAAACCCGTTTGACCTTCACGAATCTGCGTAAGGGGTTTCTAAAAAGTTAACATCAAAAAAGCATCCTTGTCCCAGAGTTTTTATTTGTTTTTAATAATAATTAACACACTTTAGCGTTTTTTTTTTTTTAAGCTAAAACTAATTTCATAAAATTGTAATGATTTATTTTTGTTATTCAGATTTTGTCGTGAGATATAATTTAAAACAAAGATTTGATTTCAGAAATAAAAATGTTCTTCGTTTGACGTGTTTTCTCGTTCGGATACGCGCGAGACTTGCACAGTCTATAGAAAGTTCATATGAAATGGTTATAGTTTAAAGGTAGGATCTTTAGTAATGACCCCAAAGAAATTAGGTAATTTTTGTCCGAAAGTTGTTATAAAGATGGTAATGGTAATATAAAGAAAGTATCACAACGGAGAGGTCTTCATGCAACAATTACATTCCTACTCACCAGATGAGTGAATTAAAAATTTGATTCGAAAGTATTTTAAATACATCTCTACAGTACATATCTCTACAAGAAGACATTTGGTTACCATGCTGAACTCAAAAGAGAAAATAAGTACTTGACTGGCCATGCGAAACTTTATATGTCAATCTATAGAATCAGACAGTTTTGAAAAGAAAATTTACCCTTGACTGTATAACAATTTATAAAAAATTAGTTGTCCACGAAACACAAGACAGTCTCCTGCATAAAAATTTGTTTAAAAAAATTAACAAAAGTTTATTTTTTGAATAGAAATTGATTTTTAAAGATTTCTTTAACAATTGTGTGTAATTCATGAGCTGTGACTGTAAAGAAATGAGTTCAGGTCCTTTTAAGTGTGGGAAATTCACTGAATAAGTTCTAGGCCGACTCGAAGCTGCCGATGTAATGCTTTTTTAAATTGTGAAGGCTTCGTGCTAAAACAGCAAATGTTCATATCAAAAATAAGTTTTACCAAAAAAAGTACAAAATCACAATCAGCATTTTGACTTTGAAACCTTTAAGTTATATGTCGCGCTGTTTTGGAAAACCTATTTTTAAAGGCCTGTGTATCCAACCCCCCCCCCCCTAAAAAACCAAACACAAACAAACAAATTTGACATTGTTGCAGTACCCACTGCTAAAATATAGGATTCAAACTGCCTCTAGCCACCGGGCAAGCTCGATGGTCTAGTGGCAAGACACCAGGCCTAAAATATAGGATTCAAACTGCCTCTAGCCACCGGGCTAGCTCGATGGTCTAGTGGCAAGACACCAGGCCTAAAATATAGGATTCAAACTGCCTCAAGCCACCGGGCAAGCTCGATGGTCTAGTGGCAAGACACCAGGCCTAAAATATAGGATTCAAACTGCCTCTAGCTACCGGACAAGCTCGATGGTCTAGTGGCAAGACACCAGGCCTAAAATATAGGATTCAAACTGCCTCTAGCCACCGGGCAAGCTCGATGGTCTAGTGGCAAGACACCAGGCCTAAAATATAGGATTCAAACTGCCTCTAGCCACCGGGCAAGCTCGATGGTCTAGTGTCAAGACACCAGGCCTAAAATATAGGATTCAAACTGCCTCTAGCCACCGGGCTAGCTCGATGGTCTAGTGGCAAGACACCAGGCCTAAAATATAGGATTCAAACTGCCTCTAGCTACCGGACAAGCTCGATGGTCTAGTGGCAAGACACCAGGCCTAAAATATAGGATTCAAACTGCCTCTAGCCACCGGACAAGCTCGATGGTCTAGTGGCAAGACACCAGGCCTAAAATATAGGATTCAAACTGCCTCTAGCTACCGGACAAGCTCGATGGTCTAGTGGCAAGACACCAGGCCTAAAATATAGGATTCAAACTGCCTCTAGCCACCGGGCAAGCTCGATGGTCTAGTGGCAAGACACCAGGCCTAAAATATAGGATTCAAACTGCCTCAAGCCACCGGGCAAGCTCGATGGTCTAGTGGCAAGACACCAGGCCTAAAATATAGGATTCAAACTGCCTCTAGCTACCGGACAAGCTCGATGGTCTAGTGGCAAGACACCAGGCCTAAAATATAGGATTCAAACTGCCTCTAGCCACCGGACAAGCTCGATGGTCTAGTGGCAAGACACCAGGCCTAAAATATAGGATTCAAACTGCCTCTAGCTACCGGACAAGCTCGATGGTCTAGTGGCAAGACACCAGGCCTAAAATATAGGATTCAAACTGCCTCTAGCCACCGGGCAAGCTCGATGGTCTAGTGGCAAGACACCAGGCCTAAAATATAGGATTCAAACTGCCTCAAGCCACTGGGCAAGCTCGATGGTCTAGTGGCAAGACACCAGGCCTAAAATATAGGATTCAAACTGCCTCTAGCCACCGGGCAAGCTCGATGGTCTAGTGTCAAGACACCAGGCCTAAAATATAGGATTCAAACTGCCTCTAGCCACCGGGCTAGCTCGATGGTCTAGTGGCAAGACACCAGGCCTAAAATATAGGATTCAAACTGCCTCTAGCTACCGGACAAGCTCGATGGTCTAGTGGCAAGACACCAGGCCTAAAATATAGGATTCAAACTGCCTCTAGCCACCGGACAAGCTCGATGGTCTAGTGGCAAGACACCAGGCCTAAAATATAGGATTCAAACTGCCTCTAGCTACCGGACAAGCTCGATGGTCTAGTGGCAAGACACCAGGCCTAAAATATAGGATTCAAACTGCCTCTAGCCACCGGGCAAGCTCGATGGTCTAGTGGCAAGACACCAGGCCTAAAATATAGGATTCAAACTGCCTCAAGCCACCGGGCAAGCTCGATGGTCTAGTGGCAAGACACCAGGCCTAAAATATAGGATTCAAACTGCCTCTAGCCACCGGGCAAGCTTGATGGTCTAGTGGTAAGCTAGTGGTAGAGATTTCACTGGTCAAGGATGCCAAAGGTCATGGGTTTAAATCCAGCCCAAGTAAATGCCTGTGGATTTTTTTTCTCTGGATTTGGGAAAGTACTGATTATACACACATTGGTGTATGGGTAAAACCGAATAATAAAACAAAATAAAACAAAACAAACAAACTTACTAACAAAAACAAAACAAAACTTGGCATGAAAAATCAACCTCACTGAGACTGAGCTGAGAGCGAGCCATACAATAGATACATAATAAATAAAAAATATTTAATCTACTCCTGGAGGTCTACCTCCGTGCGTGTAACATGTTCCCGATACACAAATCTAATCACCACATTCAAGAAAACTGCCAATTGTATTCAAATACATTTGCACACATTCTAAGGTTGCAATGCATTACCAGCCAATGATCTAATTCAGTTTTTACATTCTTCTAAAATGACAACATGTCTGGCAGAAACGTTCACATCTCATTCTGTTCACATCGCTATCATTAAATTCAGTGGGTTTTCTGCAAGAACTTCCTAAACAATACTGTAACCACTGATAGATTGTACCCAGGAAGTGGAAAACATTTTACAAAAAGACTTTTTTGGTTGAGAACTCCCTTTTGGAGGTGCTGACCCTTATCTTGGGTGAGTTTCACATTGGGTCAACTTGCTGAAGGTTATCATGACAAAAGATTATTTTCAAAGTAGTGAGTAGTATTTGTCATAATGAGATGCATTAAAGGGAAAAACCAGAGATAGGTTCGTACAAGGTTGGCATGGTATATGTTCAATCAGGACTGTATATATCTATGTAGATGTAAATGGTGGATGTATTCGAGAGGTGCACCAACAGACGTCTCGTCTTTCACGCTATAATAAGGTATGTGCAACTTTTGAGTCATGCTTGTGGTGGACTCACACCTTACTTCCTCAAAGCATCTCAAAGCTACTGCTCATCCTTTATAATTATTTTGCTCTGTCATGAATGAATGAGGGGATCTATAGTGTGTACAATTGCGCTGTAGCCAAGACACTGTACATTAACTACCCACATAAAGATAAACCACTTCCATCAATTATCCCCCAATAAAAGGAACTCCGCCTCCATATGTCCCCGGTTCCTAATGACCTCCCTCCTCCAAGCCCACACTCCCTTAAGTTATAATCCAACCAGGGTGAATATTACCTCTGAGAGGCACACCTCTTTCAGCCTCCTAATCATCTTGTAATGTCTGTATTATGATCTCATTACCAGAAAGGATGCCAGTCAGTTGACTACAGATCCCCAAGCTCATCAGGGATGTAACAAGATTACCCATTTCCTGAATTGGTACTTGTAATGTGTCCCCAGTTTTAACTGATGACATTTTCTGTTAATTGGTTGTCATTGTTGGATGGGTTTAAGTCACTTTCCTTGCTTATTGAGTTTAGTGGATGAATGTGCAAAAACATAATCCTCTAATTGCTAAATACAAAAATAAATATTGACTAATCTGTACATGGAAGTTCTGCACACTGTGCCACCATTTCTGGCAGCACAAGGTTTTGTACACAAAGACATGAAAAAATCATTACCTTTTAAACTTTGTATGCGAATTAGATGTCTTGCTCAATAATTTACTCAATTCCCTGACAAGACAACCTGATGATGACTGCTCTATATTTTGACATCCCTGTGTTCCGACAACTTATTTTCCATGTATGATTAAGGCTAGGGTTAGGGTTAGGGTTAGGGTTAGGGTTAGGGTTAGGGTTAGGGTTAGTGTTAGTGTTAGGGTTTAGTGTTAGGGTTTAGTGTTAGGGTTTAGTGTTAGGGTTTAGTGTTAGGGTTTAGTGTTAGGGTTTAGTGTTAGGGTTTAGTGTTAGGGTTTAGGGTTTAGTGTTTAGGGTTTAGGGTTTAGGGTTTAGGGGTTAGGGTTAGGGTTAGGGTTAGGGTTAGGGTTAGGGTTAGGAAAAGGAACATAGGGATGTTGGAACATAGGGTTGTAACCCAGCCTGACATAGCGATGTAAAACTTACCATAAATATTTGCAATAAAAAACTTAAAATGAATCCTGAAAACGGTGCAGACAATAAGTGAGTTTTAAAGTGATAGACAGTTGACAGGGAAACTCCACATTCGGGTTTAAAATGTGTTACACCAGCAATTTTTTTTCTCTTAGAAATTCAGTTTTCTGTTTAGTTGCAAGTATTTAATAAGTATGTTCTACATCATTATGTCATGCTGATTTAAAATTATTGATAATGTTGTAAATTTCTTGTTAATTTCTACAGAGGGGAAAATTTTGATAGATTTGTACCTTTGGTGATACAAGCATTTATTAGTATGTCACGAGAAAAATATTTGGCTTAAAGGCCATTGCAGATTTGTTTTTAGTCTGGATATAATGCAGAGGGACTTCTTGTCCATGAGCGGTGCAGGGGTGCGTATGTACAATGTGCAAGACGAATCTGTGGCGACCCTAGAGCAAAATGTTTTTCTGAAGACATGCTCGGACTGTGTGGCAAATTCTCTGTTTGTTTCATCAAAGGCACGATCCCATCACCTACCTGCCGTACTAGTAGCAAAAGAAGAGGAAGGGGTAAATTGGAACAACAAATCTTCCAGGAAATTTCAATTGATTTTAAAATGTACTCTTTTGAAAAACAACTTTACATAACACCATTCCTTCAATAAAAAGATTCTTTCACGGGATATGTTTTCATTGGTAAAGCTTGACATAATAAGTAGCAATAAACACTTTTTGACATTTTTATGGCACCCCATAATTTTGAGTTGTGGGGGAAGGACAAGTTCACTGTTCCAAATCTTTCCACCCACTGTGTGTTGGAGGTGTCGGAAGTGTTAATTAGAGACCATCAAAAGAAATTCATGGCCCAGTGTATGCGGTCCTAGACCAGACACGTTTCAGCAAACAAGAAATATCTTTTAACCTGAAATAAAAGCAAGAACAGCTCCCTCCCCACAAATGAAGGTTTTGTCATACAGGGCTAGGTAGTCTAGCGGTGGTGGAACAACTGTGTAGTTTTGCATCCTGTTCTTCATTCTTTCCTGAATAAATAAATTTAGATTTTTTTAAATATATTTTTTAAACAAATAAATGAATAAATAAGTAATAATAATATAATAACTAAATAATAATATATAAATAAACAACAATGAATAGTAATATAGATAATAACACTAATAATAAATATTATAAATAAATAAGTAAATAAATAAATGAATTGATTTGAATTGAATGTTTTATACAAATAACGGCTGATAGTTAAAAGGGTGTGTTATTTTCAGACTCAACTTTTCCTTATTCCATTATTCCACTTTTAAAGTTCTTTTAAAAGTTTGAATGAAAACCGTTGTCCATTAAATTTTGAAACATATATTTTATCCATTGGGGTCTTTCATTGGGTTTGTTATTACATGGTTGCCCAAATCTGAACTCAAGTTATCTAAATGTAGCAAATATCCAAACCAATGTTACACAACTAAGATTTGATGAAAAATCGTCTGATGTCATTTCATGAAATGCAAATTAGAACTTTTATAGTTATTCATTGGATAGGGAATCTGACGTGACATTGATGATCATCTGAAAAAGGTAAACAGAAACCACCCCCATTGCTTGATTCAAACCGCCTCATTATGTGTAGACTTACATCTTTTGGTGATTGCTTGTTATTGTTTAGCTTTTTTTCATCTTCACAACATCAAACGCATTAGTCAATTCCTAACACAAGACTCTCTTTTAAAACTAATTCATGCATTTGTGACTAGTCGTCTTGATTATTGTAATGGCCTTTTGTATGGTCTGCCAAAGTCACAGATAGCTAAACTACAAAGGGTTCAAAACGCTGCAGCCAGAATTGTTACTAACACACACCGGTTTGAACACATTACACCTATAATTCGTCAATTACATTGGTTGCCTGTTTCGTACAGGATTAATTTTAAAATCCTTTTGTTGACCTTTAAAGCTCTTCATGGTCTTTCTCCAAAGTATTTACAGGATCTTGTTTCCATCCGGAAGGTATCTTCATATCAACTTAGGTCAGGGAATAATGGTATTTTCTTGGATTATCCTTCTGGTAAAATGTTGACTACATTTGGTGATAGGGCTTTTTCTGTGGCAGCCCCTAAGCTTTGGAATGCGCTACCGTTTCATATACGTAGCGAACAGAAACTTACCTCTTTTAAATGTAATATAAAAACCTATCTTTTTAAAGCCGCTTTTTAGTGTGTCTTTCTTCTATGGTCACCTTGTCAGTTAGTTTAGATTTTTAGCATAAATAGGGTTAAAGGCGTCTGTCTCCTGAAAAGGTCAAAACATTACCGATGCCAGCAGGGATAGGCCTATGTAATAAGTACTATTAGTTCTCTGTTGGCGGGACAGACGTATCCCCATACTTTTGTTTGGGCGCTGGCCTGGTGACCAGTCTTTTTTCTTTGTCCTTTTCTTCCATTATGTGCTTTTTAACATGTGTTCTGCGCCTTTGATCATTTTGTATGTAAGGGGCGCAATATAAATTTTAAATATTATTATTATTATGGTTTGGCATTCCTGGGTATATAGTAATTTGACAGGAAACCCCTTTTGGGTAGCAGGATACCAGGAACAAGGACTTCCTGAATGGAACTCATTATTACAGTAACTGAATCATGTTGTGACTCACCTGTATGACTGGTCTCTTTGTCACACCCACTTCACAAAAGTGGTACAACCCGATGTAATTGAAGTGAGACTTGTGTGGATCTTACTATTGGATAAAAAGGGGGCACACACATCTACATGAAGGGATTTTTTTTTTTTTTTCATCAAATGTATTGACTGATTGGAAATAGAATTTCTAATCACTAGCAAAGAATTGTTGTTTTAGAATCAAGGTGTAACCAGCATGATAGAATGAAATAGATATTAATTATCTTTGAAGGTATTGTACAGGATTGGTAAGGATAAAAAATATCATTGTTTAATTTATAGTATGAAAGCTTGCTGATTATGAAGTTCATATTAGAACAATTTTGTGTGTGAAATATTTCCCTCTGAATGAAGTCCTATTCGAGAAAACTATACCTGAAAATCTAAAAGATACCTGATTTCAGTTGTTAAAAGTAAATTAAGGACACTGTGTTTACATGCTGAAAATTGTGCATGGGTTTTTACTTTTTCTGTTGACTCCCACAACGGACTAAGCCCCAATGTTCACATTGCCATTTGATTGGAGGATTGTCCGTCACGTGATAGCAAGTAAACCTACCATTGCACGCTACGTCATTCACCGTGCATTTTTCGTTCCATTCACCGTGAATTTTTCATTCCATCCGATTTGTTCTATTGCACGCTCGCCCGCCCTCCATTGACGAAAGTGACTATTCGATTAAAGATGGCAAATGACAAATGACAAATGACAAATGACAAATGACAAGGATCTACTTGGATGTTATATAAAACAAATAATGAATGTTTTTCATTCGTGCAATAGTAAGAATATTTTTTATTCGTTGAAAGATGGATTGTTCCATTCAACTCGGCTTCGCCTCGCTTCGCCTCGTTGAATGGAACATTCCATCTTTCAACTCATGAAAATATTCTTACCATTGCACTCATAAACATTCATTATTTGTATAATAAAGTTGATCACACAAAACTTATATGAAAACAGTCTGTGACTATTTTGTCAGCTCCACCAATTCTGTATAATACCTTTAAGCCTTAAAAACTGATCACTACACATAACTCATAGTCAAATATAAATGAAAGAATTTTCTAGTCACCAAAAAAGCCCCCACAAAAACGTGATTTCCTTTATAATATTATCTCATTTATGTGGGTTGAGTTAGAATTATGTTTTCGTGGAAAACAATAATCCGAACCATTTATAACATATTAATTGATCGTGATTCCACAAATAAAAAAATTACTTTTGATGATATTACATGGTCGGAAATGTTATTCAGTGATTTAGGAGGACTGCCCACCTGTTCAAAGTTCATTTCATGATGAATTGATTCCAACAGGGAGGCTCTGGTGTCGATTTCTGGTTCAGAAAACATGATTTTCTGTAGAATAGTCATCTTCCCTTACTATGTGCTCGATTGAAGAACAACAGGCCATTCATATTTGTTATTTTCAATGTGTGCAATTAAAGAGATTTTTGCACTTTTTGTTTTCAGTAAAACTTGTAAATTCATGTCCAAGGTTCTTATATTTTGCCGTTGTATTCCAGAGTTTACTTTGTCTGTGTCATAGAAATTATCTTTTTCATCTATCTGACCATTTCCTTAGAACTAAGCTGCTTCGGGTAAACTATTCAAACAATAATTGTCAAGTATGTCGGTTAGGAATGGAAGATGCAAAGTTAATAATTGAAAATAAGTGACAATTTTAAGCCATTGCTCATGCGTTACCTCGACTGCTGTACTAAAGCATCACTGACCTTAATCACCTTGTGATACAGGAACCATGGAAAAATATCATTGGCTCCCCGCTGCTTACATTAGATTTTCAATTCCGATGGTTTGGTTTAACGGTTGGATACAGTTCATCGGATGGCAAGAAACTGGGAGTTTGGCCGTCGTCGGTTAGTGAGATGTAACGTGGCGGTGATTTGTGAACGTGATGTTGGGAATTATTATAAGGTCTTGAGTTAAACAGAGCCAGGCGTAAAACAAGGACACACTGCTGAAGGAGTATTCACGACGACGTTGGTTATGTTCACACCACTGTGTTCTTTGGAAGTCAATTTTCTTTTGTGGTGTCTGAGACTGCAATTTTTTTTATTAGTCTAAACTAGTTCATCGATTTCTATGTCAGAATAGTATTGAAATATAGGTAACTAAACAAAAAATTTAGCAATCTTAAAATTACATCAATCATCTCTTTCACTTTCAACAGCATAACCAAACTAAATGATTTTAGGTGTTTAAAACAATTTTGGTTACACCCCAAATTATTTCAAATTTACCCAGTCAGTTTCCCTTGTGGTTTATTACTTGGTTTTAAGTACTTCAGAATACTCTTCAGAGGTCATCTTGTACATTTCCCCAAGTACAATTTGGCAAAGAAGGGCGTGGCAAAGAGCATTACAAGTGGGTCATAAGTGTTTATGTGTATAATTGTTTTATTTATAGTCCAATCTTTGAGTTGACACATTCAGTAAACTTGCCTGTCAAAGAGTCGGGCAAGATATAGCCATAGGTACGTGCAGCACAGTGATGCAGAGCTGTACCCTATAGACCCATCTCACTGATGTCACATTTCTTTAGCAGTGCGGGAGGACTTCCATGCTGGAGAACTACGCACTATGCACATGTGGGGTATGTCTGCGTAATGCCATCCAGTGTTGCGTTAGGTAGCACATGTTTGCGCAGTTCTAGTAAAGCGTGGTGTATGCATATAAGTACTCCAGCATGGTCTGCGAGCCAATAGTGACATCATCTGAGAATGGTTTATTTATTTATTAGTCACTTTTTATTCCGTAAGTTGCACATTTCATTACAATCAAATAAAAACATTAAATAAAGTTCTTTATCATACATAATGAGGAAATAAATTGTTTATAAACTTTCCACCACATTAGAAACCTTGCTTTCCCTTTTCGTGATCAAGAATGCTTTTTGCGACATTAAGTCAAACCTAAGGTTTGAAATCCATTAAAGTCTGAACAATTGTTATGCTTGCAATGCTGCGTGTTACCTTTAATCTACTATGAGGTCGTGACTGTCCTGATTTTCCATCATCACCATGGAAACCATGTCTGTTAGCAACAGCGGGATGTAAGATTTCATCCTTGATTTCTTGCTGATGATGTGATTCATTGCTTTGGCTAGAAGAGCACTGCAGAGCCAAGACCACATTTAAAAGTAGTTTTTATGAAGAAAGCATCACTGTTTATAACTGTTTTATTATTTAAGACAGTGACCATCCAGCTGATCATTTTGGGCCCTCGCATAATATTAAAATACATTAATGCTGGAGTACAAATGACAAGATTTTGGCAGAAAGGGACACAAATAAATCAATAAAAACAACCAATTGATGATAAGTTGCTGTGAATGCTTAAAGTTTAAGAACAAATCTTGGGATGAAAATGTTTGCATCCCGAAGTATTTAACTTTCTGATAGGTTTTAATAGATGTCAAATTTGCATCGGGGAAATCAAGAATATTGTTTTTGTTTTACCTGCCCAGAGTCCTGTGAAAAAATCCACAAGCATATTATTTTCTGCATGAAACTTTTTCAGATTGTGTATTCCATTTACGGATTATTCATCCTGCGTGTACATAACCGCTACCACCTTTTGAAATGAAATTTTCACAGGTTAGTTTTATTGTATATAAGGATCTATATTTATGTACGACCAAATGATCCAACAGCTCAAAAAACCAAAGGTATACTTTGCTTTTAAGGGCCTTCAAAGGTAAAATAAAAATGGCGGTTCTGTTTTGTCGGAGTGCCTATAGGCCTACACTGTACAGGAATTGTGACGTAGGGGAAACTGTGGTCCTTTTCACCATTTCCCATATTCAAGCGCCTCGCTTAAGGCCCTTGAACTTGTTATACAATGACTTTCAAAGTGAGGCTTGTCATTTAATTATGTCATTGAGCAAGATATTCTCTCCACAACAACTCTGCTACTTCAAAATTATAACAGGCATTTTTTTTTGTAATGGGGCAGAGAATCCCTCATTGTTTGAAATTCCCAGTGAATTAAACTCGATACTTATAGGGAACTGAGAAAGTTTTGGGTGGAACCATTTTCATTATTCCCAGTTGACCGAGGGTGTAAATTAGAATTGTACCCAGATAATGGGAATACATGTTTGAAGGGTCGTTTGAGTAATTATTTGTGAGCAGCATGACCAGTGGATGGAGGTGCTCATTGACCTTACTTCCAAGCCAGGTCAGTGGGCAGTCAGGTCATTGACCACCAACCCTGTAGTTAAATTTTTTTACTCAAGAACTTGATGATCTGGTGAGCTGATTGTTTTTGGCCAGGTAGTGGTCAGTTAACATTGTGGATGCTTTAATTCTGTTAGGGTCAGTTGGTAATGCATTACATCAGTACATCTAAAAGGAAAGTTGTGGACGTTAATTCCGCAGTATCATTCCAGTGAACAGGATATTGCCCAACTGATACTGTTGCAGATATGCAAAGTTTCATTGGAAGAGTTTAAATAGCCAGTGCATGACATGAGTTTTTCATTTCACTTTTCTTCTACTGCTGATTGACGAAGCAATCAAAAGTACTGCTCATTGATAGTTTAGCTGGCTACCTTACCCAGAAAACTCTGTTGTTTATTCACTGCTTGTTGGTGTTTTTCGCTGGACTGAGTCTGCACTGTGCCCTGCACCCCCTCTGAATTTACCCATTGTGTTGGAATGACAATAGGTAAGGTAGGAGAACAGTTTATTCGATGGCAAATCTTGTTTTCAATTCATAGAATAGGTTTTCTTTAAATAAACCATGGAGGTAGAATGAATAAACCTTGTATGAGTGTGCTGCTGTTTGTTTTGTCACGCAATGCTTGACCATGCAGAGCAGGATGTCAAACTGTACATGTACATGTTGTTTACAATACGTGCATTAGGCTCTATTCTTTTCTCAGGTGCTTGTATGGTAGCTTTTTGTATACAAATAAGTGTTCTATTTTGAAAAGACGGCTTGTTTTTGCCACAGATAAGTATTACTGAGTGACTTTCCGATTAATCCTTGTTATTTTTTGTTTGTTCAGCTCTAGTCAAGATGGTTTCCCCATAAACTTGGTACCAACATCCAGAAGTGTTTGTCAGACATTCTTTTCTTTATTGACTAATTAAAAACTAATGGTTCTTTTAAGCACAAGGACTATCCTTGTACTGGCTCAGAAATCACACCTTTTTTTTTAGCACAGCTAGCTACAGGGTTCAATTGTATGCAGTGTACATGTACATGTACATGTAGGCCTACATGTACAAAGGTACTAGCACCTTTTTCGTTTGGGAATGGTGTCCATATGTGGAGTTAATATCATCCAGTTATCATCCATCATGGTCATAGATAAAAACATGTACTACCCACAGGCTACTTGTATTTAAAATTATGCTGACATTGGAACTGGAAGTGCATGCTGGTAGAAGTGAGTTGAGGACCAGTGGAATACATCAAGATTCAAGCATGGATAGGCATGCACACCCTCCAAGAGGCTGATCTTTAAATCCAGAAATACACAAACTCACAAACCCGTGCCAGGTGTGAGCTGTCCATCGCCCTCTTCCGCAGACTTTACACACAACGCCCATTGAATCACCCATTTGAATTCAAATAATGACAAGTGCCATAATGCAGTCAACTGAAAAGTATTGGTCCATGCATGCAGCATGGTGTTATTTTATTGTTTGCATAGTAATCAGCTTACAACCTGACTTATTGTGCTGGGTGGATCACTCAAAGCAGTTGAAAGGATTCTGGCTTTCATTTGAATGTTAAACTAGCCTTTAAAACAGTTGTTTATTCCAGTTAGCATTATTGACTTGGTTGAAATCTCATTGTTTATCTCAGACTATGAAACCTGCTGTTGGAAAATTTTCCACCAACTTCTTCAGAATAAAGATGCATACCCCCTGCGGATAGCACCACCCCTACAGTTCAGAGTAGAGCAGCCCAATTGTGTGGTGACATGCATATGCAGATGTGCTGATAGAGCATTTGTGTACATTGTGAGAGGTCCTTGCATTGAGTGGTTAGTGTTAGTTGTATGAAAAACAGCATAGGGTTGATGCTTGGGGTTGTTGCTGGTGGAATTCTAATGCCATCTACGTAACTTATTCTCTGGATTTATTTAGGAAAATACCAGGAACATAAAGTGAGGAAATGATTGGGTAAGTTGTGTCTTAGTATCAGTAGTTTGTGATAGGAATGGTTGAGTTAATGTGAAGGTTTGAAATATGAGGCGAGGTGAGTAGAGTGTCAGCAACTGAACACAGAACAGCGTTACCATAGTTTAACTGCTTACATCATCGGTACTGCGTGCAGTGTGTATACAACAGTATACAGACACAGGTGTACATGCACAATGTACAGTACATGTACACAATATGCATTTATATGTGTATAGTTCATAATTCACTGTTTCAGCATTCATGAAGCATTCAAGCACAGTCCTGTGGAAATGACTGTGTCCTTTCATAAGTGGATGCATTTACGTGGCCGACTGGTTGGTTGATTTAAGTGAAGGATATTCAACAGTTTCAGTGGATCAAAAATGAGATTAAATTATATTTGCTGTATTTACAATTGAGAGGATTGCTTAGCACCTACCTATTTTAATTTAGTTTCACCACTGCTGTTAAAACACCAATGACATTTTAAATGTAATATAACATTCCTTTTTATGTGAAATGTTTCTTTTCTGATTACCTTTTCCTGGAAACATTAAAAGTAAACGTCACATTGACTACTCTCCTGTCACCTCACCCTCCACCCCCATTCCCTGACCTACACGTACCACCAGCAGGAGCTATGGAGATCCTGTTTCTTTCTACCTGTTATTGTTAAACATTTACCAAATGACGGAATCAGGTGAAGTCTTTGGTGGCATTATTTCTTGTGTTGGAGTCGCTGTGTGTAACTCACCTTCCTCCATGAACTCATCACTCTGGATTTTAAGGTCACTGTTGTTCCAGGCATTATGAGATGATGATATAGTTTTAATACATATTTCTGTTTGTAATATGTGATATAATGGCTGTTTAAAAAGCAAAACTCTAAGTAACGCGACAGTATTTTCTTTGATGAAAGCACTGCAGTCATGAACTGTCCCCAGCTGAACTCGGTCAGGCCCAGTTCCAGTTGTGTTGGATATAAAAGCTGTTTTTACAAGTTCACTAGTTTCTTGAATATTCTTAAATTTATATTTGATGTAACATTAGTAACAAATAAAAATAAACATTTTACAAATGTTTGTGATGGACAGTAACTAGTTGGCAAATTTGTTTCCAGAAAATATTTGTGAATATCTGTAAGTAGATTCCAAGTGTGCATGCCTGAAAGCGTTCATTTTAATAGAAGAGGAAGGAAACCACTCCAGTTCTGTTCTTTCCGCAGTCGTTGAAAAAGATACTTTCTCTTTCCCCTTCTCTTTGTGAAACGCCCCAAAACCATTTGTTTTTGCTAGAATCGGCAGATTTCCAGATGTCTTCCTGTCAAACCTACAAGTTTTAGCTTTTAGTTTGGCATGTCGTCAAGCTTTCCACACTTAAAGTTTCATCTGGACCATAGTTTCAAAACCTAAGAATAGTAATCCCAAGTTGCCCTTTGAAATTAATTCAGCAATATTTCAGCAAATTTCCGACACATAGAGATCAAGGGGACGGAGACTGTCTGTGGATGCCAAGCAGCTGTTGTCAGTGTGTCGGGGAAGGTCCCAAGTCCTGGTGGGATTGGCCACGGCAGGTGCCCTGGACAAGGTTCAAGGAATTGAATTCCAGTACAGAAACCATCTTTTGTTTACCATCATCAGGACTGTACTGATGAGTATACAGAATGTTACTTCCCGAGAACAAGTCGGTTTTAACATCCAGCAAGACCTTCTGTGCGTTTAGTGTCGCCATGGAAGATCCATCCCTCAGCTACTTCCATCCCTCAGCTACTTCCATCATCAGTGAGATTAATGGATAAATTGAATGGTTCCTTAATGTGATGTTTCTCCTAAAGGTTTCATGACTAAATGGATGTTTTAACTTCTATCTTGGGATTCCTTAACTCTCTTTGCTTTCTTTACCAACTGCACTTTGTCTCTTCAAACAAATATCTCCCTCGATTGGGGTAAAAACCCTCGCTAAATTGTCAATAAGTTGTTGACAATGTTGAAAATAAGAGCCCCAGGCAATGGCTTGGAACTGTACAATTTACATCAGAATGCTGCAGCACAGGTCAACACCAAAAGCTTTGAGCTTCAAACCAGGATGCTGTACCATGCCCCATCATGCTCAGCATGAGCCTATCATGCTAAGCATGAGCCCATCATGGTAAGCATTAGCTTCTTGACTATCTCAAGCATGAGTTTCTTGACTATCTCACCAAACCATGGATCCACTTTGAAACTGTACTAAAAATAATAAGTAGGGAAAGAATTTGGCAACAGTCAACAAATGAATGGAAATTATCATGTACAATGTTAATGACCTGAATAATCTAAGGTGTCAAAAACTGCTTCGATGTATTACTGACTAATGACCTGCCCCAGTCTGTCACTGCCGATAGCAGTATTAAATTATGGGTCATATTCTGACAATCAGAGCAAAGTTGCAAAGAATTTCTTGTTTTTGACTAGGAGGAAATAAACTGGACCCTAAAGATTGCCATCAGCAACAGATCGGGTAGAGCGTCAATTGACAAGTTATGGCAAATGATCTGTGATGGTATTGAGAAGCAATATCCGGATGGTGATGTCTGGTGATCAATGCTCACTTTTCTGCGTAATCCTTTTCCACCTCAGAATTTTTGATGGACATATGGCAGGTCTCCCGTTCTGGAAGTGGCTGGCTCAGCCCGGTTTTCAAATTCAATTGTAACTCAAGCACCATCATTTTTAAACCCTACAGTCTAGTATTTTGATTAAACATATAAGAGAAGAGTTTGTAGTTTGTCTGGAACGTATTTATTACGTTGTGAGTAAATGTTGATTTTCGCATTGAAACCCTTCTGTGCGCCTGAAACTTCGACCTTGTGTGCAAGGCATTTTTTCCTAAAGAGCACCCCTATGCTGGAAAAATTAATTTCTATTTGAACATTTCACGGGACAACAAGGCAATGACTGAGATTAAGAAGGGTAGGCATGGGGGTGATTTCCTCTTAGTATTTCCTTGAATTAGGTATTAGGCCTGCTTCTGTTATATAGTTATTCTTCCAATGTGTCTGGCAAACTACTTAATACTTGTTGACATTTGATGACTTAATGTTTGACAGATCCAAAATTAAGATGATTGTACGCAAGTCAAGAAACCCATTACAAGTCTGGGTTAACAATAACTTTTTCAGCCACACTCTTCTTGGGTGTCCTGTGAATTTGACATTCAAACTTGAATTGTAATTGAAATAACACAGTCATGTGATTGTTTCTAAAGACCAATTAAATTAGTCCGGGACATTTCAAGTTGCTGGGTAAACCCAACCTGATTAATCGGATTGACATTTTCATTTGGCTTAGCTTTGATGTCCAATCACTCATCTGGCCCTAGTAGTCGGTACTGGGCAGCCTCTGGTCCCCAATGCCTTGTGTAGAATCCCATAGGAAGCTTGCAAGCCAGCAGGAAGCATTGTTCGCTTTAGCGCCCACATAATGTGGCCACAAAGTCTAAATTTCGATTGTTTCCTCAATACATCTTTATGGCAACAATCAAGTTCGCGTTTAAAATGTTTAAAAGAGATCTTGTAATAAATCCAGCATTTAAAACATGATGTAAATTCTCAGAACAATTTGTTGTCATCATCTGTGATTGAATTTGTTGGTTTCAGACTTTAAGTTGTGTTTTGGAGAGTCACAAACATGATAGATGTTGGTTAAGTTTATAAGGGAATTACTGAAAGCAGTTATACTAACTTAAGCTAAAATTATTTGCACACTTGTGACTTATAAATTGTGTGGGCTATTTTAAAAACATTATTAACTGACACTTCCAAATATAAATATAAAGTTACAATGTATATTTACAGCAATGTAATTGGAGGGTTTTAAAGGCTCAAGATATTTCCTCATTTACGGTTATATTTTAAATTTGGCCCTCTTCTTAGAAATGTAAATACAGCCACATTTTGATAAAAGCCAACATCTGCTTTTGAAGGAAAGGTGCAAGAAATTATCATGAATGATCGTGTTGATAGAGGGCACAAGTTTTCTGATCCACTGATGATACTGTTTAGAGTTTATGGTAAAAGTAACCACCGCTTCATGGTAGATCCAACTTTAAACCTAATCAAGTCAAGCTGGGTTATGTACAATCATGGTACAGTCACCTTCTATCCATTTTACTGGTTAATCAAGATTTTTCAAGTAAAAGTGTCTCTTTTCAATTCAGCAGTCTAAATAACACTTAATGTCAATTATTTTGAGGCTCCATGAAAGAAGTGTCTCCAAGTTGAACTAACTCATAATTAAAAAGGTCTTGTTAGCACACCATCTATTTTACTGTTTGCACATATCTGTCAGCAGTTGTTATTGGGTATGGACTCTCTTAACTTTGGCCTTGAGGTCACCCTGCACATGTGGTCAATGTAATATTTGATAGGGGTTTGGCTTCTGCTGTTCCTGGAGGTCAGTTGGTGTTGGTTGCTCCATTTTGGGGGTCAGGTATAAACCATGACCTGGAGGGTTTACCCTGGCCATGGAGCCCAACCCAGCATCCTCTTGTCAGGCACAAATCAGGTGTTCATTTCCTGTGCTTCTGCAGGTAATTTCTGGTTGTCAATGATGGCTTGGCCTAGCCTCCCAGTGACACTGGTTTGGGGGAACTGAAAACACATGGTGTCCACTCTGTTTACCATTGCCATTCACACCAATAATGATGAGAAATTAATTGCTTCAGCATTTCATTGTCTTACCAATGGTCATAGAGAAGGGCATGGTCTTATACAATATGCATCATGCATTTGAGATTTGGCATATTGAATCACTTCTGAAGTCCACTGCAAACAGTTTTCAGTCTTGCGCCTTGTTGCACTTGGTTTTGGGAGTTTGTTTGTTCCACAGAATCTTTGTTCTGTGTGCTCGAATATTCAGTAAAGCCAAACCCAACCTTTGGCATGGTCCCAGACATGGCTAATCAATCAAAACGTATTGATTGCAATCATATAGGGAGGTTTATATAAGCCGACCTAAATTCTTACAATCTGCATGTGAATTGTTTTGCTGCTTCACCCAAACATCATCCATAAACAACGTTGGATTGAACTTCTTCGTATGATCACTCTTCTCTCACATGACATATTGCAGGTAGCTGGCTATTAGTAAAGCCAACGTGATTCAATTTAGTTTTCTGCTGAATTTGTCCCCAAGTTTTCCAGCCCTTGAACTTCAAATAATTTACACGCTGGCAAAGACAAAGTTCATTGCCCCACAGGGTTTAAATTCTCTCAAGGTGTCCATTCTTAAGGCATTACTCCCATTCATTCCCTGTGTACAGTAATTGTCTGGTGACCCCATGTCCTTACTTCATGACCATTTAGAAACAGTGAATTTCAACACTCCCATTAAAGGCTATTGTTCATCATTGTTTATTCATGATGCCCATTGTTCAATGTTTAGAATTCATCTACATCCAAGCGTCAACAGAGTAGTAACAGCCACTCTTTGATCAGGTGATACTGGGTCAACAAACGTCTCTGGCCCTCATTCACAACTCAGGATGTGGTTCTGAAATCACTTCACTTCCCACTTGTGCTTCTCAGAAGCAACTTCTCCAAATACCTTGGTGATGTGTAAAATTGTTATCATGAGAGGCGGTCTCAGTTTGTGTAAAGTGTGTCTGATGAACAATGCGGAAAGAGCAAAATACTTGAAGTTCAGGTTGAAGTGCGGTACAAAGTTCACTGTGCAGTGATGGCTGTTGTCTCGTCTAGTAAGCTAATGGTTGAGTGGTATATTGCAACACAACAATTTTACCATTTTCACTTTCAGTTTTTCCTGTTATAATTTAAACTCTTTAAAACTGGTGTTGTAAATACCCACATTGAAACAGAGTTGTGGTCACATTGTAAAATTGCTTTATACACTGAAAGAGGACAAAATACAAGACAATCCCTGAATGTTTAAATAAAGAGAGATAAATAAACAGGAATTGATCACAGAGATATCAAAGCAAACTGAACCTAGATCCAGAGTATAGCGTGCTTCAAGTGGGATCCTTGTTTGTTTGATGTAGGGCATTCCTTAAGTTCACCGATAAGTTGTGCGAGAACTACGACCATTCAGATCCCTGGGTTCAGGAAAGCATGTTCTGGCCAAGTGTCAAAAACGCAGAGATAATTTATTTTCAAAGATCTGTGGAGAAGTGTCAGGGGTCATCTCGGATCACTGAATTGCAGTACTCCATGGTTGTTTGGGGTTCGATGTGCTGGTAGGCAATAAATGTGTGAACACAAATCTTAATTTTGTGTCTTCTCCAGATGAATCAGCGAACCATATTTTTTTTAAAAGGTTCATGAAATTATCCAGAATACCAGAAACGCTATTTTGAGTAACTTTAATTGAAATCAGCCTTGATTTTGAGGCAATATGCTGGTATGTCCTTGGTTATTAGCATTACACCATACATAACTATGCCTGTTGAATTAGCATTTGGTTTCCTTGAAGTATGGCTTGTAAAAATTAGTAGAAATAAAAGAAGGAAAAAATTGACCTTAAATGGGCTTAATTCTTCAAGAAGTCCGAACAAAATGGCGATTGTGATGTGTTGACACAGCAAAAGCCTACAGGCTATATGTATCACAGACTTGAATTTAAAAGACTTTTTGTTGGGTTGGGGGGGGGGGGCTGCTGCTGATACTAGGGTATTCACACAGTGTGGATTGATTGACTAGTGTTAATGGGAGATTAGCCTATCCTGGTGATTACTGGCTGTCTGCAGTGGATTAACAGATAAAGGAGATGCTTTCCTGCATGTTTGACCATGGTGTGACAAACAAGGGTTTGCAGGTAAAGTCATATGTGACCTCATGGATTACTTACTGAAGGGATTTATGCCTTGAGATTAAGGAATTAAAGGGAGAGGATTACTAGAATCCAGTTTTATCCTGAGATTTTTGATAGAGGGAAGCTGTAATAGCAGTACAATAAATATACATATTGATGGGAGGGGCTCATGAGCTTATGTGTCTGATGCATTCAATCTATAAGGATAACAATGCATAAATTCAGAGTGACAATAGGATATCATCTGTCCAGACTAGCACAATGGGCAGTTTTCAGTATTCAAATGGCATAGATCCTTTGGATACACATGTGGCAGGACACGTGTGCAAGCTGGAAAAAAATGTATTGATTCACATGTAATTAAGGGATGTTTTTTTGTAATGCATGTCTGAATTGCCACGTACTCGTTCAAGATCAGAATCAACTTCAGAATTTTGTTTTGGTCAATCATTTGGGTCAGATTCGTTAATGGAGGAATTTATATCTAAAATAGTAAGTTAGAACAATGTAGATTGTAGAAATGTCTCTTCCTTTTTAGATACGTTAGGGCCTATTGTCAGAAAGTTTTATAAATAAAAGTGGTGAAAAATCCCAATATTTCAATTCATATATCCTAATCATCTCCAGGAGCAAACTGTCTTCGTAGAAAAAGGCAATTTTTACTTTATTCACTCTCTTGTCATGGATCTTGTGTGTTATTATATGATAGCCCCAAATAAAAATCTATAAAGCAAGCCGTCATTTTGAGATCAGGTCTTTTCAATTTAAAGGGAAGTTTGACACTGGTATTGAAAAAATTGAGCCTTTGTACTTTTGTATTAAGTACGCGTCGTTACTTGTGCGAAGAATATTATTAGTCTGTATTCAACAAATAATTATGTTTTCTTAAAAGCCTTTTTATGGCATGTTTCATATTTGATTAGTCAGGGTATGATGGCAAACAAAGATGATCGTATTGTTCACGTTGGCCACTCTGATATTCTCTGTTGGTCACATTATATTTACACATGTAGAGCTGAAAACAAACTTTAACGAGTCTCAATAAATTGCTGGCAGTCGGTGCATAATAAAATAAAGCCTTCTGGTGTTTACCAAGATGTACTATATGAGGTAGTCTGTGAAGTGACTTCTGGTCAGGTCGAACACCAATTTTTATTGAGGTTTCTAGACTTGTCATCAGACTGTTTAAGGTTTTATACAAGATTGTAAGGATAAAAAACATTGTTTGAGTTTTAATAGTCTGAAAGCTTACTGATTAAGAGGTTCGTACTAGAGCCATTTTTTTCTGTGAAATATTTCCGTCTGAAATGAAGCCATATTCAGTTTCAGTTAGATAGGAATATATTTGACTGTTTGACCTCATCCAGTCGAGCTATACCTCTCCAAGTCTTGTACATCATTCAATTGTAATGTTTTGTGTGGACTGTGAAAACAACTCACTTTTACACAATGTATACTTGAAGTTCTACATGTAGTTGTCAACCCTTTAAATAAAGTCCAGGTATGTTCTCATGTGACAGATCTCTTTTAGGTTTTTTCCCCTCATTCATTTCATTATTCATGGATTATGAGCACTATAGCACTCCAACCCTTTCCAATCAGTCCCCAACACCTCCATTATCCCACTCCCGCCTTTTACCTGTCCCTTTTTCTTCTGATTTCTAAAGTAGATTGTCAAGCCAGGCACCTTTTCTGAAGTTGGGCTGGATTGGGATTCCTTGCGAAACATTTTGTCAGGCAGTGAAGTTGAAAGGTTTATTCCATGGGGGGACAAGTGTGCTTTGTGGTTTTGATTGATCTGTTGTATGCATTGCACATGTACTTAGTTCAGTTAGAGTTTGTAACAATAAAGTATTAACAAAATGTTAAAATTAGTATGACAGAGCAATTGTAATTCAAATTTGTAGAGTTTGTACATAGTTGTTACGACTGACAATGGAGCTACTTTCACATTTGGAGTGTTCCTTGTAATTTTTTTCACAAGTTATAATTCTCAAACTTGTTGAAATAGCTATAGAACTAGGTATTAATATTTTGTGACAGTCAATATCATACTACCCCAGGTCCGGGTTTAGACCATATTTTATAGGTGAGGATAGTGAAGCAGACAGTTATCTTGCCAACACAATGATATTTCTTGATGGAAAAGCAACTGAGTCATCTCATAACTAAACTTCAAATAAATTAGTTAATAAACCTGGAAGAAACCAGAAGTTAACTTGGAATCGGAATAACAGCTGATTCAATTCAATCATCGGTAAACTCTTCATCATTGAGCAAGATGCTCGAGACTTGGAGATGTTTTCAAGACTTTGTCAGAGATTTTAATCGTACTTCCATATTTTTTTCCTTCACTTCTCACAGGGAACATCAGACGTAAAAGTGTAGCCAGTTTCTTGTGAATTCCATCATCCAAGAAAGTTTAACCGGCACCAACGTTTGATTTGCACAACTCGCCGACTCTAGCACATCACAAGCTGCGATTCATTCCAAAGAAGGATTCTTCTATCAATACCACCACAAACTTGCCAGAGACAATGGAGAGATTATTAACCGAAACGAGGCTTGTAAACAGAATAGCATTGGTACTATTGCTGCCTTTCATTTCAAGCTGTACAGGATCATCAATTTTCTCAGACCAGCTGCCAAAGTTAGTAACGCACGAGGATTATTACACAAGTAAGTCATCTGTTTGATATTTTTGCTTGTTAGTTTGTTTCCTTTTCATGTGGTAAGTCACATAATCACATTGGTTTTTAAGTGAAGGCTTAAAAGTTTACTTAAAGACAGAAAAGAAAATTGCGGTTTACCAGCTAATAAGTCTTATCCTTCTTAAGTTTGAGAAAAATAGAATTAGCTGTTGCAAACTGTTAACCAACCAAAAGGACCTGTGGTATAAATGCAAAAATTAGTTAGCAGCCTGATGTTTCGACCCAAGCAGAGTCTTTCTCGAAGGCTAAATCAAAACATTTATGCAAAGCTTTGTTTTGTTTTGTGACTTATCTACACATGTATGAAGTTGATTACATCCAACATGTTGGAACTACTCCAAGGAGTTATTGATAAAACAGAACACCTTGGGTTGCATTTGACTTCAAGAAGAAAAAAGTACAGCCCAGGACCTCCAGAGTGCTATATAGACAGCAAGATAATCCTTAGTTAATCTTTGCAACACTTCCTCCAACTCCTAATCAATAACAAGAGACTCAAGGCTTTATTTTCCCAGTTCCTGTCTCATTGATAAACTGCTGTCTAAAGAGACAATAGTTGAAAAACAATGAGAACAAATGCAATGGAAGGGAGCCCCTTTCTAGTCAAGGTAATGTAAATAAAGTGGAGTCATTGTCCAAAATAAAAGCCTCTGTTGTAGTAGTAGCATGCATCTCGGCTATCTGATGATCTTTTCACTTGATTGAAATGAGAGACGGAAAGGAAGCCAAAATGTCTATACGATATTCTTCTACTTTTCTCTTCAGAGTTCGGGTGTTTCTATTTTAGTGAAATTGTATGGGATTTTCAGGAAGGAAATATATTTATATGTCAATAAAGAAGGTGATGTCATGATCTCGGCCAAATTTCATAGAGCTGCTTAGACAGAAAATGTTGCTTAACAATTTGCTGGTAATTGAAAATGAGCAGGATACCATGCAGTCACCAGTCACAAATTGTACTTGTGACATGATATTTTGGCTGGTAACCTTTGTCTAGTAAGCATAATTTGGTTGTGCTGAGCTACTTTTTGTGCTTAAGCAGCTCTATGAAATTGGTCCCTGCTGCATATAGTTTTCAGATTGTTTGAAAGGTGTAGGCCTACATAATTGGTGTTTTTGAATTGTTTTGAATTACTAAAATTTCACAGGTTTCCAGTGGAAAACTGTTTAGTTCAAATTCATAGAAATATGATTCACTGTAAGAACAATTTTTGAAATGAGGCAAGGAATTTAACTTAAATGTTCAAAGCAATTCAGTGTTGGCTGAGAGTTAAACAATTGCTTCAAATCCTACTCACAGGAAACTGTTGATGAGGACTATTATAATTTATTCAGTACTACTTTGAAATAGCCTTGGTGACGTCCACTGCCATGTGACAGCTTGTGTTCGTCAATATTATAGTACACCCACAAGAAGTTAAACATGAAATCTTTTTGTCAGTGAATATTTACTTTGGTTTCTTCACTTCTCCAACTGTGTACCAACCACACTGGTGTTGGTGTTTCAAAACATTTGTTTGCTGAAAGACTTACCACAAAATTAATCCTGCTTTTGAGTATTTGGTTTGGGTCTGCTGATGGTCTTTTTTGGATATTGTAAAGAAACTTTAGTCCAAGTTTTGTTGGGTTTTTTTTTGGGGGGGGGCTGTGTCTACTGTATTGAAAAAGTTTTGTGATTCATTCCATTGAAAAGGAAGTTTTTCCATCATCCAGTGCTTTTCCCTTTCACTGAAAGAAAAGTTTAGTTTTTCCCCGAGAGAAAAGGAGAAACTTTATCCAGTCATCTCTGATTACAAGCTGACACATTTTCTTCCCAAATCTGGACAAAAGAATCCTTTAGAATCGGTCAGCCATTGAACGCAAGGAATAGTGTGACCAACTTGAAGTTTTAGGTAACTTAGTCTTTGATTTATAAATAGTTTTATTGTAGGTATCTCACACTTGACTGGGACAACTAAACAAAAAGATATCCACAATTTTCAGCCATACACCTGACACCATTTTGTTTAATAGTTTAATACAGGCCAGTGAATTGTGTGCTGGCGAGTGTACACCTGATCCATAAAACTAAATAAATAGCAATATTACTTGTAGCACCCCATGGTGGGGCAAACAGTTGTTTCAGTTCAAATTGAGTCAGACCATTGAATGTCTCCACCAAAATAAGGGTCTCTTTCATTGGGAAATGAAATTTAAAACCTTAGCAAAAGTTCGAAATTTATTTTTTTGTGACAATGCGTCATCAGTAGACAGTAGTGGAAATTGATGTTGTGTGTTACTAAATGATTTGAGATTGACTCATAAATTTGAAGATCTAAAGGATTAGCTCTGGGTTTTGTTCACCCATTTTGACAAACATAGCAAAGCCACAAAGTACACATTAAAAAAAATAAAAAAAAAAAATTATGTTAAGAAACCCACACTTACGGGCAAGGCACAGTTTATTCAGCCATGATTCACTGCCAATACAAACAACTCAATACTACCAGGTAAAGTGCATATGCTAATTGTGTATTTTTGGTTATTGAAAGAAGCATGTGGTCACTGTTTCGTGTTAATGTTATTTCCACTATCAATCAAGTCAGTACCGGTAGTTCCTTTTCAATCACAGAAGAGAAAAAAGTACAGGATACAAAGCAGTCTATAAAAAGCATGGCTAATATTAAACCAGCAGCTGTGCACATTTGCCTATTATTTGAATACATACCTAGATATTGATCTACACATTTCTGGTCATTTCAACCTTGTCCTGCCAAAAGGTTCACTAATCTGACCTTTTCTAAATAAGCCCATTGTTAATGACTCATTTCTGTTCATGGGGGAACAAATAACATGGTTTATGATTAGCCAGTGACGGGCTTTGTCACATTCCATGGCTTGAACTTCAAGTTCCATCAACCATAAATCTCAAACCATTTAAGAAATTTAAGATTTTCATTATAAAGATAAAATTGCACACTTCTGTATACAGGAAAGATCAATTGATAACACACAGAAACTCATTGAGTGTTCCACCAGTTGCTCTGAGAAACGGCTCCATTTGGAATGTTTTTGTGTGTGTATATTGCCTTTGAGATTATTTCAGACCTCCTCTCATCCAATTGTAAATGATACAAACTAAAGATGTTTTGGATAATTACAAATGCTTTGTATTCGTCACAGCCAGTAATCAGATTAAGTTATTCATTGATATAGCCTTCAGTCAGATAACAAGGGATTAAAGTACATGTACATGGGCCATAATAAGAGAGACTACATTATCTGAAATATGTTTTTATCATACTGCCCTTTGGTCACTGCTCTTCATGTTGTTTGCTTCTGTATAGATGCATTTCTCACATTCCAAAAAAAAAAATTATCTTTTTTTTCAACACAATGGAATAGTTTTTGGAAATGATTTTGACTTGCTTCTAAAAATACATGGCAATTCTTTGAAAACAGAGCAATGTGCTTAAGACCATGTCTGAACTGCGACTCCAAACTATGCAAACCTCCAGCTCAAAATCAATTAAAAATCAAAAGATTAACTGACAGCTTAAAAAAAAAAACTCAGTCTGAATACATGTGACTTTTTCTTAGTATGCAGCAGAAGGTGATCAATGTCCATTACAGATTTTAAAGTGGTATCCACACCCCCCCCCCCCCCCCCCCCAATGCAGGAAGTAACAAATCAGGCAGAAATCCTTTCACATGCAATAGATCCTGTTGCATGATTCTTATTGTTTTCTACTATAGGCCATTGTTTTCTTCTATAGGCCATTTGATTACAGTTTCAACATAGATAGCAATCAGAGTTTGCTTTCATAAGATCCTTTGTTAAAGGAATGTGCACCATAAGGTTTGCTGATAGATAGATACTTTCAGTGCTATAGTATTCAGAACGAAAGATACCGTATATGGCAGTTGGTGGAAGTTAAGTTTTGAAATTAGTTTGCTTTATGGAAGATACCGGTTCAAGTTGGGGAAAACCTTTAGTCGATGAGTGGTCTTTGTACTAAGTTAACACCAACAAATTCATTAGTAGATAAGTAGAGATCACTTCAGTGGAAACAATCGAGCTTACCAGAATGCTTACGACTGCAAAATGTTCTTACCAGAGGATACTGTGTTTATAATGCCCTGTAAAGCGCAATTCTATTGATACATATACAATGTAGCTCCAAATAGACGCCATCTTTACGAGCAACTTGGGTTTTGGCTTTGAACTGCATCATACGTTGTGACTTTTTTACGAAGCCAAGTGGTTCACTAATCAATCATGCGCAGAATTTGATAAAAGTCTCACATGCTGCACATGATCATGCTGACGCAAAAATCATTGCCGTTCATTCTGACAATGATCAATTTGCACCTAAAGATGGCCGACTTTTCACTTTGGGACATCATAGAAGTGGAAATTATCTACATGTATATAGGCATCTATTGCAAAATTCAGCGGTAAGCAGAGCCATTAAATTGGGACCAGATGTTTCTAAAATATTCTGAAATTTGAACAAATCCTATTTTCCTAATACTTGAGTGTGCTAATATTTTTCCAGATTTAAATCTGACTATTTTGTGAGCGGAACACATTGGGAAAGTTATGGTAGCAAAAGATGGGTTGGTTAGTCCTGGGTTCGGATGTGGTTTACACGGATTAGTAAAGGCAGGATTGCTGCAAGTGGGTGTGGGCATGAAGGGTATGGAGCATTACCAAGCATTACATCGGTATGAAAATATATCCTACCTCAATGTTACAGGACAGTGGTGGTTTGGGGAAGTTGCATGTAAAGTGCCTTTAAAATCTAATTTAAAGGCACTGTACACGTTTGGTAATTACTCAAAATATATATTAGCATAAAAACTTACTTGGTAATGAGCAACGGAGAGCTGTTGATAGTATAAAACATTGTGAGAAACGACTCCCTCTGAAGTAACGTAGTTTTTGAGAAAGAGGTAATTTCTCACTAAAATAATCAAAGACTTCTGGCCAGAAGCCTTTTATTCCTATCTGAAAGCACACTAATTTGTACAACAAGGGTGTTTTTTCTTTCATCATTTTCTTGCAACTTCAATGACCAATTGAGCCCAAATTTTCACAGGCTTGTTATTTTATGCATATGTTGGGATAGTATACACCAAGTGAGAATACTGGTCTTTGACAATTACCAAACGTGTTCAGTGCCTTTAAAAGCCTTAGAGAATTGTCACTTGTAGAAGTGTAGGAGAGCTTTAAAAAAATATTGTTTTGTATGTTGTGGTTTTATGGTTTCACAATGCAGAGTATGTATAAAAGAAAATTGCATTAACACGTACAAACCAGATGACTTGACAATTCCAGGTAGTCTCAAATTGAAAGTACTTCAAGTGGAAACAAATGACAAAGTACAAAAACCTACCATGACAATTGTTGTTCAGACCACAAACACCCTTGGAGTAGTGACAGCTAGGATTCATAAAACAGTATTACAAAATGTTGTGGTAATGTAGAGCCAAACTTTATTGAGCTGGTTTGCAACTTATTTTCGCTTAGCTCCCTTTTCCCCCTGGACCCATTTTCATAAAGCAAAAAATACTGCAAAGCAAATTTTATGCTAAGCAAAGTAGGAGTGGGGCACCAGTCATAACAATGTAAACTTAATGGAAATTTGGCAGGTTACCTGTTTCTGCTATTGCGTGACTTTTTTATGCTTATGAAGCTTTTGTGCTTGCAGGCTTAATGAAATGGGACCCTGTTCTTGTCAATGTTGTACTGGTGTCCCCAAGGGTGTTTGTACTTATTTAAAAGCCTCCTTCTGCAAATTGTGAGTTTAAGGTTGGGAACTTGGGAGTTTGATCCCCAATGATCAAAGACGTTGAAGCCAATTGACATTGATAAATGTTCATGGGCTTGTAATCCTACTGTATTACATATGTATTACATTGATCACAAATGGTATGGTGATTGCTGAATAAGCAGTCGTCCTTCAATTCATACAGAACATTTGTGGCAAGCTGTGGCAGCAGTTGTCCTTCAATTCACACAGAACATTTGTGGCAAGCTGTGGCGTAGTCAGTGGACTTTTCCACAGCACTCCCTCAATACTCCTAAATTTAAACCCTTTTTGATTTTTATGAACCAACTAAACCAGTTTGGTGGCCTATCCCAAGTGCTTTGAAAAAAATGATTGATAGAATCACTAGATACATTTACTTGGGTCTGTTAATGTTTTCTGTTAGTGAATAGCTCTCTCAATTGAAAGGCAGTGATTAATTTTGCAAATCCTGTAGGGTTTTTTCCTGTTTGATTGTCAGTTAAGAGGTTTTGTACAATGTGAAATGGATCACTTGCCAGTGAGCCACTGGAAAGTTCCCAGCTATCAACAGCCACAAACCAAACTACCAAATAAAGTAAAGGAAATAAAGTAAACACTACAGACTATAACAATGTGTCTGTAACCAGTGCAGACACATTGTATCAGGAATCCCCCCCCCCCTGCCCCTCTGGCAATGTCTTCCCAATAGTGATTTTTATTATTTATCTCCAAAGACTTTTAGTTTTTAACCACTCCTGCATCTATCAGAATCCTTCAGCATGAGAACACTCAAACATGTGGACTGTGGTTCATTTAGCAATGCGATAGTGGTTCATTTAGCTATGTGGTAGTTTTCCATCCAAACCAGGCAAAACCATGGGATGTAGCCCAAGGGATTTCAGATCGTTGTGCCAGTTTCTAGGTTTGTTGCCCCGTCAAGTCTTTCAAACAAATCAGAGAATCTGGTCTCTCCTTTCCTGATTTAATGAGAATTGTTATCAAGGAGGAAGGGAGGGAACTTAATTTGTAGGGAACGCAACAAATGTCTATTCCCCATGGGAATTGAAGAATCACTCTCTGAAGTAATGGCGTGAGACACTTGTTTACCACTTTGCTTTATAACAATGATACCTGCCAGTTTTGAACCCAGTCACATCGGGTTCCCTTAACCCCCTAGACTTTTGCAGCTCGTTAATACTGTGAGGTATAATGGTCACACAAGACATCTGATCATGCGTGAAACTTCAAACTGGTTCCTGTGAACTGAAGTGGGTAAACATTAGGCTGGGGTTATTTGTAGTGCACATAAAAAAAAAAATTATGAGTCTGGCTTACAGTTTTGGTAAACATAGTTATTCAAATCAGCAGCTTTGGCCCTTTCTGCAGATCTTTTTTTGAGTAAAGGTACCTTTACTTCACTTCCTCGTGTGACGCCCTAACAATCCCTAACCCTACAAATTCAAACAGGGCAAAGTGTTTAATTTTGTTAGGTTAGGCCAAGTAAAATAAATAACATGTTGCTCGTCCCCGCCCGCTCCGATTTTGGAGGCCGCACCAAATTTTTTGTTAGATTTTATTTTTGTTTAATTTTTTTTTTAATAACATATTTCAAATGTATCCTTAATTTTTTTGGAGCAATTTCATCATCTTTCTTGCAGGTAGGCCTACAAAAGTTGCTATTTCCACAACGCAATCATTTCTTTGAAACGTTTTGCCCTTGACGTTTGCATGCCACAGTTCTTTTTTGAACGAGATCTTTGCACCAGGACGTGAGGCCACACACACACAGAATAATTTTTGAGCAAAAGCAAGAAGAAATCTTGGAAAGAATAACAATATCTATCAAAATGGACACAGAAACACACATGGCGACTTTAAACAGAATTTGAGGACATACAGAACATGCTCATAAAACCATAAAAACATCTTCAAATACGATATGGCGGCCATCTTAGACATGGTGGCCATCTTGAAAAAAATAACAAAAATTTTGAAAATAACAAATAACAAGGACCTCCCTCGCCAACTTTTTAAAAAGTCCGGACAAGCAACATGTTATTTATTTTACTTGGCCTTAAGTACAGTGAAGTTAGGATTGGGTGTTTGATTCTGTGGGATTGTGTATCCTTGCTGCCAAGTAATGGTGTTGGGTATGGTGGATGTGTGAAATGTACATGTACATTACATGTACATGGTGGTAGTACAAGATTTATGTGCTTGTCCTTTTTTCTTGCCATAGGTCTTACATAATGTTTACTTTGTAACAAACAATGCATAAGGCAGGTGGATGGACTCTACCATTGAAATTTAGGTATTTTCAAAAAGTAATTGTACACTTTATTTGTTATTGTTATTTATAAAAGTATGTTTCACAAAGTAGTGTAAAGATAGTTGTTTGATTATGTTACCTTGGGTACTGTGTGATTTCACTGATAAAATTTTGCACATGCCAAGTGTACACACCAACAAAATCAAACAAAAAAGGCCTGTTGGAGTTTGTTAGGTTGTGTATCGTTCCCCTAAGATTGGGTACAGTTCCCATCTCATGGTAGTATAAGCTGTTGGAATGTGTTGGGTTAGGGATGGATTCTAGTAAAAACGCTTTGGGAGTTAGGGTTAGATCTGTAGAGATGATGTGTCTTCTTGAGTGTACAATTCTTAGAATAAGAGACGTTTCTGTGGTGTTACTGGTGGACCACTGTGAAACCTGACATACACACATTTTTAGTTATTAGGACGGACTGTACATTTACTAAATGAAAACATAAGACAAAGAAAATGTACACGCACATAAAAGGGAGAAAGTGAGTAGTATAGTGTCAAGTGTTTTGGGCAGGTGCACATACATGCATGCTCATTTAAATTCCTGTGGTTTTCAAGACTTTGCAAACTAGCCAGTGGAATTTGAAATAGATGATAATTAGTAGAGGTTTGATGATGTGTCAGGGAGGCAACGCTGTCTACTGACCTGGGCTCACTGTAATAGAGCAGCTTTAGCAGACATTTTTTCAAAACAACTTTCTGCTTCAGCAAGAGTAAGCAGGATACCAGTCACAGATTGTACATGTGACATGGTGTTTGAACTGGTAACCTCATTCTGGTTAGCATACTTTCCTTGTTCTTGGTGGTCTTGTTATCCCTCCAAAGGAGAATAGCAAAAGGGAATTAGCAAAATATTTAGACTGAACTTTTTTATGTGCACACTGAATGCTAATATTGAGTAGCAACTCCTGATTTTTGAGTAGCAACTGATGCATTTTGTTTAGCAATTTGCTCTGCTGTACAATGGAAATCATTCACTGTACATGTATAAAACACTGTAAGATTGTCTGAGTGTCCTTTGTCCTTAAAATAAAAGTTCTTTGCCCCTTCATGAGATACAGTTCAAGGCGTATACATGTAGGTACCTCTGAATTTAGTAAATCTTATTAGAGCGGACAATCAAATTTCTAACTCCATTGTGTTGGATGTTAGTTTTACTGCATGGTTTTGTTTTTCACATTGAGTAGGCCCTATATGTATTTTAAAATGCTTCTTGTACACATACTGCACAGTAAATCCTAGATTCAACAACAAAATAACATTGTACATATGAATTCTGTAATCAAGTCAACTGGACTTACATCTGTGACAATGGTTTTACGTCCATTGTGTTACACTTGAATTTTATTGCGTGTGCTGCGCTTTCACATTGAGTACATATATATGTAAGCACCTTGGTACATAGACACAGTTATTGATGCTATAAATCTGTTTGGAATTCCATAGCTACAAGTAAGATAATTCACCAATCACCATGTTAGTAAGCCCAAACTCATGTGAAATACTCCATGTATAGGCTACATAATCATCTTGTAACACATTTGAAGGATAAGTCCCTAAGTTTCTAACCACCTTATGTTCCCCTGGCATTCATCTCATTTCATTCATTCATTCATTTCATTCATTCATCTCATTCATCTCATTTACTCAGTCTAAAGGGTGAACCCTATTTCAAGGCTTGCATGAAAGCGGTTGTAGTTTGAATTCACAAAACAAACCTCATGTCTTGTGGGTTGCTTGCCCAATTTGTTTCGTCACAATGTGCTCTAAGTCTGCTTTAGAGAACCGCACAAATAAGCAGATCACAAACTAAACCCCAAGGAAGGCCTCTTAATAATTCTCTTTCACCTTCCCCAATTTTGTTTCTTGTGTTCAAACCTCCAATCCCATGGTTAACCTCAAGCGTGGCTAAACCTGTGTGTTGGGATCCGGCCTTTGTTTGTACACCCCATGAGTTCTTCCATCTAAACATTGGCAGGACCAACAGGGCATGATTGAACCCATATTGTTCCCGCTTCTTCATCCATACTGCACCAATAGAGTGAAATTTAAAAAGAAGTAGATGTACCATGAAGGACATGGTATAGAGGTTTTTTTTACTACACAATAATTCCTGCTGCGTCACAGCTTTCTGTTCTGTAAAGTTTAACCAAGGTGATTGTAATTTCCATGAAGGACTACCAAATACGGCCACCAGTAGGGGGTTTATCTGGCCCCAATTACAGATAGTTTTTGAGCCAACAATAGATGATTTATGATGCGGAGGTGTTTTATTCCACACTAAACCTTCATGGCCTTCCATGGGATGCTTTGTTATCATACATTAGTTACTGAAGGAATAGGCACCAGTTACCTTATATTAGCAGCCATTTCATCAACATTTTCTGTGATACTGAAAACCTGTTGAATTCCCTTGAACAAATGCAGCAATTATTGTCATTATTGAATTTTTTCGATGCTCCTCCTTGCACAACTAATTGACACAAATCTCACCTGGTAAATGAAGAAGTGTCACGCCTTAGTGGTAAAGGTGTGAATTTCAAGGATTGAAATAGATACAGCCAACAGCGAGGTTTCGGGGAAAACATAGAGGGTGTCAAAAGTAGAAGTGCGGTTGTTTTTACCATGGCAATAATGTTCACTTGTTCTATTAGTAATTATAATAAATTACTGCATCCAAGCAGAAAAGATTTCTTTAAAGATTTTGTTTCAGGGTCTCGATAACAATGATTCTTATAACTAAGTTAGATCTGGCCTGGTAAAGATGTATATTGACTAATGTAATAATTCAGGGTTTGCTCTTAACCTAGTGACTGGCCAGCAGGAACCAGTTAACTTATCGCTTCACTTGTCCGTCAGCTTTTTCACTAGTCCATAATTCAAATGAAACAGGGATGCTCTCTAACACTGAACTAGCCAGCAGGACCACTTGGAGAGAATTGTGACTAATCCTCGGGTGTTTTATGTTTTTAAGCTTAATAAATATCCTGTACAGTAGGAGGATTTTGGACTGATTTTAGCACTGGCCCTTTTTTTTTTGGATTCACTTTCAGTTTTGTTCACGTGTTTCTTTTCCTCTGTTTTATTTCATTAGAGTTAAATACATTCAATGGAGAGAGTCTTACAGCAATGTCGTTATCAGCGGACAGAAGAAAACTGAATTTGGGTGCAAAGAACAAGTTCTATATCGTGGATCTTTCAGAGCCATTTGGAACACTTTCAGCGATAAAGGAAAGAACTTGGGTCTCATCATCCTCTGACACGAGCAGTTGCATCATGAAGGGCAAGCAGGGATGGCAATGCCAGAACTTTGTTCAAGTTGTTCTGGAGAACAACGCAACGAATCGGTTGATGGTGTGTGGAACCAATGCATGGGCACCTAAATGTCGATACTATCAGGTAAATATGGGAGATATTGAGAAAATACTAATGCAGACATAGATCATAATGTAAGACTTTTGGTGACACTAGGTGGCGGCAGACTTACCAGGTAAATCAATTGTTCTTGGAAATGTGAGCATGCTCAGAACTATATAATCAATGGAAATTTACCTGGTAAGTCTGCTGCCACCTAGCGCTCAAAGTCTCCCATTAGGCAAATAATAATGGAGATATTCATGTATAAAAGTTCTCAATGTGCACTACATCATAAAAATGTATTCAAAAAGCAAATCTGGTTATACGGCTATGGCTGTGTCTTTCTTACCAATACTAGCTGTAGCAGCAGTACTGAATTATAAGCAGATGATGTTCCTTGCAGCAAATGTTTACTTAAGGCTCTACTAATGTGTTTGTTTGGTTGTGTTTGTACAGTACTATACCCCTGTCTGCTAATTTCACAATGCAGCCCAAAGTTGTTTGGTCACTAGCTTATATTAATCGTGTTAGGTAATAATATTAAGCTGGTTCCCTTTTACATTGGTTCCTTTGGACATTGTACAATATGGTTGGATGGATTGGACTTGAATGGTTTCCAACGCAGAAGTAGCTCACAGGAAGTGATCAGATTCCAATTCAATGACTGGGACAGTTGTGGGAAACCACCTAGTATTACTCAGAATCATTTACTAACTTAATTTAGGGTTGAACAAAGAAAAATTGACCAGAGCAGGACTTGAACCTGCGACCTCCAGATTGAAATGCCAGCACTCTATCAACTGAGTGAGGCTAAACATCTCAGTTGGTGGAGCACTGGCACAGTGATTCAGATTAACTCTAGTTAACCCTCCTACTGTTCGCAACATTTTCAAGTGAGTTGACCAACCATTTGAAACCATTCAACTGCCAAAGTTGTGTATGGTGGCACAACTGTGCACAGAACTAACTGTGTACTGTGTACATGCATTACCTCATGGTATCATATTGCAAGGCTGGCATAGCTTATCTATCATTCAAAACCATAGTGAATGGTATTGAATGGTCAGACAGCAAGAGGGTTAATGTGAGACTTTGGAACGCTAGGTGGCAGCAGACTTACCAGGTAATTTCCATTGTTTACGTAGATCTGAGCATGCGCACAATTCTGAGAACAATGGATTTATCTGGCTTATTGCCACCCAGTGTCACCAAAAAATTACCCAGTCAGTTTCCCGTGTGGTTTATTACTTGATATCTACCAACTTGACAGAAGTTGAAATGGCTGCCAATATTTCCAAATGAGTTATACCTTGCTGTTTTAATGAGCCATATTGATGTGGAAGTGATACCACATTGAATCCAATTATACATGTACCTGCAGCAGACACATTGATTTACACTTGGACAGTTTTCTACTGATTTACACATGTCCCATTTCCACTTTGTATACAAGGGAATGCTGTCAGATCTTAGTGTCAAGTTATAGAGTACAGACAACCCTTGGCAGCTGCTGACTGGGTCAAAAGTCAATCTTCCCTAAGGAGATCAAAACCAATGGAGTTTGAACTTTTTTTAAATATACACAGGCCCTTCTAATAAGGGGGTGGTGGTTCAATATTGTTGGCAAAATTAAACAATAAAATGCAAAAGACATTTCTAATAACTGGGATAAAAATCAAATTATTTCACTTCTTGTCAACATTTCAAATGTAAATTATTTATTGAAAAGGGTACTTTTTTTTAACAACTAGTTTACACACATTTTATTGTGTTAATAAATTTGTCTAAGTGCTGTGGTTTGTTATGACATTTTTTCAGGTATAATTATGTGTTTCTCAGAGACAGATACTGCAAGAGTTAAACCATAATCGGTTTTTCCTCCGTGGTTACAAACCCCCAAAATGATATGAACATTCCCTTTAAAGCAAGCATGCAACTTCTCAGCTGATCAGCTGATTCCCTGTTTGGGGTTTCTCAGCTGTGCCAATGAAAACTTAGTACACAGTACAAAGTCTTGTTGTGCCCAAAAACTGCTGTTGCATGTGCCTGTAAAAGCAAGCAGTCTGCCACTTAGCGAGACTGGCTGTGATGTATGAACATGCACACACACAATCTATCTGTTTGACAATCACATCAACCCAACAACCCTCTCCTTGTCTCATCTTCATTGACAACCCATAACAGACACACTTCAAGGCGCATCACATTTCACTCCCTTCAACATTTATTAAAGGCAACATATGTTGTTCGTGTAGAGAAGGATTGGGTTAGAATTACTTTCATATTAAAATCTCACTTTTATTGAACATTATTTGATACTACAAGTCTATTCAGTAACCAGTAGCAAGTGAGTTTTTAGATTTGTGCTTCAGTACTTTGCTTTTTCAGAATGTTGAAAACTCTATGCTTTGAAATGCTCTCTAAAGATATGACACAACACCCCCCCCCCTCCCCTCCCCTCCCCTCCCCCCAAAAAGGGGGGGGGGGAAAGAAGGGTAATTCCTTGCAACACCCTGGAGGTTCAAGGGTTCCTTATACCCAATACTTGGACCCAAGGGAAAAATAAAATATGTTGAACCTCACATCCCTAATTCACTGACAATATGCAGCTTTTAAAAGATGACCATCTAACAGTACTATATACTTCGCTATTATTTGTGTAACTAGTACATGTAGGGGGCCTACTATTAGTTGTACCTTTAGGCCTACATATACCCTCCTTTAAAGACCTGTACCAAGTACAATACCCATATAGAAGTGTGCTGTTGAGAAAGCTGTTATTAGACAAACCGCACTTGTCTCTATTGATGTAAATACAAGAGATGAAAAGATAGTTGCATGGATGAGTAGCCGAATGTGTGGGTCGGCTTCAAACCCTGATAAACCCAATCAGGCGGAAAGGGGTGCAACACTTCGAAATGTTACAGCAAGGAAAGGATTCATGAATACAGGGAACATAACCAAGATGGCGGCAGCATGATAATGTTCTATTGGAGTTGTAGCTTGGCACATTAAATAGATCAACATTAGCCTACTCGAAACTTTGCAAAATTGGTTTCTTTAGAATATTTGTTTAAGTCAAGAGTTATTAAATTTGGAAGCAAAAATGTTAAAAACTGTTTTCAACAATTTTTCCAGTTGAGATCATTGAGGAAAAAAGTCAGACTCTAATCATGTAGGAAATGTTTCGATAGGATCTAGAACTCCTGAAGATTAAGCTGTTGACATATTGGTGTCATTTTGGATTAGTGACCCCCCTTATCAGACAACTGAGCTCTTGCTTGTGGGAGACAGAGACTGAAGATGTTATAAAGACTTTGCGAAGGATATTTGTTGTGACAGTCTGTTTACTAATTGTCTTGGTTGAATGTCATTGAGGTTAGTCGTAGTCACTCAGGGAACAAGATGTCTTGATTTGATTAGATTTCTTTTTTTTTGCAGCCGGGATCCCTTGATGATTTTGCGTCTTTATCTGGCAGTTATAGATGCCCCTTCAGCCCAATGCAAAAAAGTACTGCATTGTTTGCAGGTAAAAAAAATAAAAAATTAGGTTTTGAATTAAATTGTCTAATGTACAGTACAAGAATGGTTACTTATTTCTTCATTATTTCATGTAAAGAAAATTCTTTCTGAAAGGAAAATCACAGTATTAATACAGGATTATTTTTTTCCAATGACCTAGTTATAAAATTAAAGTAGCACTTGTTCTTACCACCAATTTATAAAAGTTACTAAACCTTCTTTTCCACAACACAAATAATGTGAGATTTCTTCAAATTATTAAAAATAATGGATTATTTTTTTTTTAACAGAGAGTGATTTCTATACTGCCACTGTTACAAGTTTTACAGCAGTTGATTCTGCCATCATCCGCAGCGTGACGACACCACAGATTCGGTCTAAAGTGGTAGATACAAAATGGCTGAAAGGTACGTACATGTAGCTATAGTGTACATGTATGTCATGCGTTGATCCTAGCATTACAGGCAGTGTTGTGATAGCAATTCTGTAGAGCTTCTCATTTCTGCTAAGCAAAAATGAGCTGGATACCAGTTAGAGACGGTGCACATGACGTTGTATTTTATCTGGTAACCTTATTCTGCAAAGCAAAACCCGTTTTGTAATTGGCTTCTTTTTGCGCTTTACCAAATTTAATTTATGAAATTGGGCCCTTGCTCTAGGTTATAAAGCTGCTTAAGTACAGATCTCTGCTTGGCAGAGTACGGCCACCAGCCAAAATACCATGTTAAATGTGCCGTTTGCAGTTGGTTTCCTGCTTATTTTTGCTTAGTAGAATTTGTTTAGCACTAGTGTCTGTTTAGTAGCTCCATGAAACATTAGCTATGTACTCCAACCTTACTAAAGTAGTTAGCAATGTGCATTGACTTTCCTTTGGCATCTAAGTTGTACTATTCATATTCTAGTGTGGTTTGTGTGATACATACATGTAGACTGGCAAGGCTCAGTTGTCTATGTGACTGTTGGAGTTATACAAAATTGAAAATCAAGATGGATAGATACTTATAACAAGTTTTTATGATATAATTCTAAATGTCATTACTGTATTATAATACAAGATAAATTCATTTGCCAGCTGTTGCCAACTACATGATATGAGCTACTCACCAAATAATTATGACAGTGCAGTTGGCTGCAGACAACTCTGATTCAATCCATAAAAACCCTTGAAAATATGGCTGTCCTTTAGTGTAAAACAACACTGTCAAAATTCAGATTACCAGTTGCCTCTTATGTGACCCAGACATATCATAAGACATTTTCCTGTGTTTTTATTGCCATAGTTCCCGAGTTCATCAATTCCTTTGAGGTTGGCGACTGGGTCATGTTCTTCTTCCGTGAGATTGCTGTGGAGCATGTCAACTCTGGAGAGGTAGGCCGCTCAGTTTTCCAAACCCAACTCCAGGAGTGTTAAATATGAGACACAGAAAATTACTTCATAAATTGTTTAAGTTGTTCAAGTTTTTACTACAAATTATGTCAATCAGTGTTTTGATGATCAAATTTGATCCATTAATAATCAGTGTATATTTTGCCGGCATGTGATTTTCCTGATTTCAGGATTTTTGTTGGTCTCCCTGAACCTTCAAATTTTCTTGAAAGAGGCGAAATTACCATCACATAGATGAAAGACTTGGCCCTTGTGACCAAACCTTCAGATATCTACATGTTTTTGAAATGATGTAGATAGTCTCTAAACCTCTACAATTTAACATTTTGCAATTTTGTATCTCCACAAATTTATCAAATTGTCAGTATTTTTCATAATCATACAATTGCATCCCTGATTGGGTCAACAACATTTCAATATATTATTGAACATGAGGCTGGTGGATTTAATCAGCTTATAACTTTGGTAAATACTAAGGAAATTTGACAGCCTTACATGTATGAGAAGTTTCCTGGATTTGTTTCTTTTCACAGGCCATCTATTCCCGTGTAGCCAAGGTGTGCAAGAGCGACCAAGGTGGAGACTGGGTCGCAGATGGAACCTTCACAACCTTCCAGAAGGCTCGGCTGAACTGTTCCTTCCCTGGAGCGTTCCCATTCTACTTCAACTACTTGCGTAAGTAGATACCCATCCCTTAGCTAGGTCTCGTCTGAGTGGCTTTGACTGAGGGTATGGCTTTTGGCTGCAGTTCAATACTGCAACTGAAGGAGAGGCTCGGTTGTAACCATACCCGCATCTGCAGCTGTCAATGCAGGCATGGAATAAAAAGAACAAATTCCCCTTCATCTGTATTAAGATCAGCAACATCCCTGTTTATAATCTCATTAGCTGGAAAACACACGTAAAATTGCTTTTGATTTTGATAAGTATTTGCTTGGAGTTGATTTTGTTTTTCTCAACATTCTCAGGTAAAGAGCTTTGTCGCTCAGTTGCATGTAATAGTTATTTATCATTGAGTGGTTGATTGAGTTTTATTGTACCAGGCAGACATGAAGCTGAATTGAAACAAATTTAATTTTTTTAATTTAAAAACAAACAAAAAAATTACTGAAAGAGAAACAAACAACAGGTCTTACATTCATACTATAAAGAAATTTAAGCAGATTTAGGTCAGTACAAAAAAAAAACCCACTGTTAACATAGACAATCTCATCATCCGTCATTCCACTCACTGTAACCAAACGAAGGAAGTGAATATAGACTGGCCCCTTTTTTTACACAGCGAGCATTGGTGCTCTTTAATGATATCGTTAGCAAGGAATAATTCAAAGATGACTGCAGTCTCAACAAGTTCTTGTGAAGTCAAAGTCCATCCTCTCGTATAAATTCACAAGCTCTCATCAGCGCCCTCCTTGAGGTCAAACAGGCTGATGTTTGCGCTTACTACGTACATACTTGCACATATTTCACCTCCTCTTTTTAATCATCTCGGATGTGGCAGCATATGCAAGGGTTCCATTGCTATATGAAATTTATTTCTAGTAAACAAAATCTTAGTGCCGAACTTCTGACGTCAATTGCTCAGAATATTTGTGGAATTTATATAATTCCATGCGGGAAAGCCTTTAAAATGGCTCAGATATTAAAGCGTTCTGGGCGAATCATTGAAAGTATATGAAGTTGATGTGGTAAACCTATTTATTATTATTTATCATCGGGTGAGATGAAATTATGGTATTTAAGATAATCTTCAAGAAAACAACATTCCTTGACCTGAAAATGACCTCAAACACTGTTGTTGTTCTTTACCACTTTGAAGTTTACAACATCCCCTGTTGAAAGCACATCCCTTCAAAGTGGCAAAAGCCCCAAGTGTACAAAACATTAGCCATAGATCCTGTTTCCCATTAACAGAGTTCCACTGTCTAAATGTTAGTTAAAACCGTAAGGACCACTCAAAATTATGTCCAACTAATTATGTCGACTGGCTTAAGTTATTGCTTCCCATTGCTGCACCTAAACCACTGAATTTCATTTTGAAATTACAAAACCCCAACCAAATTACCATGTTGATGGGAAACCCTCAAATATGGGCCATGAAGTTTGCAGACTTGTGAACTAACACGCTACTTGTCTTGCTGGCTTGTCACTGAAGTTCAGCCGGAACCCTTCATAAATGACTCATTCAGATGTATTTCATGTGTGACTCCCAGAGTAATATTGATAAATCCCAAAGCCCTAGATTTCAGTTTCAGTTTACAACTCCTGGATATATCATCCCATTTGAATGATTTTGCAGTATTTTTTAATAGATTGTTCCCACTTGACGTCACACAGTGTAAAAACAGCCATCTTTAAGTGCAATGATATATCATTTTGTAATGAACAACTATGCGTTTGGCGTACCACATGCAGCATGCAGGAGTTTATTTTAATTCCTTGCATGATTGGTCGGTGAACCACTTGACTGCGTAGAAAAGTAAGAACAGTGGATTTGGTTCAAAGCCAAAACCTAACATGCCCCTAGAGATGGCATCTATCAAGAACCGTCTAAATTGGCAAATGACTATTTGGTTTGTCATGTCAGCTACAGAATATGTAGCAGCTGGTTATGCAGTTTGCATTAAGTTGCCGGTTAAGATGGTGTAATCTATCAGAGATACTTTTAATAATTGATCTTTCTGTTGTGTTTACAGAGGATGTGAGCATGGTAGGGGAAGGTGAAAACATTACATTCTATGGAGTCTTCACAACTGGAGAGTAAGTTTTATAACCCTATGTTCCAAATGTATTTTCAGGCCCTGGGCTAAAATTAAAATTCATAGAGCTGCTCAAGCACAGAAAGTAACTAAGCACAAACAAATTATGCTTACCAGAATAAGATTGCCAGCCAAATTACCATTTCAAATTTACAATTTGTGACTGGTATCCTGCTCATTTCTGCTAAGTAAAAAAAATTGTTAAGTAATATTTTCTGCTTAAGCAACTCCATGAAATTGGGCCCTGGTCTGCAAGTGAACATGAGGCACCATACAACTTAAGGAGCAATTAAGAAGTGATTTATGTTGGTACTACCAGTTTTGCACTCCCCTGTCCCAAGATGTCATCTTACTCAGAGTGGTTGTTGAAGATACACTCTTTTTTTTAATTCAACTAAAAATATTTGTTATTGTACAGCCATGAGATTCCCGGTTCAGCAGTTTGTGCATTCAGCTTGAAAACGATATCCGCTATCTTCAACGAAGGACAGTTTAAAGAGCAAAATATGGGTTCATGGTACCCAGTATCTGAAGATGAGCTACCTAAACAAAGACCAGGAAATGTGAGTATATATGTAGAGGGTGTCCTGGATGAAATCTTGATCCCATCTGTGGTTTTTCATGTAACATTCAGATTGTTAAGAAATTTTATACAAGTGTTTTTAATTGGGGTATGTATCATATTATTTATAATCTTCTTTCCCTTGGCATTTTTTTGCATGAGAGAGTATTTGCCAGGAAAGAGTAATTGGAAATCATTAAATATACTTCTGCCAAGGGGTTCAAACGATTGGACCAATATGTAAAAATGTTTGTG
Organism: Leptasterias polaris; assembly: GCA_037783415.1. Taxonomy (NCBI): domain Eukaryota; kingdom Metazoa; phylum Echinodermata; class Asteroidea; order Forcipulatida; family Asteriidae; genus Leptasterias; species Leptasterias polaris. The sequence continues at coordinate 7,658,871 of JAZGTN010000022.1, forward strand.
TTAATTTTGGCTTGAACAAAGAAATATTAACTTTAGTGGGATTTACACCTATGACCTCCTGGTTAATGTGCCAGCATTCTACTACCTGAGCTATCTACCCCCAAATGTTGGTGGTCTCCTTATCTTTCAATATCTGTGTTCTGGGGTGCCAGTCAGAAGCCATTAAACCTGTAACTGTTGTGTAGCCAGGGATCACACCTAAGTTTGCAATACTCCCTGTGTCAGTCTGTGATTGGTTTTTGTTGAATGCCAATATTAAATATAATTTATTATTCACAATATTTCTGTCTACAGTGCTCACAAGATTCAATGAGGCAACCTGATGTAACGCTCAATTTCATTTTGGAGCATCCCCTGATGCACCAGTCCGTTCCAAATAAAGGCAATGATTGGCCACGCTTTGACATGACCAGATCAGATAACCGCTTGGAGCAACTAGTCGTCCACCAACAGGTTGGAGAACATGGCAAAACCTACGATGTCATGTTCCTGGGAACTGGTGAGTTCAGGAATACAAATTAAAAATCTGCTTTCAAAGAATGAGAGCTTTGTCAAAATTTCTCTGAATGATGTAGGAGAAGATTTGTCAAGGTAGTGCTCAACATTTGTAAACGGAAATATCACTAATGTACTGCAGGGAACGATTTCGTCCAGCAAGTTTGCATAGCTAAATATTTCGACTGAACAAGTTTTGTGCACACTGAATGCATGCAATTGAGTAGCAAGCGATGATTTTTGAGTAGCATTTTGCTCTGCTATATAAGGGAAATCGTTCACTGTACTGTGAAGCTTGGGAATGAAACACATTTCGGTGTGTTTAGTGTTAGACTGAGTATGCGAGAACTGTGCTTAAAGCAGATGTCGGCACCAGATGCAATAATGAATCTGTATCAACATTAAAGTATATATATTGACTTCTGAGTGGTGCCCCCAACAACGATATTGACAAAGGGCCAAATAGCTGAGTTAGTAGAGCACTGGCATGTAAACCTAGAAGCTGTAGGTTCAAATCCCGCTCTAGTCAATTTATTCCTTTGTGCACCTCCCAAATGTATATTTTTCTATCTCTACCAAATAGATGATGGCCGCGTCTTAAAGACTGTCATCGTCAAGGATGCTGATGGTGTATACCATTCCAACCTGCTGGAGGAAATCTTTGTGTCTCCAAGAGACAAGTCTGAGGGTGTGGTCAATATGGAAATCATCCGCAATGATGAGGGCAAGGAAGTCATCTTGGTCAATACGAACAGTACAGTGGTGGAGCTACCATTACAGAGATGTAGTAACTTAACCAAATGGTAGGTGGCAGTTTCTATTAGTGGTGCTCAACAGTAAGCTGTTCATTATATTACGGAAAAATGTGCCATGAGCATGAACATTGATTACTTCACAGCTTGATGGAATTGGGCCTTGATAAGCACTAGATACTGAACTCTTTATGCCCCCTGTTACAATAGGAAGATAATCAAATGCTATATATAGTGGCAGAAACTTCAATTTGGGGGCCTAGCTGTTTCAAGTCTCCTCGTACATGGTCGTAGAACATGCACTGAATAAAGTACTTGTATGTGTGTAAGGCCAATATCTACAAAATGTCTTTAGCTTCAAACAGATTTGTTTTGATAAAATGTAATAAATGTTTAGCTGTTTTTGTTTTGTTTTGTTTTTTCACCCCCTTTTTTTACCCCCTTCATCTTTTCTATTTGTTTTCCTTTTTTTCCTTCTCTCTTTTGTTTGGATTGGGGAGCAAGCTGTTAAGTTCTGGACGGGGGGGTTTGATTTCGTCTATTTTTGGGGGGTGAAAGGTGGGGGATTTTACATTTATAGTTGAAAGGGTCTATCAAATCTCTTGGTTCCCAAAATGTGTATTTTTGACAGCTGTCAGTCAGTTTCCACTAATGATGTTATTTTATATTTCTGATATTGTTACACAGTTTGAGTGCAATACCTAGTATTCAATCATACATGATTTGTGCAAATGGACTGACAGATTGTTGCTCAGCTGGGGGGTATTGTCAATACATACTTGTGTATTGATGTTGCAAAGGTTTCTTATTTCAGTGTTCTCTTCTTTGTTTGTTGATTTGATACAGTGCGTGCGTCCAGGATCCATACTGTGTCTTGAACAATCTGAGCGAGATGTGTATTCCATTTGATGGCAGCAACAGCTAGTAAGTTTCCCTCTGATTTCTTGCGATTTTATTCTAACGTTGTTATTTACAGCTTTTACACAAAGGCATGTTTTATGCATATTGTTCATGGGAAATTGTTGTGTGTCTCTTGTTGACATCTTAATGTTCGAGCTTCTTAGACGCTGTAGGAGAGAATAATAACAGGCGTGTGATTTCTAAGAATTTTTCCTGATTTCAGGATTTTCTCTAAATCTCCTTGAAAATTCATATTTTCTTGATAGAATGTCATTAATCACCAATGGGAGATTGAAATAGTCCACATTGTGTCCAAAGACTCCAAACCTGTAGTTTTGTATTTCTGGTGATGCACAGAATCTGTAAACCTCCTGAATTATAACATCTGGTAGTTTCTTGGGCTAGAATATGGGGGAACCCAGTTAGGCAAGCTGTTTTCAGGAATTTTCACATTTGGCAAATCTCATCCATGTAATATTGAAACCAATAAGTTGGTTTAAAGTGTTGAAATACAATGGCATTAGTTCTTGCTTTCTTTCAGAATTGTAGAATATAAGTTCTTGACTTTTTTTTTTTCGGGGGGGGGGGGGTTATGGGCTTGAAGTGCTTTAGTCTGAATTGACATTTACAGAATAAACATAGTGGAAATATTGTTTTGTGCCATACTAAACAATAACATTATTTTGTTTTCCTTCTTTGATCATCTTTTTATCTGTTTTTTGTTCCATAGTGATACGCAAGATGTAGACAATATTAAAGACTGTCCAAGTAAGTACTGACAATTATAAACACAATCGTTTCCCTAAAGCTTACCCGCTTCTATCGCACATCTTGTAAGATTAACACAAACATTTAGACACTATAAAAGTTCTTAACTTGTCGGTCTGGTTTTACTTTGCAAAACCGCAGCTACAAGACTCATGCATTAAAAAAGGGTCTTAGATTCTTGAAGATTTGAGGTTGAGGTTTAGAACTGTCCCCGTCATTTAAACCAACTGCACTCATATCAGTTGACCCTGGTCTCTACTGTTATTTTTGCAAGCAGTGGAAGCATATGTGAATATAATTAATGTTCACCACACTGAGCACTTTGTATGGACCCCATGATGTTCACTGAACTTTTATCCTGTGTTTTTTCAAGGGAAGAGTGCAGACCATTGTTGTACATTTATCCTTGGGACATGTCATTCATTGCATTTAAAGTAATCACAAAAATTGCTCATAATTTTTGTGTTGAATTTTTCTGGGTCAGTTAGTGGGAGATGTAAACATGGAGAGTGACCCGAAAAATGAGCGTAATTTGTAAAGCTTGGGCCTTATCCAAATTCACAGCTTCGGCAGTGGCTGTGGCTGATGTTGTCATAACAGCCAAAGTCACTTGCAAGCCTTAAAATTCCTTAATAATTTTTGTATAAGTCACTCTGATATTTGTTTTTGAGAGACCATTCTGCAAATAATACAAGAAGTGAATTTCTTCTGAGCAAATACCACTATCTGCTGGTAAATACCACTAAGAAAATAAAGATGTCAACTGCATGTCTCTTGGATCAAACATCCCCCCCCCCCCAACAACAAAAAAGGAAGGACAAAAATCCATTTCAAAATAAAGATGAATAAGTAGCAGCAACTTTAATCACCTCATTCAGTCCTTGGATTGAATAATTGTGTATTTGTTTTTCAATTGTCAAGAAGTACTAACAAATTTTGTCCTTCTTTTTGTTTCCCCTCTTTCCTACACTCTGTCTCATCTTGATCACATCTTCATCTTCCTTCATCAGAAGAAGGTAAGTCAATTTTCCAGAAGTCAGTACCTAGGCATTGCTAGTATTTTTCTAAACATTATTTTTATGCGGACAACATATTCTTACTATTCATTTTGCAACAGGAAGAAAAACGCTCTTAAGCCCAAGACACATTTGCTTTCATGGGCATTCATAATGGGGATATAATTATAGTGCATTCACTATCACATTCAAATCAGCTTCAGTCACTTGAAAAACATCCTGCAGACAGGAGCAGCATTTCCTTTGGAAAGCGGTTTTGGTGTTCTGTATTCATCAAACCATTATAGTTTCAACATTCATAGCTTCATCATTATTTTGGTTGACAGTTACTCATAGCGTATATGATGTGAAAAGTGTTATGTTATTACTTATGATATATTAGTTTTAGGTTATACGTTAGACTGACGTAACTAGGTGCTGAACTAGATTAGTATAGAGTGTGCCTGTGTGTGAATAACAATAGAGACTGCCTCCGCTAATCAAGCATACAATGATGGCTGCCCACTCATAGATGGCATTGCAGCAACAACGCACTAATAAAAATAGCTAGAGGTATGTTAAGTCTTAACATGGTGATCATGCAGCATAGCAGAATTGTACAAATACTACGTGTTGTACAGTGTCAAGAACACTAGTACTGAAAATGTATTTTGCACGAACACAAGAGCTGCAACTCCATTACTATGCACTGAACTGCAGAGTTGCCAACTCTCCCTGGTTGTGCAGAAAAGTTCCCAGAAAATGAACCAATCTTTCCATGTTCTGATGAACAAATTTGAAAATCTCCCTGATTATGGAAACTTCCGTCCCCAATATGTTGAATGTAATTCTAAATATCTCCCTGATTGTTGTACAAAATCTCCCTGATTGCAAGATGTAAATGTTGGCAGCTCTGGAGGCTGTTTGGGTATTCTTTTTTGGGGCGTAGTAAACTGAGGAGTCAAAGGAATAGAATGGTCCTTTTTGGGTGGTTGGTTAACTGTGTGGTGATGGTTACGGCTGATGGGGAACTAAACAAAGATGGCAGCAGCATAATAAAGGTCTGCTACTAACTATTAAGCATTTTAGATTCTTAACATCGTATTGATTAAAAAGATTAAATGGCTTTTATATCTTATTAAACCACTTGAACTTGTGAGTCTCATATCAATAATGAGCAATCCGAAAATACAATTTGATTACTCTGCGGCAGTATAATAAATAGCAAGACAAGTTCTCAAAGAACAAAATCTACCTAGCAAGTAACATAATCTCCTGTAACATAAAGCCAGCCCCAGAAGGACTTGCACAAGTATAGAAAGTTCCCACTTTACGTTACACAGAGTAAACTCGGCCTTCTTTACGAGCAATGGTGTATCATTTTTGAATGCACAACTATGGGTTATGCGTAATTTTTGCGAATTGTCTTGCATGAGTGGTTGGTGAAAAATTGACGCGAGGCACAAAGCCAAAACCCAAGTTGCCGGCAAAGATGGCGAGTATCAGGATTTATCCATTGCTTACACATAACATTACACATCGGGCAGTGACAGATGTTGCCAAAGAGAATGGCGCACAGTACATACTCTTTCGGAGATAATGACATTGCTGCTGGCAGACACGTTGCACTTTAGCCAATTGCTTTGAGAACAAGTGTGTTTCGTTTTTTCACTTAAATGTAATCAGTGTTGAGATGCACAAAGAGAATGATGTAAAATCACAGTCAGTTCCATGGAAACATATAATTTACCTTGTTTAGCATTAGAAATACCACACCCACACTTGCCTGTGATGTTTTTCTTTTTCTTAACCTTTTTTCCAATTTTGGGCATGCTGTAACTTTTTTGTCTTCAAGTTAATCCAAACATTTATGGATGTCTGCATATTAATTTGGGGAGCTATTGTGATGTTGGTTGTTCAAGGAAACACTACTAACCGAGTTAAAGGAAGTGTCTGCTTCATTGTATTAAGATTACTTGGTAGAGAATCAGGTTGTCAGCTAACCAAGGAGTTTGAATGTTGTCTAAAAACCTCCCCTTTAAGTGAAATGCTCTAATGATGTCCCAGTGTAAAATTGAAAGGAAAGACGAAACCCACTATGAACTACCTTGAAAGCTTTCATACTATGAAGCTTCAAAATTGATGTTGTGCTTTGTTTGTCAGTTTTATTTTAATAAACCTGAAAGTGAATTACGCAGGAATGAAGGTTCTATGGTAGATTTTAATTTGAGGTTACATCCTTGAGCATTTCACTTACTGGTCATCCCAATTGTATCAATAACAACGGCAGCCATCTTTGAATATTTGTCTACAGTTCAGTGGAGCTTTTGAGCATAGTGATTCAGGCTGTGTTTGAGTGGATTGCTGTGGCTATGGCTAGATCACTGCATCTGCCTGTACTGAAGTACTGCTACTTTAGCCAACAGCCACAGCCAAACCAAAACATGCTCAATTTAGGCTGGGCCCTATTTCATAGAGCTGTTTAAGCAGAAAATACTGCAGAACAAATTTCTATGCAAATCAAAAAATGAGTGGGGCACCATTCTCAACAATGTAAACTTCATGGAGTTTTGGCTGGCTTCTGGTTTTTGGTAAGCAAGATTGGTGTGTGCTTAGTAAGTTTTTACTGCTTACAGGCTTTATGAAATTGACAAAAACAATATGGCTGCCAGGTTGAAGTTGCCCATCATTTTGTCTTCTAGTTGATGTGTGCTAACATTGTAAATTAATTTTTCATTCGTTATAGTTATTGCGCCAACAACTATTTCTTGTACAGGTAAAGCAATCGAGAACCACTGCGGAGGTTTTATACCTTACTATTTTTTGCCTGGTTTTTCATCGTAGGGAATTAACATCCATGCTTGCTTTATCCATAGGCTTGGCATTTATCATCCGCTATCATTGTTTAGTTTGGTCAGGAATTTTTGTTAAATTTTGCCTCTAATTATTTTTTTAATTTGTCCTGCATGTTGTTAAGAAGTTTTAAGAGTATTTTTGTTAGATCGATGGTGTTACTTTTGAAAGAGTTATTTTGCTTTGTTATGTGTTTTCCTGTACCAGCAATTGACAGTTTTTACATATTTTGGGATTCAAGTTAGTGCAGTTTCTGATTTCAGTGTTTACATATTTTTTATTTTAAAAAGGGACTTAGAGAACAAAACAATTGGGATAAAAGAAATATGCACGGAACATAATAACTAAACCTTATCATGATTTATTATTTGTAAAAGCTGTCATAGTTTTACAGGGCACTAGTTAAGAATGAAACAATTATTTTATTTTGTTGATGTTTTATAAAGGCAGTGTATACTTTCGGTTTAAAAATTCATTAAAAATGTCCTATAAATTCATTACTTTTATAGAATTCAATCAATTGTCAGTTAGAACAAAGTTGTTGAAGTTTCAGGAAATACCTGTAAACCTCGACAACCTCACATGCTAGTTTAACAGAGAGAGAAAAAGCTTCCAAACTCTGGAAAAAGCCTTCCTTGTTTGTGAAGGGAACTGTAACTGAAGGGTTCACAACCATTTAAGAAAATATCTGCAAAACATCTTTTTGAACATCCAAATAGTGAAATAGGTGGTCCCGAATTTCAATGTCAACATTTGTAAATTGCCCCACAGAGGAATACTGGAATATATTTTCAGAATGCCTTACAATTTCTAATTCATCTATCTGAGCTTTTTAGAAGATGATTTTGCAATAACCGTTGGTATACACTGTCTTTCAGTCATTTTGTTGTTTTAATTTGCACAAGTTAAGTTTGAAAATTGTTTTGTAGTAGCAAATACTATGATGCATTCGGTTTGCCGTCATGTTGCACTGGGCAAAGTAGCATGAACAATCTGAGTTTGCTGGTATGAAGTTTGAACCATTTACAAACAGAAATATATTGTTTGTATTTTCCTAAATCTTCAGCTGTTACGTTCATGTTTCATTCTGAAGCTGAATTCATCAAAAAGCGATTCCAATCTACAACATTGGAGAGAAGTTTGAAGAAAAAGTGTTTGCAAAATGGTGACCACTTGCAATCCAAGCAATTTTCACAAACAATTACATTGTTGTGGCACCTCCGATTTCCCCTCAATGGAGAAAACAAAAGTCAATATAAAAAAAAGTGATCAGTAACAACAAAAACTTTTATCGCACATTTGTGATTTAATTTAAAGTGATACCAAGCAAACTCAGTGGCATGAAAACATGCAATTTATGTTTGGAAAATTTAAGTTGGATTCATGCGGTATGGTTAGAGGAGAGGTATGGAGCAGGACTCGGAAACACAATCTTACCCTCATTAGGAAGTTATAGACAATTATTTTATTCTACAAAGTTTGGTGATTCAGACAATTTTGGAGTTTTTTTGAGTTTTTATCTGAGATTTAAGTGCTTGACAGTCAAATTTTGCATTAAAAACTGTTCTTAAAATGTTGATAGAAAAGATTCTTTTGTGACATTTCAAACAATTTTTTAAACGATCCTAAAAAGCATCAGCTGCTTTCAAGTTCATAATTTCATTAAAAATCTTCTGCAAAATGTTAAAATAAACATGAGACAGTTCTGTTATGGCAGAAGATCATTCCTTGCCATTGAATCCATACCTCTGCTCAGGTTTTTCACCCATTTCTGTTGATTTTTCATTGCCTGCCTTTTGATTTGTTTCCTTTCTCCCCTGATTCCCTACCCCCCGCTTGCATATTTGGGTTCGTCCCCCTGTCCCCATTTCACTGCTGGCTCTCCCAACGTGCCCTGGCCCTCCCTCGTATCTTTCGTTCCTGCATGTTACAGTGCCAGTTCCTCAGACAACCACCCCAGGGGAGTGTATTTGTCCGACGGCACAGCCTTGTGTTGAAACTGGTCAGTGATGCTATTTTTTAGTTTTTGATTTTAGTTTGTTTTTCGTTCTTTTCTTCTTTGATTTGCATGACTATATGCCAAGCCTTTCATTAAAATGCAACTTTGAGTGTAGCGGTATGAGGTTGCACTTGAGTGAAACCAAATTTATTCTCATTCAGGGGCCATTAGAAGCGTTGTGATTGGTTGATTAGTACACTGGAACTTGCATAACAAAATGATTCGCTCTTCCACATACAAGTGTTGAAACAGTCAACCAAACGAAAAGTTAGCTACATGCTAAGGTAACATGGAAGTTTGATGGCTTTCATTGATGGAGCTATTTACGTAAAGTTCTATAAAGTTTTCTTTACCAATGTTGAATTATGAAAAGGCTTAACCACAATAGGTCCATGTGCCACATCATTTGTACCTGTCAAGCTTAATCTTGGCTGGCGTCAGTCGCAAGCCTGGCATCACGTCAAACAAAAGTGCCCACCTGATGTTTTCTATTTCATTGTTCAAAAGACTGAGTCATCACTGGTGAGCACTGGCCCAGAAAAAGAATTGTCATACTTATGACTTGTCAATCAATTGTCATAGAAAGTCAGCCTGGAATGAAGGGATAGGCTGGCCTTGTGAGAGCTCATTCTTTCCTGTCTGCACATATGCAATGTACAGAGCTTTTAGTTCCTGCCTGAAATGGGTAGCGTTGTTTCACATGAATGAACATGGCTCATTCATTGAAGCATAAAATGAAGAATTTGTTATCGCCTATAAATGAAAACCAAGAAAAAGAAGCTGATAGTTAAAGTTAACATCGTGCTCATTTTGTCATGCATTGGTTCCCTTAATTGCAGTTGATTTGTTTTCTCCAAAACGATGCATACAAACTGCCATTTTATTACTCAATCCAATTGAAAACACTCGTTGAGTTTTTTGTTGTTGAAAACAGGAAATGGCTTTGATTGAAAGTAACTGAACAGATCACAATATTCTATGTTGAAACCCTGGACTTGATAACGATGGTTACGCTTCCAGCAAGTTGGAACACCAAGAATTGTTTTCCCTCTGCCTTTGAAGTTTCATTGTTTGACAAGGAACAATGGAACTAAAGTCAAGGACTTTCCACTCAAAAAAACAAACAATGTTTTGTTAAACAAATTCCCCAATTGTAAAAAGAAACAAAGGAAACTTTTCCTGTATTTAGTGTTTCAACAAAAACATGAGGAAAAATAACAACTTTATTTTTATACAAACAAACTGACCTTTTTTGTAAGCGTGCTCAATGTCAGAAATCAAACTTGGAGGGAAAACAATTCTTGGATATGTGATTTGAAATGAATGATGCATACTGATGATTCTTCCCTCTGTTTTTTGGTATTTATTTTAAATTTGACGTCAAAACAGGCAAGGATTGCAACACTGATGGAGACTTAGGTGATAATGACATAAGTGATAGTGAGTTCAGAATTTATGAAACAATGCCATTGTTGCCATTGCAATAACTTGCTCTAACACTTCATTTTGACCCAAACCCTGATTTCTTTGAGGAAGTAATATTCGGTTGTATTTCATTATACCATTTTGTCTTTGGTTAACAATTTTATACAGATAGATTTTTTGCAATATTTGGATGTAACAAAGTTTCAAAAATTATGGTTTTCAAAACCTTGATATCTCAAAATGTATGCAGTTTGCTGTGTTGTAATACCCAGGATTGTATCTACAGTCCTGTGAAATCTGATCATACTTTCATTAAGGAAACAATTTCAAAAGAACTTTACAATTAAAAGAGTTGAAGACAACTAACTATTTGGGGGTGAAAATCTAAACCTCTCTAAGGTAAAGATTTGAATTATCTGCATACATTATATTTATTTTCGCATACACAATGTGAAGCTTTACTTTTTGTTTTAGGCGACCAATCCAATTAATTTTTTACTAAAACCTTTAAATTACTCAAACCTTTCATAAACAGATAATTGGATTCTTAATTGAAATTGAAACGCTTTTAACTTCAGACTGGTGCCTTACTTCAATACTTTGGGTATTTTCCAAACCTTGGCTTAGGCTCTGGGCTCTGTTTGATGTTCGAAATTCACATTGCTTCAATATCCAATCCAAAGCGAGAGCTGGAGCCCACGCCTGGGTTTTGAAAAGGCCCATGGTATCACCATACTCTATTTTTTTATTTTGGGCACCAGACTTAGTTTCAAGCATTGTATGTGGGTATGGTTATTCCCTACTGATATATAGTCTCATGGAACTTGTCTGTACATTTGTACAGCTCACTGATCACTAGAAATGCATGGTGCACACTTTACTAGAGTTTTTCCTTCACTCTCTTACTAGAACAAAAAACACTTCGTGTTTGGAGTTTGGATCAGATGTCTTGCTAATGTTGTACATGTATCTTTAAGTCAATGTCAATGACAGAAACATAGCCAATAAGCCATCTTGTAATGAGGTGGATATTAGATTCTAAGTCAAGTGTTGGGTTTTTATTTGAATTGAAGTTTTGCCTGCCTTGCCTGCTCGTTAGTTTGTTTATTTTGTTAAGTTTTTAGATTAATTTATATGATTGATAATGACATTTCTCAACAGGATTTGTGTAATTGTAGTATTATGTTAATGTATTGATCGTATTGTAATTATCGAATTTCGTGCCACATTGAGATGCATGATGTAAATGTGCACAGACCGTCTTGGGTTGACCTTGCATGTGACCTCTGATTTCTATTCTTTGTTTTTTTTCCGTTCTTACACTGCATCTCTTCCCGGCATGCGGGTTGTATTCATTGTTGTGAATGTGTTACGTGACTGTGTGTGCTTATCCCCCCCTTCCCGATAACTGTAGATCTGGCAACCACCATACTCCCAACCTCCTCGACCGTTCCACCCGCCGGAGCGACGACGTCACCTACGCCGCCTAATCCAACAACCGCAAAGAAAGGTAGAGCAACTCAATGCTCTGCAGTTTATTTCTCTTTTAAAAACTTTTAAAACTACCTCGCTCTGTCTGGAACACCTGTTTGGCACCCTTTTCCTCCTGTGATTGCACTAAGCAAGTTAACTCTTTTTGTTGTTGGTTTTCGCTGTTCTATGTGGGGCAGATAAACAGTCTTGCACAGAGAGTTGTTGGTGCTCTTGGCTTTCATCTCTGGTTTTGGATCCTCATGGGTCATTTAAGCTTTGGTCAAGTTGCATGATGCTCAATATACACCCCCCCAAAAAATGTTTTTTTTTTTTTTACCTTACGGTGAAACATCATACATTTCGAATCATCACACATCCCACAGACAAATCCACCCAAATTGAGGCGCTGTGGCTATGGCTAGATCACTTTATCTGGCTATGCTTCACAGCCATAGCCAAAGACCCTTAATTCAGACTTAAGCTGATCTTAAGTGAATTCCCCATTACATTACTCTTCGACAAGCCAGAGTTTATCTCACTGTAAACTCTGGCTGTTGATTTTGAAGAGCATACTGCGGTTCCACTTACACTCATATAGGCAAATTTCACCACATCAAAGAAGTTAAGTTTGTTTAAAACACACACCTATGTTTAATGTTGTGAAAGAAGTGTTTACATCACAACCATTTTCCACTAACTTGAAGTACATACAAAATCCACATATTTGTTATTTTCTCCTTGATATCAACGATTCATTTCAAAGTCTTCGTAGTTTCCATCTTCAGACCCGAACAACTTCCATTCTTACTCTTTCTTGAATCCCAAAATTTTGGGGTTTTCTCTGTCTTTGGTCTTTTCATTACCATCACCCTTGATAATAAAAGTTTGTAGGCGTGGTTGGTTGATCTGATATTAATGCGTGAAACAGTTTTTCTATTAACACTCTGTAACGAACTAACAAAGTATCTGCTTAATCTGAACCAATGGAGGATGACAGGAAGACTACTGAGACCTTCTTCAATAGACCATGTGACCTGTGACATCACATGTTTACTAAAGAGCCTGGACTTCCTGCAGGCACAATTTGTACACAAAGACCACATCAAATCTTATAATTTATGAAGACTGCATTGTCTGATTTTTACCAACTTTTGATATGAAGAAAGGGGGCGCATTTGAAAACTTGTGTTCAAAATTTTATAGTGCTTGAATTTATGTGGAAATTATGGCACAAAATGTACAATTTTTCATATGACCAGTGTAGTGTTTTTGCCTGCCACGAAATGCCCTGTAATGTACAAGGTCACTTTTATTGTAAACACAGGTTATATGGTCTATATAAACAGGGACTTGATAAACAAAGGTACTTCTCATAAGAAACACATTATCTAAAGAAAGTGCTTTAAAGTCAATCTGACTTGTACTTCTGGGAAATGTTTTGGATTGAATCTTAACTGTAGGCAAGTTTCTGACAGTTACCATGCACAACAGAAACCACCAATGGCCAGTGTTGTACATATTAAACGAACCAGTCTCTTTATCCAAAGCGTAAATTAGTCAAAGTTCACCTGGTATTCAGTTGGTGTAGGAGCTAATTGGCTTGGAAAGGATAGAAGTTAAAAGCTCAGTCTTGTTCTAGACAGTGGTGTGTAAATTAGATTTTTTTTTCTTGACTTGTAAGTACAAAAGAAAGGTTTATAGAAGTGCATAAACCACCTTCCATTTGTCAACTTTTTTGTCACGAAAAGCAAAAATGTCTTCATGTCTGTTAAGTCTGGTTCCACTTTTTAAAATCATGTGTACAGCATAAATAGTAAGAGGGGACCAGTCCATTTAGTCTGGTTCAACTTTTTAGACCATGTGTAGAACATAAATGGTAAGAGAGGACCAATTCGTTTAGGCGTAAGCTTCCCTCTTCATCAAACAATCGTGTGAATTGAGAAAACACTATCTTGTGACCAATCCATTTGCCACTTCATCCTCATCCAATTCATAGTGTTCCATTTTGCCTTTGTTGATAATAGTCTGGTGTCCAACATACTCTCGCTTCCTTTTTGTCAAACTGATTTCTACCCTCAGCATGCTCGGAGGGTCTGGTGCAATGCAGGGACAGGAGAAGGGGGCTGGGTGATGTACGGGCAGCTCATACAGCAATAATTATTAGCAATAGTTCTGTCAATTATTAGCAACCATACTGAAATTTAGTTTTAAGAAATCAAGTGTTTGATGTTCTAGGGTTACGTTTATCTATTATTCAGCCATATAGCTTGAATATCAATGTGAACTACAGTAATCATTTTAGGTTCAGTTTAAAACGCACACAAAAATGCAAATTTGTTTAATGCTAGTAATTTTTTATTTTAAAGCGCAAACTAAGTTAAGAAAATAACGCAAACAACCTAAGACGTTTGAATTACAAAACTTGTCTACGTACATTGCATGCTATATTCCCTCTGATAAAATAGGAGTACTTGTTGTACTTGTCCCTAGGAAATAACTTTGGCAATATTTTGGTCAGTAGTTATCATATCAAGACAAATGGTTGTTATTGGAAAGACACATAGATTGAAGCTGTGCGTGATGCAAAGATGAGATACAATGATTGTGGAGAGCTTTAAGCTGCAATTGTATTTTAGTTCATTATTTTGTAAAGTTTTTCTAGGCTTAATTAATAAAAAGATTTTTTGTGATTAGTTTAGCTGCAATCTTGGAAATACTTGAACAGATAAACTGGACTGTCAATAGAGACACTTGTTAAGGCCTAAGGATGTTATAATTTCTTAATTTAATAGAGTGACTCTGTTACGTTGGATAGGACATTTTCTGGTAATATTCCTGTTGTCGTTCTTGGGTGAAATCCTTACTTTGCACTAACTTCAACCTGCACCGACAAACTCTTTGAATCCAAATGCTTGATTATTTTCATCTTCTGAGCGAGAGAGTGGAATAACATTTCCTTCTGTTTGAGTACTGACTAACCTCCATCTGTGCACAGAATTCTCCACAATGTTCCATTAGCCAATTGCTTTAATCATAACACCCCTATCTCTTACCCCCTCCCCACCTTCCCCCGCTACGTGTGTATTTATAGGTACGCCAGCAGAAACCACGGAGGGTTACAGTTCGTCATCTCCAAGTCCACGGTTGGTCATAACGACTATCAGCAATGAAATCCCACAAGGCAAGACCACGACCCAAAGGAAGACCTTCTCTGTACCTAACAACATTGACCTTTACTTAGGAGGTAAGGCCCTTTGTTACACCTCACAATGGCGGCTATGTTATTATGTTCTTGTCAGTTTAGTTTTGATAACGTTGCTACGAATCCGGCATCTTTCTCCTGCATCAAACATTGCAATAGTCACTGACTCATGATCACCGCGTCACACACAGGAATGTGATTCCAACCGAGTTCTCACCCTCACCAACTTTTTTTTCCCCATTTTTTAGAAAGGAAAAAACACCAAAATAACAATTACATCCCTGTTTCAGGACGACCGTAGTGCACTGCTCAACTAGTTAACGCAGTTAAGAATTTTTCCTAACATTTTTTTTTTTAATGAGCTAGGCTTAGTAGAATGGTTTGTGCCTGGAATGTTAGCTTGGCATGCAGTTTGGAGGATTATTTATTTAAAAAAAGGAAATATTATGCACATAATTAGGTTAACAAATGCAATATTGGCCCGAACGAACGTAGGAAAAGTCACCATGCTTACCCAGATCACATCCAAATAATCCCACTACCACAAACAATTAACCAATCAATCATTAACAGTGTCTGTCAGAACCAAAAAATAATTTTAGATTCCTGTAGAACAGCCACTACCATGCCCCCGTCTATAAAAAAAATAAAAAATTAAAATTATTTAAAAAACAGAAGAAGAAAAAACAGTTACAAAAATAACTTTAGTACTTAAAATTGATGTTAAAGATTTATGACAAACTAAAAATGGGCACAAACTTCTGGTAGACAAGAAAATATATATATATATATGTAGGTATATATATATATATATATATTTTTAACAATCTCTTTTACCAAAGAATTTCATTGTCTAGCGGGGCAGTCTGGAAGAAGACTGTTTTTTTGTTAGTGTTCAGGATCCCCCCAACCCACCGTCTAAGTTGCTATGTTAAATCATTAACGCTTGCATTGTACAGTTTTTTGCATCACTCTTGTTACGCTAACACTACAAGTGCATTTTGTTCTTAGTGCAATACTAACTTTTCTGTTGTCCCATGTGATTTTATTTTGTCGGCGGAAACGTTGGCCTGTTTGTTGTCTGAGAACTTGCATTGGAATATTTGACCAAGCACACAATTTGGTCAACATTTGTGTCTTTGTCCACGGTCTTTGTTCGCATACGAGCGCAATATCGCTCACTAGATAAAGCTTAACAGTGGTCGTTAAGAATGAGTTGGATATGTCTTCCTGAGATGGCTTACACCACAGTTTTTCAGACCTGGAAGTTTCAGCTTTGAAAGTCCGCTTTGTTTCCGGAGGAAAATTAGTCTTTAAAAAGTTCTAAGATAAACATTTATAAGGAGCACCAAGGCCACATAGCTACAGCATGACCTCTTGTGAAATTCTAGGTCTGCTATTTAGTCAATGTTGTTTGTAGATATAGAGACGCCCTTGTGCATGTTACAAATCCATGAAGCATTTTATTTGATGGTCAATCATAAAATATGTACCTTATTTCCCCCCCCCCCCTGTTCCATACAATTAAACCTTTTTCGTTTTCCACCTGGTAAACTCATTTATCTCTCATTAACGCTGAGATCTAACTCCCATGAACCATTATGGCCAAGAAATATTCAAGCGGTTAAACTGTCATCAGAAACTGTTTAGATCAGTTAAACTGTCATCAGAAACTGTTTAGATCAGTTAAACTGTCATCAGAAACTGTTTAGATCAGTTAAACTGTCATCAGAAACTGTTTAGATCAGTTAAACTGTCATCAGAAACTGTTTAGATCAGTTAAACTGTCATCAGAAACTGTTTAGATCAGTTAAACTGTCATCAGAAACTGTTTAGATCAGTTAAACTGTCATCAGAAACTGTTTAGATCAGTTAAACTGTCATCAGAAACTGTTTAGATCAGTTAAACTGTCATCAGAAACTGTTTAGATCAGTTAAACTGTCATCAGAAACTGTTTAGATCAGTTAAACTGTCATCAGAAACTGTTTAGATCAGTTAAAGACGGAGCACAGTTTTGCTTACTCTCAGAAAAAAACAATTTCCAATCTGGAACTTTAAAATTATAAGATTTTTTGATGAGTACAATCTTATGGCTCTACATCTGTGGCATCAACATAACTTTGAGTTTTTAAAACCGTTTAAATCCTATTTCCCCTCTATTCTGTCAAATTAATGGAAAACTACATACTATTAACGCCTTTCCTAAGATGACTATTCTAGTAAAATGGAATTGTGGTGTAAATTTGGGTATTATTAATAACGGTAACAACAAGATACCCAGCTGTGCTACTTCTAACAATTCTTACATTGGGGCGCCACTCTGGAATATGGCATTCATTTTGACCTGCAAAACACACAGCTTTTGTCATGTGCCTTGACTTCATGTGGTGCAACTGGCATTAATTTATATACATCCGTACTTCATTTTCCATGGAATAAAGTATAGACATACATTTCAGTATAAATCGGCAAAAATCAGCATACTCATACATATTAATTTTTAAAAAAAATATGGGTTAAAAGGTTTTCATTTTTAGTATTATCCATTCCCCCACATAAGGTTACTTTTTCACTTGTCCGATTTATGATTTAGTCATGTATTTATTTTTGATCCCACCATCCCTTGCATGATTAAGAGTATAAGGTATAGCATTGGTTGATGTGTTAAAAATCTAAACAATTCCAAAGTTGAATCAAATAACAGGAAAAAGATGGAGCTTAGAGACAAGTGTTCTTTGGAATGCCTTTGTCTTTCCTAGAACACATTTCTCAATAGAGGCACAAAACCTGAATGGATGTTTTCCTGTTTTATTGCTAGTGTTACAGGCATGCAACGTCAGTCCATAAGCTGATTTCCTTTTGTTTTCTTCTTGTTAGTGACTAAGAGAAGAATGAATAGTACCGTACAATGTTTTGTATACTCGGCAGTTTTCTCTTCTTCTGTCTGCATAAAATAAAGTTGCATGTCTGGTGATGCCATACTGCGAGCTCAACCAATCACAAGTACTTGAATTAAAAGTATGACAAGTTTGGCACTTTCACAGATATTTCTCACCCACAACCAATGCAGTACCTTATCTATAAAAAAATCTTCACGCAATCCAATCCATTGTAGAGTGAGGCCAAACTACAGGGAATTTATTTATTTTGAAAAATCCATCATCTCAATTCGAATTGATAGGGTTTGCAATTTTAGGGATAGCTTAGGGCCAAGTTTTTGATTGCAAATGGATTATAATTTGGGCTTGCTGAAAAGGCCATGCAGTAATCTAATCAGGCCCGCCAAAAGAGGCGACCAAATTGTAGTTGTAAGCAATTATTTGTTTTTTTATTTGGTTAGTATACCCTCAAAAAGATACAAATAATGCGGCTGTAAGACAGGAATGTCGTTTGTCCGTCATGCGTTGTGGGGAATGTGTAGTACACACACGCCAAGCAACTCACATAATTTTAATGATTAATGCAGTATGCAATGCCGATTCATGGAATTATGTGTGTTGTGTCACGTGCACTTTCAGTTTTATGCATTGTGCACAGCGCATGGCGGACGATTGGATTTTCCGTCTAAAGCTGTCTTTTTTAAAAGCTGCATAAAGTTATCATCTATAGAGCCACATGCCCATACTTGTGTTAGTACGTAGAAGGTAGTAGCATACATTAATTCCCAAACCATCACCAGTAGAGGTCAATATTTTTTGAAACATTTAAAGAATAAAAGAAGTTTGAGAAAAGAATTAGAAACAAATCGAGCAGACTCATTGCCTAGAGTGAAACGGAGATAGTTAAAATGAGCAATGTCTTTATCTAGCCGCCATGAGTGACAATAAAGGGTCTTCTCCTCAATATCTTCTCGCAGGTTCTTAAATCAAGGGATCCTTCTGTTCTTCTTTCTCTGGTGATTGGCTAAAGTACAGTTGAAAGGTTCCCAAGACAGTGTTAACGTGTCTAAATTGATAACTTTGGCTTTGGCTTTACCACCAGACAGACGTAGGCAAAGTTACTCAATTTGGACATTAACAGCTGCAATGTTGTAAAGATTCTCTGAAAATTAAGACATATTTACTATAATAATTTTGTACATGTGGTCTCATCGCCAACTGCTTTAAACATTTCAAATGAACACATCATTATTGAATATTGTTTCGCACATATTATCAGGTTAAAATATTAATAGTCTGAATAATTTGACCCGTTTTCATTGAAGTTTTCTTTTCATTAAGTCGATAAGTTTCTATTTTCAACTTACTTTCAACTGTACATGTCATTGGTGTCTGTGTAAACTTGTTTATTACAAATCAACCAAGAATATTTCACTTTTTGCCTGTGGCTGTTTCCCTCAAAAGATCTTTCACAAAACGAATGCAATTTGTTGAATACTTCAGGTATTTTTATAGTCGCAAATACATAAATTAATTAATAAACAGACCAATGAAATATTCTTGGGTGATTTTTTTTCATGTCACATTTTTGACAGATTACTTTGGTTATTACTTTTCTTTTCAGTTATTCAGTCTCTCAGGTTCCTTTTCACCAGTCTATGTTATGTTTATCAGTAACAAACATGATTTTCCCTCTCTCATAAAAACAAAATCCAACTTATTCAACTTCATGGAAGATCTCAAAGCCTGCAGCTTCAGTTTGCAGAATTGTGCCTGTGGAGAAGAAACTGGTTTGGACCAGTTCCATCTGGTGAAAGAGCTGGGCTTTTAATCGGCACTATCAGGTGGAGGAACTGGTTTTAAAACCAGTACTGTCTGGTTTGAACTGGTATTCTCTGGTGGAGGTACTGCTTAAGACTGGAAGGACCTGGATTTTGGTGGTTAACAATTGGTTGCTTGTTGTTGGTGGTTGGCTGGAAGTTTCTTTATATCTGGATGGTGCTGTGCTTATTGGTCCAAAGATCTACTTTGACTTAATATCGTTTTGGTTGTCTGTTTCATATGAAGTATTGTTTGTTTCATTATTTATTTAATTGTTGTTTATGTTATTTGTGTTTTCTTTGTGGTGTTTTTTAATTTATTATCGTTGTTTACTGTAACTGTTTATGTTTGTCATGTTTGTGATTGTGTTTGTTCGGATTATTTTTGATTAAAATTTGTTAATTTTGTTTTTTATTCTCGACATAATTGTTTATGCACCTTGTACCAATACTGTCAGTGAGGAGTGAAGTTTAATAACCTGTTGAGCAGTGCATTCAATTCTTAAATTGGTCTAACAAATATATATGGAAAGGCTGGCAAAACAATTCACAAGAAATGTACCAACAAGATTTGCAAGGGTTTTTTTTACAGTTGAAAGATGTTGTATTTAAACATTATCTGTTACAGATATCTGATCCATTTTAGTTGTGTACTGCATGCTTGCCTGCTATTTCTTTTCTTATCCGATTTAGATTGTTTAGAAATCCTGAAGTAATTTCTGTTCGACTTTTATTTCCGTAAAAGACCATCACTAGAATAGATGTGATGAAATGCACTTATCAACTCAAACTGGGTTTCCCAGAAATTCTGTGCATGATGATGATACCCTGCATGACTGTGTACCGAACTAAACTTACTTTATCATTCAGTATTATGTTTAACTACTAGAATGTTGTCAGACTGACTAGGTGTTTACACACCTCTCACTACATTATAACATTTCCATGTTCCATGGTTTGAAGTACAAGCATCTAATTGAAATTCTACAAAACTTGAAAGGCTCAGTTACTCACATGGGGGAAACTAGACAATGGAAAGAGATGAAAATATAACAGAAAGACGCCTGGACTGCACATGGCTGCAATTTGTTAACATTTTGACATTCTCCATCCAAGCCAAAAGTGTCATTATTCGGAGGGTGGGGGTAATCAAAAAAAGTAGATGAAACGTCAAATTATTTACGTATTTTCTGACCAAGTTAACGATTTAATTTCTGATATAATTGCTTCTGGGTGGAATACCAAAGTCGAGGCTGACAAAGCTGTTATTTATAATTCGTTCACAGAATTAATTTATTCATTGAATGCCCTGTTTTCTTTTATTCCCACTTCCCTATCCTTCCTTTCAATTCCTCATGGATAACTTCAATGATTCCATGCGGATTTTTCCTACTAACCCTGTGTGGAAAAAAACTTAAATGCTCTGGTGAGTTTTACTTGAATGTTGAATGGATGAACGAACAATCTGAGACTAACCATAATTTTAACGGTTTTCTTGTTATGCAAAATATTTGTTTTTATGTTTTTATGATTTTAACTACCAGTGTTTCTCTTTTGTCTGTAGTTAATGTTTGATATATCTGACATTGTCGGTGTGGTTTTAAGTTATGGTTGAACAAAGACAAATTGACTGGGATTTGAACCAATCACCTCTGGATTAACGTGCCGGCGCCCCACCAACTTGTTTGTTTTGTTCCTGTGTTGTTGTTTAACAAACCTGTGTGTCTGTTTACTACTCCTTGTTAATTTTATTTTATAACAGGTTATTGTGACTTGTTCTGTGATGTCGGTACGTCTGTTTCCCCATGTTTTCCTGAATGTGTTTGTTTTTTAATTTTCTTAAATGTTGAAATGATTTCTGACTTATTTGTTATGACTTCAGAATAATGCATTGTTTCTTTCAAGTTGAACGATTATGACAAAATGGAAATCTAATTTATTAATTTTAACCACATCACTAACATGGCTCTGCTAACATCTCTAACTTAATTTTTTTCTGAAGAGGTTATGTCTTTCTTGCTAATTGACGGCTGTGTTTGAAACAATGGTTTGCATGTGCCTACAACTGCTTCTAAAGCCGGAGTTGAAGGCACTCCTTTCGGTCATGGACTTAAATTTCTCATCAACCACTTATTAGCCACTTCTTGGCCGAAACCCTTTGTGCAGAACTTGTTTTCCAAATAATGGACTTCAGCAAATTTATGGGTTTAATTGTTGTAAACTAATATTAAAATTCACCATGGGAGGGTGTCAACAATGTTTACAATTACTTTTAATAAACCTTAAGTGTTTATTTTCTGAGAGCTGTTCATTATCACTGTGCTGAGATCAATTTCAATTCCATTCACCTCAAGACAATGTGCCACCTCAAGAGCATCACAACCATCACAACCATCACAAAACAGCTACATGTCCACTCCAAAACAAAAGTGCAGCATTTTGATTTTGTTTGTTCCTGCAGAAAAAAGCACTACATGAATGCACAAATTTTGTTTCATTCCTTCATTGCACTTTTGAATGTTTTATGATGTAACAAATTGAAGAGAGCAAAATTTCATTCGAAGGAACAAAGAGGCACAAAATCTAACTTACGTTAAGATAAGACGTTTTAGTGGGTTTTCTTTCGTTAGCTAATATATTCTCTTAACCATTTTTCCTAACCCCCCAGGATCTGTCGGTAAACCTCAAGGCTCCCCGTCAGTGCTTGTCTGGACCTTCTTCATCATCGGCTGGCTTATCGCCTTTGTCTTAGTTCTCTTCCTCGTCTACATTTACTTCACCAAGAGATGCAAGGGTAACTATCAGCCCACAGACACGGAAGATTCTGTCTTCGGCTCAAGTAGGTGTTCCAACGTCTTGACCCATACTGTGTGTGTCTCAACCAACCAAAAAGCCATCCTTGTATCTGCCAGACCTCTCATTTCACTCCCAAACTCCCCCTTGATGAACAGGACACCCAAATGCACCCTCTCTCAGCTTTATTATTTTTTCTCATTATTTTGTAGAAGGCTTACATCAGCACCCTGTGTTTGGTTTTTGTTTGTTTACTGTGGTACTGCATACAGGGTAACCAACTATTGACAAACTGTTTTCATTTTTGTTGGAAACCTTCTAGTGAATATAAAGCTTCTTAGTGATGAAACGGTCACCTGTTATATCTCAACAGGAATACAACAGTCTGTCCTGTGTAAATTGAACTTTTACTTGTTTTGAGAAAAATATATTGGCATTTTTTTTCTCAAGTATCTCAGATGATAATTTCTATCTCAATTTTGAAAGAAGTAAAAAAAAAAACTCCTTCCATGATTAATATCAATCACTCTGAAAATTGAACTTTTTAAGAAAAGTGTGCTAAGAAAAAAAGACCCATCAGTTTTATAGCGTCACCCTCTATGCATTCCCATCATGTCAAAATGTATTCCCTTCTTTAGTTAATTCATCGCAATTTACATCTTCTGTCGAAACTCTCTGCTTAGTATTGCATGGCATTACCTGTCCGCTAAGGAGAAGGAAGGGAAAATGCTATATCTTCCTTTTGTGAACTCTGGTCGCAGCATTACACTCAATGTGATTGTTTTTATTCATGCTTTGTTGTTTATTCAGTCATCTGTAACTTGAGACTGGAGGAGGGCAATCACAACCATCCAGTATGAGAAGCAGTTATGCTTGTAAGGATTGATGCTCCCCACCCCTACCCCCCTACTCAAATAACTAACCCCCCTCCCCCTGACATCA
Organism: Leptasterias polaris; assembly: GCA_037783415.1. Classification (NCBI taxonomy): domain Eukaryota; kingdom Metazoa; phylum Echinodermata; class Asteroidea; order Forcipulatida; family Asteriidae; genus Leptasterias; species Leptasterias polaris. The sequence continues at coordinate 7,682,168 of JAZGTN010000022.1, forward strand.
TCAACCAATCAGACAGATTTATATCCATATATTAGTTTGGCTGGGGTGAATTTAACCAGGGTTCGCTCCATTTATAACCCATTACCAGCCACATATTTGTGGCCAATAAAGCTTCCTAAAATACCAACACAAAAGTGTGATTGCTTTATTGGCTGTTTTCCTTAACGCAAAAGTTGATGCACCAACGTGTGCTATCGTAATACTTTCTTATTACTTTATGAAAAACGTGGACAATCTAAATTCAATGAAGGCATTACCATTTAACACAATGTACATTTAAAATGGACATTTAAAAATAGATTTCAAGGGCTTTTGCTACAGAAAGTTATTTTGTATTTTTCTTTTTAAATCGCTGAATATTTTCTGGTTTTTTTTTCCAAGACCTCCTGGGAGAACCCTGAAATAACACAGGAATAATCTATTTGATATTTGAGAGTACTCTGCAAACTTACAATCATAATTATGATACTAAAAACGAAAGCCTAATACCTCATATAAAACACTCTAGGGGATCCATAGTAAGTGCTATCACTCAGTGTTCTCAACACTCACTTTGAGTTTCAGCTCAGAAATCAAGAGTTTTAGCTCAGAAATTAAAGAGTTTTATCTCAGAAATCATGAGATGCAGCTCAGAAATCACAAGTTGTAGCATGAGTTTTTTCATCAGAAATAAAAAGTTTTAGCTCAAAAGTCTTGATTTTAGCTCAAAAATCATGAGGTTTATCTCAGAAATCATGAGATTCAGCTCAGAAATCACAAGTTGTAGTATGAGTTTTAGCTCAGAAACCATGAGTTTTGAACTCAGTAATGATTTCAGTAATAGTGAGTGCTGGCACTGCTGTGATCTCAACACTCACTTTGAGTTTCAGCTCAGAAATCATGTCAGTTGGATTTACTCCCCTTGATGTGTCTCTGCTGTGGTTGTGAATGCAATAATCTAGAATTCCATTTCATTTTCTGCTTTTCTGTTTTCTTGTTTGTGCTGCTTGTACCTCTTTTCCATCTTGACACATTGTAGTTTGGTTTTTGGCTTCTACGCAATGATACTCTCTTGAAATATGTAGTGTTTAGCTTCGGATCATACTTATAGTGTTATGTTTTTGACGTCATTTTTCTCAAAGCTAATTGTTTGTCAAAAGACAATGCCTGGTTCATACATACTCTATGCAAGTGCAAATGTTGAACACAGTTTGACCTTGGAGGTTTGCAGAAAATTCTTCACCTGTGTTGAAATATTGTTTGTCAAAATCTCATATGAATTTTCCAAGTTATTTTTTTCTTTTTGGCTGTGAATTTCATCTTAGAGCTACCTTGGTTTTGCAAGGGAAAAGTTTTCCAGTGTAACTCAATGAAAGGGCCAAGCCAGGGGCAAGGGAGCAATGGCCTCTGTAGCAAGTATGACATCCCTGGCCTGTTATTGACTGCTGATTGCCTTTGCGTTTGCATGATGTATGAACTAGAATGAAATAAGCATGTTTGGGTATGGCTTAGATTATACATTGGTTGTTGGAAGTCATTGCTTTGTCTTTTCATTACCTCTATGGATCATGCGGCTGCTTAATACTAAAGTAGAAATGGGGTAGAAATGCTGTTTGGTATTCTAAACCCACTTTCTGGGTACATGGGCGTAAATTTTAACTTGGTAATATCAGGTCTATCGTGTTAGTTTTTATTCTGTTTCAATGTCTTTAAAAAAAAGCACTGTAGGTGTTAAATTTAAGACATCCCTTTCAGGCCAGAAACTAAACAGTCCCTGGTTTGGCCTTGGTGCCCCTTCAAAAGTTTCCAATAGACTTAAAGATTTTCCAATGGAAGTTCCCTTTGTAAAATGAAAATTCTCTTGCCTACTCAAAGATGAAAATTTCAGGCCTGCTCCTTGGTTTTGGCTTTAACATGGGTCTGCACTTGCCTGTGCATTTTCTAGACCTAAGTTTCACTTGTATGTGAATAAGGTTGGAAGCTTTCCATTAGGGAATTTGTTCAGCTAAAGCTAGTTGTTTCTTTTCATTTGGTCTGATGATAACGCGTCTGGATTGACTGATAATGCATGAAACTGTGAGGTTCTTTTTCAGTTGGTTTCTGTGGTATGCTTATTGAAAGGTAGAGGGTAGGAATAAAAATGGTCTTCTAAAAAAAAGTGGTATCTCAAGCTTTTTAAGGGGCTGTATACCTTTAATTTAATGACTTGTTTGTTGTGTCATCAATACTTGTATGAAATAAGAACCAAAAGATATGCCTAGACCTGGAATTGTGCAAGGTTATTTTGAGGTATCGTATTCTAGGTTCTATGTAAACAGATAAATGGCCAGGGATCAATTGCAAATTGACATACCCTTGCCAGATGGGATTGTATATCAACATGGTTGATACCTTAACTATTTCATCTTTACATTTTTATTGAAAACAATTCAAAAGTATTTAGATGGTGTACAGAATGACTTGTAGGCTTCCCTTACCCAGAGTAGGTTATCGTACCAAGCTTTAAACTCCCCTCCTACTACAATGTCTGCACTACCCTCGGAATGAAAGCTGAGTCTCACTGCACTCTTGCCATGGTAGCACTGGTAGTTGTGGGATATGGGTTTAGAGTATAAAGACACCAGGAGTAGATACTAACTAATGCCTCTCTTGTTTTCCGATTGCCACCATAAGTGCCCTCATCTACTTCCACTAACACCAATGCAGGCTCATGCTGCTTTGTGTTCAAGGTATGATTTCGTAAATGTTTGTTTTAAAAAACACAAAACAATTCTCAATTTTGTGCAGCCCCCCAAAATAAAATATAAATATAAATAAAAACAATTAGAAAGTGAAGGTTCTTACCCAATTTTTATTGAAATATGTGTGTATTGTGTGTTTCAGAAGTGTTGAAACTGAATTAAGTGTCAGTATGTCAAAAAGTTGGCAGGTAGTTTTGGGTGAAGACACTGAAATTTATAAGTCTTCAGAAGTAAGTTTTTTTAATTAGGAAATCTTTGAAAAGTTTTAATTTCGAAGGAAGTAAACATAAGGGATGAGAAGAATTGCTAAAGGGATATACAATGTTTAGAATTTCTCTGAATTTTAAATGAACTGAGCAAATTAATTTAACGAGGTATTGCTCTTGGTTCTGTATGTAATGTACATTTGTGTTTTTGTTAAGAGTTTCCTTGTCCTCTTGCAAAGTGTTTGTCTTATTCCGTCGATATGAAAAAAAATATCATCGGAGGGATGTGGCACAGCATCAAGAGAAGTTGAGAAGACAGCCCTAAACTTGTCCGGGAAAAAAATGCTTTTGTCGTAAAATGTGCTTGATGTGAAAGAGAAAGCTTTAAAAATGCAAGCAAAAAATTCACAACTCTATAATTGTATTTGTCTTCACGTAGAACATCGGATGCCGTCTAAATCGACCAACCGCAAGCAGTAATTGGTAGGATAATCTTGAATGTAAATGCGTCTGCTGACGGATTAATTTGTCTTTGCAAATTTTGTGAAGCACAACTGGCGATTTAATTTCCAAGTTTGCTTTTGTTTTTGACGAAGAAAATCTTCAAAGAAACAAAGCTGTCTACCAGGATGCTGATTGGATTTTGTTATTTTTGTTTAAGCGCAAACACAGTCTGCTCGGTTTGGTTTTAAAAAAATATGTACCTATTAATTTGTTGTGTTGACTGCACTTTGTTGGAGTTTATTTTGAGTTGAGATTCAAGTCGCCATTATTTTTCCAGGATTGTGGCCAGGGCTTCTGTTCCACTACACCAGTCTGGCCAGTTGTGTATTTCATGGGACTGCTTAAAGGGTCATTCTGTATTAAAGAGGGACTCCAAAGTTGAATAAAGTTTTGAGCCACTCATTTTCCAATAGATTTTCCAATAGTCCTCATAAAATCAAGGGAAACAAAATACAAGTCTTTAAGAAGATTTATTTAACTGTAAAACCCTCTTTTTCAAAGTCTTTCTGATGATTTGTTCCATTTTAAGGAAAAGATGTTTCTATGGATTTATGACTTATTCGTAGTTGCCAAAATTATGTCCACTTGTGGAAAATTGAGTTGTTAATTTTTTTTCATTTTTTTTTTTTTAGTTTTAGTTTAGTTTTTTTTTTCGATTTGCAAGGTTGCTTTACTATGTTAGTATGTAGCAGGCTTGGGTTTTTATTTCTTATTCCAACAAAATCGCCTAGAAAACAATTTTCTATCTTCAACATAGATTCGTCTTTTAGTTCATAGATTCTTCTGTTACTTTTATCTAGTTATTATACTTCGGAGTTGTGTAGTTTTTATTGTTTTATAACCGGGCTTTCTCTAACTAGATGTAGCAAGGTAAACTAACCAGAACAACCTAACTAACTGGATAACAGGTAGCAAACTTATCACAGTCCACAGTGTTTGTTAGCTCTCATTGCTTTTGAAACCAATCAAGTTGAGGGGTGTTTTACTTTAGAGTTCAGAGGGTGAGTTTGGAGTGACTTGTGAGTAACAACCAGGTAACTTATGAGACAGGTGTCATGCATTGGAACTCCTACAGCCGTTGTAGGACTAGTTGAATTTTTGTTACAAATTTATTGAGGTTTTTATAAAACTTGCAGTGTTTTATTTATTTATGCATGGATAGTTATGGCAAAACAGTCATCAGAATTATTGTCATATTTAATTGACAATGTTTTTTTTAACCTCAAAGATATATATAAAACCATGCTCTTCTCTAGCGTTGAGGATACTGTTCCAAAAAGCTCATTGGAATCTTTAATTCCAGGGCTCATCAAAAGGTGCCTTTAGGTTGGAATTCTAGTTTCAGACCTTTTGCTCAGCAATGACTCTTGCCCTTAAAATAATCAACAAAATGAAATTTGTTAATGTGTCTTTACTCGTAGAGTTTTTTTGTTTTATTTTTTGATGATGATTTCTTCTGTTTTCTTTTCCGCTTTTGTTGTTCCCGCACCATGAACTAGTATAACTCTGTTTATTTGATTTGAATTGTTCATTTACTGTCAATAATGCAAACAAACACTGTTGCTGTTTGTCTGCAATCATCATAGAATGCATGACCAAAGGAACTTAATAACTGTCAACGGTTTGGTAAGAAAATATCAGGAACAAAGAATGCAGTCGCATGTTTTATAAATATTTCCCAACTAAAACCAACTAGAACTTTTGCCAGATTCTCTGTTTCCAAAGTGACTGTTCATATTAACAATTCCCACCCCCTCCTTCACTTTAAAGTCCCATTTTAATGTAACTGTACACCTTAAAAGTCATTCGAAAATTTGCATCCTCATGGCAAGAGAATTACCAAACTAGTGTTATTCACAAGACAGTTGGCTAGAAAATTTGACTCTATAATTTTTTTTTCAAATCATGATTATTAGTCTCTGGTCTTTTCTACATTTTCATAAAATATATCAGGTTGATTAAATTTAGTATAGAATCATCTAGATGATTTAATTTATGTGCTGGGGGATTTCGTTTTGAGAATCAGTTTTTTTGGAAAAGGCTCAAATGCCAGACAAAACCAGGAATTCACTAACAATCTTATTAATAATAATAATAATGAATATTTATATTGCGCAATATCCACCTAAAAAGGTGCTCAAAGCGCATGAAAAGAAATATAGGAAGATGAATGGAAGAAAGAAAAGACTACTTAAAGGCTACTTAAATGCTGTTTCAAACAAATGAAATTTTAATCTGTCTTTAAATGTGTCGACGGTGCTACTATCCCGAATATGTGAGGGTAACTGATTACAGAGGAATGGTCCAGCATGTGCAAAGGACCTGTCCCCCCAGTTTGTGCGCGTTTTGGGGACAGTAAGTAAGCCAGAACCCAAATTAGGTTGCACATACTCCCATTGGTGTACAATGCATATACATTGTTTTATTTGCATGAATATTGGGGTGTTACACAATTTCTTGGTTTAGTTTTTTGTGTTTTTTTCCTTGTAATTACAACTTGAGTATAACATTCCATTGAAGACAACTTGAGTATAACATTCCATTGAAGATCCCTGGTCCCGCTGTTATCAGAATTGTAAACAATTCAGTGTTTTGAAGCATTATAATTATACTGCAATTGATTACGTTATTTCCATACCTTTGTATTGTCCAATAATCCTGTAATTAAGTTCTAATTGTGCCACCTCATCACAAATCTTTTCAATTGGCCCAACCCTTTGATACAATCTACACGCTCCGACAATTGATAGAAGTCAGTGATTAAAGAGTTACATTTGTGATGTTTTCACTTAATTTACAAATAAACAACCACTTTAATCTAGTTACTGTTATTTTTGCATGGCAACTGTGCATGTCAGATCAAGCCTTACTGACACAGTATGATCCCTAATAGTGACGTTCATAACTATCACCTTTTCATCTATCCACCTCTCCCAATAATTGCAGATAATCTTTAAGACTTTAATGATTTTCAACCTACCATGTTATAGATTTTTTTTGGGGGTAAATAAATAAAGTCCATAGAAATGATGTGCTGTTCTCAGTTGGCATAGCATGGTTTTATTAATTTTTTGGAAGGGGTGGGAAAATACCTGTTTGTTGAAAAATCATCAATTTAGCTTTTTAGTTTTGGGGTTTTTGTTTTTATAAATAAAATTGTTTGCACTAAAGTTTTGTTTTACCAAGTGGACGGTGTTTTAATGTGTCAATGTTTATCTTGTCGACAGATTATAAACCATCGCCCAATATTGTCAAGACGGTCATCCCTACAGAGAACGGAAAGCCACCCATTATGACATCGATGCACCAGTCACCAGTTAAAGCTATGCCAAGCAATGGTAGCCTTCCGCAGTCACGCGCCAACTCGCTGACTCCCAGTGTTGAGCCGCCTTACAGCACGCCAAACGGGAGGAATTCCAGCGGGTCGTACCGGCCCAACGGCTCCTTCACGTACGGTATGGATAACTCTTACTTAGTGCCTCAGCACCGGCAGCCGCCGACAGGGGGTATTCCCAGTGAGCTCGGCCGGCTTCCAAGTGAGTCAGAGAGCAGGCCGTCTGCATCAGGAGCCTCAGATTCAGAACTCTATGGGGACGATTCAGACATCTGGCTCAAGAGGTCCGATGGGACAGACTTTGGTCAAGAGCATGAAGTCTGAAAAAGAAAGGGCTTTTACTAAAGTAATGCAGCAATGATTAATAGAAATAAAGAGAACTGTTTTAAAGAAGAGCAAGGGACTGCAACTTGAAAATAATCTTCAAGGCCCTGCAGATAGTTTACATGTGATTGGAGAGGAAGACGACAAAGCGATCCGCACTAAGTGCAATCTTAAACAATGTCTTGAACCATAAGTGAATGTTGTTTCTGAACGCCTTCGCATGGAGCTTCCAAAATGGCTCTTAGTACGGCTAGATAAGAAACTTCAGTCTGCGGCACAGAGTACTTAAATAAGGAGTTGTAAGATGTCTTTATGGAGACGGGCCCTGCCACGCTTTTCCCACCTAACAGGAGTCGACTTGACTTGACCGATGAAGTGGAAATATTCCCTGTTCTGTTTGTGGATTGACCACGCATTGTCTATTGGAATGGATACACAAATGCTTGTTTATGCACCACTTCCCCGAAAAACCTTCTCCGTGTTTGTCCAGTGTATGTTAACCTGTTTGCCTTAAAGCCACATCATTTATGGTGAATCCTTTTAAAAGCCACAGCAGTACCAGTGAATCCTGCAGCACCATATAAAGAAAGTAAGTCGGCTTCGAGGACCAAAATGGAGAACAGAAGAAGCTAACGTTGTGCCTCTGCTTAAAAAATAATTAATAAATACGCAAACATTGATGCAGCATGTATATATTTGCTGAATGTGAAATGGTTTATTGACCATGAACTGTAAGATGGTGGAAGAGAAAATTTATGAATTAAAAACTGTGATTTGGTGATAGTCTTGTGTGTCAGTATTACAATGTAGCCTGACTCTTACCTTGAAAGTATATCTCTTGTCTGTGTAATTGGTGTTAGTTTGTTCAGAATCTAGAAGATGATACAGTATGATTTTTCAGAAATTAATCAGAAATCTCACTTTGTTGTAGAATGTTTGCAGCGATGTATTCATGTATATAGGTGAAAGGTGTAATGTGGTAGTAGATGTCTACAAATTAAGGGGATAATTTTCACAATGAATTCTTTTAGAGTCGCCCATGGAAGTAATTCAAGAAATTTTAGGATGTTTGAAATTTGGTGTCTCCAGGCATGACATTCTTCCTAACCCTCAAAAATCCTCATAAAATCTGCTCATGGGGTTGGAGGGTTGCGGAGGACTGAGGACTGTAGGCCTAAAGAAATTTTAGGATGTTGGTAACTTGGTATCTGCAGATGTGACATTCTTCCTAACCTGTCCAAATCCTCACAAATCCTCTTTATGAAGTCAGAGGGTTTGCTGAGGACTGGTGGCTCAAATAACGCTTGCTTATCACTTCGCCAGGTGTGCCCTCTTACCCAAGTCCAAACATGTTGGTATAAAGTGACATGAGAGAGGAAGATATTGGAGGATTGAGGCCTGTAAGCAATTGAGCCTAGGGAGGAAGGAGTCATCTGATTTCAAATTTTCTTGCCTTTAAAAAACCATCAACATTAATTAAATAGCATGAGAAGTCTATAAAAGCCTACTCCAACTTACCTACTTCTTTCCAAGGGCCAAATATTATGTCTGTATCGATGCCAAGTTTGTTCATCTTAACCATGTGACTTTTCAAGAAATTGTTTGAAAGTTAACTCTTTAATAAAAAAAACTTATAAAAAAAAACTTATCGTGCATTAAAATTAGAGGCAGTCAATAAAATTTGACACCTTTCAAATTTGCTGAACTTGATGCACATACAAAAGTAATAACAATGAATTTAATGAGAACTTTATAATGAAAGATACATTGTTTAAACCGTTTGAAATAGTGCATTTCAGCAACAAGCAAGTTTTGGTTCTGTTTCTGCACTCTGTTACAGGAATACAAAATGGAATAAAATCAACATGAAGTGAAAATACTTTTTCCATCTTTGGAGAACCCTTTTTTCTGCTGGTGGTTTCAGAGGTTTTTGATTTCGGTCCAAGAAGACTTAACATGCACAAAGCATTCACTATTGAACTATTTTCTCACTAGTAAATGTTTTTCTCTTTTTTGTTTTTGTTTGCTGTTGTTGATTTCCCTTTCACAAGTCATGATAACATTTCGCTCGATATGTGACATATGTATCCCCCCCCCCCCCCCATTTGTCTCCATTGTGTTCTGAGAATCTCAGGGGTTCTTTGGAGGTTTTCCGAGGGGGGTGGAGGTACTTCTGTACAAAAGGATAGAGTGTGTTACTGTTAGAGTATAGGAATGATTGGTCAGGGGGGATCCCTCTGCCACATATCGAGGGTGGTATGTAGTTGCACAGTGTAGGCTGTCATAGGAACTAAGACAAGGGAAAAGGACAAACAGCCAAAGCTTGGTGGTGATTGTGGTGTGATGGTGTGGAACTCATAAAAATACCAAATCCTATTAAATGCACAGTGTTTTTTTTTTACAGTAGATTTTTAATAATGGATTTTTTAATTTGTATATACGGTAATTATGAATGAGTGTTAAAACTTGTTTTATTTATTTGAAATTTAAGATTTTTCTTTTGTTTTGCCATTTTTTGTCTTTTTAAAAATTCATGAATCAAATATGTAATAATTGAAAGAGTGTAGAATCCCTTATACATGTATATTGCATTTTAAGACATTCCGTATACTCTTAAAGTTCACAGCGTGCTACAATCAGAATGATTGTACAAGAGGTATCGTAAAACAAAACACAGTTTACAAACACAAAAGGCTGTAAAACTTGAACCAATAAGTATTTGTCCTCGTGAAGTCTTCAAATTAGGCTGAATACAAACTAACGTCCATTCTGATTGGTCAACTTAAAGATGCTATCTTGTTGTGTTTTCACCAAACAGAAATCCCTGCTGCATTTAATCACGACCTTTGACCTGCCAGTGCTTGTGGGTAAAAGTTATTGAAGCCAAACCTGGCATGCAAGAACTTCATAATTAGGCACATATGCATTTTGACATTCTGTCTGCATTTACAATTCTGGTCATACCTCGTTGGGCCCCGGCCCCGCTTATTGCCCGGTCTGCGCTCCAGCTGGGGTGGTATTATAATAAGTGTTACACTCATTATTATGATAAGATGTTAACGAACATGCAACAAAAAAAGAATGTAATATATGTTACTGTTCAGTTATTGATGATGTATTTGAACAGTAACAGAAAGGCAAGAACAACTACATCTATTGGAATCAAATGACAAGACAAACTCATTCTAAAATGACCAGGATTAATCAAAGTAAACCTAACCACTGTGACTCAAAAGCCTATTTATCCAATCTTAAAATGGAAAAAGAATCATAAAAAAATAGATCTGAATTGATAACAACATTGAGCCGGGGTAGGGTATGTTTATTTTCAGTTGACCCAAGCAATTTGGCCAGTTCTGTTGCTCTAGAGTAGGTCAAGGGTACAAATTTAATCATCAAAAGGTTGGGGAATAAAGCACAACAAGATAGACGCTGCTCATACAAAGAACAATACAGAAATAATTAATCAAGACAAATTTTACCTTTCAATGTTAATTATTTATGGACATTGTGTGAATGTACATAGTAAGTAATAAGTGTGTCCTGTGTACATATTATTTTCCTTATTCTATGCAAAAGCCATTTGTAAATGTTCACAATAGGATTATTTCTCCTCTTCTTAGTTTTTCTTCTCTGCAAAAATTGGGATTATCGTTTTAAAACTTGGAGAAAGTGTGGTTTATTGTTAAATACAATGGGGTAGACTTGGTTCAAGTCAAGTCTTATGCTTGGTCTGTAGTGTACTTATTGAAAGCTTCTTGTAATGCCGCCCTCGCGTGTCAGTGAACTGCCAATTCAGTTAGTTGCTGATCATAAAACTTGTTGGCAAAGTTGATCAGCTCATTACTGACAAGTGGGGCGCACAATAAGCCACTATTGTAATGAAAGCTGTATTGCAGACTTGTCATATTGAAAGTCTGTCTGTCTTGGGTCAAGTCTAACAATGGGTTGGTTATAAAGGCCGACATGGCCAATCTCAAAGTCTATCACACCAAGGTGATATCTGTCCAACTCCATCAACAGTTATTGATTCCTGACAGATCAGGGCCTAATTTCTTTGAGCTGCTAAAGCAGAAAATTATACAGATATTAACAGGATACCAGTCACAAATTGCACATGTGGCAAGGTAGTTTAGCTGGTAACCTTTTTCTGAGGAGCGCAGGTTTGTTGTGCTCGGCTACGTTTTCTGCTTATGAAATTGGTTGCCCAGCTTAGCTCTGAAATATCTTGCTAAAGCAGAAATGTGTTACCAGCCAAAAAAACTGGTTTCCTCATGTTTGCTTCGCAGAAAAATTTGCTAAGCACCATTTTCTGCTTGGCAGAAGCTTTAAGAAATTTGGCATCAGCTTTTTCCTACCAGCCTCATTTTCATATGATAGATTTGTCTAAGGTTGCAAGATGGCCGCATTGTGATAGACCTACCATTAAAAACAGACTCAGTAATTTGTTAATAAAACAACGTTTCAAGCTGAATTACAAAAACACAAGAAGGCTGAAAATAACCATTATTGATGTAAGACTAGAACCAATTGAAATCAAATGTAAATTCAGACTTAGTTTCCAAAGTAAAGCAGAATCTAACCATTAGATGCTACGCATCATTTGGCCCAATTTGATGTCCAGCAACTTTGGGGAAATTGGGAAAATCATCCTGGTTTAAAACACTTCATGGAGTCTCAGATAGAAATAATTAGAGTAGAAATCACCCCTGTCTTGCACTTTTAAAGTTTAATTTGTGTTTGTCATATTTTTTTCACCTTTCTTTTTGGATTTTGTGTTGAAATGTTAGATCACTTATTTTTATATCATTAAATTGTACATTCTATTCTTTACAGTAGGCTTACGTATTTTTTTTTATTATGCTAGGCCCACACTTACAGATAATGTATAAATATTTTGTATATTTTAAAGCAAATATATTGTGTCTTTGTTTTGGATCACTGCCAGGATTAATTTTTTTTCTGTTTTAATGGGCCTCTATCATGTGTTTGTGTTATCTTAATTGTTGTTCTTTTTAAAGTTTTAAATTAAAGGGTGGCTGTTTTGCAGTGCGCAGTTGACAAACATCATCAGTTAGGAACATACTTATTATAAGTGCAAGGGTTGGAGCATTGATTTTGCAAACTGGGAGGAAGTTCATGTTAGTACATCTTTATGTATTTATATTTTTTTTTTTGTAATTGCCACAGTCCATTTTGGCTTTTGTTTGTTTGGGCTTGCTTAGTTGCCAGTTTGTTAAACTCGTTTTCCTCATTCTTGGAATTTAAGATTGGTCTGAATTAGCAGCTGTGACTATGGCCTCTTATGCTTCAACGCATGTTCACATGACAATCAAGCCAAAGCCGCTAGTTCAGACACAACACAAGTTACAAATTGACCAATGTTTTTGTGGACTATTGGAATAGCACATGCCTGGCACCACTTTATACCAGCTAAGCATACACAGTTAGCGGAGAAAGTGTCACACTATGCGTATTATGACTTGTATAATTTTTTGCTTATGAAATAAATTCAGACATTCTCTGCTAAGTGCAACCTAATGAAATTGGCTCCAGCTTTGATTAATTGCTATTAAGCATAAATTAAATTACAGCATTGTTTGCAGACACCTGTTGGAAGTGTGGCTGATACTAAAACAAAAAGGAAGAGGGTCGTTATGAATTACTTCATTTTGCAACACGCTCAAACATTACACAGGAACCAAATATCCTTAAAATAAATGTTAACCGTGGGTGCATTTGTGTTTGACTATGGCGTTCTGCATAAGCTTCAGTTATGTGTTAACATGGGTGGATTGATCAAAGCTTTTTTTGCAACTGTGAGATTCCAAAACCTGCAGAATTTCAAAATGAGACTACCAGCCATGACTCATGTACTTCTGTGACTGGTATTCTGCTTTTCTTTGTTATGCAGACATATTTAAATTAATATATGTTCTGCTTAAGAAGCTCTATAAAAATGGACCATGATTGCCGTTTTCAACTAATGACCGACCACAGGATTTGTTGTTAGAGGGCCCAATGTTATAGAGCTGGTGAAGCACAACAAAATTATACATACCAGTATTAGGTTACCGGCCAAACTATCATATCACATGTACCATTTATAACTGGTATCCTACTCATTTCTGCTTAAGCAGAAAATTGTCAAGCAACACTTTATGATTATTAAAAGTAGCTCTATGAAATTGGGCCCTGGTTTTCTGTAACCAACTTATAATTTTCACTCGTCTCACTTCGTTATTAAGTACCCCTTACTGAAGGCAGGCTTCAATTTCACTATTGGGAACACGTCTGTTGTAAAGTTTCAAGAAGTTTTGCGTGCATTCTCACTTCAACTTGTTTTCTGTCTGCTTTTCATAAATATTCCATTGTAAAAACATTTTGACTTTTTTTACACTGATGCACGAACAGTTAAATATCATTTTAGATATTTTGAAGCAACAAATTTCTAAATTTCTTGCAAGAAGAAAAACAAGGAGAGTACAACGCAGTAATATATAGGTGTCTTCATAAATGATTTAATCAGATATAAAAAATGTACATATTAAATCACTCCTGACTGATGTAGTAAGCATGTTTAGTAAGCTATTATATACTGTGCCTATTTGGGGACAGACACATTTTCCTGTGAATAAACCATTGATGCAATAGAAGCAAAAAAGTAATATAAGGTTGACGATTGTTGTTTTTTATGCATGGTAGTTTAGAGTTAAAACAAGTTTGTAAGACTATGTTGTCATGGTAGTGTAAAACAAGTTTGTAAGACTATGTTGTCATGGTAGTGTAAGACTATGTTGTCATGGTAGTGCAAGCTGGTTATTTTGTTTTACCCCAGGCACTTCCCCAAATCTCACAAGCACCCTGCAATTATTCCAATGCCCTTATGTCCCATCTTTAGACTATTCTTCTCTGTTCTGATCTTATCGACAGACCCTCATGATTATTAGCCCAGTGCGAAATCTTGCACTGTGGCCCGATCCAGTATTCTTCTTCCTTTCCTGCTACCCCTCGACTGGTAGGCCTACTCATCTTTGTAAAGCAATACAGTGATAATAAACCACTCGACTTTTAGTTTTTGCTGTATCAGTCATTAAATGACTAAAATAATAAATTTTGTATTAGTGACACCAATTTTAAGTGTTACAGTGCAACAGTTTTGTATTAAGTCTCACTTTAAGTATCTCGGAAATACACACAAAACGTCTAGGCACCGGTAGGTGAGGTTTTTGCAAATGGAGAAAATAAGTTGTTGCACTGACACATCAACATTAATTTTGATTGAATGGCAGGAATGTAAAATGGCAGACTTTCATCTGAATTCAGAATTTTTTTTTGTCTGGAGGGGAAAAAAACTGGAGTAATTTTCTCTGAATAAAAATATGTAGTGCTGAGGGTACTGTTTCCAAAGGCTCCTTGACATGTATATTTCTAGCAGCCGATTTCACAAAACAAGTCCACTTGTGCAAGATTTCTTGTGTTAGTGGACTCAACCAACGTGAACGATTGGAGTTACCAACACTTCTTGGTCCATTTTCATGGCACTGTATACCATTTAGAATGATGCGCTTTACAGGGTGCCGTAAGCACAGGATTCCGCAGTAAGCACAGCCATGAAATTGGACCATGAATTGCTGAACATTGTGCATTAAACTTGTTTAAAAACCCAAGTCCTTGCACTTTGACATCCCTGTCAAACTTCTGAGCCAACCAACTTGACCCTTTAATACATGGATTCAGAAAATGAAATCATATTAATTTTTAGTTCAATCTTATAATTTGTTTTTTACCCTACACCGATGTGTGTTAAGCACTGTATACTCGGTACTTTCCCGAGTTCTGTGAAATAAATCCACAGGCAAATCACTGGGGTGGGATTCGAACCCACGACCTTTGCATTGCTAGAGCAGATGTCTTACCACTAGACCGATGGCTAGAGGCATTGTTCAATCTTGTTCTGTTTGTAGTTTGGTGACACTATTTTATAATAATCACTACCTTTCAAATAATTCAACATAAAGGGTTTGTTTTTTTCTCTTGTAAAATGTTTATTTGTCCATCAAAAAAGACTATACATGATGTGAATATAAAACATCTTTCAGAACGAGTTGATAGCATTTCTTCCTCATTCACATCTTCAGCTCATGGAGTCCAGCTGGCCTTGAATGGCTTCCAACTGCAGCAGAAGAGAAAAACATTTTCATTTTACTCATTGCCTGAAAGCAAAGATTCCACCAGCTACCACGAATGAGAATTTATCAAATTCTGGAAACAAAATTGTTGGGGTGGAGAGGAGGGGGCGGGGCACATTAGGCAAATTTGGATCACAGTAAACCAAACCAATCAATGCTTTTCACTGAGTAACATGTAGTTGGTGATGCACACATCTCAATCTAATAAATATGATACCAGTGACACACAGTATAGTAGTGCGAGTTGTAATAATAGCAGGCAGTTCTTCTATAGCCCTTTTCACACCTGGAGAATGTCCCAAAGCACTCATTATTTTTAAGTATGCGGAGTTATATTTGGAATTAATAGACATTTTACAAGGTGCTGTGGCATAAACTGAATACAGCCAACCATGCAAGAAACACTGGGGCTAACCCCTTCTCTTAACGATAATTGTACTGGGTTCTTTCTCATGCATCACACAACATACAGGACCTACAGCTTTTTGTCCCATCTGAAGGATGAACCGATAATGGTACAGTGTCTTGTTTAAGGACACAAGTGTCAAGACCGGGACTCGAACCCACACTCTGCTGATTCTCAATGAACAGCTCTATCATGAACAAACACACAACTTCTGTAGCTTTTCAGCTGATTTCATCTTTTACCTGTGATTTCATTGTCATGGGAAAACAGAAACAAATCAAAAAGTTTGGTATTTCAGACAGTTTTGTCTTTTTGGGGAAGTACCAAAGTTGCTACATAGTCTGTATTTGTCATGAACACCTCATACAAGTTGTACCAGGTTCTCTCAAACTGACTTACCTTGTTGTAGAATTCATACAGTTCATCATGGCTAAACTCCATCCTGATCTTCTCTTTCTGGTCGGGATCACTACCAGATACAACCATCTCAAACATGGCGTTAGGAATCTTCATCTTAGTCTGGGAAGACTGTCCCATCTGAAGGTTCAATCTCCAGTTGACACCCTCTAGCTGTGGATCGCAAACAAAATCTCTTAAATGCCAGTACCATTAGCAATGTTGACTTACTACTTTGACTAACAATAATTGTTGTAAACTTTGTACAATTAAATTTAAACAAATGAGGAAATCTTTCTATGGGCGATTGGTGCAGTCACGAGGGAGACCAAGGTTATGTTTATGTTGCGTTTTAAACTATTTTAAGTGTGGTATGAATAAGGCCATGTCCAATTGGCAGCTACGGCTGCAGCCATGGCTACGGCTGGATAAGACTTCCTTAGCAACACCCTTAGCAACAGTGTTAGCCACAGCCATAGCCCCCAATTCGAGTACAGCCTAAGCCTGATTCTACACTGATAGCCAGGTTTCCTCGGATGTAACTTAAACTTTCCACAGCACAGAGCCTACGCACCGTTATTATCCTGCCGCCATCTTTGTTAGGTTCCCAGTCTTCAATAACAATAGTAAACACCCATTCTCATCATACCAAAAAGGCACCAGACTATTTAGCCCTTGCAGCCTCGGTTTGGTCAAACTGATTTGGATGGAAGAAGAACAAATTGCTGCACCATAATAAAGGTTCAGTTCCCCAACCATACACTGAAATAACAGATAACTTATCCAACCTGATTGGGTGCTAGTGTTCTCTGGCGAAGGTTTTCTACTACACCCTTCCCACTTGATGTCCACGCATTAACAAACACAGAGACCTGGAAGTGAACGAAATGATAATAAGTAAATAACCCAGATGTATCAGATGAACACTTTAATTATCTTTTCTCCAAAACAGTAGGAAGATCTTTTGCAACAAAGAATCTTGTAAGTTCTCCAGCTGGGTCAAATAATTCTTAAACATTCCAGATTGTACAAAACCAATGGTATAGAAAAAGTGTCCATGTTGGAAAAAATGTCCACCGCGGAATTCTGCGATTCTGGCACATAGATTTATGTGCTTTACAGGCCACCGTAAGCAGAATTCTGTGACAAAATTTGTCATTATCTAGAACAACGTAGAACGTACACCTCATTCCACAGCTAATTCGCCCATAAAAAGTATTTACAAAGTAGTCCATGAAATTGAGCACAGATCTTTTTTGACCTAGCCCACAACCTGGGCCCAATTTCTTTGAGCTGCTTAAGCAGAAAGGTGCTTCACAATTTTCTGCTAAGCATCATTTTCTGTGAGGGGAATAACGGCAAAGACAGTAGGGATGATATGGTATTTCGGCTGGAACTTAGTCAAGTGAGCAAAATTGTTTTGTGCTGAGCTACTATTTGTGAATGTTATAAGAATTGTCAAAGAACAAACTTGTTAAAAATCATACTTTAACGACAACCTTTGTGTCTCAAAATTATATTATTTCTCCAAAACGGACAAAATTGGGCGAAAATTTACCTTATCCTCTTCAAGCCCAATATTTTGCAGCTGTTGGGCAAGTACTGTTGGCTTAGCTATGTGATATGCTGCCTAGAATTCATAAAAACAAACATTAAAATCAAGATTAACTTCCAACATTATTCTACTTTTAATATGAAGAAAATAACATCAATGAGCTAGTGTTAATGTACCTGACCAAGCTACAAAAAAGGAGGGGAATGTTGTTTTAGCACGCCAAAAACATTGGTAACTGTCAAAGAATAGTGTCCGTACTTTATATTATGATCAACATTACATGAACAAACAACCCTGTGAAAGTTTTAAGCTTAATCGGTCATTGCAATTTCAAGAAAAAAGTGGGGAAAAAACAAGTTTTCACTGTTTTCAAACATTGGGTTTTAGACTCACGAGATCATGACTAAATGTTTTTCTCATTTCTCAAAAACAATAGCACTTCAAGCAATAATAGTTCAAGTGAAGCTTTTCACCATGACCATCGTTATACCATGTAACTTATGTGCACACTTGTTAAAACTTATCTTTCCAATCCTATCTTTCCAATCCTATCTTTCCAATCCTATCTTTCCAATCCTATCTTTCCAATCCTATCTTTCCAATCCTATCTTTCCAATCCTATCTTTCCAATCCTATCTTTCCAATCCTATCTTTCCAATCCTATCTTTCCAATCCTATCTTTCCAATCCTACCAATTTTGTGCACATCCTTTAAAAGCGACATAAAGACTAGTAAATGACAATCACTCAAATGATAAGAGCTGTTTTACATTTTCCACAAGATGTTCTTTGTTTATAAAGTATTTTGGAGCAAGATATAAACTTGCAACATAAATGAAGTTTTTGCTTGAGTCAAGACTTCATATTCTTAATCATCTATAAAGCTGAGGACATGTCCAAGTTAAGGGCTCCAGCAGTGGCTATGGCTAAGGCCTGATCTTCAACATTGCCACAGAAGCCAGCAGCCATAGCCGTGTCTGCAGTCACTTGATTTGGATACAGCCTTACCTGTTCTAGAATGAATGCTGTTGTTTCTAACACTAGTTGAAGGTCATTTCCTTCTAGGCCCAGGGCCACTTGAAGCTTCTCCTGCTCTTCCTCTGAGAAAGAGTGTTCATCCTGGGCACAAGGTTAAAAATGAGGATGGACAGCATTAAAAAAAAGAATACTATAATTTTTATTGATACATATTTCTGGTAATTAAACCAAGGATGCCTCATTGTGAACTTAATCACTGTAGCTCGCAAGTCTGAGGAAACCTGTAAACAAGGGTGCTTGCTATGTGAACCAGAAACAATGGGGTTAACACCTTGTCTTCCATGAGAAGTGTTCTATATTCTTTTACGTGCATTAGGCCTACCATTCCCAATCCAAGTACATGGGACCTACATTGTACGGCTTAAAGTCCCATCCAAGGGCAAAGCAATTTGGTAAAGTATCTTGCTCAAAAAGTGTTACAACCAGGACTCCAACCTACACTCTACTGGGCCCAATATCATAGAGCTGCTTAAGCACAAAAAGTAGCTAAGCACAACAACATTTCGCTTACCAGAATAAGGTTACCAGCCAAACTACCATGTCACATGTACAATTGTTGACTGGTATCCTGCTCATTTCTGCTTAGCAGACAATTGTTAAGCAATATTTTCTGCTTAAGCAGCTCTATGAAATTGGGCCCAGATCGGAAACACAGGAGCTTGAGTCAAGTGCACTCAATCTCTCGGCCAAGACAAGCCACATAATAATCCATCGACAAATGTTTAGTTTTCTTTGTGTAGCAAAACTAAGGTTAGAAGGGAAGAGAGTCTTGTCCATTCGATGGCATTAGAATGAGGATTGCTAAGCAGTGACCCAATTCACCTGACATCAGCAAGCCAAGATCAATCTTTTTATGCCAATTTGAGAGTCAGATTCCCTCTGTGCTACTGTGCAGTGTACATTTTATTTTGTTTCAATTTTTTTTATTTTTTATTCCTGGGGATAACATTTTATTGCTCTCTAATCAACATACATTAACATAGAAAAGATAATAAACAAAACATGTGTGTGCAGTGTACATTTTAGATACAAGTGTAGTGAAACCAGCACCATACCCAGGCATAGAAGCACCATACCCAGGCATAGAAGCACCATACCCAGGCATAGAAGCACCATACCCAGGCATAGAAGCACACGGAGGCCATGGCCTCTATTGCCCCTGGTATTGGCCTTAGTGCCTCTTCAAAAGGTAAGTTTCTCATAGACTATAAGATTTTCCAATGGAATTCCCCTTCGAAAACTGAAAATGGCTTTGCCCTTTATAATACGATGAAATTCCAGGCATATCTTAAAAAAATGCAATCTTACTACCAAAATGGCAGACCATGAGCAGATTAAAGGGTGTGTAAAACATGGTAATTGCCAAAGACATGTATCTACACTTGATGTGACCCAACATATACATGAAATAACAAACCTGTGAAAGTTTAAGCTCAATCGGTCTTCGGAGTCATGAGAAAACAGTGAAAACAAAACTTATATGTTTTAACTTTTTATCAAACATCGGATTTTATCCTGCAGGATAAAGACCATTGTTTTACTCATGTCCTAAAAGCTATGGCATTTGAAGCAAAACTATTTCAAGGGAAGTTTTCCACCAAGACCATCTTTATACCTCGTAACTTACATGTATGTGCAAATCTGTGAGCATTTATATTTTCAATTTTACCAATGTTGTAAACACCCTTAACTGCAATTTGATTTCAGTGCAAGGGGTCCATAGGCATGATAGACGGGGATCACAGTAGTAGCAACAGTAGGAATAAATGAAAATATGTCAGATACAAATGCAACAGCCTGAATTAAAATAAACCTAGCGTGAATAAAACATACTTACTCTCAAGTGGAGTTTCTGTAAAATTCTGGAGAGTAATCTGGGAAACTTTGCTGCATCTATGTTGTTAATTAACTCCACTGCTTTTTTAATGCTTCAAAATCAATAAGAATGTAACCATTGTTTGTATATTAATTTTTGCAATAGGCTTTTCAAAAAAGAAAAAAGAAAAGACAATAGTTATAGCAAACAGCCTTTTTCTTAGGAAACACCCAAGGCACAAGACTTTGTCAGGGGGCGACTGTGTCGGGGGGGGGCAACTTTGTCAGGGGCGACTTTGAGAGGGGGCAAATTAGTATGTGAGGGGTGACTTTGCTAGGGGGCGACTTTGTAGTGGGCGACTTTGCTGGGGGGCGAGTTGACTGGCATTCAAGTAGTTGTAGACTATATGACTCATGAGGTTTGTTAGCTATATTCATCATGGCTACTACTACTACTACTACTAACTAGTAGTAGTAGTACGTACTACACACCTGTAGTGTAGGTAGTAGTTACTACTACTAGTACTACTGTTCCGTCCCAACTTGACAATCGTCCCAACTATAGTTGGGACCGGTCCCAACTTGAGTGTTCAAGTTGGGGCGTCCCAACTGTAGTTGGGATCGCCCATAGAACTCAACAGGATAGCCTCCGCAAAAACGATGTGATCGATCGTGGGGACTGTGACATGTGATCGGGGGGCGGGAGTGAGGGGGGGAATACCACCACTGCCGTGATCAGCATATGGATGGTTAGAACGGTCTCAATGTTTTGTTTTTTTCAAATATTGTGCTAACACTGAATTTTCTAAATTAATTGAAGTCTGCACTAAATTATTTAGAGTGCTGATTTCAGTCTTGTTACACACTGTTACACCCTGTACTATTCCAACTACAGTTGGGACGCCCCAACTGTAACACTCAAGTTGGGACCAGTCCCAACTATAGTTGGTGCGATTGTCAAGTTGGGGCGGAACACTACTAGTACTGCCTACCACTATTGTACTAGTACTACTCCACTAGTACTAGACTACTGTCAGTAGGTGGCTGGGAGCCAGGACATAGGAATCCTAACTCAATAGGAAGGAATCCAATACTAAAATCACATAGGAAGGATGTACTTCTAGAAACTATAAGGCTCCCCCGTAGCCTTATTATAGTTTCTAGGAGTACTATATCCTCCCCTGTCCTGTTTTCGAGGTACCATGCCTTTTTCTTTGAATTGAAAAAAAAAAATTATGCCATTATATTAAATGATGCCCTAATTACCATCCTTTGTTTATAAGAAGTATGCAAACATATATTAAAACTTGATGGACATTGAAACTTTCACACCATG
The DNA here is from genome assembly GCA_037783415.1 of Leptasterias polaris. NCBI lineage: Eukaryota > Metazoa > Echinodermata > Asteroidea > Forcipulatida > Asteriidae > Leptasterias > Leptasterias polaris. The sequence continues at coordinate 7,703,993 of JAZGTN010000022.1, forward strand.
CACCGATCTTCGATGACTTCAATAGCGTCCCATTTGTTTTGAGTTTGACCTGTTTTCAAGGCAAACAAGAAAGTATGGTGTCCCGGTGAAGCCATACGTCGTGGAACTGGAAGAAACATCTGCAGTGGCTACAAGACTTTGTGTATGACTCTATAGCCAGCAGTTGTCTTCATTTTATTCAAAATATTTTTTATTTAATTTTAAAAATTACCATGGTAATTTGCAAAAACTGTATTTTTTTCCCCAGAATGCTCTGCAGAATGTTCAGTCACATGATTTGATCATCGTGAATTGTGAATTGAAAAAGTGTTTGATGAAAATTTTTCGGTGGGCAAATTTTTTTTTATGGCCCCGACAGTATAACATATTTTTGTACCTTGTAGTAGTTTAGTTGCGATAATCGTAACCAACCCTCCTTAAGGAGGGTTACGATTATCGCAACTAGTAGTAGTTGTACTTTGTAGAAATGCCTAAAAATTAAAATACCACAACTTTTTGCATTTACAAATACAAGTGCAACTAACCAGTATGTTTCTAAGTTTTGGTCAAAGGAGAGGAGACTCTTTGCTTGGCAAAAGTCAAACCACACAAATTGTATCTAGGGACTGTTTACATCGCGCGCAGAGAGGTAAAAGATTTGCCTCGACAGGGTTGCCTTGTAATTGTATACAATACAGGATCCTAGTCTACGAAACGATATAATAACACTGTCTGTACACTACATAGTAACACAATAATTACGGAGGAACTCCTCTGGTCCTCCCAAATAAAACTCAATTTTAACACATTTCCTCACAGATTATTCGCTTGATTCATGTTCAGTTAAACCAGCCATAATTTAAGTTATTTTAGACATCTATCACAAGGAAACTTTTATTACAAACTGACTAAATTTTAAAGATAAAAGACCCCACATACCTCGCAGTTTTCGTGAACATTAACGCCATGTTGACAAACCAGACTAAAACTAGCCGCATATTGGGCCAAAATTTCCATCTGCAAATTTATGGGCCGGCCAGCCGCATGTTCTGGAAAATTAGAATCCATGCAGTACAAGGCGGTGAAATTTCGGTTTCGCCTTTTGTATTTTGAACGAAATTTTGTGTTGTGTTTTCTTCTCAGTACAATGTTTTCAATATTAATTTTACTGAGCATAGTCGAATGCAGAGTTAGATTAGTCTGTGAATAATTAGTGAGTAATTACCCGCTACTGTTAAGACCTTATCATCCAGTGCATAATACACAACTATTGAAAACCTTGCACTCGCTCCAAATGAAAGTAAATGTAGGCCTACCATTCATAGGTAAAATTTTAGGACACAATAGCCAGGGGTGCACCATTTCTTCCGTTTGCCCTTTTTAAACAAGCCTCTTTACAAACAAGCCCCTTTTCAAATGGCGTTAGTGTAATGGAAAAATATTTTTTTTAATATAGAAATTATCACTTAAAATGTTATATTTTACTCTGGAAATTTCCTATCAGAAAAACCAAGATTTCAAATGGGGGTGGGGAGGGCGGGAGGTAGCTAATTTGGCTCACTAATTTATACGTAATTCGCTGATAGAAAACAGGCAAGTTTCTTTCATGATATATAGTGGTTTTTTGTTTAGTTTTTGCATTTCCCCCCTCGCATTTCCCCCGTCGCTCTCAGTGCGGGGTTGCAAGCAGATAATTTATAGTCTTTATCGGATTGGGACCCAAACAGTGATGGATTATTTGTTTTAAGAAAAAAAAAAAAAACTCTAACAAAAAACAAACAAAACAAAAACAAACAATTAAACAGAGGAAGACGTCAACCTGAGCCCCCCCCCCCCCCACCCCTCCCCGTCATGAGCCACGAAGAACAATTTGGTTTATGGGAAATATTCTCCATTCAGGCCATAGAGTTATTATTATAACATAACTAGTTTGATCAATCTAATTACACACACGTAACCACGGTTGCCCACCATGGGTTCGAATCCCTATGGGTGAACTACGAAAATGTTTAATCTACTTTTCAGGGAGACGAAAAGCAGAAAAGTTGAAAAATGCACCAGAAAAAACGTTCAATCTGTTTTTTCATAAATTAGAAAGCAGGGAAGCAGATGTCCACATTTCGACCTCCATAGTCTGCACCTTTTTCTCAATGGCAAAAAACTTCTTGTCAGGCGGTGTTACGCGCTTTAGTTCTGTTATATAACTCTATGATTTAGGCGTATATACTTGCTGCCATTTGTCATAGCCCTGGAATAAATTAATTAATCCAGCCGGGTTTCATTCTGTACATTTCTCGGACCGGAGTTTACTGTGGAATGTCGCCTCATTGAAGATCCTCTTTAGTTATGCAAATAAGAAGTTTTGCACTTGTTCTCAAAGTACTCATTGTGACGAGTTCGAATACAGCCTGCTCAGCTGCGGAATGGATGGCAGCACTACCTCTCGGCTCTAAACGTTGGGATTTGCAAGTCGCATTTTATGACGAACTTTACTGGTAAATTTATCCGAATCTGCCAAAGCCATTGATGTGCATTCAGAGATAAGTTATCAGATTCCTACTACACTAGGCCTACTTTAAAAGCAAATTTTAACTTCGGTGTTAATTGCTTGCGAGTGGAGCCCTGGAGAATTGCCGTCATTGACTGCATGCAGTATACAACTTCACGACCAAAGCCGAACACATCTTTCCAGTGGACATCTTGTTGAGGTGAGGCTTAGGAACAGTAGGCCCCACGCATACCTTGACTACAATATGCCTATACACTTAACCATATCAGGACTGGCAGGGGAGGGGCACAGTGTGCCTGCTTCCATATTTCTGCCCATTACATTTTCATCCTATCGGGACCGGGAGGCACAATGTGCACCTCCTACCATAATTATCTTCAGCCGAAGCTTTTCTAGACGCTTCATCCATTTTCCCAATATATATCTAGGGTCAAACGATTTTAAAACCTTGTGAATATTCGTCTTTTTCAAGAATAATTATTGCCACTATTTTGGGGTGTATTATTTACTCCGTCATCATGTAAAACTTGGTGTAATGGCCATTTATGGCTAGTCTCATAAAATTAGTTGAGAACTTGGAAAAATACGGAGGGGGGGGGGGGGGGGCGTAAAAAAACCCGGCCCTGATATAGTGTTGACGCTTCATCCGATTAGTACGAAAGCCCAATCGTGCCACTGAAGTAAATCAGCGGGAACTAATTCGTTATAACGAATTAGTAATTCGTTTGAACGATTACTAATTCGATTGAACGAATTACTAATTCTCTTATAACGAATTACTAATTCGTTTGAACGAATTAGTAATTCGTTATAACGAATTACTAATTCGTTTAAACGAATTTCTAATTCGTTTAAACGAATTTCTAATTCGTTTGAACGAATTAATAATTCGTTATAACGAATTAGTAATTCGTTATTACGAATTAACAATTGGCCAATGCATCTCCATGGTGCGACGTACTAAGTATGGCCGAGTTCGGATGCGGCGTTCCTGCCATATTATTATACCACTGCCGAAATCATCAATTCGGACTCGGCCGCACAGTCGCACCATGGAGGTGGGCCAATTGTTAATTCGTTATAACGAATTACTAATTCGTTTAAACGGATTACTAATTCGTTAACATGAATTAACAATCGCCCCACCTCCACGGTGCGACTGAACGGCCGAGTCCGAATATTGATGATTTCGTATAATTATGGCAGGAACGCCGAAAAGTTCCATAACTCATCGTTGTTGTAGTCAACGGCTATTCGCATCCGAAATCATCAATTCGCACTCGGCCGTTCAGTCGCACCATGGAGGTGGGCCAATTGTTAATTCGTTATAACGGATTATTAATTCGTTTTAACGGATTATTAATTCGTTCAAACGAATTACTAATTCGTTCAAACGAATTACTAATTCGTTCAAACGAATTACTAATTCGTTATAACGAATTACTAATTCGTTATAAACTAATTCGTTATAACGAATTAGTTCCTGCTGATAATATATACTTCAGTGGCACGATTGGGCTTTCGTAGATTAGTACCGTCACATTTTGTAAATTTGTCCATTCCTTTATCAAGGGTCATATTGTGAAAACAATTAGTTATTTATAGGCCTATACACAAATTCTGTCGTTTTCAACAAAAATACCAAACTATAGCAGTTTGTTTTTATTTTGAAAGTAGGCTAAATCGATTTTTAACTGTAAAAGCTAGGAAATATAATTTATTCCCCAAATGAGACGAACCGGCTATTATAGCGCCCCCAACGGTGACCCCAGTGGTAAAAATAGTAGGCCTGTCATTTTATCGATGTCAAAAATGATAAACAAGATTAGTTGCAAACCTTTAGCATTTGAAGAAAAAATTTAACTATGGGGAAATTCATTTTTTTTTTTTTTTATTTAAACAAAACTAAAAGTGGGAAATATAAATGTTCACGTCATCTGACGATAAGTGGGTAAATGGAAAAACTTGATAAGCCATGAAACCAAAAGTGGGGAAAAAAAATCAATCGGATAACCCTATCGGCAGGACCTGGCTTTTTTCTTTCCTTTCTGATTCAGAGGGACTGGGACCCCCCCCCCCCCCCGTATTTTCCAAAACTCTCGATTTGACTCGTACAAGTCTTCATTTCACCAAGTTGTAAGACGTAAAAAAAAAGTAAAAACAATTAACAAAATTAAAAATCGAATGGGGGAAAGTCGATATTTAAAAAATGTCCACTTTGAAATAATATTTCCGTCAATTTTTAGGGCTCAGGGTGCAATGATGAGGCCTGAAAGAATTTTTTAAAGTATTTCTTGAACTGAAAAAAAATAAATATGAGCTTGTTAAAAAAATAAATTATTGAAAACACAAAATCAAAGATGGCCGACGGATATGGTGGCCACTTTGAATTTCCTTAATGCATTTAACACTATCACATGACACATCACTACCAATTTCCTAGAGAAAATTCAAAAATCAAATTGAAATGCATAAAAAGTTAAATTCCTTTGACCCCAGTTCAAACAAATGGTTACCATGCAGCGGCTACGGGGGACCTGGGGGGCCACAAATGCTACGGGGGGGCCACAAATGTCCAGTGCCCCCAGGTGCTCCCCCCCCCCCCCCCCCACATGTTTTAGGGTTCTATGCGAACGCATTAGTACTTCAGAAAATCACCGTGTAGAAAACAAAAAACTTGGTGGGGGTTGCAGAAGGGTAAATATAGAGCCGATTGGGGAAAGGTGTAGAAAAGAGAAATTACCTTTTTCATGGCTTTACGGTCAGTGTTGGATTAGCCAAAATTAACAATATTGTGATAGGTGTAATAATCTATGATCATGCTGAAAAACCTAAATTAACAATTGTAATATGTGTAATAATCTATGATCATGCTTCATGTAAATGTTATAGCGCCACCTTGTGTTGAGACTTGACCAATGTCACATATGTGCTGAGTCGTCGAATAAAGTAGCCATTCATGAGTGCACATCTATCTTGTCACCAACATTTCAATTCTTACAATAGGCACATTTAAAGTCAAAATAAGAGCATGTCAAAGGTGAATTAATAAGGGTCTTCTATCTGAAAGTCAGACCAACTTCAAAGGTCTGGAGTGCTTAATCAAAACAATAATACACGGAACAGCTTTGTGTTTGTTGACAAACACCTAATGTCTGGTTGTATATAATTTTTTAAGACAAAAATAAAGCCGACTACTTTATTAATACAGAACTGTCAATTTCATTTAATCCCTGCAACTATTTTAATTAGTAAATAATACCTAAACAGAGAGGTCACTTTGTGAAAATGAAAATCCGAGTTTTGCCTGCAGAGCGCCGTGTACAAACCAATGCATGATAGAGACCTATCTAGTTAGGTCACTTTGTGAAAATACTACGCTTTGAGTTAGGTCACTGTAGCGCATAGTACATCATTGGTAAAGTGGCGTATCTAGATAGGTCACTTTGTGAAAAGAAAAAACTGCAAATCTAGTGATACGTCGTTTTAAACTACTACGTATTTAGTTTTGAAACTTGCTGAAAATGTTAACAGTAATGAGTATATTAATAATTTTTAAAAATAAATATTTGCAAAAGTGTGTGATTTTTGTCAGTTAGGTCGGTTCGTGGTACGAGCGACGAGTTGATGGGTTTATGGTTGTTTTTTCAACTCGGAGACGAGATGAACAACTGAATCAGCTGTAAGTGATGGACCAAGACGGGAAACGACTTTACAGCCACCACCCGTCCAGCCAAGCTTCAAGAGACATTCATGGGTCTGTTTCCTAACTGCAAGAAGAGGGTACATCTTTGAGCTGACGGCTCTCAAGAGATCGAACAGATGGGAGTTGAAAATCTACGGTTATGTGGTATGTGGACGTTTATTGGAGTTCACCAAAGGACCAAGGTAAGGAAAACTCTGCCGTATCCGTCCTCCACTTTGTGATAAATGTCGGACTTTATTTCTGACCAACTTGAAGTAAATACATTGACCTGTCTAGAAAAACAAAAGAAAGGAAAAATTTGATTAATGAAAGTGGAGGTCGGATAACGCAAGTTGTCCTTCAAGATAAAGACAAGGTGAAGACCGCGAATGGTAAGAGAAGATCTAACCCGTTCTCTTGCAGAGCCCCTCCCCTTTTGTACCACCCCTCCCCCACGATGTTTAGTGATCTTGTTGATGTTGTCCTTGCTTTATTTAGCTTTCAAGGGTGACACACACTATCTTGGCATTCTTGATTTGCATATTGGTCGAAGCCAATGATGCTTTCTAATAAGGAGACTGGTCTTACCTGGAAATTTCTGTCAAGGTTGATACTTCAAGTCGTCAGTTGTCATATTACAAAAAAATTATTGTCATAATTTTATTTTTCAAATAGGCCCTAACGTTATGTTTATAAAGAAAAAGTACAAAATCCAACTAAAACTTATTTCATAATAATTTTCGATATTGTCTCTTGCATGTTGAGCAATTATTTTGAGCAAGTCATCTTACAACGACAAATTAGATTTTGCTCTTTCCCATTCGCTTTTTACTGATCGCACAAAATCTACGAACATAAGTGTTTTAGAAGTAATCTAACAAGACATGCATGTCAAAGATTACCGTGCAGAGTCACCATTCATTTGATGGTTAATGTTTGATTTGGGGGTATCATAAATAGACAATTTAGACAAGCTAAATCAATATTTACATATTCCTAAGTATCGGCATTTCATCAATTCTGAATGTAGACATTTTCAACTGAGCATGTATTGAAAAATACACAAATAATAAAACCATAAATTCACAATTAGCTGTAACCCTTGCTCATTTAAATCTAAACTCAAAAAATGAAAAAGGGGGAATTTGTAGTAAACACAAGTTGTAAGTTGCAAATTTATTTAGGGATCATTGTAAACAACTTCTGTAAACCACTTATTGATGAGCGCGGTGAGCAAAAAAGGAAATAAATTAATGAATAAGGAAAAAGAAGTGGGGGAAGGAAAAAGACGGAGAAAATGAGACAAAAAAAGTGGGAGAAAAAGAGCAGATCACCACGGTGGAAAGACATCAGTGATGAATTGGTTTGTATAAGACAGTAAATGCCTAGAGTATTTACAGTGTTGGCTTAGAGATAAGACTAACATTCTACTCTTTCAGCAGGAATTTACAGGCAATAGGTAAGGTAAGGCGTGACTGGTGTAGTGCTTAGTCTTGATTTCTTTTTGCGGCAACACAACACATGTACTTTTTACATTTTAAGGTCAGTGAAACAAGTCCTTAAATGAATAAAAGAGTAATATTTTTAACCAAAACTAAGAACTACGCCGTCACCAGTAAACGCAAATCTTGATGTCCATGAGGAGTGACCGGAGGCCAGTGAGGTTGGGTGTTTGCATTCAAAGGTCAGGTGAAGTATCAGGTAAAAGTATATCAGGGGTAAGTGTGAAAAAAACTTTCCCCCACAGCTTCTAACCTTTCCTCCACAGCTTATAACCTTTCCTCCACAGCTTATAACCTTTCCTCCATAGCTTCCAACCCTTCTCCCACAGCTTCTAACCTTTCCTCCTCGGCTTCTCACCTTTCCTTCACAGCTTTACTTCACAGCTTTACTTTCAGAGCCTCTCACCTGGCCTTTACAGGCTAGAACCTTTAATTTTGTCTACAGTCTTAACCGGTTCCTCCCAAAGTAGAAGTTGGCAGGTGATTGCGTATTGAAATGCAGAACTTGATTAATTTGACAATGTAGAATCTCCCTTTTACTTTTGTAAAGCATTACCAAGGACAGCAGGGTCAATGAAGTATAAGTGTTTGCAGCAAAGGTTAAGTGAAAAGTGAAGTACAGCCTATACCTTGTCCTCCATAGACTACAGACTTTTTTTCTTTTTTTCAAGTCTGTAACCTGTTGTTTTTGAAGTGAGTGCTGTGGCAGGTGATTGTGCATTGAAACTGACAGATGTTTGCAACAAAAAAGTTCAATAACTGGAGAAGTCTTAGGTTAAGTATGGGGTAAGTGTGAAAAATAACTAACCTTTCCCTCCGCAGCTTCTTACCTCTATTTCCACAGCTTCTAACCTTTCCCTCCTCAGGCTACAACCTTTTCTTTTTGTTTTCCACAGAACTGTTCTTTCGCAAAACGTTGTTTTGTCTGGCGATTAGATACCGATGCCAACTCTGAGAATTCGTAAATAACAACTGTTTGGTAACTTTGGGGATATCTCCGGTAATGTGTAAGGTGAACCTGACTTTGGCTAATTGTTGCGACCCCCAAATATATATTCTTTCTAGATAATTGTTTCTTTCAAAAAGCAAATCGGTTTTTTTTTCTTGAAGGTAATGAAGTTGTTTGCATTCTAAAATCTTCATTGAGCTGCAGTAATGCCTATACCACCAGGGACTGGGGTCATGCAAAAGATTTGGTAATGTATCGGGTAATATACGTTACTAGCGAGGAAACTACCCACTAAATGGGACAACTATTCAATCAAGAAATGTTGAGGTTTATAAACAATTCTAAACATCACATCATTGATAACTTTGGAAAGAAAAACAACACGTGCATCAGTAACAGATTTTGAATCTCTCAAACTGTTCTCTTAAGCAAGTGCAGTTGTAACAGCAGTCAAAATTCTAGTATCATTTGAGATTCTACAACAGTAAGCATGAATGACCAGCCAACCATCGAAGTTAAAAAACTTAACCCTCCCTTTAAAAAAAATAGAAGTCGGCTGTTACACAAGCATTTTACACAAGCATGTGTAAATACATGTGACAAATTGGTCTGGGCCTTCGATTATATTCCCCTCAGTATCTCCTTTGCCATGGTGACTACAACCGGACCTGGTGCGAAGTGAATCGATTGATAATACAGATTCAGAGATCAAACAACAGACCGCTTGGTAGGTTTCAATAAAATGCATTCTGCACTTTTTCTTTGAAGAGGAGGTTCATCCGATTAGCACTTTTGAAAGTTCCAAATAATCGATTTGAAAAAATACATTCGTTCCCATGCTTTAGTTTGCAAAAAACACACCATACAACCAACTGGTTGGAAAACTGCATTAAAAGTAATATTATGAGGTAAAGTTTTTCACCATACAACCAACTGGTTGGAAAACTGCATTAAAAGTAATATTATGAGGTAAAGTTTTTCAAAAAAGTATGTTTACAAAGCACACACAAAACTAAAACAAACAACCAAACAAACAAACCTGGAATGTTGTGTCATGTTATGTGTGTGTGTGTACAATGCGTTGAACTGATTGGAGCTGGAGGAAAATTGTCAAACAGACTTAAGAGCAAGTAAACAAAATTGCATTTTCAAATCATTATATAGCCCGTTGCCATGGTAACAGCTCATTTTGTGTTTTGGGCATTTTAGGCCAATTTTGGGGTCTGAAAATCTTTTTTTTAGCTGATATTTATAACTCCACCCCACCAAAATGCAAAATTATTTCATAAAACCTTTTATATCACTACAAAGTATCATCCTTGGCTTTACTTGAGAGAAACAAAAAATTGCAATAAATTTCACCCTTATGCTATTTTTAGAACATGCATTAGAGCATGTTTTTAGAAATTGCAAAATCGGTATTTCTACCCTATTATTTGTTGGCCCTCAAAATGTCAAATTGCCAGGTGTCTCAGAATGTTTTCCTTTTGGTTGTGATTAGGGCCAACATTGGTCTTTTCATATCTGGTGAGAAAAACTTGGGCAATTGTATCCTGTTGTGACAGTACTGCCTCAAAAAGGACTTTTTTACAAAAACAGGAAAACTGCATTTTTAAGTGTTTCCCCCAGTTTGAACTAATAACATTAACAAAGAACACTTCATCAATCAGGCACCTTTTCCTGAGCAATTCTGTAGGCTTGTTGAATACCCCACATTGATGAGAAACTTTTTGATGACTTAAATCTCAAACTTTACCCCCACCACCCTCCCCCCTCCCCCTCCCCCTCCCGAAGCGTATATGTCACATTCCCTCACGGGTCATTCCGTGCCAACTCACCTGATGGGTTGGCAGGCTCCAACTCAGATTTTGCTAATTTGGGGGGTAAACATTCCCCTATGGATGTCATGAACACTCACAAAATTTTAGAAACCTGCTCCTTAACATTTCTGAGATATGACCCCCTAAATTTTAAGCCCCGCCCCTGTCAAAAGTAGCATAGGACATTTTTATATCAAGGCATAGGTCTGTAAAAACTGACATTTTAGCCCGCGGAATGATTTTTCGTCATTTTTGAGACCCCCCCCCCCCTATAGTGCCTAAGTGAAATGTCCGATTGCTTTTGTAATTACATTTGGTCATAAACTAGATGTATATGTTCGACCTGATATAAGGGTCTATATCTAATGGTTTGGGCGATTTAAAAGTGATTGTGTTCTCCCATAAATGTGTTACACGCAAATATCAAACGGTCACTTGGAAAGTGCCCGTCAATGTAATTGTGTGATTTTTTAAAATGGTGTCACGCAGTGTTTAAATAGCTTAATTTTATAATACTGGCATTTTGTCTACTAATGCGCAAAAACATTTTAAGTTATAAGTGAATATTTATAAACTATTGTCATCTGAAGTATCTGAAATAATGTCACTGTATTATTCATTTTGATTCCTTTGACTGGATGCCCTGCATTGTTCTAAAGAACATAGAGTATAGCCTACACTTATGCTTATGAGAAGGGGGCTCGCCCCAAATGACATTGTATGCTACTCTCTAAAAACTTCACGTCGGAACTGACCAAGATCCGGGTCCCTTCGGGCCTAAACCATTTTGGGGGTCAGTGTGACCCGTGTAAAAATGACCCAGAAATGGTCCAAATGACAAAGGGTCCAAATGACGCAGAATCCGATTTCAAATCCCAGTTTTAAGATCGATTTTTTGTATTGGGGGGAACACGTGTCACGTTTATTTGGTTTGCTTCCGCGACGTGTGACTCTCCAAATGTTAATAGGCCTATAAGAGTCTTATATTGACAAAAATAAAACACAAAAGTGCTCCACAGCGACGCTTTAGAGCGTAGGGTTTGGGTTAGGGTTAGGACCATATAGGGGATTGGGAATATAGGGTTACGGTTAGGAATATTGCTTTAGGGTTGGGAAGTTAGGGTTAGGGTTACGAATATAGGGGGTTGGAATATAGGGGTAGGGTTAGGGCTTGGATTATAGGGTTAGGGTTAGGGTTAGGATTACGGGGGGGGGGGGTAGGAATATAGAGTTAGGGTGAGGGTTATTAGGAATATAGAGTTAGGGTGAGGGTTAGGAATATAGGGTGAGGGTTAGGAATATAGGGTTAGGGTTTGAGTGCGAGTATTGAAGTACAGAAACTAGCATTAAGTATAACTCCAACTCCACATCATAAGGATTTAATGGATCAGCTTACAAACATTCTTATTAAAAAATGTATCATACTGTTTGTATTGGTTGCTAATAATATTGATCGACAAATAAATATAATTGTTTTATAGCTGATGCATTTCTATTTGTGTCCCTAAATCAAATGACATGGTTCTCCTATGCACAAGCTAGCGTATCGGGTCGTTACACGCAAATTGCAGCTGACATGGGGAGGGAAAACAATATAATTCACAGAAATCATAACAATAAAACAAATTTAGATTGCACAGTATATGGCTTTTAGCAGGCATGATATTGTTCCTAATTAAGTCTGATTTCCAATTTGTTTACCCTTGGAAAAAAACTGAAAAATTGTGATAACAGCCTGAAATATCTATTAAAGCATATACGATGTTTAGGTCAGCCCTTGTGCTTGATAAATTATTCCTACTTTTTTCAAAGAACCAAAAGACATGCCTGCTCTAAAACCAAAGCCAGACACCAAGTAAAACACATGATAAGGACCCCTGTTTCAAGTCAGCATTTAGGTCAAACTTTGGGTACAGAAAACACAGGAGAAAAACCTGAAATTTACTATTAATTTTGTATTTATTTATAATTTTTTTAAACCGGAACTTAAGAACAAAGACGAACGAATTTTTATTTTTAAGACAATTATATACGAGTCTTATAATGATACAGTTTTAAATTGCTAACATTTAATAAAGCCAAATTAAAAATTTAAGAAGTTTTAATATTTCAGTTACATTAGGCACCACAACAGTTAGAAAATAAATTAACACAAAACACCATTTTAAACACCATTTTTACTCTTAAGTGGAAATTTGCTAAGATCCTCACTATAGCAAAAACAGAATTTCACCATGTTATAGTAATTCAACACCCAAACTGTTGTACCATATGGGGCAGAGGTTGTCCCACACCCCCCTCCCCCAATGTTTCCATACAACACACTATTGTCTGCTTGTACAGTACTTATGTGTAAACATCAACAGTTCATGGGTGCAGTCCGAACAGCATCACAACACAAACAGGCAGTCGGATCTCTAACAGATGGGGATGGTTAGGTTGAAATTGGATTTCATCTTACAATTGGTAACCATGTAACATTTAAGTTGAATAAATTATGTTTTAAAAAAAAAGCCAGTCAGTGGAGTTAAAGGGGCTGTGTCGTCTAGATCATAGATCGTAGTTACTGCATGCGCGCGCCCATCATATCTGCGTGTGCAGTTACTGGGAGGGGAAGGAGAGGAAGAGGCCAACTGATTGGGGTAAAAAAACCAAAAAAAAACCACCAAAACCACAATACTGACAGCTAGCACAACGGCAGTTCGAAAACGAAGAGCAAACGTTGTCAGATTAAAAAGTGGAATTAAATTTAGAATTGTAAAATTCGAGCAGACAGGTTTTGAATGAGAGGAATGAAGTATCAGATCTGGTCGCCAATGGGAGTTGATTCCAAGTAGAAATAATGCGCTGAAAGAAATAAGCTTTGTGGGATTCAGTCTTGCAATGTGGAATGGATAACATAAATGGATCTGAGGACAATCTTGTGGTAGGACGGCCCTAAATTGGACATTGTCAAAAGGTTCCATGTCATATTGACCGATTCTACATATAAGAAAAAAAACGTATACTTATCGTCTGTATTAAACGGTAAAATGTCAAGTCTGGTTAAACGAGACTTGTAATCAAAGACCAGCATCCTCACTTGGTGTATTCCAACATATTGCATAAATAACAAACCTGTGAAAATTGGTTATCGAATTTGCAAGAAAATAATGAAAGAAACAAACACCCTTGTTACATCTGTAGAATTGTGTGTTTTCAGTCGCGGGAGAAGAGCTTCATGCCTAAAGCCTTTCTCAGATTCAAATTTTGGGGTGAACAATTACCTCTTTCTTAAACTATACATTACTTCAGAGGGGGTCTAACAATGTTTATTAATATCAACAGCTCCCCAGTGCTCTTTACCAAGTAAGTTTTTGTGGTAATTAATTTTGGAGTAATTGCCCTCCCTTTAAATAATACTTTTCTATATCTATGTGTGTACCATTGGTGAGAGTTAAATATAAATCTTCTCAGATTCACGCATAACTTTCATGGTGGGAAACTACCTTTCAAATATTTTTGCTTAAAATGCTATGGTTTTTGAAAAATTAGTAAAACAATTAGTTTTGAATCTCACGAGTCAAAAACTCTAAGTTTGAAAACAGTGAAAGCATTTAAGGTTTTTCCCCCACTTTTTTCTCGTGATTCCAATGACCGAATTGAGTTTAATCTTTCACAGGTTTGTTATTTCATGTATATGTTGGGTCACATCAAGTGTGGATACTGGTCTTTGACAATTACCAATGTGACACTGACACATGTGCTTTAACATACATCTGATTCTCTACATCCGGGCGTGTTTTTTCCTAATGTGCTGTCTTTTTAGAAAATGTTGTTGATCAATTTTGCATATATCTTTGGATCCGTGAAGAATTTATAATGTTAAAATAATCATCATCAAATAATTCATTATTAAATACACGCATTCAAATTGTCAAATCACTATCTCATGAGTAAATTTACAAGGTTTTTGTCAAGCGGAAAATATTACTTAATGTACAATTATTAGTCTCCAAGTCTAATTGCAGTTTGAAGTGTAGCCCACTTGTTTTTAAGTTATTTTGCAATAAAACACAAATGTTTTAATTAACAAAATTAGAAAAATTGTTCTACGGCTTGAGACCATTCGCTGATTCCTTAAACACGAAATTTCGATTACCGACCAGTCACAGCTTTATGAAGTTGGCCCTGTTAAAGCTACAAGGGAACCCTCAATTAGGGATTCCAAAACGGAGAATGAAAGTACATCGGAGGTTGTTTAAGCGCCCAGCGAGCAAATACAGCTTTTTCCGTTATGAAACGATGGACATTTTTCTTTCCCTTTTCATTCTTGTTGTAATAATCACATTCCTTGCGCCCAGATTTTTCATAGTAATGATAAGGAACACTCTGGTTGGTTGCAACTCTGGAAGGAAAGGAAAGAGAGTGAGATAAAATATGTCTCACTAAACAGAAAATTCCAGCTACCAATATACATAGTATTATTCTACATTTCTATTTAGTGCTACCACTATCTTCCTTGTTTTATCCATCAGACTAACACGGCTATTTTTTAGTTTTGTCTATATACTTCTGGTAATGAAACCATGATGCCTCATAATATAAAACAAATTGCCCAAGGGTGCCAAGCGGGCACCCGTCAGATTTTGAACCTAGACACCCTAATCTATAATTTTCAGCAATAAAATTACATTTGTACCCTACTTCACGGTCCTTCCAATTTTGTTCATCCAATCGACTATAAGTGTACTTAATCGCTATAGCTCGCAAGCCTGAGGAAACATGTCAAGGGTGCTTGCTATGTGAACCAGAAACACCGGGGTTAACCCCTACTCTTCCATGATAAGTGTTCTGGGTTCTTTTACGTGTACTACCAATTCTAGTACATGGGACCTGTGGCTGAATGTCCCATCAGAAGGACAAAGCAATTATCAAGTATCTTGCAAAATGACACAAGTGCCACGACCGGGACTCAGAAACACCAGCAGAGCTTGAATCCAGTGCTCTTAACTGCTCCGCCACGACACATGTAGTGTACCAATAAATAGTCAAAATGGAGATCAGCGATAAAATATGATTGTTTATAATCACTAATTTTATTCTGTGAATTTTTGTAATGAGCAGCACTAGACTTTTGAGTGCACGTGAGGTTGAAGGATTGCAATAAAATTAGTCTTATTAAAGAATTGACTAGGCTGAATAGTCTATTCATTTTTATTTCCTGTTCACAATGCATTCTTTGTTGTCAATGATTGTATCAATTTTTGCCTTTTTCGGTTAATGACATTTTCACAGGGTGGTAGTTTTCTGTGTATAGATGTAGTAATTACAAAACAAATTGAGGAGTAAAAATAAACACATCTGTTGGCGAATGCTGCAGTCAGAGAAGCAGATGGTACTAACTGTCACCTTGCTAATTGTGGATGGATTTTACATTCGGTGAAAATACTATGACAGGTTTTTGCTGTTTCTTAACCATTCAAGAACATGTAACATTGGTAAAATTGGTAAAATTGTCAAAGACCAATATTCACACTTGATGTAACCCAACATGTATACGAAAGAACAAAACTATGAAAGTGTATGCTCAGTCAGTCATTGGAGTCACATAAAACATAAAAACAAATCCTGAAATGATTTTACTGTTTTCAAACATTGAGTTTTTGCCTTGCAAGATCAAATTTAATTGTTTTTCTAATTTCTCATAAACTATTGCATTTCAAGCAACAATATTTCAAAGGAAGTTTTCCATCATGCCCAACTTTATACCATGTACTGTATGTTATGTGCTTATATGTGAACACTTAATGTATATTTTTACTCTTACCAATGTTGTTCATACCCTTTATAAGAGAAATATAGAGAGGATAACAATATTTGAACTTTAAAAAGTCAGCAATCTACTTACTGGCAGTGCTGGTCATTGACCATTCCATAAATATGAATCTCATCACAAACTGCACGGGCCAGCAACATGGTGAACCATCCTGTACTCAAATAGGTCCCTGACGCCATCCTGTCAGAATAAAAACCGAAGCATTTTTGTTTCAAATTAACGTAGTCGTAGAGCAATGTAGTGGACAACTAGCTCTGATGATGCCTTACTTCTACATATCCCAAGTTCCTGTTGCACTCTTGGGGAAGTCGGTCGTTCTCAAGATTTAGCCCACCACTTTGGAACAGACTCCCTTACTGAACTCAGAAAAAACACCTGATCTACACAACTAAAAATTCAGTTAAAACCCTATCTTTTCCGTAACTCCTAACGTAATCAGTTAGATTATTGATTTTGTGTTTATACAATTCTGCCCTTTCCTCTCAGCCGTGCAAAGAGTGCCATGTCTGAATGACGTTGTGGAAGATGTGAAGGTAATCCGGTAGATTGCAAATTCTGATATTACTTTTGGAAAACAGTGTCGAAATGTAACATTTCTTGTTGGCCATAATGCAGAGCTGCCAAACATTTGCATCTTGCATGTCATTGTCAGGGAGATTTTGTACAACAAACAGGGAGATATTTAGAATTAATTTCAATATAATACATAAAAAGTTTCCATAATCATTGTCAGAACATGGAAAGTTTGTTTTCTTTTCAGGGAATTTTCTGCAGAATCAGGAAGAGTTGGCAGCTCTGACAATGTGCAGAAATATAAAAAATGTAGGTTTTTCTGTTGAAATTTACCGAAGATCCAGATAGAGGTGTTAATGAAGTGGGTTAGAGAAGGTCGGGAGGGCAGTTGATTTTAATGACTCACATGATCCCGACAAATGCAAAAAACATGTGCAATACCTTGGGACGCCAGTTTCAGCTTCGAATATTTCATCACATTTGTTCATCTGTTTCTGAGTTATATGATAGAATTCCGTCTTCTTGAACTTCTTAGCAACGTCTCTGAGAATGTTGTATGCGTATCCTTTCCCATTCGGACTCAGGGGTTTTGCTGGTCCCCATCCCACAACATACTCAGGTGGACTCGGGTTACCGACCAGAGAGTAGTGGTTCTTCTTAAGGTGTGGGGTTGATGAATGAGCAATAACTCGGACCGTTGTTCGAGACCCCACATCTTCCTCATATCCAGAGGACGGTGCATTATTCATTCGAAAGACGCAGTCAGCTTTGTCGATAAGATAGCCGGCGCTAGAGTTCAGAAGCTGTCCAGAGCTGGACACAAAGGCACATTGTATGCAGTGAAGATTCAGTTTCTAATTTATAGGGATAACACCAAACCAAACAACACGAAATTAGACACTTATGAGCGAAATTTGAAACATGGTGTCATTGTCTTTCAAAACTAATGGCCGTTGAATAACATTCCAGGAGGAATACTTCGTCAGTAAAAATGTCAAATTCTAGGCCGTTTTGATTGAATATCACATGGAAATCAGGAATGAACCAAAACATCCCCGTACAAAAAAGTACAGACCCATTTTTTGTCAGAATGATGTCATCAGATGTTTTGGATGTTGGGAAATATTGCCCCTGACAGTTATCGAATACAATGGCAATTTACACCATTTTATCTTGAGGTTAGAGATTTGTATTTTTTCCCTCACTCAAATGGAAACTTCTATTGGAAAATGTGTACAACACAACATTGAATTTGACATTTCCCTTGCTCTTTAAATTATTAGGTGTTCAGGCACTCTGCCCGGAACACATCTTGTTTGTTTTGATTTGAGGCGTTCCAAACACCTAGAGTTTTTCGTTTAGAAGACAAACTCTAAATTTCTAGTTTTTTGTTTGTTTTCACTGTAACATGACCTGCTGATTTTAAAGAAACTTTTACAGTTTGGATGTCAATGTTTAACAAAGACTACAATGTAGAAGATGGAAATTAATCTAATAATCAAATAAGTAAAACAATAGTGTACATGTACTTCCCCTTTAAAGGTAGGGTCATAGATTGGTAAATACTCCCCAAATTAATGACCATAAAAACTGACTTGGTGGTTGAAGCACTGCAGCTCTTAATAGTATAAACTATTTTGAAAAAAGCATTCTCTTTGAAGTAAAATGGTTTTCATAACTTTTCACCCAAAACATTTGAATCTGAGAAACGATTTATGCATGAATTATTTTTCCAGATTTTTGAGGGTAATTGCCAGGTGTCCATTCGCGAATGCTGCCAACAGAGATGCGGTTGGTACTCGCTGTCACCTCACTAAACGTGGATGGATTCAACGCTCTTGTAAAAATACTGTGACAGTTTTTGCTGTATTCTCAACAAATAGACGCTGTATTCAGCCGAAACTTTCACATGTGACTTTTATTGTAGCTTTCTTTTAAAAAATTCCTATAACTAAGCATTATGTTGAAAAAACCCAATCTATGACCCTACATTTAAGGCACTTTAAAGGGTGTGTACAACATTGGTAAGAATGAAAATATAAATGTTCACAGATTTGCACATAACTTACATGGTATAAAGATAGTCATGGTGGAAAACTTCCCTTGAAATAGTTTTGCTTGAATGCCATAGTTTTTAGGAAATGAGTAAAATAATAGTCTTTATCCTGCAAGATAAATTCCGATGTTTGGAAAGAAGTTAAAACACATAAGGGAGTTTTCACTGTTTTCTCATGACTCTGAAGACCGATTGAGCTTAAACTTTCACAGGTTTATTTCATGTATATGTTGGGTCACATCAAGTTTGGATACAGGTCTTTGGCAAGTTGTACACACCCTTTAATTTATCCACATCTCCAGTCAAGCCATCCTTTTTTAAATGACCACGCCTGCTGTTACTACCTTTTTGTGATCCAACACAGATATGAAGCCATGGTGGGTATACAAGGGATCAAGCGTTGGAACAACTTTCGACTTGTTCTCAGAACTTGGAGAATCTAGCAGTTTTTGGCGACTTGGCGATTTCAAACGATTCAAAATGTTTGTGGGTGCATCGGCCTCCTCTGCCTGTATTGCTGTTTTCACTTTTGTATTTGCATTTTTATTCGATTTGTTGGAGCCCCGAAGATTTTCTGATTCATCCCCTGCAGATGTCTTAACAGTCGTTTGATTTCCGATAGATCGAGAAGAATGTACTGAAAGATTTGGAAAAATACTCGCAAATATTCTGCTTGAAGTTTTCTGAATTTTCGAAATGGATGTTGAAGAAAAATTAGACAGTAGGCCTACAGAAAGATACAAGTTGCCTAATAGTTCTTCTTTGGCATTGTTATGTATTAAGTTAGTGTAAAAATAGGTGCCAGTTAGAGTGAAGACTGAAAGCATAAGGCATAAGAAGAACATCTGTTTCTGTAAAGCAAGACAAACAAACAAACATTTTAAAGGAATATGAACATTTCAGTTAATGGTATACAGTGATTGACCTTTGTCTTGGTTCGGCCATCTTATTTTCAACCAATAGACCTTTCTATTGTTGATAAATAAACCTCGCTGTTGGCAAGGACGGCCGAATGCTAGCAAAGCAATCAGTCATGTTAACAGGTGTGATGTTGTGACCGAATTCAACATTTTCTGCAAGCTTTTAATTAAATAAAATACCTCCCATGATCGGTTGCTTTCCCCCCCAACAAATTCAACACTATTTTTGAATATTTATGTAACATTGTTACAAACTGTGGCTATCTGTTTTTGTTTTGCATTGATGGCTTTCCATAGTTGTCCAACTTCGGTTGGAAAAACTCGGGATGTGACGTTGCAATAGAAATGTCTTTGGTGACCAAAGGGCTGGAATGGGGGGGGGGGGGGGGGGGCACAGTGCCCTCTACACGGAAATGAAAACATGAGTTATCATTGTTGATGCAGCCACAACTGGTTAATAAACCCTGATAAAGAATACATGTGCCACTGGACATTGCACTTTAAAAAAGGTTGATTCCCTTGTGTTGAGCTTTTTCAACATTCTACCTCAGGTGCAATAAGGCAGATAATGAAGAGTCATGCTTTGTTTGTTGTACACTGTACATCAGAAACATGTGGGAGGTTGGTTAAAGGCAAAGTATAGCTTTGGTTTTTGGAACCGTTCGATTGTTTTAATCATACAAATATAGATATACAATAAAACTAACCTGTGAAAATTTCATTTCAAAAGGTGGTAGCGTTTTTGAGGTATCGCTGAAAATCTGGAGCAGTTATGTCCACACAGGAAGAATAATCCGTAGTTGGATAGCCTTGCTCAAGGCGGTCGAAGTTTTCACTCCGAAAGAGACGCCGTATAACCAACCCGTAGCTGTACACACTAGCACTGTGCGTAATATGAATGTGTATCACACACAGCGCACGACGCCCGTACTAGTACTACTGTCCGCGGGTCATCCGCAGTCGTATCCTGTCCGCATGCGGAAACCGTCAGGCCGACCAGACCAGAGTGTCTACGTGTACATCTCACATACCACGCAAGCACTGGGCTACACACCCACACAAGTGTGTAACAGCCTGCAATCGTGGACCCTCCTTTGTTCAACTCTTTGTGATAGTGTGGTGATTACGGCCTGTGAATGTTATTGTATTTGTACACAATGTATTATGTAATAAATCAGCGAGGCTTGACGGCATGAGTGGCCAGCTTTAGCGGGCTGGCCACGAGGCCGGCAGTCTGAATCCTGCACCGAAACTTACTTCTCTCCGTGCACGAGACTCTCGACTCACCCCCTTGTACCAGTTGTACGCAGAATACAACATTGGCGACGAGGAGAAACTCCTATAGTTTGCGTGCAAGCCACCCATACGTCTAGTCAACCTTGAGGTATTATTTTGCAAAAACTTGTCACCATTTTTCCAGTTGAAAAGAACACATTATTTGTGAACATTTTCAATTGGTATTTACAGTTAGTATTTAAATAAAATAAAAAAACATTTCTAAGCTTGTCGAAATTATCAGCGTTGGTCGGAAGTGGTAATTTCAATTCATCAACACTTTGGTGACATTTTTGACATTGTTGCCCAAAACATTTTCGAGCTCGTCGAAATTATCGGTGTTGGTCGGAAATGTTCATTTCAATTCATTAACATTTTTGTGCAAAATTGTTTCTGTCAACATTGGTTGACATTGTGAAAGGTTTTACATTTTGTCGGCATTCTCGGCTCCTGTTGAATTTGTCGGCATCCCAAATAGGATGAAGTAAAATAATATTGTGTCATTCCTGAGCTTTGTAATTTTGTATTTGTATTGATACATGCTAAAGATTCTGCTGTTTTTGCATTGCATTGCGTGGTGCGTTTTATAACAAAAGCGGAGGAACTATAACGTTCATTTTTGGTCTCACCAAAACGTTTTTCCTAACTGTTATCTGGACAAACTGCTGGGCGTCACTGCCAGCAGAAGGCGTTAACAGTTAACGTAAAAGTGACTGTCTATAATTATAGACTTTGTAGCAGATTTGATATATTTCCCTTTATTTAATTGTTATTTATCAATACATGTACTGTGACTCTTGGCGTACTATATTCAAACCATGGCCATAAATATCAACAAAGCATCCGTAAAAGAACTAACTACTTTACCAGGGATAGGGGTCAAGTTTGCCCAAATCATAGTTTCGAAAAGAGAAGAGCTGGGTCCATTGGTAACAATTGATACTTTTCATGACCACCCTGCCCTGCAAACTAAGCTAAATGAACTCGCAGAAAAGAAACTGTTGATATTAGAATATATCGTAACACCCCCAACTGATCAAAATGACCAGGCAGATATTGCACAATTGTCTCATGCTGTCACTTTGCTCACAAAACAGATGGAAATGATGGTGAAAGCAATGGAAGTAAATTCTTCCAAAATATCAAATCTCGAGCTCAAAGTAGACCTAACCCCAAAAAAGCAACTTTCAGCTACTGGGGGAACAAAAGAAGTTCCAAGTACAGGGGACAATATGATAGATGCTACTCTCAAAGCCAACGGAGAAAAAGCTCCACCATTACCTGCTCATATTCTAAACACAATGCATTCCAACACTAATGGTGAAAAGAATCCACAGGCTACTAAACAACAAAGCGAAAACAATAAGCACGCGCCACAAATCAAAACTGAACAAGAACCCGGTATGCCTTTTGGAATCTCTGCCACGCCCAGTCAAACCACTCCGCCCGCAGAACAAAAACCAAACGCTGCACTGCAGACAAACAATCATGCAACCCCTACATTGGCTGACGTAATCCAACTATTACTTAGCCCAGAATATATCGGGGGTAGTATCTTCATCCAGTTCTAACAATGCTGCCGTGAAAAACGTACCAAAATTGGCCCCATACAATGGGTCAACTGATTTTCATGCGTTTGTCACCAAATTTGAAATAATGGCAGAGTGTTGCAAGTGGGATGAGAGTACTAAACTCGTACAGTTGGTGGGGGCGCTTACCGGTAAAGCTTTAGAGAGTTACGCCTGGCAAGAACCTACAATTAGGCGCAGTTTTAAGCTCAGTAGGGACCAATTACGTAAGATGTTTGGAAAAACCAAAGACCCGATAATTAGTGGACCACAATGCTTTCCTTTGTGATAGCAACAGTGGACCTATTGTCCTCTTTTATTATAGGGCCCCGGTTTGAATGTGGTTACCTACTCATGTGCACACACTTCCAAAGACTGCACATAGCTCGGGTGGGTAGCGCAATGGCGCAATGGCGCAATGGCGCAATAGCGCAAAGGGAAAACCATATATAAAAAAATTATAATAAATGAAAATAAAACTTCAACGCCTTTGTCAAGGCTAGTAATTCGAATGCACAATCTGAGAAACGTTACTGACAGTAACGTTTTTCAGATTCAAATTTTGGGGGATAAAAACTGGTACCATTTTCCATAACCACATTACTTCGAAGTGAAATGATTCTTAAAATGCTTTATACTATTGAAAGCTGTTGTACTACTTTAACGAAGTAAGTTTTTATTTCCATTAGTTTTAAGAGTGATTACCAAACGTATACATTCCCTTTGATTGAAATTAAGTAAAGACCCGAGAATCATTTGTGCCATAAAAATATGAAATGCTGTTATCTAAAAGTATGTTTTTTTTAAATTCTAATCTGTTGCGTATTAACAGTGGCCTTCGGCTCAGTCCATTAACAGGTGCCATGGGCCAGCCACCAACCCGGTAATTACCACACAGTGAAGACCGACTCCTCACACTGTTTTTCCCACCACTTCTTTTCTTAAAAAGTACAATACTTTCAGTGGTTGCTATGAAAACAAGATGGTTTGAAAGAGTTGTCATTCAACATAAAAAAAAAAAGAAGAGAATACGCTTGAGAAACATAATTTAAAGTTTGAGTGGCCATGGCAAGGTTGTTTACACAATAATACGCTATCGTGCGTCGTCAATGCGGGTCAACTGATGGGTGCGTGTTTTTCGTCCTTTTACGACCAGATGTAAAGGTAAAAATGTTATGTCTGTGCAAAAGTTTGAGCAGGCTTAACGGTCTACACCCTGATACAAAAATTATGCTGAAATGATCCGGTTTGAACCGGAAGTCAGTTCAAATGTTGTAAAGGTTCTGTGAAGCATTTGTCAAACTCTTAACGACCTATCCGATGATGTGTAGATTGTACAAATCCATTCAGTGGTTGATAAGTTATGATTTTTTCAAGTATTAAAATTTAATTTAATGTAATTTGATACCCGATGACGTCATCATGACATCATCAAGTGTGTGTCATCTTGATATCAAGGTCCATCTATCTGATGAGTTTCAATGTTCAATTCAATCTAAATCTTGAGTTATTCCGTAGATAAGCTCGAAAGTTGGGTTTTTTTGGAAGGAAAAAACGAAGGCGAACTTCGACCTAGGGTAACGACCCGGAAGCTATGGTCGTACAATTTTGGCGTTAACTTTTCAAATGTTGCCCCAGTCTTGTTCTATCAGATGCCAAACTATGAACATCATAGCTTTCTTATTCGTTGAGATACAGCAAAAAGCAAATGGTCATTTTCAACTTTAAAAACCTTGTAATTCGACACCTGATGCCGTCCTCTTGTTAAGGTTCAAGTATATGCCAAGTTTCAAATTTGTACAACTTATACTTTTTGAGAAATCTGCAAGAGAAGGTTCAGGGAAAAGAATAAGAGGGAAGATGAAAAAAACCCTAGAACTTCAGTTTTTGTGACGTCACAAAAACAGGGTGTTCGGTAGACATGTCGAAATTAGCATAGCTGGTGAAAAGTAAAAAGAAAATTTGGTAAACATGTCTTTGTATGAAATATTGATACGAGTTAATTGTGATTTTAAATATTTGCATTTTTGAAACGAAACCTTGATCAAGCCTAAATTGAAAACTGATGACGACCCGTCCGATGATGTGTAGATTGTTAAAAATTACTTTGTGGTTCATGATTTATGATTTTGTCCGTTAATAAATTTCAACTTCCGGTTTAAACCGGAAGACAAGGTCAAACGAGGTCACACTTTGTGTATCATCAATTAAGTTTTTGAATACCTTTCTAATGCTATATAGATTACAAAAATACAATGTCTGGTTCGGGAGTTATGATTTTTTCAAATACTAAGCTTTGATTTTATAAAAAATTGTATAAAATAATTTGATGACTTCATTATGACGTCACTCCACATTTTACAAGCCATGGGCGATGTCTATTAAACAGTACACCAAGTTTCAACTCAATCGGCTGTTTGGTTTTAGTAGATACAAGGTTTCAAAAAGTGCACCTTTAAGGCCCTACCACGTGACACACGATGACGTCATCAAACTACGACTCCACAAATATGTTGTCTGCATAAAGGTCATTATGTTAACCAGTTTTGAAGAGATTCTCATCAACTTTGCCACAGACATCTAGTAAAAGTGTGTTTTGAACTGTTTTCAACTTGCCGCTAGAGGGCGCTTTTGAATTATGTGACGTCACCGGTCCTATTTTTCTAAACCAGGCACTTGCCAGGTTACAACATCGATAGGTTTTCGGCTGAAGAGCCGAACACCTAAAGAGTTGTTCGGGCAAAACTCCTAGCTCTGATGGTTAGTTTCGATAAAATTACAAAAAAAAATCACTGATTTGTCGTGATATTTACTACGTTCGCTCAATTGTTGTGCATTTTTTCTGGCAAGCTTTCAGGATGACTCCAAAATACGGGATTGTTAGTTACCCTCCTGCAAAATTAAAAGGGGATAAACCCCGTTTAGTAAAAACAGTTAGGTCAATTTTCGCTTCATAAAATTGCATATGCTTGTACTAATGGGCGACTGAAGATTCGCTTATAGGCCTACCACATTGTTCATGACAGATAAAGGGTTATGGTGGTCGCTTTATATGTGAACATTAGCTGTGTATGATATTTCTGGGTTGGAGGGGGGTTGTGGTTTTGAAGGGATTAGCTTGAATTCTAGTGACAGAATCTGTTTGAAGCTTTCAATGATGTGAATCTGTTTGCACAGTGTGGGTTGGAGTTTTGTTGAACAGTGCATTTCTGACAATTTTGTTTGCAATTTTTTTTTAGGTTGGGTGGGGTGGGGTGGTGCTGCGTCTGGGGGTAAGGGTCGGGGCGGCCGCGAAGCGGATGGTGCGGTGGGGTTGAAGCATCGAACAATTCCTTCCCTACACTCCCCTTCTCTACACCCCTACCCAAACCCACTCCCCAAACCCACTCCCCACACTCACTCCCCACACTCAACTCCCCGCCTAAACCCCCATTTAAGTGGCTATGCAGTAAAGAATTGGTAGACTCGGGTCCCAGGGTTAAATATTCACCTCGCTGTAAAGTGGCTAATTAATTAAGAATTTAAAAACAAATTACATTTAGAGTTAAGTTTATGTCCTAAGAAGCTTCAATTTGATATAAGATCTAACTCTTTTATATTTACAGACTAGGCTATTGGGTGTAAACAAAAAACATGTATAAATGCTATGGGATTTGGGTGGAAAATAAGAATACGATAAAAAATAAAAATCTCGACGAAAACAATAGCTGTTTCCGACAGTAGGTCAGAACAGCTAATTATAGTCTGTGGTAGGCATTAGTCAAGTCAATGGCAATCGTTGATATAAATAAATTTTAATTTTCCCCTTCACACATGACTTGTAACAATTTTAATGCTAATGATGAGGAAATTTGGTAGCTTTCACCAAAACCACGCTCATTTGTAACCAAAGAAAGGAGTAATTTTCTTTCATTATGATGATACTATCAAAAACTATTGGCTTACCAATATTAATCTGTATGAGCATATGATGCAGATAAAATGCTTCAAAAACTATTGTGTTCATTTTAACCTTATGAAAAATAATCGCCATAAAAATTACCGGCAGCCATTAACGAGAGGCACTTAATTTTTGTTCCCTAGGGACCTAGTTATTCAATGACAATATTCACGAAATATAGCCTTAGGTGTCTTTTGAAAATTTGAACCACGATTCAAGTTACTGCTTGTGTCTTGAAATCTTAACATCGTTTCAGCAAACTCGGGTGGTGCAGGGACAAGGGGGTTAAATCGTTTTCCTTACTAAACTATAGGCCTACTTATCTCATTTGAACTATTCCTAACCCTCCTAACTCTATTTTACTTAAATGCTTTGTTCCTTACTATAAAAATCAAACGATGCATGGTCTACGTTCACACAGTTACATTCTCTAATCAATAGGGGCAATGTTCTGGATGGCATTTTACATGTATATTGTACAATGGTAATATTCAAGTTGGTAAAGAAGTGTATACGCAATGGGAGTCTGCATTGTGCCAATGTCATTTGTGGTCTTTTATACAATGATGGCAATTTTCTTTCACTTGCTAATTTTAAGAGTAAGTTTGGCGTTCGCGCTAATGGAGTAGACAATTTTCTTTCTGGAACCCAGTAGTTGCTAGGATTAAGGATAAACTAACACAAATACTTTGGGCAAGGAAGTCATTCTAACCTATTTGGCCAAACAGAGTCTAGGTGGAGATTGTTAATCTATGCTTTTAATTGGTCGATTTCATGTTTACAAAATAAAAATTAATGAGAGAGGTTCAACCCCGTTAACACTCAGGAAGTACTTTACAATAGAGAATGTATATCTCCAATGATAATATTTCAAATGGTAATTTCAATGGTAATCTACCACAATTTTTGTTTTCTCTGTATGTGCCATGAATCACTGGCATTTGTTATTTTTGAATTGAATATAGGTCCACTATGATGATCTAAAACTTTCAACTTTCAGTGAAAAAAAAAATGACTGTCCCCTTGTGATATAAGTTTTTCAAATGTTTTTGTTATTTATTCCATGAAATGGGTCTTCAAAATGTACCACAAACCTGTCAAATAGCATAGCCTTACAGTATCAATTAAGGCCTATTTTATCTTTTCATTTACAGCGCGTTTCCTTGTTCACGTGACTTTTTAGCATGTCCATGAAGAGCCAGGATTTTTGTGTACGGCTAATGGCGCGTATGTACGCACGTCCGATTTAGGTATTATAATATTCTATATCTATGAGCCAAACACGCACAGAAATTCTAACGCCAGTTTATAAGACCGCCAATGCGTCTTGCGTAAGAGTCCTGCATATGACGTCATTTGTGTAGGGCGCCCTCGGCCGGCTACAGGTCAAAAGGAGGTATCTCATTGGCTGATAATGTGCGCCACGCGTACATAGCTGCGCGTTTTCTGTTGTTTCATCGTAGTTTTACCTCTAAGATGGCGGCTTGATGACGTCAATGCATAAGGTCCATTGTGTCCTCCGAAGCCACGTGGTTAAAGGTGTTTTTGTTTTGTTTTTCAGTTATTTGAAAGCGGACTTTGGTCAAAGAAGCATTTTTTTTATCTGTACCATAAGGAATGATTTTTGTCAAGTACTACAGAAATGCATGGAAACACCAGCAAAAACTAGACATTAAGTGTTTGTCGACAAACACAAAGCTGTTCCGTGTTGTTTTGCTTCGATTAAGTGCTTCAAAGCTTTAAAGTTGGTCTGATTTCAAGATAGAAGACTTTTGACCTTTGACAGGCCCTTTTTCACTTAAGTGTGCCTAAAAACCTAAACCTGGTCTAAATTCTGATACTGAATCGAAAGGAGCTTTTAAACCAGAGATAAAGGTCAACATGGGGTCATGGTTACCCAAGGCTAATCTCCAATGCCCAAGGATTATATAACTGAAAAAAAGTTTTAAAATCGGCTGTGTAATTCTTGAGATATGGTCCCACTTCCGGTTGACCCATGGGATCACGGTTACCCAAGGCTAATCTCCAATGCCCAAGGAGTCTATAACTGAAAAAAGGTTTTAAAATCGGCTGTGTAATTCTTGAGATATGGTCCCACTTCCGGTTGACCCATAGGTAAAGGTCAACATGGTGTCACGGTTACCAAAGGCTAATCTCAAATGCCCAAGGAGTCTATAACTGAAAAAAGTTTGAAAATCGGATGTACACTTCTTAAGATATGTAGGCCTCAAGATTAGCTAATTAAATATTCACGCCGCTGTCACGTGATTAATTAATTTAGGATTTTAATCTATGAAATCTGAATATTAATTCAATGTGGCCCGAGCAAGTCCTAATCTTAGTATGCTTCCAACCTTATACTAATTTAACCGAAGGCTTGAAAGTGACTGGACGTATACAAAAAATACGGCGTTGTAGCCATGGTGCCAGGATTTACCACCTAACGTTTCCTAAACGTTTATACTTTGTACACAAAAAGAAAACACGCCTACAAGTATGACGTAATAATGACGTAAGGTTAATGTTTGGCCGGAAAGCACATCTACAGTATCCCATGAGTCTAAAACTGAAAAAAGTTTGACGATCGGGGGTATACTTTTTGAGATATGGTGCTAACAAGGTTTGCTAATTAAATATTCACCTCGCTGTTAAGTGGCTAATTAATTGAGAATTTTAACATAAATTTATAATATTTAGAGTTAAGTTTATATTCTAAGCTTCAATTTGATATGGGATCTAACTCTTTAATATTTTACAGATTAGGATATTAGGAACCAACAAAAAACGTGTACAAATGCTATGGGATTTATGCGGAAACAAAGAAATAGAAAAACAATAAAAATCTCGACGAAAACAATAGCTGTTCCGACTGCTAGACGGAACAGCTAATTATACCCCAACATTGCACTTATGCTATTGAAGTATTACAAAGGTGTCTCCTCCCCATACACTGGGTTCCTTTTCTAAGTTGTATTTCTTTGTATACCCTATAACCCTTTCAGTACCAACACATATTGGCTACTTATGCCATGGTGACCAGAGACATTTCCTTGACATGGCTACCTAGAGACTAACACTATTTTGCAAAGTTTCAGGTTACAGCGCCCTCACAAGGCAGATTGGGGTTAGCATAGGTCCTAGTCACATAATGCAAGTTGAGCAAGCAATAACATATTACTGTTTCCTTTGGCATATTGCCTTGGACTAAATCATTGCCTTTAACATATATTTGAGGTATGGTATTATGACCACTAAATACACAATTGAGTAGTTTAAATGTTGAAGCTAAACATTTGTCAAGTAGCTGTTCATACCAATCTGCATGAGACATATTTTTGAAACGTTAAATAAACATAAGGTTTTAATAAATTACTTTTGAAACAGCATCCTCCCCCCCCCCCCAAACCCGCCCAAAATTAAATAACAATTGGTTGAGCCTCACAGCTGCAGATACTGGGAGTTGGTGACTATACCCATGTTGATCAATTAGTTAAGGCGGCCATTTAGATTGTTGGCAAATTATGAATCGTCCAAAAAAAATAAAAGTTTTAATTAATTTTTTAGGAAGCACCCCCCCCCCCCCCCCAGGATAGGACATTAAATATAAACAAGAGAGTTTGGATTACGCACAATATGACTTATAAATAAATGACTGGTAAAATCAATCGTTTTATTTATTTCTACATTTAATGACAAAGAAGGAACTGACATATAATTACATTAAATATTGCCCATTTGTAAATGTCCGCCAAGCAATTTGGTTTTGGTCCGTATCTCCGTCTATGAGCCTCACATACATAAATTATAATTGCCATGGTGGTTCAGTCGCTTTAAAAAGGCGGCCATTTTGATTATTATAACATTAAAAATAACAAAGAGAAGTTTGATTAAGCACAATATGAACGTTACTCGAACAAAATAACTCATAAAATTTATGTTTTACCTATCATTAACCAATATGTCAAGAAGGAACTAACAAAAAATATTTCCAAAGTGCTATACTTGTTTTTTCGACGTACCATCCTCCCCCCCCCCCCCCCCCCGCCTCAATGTTGGAAACTTGAATGTATTAAGGATCCAGGAACCCAACAAGACACATAATTAAGTAATTGCATCAGTCGGTTAAGGCGGCCATTTTAATAATAAAAATGGCCGCCAACCAATTTGGTTTTGGCCCGTAACATAAAATATGGCGAGGTTTTCAGGATGCAGGAACCCAATGAAACCAAATACAAACAATGTGGTACAGTTGCTTAAGTCGGCCATTTTGATTAATGTAAAATTTGTTTCTGAAACCTTAAATAAACATAATGTTTTAATACATTCCTTTAGGATTGCACATTCAATAAACAGAAGAGAGTTTTGATTACGCACAATAGGAACTGGACAAAAATTACTCCTCAAATCAAATTTACACCTATCATGAAGCAATATGTAAAGAAGGAACTAACATTACATTTTGCCAAAGTGCTATACTTGTTTTTTCTAAGTACCATCCCCCCCTCCCCCCCGCCTCAATGTTGATTGTTGGCAGGCATGCGATTGTGGGATTCAACATTGTAGCGGGGGGGGGGGGGGGAGTATTCAGAAAGTTTAGAAAATTATTCGTTTGGTGTGGAAATTCCCCAATAATGGTATAACCGCTTTACAAATTTTTTACATAATTAACTTAATAGTTGAATTGTTGACCTAATTTATCGCTTGGTGTGGAATTTTTCAAAGCATGGTATAACACACATTGGCTTGATACACTGCTTACAAATCGTGCGAGTTTGTTTCCGATTAGAGGTGGAACTGCATACAACACAGTCACGTTTCTTCCCGTCAACATTCGGACCTGGAAAGTGCTGAGTTGAAAGGGCGTTTGAAGCACTTGACACTTTACGGGCATGGTGAACTGGGTTGTTCTCGAAGCTTGAAATAAGTGCCTCTATCACCTTGACCCGAAAATCCAAAGTAGACAAGCTCTTGTTTGTATGGATGCTGTTGTATACGACATTAGCATTGAGCAAACATATGTCTAGGATTGTAATAAATACACGTTTCCACCATTTGAATGTTTTGTGGGTATGAGTATAGTACGTGCATAATTGTCC
This sequence comes from Leptasterias polaris, assembly GCA_037783415.1. Lineage (NCBI taxonomy): Eukaryota > Metazoa > Echinodermata > Asteroidea > Forcipulatida > Asteriidae > Leptasterias > Leptasterias polaris. The sequence goes on from JAZGTN010000022.1 coordinate 7,735,623, forward strand.
TGCCAGATCCGTGCCCCCCATGTATTTATTGTAATCCTCGACTATGCACGGTTTTTTGATATGACGAAATCCTGTTGAAGTTTTCCGGCTCCGAATCTTTTTACTAGTGACACTGCAATCGCCATAGTTTGAGAGGAGAGTGACACGTTTTGTGTCCTGCCACATAACGCATAGTTGGCCTGCTTTCTGAAAAAATTTGGGATCTGCACCGCTTTTCATAGGAAATTTCTTGGAGTTTGCTACGTCGGGTATCCCTAGGGTGGTATAGCGCACAGTTCCACAAGCTCCGAATCCTAGCTCAGACAACTTGGAGAACAGAGCCGGGCTAGTAAACCAATTGTCCATGTAGATGCAATGTCCTTTATTTTCGAGTCCCTGCAAAAGGTTCAATACTATGTTGCCTGGTGCCCCTATTTCGGATGGATGGTTTGTCTCAGGATCACTTATAGAGGACTGTCCTTGTGGGCACCTGGGCTGCGATCCTGTGAACAACTCCCAGGCACATGTGTACCCTGTGTCGGATTCGTTCAATGAGAAAGATTTCAATCCCCATTTTGCGGCTTTTCTTGGCATGTACTGCTTGAAGCTCACCCGTCCTTTGAATTTGACCATCGTCTCGTCCGGTGAAAGGCTTCGTCCCGGCTGGTACACCCGGAGGAATGATGGTAGTACAATGTTTAACAGTGGCCGTAATTTAGCAAGTTTGTCACGGGGAGAGTCGCCCTCGACATCTCTGTTATTGGCGAGGTGAAAAAATCTTAGGATTGCAGTAAATCGGTTACGAGCCATGGTTGCTGAGTACAGGGGACTTCGTAGAATTTCAGACCTGGACCAATGCATGGAGTAACGAGGCCTTTTGTTGATTCCCATGCAAAGAAGTAGGGCCACGAATGCCATCATTTCAGGTACATCAGTTGGTCTCCATGCACACTTATTTTCTGCCCCCGCTCCCGATATTTGTTCAGCATAACGATTAGTCTCTAGTACCATCATCTGCCACACTGCTTCACAAAAGTACAGTTTGAAGATTTGTATGGGGGAGAACGAACTGAAGTCTTCTGTAGCCCCGGTGTTTGCTGTAAATTTAACAGGCGGTCGCCGTGTGTAACAGTTGGCTTCACGCCATCCACACCTGAAATTCGTTTTTTTTTGGTCTTCTTACCCTTCTTAGAACAGGTTAATGTTGCTGTTGATGTCGAGGCCCTCGGCTCTGTATCCTCACTGTCTTCTGACGTCTCCGAGTCCTCAAGTGGCGATTCCTCGTCAGATGACATTTCTGAAGCACTGTCTGCGAAAATTTCTTCCAAAATTTTATCATTTTCTTCGGCCATGTTGTCAGAATGATCTCTTACTGAAGAATGCGTGGGGCCGGGGGGACGCTTAACGATTGATACCGCTTAAATTTTAAAACTTGCGACGCTTCACAGGGCACACGTCACGCGGCCAGCTTGTTACCAAGGGGATGGACAAAAGGCGATTGAGGGGGCTATTAACATTTTGATAACTTACTTTTGGTCGATGTGCCACAGAGGCTCATTGGTCACCAAGAGTGCTAATAATTCCGTGCCATACGGGCTCATTGGTCACCAAGTGGAATGTTGTTTTGAGCCGCTATGGCACGGCGGTACTGAAAGGGATATTTACAGTGAATAGTACTTTTATTATACCATTTGTACTGCATGTAATGCTTGTACAAAAATACACCATTATTTAAGACAAATGTCATAGAACTAGCAACTTATACAAACACAACACGAATAAAACCTTCGGTTATTTAAGAATGAACATTGTTTCTAAATTAAAATCAAATTAAAATTGTTTCTAAATCTAAATACAGAGCAGGAACATTAATTTACCCAAATCGCTGAGTAGCTTGACCAAACATCTTCCACACAGACAGACATGCTGCCAACTTTGTCTGGTTCACTGTACACACCTGTACACACCTGTACAAATTACACCACTGCCTATCAAACATGAAAAGGGACCAGTCTATTTTTCCTTTCGACCCTCAGTAACCATGCTGTGGCCATCTTGGTATTTCTCCATTCCGTACCATTGTAACCAAATCGAGGCTGGAAGAAAAAATTAGTCTGGTTCCCATTTTTGTGCAATGAATACTTTCATTTATTCCTGATATCAATCAGAATACGTTTATTCAATGTTGCACAAACTACAGTAATACAAAGTGAATAATACAGAATGCTAAAATAATTATAGTCAAAATGAAAGTACACATACATTTTATAAAAGTGATAACAAATGTGAACTTTAAACAATGGCAACATCTAGGTCCGGGGAGAAGCAACAGCTTTTGTTCCCCAGCCTATGGACGGACAAACATGAAAAGACAGGACATAACGGGTGTAAGACAGAAATAAGGCCGTTGTTATTTCCATTACAAAATTTACATACAGTATTTTAGCGTTGATTTAAAAAACGATTTTTTAGTTTTTTAGTAAAAATAGAAAGAGTTCGTAACGATTTAAAAGAGTCATCCAGACTTTTCCAGAATAAAGTGCCACGCTGGACAACACCATTTTTGGACAACGTGGTTCTACAATAATTAACAAAAAGAATTTTCCTAGCAGTGCTGCGAGTATAATAGGAATGGATGTTCGAGGTTAGTGTAAAACAAGAGTTGAAACAAGCAGGTAAAACATTATTCATATATTTATACATAAATTTTCCTAAGTTAAAATGATAAAGGTCAACGAATTTTAACAGTTTTAAATTATCAAAAAGCGGCCCAGAGTGATCACAATAGTCAGCTTTAGAAATGACCCGAACTGCACGCTTCTGGAGAGTGAGCAGTTTGTTACATTTAGGAGTTGGACTACCCCAAGTTAAAATTGAGTAATTAAGATAGGGTAATATAAAAGAGTTGTACAAGGTCAGTAATATGCTACTGGGAAGGAAATATTTAAGACGATTCATTATACCTATATTTTTTGATATTTTAGCTGTTATAGTGTCAATATGTTTCTTCCAAGTCAAATTCTCATCAATATGTATTCCCAGAAATTTAGTACCCTTAACCTGTTCAAGATTGATATTATTTAAAATAAAGGAACAGACTGAGTGTACTTGTACTGGCTAGCACAAAATATAATATAATTTGATTTGAGAACATTTATACATAATTTATTAGCTAAAAGCCAAGTAGTGATTTCCCGGAGCTCAAGATTAAGGTTCTGCACAGCTAAGTCTACATTTTTATCAGTATACAACAAACTTGTGTCATCTGCAAATAAACAAAATGTAATTTTTTCTGATGTATTGCAGATGTCATTAATGTACAAGATAAATAATAAGGGACCCAATACAGAGCCCTGTGGTACACCACAAGTAATAGGCCGATCTGTAGATTTTACAGAATTACACAAAACATATTGGGATCTATCACATAAGTAACTTTTAAACAAGTCGAGGGCTATTCCTCGGATACCATAATGTTCTAATTTACGCATCAAGATATCATGGTTAACTGTATCAAATGCTTTAGATAAATCCAGAAAAATGATTTACATCTAGATCATTACACAATTTGTTAACAACATAAGAAGTAGCTAAATCAGTCGAGCGGTTACGTCTAAATCCAAACTGCAATTCAGTCAAAATGTTATTCTTGTATATAAACGAAATCAATCGAGTATAAATTAACTTTTCAAATAATTTCGAAAATGTTGATAAAACAGAGATGGGTCTATAATTTCCAATGTCATGCTTGGAGCCTTTTTTATATATTGGTATAACCTGAGCCTTTTTTAACCCATCTGGAAAAACTCCAGCTGTTATAGATTTATTAAAGATGTCAGTCAGCGGCTTAGCCAGCGAGGTACTTAGCCCATTTAATAACACAGGAGTTCAATTCATCAAATCCAGGTGCCTTTCCAGACGGAATCTTGTTAAGAGTGTCTACAATCTCTTCTTGCGTAATGGGTGTCAAGAATAGTGAATTCGAACATCTATTACCAAGGAATGTTTCAACAGGAGTGTTACATAATGGTAGCTTGCTGGCAAGGTTACTCCCTATGTCAACAAAGTACTTGTTAAAGGCATCAGCAATGTCTTTGCTATCAGTAATGTTGTTTCTATCAGCAGTACAAAAATAAGTGGGGTTCAGTTTTTGTTTATGCTTATTGAGTAATGAATTTATGAGTTTCCAAGTACCTTTGATGTTATTTTTTTCTTGATTAAATTTTTGGCACACAAGTAGTTCTTCTTAGATAATTTTATAACAGAGTTCAGTTTATTTTTATACAGAGTATAATTAGATTTGTTTTGTTAAGTACGGGTTTTAAGAAACTTCTTGTACAAGTGATTTTTCCTCCTGATAGAATTGTAGATACCCTCGGACATCCAAGGAGACTTAGATTTATCATAACGATATTTAACATCAATCACAGGAAAATGCCTGTCATAGAGTTGTTTAACATGAGCTAAGAAATTATCGTACATACAGTGGATATCATTCACTGACAGTATACAATCCCAATCAGTCGCATTCAGATCACGAATAAATTTGTCAATATTATCGTTATCATAAACCCGCCTTTTACATTTCACATTAGTCTGAGAACTCTCTCTAGAATTATTAATAATTAAAAATACTGGTAGGTGGTCACTGATGTCAGTTATCAGAACCCCTGCAGTGTGGTTTAAAAAATCATTTGTCAGGATATTATCAATTAAAGTTGCACTATCAGTAGTAATCCTAGTAGGTTTGTTTATGGTGGGATAGAATGACTGAGAATCAAGAATAGTCATGAAATTTTGCACAGCATTATCGGTATCAGATTGCAGTAAATTTATGTTATAATCACCCATAATGTAACATTTTTTGTTCTCAGTATTTAGCCGACCGAACATTTCATCCATGTCATCTGTAAAAACGTTATGGGAGGGAACACGACCAAAATGGTGCTAGCATGATCAAGGTAATGCAGTCACATGGATCTGCATGGCATTTAGAATGAAATGACTGTACCTCCAACCCTAAATATCCAAACTACATGGGCTATACGCACAATCAAGTTCAAAATTAGGCAAAACCTGGGGATACACTTAAAATTATACGAAATTCAAATTATGAGTACTGGGTTACCAAACAATATCCAATAGGCCTACCATTTTCAGGAACCGAAGCATGCAACAAATTGTTCCTTTTTTACGGAGAGGTGTCCTAAGCACATATTTGCGAATGCTGCAACCAGAGATGGGTTGGTACCCGCTGTCACATTTCTAACTCTCAAAACGTGGATGAGTTAGACGTTCGTGTGAAAATACAGTGACAGTTAGACACTGTATTCAAACTTTTCACAGGTGACTCTTCGTGTATCTTTTTTTATAGTTTTACCTATAAAACAGCATACCTTGACAACAACTAATTGATAACCATACCTTTAAAAAAACACCTGCTATATTAAACACGAAGTTTCGCTTACCGACCAGTCACAGCTTTATGAAGTTGGCACTGTCAAAGCTTCAAGGGAACCCTCAATTAGGGATTCCAAAACGGAGAATGAAAGTACATCGGAGGTTGTTTAAGCGCCCAGCGAGCAAATACAGCTTTTTCCGTTATGAAACGATGGACATTTTTCTTTCCCTTTTCATTCTTGTTGTAATAATCACATTCCTTGCGCCCAGATTTTTCAAAGTAATGATAAGGAACATTCTGGTTGGTTGCAACTCTGGAAGGAAAGGAAAGAGAGTGAGATAAAATATGTCTCACTAAACAGAAAATTCCAGCTACCAATATACATTAGTATTATTCTACATTTCTATTTAGTGCTATATAGCACTATTTCAAAAGTGCTACCACTATCTTCCTTGTTTTATCCATCATACTAACACGGCTATTTGTTTTTATTATTGTCTAAATACTTCTGGTAATGAAACCAAGGATGCCTCATAAAATAAAACAAATTGTCCAAGGGTGCCAAGCGGGCACCCGTCAGATTTTGAACCTAGACACCCTAATCTATAATTTTCAGCAATAAAATTGCATTTGTACCCTACTTCACGGTCCTTCCAAAATTTTGTTCACCCAATCGACTATAGACCTTATGCATATGACGTCATTTGAGTAGGGCGCCCTCGCCTATGAGGTCAAAAGGAAGATGTTCATTGGCCAGTCATGTGCGCCGCGCGTACAAATCAGCGCGTTTCCATTGTTTCATCATCAGTTTACCTCTAAGATGGCGGCTTGATGACGTCAATGCATAAGGTCTATATAAGTGAACTTAATCACTGTAGCTCGCAAGCCTGAGGAAACATGTCAACAAGGGTACCTTTAAAAGAGAAATATACAGAAGATATAAATATTTGAACTTTAAAAAGTCAGCAATCTACTTACTGGCAGTGCTGGTCATTGACCATTCCATAAATATGAATCTCATCACAAACTGCACGGGCCAGCAACATGGTGAACCATCCTGTACTCAAATGTGTCCCTGACGTCATCCTGTCAGAATAAAAACCCAAGCATTTTTGTTTCAAAACAACGGTATAAGCAACAACAACAAAAGTTAATGGCTTGACGTTTCGACCCTAGCAGAGTCTCGAAGGCTAAATGACGTTGTGGAAGTTGTGAAGGTAATTCGGTAGATTGCAAATTCTGATAATACGTTGGGAAAACAGTGTCGATAGTGGCCATAATGCAGAGCTGCCAAACATTTGCATATTGCGTGTCAGGGAGATTTTGTACAACAATCAGGGAGATTTAGAATTACATTCGATATAGTACATAACAAGTTTCCATAATCAGGGAGATTGTCAGAACATGGAAAGTTTGTTTTCTTTTCAGGGAATTTTCTGCAGAATCAGGAAGAGTTGGCAGCTCTGACAATGTGCAGAAATATAAAAAATGTAGGTTTTTCTGTTGAAATTTACCGAAGATCCAGATAGAGGTGTTAATGAAGTGGGTTAGATGATCCCGACAAAAAATGCGAAAAACATGTGCAATACCTTGGGACGCCAGTTTCAGCTTCGAATATTTCATCACATTTGTTCATCTGTTTCTGAGTTATATGATAGAATTCCGTCTTCTTGAACTTCTTAGCAACGTCTCTGAGAATGTTGTATGCGTATCCTTTCCCATTCGGACTCAGGGGTTTTGCTGGTCCCCATCCCACAACATACTCAGGTGGACTCGGGTTACCGACCAGAGAGTAGTGGTTCTTCTTAAGGTGTGGGGTTGATGAATGAGCAATAACTCGGACCGTTGTTCGAGACCCCACATCTTCCTCATATCCAGAGGACGGTGCATTATTCATTCGAAAGACGCAGTCAGCTTTGTCGATAAGATAGCCGGTGCTAGAGTTCAGAAGCTGTCCAGAGCTGGACACAAAGGCACATTGTATGCAGTGAAGATTCAGTTTCTAATTTATAGGGATAACACCAAACCAAACAACACGAAATTAGACACTTATGAGCGAAATTTGAAACATGGCGTCATTGGCTTTCAAAACTAATGGCCGGTGAATAACATTCCAGGAGGAATACTTCGTCAGTAAAAATGTCGAATTCTAGGCCGTTTTGATTGAATATCACATGGAAATCAGGAATGAACCAAAACATCCCCGTACAAAAAAGTACAGACCCATTTTTTGTCAGAATGATGTCATCAGATGTTTTGGATGTTGGGAAATATTGCCCCTGACAGTTATCGAATACAATGGCAATTTACACCATTTTATCTTGAGGTTAGAGATTTTTATTTTTTCCCTCACTCAAATGGAAACTTCTATTGGAAAATGTGTACAACACAACATTGAATTTGACATTTCCCTTGCTCTTTAAATTATTAGGTGTTCAGGCACTCTGCCCGGAACACATCGTGTTTGTTTTGATTTGAGGCGTTCCAAACACCTAGAGTTTTTCGTTTAGAAGACAAACTCTAAATTTCTAGTTTTTTGTTTGTTTTCACTGTAACATGACCTGCTGATTTTAAAGAAACTTTTACAGTTTGGATGTCAATGTTTAACAAAGACTACAATGTAGAAGATGGAAATTAATCTAATAAGCAAATTAACGATTTATGCATGAATCGTTTTTCCAGGTGTCCATTTCACGAATGCTGCCAGCAGAGATAGGTTTGGTACCCGCTGTCACCTCACTAAACGTGGATGGATTCAACGCTCTTGTAAAAATACTGTGACAGTTTTTGCTGTATTCTCAACAAATAGACGCTGTATTCAGCCGAAACTTTCACATGTGACTTTTATTGTAGCTTTCTTTTAAAAAATTCCTATAACTAAGCATTATGTTGAAAAAACCCAATCTATGACCCTACATTTAAGGCACTTTAAAGGGTGTGTACAACATTGGTAAGAATGAAAATATAAATGTTCACAGATTTGCACATAACTTACATGGTATAAAGATAGTCATGGTGGAAAACTTCCCTTGAAATAGTTTTGCTTGAATGCCATAGTTTTTAGGAAATGAGTAAAATAATAGTCTTTATCCTGCAAGATAAATTCCGATGTTTGGAAAGAAGTTAAAACACATAAGGGAGTTTTCACTGTTTTCTCATGACTCTGAAGACCGATTGAGCTTAAACTTTCACAGGTTTATTTCATGTATATGTTGGGTCACATCAAGTTTGGATACAGGTCTTTGGCAAGTTGTACACACCCTTTAATTTATCCACATCTCCAGTCAAGCCATCCTTTTTTAAATGACCACGCCTGCTGTTACTACCTTTTTGTGATCCAACACAGATATGAAGCCATGGTGGGTATACAAGGGATCAAGCGTTGGAACAACTTTCGACTTGTTCTCAGAACTTGGAGAATCTAGCAGTTTTTGGCGACTTGGCGATTTCAAACGATTCAAAATGTTTGTGGGTGCATCGGCCTCCTCTGCCTGTATTGCTGTTTTCACTTTTGTATTTGCATTTTTATTCGATTTGTTGGAGCCCCGAAGATTTTCTGAATCATCCCCTGCAGATGTCTTAACAGTCGTTTGATTTCCGATAGATCGAGAAGAATGTACTGAAAGATTTGGAAAAATACTCGCAAATATTCTGCTTGAAGTTTTCTGAATTTTCGAAATGGATGTTGAAGAAAAATTAGACAGTAGGCCTACAGAAAGATACAAGTTGCCTAATAGTTCTTCTTTGGCATTGTTATGTATTAAGTTAGTGTAAAAATAGGTGCCAGTTAGAGTGAAGACTGAAAGCATAAGGCATAAGAAGAACATCTGTTTCTGTAAAGCAAGACAAACAAACAAACATTTTAAAGGAATATGAACATTTCAGTTAATGGTATACAGTGATTGACCTTTGTCTTGGTTCGGCCATCTTATTTTCAACCAATAGACCTTTCTATTGTTGATAAATAAACCTCGCTGTTGGCAAGGACGGCCGAATGCTAGCAAAGCAATCAGTCATGTTAACAGGTGTGATGTTGTGACCGAATTCAACATTTTCTGCAAGCTTTTAATTAAATAAAATACCTCCCATGATCGGTTGCTTTCCCCCCCAACAAATTCAACACTATTTTTGAATATTTATGTAACATTGTTACAAACTGTGGCTATCTGTTTTTGTTTTGCATTGATGGCTTTCCATAGTTGTCCAACTTCGGTTGGAAAAACTCGGGATGTGACGTTGCAATAGAAATGTCTTTGGTGACCAAAGGGCTGGAATGGGGGGGGGGGGGGGGGCACAGTGCCCTCTACACGGAAATGAAAACATGAGTTATCATTGTTGATGCAGCCACAACTGGTTAATAAACCCTGATAAAGAATACATGTGCCACTGGACATTGCACTTTAAAAAAGGTTGATTCCCTTGTGTTGAGCTTTTTCAACATTCTACCTCAGGTGCAATAAGGCAGATAATGAAGAGTCATGCTTTGTTTGTTGTACACTGTACATCAGAAACATGTGGGAGGTTGGTTAAAGGCAAAGTATAGCTTTGGTTTTTGGAACCGTTCGATTGTTTTAATCATACAAATATAGATATACAATAAAACTAACCTGTGAAAATTTCATTTCAAAAGGTGGTAGCGTTTTTGAGGTATCGCTGAAAATCTGGAGCAGTTATGTCCACACAGGAAGAATAATCCGTAGTTGGATAGCCTTGCTCAAGGCGGTCGAAGTTTTCACTCCGAAAGAGACGCCGTATAACCAACCCGTAGCTGTACACACTAGCACTGTGCGTAATATGAATGTGCATCACACACAGCGCACGACGCCCGTACTAGTACTACTGTCCGCGGGTCATCCGCAGTCGTATCCTGTCCGCATGCGGAAACCGTCAGGCCGACCAGACCAGAGTGTCTACGTGTACATCTCACATACCACGCAAGCACTGGGCTACACACCCACACAAGTGTGTAACAGCCTGCAATCGTGGACCCTCCTTTGTTCAACTCTTTGTGATAGTGTGGTGATTACGGCCTGTGAATGTTATTGTATTTGTACACAATGTATTATGTAATAAATCAGCGAGGCTTGACGGCATGAGTGGCCAGCTTTAGCGGGCTGGCCACGAGGCCGGCAGTCTGAATCCTGCACCGAAACTTACTTCTCTCCGTGCACGAGACTCTCGACTCTCGACTCACCCCCTTGTACCAGTTGTACGCAGAATACAACATTGGCGACGAGGAGAAACTCCTATAGTTTGCGTGCAAGCCACCCATACGTCTAGTCAACCTTGAGGTATTATTTTGCAAAAACTTGTCACCATTTTTCCAGTTGAAAAGAACACATTATTTGTGAACATTTTCAATTGGTATTTACAGTTAGTATTTAAATAAAATAAAAAAACATTTCTAAGCTTGTCGAAATTATCAGCGTTGGTCGGAAGTGGTAATTTCAATTCATCAACACTTTGGTGACATTTTTGACATTGTTGCCCAAAACATTTTCGAGCTCGTCGAAATTATCGGTGTTGGTCGGAAATGTTCATTTCAATTCATTAACATTTTTGTGCAAAATTGTTTCTGTCAACATTGGTTGACATTGTGAAAGGTTTTACATTTTGTCGGCATTCTCGGCTCCTGTTGAATTTGTCGGCATCCCAAATAGGATGAAGTAAAATAATATTGTGTCATTCCTGAGCTTTGTAATTTTGTATTTGTATTGATACATGCTAAAGATTCTGCTGTTTTTGCATTGCATTGCGTGGTGCGTTTTATAACAAAAGCGGAGGAACTATAACGTTCATTTTTGGTCTCACCAAAACGTTTTTCCTAACTGTTATCTGGACAAACTGCTGGGCGTCACTGCCAGCAGAAGGCGTTAACAGTTAACGTAAAAGTGACTGTCTATAATTATAGACTTTGTAGCAGATTTGATATATTTCCCTTTATTTAATTGTTATTTATCAATACATGTACTGTGACTCTTGGCGTACTATATTCAAACCATGGCCATAAATATCAACAAAGCATCCGTAAAAGAACTAACTACTTTACCAGGGATAGGGGTCAAGTTTGCCCAAATCATAGTTTCGAAAAGAGAAGAGCTGGGTCCATTGGTAACAATTGATACTTTTCATGACCACCCTGCCCTGCAAACTAAGCTAAATGAACTCGCAGAAAAGAAACTGTTGATATTAGAATATATCGTAACACCCCCAACTGATCAAAATGACCAGGCAGATATTGCACAATTGTCTCATGCTGTCACTTTGCTCACAAAACAGATGGAAATGATGGTGAAAGCAATGGAAGTAAATTCTTCCAAAATATCAAATCTCGAGCTCAAAGTAGACCTAACCCCCAAAAAGCAACTTTCAGCTACTGGGGGAACAAAAGAAGTTCCAAGTACAGGGGACAATATGATAGATGCTACTCTCAAAGCCAACGGAGAAAAAGCTCCACCATTACCTGCTCATATTCTAAACACAATGCATTCCAACACTAATGGTGAAAAGAATCCACAGGCTACTAAACAACAAAGCGAAAACAATAAGCACGCGCCACAAATCAAAACTGAACAAGAACCCGGTATGCCTTTTGGAATCTCTGCCACGCCCAGTCAAACCACTCCGCCCGCAGAACAAAAACCAAACGCTGCACTGCAGACAAACAATCATGCAACCCCTACATTGGCTGACGTAATCCAACTATTACTTAGCCCAGAATATATCGGGGGTAGTATCTTCATCCAGTTCTAACAATGCTGCCGTGAAAAACGTACCAAAATTGGCCCCATACAATGGGTCAACTGATTTTCATGCGTTTGTCACCAAATTTGAAATAATGGCAGAGTGTTGCAAGTGGGATGAGAGTACTAAACTCGTACAGTTGGTGGGGGCGCTTACCGGTAAAGCTTTAGAGAGTTACGCCTGGCAAGAACCTACAATTAGGCGCAGTTTTAAGCTCAGTAGGGACCAATTACGTAAGATGTTTGGAAAAACCAAAGACCCGATAATTAGTGGACCACAATGCTTTCCTTTGTGATAGCAACAGTGGACCTATTGTCCTCTTTTATTATAGGGCCCCGGTTTGAATGTGGTTACCTACTCATGTGCACACACTTCCAAAGACTGCACATAGCTCGGGTGGGTAGCGCAATGGCGCAATGGCGCAATGGCGCAATAGCGCAAAGGGAAAACCATATATAAAAAAATTATAATAAATGAAAATAAAACTTCAACGCCTTTGTCAAGGCTAGTAATTCGAATGCACAATCTGAGAAACGTTACTGACAGTAACGTTTTTCAGATTCAAATTTTGGGGGATAAAAACTGGTACCATTTTCCATAACCACATTACTTCGAAGTGAAATGATTCTTAAAATGCTTTATACTATTGAAAGCTGTTGTACTACTTTAACGAAGTAAGTTTTTATTTCCATTAGTTTTAAGAGTGATTACCAAACGTATACATTCCCTTTGATTGAAATTAAGTAAAGACCCGAGAATCATTTGTGCCATAAAAATATGAAATGCTGTTATCTAAAAGTATGTTTTTTTTTAATTCTAATCTGTTGCGTATTAACAGTGGCCTTCGGCTCAGTCCATTAACAGGTGCCATGGGCCAGCCACCAACCCGGTAATTACCACACAGTGAAGACCGACTCCTCACACTGTTTTTCCCACCACTTCTTTTCTTAAAAAGTACAATACTTTCAGTGGTTGCTATGAAAACAAGATGGTTTGAAAGAGTTGTCATTCAACATAAAAAAAAAAAGAAGAGAATACGCTTGAGAAACATAATTTAAAGTTTGAGTGGCCATGGCAAGGTTGTTTACACAATAATACGCTATCGTGCGTCGTCAATGCGGGTCAACTGATGGGTGCGTGTTTTTCGTCCTTTTACGACCAGATGTAAAGGTAAAAATGTTATGTCTGTGCAAAAGTTTGAGCAGGCTTAACGGTCTACACCCTGATACAAAAATTATGCTGAAATGATCCGGTTTGAACCGGAAGTCAGTTCAAATGTTGTAAAGGTTCTGTGAAGCATTTGTCAAACTCTTAACGACCTATCCGATGATGTGTAGATTGTACAAATCCATTCAGTGGTTGATAAGTTATGATTTTTTCAAGTATTAAAATTTAATTTAATGTAATTTGATACCCGATGACGTCATCATGACATCATCAAGTGTGTGTCATCTTGATATCAAGGTCCATCTATCTGATGAGTTTCAATGTTCAATTCAATCTAAATCTTGAGTTATTCCGTAGATAAGCTCGAAAGTTGGGTTTTTTTGGAAGGAAAAAACGAAGGCGAACTTCGACCTAGGGTAACGACCCGGAAGCTATGGTCGTACAATTTTGGCGTTAACTTTTCAAATGTTGCCCCAGTCTTGTTCTATCAGATGCCAAACTATGAACATCATAGCTTTCTTATTCGTTGAGATACAGCAAAAAGCAAATGGTCATTTTCAACTTTAAAAACCTTGTAATTCGACACCTGATGCCGTCCTCTTGTTAAGGTTCAAGTATATGCCAAGTTTCAAATTTGTACAACTTATACTTTTTGAGAAATCTGCAAGAGAAGGTTCAGGGAAAAGAATAAGAGGGAAGATGAAAAAAACCCTAGAACTTCAGTTTTTGTGACGTCACAAAAACAGGGTGTTCGGTAGACATGTCGAAATTAGCATAGCTGGTGAAAAGTAAAAAGAAAATTTGGTAAACATGTCTTTGTATGAAATATTGATACGAGTTAATTGTGATTTTAAATATTTGCATTTTTGAAACGAAACCTTGATCAAGCCTAAATTGAAAACTGATGACGACCCGTCCGATGATGTGTAGATTGTTAAAAATTACTTTGTGGTTCATGATTTATGATTTTGTCCGTTAATAAATTTCAACTTCCGGTTTAAACCGGAAGACAAGGTCAAACGAGGTCACACTTTGTGTATCATCAATTAAGTTTTTGAATACCTTTCTAATGCTATATAGATTACAAAAATACAATGTCTGGTTCGGGAGTTATGATTTTTTCAAATACTAAGCTTTGATTTTATAAAAAATTGTATAAAATAATTTGATGACTTCATTATGACGTCACTCCACATTTTACAAGCCATGGGCGATGTCTATTAAACAGTACACCAAGTTTCAACTCAATCGGCTGTTTGGTTTTAGTAGATACAAGGTTTCAAAAAGTGCACCTTTAAGGCCCTACCACGTGACACACGATGACGTCATCAAACTACGACTCCACAAATATGTTGTCTGCATAAAGGTCATTATGTTAACCAGTTTTGAAGAGATTCTCATCAACTTTGCCACAGACATCTAGTAAAAGTGTGTTTTGAACTGTTTTCAACTTGCCGCTAGAGGGCGCTTTTGAATTATGTGACGTCACCGGTCCTATTTTTCTAAACCAGGCACTTGCCAGGTTACAACATCGATAGGTTTTCGGCTGAAGAGCCGAACACCTAAAGAGTTGTTTGGGCAAAACTCCTAGCTCTGATGGTTAGTTTCGATAAAATTACAAAAAAAAATCACTGATTTGTCGTGATATTTACTACGTTCGCTCAATTGTTGTGCATTTTTTCTGGCAAGCTTTCAGGATGACTCCAAAATACGGGATTGTTAGTTACCCTCCTGCAAAATTAAAAGGGGATAAACCCCGTTTAGTAAAAACAGTTAGGTCAATTTTCGCTTCATAAAATTGCATATGCTTGTACTAATGGGCGACTGAAGATTCGCTTATAGGCCTACCACATTGTTCATGACAGATAAAGGGTTATGGTGGTCGCTTTATATGTGAACATTAGCTGTGTATGATATTTCTGGGTTGGAGGGGGGTTGTGGTTTTGAAGGGATTAGCTTGAATTCTAGTGACAGAATCTGTTTGAAGCTTTCAATGATGTGAATCTGTTTGCACAGTGTGGGTTGGAGTTTTGTTGAACAGTGCATTTCTGACAATTTTGTTTGCAATTTTTTTTTAGGTTGGGTGGGGTGGGGTGGTGCTGCGTCTGGGGGTAAGGGTCGGGGCGGCCGCGAAGCGGATGGTGCGGTGGGGTTGAAGCATCGAACAATTCCTTCCCTACACTCCCCTTCTCTACACCCCTACCCAAACCCACTCCCCAAACCCACTCCCCACACTCACTCCCCACACTCAACTCCCCGCCTAAACCCCCATTTAAGTGGCTATGCAGTAAAGAATTGGTAGACTCGGGTCCCAGGGTTAAATATTCACCTCGCTGTAAAGTGGCTAATTAATTAAGAATTTAAAAACAAATTACATTTAGAGTTAAGTTTATGTCCTAAGAAGCTTCAATTTGATATAAGATCTAACTCTTTTATATTTACAGACTAGGCTATTGGGTGTAAACAAAAAACATGTATAAATGCTATGGGATTTGGGTGGAAAATAAGAATACGATAAAAAATAAAAATCTCGACGAAAACAATAGCTGTTTCCGACAGTAGGTCAGAACAGCTAATTATAGTCTGTGGTAGGCATTAGTCAAGTCAATGGCAATCGTTGATATAAATAAATTTTAATTTTCCCCTTCACACATGACTTGTAACAATTTTAATGCTAATGATGAGGAAATTTGGTAGCTTTCACCAAAACCACGCTCATTTGTAACCAAAGAAAGGAGTAATTTTCTTTCATTATGATGATACTATCAAAAACTATTGGCTTACCAATATTAATCTGTATGAGCATATGATGCAGATAAAATGCTTCAAAAACTATTGTGTTCATTTTAACCTTATGAAAAATAATCGCCATAAAAATTACCGGCAGCCATTAACGAGAGGCACTTAATTTTTGTTCCCTAGGGACCTAGTTATTCAATGACAATATTCACGAAATATAGCCTTAGGTGTCTTTTGAAAATTTGAACCACGATTCAAGTTACTGCTTGTGTCTTGAAATCTTAACATCGTTTCAGCAAACTCGGGTGGTGCAGGGACAAGGGGGTTAAATCGTTTTCCTTACTAAACTATAGGCCTACTTATCTCATTTGAACTATTCCTAACCCTCCTAACTCTATTTTACTTAAATGCTTTGTTCCTTACTATAAAAATCAAACGATGCATGGTCTACGTTCACACAGTTACATTCTCTAATCAATAGGGGCAATGTTCTGGATGGCATTTTACATGTATATTGTACAATGGTAATATTCAAGTTGGTAAAGAAGTGTATACGCAATGGGAGTCTGCATTGTGCCAATGTCATTTGTGGTCTTTTATACAATGATGGCAATTTTCTTTCACTTGCTAATTTTAAGAGTAAGTTTGGCGTTCGCGCTAATGGAGTAGACAATTTTCTTTCTGGAACCCAGTAGTTGCTAGGATTAAGGATAAACTAACACAAATACTTTGGGCAAGGAAGTCATTCTAACCTATTTGGCCAAACAGAGTCTAGGTGGAGATTGTTAATCTATGCTTTTAATTGGTCGATTTCATGTTTACAAAATAAAAATTAATGAGAGAGGTTCAACCCCGTTAACACTCAGGAAGTACTTTACAATAGAGAATGTATATCTCCAATGATAATATTTCAAATGGTAATTTCAATGGTAATCTACCACAATTTTTGTTTTCTCTGTATGTGCCATGAATCACTGGCATTTGTTATTTTTGAATTGAATATAGGTCCACTATGATGATCTAAAACTTTCAACTTTCAGTGAAAAAAAAAATGACTGTCCCCTTGTGATATAAGTTTTTCAAATGTTTTTGTTATTTATTCCATGAAATGGGTCTTCAAAATGTACCACAAACCTGTCAAATAGCATAGCCTTACAGTATCAATTAAGGCCTATTTTATCTTTTCATTTACAGCGCGTTTCCTTGTTCACGTGACTTTTTAGCATGTCCATGAAGAGCCAGGATTTTTGTGTACGGCTAATGGCGCGTATGTACGCACGTCCGATTTAGGTATTATAATATTCTATATCTATGAGCCAAACACGCACAGAAATTCTAACGCCAGTTTATAAGACCGCCAATGCGTCTTGCGTAAGAGTCCTGCATATGACGTCATTTGTGTAGGGCGCCCTCGGCTGGCTACAGGTCAAAAGGAGGTATCTCATTGGCTGATAATGTGCGCCACGCGTACATAGCTGCGCGTTTTCTGTTGTTTCATCGTAGTTTTACCTCTAAGATGGCGGCTTGATGACGTCAATGCATAAGGTCCATTGTGTCCTCCGAAGCCACGTGGTTAAAGGTGTTTTTGTTTTGTTTTTCAGTTATTTGAAAGCGGACTTTGGTCAAAGAAGCATTTTTTTTATCTGTACCATAAGGAATGATTTTTGTCAAGTACTACAGAAATGCATGGAAACACCAGCAAAAACTAGACATTAAGTGTTTGTCGACAAACACAAAGCTGTTCCGTGTTGTTTTGCTTCGATTAAGTGCTTCAAAGCTTTAAAGTTGGTCTGATTTCAAGATAGAAGACTTTTGACCTTTGACAGGCCCTTTTTCACTTAAGTGTGCCTAAAAACCTAAACCTGGTCTAAATTCTGATACTGAATCGAAAGGAGCTTTTAAACCAGAGATAAAGGTCAACATGGGGTCATGGTTACCCAAGGCTAATCTCCAATGCCCAAGGATTATATAACTGAAAAAAAGTTTTAAAATCGGCTGTGTAATTCTTGAGATATGGTCCCACTTCCGGTTGACCCATGGGATCACGGTTACCCAAGGCTAATCTCCAATGCCCAAGGAGTCTATAACTGAAAAAAGGTTTTAAAATCGGCTGTGTAATTCTTGAGATATGGTCCCACTTCCGGTTGACCCATAGGTAAAGGTCAACATGGTGTCACGGTTACCAAAGGCTAATCTCAAATGCCCAAGGAGTCTATAACTGAAAAAAGTTTGAAAATCGGATGTACACTTCTTAAGATATGTAGGCCTCAAGATTAGCTAATTAAATATTCACGCCGCTGTCACGTGATTAATTAATTTAGGATTTTAATCTATGAAATCTGAATATTAATTCAATGTGGCCCGAGCAAGTCCTAATCTTAGTATGCTTCCAACCTTATACTAATTTAACCGAAGGCTTGAAAGTGACTGGACGTATACAAAAAATACGGCGTTGTAGCCATGGTGCCAGGATTTACCACCTAACGTTTCCTAAACGTTTATACTTTGTACACAAAAAGAAAACACGCCTACAAGTATGACGTAATAATGACGTAAGGTTAATGTTTGGCCGGAAAGCACATCTACAGTATCCCATGAGTCTAAAACTGAAAAAAGTTTGACGATCGGGGGTATACTTTTTGAGATATGGTGCTAACAAGGTTTGCTAATTAAATATTCACCTCGCTGTTAAGTGGCTAATTAATTGAGAATTTTAACATAAATTTATAATATTTAGAGTTAAGTTTATATTCTAAGCTTCAATTTGATATGGGATCTAACTCTTTAATATTTTACAGATTAGGATATTAGGAACCAACAAAAAACGTGTACAAATGCTATGGGATTTATGCGGAAACAAAGAAATAGAAAAACAATAAAAATCTCGACGAAAACAATAGCTGTTCCGACTGCTAGACGGAACAGCTAATTATACCCCAACATTGCACTTATGCTATTGAAGTATTACAAAGGTGTCTCCTCCCCATACACTGGGTTCCTTTTCTAAGTTGTATTTCTTTGTATACCCTATAACCCTTTCAGTACCAACACATATTGGCTACTTATGCCATGGTGACCAGAGACATTTCCTTGACATGGCTACCTAGAGACCAACACTATTTTGCAAAGTTTCAGGTTACAGCGCCCTCACAAGGCAGATTGGGGTTAGCATAGGTCCTAGTCACATAATGCAAGTTGAGCAAGCAATAACATATTACTGTTTCCTTTGGCATATTGCCTTGGACTAAATCATTGCCTTTAACATATATTTGAGGTATGGTATTATGACCACTAAATACACAATTGAGTAGTTTAAATGTTGAAGCTAAACATTTGTCAAGTAGCTGTTCATACCAATCTGCATGAGACATATTTTTGAAACGTTAAATAAACATAAGGTTTTAATAAATTACTTTTGAAACAGCATCCTCCCCCCCCCCCCCCAAACCCGCCCAAAATTAAATAACAATTGGTTGAGCCTCACAGCTGCAGATACTGGGAGTTGGTGACTATACCCATGTTGATCAATTAGTTAAGGCGGCCATTTAGATTGTTGGCAAATTATGAATCGTCCAAAAAAAATAAAAGTTTTAATTAATTTTTTAGGAAGCACCCCCCCCCCCCCCCCCAGGATAGGACATTAAATATAAACAAGAGAGTTTGGATTACGCACAATATGACTTATAAATAAATGACTGGTAAAATCAATCGTTTTATTTATTTCTACATTTAATGACAAAGAAGGAACTGACATATAATTACATTAAATATTGCCCATTTGTAAATGTCCGCCAAGCAATTTGGTTTTGGTCCGTATCTCCGTCTATGAGCCTCACATACATAAATTATAATTGCCATGGTGGTTCAGTCGCTTTAAAAAGGCGGCCATTTTGATTATTATAACATTAAAAATAACAAAGAGAAGTTTGATTAAGCACAATATGAACGTTACTCGAACAAAATAACTCATAAAATTTATGTTTTACCTATCATTAACCAATATGTCAAGAAGGAACTAACAAAAAATATTTCCAAAGTGCTATACTTGTTTTTTCGACGTACCATCCTCCCCCCCCCCCCCCCGCCTCAATGTTGGAAACTTGAATGTATTAAGGATCCAGGAACCCAACAAGACACATAATTAAGTAATTGCATCAGTCGGTTAAGGCGGCCATTTTAATAATAAAAATGGCCGCCAACCAATTTGGTTTTGGCCCGTAACATAAAATATGGCGAGGTTTTCAGGATGCAGGAACCCAATGAAACCAAATACAAACAATGTGGTACAGTTGCTTAAGTCGGCCATTTTGATTAATGTAAAATTTGTTTCTGAAACCTTAAATAAACATAATGTTTTAATACATTCCTTTAGGATTGCACATTCAATAAACAGAAGAGAGTTTTGATTACGCACAATAGGAACTGGACAAAAATTACTCCTCAAATCAAATTTACACCTATCATGAAGCAATATGTAAAGAAGGAACTAACATTACATTTTGCCAAAGTGCTATACTTGTTTTTTCTAAGTACCATCCCCCCCTCCCCCCCGCCTCAATGTTGATTGTTGGCAGGCATGCGATTGTGGGATTCAACATTGTAGCGGGGGGGGGGGGGGGGAGTATTCAGAAAGTTTAGAAAATTATTCGTTTGGTGTGGAAATTCCCCAATAATGGTATAACCGCTTTACAAATTTTTTACATAATTAACTTAATAGTTGAATTGTTGACCTAATTTATCGCTTGGTGTGGAATTTTTCAAAGCATGGTATAACACACATTGGCTTGATACACTGCTTACAAATCGTGCGAGTTTGTTTCCGATTAGAGGTGGAACTGCATACAACACAGTCACGTTTCTTCCCGTCAACATTCGGACCTGGAAAGTGCTGAGTTGAAAGGGCGTTTGAAGCACTTGACACTTTACGGGCATGGTGAACTGGGTTGTTCTCGAAGCTTGAAATAAGTGCCTCTATCACCTTGACCCGAAAATCCAAAGTAGACAAGCTCTTGTTTGTATGGATGCTGTTGTATACGACATTAGCATTGAGCAAACATATGTCTAGGATTGTAATAAATACACGTTTCCACCATTTGAATGTTTTGTGGGTATGAGTATAGTACGTGCATAATTGTCCTGCCAGATCCGTGCCCCCCATGTATTTATTGTAATCCTCGACTATGCACGGTTTTTTGATATGACGAAATCCTGTTGAAGTTTTCCGGCTCCGAATCTTTTTACTAGTGACACTGCAATCGCCATAGTTTGAGAGGAGAGTGACACGTTTTGTGTCCTGCCACATAACGCATAGTTGGCCTGCTTTCTGAAAAAATTTGGGATCTGCACCGCTTTTCATAGGAAATTTCTTGGAGTTTGCTACGTCGGGTATCCCTAGGGTGGTATAGCGCACAGTTCCACAAGCTCCGAATCCTAGCTCAGACAACTTGGAGAACAGAGCCGGGCTAGTAAACCAATTGTCCATGTAGATGCAATGTCCTTTATTTTCGAGTCCCTGCAAAAGGTTCAATACTATGTTGCCTGGTGCCCCTATTTCGGATGGATGGTTTGTCTCAGGATCACTTATAGAGGACTGTCCTTGTGGGCACCTGGGCTGCGATCCTGTGAACAACTCCCAGGCACATGTGTACCCTGTGTCGGATTCGTTCAATGAGAAAGATTTCAATCCCCATTTTGCGGCTTTTCTTGGCATGTACTGCTTGAAGCTCACCCGTCCTTTGAATTTGACCATCGTCTCGTCCGGTGAAAGGCTTCGTCCCGGCTGGTACACCCGGAGGAATGATGGTAGTACAATGTTTAACAGTGGCCGTAATTTAGCAAGTTTGTCACGGGGAGAGTCGCCCTCGACATCTCTGTTATTGGCGAGGTGAAAAAATCTTAGGATTGCAGTAAATCGGTTACGAGCCATGGTTGCTGAGTACAGGGGACTTCGTAGAATTTCAGACCTGGACCAATGCATGGAGTAACGAGGCCTTTTGTTGATTCCCATGCAAAGAAGTAGGGCCACGAATGCCATCATTTCAGGTACATCAGTTGGTCTCCATGCACACTTATTTTCTGCCCCCGCTCCCGATATTTGTTCAGCATAACGATTAGTCTCTAGTACCATCATCTGCCACACTGCTTCACAAAAGTACAGTTTGAAGATTTGTATGGGGGAGAACGAACTGAAGTCTTCTGTAGCCCCGGTGTTTGCTGTAAATTTAACAGGCGGTCGCCGTGTGTAACAGTTGGCTTCACGCCATCCACACCTGAAATTCGTTTTTTTTTGGTCTTCTTACCCTTCTTAGAACAGGTTAATGTTGCTGTTGATGTCGAGGCCCTCGGCTCTGTATCCTCACTGTCTTCTGACGTCTCCGAGTCCTCAAGTGGCGATTCCTCGTCAGATGACATTTCTGAAGCACTGTCTGCGAAAATTTCTTCCAAAATTTTATCATTTTCTTCGGCCATGTTGTCAGAATGATCTCTTACTGAAGAATGCGTGGGGCCGGGGGGACGCTTAACGATTGATACCGCTTAAATTTTAAAACTTGCGACGCTTCACAGGGCACACGTCACGCGGCCAGCTTGTTACCAAGGGGATGGACAAAAGGCGATTGAGGGGGCTATTAACATTTTGATAACTTACTTTTGGTCGATGTGCCACAGAGGCTCATTGGTCACCAAGAGTGCTAATAATTCCGTGCCATACGGGCTCATTGGTCACCAAGTGGAATGTTGTTTTGAGCCGCTATGGCACGGCGGTACTGAAAGGGATATTTACAGTGAATAGTACTTTTATTATACCATTTGTACTGCATGTAATGCTTGTACAAAAATACACCATTATTTAAGACAAATGTCATAGAACTAGCAACTTATACAAACACAACACGAATAAAACCTTCGGTTATTTAAGAATGAACATTGTTTCTAAATTAAAATCAAATTAAAATTGTTTCTAAATCTAAATACAGAGCAGGAACATTAATTTACCCAAATCGCTGAGTAGCTTGACCAAACATCTTCCACACAGACAGACATGCTGCCAACTTTGTCTGGTTCACTGTACACACCTGTACACACCTGTACAAATTACACCACTGCCTATCAAACATGAAAAGGGACCAGTCTATTTTTCCTTTCGACCCTCAGTAACCATGCTGTGGCCATCTTGGTATTTCTCCATTCCGTACCATTGTAACCAAATCGAGGCTGGAAGAAAAAATTAGTCTGGTTCCCATTTTTGTGCAATGAATACTTTCATTTATTCCTGATATCAATCAGAATACGTTTATTCAATGTTGCACAAACTACAGTAATACAAAGTGAATAATACAGAATGCTAAAATAATTATAGTCAAAATGAAAGTACACATACATTTTATAAAAGTGATAACAAATGTGAACTTTAAACAATGGCAACATCTAGGTCCGGGGAGAAGCAACAGCTTTTGTTCCCCAGCCTATGGACGGACAAACATGAAAAGACAGGACATAACGGGTGTAAGACAGAAATAAGGCCGTTGTTATTTCCATTACAAAATTTACATACAGTATTTTAGCGTTGATTTAAAAAACGATTTTTTAGTTTTTTAGTAAAAATAGAAAGAGTTCGTAACGATTTAAAAGAGTCATCCAGACTTTTCCAGAATAAAGTGCCACGCTGGACAACACCATTTTTGGACAACGTGGTTCTACAATAATTAACAAAAAGAATTTTCCTAGCAGTGCTGCGAGTATAATAGGAATGGATGTTCGAGGTTAGTGTAAAACAAGAGTTGAAACAAGCAGGTAAAACATTATTCATATATTTATACATAAATTTTCCTAAGTTAAAATGATAAAGGTCAACGAATTTTAACAGTTTTAAATTATCAAAAAGCGGCCCAGAGTGATCACAATAGTCAGCTTTAGAAATGACCCGAACTGCACGCTTCTGGAGAGTGAGCAGTTTGTTACATTTAGGAGTTGGACTACCCCAAGTTAAAATTGAGTAATTAAGATAGGGTAATATAAAAGAGTTGTACAAGGTCAGTAATATGCTACTGGGAAGGAAATATTTAAGACGATTCATTATACCTATATTTTTTGATATTTTAGCTGTTATAGTGTCAATATGTTTCTTCCAAGTCAAATTCTCATCAATATGTATTCCCAGAAATTTAGTACCCTTAACCTGTTCAAGATTGATATTATTTAAAATAAAGGAACAGACTGAGTGTACTTGTACTGGCTAGCACAAAATATAATATAATTTGATTTGAGAACATTTATACATAATTTATTAGCTAAAAGCCAAGTAGTGATTTCCCGGAGCTCAAGATTAAGGTTCTGCACAGCTAAGTCTACATTTTTATCAGTATACAACAAACTTGTGTCATCTGCAAATAAACAAAATGTAATTTTTTCTGATGTATTGCAGATGTCATTAATGTACAAGATAAATAATAAGGGACCCAATACAGAGCCCTGTGGTACACCACAAGTAATAGGCCGATCTGTAGATTTTACAGAATTACACAAAACATATTGGGATCTATCACATAAGTAACTTTTAAACAAGTCGAGGGCTATTCCTCGGATACCATAATGTTCTAATTTACGCATCAAGATATCATGGTTAACTGTATCAAATGCTTTAGATAAATCCAGAAAAATGCCAACTGAAAAATGATTTACATCTAGATCATTACACAATTTGTTAACAACATAAGAAGTAGCTAAATCAGTCGAGCGGTTACGTCTAAATCCAAACTGCGATTCAGTCAAAATGTTATTCTTGTATATAAACGAAATCAATCGAGTATAAATTAACTTTTCAAATAATTTCGAAAATGTTGATAAAACAGAGATGGGTCTATAATTTCCAATGTCATGCTTGGAGCCTTTTTTATATATTGGTATAACCTGAGCCTTTTTTAACCCATCTGGAAAAACTCCAGCTGTTATAGATTTATTAAAGATGTCAGTCAGCGGCTTAGCCAGCGAGGTACTTAGCCCATTTAATAACACAGGAGTTCAATTCATCAAATCCAGGTGCCTTTCCAGACGGAATCTTGTTAAGAGTGTCTACAATCTCTTCTTGCGTAATGGGTGTCAAGAATAGTGAATTCGAACATCTATTACCAAGGAATGTTTCAACAGGAGTGTTACATAATGGTAGCTTGCTGGCAAGGTTACTCCCTATGTCAACAAAGTACTTGTTAAAGGCATCAGCAATGTCTTTGCTATCAGTAATGTTGTTTCTATCAGCAGTACAAAAATAAGTGGGGTTCAGTTTTTGTTTATGCTTATTGAGTAATGAATTTATGAGTTTCCAAGTACCTTTGATGTTATTTTTTTCTTGATTAAATTTTTGGCACACAAGTAGTTCTTCTTAGATAATTTTATAACAGAGTTCAGTTTATTTTTATACAGAGTATAATTAGATTTGTTTTGTGAAGTACGGGTTTTAAGAAACTTCTTGTACAAGTGATTTTTCCTCCTGATAGAATTGTAGATACCCTCGGACATCCAAGGAGACTTAGATTTATCATAACGATATTTAACATCAATCACAGGAAAATGCCTGTCATAGAGTTGTTTAACATGAGCTAAGAAATTATCGTACATACAGTGGATATCATTCACTGACAGTATACAATCCCAATCAGTCGCATTCAGATCACGAATAAATTTGTCAATATTATCGTTATCATAAACCCGCCTTTTACATTTCACATTAGTCTGAGAACTCTCTCTAGAATTATTAATAATTAAAAATACTGGTAGGTGGTCACTGATGTCAGTTATCAGAACCCCTGCAGTGTGGTTTAAAAAATCATTTGTCAGGATATTATCAATTAAAGTTGCACTATCAGTAGTAATCCTAGTAGGTTTGTTTATGGTGGGATAGAATGACTGAGAATCAAGAATAGTCATGAAATTTTGCACAGCATTATCGGTATCAGATTGCAGTAAATTTATGTTATAATCACCCATAATGTAACATTTTTTGTTCTCAGTATTTAGCCGACCGAACATTTCATCCATGTCATCTGTAAAAACGTTATGGGAGGGAACACGACCAAAATGGTGCTAGCATGATCAAGGTAATGCAGTCACATGGATCTGCATGGCATTTAGAATGAAATGACTGTACCTCCAACCCTAAATATCCAAACTACATGGGCTATACGCACAATCAAGTTCAAAATTAGGCAAAACCTGGGGATACACTTAAAATTATACGAAATTCAAATTATGAGTACTGGGTTACCAAACAATATCCAATAGGCCTACCATTTTCAGGAACCGAAGCATGCAACAAATTG
The DNA here is from genome assembly GCA_037783415.1 of Leptasterias polaris. NCBI lineage: Eukaryota > Metazoa > Echinodermata > Asteroidea > Forcipulatida > Asteriidae > Leptasterias > Leptasterias polaris. Next base: position 7,761,966 of record JAZGTN010000022.1, read on the forward strand.
TTCCTTTTTTACGGAGAGGTGTCCTAAGCACATATTTGCGAATGCTGCAACCAGAGATGGGTTGGTACCCGCTGTCACATTTCTAACTCTCAAAACGTGGATGAGTTAGACGTTCGTGTGAAAATACAGTGACAGTTAGACACTGTATTCAAACTTTTCACAGGTGACTCTTCGTGTATCTTTTTTTATAGTTTTACCTATAAAACAGCATACCTTGACAACAACTAATTGATAACCATACCTTTAAAAAAACACCTGCTATATTAAACACGAAGTTTCGCTTACCGACCAGTCACAGCTTTATGAAGTTGGCACTGTCAAAGCTTCAAGGGAACCCTCAATTAGGGATTCCAAAACGGAGAATGAAAGTACATCGGAGGTTGTTTAAGCGCCCAGCGAGCAAATACAGCTTTTTCCGTTATGAAACGATGGACATTTTTCTTTCCCTTTTCATTCTTGTTGTAATAATCACATTCCTTGCGCCCAGATTTTTCAAAGTAATGATAAGGAACATTCTGGTTGGTTGCAACTCTGGAAGGAAAGGAAAGAGAGTGAGATAAAATATGTCTCACTAAACAGAAAATTCCAGCTACCAATATACATTAGTATTATTCTACATTTCTATTTAGTGCTATATAGCACTATTTCAAAAGTGCTACCACTATCTTCCTTGTTTTATCCATCATACTAACACGGCTATTTGTTTTTATTATTGTCTAAATACTTCTGGTAATGAAACCAAGGATGCCTCATAAAATAAAACAAATTGTCCAAGGGTGCCAAGCGGGCACCCGTCAGATTTTGAACCTAGACACCCTAATCTATAATTTTCAGCAATAAAATTGCATTTGTACCCTACTTCACGGTCCTTCCAAAATTTTGTTCACCCAATCGACTATAGACCTTATGCATATGACGTCATTTGAGTAGGGCGCCCTCGCCTATGAGGTCAAAAGGAAGATGTTCATTGGCCAGTCATGTGCGCCGCGCGTACAAATCAGCGCGTTTCCATTGTTTCATCATCAGTTTACCTCTAAGATGGCGGCTTGATGACGTCAATGCATAAGGTCTATATAAGTGAACTTAATCACTGTAGCTCGCAAGCCTGAGGAAACATGTCAACAAGGGTACCTTTAAAAGAGAAATATACAGAAGATATAAATATTTGAACTTTAAAAAGTCAGCAATCTACTTACTGGCAGTGCTGGTCATTGACCATTCCATAAATATGAATCTCATCACAAACTGCACGGGCCAGCAACATGGTGAACCATCCTGTACTCAAATGTGTCCCTGACGTCATCCTGTCAGAATAAAAACCCAAGCATTTTTGTTTCAAAACAACGGTATAAGCAACAACAACAAAAGTTAATGGCTTGACGTTTCGACCCTAGCAGAGTCTCGAAGGCTAAATGACGTTGTGGAAGTTGTGAAGGTAATTCGGTAGATTGCAAATTCTGATAATACGTTGGGAAAACAGTGTCGATAGTGGCCATAATGCAGAGCTGCCAAACATTTGCATATTGCGTGTCAGGGAGATTTTGTACAACAATCAGGGAGATTTAGAATTACATTCGATATAGTACATAACAAGTTTCCATAATCAGGGAGATTGTCAGAACATGGAAAGTTTGTTTTCTTTTCAGGGAATTTTCTGCAGAATCAGGAAGAGTTGGCAGCTCTGACAATGTGCAGAAATATAAAAAATGTAGGTTTTTCTGTTGAAATTTACCGAAGATCCAGATAGAGGTGTTAATGAAGTGGGTTAGAGAAGGTCGGGAGGGCAGTTGATTTTAATGACTCATCTACATGATCCCGACAAAAAATGCGAAAAACATGTGCAATACCTTGGGACGCCAGTTTCAGCTTCGAATATTTCATCACATTTGTTCATCTGTTTCTGAGTTATATGATAGAATTCCGTCTTCTTGAACTTCTTAGCAACGTCTCTGAGAATGTTGTATGCGTATCCTTTCCCATTCGGACTCAGGGGTTTTGCTGGTCCCCATCCCACAACATACTCAGGTGGACTCGGGTTACCGACCAGAGAGTAGTGGTTCTTCTTAAGGTGTGGGGTTGATGAATGAGCAATAACTCGGACCGTTGTTCGAGACCCCACATCTTCCTCATATCCAGAGGACGGTGCATTATTCATTCGAAAGACGCAGTCAGCTTTGTCGATAAGATAGCCGGTGCTAGAGTTCAGAAGCTGTCCAGAGCTGGACACAAAGGCACATTGTATGCAGTGAAGATTCAGTTTCTAATTTATAGGGATAACACCAAACCAAACAACACGAAATTAGACACTTATGAGCGAAATTTGAAACATGGCGTCATTGGCTTTCAAAACTAATGGCCGGTGAATAACATTCCAGGAGGAATACTTCGTCAGTAAAAATGTCGAATTCTAGGCCGTTTTGATTGAATATCACATGGAAATCAGGAATGAACCAAAACATCCCCGTACAAAAAAGTACAGACCCATTTTTTGTCAGAATGATGTCATCAGATGTTTTGGATGTTGGGAAATATTGCCCCTGACAGTTATCGAATACAATGGCAATTTACACCATTTTATCTTGAGGTTAGAGATTTTTATTTTTTCCCTCACTCAAATGGAAACTTCTATTGGAAAATGTGTACAACACAACATTGAATTTGACATTTCCCTTGCTCTTTAAATTATTAGGTGTTCAGGCACTCTGCCCGGAACACATCGTGTTTGTTTTGATTTGAGGCGTTCCAAACACCTAGAGTTTTTCGTTTAGAAGACAAACTCTAAATTTCTAGTTTTTTGTTTGTTTTCACTGTAACATGACCTGCTGATTTTAAAGAAACTTTTACAGTTTGGATGTCAATGTTTAACAAAGACTACAATGTAGAAGATGGAAATTAATCTAATAAGCAAATTAACGATTTATGCATGAATCGTTTTTCCAGGTGTCCATTTCACGAATGCTGCCAGCAGAGATAGGTTTGGTACCCGCTGTCACCTCACTAAACGTGGATGGATTCAACGCTCTTGTAAAAATACTGTGACAGTTTTTGCTGTATTCTCAACAAATAGACGCTGTATTCAGCCGAAACTTTCACATGTGACTTTTATTGTAGCTTTCTTTTAAAAAATTCCTATAACTAAGCATTATGTTGAAAAAACCCAATCTATGACCCTACATTTAAGGCACTTTAAAGGGTGTGTACAACATTGGTAAGAATGAAAATATAAATGTTCACAGATTTGCACATAACTTACATGGTATAAAGATAGTCATGGTGGAAAACTTCCCTTGAAATAGTTTTGCTTGAATGCCATAGTTTTTAGGAAATGAGTAAAATAATAGTCTTTATCCTGCAAGATAAATTCCGATGTTTGGAAAGAAGTTAAAACACATAAGGGAGTTTTCACTGTTTTCTCATGACTCTGAAGACCGATTGAGCTTAAACTTTCACAGGTTTATTTCATGTATATGTTGGGTCACATCAAGTTTGGATACAGGTCTTTGGCAAGTTGTACACACCCTTTAATTTATCCACATCTCCAGTCAAGCCATCCTTTTTTAAATGACCACGCCTGCTGTTACTACCTTTTTGTGATCCAACACAGATATGAAGCCATGGTGGGTATACAAGGGATCAAGCGTTGGAACAACTTTCGACTTGTTCTCAGAACTTGGAGAATCTAGCAGTTTTTGGCGACTTGGCGATTTCAAACGATTCAAAATGTTTGTGGGTGCATCGGCCTCCTCTGCCTGTATTGCTGTTTTCACTTTTGTATTTGCATTTTTATTCGATTTGTTGGAGCCCCGAAGATTTTCTGATTCATCCCCTGCAGATGTCTTAACAGTCGTTTGATTTCCGATAGATCGAGAAGAATGTACTGAAAGATTTTGAAAATTACTCGTAAATATTCTGCTTGAAGTTTTCTGAATTTTCGAAATGGATGTTGAAGAAAAATTATACAGTAGGCCTACAGAAAGATACAAGTTGCCTAATTGTTCTTCTTTGGCATTGTTATGTATTAAGTTAGTGTAAAAATAGGTGCCAGTTAGAGTGAAGACTGAAAGCATAAGGCATAAGAAGAACATCTGTTTCTGTAAAGCAAGACAAACAAACAAACATTTTAAAGGAATATGAACATTTCAGTTAATGGTATACAGTGCTTGACCTTTGTCTTGGTTCGGCCATCTTATTTTCAACCAATAGACCTTTCTATTGTTGATAAATAAACCTCGCTGTTGGCAAGGACGGCCGAATGCTAGCAAAGCAATCGGTCATGTTAACAGGTGTGTTGTGACCGAATTCAACATTTTCTGCAAGCTTTTAATTAAATAAAATACCTCCCATGATCGGTTGCTTTCCCCCCCAACAAATTCAACACTATTTTTGAATATTTGTGTAACATTGTTACAAACTGTGGCTATCTGTTTTTGTTTTGCATTGATGGCTTTCCATAGTTGTCCAACTTCGGTTGGAAAAACTCGGGATGTGACGTTGCAATAGAAATGTCTTTGGTGACCAAAGGGCTGGAATGGGGGGGGGGGGGGGGGGGCACAGTGCCCTCTACACGGAAATGAAAACATGAGTTATCATTGTTGATGCAGCCACAACTGGTTAATAAACCCTGATAAAGAATACATGTGCCACTGGACATTGCACTTTAAAAAAGGTTGATTCCCTTGTGTTGAGCTTTTTCAACATTCTACCTCAGGTGCAATAAGGCAGATAATGAAGAGTCATGCTTTGTTTGTTGTACCATGGAGGAACCTTCCTCCATGGTTGTACATAGCTGTACAACAGAAACATGTGGGAGGTTGGTTAAAGGCAAAGTATAGGTTTGGTTTTTGGAACCGTTCGATTGTTTTAATCATACAAATATAGATATACAATAAAACTAACCTGTGAAAATTTCATTTCAAAAGGTGGTAGCGTTTTTGAGGATCGCTGAAAATCTGGAGCAGTTATGTCCACACAGGAAGAATAATCCGTAGTTGGATAGCCTTGCTCAAGGCGGTCGAAGTTTTCACTCCGAAAGAGACGCCGTATAACCAACCCGTAGCTGTGCGTAATATGAATGTGTATCACACACAGCGCACGACGCCCGTACTGGTATTACTGTGCGCGGGTCATCCGCAGTCGTATCCTGTCCGCATGCGGAAACCGTCAGGCCGACCAGACCAGAGTGTCTACGTCCGTGTACATCTCATCACATACCACGCAAGCACTGGGCTACACACCCACACAAGTGTGTAACAGCCTGCAATCGTGGACCCTCCTTTGTTCAACTCTTTGTGATAGTGTGGTGATTACGGCCTGTGAATGTTACACAATGTATTATGTAATAAATCAGCGAGGCTTGACGGCATGAGTGGCCAGCTTTTAGCGGGCTGGCCATCGCCACGAGGCCGGCAGTCTGAATCCTGCACCGAAACTTACTTGACCTGCCAGTCCTGTTCTTCTCTCCGTGCACGAGACTCTCGACTCACCCCCTTGTACCAGTTGTACGCAGAATACAACATTGGCGACGAGGAGAAACTCCTATAGTTTGCGTGCAAGCCACCCATACGTCTAGTCAACCTTGAGGTATTATTTTGCAAAAACTTGTCACCATTTTTCCAGTTGAAAAGAACACATTATTTGTGAACATTTTCAATTGGTATTTACAGTTAGTATTTAAATAAAATAAAAAAACATTTCTAAGCTTGTCGAAATTATCAGCGTTGGTCGGAAGTGGTAATTTCAATTCATCAACACTTTGGTGACATTTTTGACATTGTTGCCCAAAAAATTTTCGAGCTCGTCGAAATTATCGGTGTTGGTCGGAAATGTTCATTTCAATTCATTAACATTTTGGTGCCATTTTTGTGCAAAATTGTTTCTGTCAACATTGGTTGACATTGTGAAAAGTTTTACATTTTGTCGGCATTCTCGGCTCCTGTTGAATTTGTCGGCATCCCAAATAGGATGAAGTAAAATAATATTGTGTCATTCCTGAGCTTTGTAATTTTGTATTTGTATTGATACATGCTAAAGATTCTGCTGTTTTTGCATTGCATTGCGTGGTGCGTTTTATAACAAAAGCGGAGGAACTATAACGTTCATTTTTGGTCTCACCAAAACGTTTTTCCTAACTGTTATCTGGACAAACTGCTGGGCGTCACTGCCAGCGGAAGGCGTTAACAGTTAATGTAAAAGTGACTGTCTATAATTATAGACTTTGTAGCAGATTTGATATATTCCCCTTTATTTAATTGTTATTTATCGATACATGTACTGTGACTCTTGGCGTACTATATTTAAACCATGGCCATAAATATCAACAAAGCATCCGTAAAAGAACTAACTACTTTACCAGGGATAGGGGTCAAGTTTGCCCAAATCATAGTTTCGAAAAGAGAAGAGCTGGGTCCATTGGTAACAATAAATTGATACTTTTCATGACCACCCTGCCCTGCAAACTAAGCTAAATGAACTCGCAGAAAAGAAACTGTTGATATTAGAATATATCGTAACACCCCCAACTGATCAAAATGACCAGGCAGATATATTGCACAGTTGTCGCATGCTGTCACTTTGCTCACAAAACAGATGGAAATGATGGTGAAAGCAATGGAAGTAAATTCTTCCAAAATATCAAATCTCGAGCTCAAAGTAGACCTAACCCCAAAAAAGCAACTTTCAGCTACTGGGGGAACAAAAGAAGTTCCAAGTACAGGGGACAATATGATAGATGCTACTCTCAAAGCCATCGGAGAAAAAGCTCCACCATTACCTGCTCATAATATCTAATCACAATGCATTCCAACACTAATGGTGAAACGAATCCACAGGCTACTAAACAACAAAGCGAAAACAATAAGCACGCGCCACAAATCAAAACTGAACAAGAACCCGGTATGCCTTTTGGAATCTCTGCCACGCCCAGTCAAACCACTCCGCCCGCAGAACAAAAGCCAAACGCTGCACTGCAGACAAACAATGCAACCCCTACATTGGCTGACGTAATCCAACTATTAGCCCAGAATATATCGGGGGTAGTATCTTCATCCAGTTCTAACAATACTGCCGTGAAAAACGTACCAAAATTGGCCCCATACAATGGGTCAACTGATTTTCATGCGTTTGTCACCAAATTCGAAATAATGGCAGAGTGTTGCAAGTGGGATGAGAGTACTAAACTCGTACAGTTGGTGGGGGCGCTTACCGGTAAAGCTTTAGAGAGTTACGCCTGGCAAGAACCTACAATTAGGCGCAGTTTTAAGCTCAGAAGGGACCAATTACGTAAGATGTTTGGAAAAACCAAAGACCCGATAATTAGTGGACCACAATGCTTTCCTTTGTGCTTTCCAGTGGACCTATTGTCCTCTTTTATTATAGGGCCCCGGTTTGAATGTGGTTATCTACACATGTGCACACACTTCCAAAGACTGCACATAGCTCGGGTGGGTAGCGCAAAGGGAAAACCATATTTAAAAAAATTATAATAAATGAAAATAAAACTTCAACGTCTTTGTCAAGGCTAGTAATTCGAATGCACAATCTGAGAAACGTTACTGACAGTAACGTTTTTCAGATTCAAATTTTGGGGGATAAAAACTGGTACCATTTTCCATAACCACATTACTTCGAAGTGAAATGATTCTCAAAATGCTTTATACTATTGAAAGCTGTTGTACTACTTTAACGAAGTAAGTTTTTATTTCCATTAGTTTTAAGAGTGATTACCAAACGTATACATTCCCTTTGATTGAAATTAAGTAAAGACCCGAGAATCATTTGTGCCATAAAAATATGAAATGCTGTATATCTAAAAGTATGTTTTTTTAAATTCTAATCTGTTGCGTATTAACAGTGGCCTTCGGCTCAGTCCATTAACAGGTGCCATGGGCCAGCCACCAACCCGGTAATTACCACACAGTAAAGACCAACTCCTCACACTGTTTTTCCCACCACTTCTTTTCTTAAAAAGTACAATACTTTCAGTGGTTGCTATGAAAACAAGATGGTTTGAAAGAGTTGTCATTCAACATGTTCAAAAGCTGACATTGACGATGACTTCAAGTTGAGCTAAATTATGAAAACCTGGTCAATTGTTGATCCGTTATATTTACATGTATAACCAACGAGGAAGATATTCCTCCATGTAACAATCAACCTTGACAAACAAGGCAGTTTGGCGAGAGTGAGTCCCAAATCCTTCCACTTTTCCACTTTTCCACTTTTCTGCTACCTGAAAATCAGATTGAACGTTTTGTGAAAATGCATTTTCCATTTTTCTGTATTTCTGCTTCCAGAAAATTAGATTTTACTTTTCCTCTTTATGTTGGCGGACGAAAAGTGGCCACCTGCCTTTTTGCTATCAGAATAGAATAAAAGTAGATTGAACGATTTCTCCTTATCTGCCACCTGAACCCTGATGCCAGAAAATTGGCCATCTCCTCTTCTCTTTTGAGAAAAGCAGAAAAATTGATCAAACATTTTTGACAATCGTGCGTTCCTTTCTGCTTTTTTGATACAGGAAAAGCAGATTTTACTCAGGCGGCCAAAAAGTGGCCATTTGCTTTTCTGCTTTCAGCAGACCGTGAACCTAAGTGACTATAATTATTGAAAAATAAGACCGAACACATTAATTTCTAACCTTTATTATTGTAATTTAAGATACCGATCGGATATTTTCCTGAAAGTTTGTTGGGTTTCCTTTGAGATGCCGCCCAGCAGCAAAGCCTAATATGCACGGTTTGTGCTCTTAATTGATGCCTGTGTTGACGGCCGATGTGGACGGAGATTCTGTTGTCCCCCCACCCCCGGTAAATCTATCCCCCGGACAACTTTACCTGGGGATGTCCCCGAGACAGTATCTCCAAGGATAAACTGTCTCTCCATAGGTTATTCTGTCCGTCATGCTCAACGGTGTCCTCCAACGGAGAATAATGTGCCCCAGGCATGAGCGTCCACTAATAACGGAACTACTTTAATAAACTTGCCTTATTACCCCCGCGCTTTACTGCTTTATAATAAGAAGTATTATCAATCTGTTACTATCCGTTTTCCCGTATTTTGTGTCTATATTTAAGCCTCGTTCACCTTTTCTTATTTTCTTGTTGAAATGATTCACGGGGCCACTAATATTCCATTTTATTTTTTTATTAAGATCATCGAACTACATTTGCAGTAAAAAAAAAATTAATAATAATATTCAAACACATGACAAGTCATTACAAACAACTGACAACAAGCTTTTTAAAATGTCCAACTGTTTTGTTTTTTCTAAATGGACAGTTACAAACTTCCTCATTCCAATTCAATTAAAAACTCACATTTATTTACATCCTTCATATAACAAAAGAAAACGATAGATGAAGTATTCATGAATCCAGTTTTACAAGACAGAATATCTCAATATTCACCTAATACACGTCCCTGTCTATATAGACAACACCAATATTCAACTCAATCAGAATTGTACTTCCAAGTTCCAGAGATGTAAAAGATTCTGAAAATACACCTTTAAACTAAACGTGTTAATTAAATTTATATTCAGGCTAAAATAATAATAAATAATAATAATAATGGAAACTTATAAAGCGCCGGTATCCGCCGCAATCGGCGCTCATGGAGAGGGGGACAAATTCCCCTGGCGGACAGAAAACCCTATCCGGGGGACACATGCCCCTAGGGGGTTCTGTCCCCGCGGACCGTTGTTTATAAACCATGAAAAGTGAAGCTTCTTAAAACATGGTTTATAAACCATGAACATTATTGCACCACAAAACATGGTTTACAAATCATGGTTTATAAACCATGAAAAGTGAAGCATCATAAAACATGGTTTATAAACCATGAAAACTGTGTGTTCACAAATCATGGTTTATAAACCATAAAACCTGAACAAAACCTGATAACTGCGCAAGCTGCCAGGTCTGACCTAGCTCACATCGTCCGCCGGCCGTACGACGATCCGACAACAACAGACTGAAGTGAGCACTAAATTTGGTGCCAGCACTAAATTTCAAAAAACCTTGTCAAATGCTACATAAAACTTTTGAGTCTAGGCACTATAGTGTACATTTAACCAGTACATATACATTTGTACATTTGATAGTTTCACAGTACATTGACAAAATGTGTCCTGAAAGTAAAAATCCATGCCTTGTTGTAGAACTGCTTGCAATGGTTTATTGTATGATACATAATGACATAAATATAATTAGCTGTCCTTGAGACCACCATATCTCGAAAAGTATAAGTCCGATCAACTGTTTTCGATTGTGTACTTGTGGGATACTGTAGATGTGTTTGTTAGGCTAAAACATTGTGCGACGTCATCATGACGTCACCAGTGCCCAACGTAAAGTCAATAGATTTCGCTCGCCACAATTCCTGTCCTATGGCCTGTGTGGTAAAAAAACCACCTTCATAGTGGTATGCTACTTTATGTGTTCTCAGATGTTATAATGTAAGCGCGAAAAAATATTGCATCAGTTTTTGGAAAACATTTTGCATCAATTTTTGATTTCACGTACTAACACAAAACGTTTTACTTTATTGCTTATTAATTTAAGACGAAAAGCAGTCATAAGCACCATATATATGAAGTTCAAAGCAACAAGTCTCCACTGTAAGAAAACTAGTGACGTTTTGGTTGTTAAACCAAAAACTAAAATTTTGATTAAAACTATGGTGTCAAAACTTCTGTTTCATCTATTTATCAGGTGTAACACTGTTGCCAAGTTTCATGACCGTACGAGCTTGGGAAGGATGTCAAAGTCTGCAGACAACGATTTGTGTGTATTTTTGAGATGGAACAAACTCAAAAATTCACTAGAGATTCAGAGTTTGTTACCACAAACTCGAGGTGTTCGGCTCCGGTGGTGGGTGAATGATAAGCCGTTTTTCAATACACGCAGTTGTCATCGTGAAGAGTTTTTTATTTCTCTCAAAATAAAATTGGACTATGCTTGCTTTGTATTCAAGATACGTAATAATTTGTCAAAACTTCTAAGATTTGTAAAAAAAACTGTGATGACGTCATCATGTCGTCACTTTAGATTTACATAGTCATTATCATTGTCTATCTATATGCCAAGTTTCAACTTAGTCGATTTTTTGGTTTTTGAGATGGAATGCTTCAAAATGTACACCTTTAAGGCAATACCACCTGACACATGATGACGTCATCAATCTGAAACTCCACACATGTTGTCTGCATGTGTACCAATGTGTAGGTCATTATGTGTACCAATTTTGAAACGATTGTCATAAACTTTGCCACAGACATCTAGTAAAAGTGTATTTTGATCTGTTTTTAACCTGCCGGTAGAGGGCGCTTTCAGATGTTATGACGTCACTGGTCCAATTTTTGTGAACCAGACACTTGATGGATTATTACATCGTTAAAAACAACTTGAAAAAATTCTCAACTTTTAAATTACAAGGCACTTCCGGTTTCGACCGGAAGTAGAGGTCATGTCATGTCACTCACACAATCAAAAATGAAGACCTATATTACCTCTATATAATCCCGCAAAAAGCAACAGACGGCCTCTTTCATGGATTTTCAAATATTATAGTTGTTAATTTTTTAAAACCTTGTAATTTGACACCTGATGACGTCATCATGACGTCACAAATAATTGATGGAGGTTTTATCAAGGTTCTAACATGGTGTAAATTTGGTGTAAGTTTTTAGTACGAGTAGTTCTTTATATATAAATTATTGAAATTTTGAAATTTTCAACTTCCGTTTTGAACCGGAGGTCAAGGTCAAGTGGGGTCACTCTTTGTGTAGCGTTTGTTGGGTTTTCCAAGACCTGTCCGATGATATATTTTATAGATTGTACAAATCCATTCAGTAGTTAAGAGTCATTTCACGTAAATACTTGACATGTGTCCACGGTCAAAAAATAATTTTTTTAATACTTTGTGGGTGGAAGGGGTGCAAGTAAACTTGGGGTGCAAGTAAACAAAATTGCATTTAAGTTCAAAACATTATATAGCCTATTGCCATGGTAACAGCTCATTTTGTGTTTTGGGCATTTAGGCCAATGTTGGGGTCTGAAAATCTGTTTTTAGCTGATATTTATAACTCCACCCCACCAAAATGCAAAATTATTTCATAAAACCTTTTATATCACAACAAACTATCATTCTTATCCTATTTTTAGAACATGCATTAGAGCATGTTTTCCTTTTGGTTTTGATTAGGGCCAACATTGGTCTTTTCATATCTGGTGAGAAAAACTTGGGCAATTGTATCCTGTTGTGACAGTACTGCCTCAATATGGACTTTTTAAACAAAAACAGGAAAAATGCATTTTTAGTGTTCCCCCCAGTTTGAAATATAATTAAAGGCACCTGGAAATAGATTTTTTTTTTTTTATATAAGAGTATATGTATATTAACAATAAAACAATTTTTTGAGTAATTGTTTGTCAGTATTTATATGTTTAAAAAATACATAAAGTTGTTTGGGGGCGACTCCGCCCATCCCTTTTTGTGACGTCAATCGAGGAAGACTTCGCCTCGATTGAACATCGACCCCACTCGAACTTGCCTGCATTTACGTTGTATATACACGTGCAAGTAGTGAGATTGTACGTTTCGTTTGGTTATCCAAAAGGGAGTTTTTTCTTGCATTTTTCCTGGATGCAGCTGGATGCAGCAAAATGACTAAAGATGGGGTCAGCCAGCATTTGTTTCCTGCAGATCCCAAATATAGGCAGTTACGGGCATCGAAAGTTAGGCTAAGCGAGTGCAAAGTGGTCCGGTCCGACGTCGTTTTCAGCGCTATAATGCAGCGAACACTTGGATAGCCCGGGGATTTTTTCGTTGGTAGTAGTGTGCAAGGGAAGTTGCAGTGAAGCTTAGGTTACCAGCGAAATGTTTCTGGTGGAAAAACAATACCTCGTATTATCCGTGTTCTTGTTATGACCATGCTCGTATCTTCCGTTTTTAAGACATAGAAACGCATGGGACAGTTCGGGACCGGTGAAAAACCTCGTATAAACTGGCGTCTCGTATTAGTCGACTGTACACTGTCCTAGGATTGCATTGGGTGGTGACGTCCGAATACGAAAACGCATCATACTGATCCGGTACCCAGACGTAATGTACGGGGCCAGACTACACACTTTCTCCTGCCTCGATTGACCTCACGAACAGCGCCATGTAAAGGGGGGCCTATTTTTAAATTTGTAATTAAAAGAAAAATACAATTTGTTAACCTTAGTAAATTGTTTATTCACATTCCACTCATAAAAATGTATATATTAATGACAAAAGCTTTATTTTGAAAAAATACCACTGCCAGGTGCCTTTAATATTTTACATTTTAGGATATTAGGAACCAACAAAAAACGTGTACAAATGCTATGGGATTTATGCGGAAACAAGAAATAGAATAACAATAAAAATCACGACGAAAACAATAGCTGTTCCGACTGCTAGACGGAACAGCTAATTATACCCCAACATTGCACTTATGCTATTGAAGTATTACAAAGGTGTCTCCTCCCCATACACTGGGTTCCTTTTCTAAGTTGTATTTCTTTGTATACCCTATATTTACAGTGAATAGTACTTTTATTACCATTTGTACTGCATGTAATGCTTGTACAAAATACACCAGTATTTAAGACAAATGTCATAGAAGAACTAGCAACTTATACAAACACAACACGAATAAAACCTTCGGTTATTTAAGAATGAACATTGTTTCTAAATTAAAATCAAATTAAAATTGTTTCTAAATCTAAATACAGAGAAGGAACATTAATTTACCCAAATCGCTGAGTAGCTTGACCAAACATCTTCCACACAGACAGACATGCTGCCAACTCTGGTTCACTGTACACACCTGTAAAAAATACACCACTGCCTATCAAACATGAAAAGGGACCAGTCTATTTTTCCTTTCGACCCTCAGTAACCATGCTGTGGCCATCTTGGTTTTTCTCCATTCCATACCATTGTAACCAAATCGAGGCTGGAAGAAAAAATTAGTCTGGTTCCCATTTTTGTGCAATGAATACTTTCATTTATTCCTGATATTGGAGGGAACACGACCAAAATGGTGCTAGCATGATCAAGGTAATGCAGTCACATGGATCAAGGTAATGCAGTCACATGGATCAAGGTAATGCAGTCACATGGATCTGCATGGCATTTAGAATGAAATGACTGTACCTCCAACCCTAAATATCCAAACTACATGGGCTATACGCACAATCAAGTTCAAAATTAGGCAAAACCTGGGGATACACTTAAAATGACACGAAATTCAAATTATGAGTACTGGGTTACCAAACAATATCCAATAGGCCTACCATTTTCAGGAACCGAAGCATGCAACAAATTGTTCCTTTTTTATGGAGAGGTGTCCTAAGCACATATTTGCGAATGCTGCAACCAGAGATGGGTTGGTACCCGCTGTCACCTTTCTAACTCTCAAAACGTGGATGAGTTCGACGTTCGTGTGAAAATACAGTGACAGTTAGACACTGTATTCAAACTTTTCACAGGTGACTCTTCGTGTATCTTTTTTTATAGTTTTACCTATAAAACAGCATACCTTAACAACAACTAATTGATAACCATACCTTTAAAAAAACACCTGCTTTATTAAACAAACACGAAGTTTCGCTTACCGACCAGTCACAGCTTTGTGAAGTTGGCACTGTCAAAGCTACAAGGGAATCCTCAATTAGGGATTCCAAAACGGAGAATGAAAGTACATCGGAGGTTGTTTAAGCGCCCAGCGAGCAAATACAGCCTTTTCCGTTATGAAACGATGGACATTTTTCTTTCCCTTTTCATTCTTGTTGTAATAATCACATTCCTTGAGGCCAGATTTTTCAAAGTAATGATAAGGAACACTCTGGTTGGTTGCAACTCTGGAAGGAAGGGAAAGAGAGCGAGATAATTATGTCTCACTCAGTGTTGTATGACTCGAGTCCAGGACTCGGACTCGAGTCCGTCTCGAGTCACAATTTCGGTGACTCGGACTTGACTCGAGTCACGTCTGCAAAAGACTCGGACTCGGACTCGGACTCGGACTCGGACTCGACTATCATGACTCGGACTTGTCCCCGAGGACTCGTGACTCGAGTCACGTATTTTCACAAACAATACTTTTTAAAATATTAAAAACAATTTCGATGATCCGATCGTCATTCCCGGAGTGCACATGAAGTTAACGTCTAGCACAATAAATAAGTACACTGTCGTATGGTGGTTACAAGTAATACTCACTAATAGTGTTCGTGATTATTGTGTAAATGGCCATCTACTACAGCGCGTGTATGTTCGATTCGTATGTTCAATACGCATATAACACTGGGATGCACGAACAGTATTATGCTGGTATTCTGTCAACCATAGCCACTGCTTGTGCTTGATGCATATTACCAGGGAAATGCCATGTCTGGTACCTGTAAAACACAGCCTGCATATTGCACTGTGATGGTTGTGTGTTGTTTGCACCAGTTTCTACACATGGTCGACACACACACACGACGTCAAGCTTGGTCACGTCACTAGTAAAAAGTAGTACATTTTTTTAATCATGGCATCTGCCGTTCCGCCCGGCCCGTATTGTTTCTTTTGGTTATACCAACTTTAACAAAAACTTTAACAGAACTTTGTTTAAAATAAATGTGTTTTATTTTGTCATTTCCAATTCTTATTTTACGACATTTGGTTTGCAATCATAGGGTGCGTTCGATTAGCTTCCCCGGGTCGACCCCGGTCTGCTCATCCGGCCGGGTGAGCCCCTAACCATGAGCTAATCGAACGCCAACTTCCCCCAGCCTTCACACCGATGCATCTTGGGACAGCCGACCGGAACTACTTCCATTTTGTGCCGTATGTCCGATACTTTCCGTGGATTCACGAAAACATCGTAAAATAATTATTCTCAAGGTAAAACTGCAACATTAAACAATTTGTACAACTCCACAGTGATACAAAGGTACCCGGCTTCGAATAAAACATACTTATTGCTCACAAAAACGCTGTTGTAATGGCGAAAATGTGTGTCAAACTTCCTAAAATGTTCCGCAGAATTACAAACAAAATGGTGGCCATTGAGAAAGTTTTTCGCCGTGACGTCATGAACCAGGGGCAGCCCCAAGTGACCCGCTCCACAATTAAGCAGGGCAC
Organism: Leptasterias polaris; assembly: GCA_037783415.1. Lineage (NCBI taxonomy): Eukaryota > Metazoa > Echinodermata > Asteroidea > Forcipulatida > Asteriidae > Leptasterias > Leptasterias polaris. The sequence goes on from JAZGTN010000022.1 coordinate 7,778,121, forward strand.
TTGGGGCTGACCCGGGTGAGCCCCGCGAATGACGTCAAAGCTATTCGAACGCACCGGGGGAAGACCTGGGTCGACCCGGGGAAGCTAATCGAACGCACCCAATATTTAAACAAGTGACTCGTGACTCGGACTCGGACTCGGACTCGGACTCGGACCAAGTGACTCGTGACTCGTGACTCGGACTCGACCCAAGTGACTTGAAACTCGGACTCGGACTCGACACAGGTGACTCGACTACAACACTGGTCTCACTAGACAGAAAATTCCAGCTACCAATATACATTAGTATTATTCTACATTTCTATTTAGTGCTATATAGCACTATTTCAAAAGTGCTACCACTATCTTCCTTGTTTTATCCATCATACTAACACGGCTATTTGTTTTTATTATTGTCTAAATACTTCTGGTAATGAAACCAAGGATGCCTCATAAAATAAAACAAATTGCCCAAGGGTGCCAAGCGGGCACCCGTCAGATTTTGAACCTAGACACCCTAATCTATAATTTTCAGCAATAAAATTGCATTTGTACCCTACTTCACGGTCCTTCCAAAATTTTGTTCATCCAATCGACTATATAAGTGAACTTAATCACTGTAGCTCGCAAGCCTGAGGAAACATGTCAACAAGGGTACCTTTAAAAGAGAAATATACAGAGGATAACAATATTTGAACTAAAAAAAGTCAGCAATCTACTTACTGGCAGTGCTGGTCATTGACCATTCCATAAATATGAATCTCATCACAAACTGCACGGGCCAGCAACATGGTGAACCATCCTGTACTCAAATGTGTCCCTGACGTCATCCTGTCAGAATAAAAACCCAACCATTTTTGTTTCAAAACAACGGTATATACAACAACAAAAGTTAATGGCTTGACGTTTCGACCCTAGCAGAGTCTGTCTCGAAGGCTAAATGACGTTGTGGAAGTTGTAAAGGTAATTCGGTAGATTGCAAATTCTGATAATACGTTGGGAAAACAGTGTCGATAGTGGCCATAATGCAGAGCTGCCAAACATTTGCATATTGCGTGTCAGGGAGATTTTGTACAACAATCAGGGAGATTTAGAATTACATTCGATATAGTACATAAACAAGTTTCCATAATCAGGGAGATTGTCAGAACATGGAAAGTTTGTTTTCTTTTCAGGGAATTTTCTTTCGAATCAGGAAGAGTTGGCAGCTCTGACAATGTGCAGAAATATAAAAAATGTAGGTTTTTCTGTTGAAATTTACCGAAGATCCAGATAGAGGTGTTAATGAAGTGGGTTAGAGAATGACTCATCTACATGATCCCGACAAATGCCAAAAACATGTGCAATACCTTGGGACGTCAGTTTCAGCTTCGAATATTTCATCACATTTGTTCATATGTTTCTGAGTTATATGATAGAATTCCGTCTTCTTGAACTTCTTAGCAACGTCTCTGAGAATGTTGTATGCGTATCCTTTCCCATTCGGACTCATGGGTTTTGCTGGTCCCCATCCCACAACATACTCGGGTGGACTCGGGTTACCGACCAGAGAGTAGTGGTTCTTCTTAAGGTGTGGGGTTGATGAATGAGCAATAACTCGGACCGTTGTTCGAGACCCCACATCTTCCTCATATCCAGAGGACGGTGCATTATTCATTCGAAAGACGCAGTCAGCTTTGTCGATAAGATAGCCGGCGCTAGAGTTCAGAAGCTGTCCAGAGCTGGACACAAAGGCACATTGTATGCAGTGAAGATTCAGTTTCTAATTTATAGGGATAACACCAAACCAAACAACACGAAATTAGACACTTATGAGCGAAATTTGAAACATGGCATCATTGGCTTTCAAAACTAATGGCCGTTGAATAACATTCCAGGAGGATTACTTCGTCAGTAAAAATGTCAAATTCTAGGCCGTTTTGATTGAATATCACATGGAAATCAGGAATGAACCAAAACATCCCCGTACAAAAAAGTACAGACCCATTTTTTGTCAGAATGATGTCATCAGATGTTTTGGATGTTGGGAAATATTGCCCCTGACAGTTATCGAATACAATGGCAATTTACACCATTTTATCTTGAAGTTAGAGATTTTTTTTTTTTTCCTCACTCAAATGGAAACTTCTATTGGAAAATGTGTACAACACAACATTGAATTTGACATTTCCCTTGCTCTTTAAATTATTAGGTGTTCAGGCACTCTGCCCGGAACACATCTTGTTTGTTTTGATTTGAGGCGTTCCAAACACCTAGAGTTTTTCGTTTAGAAGACAAACTCTAAATTTCTAGTTTTTTGTTTGTTTTCACTGTAACATGACCTGCTGATTTTAAAGAAACTTTTACAGTTTGGATGTCAATGTTTAACAAAGACTACAATGTAGAAGATGGAAATTAATCTAATAATCAAATAAGTAAAACAATAGTGTACATGTACTTCCCCTTTAAAGGTAGGGTCATAGATTGGTAAATACTCCCCAAATTAATGACCATAAAAACTGACTTGGTGGTTGAAGCACTGCAGCTCTTAATAGTATAAACTATTTTGAAAAAAGCATTCTCTTTGAAGTAAAATGGTTTTCATAACTTTTCACCCAAAACATTTGAATCTGAGAAACGATTTATGCATGAATTATTTTTCCAGATTTTTGAGGGTAATTGCCAGGTGTCCATTCGCGAATGCTGCCAACAGAGATGCGGTTGGTACTCGCTGTCACCTCACTAAACGTGGATGGATTCAACGCTCTTGTAAAAATACTGTGACAGTTTTTGCTGTATTCTCAACAAATAGACGCTGTATTCAGCCGAAACTTTCACATGTGACTTTTATTGTAGCTTTCTTTTAAAAAATTCCTATAACTAAGCATTATGTTGAAAAAACCCAATCTATGACCCTACATTTAAGGCACTTTAATTAATCCACATCTCCAGTCATAAGCCATCCTTTTTTAAATGACCACGCCTGCTGTTACTACCTTTTTGTGATCCAACACAGATATGAAGCCATGGTGGGTATACAAGGGATCAAGCGTTGGAACAACTTTCGACTTGTTCTCAGAAATTGGAGAATCTAGCAGTTTTTGGCGACTTGGCGATTTCAAACGATCCGAAATGTTTGTGGGTGCATCGGCCTCCTCTGCCCGTTTTGCTGTTTTCACTTTTGTATTTGCATTTTTATTCGATTTGTTGGAGCCCCGAAGATTTTCTGATTCATCCCCTGCAGATGTCTTAACAGTCGTTTGATTTCCGATAGATCGAGAAGAATGTACTGAAATATTTGGAAAAGTACTTGCAAATATTCTGCTTAAAGTTTTCTGATTTTTCGAAATGGATGTTGAAGAAAAATTAGACAGTAGGCCTACAGAATGATACGAGTTACCTAATAGTTCTCCTTTGGCATTGTTATGTATTAAGTTAGTGTAAAAAAGGGTGCCAGTGAGAGTGAAGACTGAAAGCATAACGCATAAGAAGTACATCTGTTTCTGTAAAGCAAAACAAACAAACAAACATTTTAAAGGAATATGAACATTTCAGTTAATGGTATACAGTGCTTGACCTTTATCTTGGTTCGGCCATCTTATTTTCAACCTATAGACCTTTATAATTGTTGATAAATAAACCTCGCTGTTGGCATGGACGGCCGAATGCTAGCAAAGCAATCAGTCATGGTAACAGGTGTTGTGACCGAATTCAACATTTTCTGCAAGCTTTTAATTAAATATCAAATAATAAACCACAAGGGAAACTGACTGGGTAAATTTTAAATGATTTTGGGTTGAACAAGAAAAAATTGACTAGAGCGGGATTTGAACCAACGACCTCCGGATTGACGTGCCGGCGCTCTACCAACTGAGCTATCTAGCCCTATGATGGCGGTCTTCCTATTTTGTCTTCCTATTCTGGGCCACCGAACAAGGATATTGACAAAATAGGGAGACCGCCATCATAGGGCTAGATAGCTCAGTTGGTAGAGCGCCGGCACGTCAATCCGGAGGTCGTTGGTTAAAATCCCGCTCTAGTCAATTTTTCCTTGTTCAACCCAAATCAATCGTGGGGCTGAAACAGGGTTACCCCCTTCACTATCCTTAAGGATGTAGGCATGGGTATCATCCACTAGGAGCCCGTCTGGTAGAGTAGAATGCACTACCTTCCCAACTTTTTCGAAGCAATTATGGTTAAGTGCCTTCCTCAGGGGCACAAGTGTCATGACCGGGTATCGAACCCACACTCTGCTGCTGACTACACCAGAGCTTGGGTCCGGTGACCTAGACCGCTCGGCCACGACACGCCACAAGATGTAGGTCGACTGGTAAACCTACAACTATTATTAATTAAAATAGTAATTACTAATTAAATTTATAGCTGACTGTGGCCCACTGAAAGGGATAAAGGAAAAATCCGTATCCGGGGAAAAAGCGTGCAACTTTTATTCAATTTTAGCATTTAAACACACTGTTCTTTATTTCTGTTGCTACAACCGAAATTATGCCTATTACAGTATCAGTGACACTGTTATCACTACAGTATCAGTACCAAAAAAAATTCTCGACTTTGAAAGCATTTCAGACAAAATGTTTCTATGGCATGGGAGACTGGTACTGGCATGATCAATGAACCTCTATGAGCTTTCAGACTGATTTGAAGAAAACAAAGTTTATGAAAACCAATTCTAAGTATACATGTCAGTTGATGCTAAGCCACCATGGTTGGTGCTCAGAGTGCTTGTTTGATGTTAGTTGATACTGGTTAATTATGTTGCTTCATCTTTTCGGTAATGTTATTTTATTATTATTGTTATTTTTTCCCCCCAATTTAATAAATGAATATGTATTTATTTTTTCACACTCGGGTCACTCATTCAAACCAATGGCCAACTATTAACATCTTCTTGGCTGCCAATGGAAGAAGAGACGTGAATGTCAATTGAATACCTCTGTTTTCATTAAGGAAAACATCCAAGTAAGTGACGATTGGTTTTCCTGTGAATTAATTCATTCATCATATTTAACAAATGCTGGGAAAAAATTGCTTGCCTGTGATTTAGATATTTGTTTGTTTTTCCCTCCAGGCTGATCACATTGAGATGTAGGCTACGAGAGTACAGTAGCTGAAAGCCCTCAACCTGCTGGCTGATCCACAAAACCAACACCGGTTCCTAGAGCCATCGAGTTTGTTCACGGCATTTTTGGAGGTAAGCAAGAGGATCTAACAATACATTGTTGTCGGATTTTGCAAACATAATTTACAAGCAAACTGGTCTACAGGGCCGCTAAAAGTAAGAGACTTTGGCGATGAAAAAAAAATGCATTGATTAGGGATTCCATTTGTTTCAAGAATTTTGTCCGCTAAAACAGTCACTAATTGGTGTAAACTAACATCTCTTTAGTGATCCCTGGCTACACGGCAGTTTGCGGTTGAATGGCTTCTGACTGGCACCCCCCGAACAAAGATATTGACAGAATAGGGATACCGCCAACATAGGGCTAGATAGCTCAGTTGGTAGAGCGCCGGCACGTTAAACCGGAGGTCGTTGGTTCAAATCCCGCTCTAGTCAATTTTTCTTTGTTCAACCCAAAATCAATTCTGTATTTAATAATAATATAATCAATACTACCATTCAGCCATTTAGAACAGAATGTTTTCAGAATGAAAGACATGGGCACCACGTTAGTTTCCCAGTTTTCCTGACATTTCAAGGTAGTCAGTCTACTAATTGCACAATTTTTTCTTTCTTTTTTACCACAGGTGGTAAACCAACGGAAAACAATCTTCAAAGTCTGCATCTTGGGTAAATAACCCAATGCACGTATCCGAGGATGCAAAATATAATTTATTCAACTTGCATTTTGATTTCTTGTAAAGCTTGTTCCTTCCCTCCCCCCCCCCTCCCCTCCAAATCCCACCTTCAGTTTAAAGTTCAGATTTTAGTTATTTTTCTGTGATTACCTTTTAATTTATTACCACTATACCCCTTTCAATAAAGTCTTTTCTTAAAATAATGTTATTTATTTTCATATTTGGTTTATTCAATAGATCAATGGCATGAGACATCTTCTCAGAGGTTTTCCCTTCTGGATTCAGCAAGAAAGAGACACGTTTTTTGTTTGTTTTTATAAGAGTAACATTTTAATATAAAAATAATGTGATTGTAACTTACACACACAGAGCTGTTCCGTTATGTTGACCATAAGAAGTTTTTTTGTAGCTCAAGAATTGAACTAATTATTTTGTGTATATCCTGTAATCGTGTTTGAAATGAATGCATGTTATCAAGCGTGATCATCGCAGTGTAAACAAAATCAAACAAAATCGGATCTTGTTTGAAACCAAAAGTAAAGGTCAAAGTAAGCTACAATACAACACAAATATTACAACTTTATGACCTGTGGTTCGGTTTTTTCAAGCTTTCAATTTCCTGTTTGGACCGGAAGTAAAGGTGAAAGTTGAGTTTTGAATAAAAAGGTTACACAGTGTTACACAGTAATACAACTCTGACATTACGACTCCATGACATGTGGTTCAGGAGATATGATTATCTCAATTTTTGAGCTTCCTTTTTAGACCGGAAATAAGGGTCAAAGTAAGGTCATTTGTTTGAATAAAATATCGCAAGTGTTGTAAGCTACAATACAACACAAACATCACGACTTTATAAGTTTATGACATGTGGTTCGGGAGATATGATTTTTTCAATATTTGAACTTCCTGTTTGGACCGGAAGTAAAGGTCAAAGTGGGGTCATCTTTGTAAAAAAATGTTGCAAGCTACCATACAATACAAACATTACGACTTGTGGTTCTGGAGATATGATTTTTTAGAGTAATAGGCTTGAATTACCGTAATTTGACACCTGATGACGTCACAGTAAAAAAGAATTGTTTTTCATATTAACAAATTTTATAGAAACACGATGATATGCAAATTATTCAAATCTAATGCCCTTTAGAAAACCCTAAAAGCAAGTAGAAATTACATGTATTGCTCATGTACAAAACTGCACCGTAGACTTGGTGAAATCAATGAAGCACTACATTTTAACCATGGTGCCAAGATTTACTAATTAATGGTTAACTAGAGAGTTACTTTGGTTACTGTAAATGGCCTGGAACATCTTTTATTAAAAGCATTCCACTTTTCAAAACAATTTTTGTAATTTGGGAAACTAACAATGACATAAATAATACTTCTTAAGTGTCATTTGCCACTGGTTCTCTTCGGTAAATGCTTACAAATTAAGAAACTCGTATCAAAAGCATTATAAATGGTAATAAACAGCATGGTTAACTTCTGTAAAGCTTGCGGTGTCGTGAGTAATGTGGTGGTAAGTACCATACCTATTAAAAACATTCAGACTCTACGAAATATTACTTTTTAAATTCACACTTGCGCCCATGTTCCCAACCATCGCGTGCAAAGCCCGAGTCTGTTAACAAAATTACTGTTCTTGAATACTATTGACATGTTGCATACGTTGTCACAGTTGGTTGCCTTTTTGCCTTTTTTCTCTTGCCTTTTCTCAAAGCGTGAGAAAGCAAAAGGTTTGTCCAAATATCCAAGTTTCAACTCGAGGTAAACAACTACGCACCATTGAACTATTCTAGACTGACCTTGCACTTAGTACAAAAGACATGCAGGGTGATGGCAATTCAGTGGTTAATGAATTTGGAAGGGAACTTTTATGGGATCGAAATTGTGTTCATCACAGTCAATGGATTTTCTTGTGGCATGGTTAGAATGCTTCGGTGCGCCCATAATGTGTTTATGTACCTTATATTGTTTATTTGATGTACTTTTATCTTCTTTTTCTTCTCCATTTTTGGAGGTTTTGTGGAAATAAATAAATAAATAAATAAATAATGTGGGTATAACGAACTCGGGGAGTAGGAATTACTTGACATACCATCTTACGACCAAACTATGCAGTCCTTTGAAAAGACCTTCGAGGGTTTATAGCACTATTGTTAGCGAACCATTTTGGGGTTTATAGAGAGAAAAGTATGAAATGCAGGTTGTGAGTAAGATAAGCATTTATAAATATATACTAGACCTAATGTGATTGTAACTAACAATCACAGAGCTGCTCCTCGACGTTGACCTATGAAGTAAATTTTTGATGCCAAAAATATAAAATAGATAATTTAATTTGTGTAAACTTCCTGCAATCTTTCTTGAACCGGTGGCAAATGTTATAAACGGGTTAATCGAGACAAATTTGGATCTATAAAATAAGCGAATATTATGCATGTCATATCATTCAGGAGATATTCTTTTGTTTTAAACATGTCACCAGAGGGTGCTGTTAAAACATGTTATCACATCATCTCATATTAGAAAAATATGGAATGAACAAAGATTATGCCTGTATGGCATGTAGTTCAGGAAATAAATTTTTTTTGAGCTCCTGTTTGGACCAGAAATAAAGTTTAAAGTGCGTTTTTTTATGTCGCAAGTGTTGTAAGCTAAAAGGCAACACAAATACGACTTTATGACATGTGGTTCAGGAGATATGGTTTTTGGTTAAACTTCCTGTTTGGACCAGGAGTAAAGGTCAAAGTAGGGTCATCATAGTGAATAAAACGTTGGAAGTGTTGTTAGCTACAAGAAATCTCAAACATTAAGACTCTATGACATGTGGTTTAGGAGATCTGATTTTTTCAATATTTGAGTTTCCTTTTTAAACAGGAAGATAAAGGTCAAAGTGGATCATCTTTTTGAACAAAATGCCGCAAGTAATGTATGCTACAAGACAATACAAATATTACGACTTTATGACTTGTGGTTCAGGAGATATGATTTTTGTTTATTAAAAAGCTTTGAATTACCGTAATTTGACACCTGATGACGTCACAGTAAAAAAATTTGTTTTTCATACTAATAAATTTTATAAGGTACACAATGGTAAGCAAATTGTTCCAATTTAATGCCTTTTAACGAAAACCCTAAACGCACGTAGGAATAACATGTATTGGTCATGTACTAAACTTTCCATAGACTTGATCTTGATGCAATAAATGAAGCACTACGTTTAAGCCATGGTGCCAAGATTTACTAATTTACTTATGCTATTTTTAGAACATGCATTAGAGCATGTTTTTAGAAATTGCAAAATCGATATTTTTACCCTATTTTTGGCCCTCAAAATGTCAACTTGCCAGGGGTCTCAGAATATTTTCCTTTTGGTTGTAATTAGGGCCAACATTGGTCTTTTCATATCTGGTGAGAAAAACTTGAGCAATTGTATCCTGTTGTGACAGTACTGCCTCAAAAATGGACTTTTTTAACAAAAACAGGAAAAATGCATTTTTAGTGTTTCCCCCAGTTTGAACTATTAACATTAAAAAAGAACACTTCCATCAATCAGGCACCCTCTCCTGAGCATTATGTAGGCAAAATGAGCTGTTACCATGGCAACGGGCTATATATTAAATGCTTTGAAAATGCAATTTTGTTTACTTGCACCCCAAGGCCTACTCCTAGAACTATGAGGTTCATTCCGCTATCGTCTCCATTACCCTCATAGAGTGACATGTACAAAATCCTATTCGAAACTTTTTTCCCTTCACGTTTCTGCACCTACAGTTAATTTCCCCAACCGGATCTCGCCAAAATTAGGCTCTATGTGTTTCTTATACTCTCATCGAGGTCGGGTTGGGTCCAGAAAATCCACTCCGCAAAACAAAAGTTGCAAAAAGTGATAAATTCTCACTGTTTTCAGAATCCTCGCCTTCCGTTAACAAAATGGCCGCCGTTGAAATTTTTGAGTACCCAAGGCCCTTCCACCCACAAAGTAAAACAAAAAACGTGGACACATTATGTCAAGTATTTACGTGAAATGACTCTTAATAACTAATTAAATGATAATAATATGAGTGAGGAAAAAACAGTCATACCACCAGTCCCAACGTTTGGCTCATCTTCCAATCTTGACTCCTTTTTGTCTCTTTCCAATTTACATAAGGTGCATCATACTTGGCGTGCCGGTGCTAAAGATGGCTGCATGAATGTAGCAATGTATGAGAAAACGCAGCGTGAACTGCTTCCATTAATACTTGATCACAGAAGCGGAACGGTGCACAAGACCGGCCATAGACACAGCATGTCTGGGTGGTCTGGGTGTTCCAGTATCATGCAAAGCGTCTGTTAATATCAAAGAAAATGTTTGCAAGTCAATAAATAGTTAGACTTGTCTGAGCCACGCAAAATTCCCTCGCAGATTGGCTATCAAACGCTCTAACTCGCAATCGTGGGTTAATAGACGGAGGTTAATCCACAAGAGGGCGCTGTTTCAGGCAATAATGTATGACTAAAAACCACGATCAAAGGCTTGGAACCAAGTCTAATATATAGTGGACTTCGACACTAAAAGATGTAAAAATGTGCATAGATCAATATCTTCCTGCATATAAGTTCTCCATTCAGCTGATTTTATTTTTTGCAGTCAACTGTGTAGACAGACGTAGACCCGCACCCAAACAAACACCAATTGCATGCTAGAAAGCAGGCCTGCTAGAAATTATAATTAACTTTGTAACACTTTTAAGTGTTCAGTATTCTATTGCAGTCAGTGGATGTGTTTTTATCTAGCCAGTTGTTATCAAAGCAGGATATTACTTGACCTTTTCCCACTCTCAAGAATAATGTTTGTTTAATAAACATACTTTACATGTTTTGAAACAAATATTATACTTGTAAGAGAGACTTTGTGTGAAGTTATGGGCTTTTTTTATATTTTAGTTTGGTTTAGTGTTACTTTTTGGATTGAGGAAATTCCTGTTTAAAGTAAAATTGAATCACATTGACTAAATGCTATCGTTTCTGAGAAATGAGTAAAACAATAGTTTTTATCACGACGGGTGATAATAAACTCGATGTTTGAAAAACTGAAAACACAAAAGGTCTCCTTTCACTATTTTCTCGTGACCTCGATGACCAATTGAGCTCAAATTTTCACAGGTTTGTTTGCTCATGCATAATTATGTTGAATTACACAAAATGGGGACACTGATTTTGAGCCAAAAGTATACAATACCTTTAATGCATGCATATCATTATCAATGAAAATGGAACACACACACACAAGTGTGTAACAGCCTGCAATCGTTGACCCTCCTTTGTTCAACTCTTTGTGATAGCAACCGAGAACAACAATGCTTTCCTTTGTGATAGCAACCGTGGACCTATATTGTCCTCTTTTGTTATAGGTCCCCGGTTTGAATGTGGTTACCTACTCACACAAACCGCGACAGACGGTCGGGTCATGCTTTGCATGTCGGGCATGCGCACTGACTCACACGGGCAAGAAACCCTTCCTATGAAATATGCTAATTACATTCACGCATGTGTATCATAGATATAGAGTAAAATATGATATTTTATATTTTATAATCAGACGCTCATCATTTTGTCAACCAAAGTGTTAGTGCGCACGCGCGACGTGCAATTTACATATTTTTACAAGGTCCAATTGGAACACCTTTTTTAGATAAGTAGTTAGACCAGAACCTTCCATGACAACCCTTTTTTAAAGAAGGCCACACGGTTTGCATTTCGGTGAGCTGAACAGACTCTGTACAACACCGAGTGGAGTGGCAGTTTTGAATGGTAATTCCCATAACAGAAAATCAATGACTGTGTGGTGCCACGCTTAAAAAAAGAGTGCAACCAAATTTATTTGAAGGAAAAAGAAAACGATCGATTGACCTGAAACCTAACGTTATGAATGCTTTGTATTGTGGCATTTATGCAAAAATACAAACAAACAAACAAACAAGCCATCATTTATAAGCTTTGATTGTATACTCATGGTATGTAAACCACACCAAAAATTGACTGCAATTTCTATGAATACACATCTAATTGTTACAAACTATGGTAAAAATAGGTCAAAAAAACGCTAAACAATTAATTGACAAACGGCGCCCATATAGCTTATACGCCTGATCCACCAGCCACCGCGCTACACGTACGCTTGCAGATCGATCCATTAAGCCCCGCCTCCTTACGAGTTGACCAATCACAGCCGCGAAACCCGATCACCATTAGTGCAAAGATCACCAAACGGCTCAAATGGTGATCAGATTTCGCGGTTGTAATTGGTCAATGAGAAATGGGCGTGGCTTAATGGATCGGTGAGTGTCATCAGCGCCTTGCGATCATAGAGAGCTCTTGCAACAGCACACAACAGCTAATGCATTATTCTAAAGATTACTAAATGTAATTCTAATGTTCTAATGTTCTAAAGTTTACTAAAAACAATTGTTATCAAGTCAATAGATGGATTGCAAATGACGTCATTGACCACCATATTTGATGTAAAACAATGGAAAAGTGCATGCGTGTGTACGCGCTACGCACGACTCTCAGCCCAGCGTTTCCACTTCTAAGGAAATTTCCTTATTTTAAGGAATTTTTTACGTCCTAAGGAAATTTCTAAGGAAACAAAAAAACTAAGGAAATTTTAAGGAAATTTCAAAAATCTAAGGAAATTTTAAGGAAATTTCAAAATTTTAAGAAAAATTTAAAGAAATTTGAGAATAAAAGCAAATCATACAAAAAAAATACAATAAAACATGAAAACTGGCCATTTTAGGGTTCACATCAGCGAAAAATGGCGCAGTGAGATCGATCACGACTGGGAACAAGGTTGGTTGCTTATTATAGTGCGTACCATAGAATTAGAACCCGGTGCGTACTAAAAGCATCACTCCACTGCTGCGTCTGGCGCCCCCAAGTATTTAGTCTGGTTTCGATTGCATCGTAGGCTCAGCCCAGGCCTGATATGCGCCGGGGTCGCGCATCCACACTACTACCGACCACATGATGACTGTGTGTGTGGTTTGCACGTCGTAGATTTTGCATACTGTACATTGTACATGTTGTGTTGTTGTTTGTTCATTGCTGTTTGACTAAAATTGGGACTGGTATACTATGACAATTTTCATCAATTACCATGGTTAGTTTAAGTTATTTTATCTAAGGAAATGTTAAGGAAATCCTCCCAAAACTAAGGAAATTTCTTTTAATCTAAGGAAAAAATTATGTCAATCTAAGGAAATTCAATTTTGGGGAGTGGAAGCACAATGGTAGCTCGTTACATCAAAGATGGCGGCCAAAGCAATGGGTCTATAATTTATAATAAAAATATTCGTTCAAAATAGAACGAAAGTAGTGTGACAGAAATTTCTCCGCCTCCTGCTTGGATTATAATTTTCCTATTGAACTCCGCGGATTGAAATTTAGGCCCATTACACGGCTATAGCTTCGGCTGGGTCGACAAGTGCACTTTCTTGACCTTTGACTTATACACTTTACTTCCCACGAACTAGTCTTTTTGTATATTGACAGTTTTATAAGAGAATGCAATAAAGCTTCAAAGTTAACAGAAAATTGTAGATAATACTTTGTAAAAGTATTAGTACTTCAATATACACTGTTTTGTTTTATAGCATTTAACAAAATACTTCAAAGAATGTAAAATAGAACATTCCACTCAATAAAAATAGGGGAATGTCCGTTTGCAATTGCTTTTCTTAGTGAAACAGCGACCTCTAGTGTGCGCTTTTGCGCAGTTAATTGAAATTTTCTCTGACTTGCGGATAAAAATGTAAAATTTGTACCTATGGTTTGACCATGTTTGACAATGATTCAAATTCGTACATGAAAGTCAGATATTTTGGCGTGTTGAGACCAAGGAGAGGAGGTTGACTGAAACGACGACTTGTTGGTAAGTATTGTGTGGGATGAATTCGGGATGAATTCGGTGCTGAATTCAAGACGTTTCATCCCAAAACAAGTTGAGATGTATTTAGGCCTATGTTTCTTTAAAGAACGAATTAGGAAAGATGAATAAAAAATTTAATGCATATTTATATGTATTCTGTTCATTCAATTTTATTACCGATAATATTAAAATTGATTTGAAAATAGACACCGTGGTGGTCAGGCACGAGGGAAAGTTCCCGGTTTCCCAAGGCATATCCTCCCCTCTGTCCGGTTTTCGATGTAGTTAGCCCTATTTATAGTGCCAATACTCTGGACTTCCTCCGATCCTTGGCCGGCCCTACGCCCATGTACCTCCAGGAGGTGAAATAATTTTTCGAATATAAACTCACGTTTTTATGCCGAGATTTTTTCCCCAGTTGTCACTCATTGTATCCGATTTGTGAAAAGCACATTAAAACGCCATTGTGCAACCTCGTTTTGGTGTAATTTTGAAGAAATTCTGAGGCGTTACTGCCACCGATTTGACTGCCCGGCATCCATTTTGTTGATCGGTTGATTTCAACAGGTGGCGCCCTTCGCTAGGGCATTATGGGATAGGCAAGGGACCCTTTCGCGCGCTAGGGCATGGGAGATGTTCCCCTTCCTATCCCAGCATGCCCTAGCGCAGGGCGCCCCCTGTTGAAATCAACCGATCAACAAAATGGATGCCGTGCAGTCAAATCGCAGTAACGCCTCAGAATTTCTTCAAAATTATACCAAAACGAGGTTGCACAATGGCGTTTTAATGTGCTTTTCACAAATCGGATACAATGAGTGACAACTGGGGAAAAAATCTCGACATAAAAACGTGAGTTTATATTCGAAAAATGATTTTACCTCCTGGAGGTACATGGGCGTAGGGCCAAGGATCGGAGGAAGTCCAGAGTATTGGCACTATAAATGGGGCCGGCTATGTACTAGTAGTATGCCTTTTTCTTTGAATTGAAAAAAAATATAAATATTCCATAATCAACTGATGCCCTAATTACCTTCCTTTGTTTATAAGAAATATGCAAACATATATTAAAACGTGATGGACATTGAAACTTTCACACCACGCACCGATCTTCGATGACTTCAATAGCGTCCCATTTGATTTGAGTTTTACCTGTTTTCGATGCAAACAAGAAAGTATGGTGTCCGGGTGAAGCCATACGTGGAAGAAACATCTGCAGTGACTACAAGTGTTCTGTGAGACTAATAATACTATAGTGTATGACTCTATAGCCAGCAGTTTTCTTCATTTTATTCAACATATTTTTTATTTAGTTTTAAAAATAACTAATATTTTTCAAAAACTAAAAAAAAAAAAAAAAAAAAAAAAAAATGTAAATAATTCTTGGCTTTCAAATCTTATTTTTATTTAGTTTTGTGTCTTTTTATGTTTCTTAACATTTATAATAAAGCATATAAATAAACAGTGATAATCAAATCACAAAGCTGATGTTTAAATTTTAATATTAATAACAAAAATGATAGAGTGTTACAAAACAAATTTATCCAGACTATTTAGAAAATGATATAAGGCACGTGGCTTCTTTAAGCCTCTGTATTTTTCCCCCCAGAATGCTCAGCAGAATGTTCAGTCACATGATTTGATCATCGTGAATTGTGAATTGAAATATTGAAAAAGTGTTTGATGAAACTTTTTCGGTGGGAATTTTTTTTTTTATGGCCCCGAAAGTATGACATATTTTTGTACCTTGCAGAAATGCCTAAAATACCACAACTTTTTGCATTTACAAGTGCAACTAACCAGTGGAGCCTTACATGTTTCTAAGTTTTGGTCAAAGGAGAGGAGATTCTTTGCTTGGCAAGTCAAACCACAAAAATTGTATCTAGGCTAACTATATTACTAGGGACTGTTTACATCGCGCGCAGAGAGGTAAAAGATTTGCCTCGATTTCAGGGACACTTGAAGTCACTGCAGATGTTTCTTCCGCATATGGCTTCACCGGGACACCATACTTTCTTGTTTGCCTCGAAAACAGGTAAAACTCAAAACAAATGGGACGCTATTGAAGTCATCGAAGATCAGTGCGTGGTGTGAAAATTTCAATGTCTATCAAGTTTTAATATATTTTTACATACTTCTTATAAACAAAGGAAGGTAATTAGGGCATCAGTTGATATAATGGCATCATTTTTATTTTTTCAATTCAAAGAAAAAGGCATAGTATCGAAAACCGGACAGGGGAGGATACTACGCCGCGCCTTGCCGTTCCCGTCACACCAAGTGACCAACCCACAAGGGTTTACCCGCATAGTCGTCGGAAAGTTCCCGGGTTTCCAAGGCCTATGCGGCACCCACGCCTTGCCGTTCCCGTCCTCGTCCCGGTGCTACCAACCCACAAGTGTTTATTCAACCAAGCATACATGTAGTGTATTGAATTTCAATTGGGATGAAACGGTACTGGGATGAAACGGTACTGGGATGAAAGTGCATTGGGATGAAACGGTCGCCGAAACTATTGGGATGAAAGGGTTTTGGGATGAAACGTCCTGTTTCCGTGGTGCTGCACTACCTAGCTAGCCCACCTTCATGACCTTGTTGGGCTGCAGTGTTATCTAATATCATGGCTCTCTTTTAACATCGGTCTTCAGTGTTATAAGACCGATGTTAAAAGAGAGCCATAACAGCCCAACAAGGTGGGCTAGTGGTGTTCTTGTTGTAGTTGTAGGGTGTCACTGTCAGCTGCCTTCGTTACAGTTACACGGACGGGTGCGTATACCAAGGAAGTAAACACATACTTTGTTTACAAGGGGGGGGGGGGGGGGAATGTAGGCCTATATTATAATTAAATAGACAACCAGCAACCAGTCCAATATGAATATCAATCATATGAATAATTGTAGATATTACAGAGCATTACCTTTGTTAAAATAATTTGAAAACTCATTTTAGTTTAGGACAAGGTCAGGCTAGGAATAGGCAGTCTTGATTGAATAATGAATACCCCACAAATAAACAATGTGCTGGAATATAAAGCATTGTGTATTGAGTGTGAGTGAAGACTGAAGTTCCAATCATACAATAAGTTGTCAACATATGAACTATAAAGTTTTCATGTTCTCAGAATGGACAGCTTGTTTAGAATGTTATTTTGTCTATGTTTTTAAATTTCTTGTACGATAAATGAAAAGAATTGAATATTTAGCCGGTGATGGTAAAATATCCACAGCCTAAATGAAAACAGAGGAACAAAAAAAATAAAGATCACAGCATAGGACTCTCTTTTTTCTAAGTGAACGATTTAAATGAATTTCAAATAAGTTTTCCGACAGGGCGAAGAGGCAGGTGGCAACTGTTCAACTATGTCATCCCTACAGTCTAGTCCCCTATGCAGTCTACCCTCTGCTAGTGCAATGTTTGAGATGGGACCACCCTGCCTGCAGACATTACACGCTGCTATAGAGGACATTGATAGACAGCTTGGTGAAAACGACAGAAGGTGAGTTAGACTAAGCATCTCTCAACTACTACTAGTAGTACTAGAGTAGAAGCAGTGGGGGTAGCATGAAAAATTGATTACTTAAGCTCTTATTAGACACAATCGGCGCCTGGAGTCATGTGACCTATAGTGGGTATACAATGTAAACAAACCAAGCAAGCAATGCACAGTGAGCATGAAAAACCATGACTGCTTCCCACCTTACGACAAAAGCGCTCGGAAGCAGGCATGCGTTTTCGTTCACGCTGCGCGTTGCTTGCTTGGTTTGTTTACATTGTATACCCACTATGAGTCACGTGACTGCAGTCGCCGATTGTGTCTTTTTAAGGCTCTTTGAGATGGGACCACCCTGCCTACGGACATTTAACATCGATAGAGAGGACGTTGAGAAACAGTTTGGTGAAAATGACAGATTGACAAATGTCTCATACATTTGTGGTCAATTGTTTGACCAAAAGCTACAGTGGAGCCTCAAGTAATTTCAAATGCTATGGTTTTCAGTGTTCAAAACTGGAAACCATAGCAATTTAAATTGGATGGGATCTTCAACTCATCATCTTCATTACAAAATCAGATTTTAATTTAATAACTTTTGCTTAAATTACTCTCTCTAAATAATATTCTTCCACCCAGAAATCTTCATTCATAAAGACAACAAATGAAAGCCTTACAAAATGTTATTTAAGATCCTAACTGAGACAATTAAACCAAATTTTGTTGCAAGTGTTGGCCAACCTGTTATGATTTATTGCAAACTGCTCTTAGCCTTTTTAGTGCTTTCAGAGTAGCATGATCTCAATTCTATCTATCATAGTACTATCTCAATTCCATCAGAGTGCAGTTTCAGTGCTATCAGAGTGCTCTCTCAATCATGCTATCATAGTAATATCTCAATTCCATCAGAGTGCTGTTTCAGTGCTATCAGAGTGCTCTCTCAATCATGCTATCATTGTACTATCTCAATTCCATCAGAGTGCTGTTTCAGTGCTATCAGAGTGCTCTCTCAATCATGCTATCATAGTACTATCTCAATTCCATCAGAGTGCTGTTTCAGTGCTATCAGAGTGCTGTCTCAATCATGCTGTCATAGTACTATCTCAATTCCATCAGAGTGCTGTTTCAGTGCTATCAGAGTGCTCTCTCAATCATGCTATCATAGTACTATCTCAATTCCATCAGAGTGCTGTTTCAGTGCTATCAGAGTGCTGTCTCAATCATGCTATCATAGTACTATCTCAATTCCATCAGAGTGCTGTTTCAGTCCTATCAGAGTGCTATCTCAATCTTATCAGAGTGCTATCTCAGCTTGCTATTACTTATTAGAGTGCTATCTCCACAGGTTTCTCTAGACTGCTTTTGTATGTAAAGTGCATTATAATTATATTCTTTTGTGGTTTATATTAATCTGCCCTGCAGTATTGAAGATACATTGAGACGACTAGTACAAGCTACAAATAGTCTATCAGCAGACAATGACTATACCAACATCAAGGATGCAATGGACAGTCTCATTCATACACCGGTATTGGAGGAGTGTGCCTGTCTGACACCAGAACCAGAAGATGTGGGAATTCTACTCAAGACAATTGTAAACAAATTTGATTGTTATAATATAGGCCTAGTCAATACTATGAACAAATTTCTCTGGTGACTTTTCCGCTGGTATGCTTCAATATCATTAAAATATTTTTTGATAATAGAATCATTGTAATTTTGTGTGTTAATAACTGTGCCTAACTGCAAATAAATCAAACAGTACACTACCAATTCTACACTCGACTGGCATTCAAAACCTAGTGATCCAATTCACCTGATGTCATCATCACAATAATCTTGGTTGTGCCATTTAGAGGACTTCATGACCCTGTGTGTTATATTATACAGTGTAGTGCAAATATTAAGCAACATAGCTTTTACACACTAACCTGTTGACTTCCAAAATGGTGAGCATGACACAGTCACTGCATGCAAATGATGTTCTGTCAAGGGGTCAATATTGCTACAACTGTTTCTCATTTTATTTTCTTCAATGCCTTTTACAGCTTCATCATCTGACGACAAATCCTGGGTGCGAGCTAACAGTCTTCAGACAACTACTCTTCCTCTCATCCCACGAGGGTCTTGGCCTACCAATCAGAGCCCCTGACCCCGATCACATGACCCAGTCTGCCATGTCCCTCAACACCATCAACGATGCCGCAGACGAGGGCAACGACCTGATGTGGGAGGACATCCGATCTCGGTTGCGGCGTTACTTCCTGGACAGAATTCAGAGGCTCCCCGTCCTGCACAGTCGTGGCGGGGTTGATGTCCAGCAGAATGACCGGGTGGAGTATCTTCAGTCTCTGTGTATCCTGTACCCTGAGAAGAAAATATGGGGGAGCTACCAGCTGTTAAGGTCACAACAGGTCACGACCTTGATCCAAGATTTGTTGACTCCTTCGTACAGTGATGAGGTAATATTTGGTCAGTGTTCTGTTGAGCCAGTTTGTAAATTATTTTTGTTCTTAGAAAGTGACTGTTAGTAGTAAACTTGTTGGTATAACCATTTGGAATCTCTTTATTTGTAGGAAGAGTGTTTGCCCGGAAAAGAGTTGTTGTTTAACAAGGATTCATATATCAAACAATACACCACAAGGGAAACTGACCGGGTGAATTTTAATTAATTTGGGGTTCAAAAAAGAAAAATTCACAAATATGTTAGGGGGGGGGGAAAGGGAGACCACCAACATTAGGGCTAAGAGGGTTTAGTTGGTAGAGCCCCGGTGCGCTAATCTCAAGGTCTCAGGTTCAAATCCTGCTCTAGTCAATATTTTTCTTTTTTGTTCAACCCAAAAATGACTTAATTTTACATTACAAACTGAGATAAATATATTGAAAGTTTGATTCTTCAAAGTTGAAAGAAGCAAGGCTTTGGTTCCTCACCAAAACATTGATACATGTGGGTAATATAGTCACTCATTAAGAAACTACAAAGTCATTTATAAACTAAAAAATGTGTACATTGTTTATTTCATAATGGCACAGACTATAACAGAAGCAGCAGAGCCCAGGCAGCCTTTAACCTTGGATCTACTTGCAATGAGACTCCCAAAGCTAGTGGAGTGTCTTCAATGCATGATTGAGGAGGATTTTGCTGTGATGTTGTCTAACGTCTTCGATGGACAAGTAAGAATTTGATTCAAGTGGCTTAGATTGTTTATGACCAGTCCTTCATTTTAAGAAATACACAGAGAGCTTTAAACTGCTCTTCTTAAATTATTTAGGAGAGCTCTTTGCTCTTAATAATATAATAACAATAATAATAATAATACAGTATTTATATAGCGCCAAAATTCATGAAAAAAAACAAGTTCTACGGCGTTTAACACACATTAAGATTTCTTCTTAGAAGCAAACTTCACAAATTAGTCTCAAAAATGAAATTGAAAACACAATTCTATAATGTGACTGTTCACAAAAGTACCTCCTACGATTCAAATGCATGTCCTGCATTGCAGGATTAAATTGGCGGATTGTTATTTTGTTACGTGATAAAACAAATTAACACAACATTTGTGAATAAATTGTTTCCCAAATTCTTTGAAGCCCACTGTCAATTTTATGGAGTGCTATTTCTCACCCTCCTTGGACAAGGTTAAGAGGTGCAAAGGAGAGTGATTCTTAAAAATAAAGTTCTGCCTGACCATACGATCAGTCAAAATATTGATTAATAGACCCCTTGTGTGTGACGTCAAAAGCTCAAACAGCCCCCTCACTCGGGTCATTGAAGACCTATCATTGTCCGAGGGTTGTGCATTGCGCATGTACACATGCCATTTTCCATTTTTAAACCTCAGAAATGGCGGCCAATGCAAGGTAGAGCTGCCTACTCTCACTGATTCTGCAGAAAGTTCCCTGAAAACAAACCAATCTTTCCATGTTCTGATGAACAGATTTGAAAACCTCCCTGATTATGGAAACTTGTTCCCTACTATGTTTAATGTAATTCTAAATATCTCCCTGATTGTTGTACAAAATCTCCCTGATTGCAAGATGCAAATGTTGGCAACTCTGACAAGGGTTCTATTAAATGCAGTGACACATGATACCAAAACGTTTAATTTTGAGAGATAACGGTACAGACACCCTTTGGACTTTGTATTTTTCGTTCCAGGTTGAGGCAGCTCAGGCACTGCGAGAAATCTATCTGTGTAGTTTATCCGAGGATGTGCAGAGCCTTCTAGAGAGAGCATGGGAGGTCAAAGGTGACAGAGACAAAGTGAAGAGGGAGGAAGAGGCAGAGAGGAAGCCTGGAGGAAAGAGGATGAAGGGCAGCCTGGTCTCATCCTCTCTCTTTGGAGATGATACAGAAGATATGGAGGAAGACTCGGAGGGAGTGGAAGTCGACATCTCTGTAGAAGGTGAGCAGAGTTTTGTTTAATTTATCAGACCCTTTTATTTCAAAATCCTTAAACAAAAAATATACCCATGTAGTTGGAGAAATATCTGTGTTTAGTACTGCATTGCCAAGTAGCTATACTTTACATTTTTTTTTAGATTTTTAAGTTTTGGCGATTAGTTACTGTAACATGATTTTGTTTAAAAAAATGTGCAGCAAAATAAACCATGTTCAGAAGGGTTGGGTTTATTTTAAGTCTTATTGGACTTCAGAGGTTCAGAAAGTTAGTTACACTTTTACATTTTGATGCCTGTGGAAAAGTTCCAAGAAGTATAAGGTCTTTTCACACTACGATAAATATCCGTGTTGGACACGTGTCCGACCCGTGTAAGTTTGACTGACCTTTGTACACTACATTTCAATCCAGCGTTGAGCTGCGTGGAGCGCTGGATTCATGTCAAAACCAACCCTGCTCGGGAGGTTGGTTGAGGGTTATTGACCCCTGTGGAGAACTACACTTAATGCAAAAAAGCTGATTTCGTGTTGGACAGTGTGAAAACTGAGCAGATTTGAACCATGTTGAAAGTTTGTGAACTCAACATGGACTGATCAGAGCTTGATAGTGTAAAAAGGCCTTCAGACTTACGGTCAAAAGGATTAAAGTTAGGCCATGTCCAAATTGGCGGCTACAGCTACGGCTGCAGCTGATGTATAGGACACCCTTAGCAACACCCTTAGCAAAAGTCATAGCTGTAGCTGTAGCTGCTAATTTGGATATGGTCTTAGTGTTGAAGTTGGATGGAGATGTGTTTAAAGCAACATAATCTTCTTACTCAAGCTTCTTCATCGTTGATCAAATCAGTTTGGGTGAAATTAACCATAAATTATCATTTAAAATTTTAAATTTCACTTGTTTTTAAATTATATGAATTGACAATAAATGTTGTCATTATGATCTCAGATATTCCTCCTTTGACTCAAGAGGAGCTGGTTAACCTCATAGGCATCACTGAGGAGCTCTCTGGAATGGACTCACTTATACACATGCTACATCAACAGGCATCCATGGATCCCAGCTCTCTTATGAAACATGGCCGCACCAAGGGCATCAAAAGTAAGTTGCCAACCCCAACCTTTCTCTGCAATTTGCTTTTCAGGTCCATGTTTGTTCAAACCACAACTAATTACTCAGGGCTCAAATGTTTGTGGGAAATCCACAAGACCGCTTGTAGCTGAAAATTGTCACTGGAACAAAAATTATGGGATATCTGCTGACATTTTTGGTTAGTTTGTAGAATTGGCCATCTTGAAAACAAGCCTAACCGGGCCAACAACACAGTTACGGGATGGTCAGAACAGCTGTGCCACTGCGGTTCAACTAAACACACAAAAGCGCTTCACCATAAACCAAAGCTCAATCATCTTTCTGGACGGTGTCCCCAAAACACGCCCTAGATCATAAGGACTTTACTTCTTTTTCCACAGGTGCACTGAAGCATTCTAAAGAGCCAACCAGCCGCGATGCACGCCATCGTGGAGAGTACGTCGGTAGGAAGGGGGTCATGCCTGATGCAATTCCCCCTCCGTTTGGAGTAACCCCTGGAATGATGGCACCTGAGGGTAGTGCCCAGCGAAGACACACTATATTAGACAGCCCTGTGACTCGGGTAAACTGAATTGAACTCTCTTGTTTGTTTGCATATGTGTATGACTATAAAGCACTGTGATTATTGCTCTCCAAACACTGCAGAATGTTTCAAACTTGAGGGTGCTTTAATATGGGAAAATGGCCGAGTGGTTAAGAGCATAGAATTCAAGTTCTGGTGGTTATGTCATCGGAGTGTGGGTTCAAATCCCGGTCATGACACTTGTGTCCTTGAGCAAGATGCTTTACTATAATTGCTTCTCTTCACTCGAGGGTATAAATGGGTACCTGCTAGGGTAGAGGTTGATATTTTGTATGAAAAAGCTTCGGAGCGCCACGGCCAGCATTGTCACTACTCCGTTCGGACCTGCTGGCACTGGGAGCTACCCGACCGGGACTTTGCCTTGCTAAAGCTTTACCGACCGGCACTAAATTCGACCGAAAATGCTGAATATTAAATTATTTTGTCGTCAGAAGCCAACAATAAATTCCAGTATTTACGACAAAATACATCGGGTTTCGTTTTAGTATCCATTCCTGACAATTTCTGACAAAATTTTACTCACTGATAACTTCTCATTAAATGCGTGCGTCGCAATTTATTTTGTCTCTGTCTGGTTGTAATGTATCGTTGGTTATTATGACCAGCTTTGCACTCTGCATACCATTGATCACTGCGTGCTGCCGGAGAGACCACGATAACCAATGGTCTATCTATCTTCAGGGCGCCCAGCTGATCTGCCAAGTCATAAATATGCATAAGGTGGCGTCGCGCGGTAACTTACGTCACTCACCCAATGAACATGCAACTTGTGAAGCTACATGCAACGTCACAGGAGCTTGCATATTCATTAGATGGGCAAGTCTCAAGCTACAGTACCGTGGGACGTCACCTCATACATATTTATGACTTAGCAGATCAGCCAGGCACCCTGACTTTCTCACAATCAACAGGCAGCGAATCATAAATAAGATGGCGGCCCCCATGCACGACGAACTTCAATGTAATTTTTGTACACCGTTTTTTTTTGCCATTTTCAAAACATCACATCTGGACCGAAGTCATCATTTGGTGAACCCTGGCATGTATCATAATAATTCGCCAGATGTAGGGAATAAAATAAAGTAGGTTGGAGTAGTATGGGATGTTTATAAGTGGGAGAAATTTGCAATCAAAGTGGTACGATTTGATCGTACTTTTAAAACTTAAGGTTTTAGACATGATGTATAGACATGATAAATGGTGGGCTGTAATAATGGCGACTGTCATGACTGTGATAAGACTGAGGATGGGCTACTGCTGGACCCCCCGCCATGAGGCGCGATACTACATTCCCGAGCAGAAAATTAGCCGGCACTATATTTGGGCTAGTGACAACCCTGGCCACGGCAGCTCGGGCTGTATTCTCAACAGGGAGCTGAGAAAGATTAAAAAGGGAATGTTATTGGCCCAATGACCAGGGCACTAATGTAAAGCGAGTTGATTGGTTATTGTAAAATTCGCTATAAGAACCAGTTATTAGTATTATTATTACAAAACAAAAACAACTCAAATAATTTTCAGGATAAGTCTGCCATTCACATTTAGAAAAGCTTTTTGGTCGGTCTCAGGCCTTACACAAAAATTAAAACCATTGGAAAAGCTGCTTACATTACGGATGGAAGTCATTACGGGAAAGCTCCTTTAGATCGAGAAAGAAACTGAAAATACACATCCTTTTCGTCTGGCAACTCAAACCTGGTATCTGCATGTAATTCCTTTTCCAAACAGTTAATTGGATCATGCACAAACCAGTAGTGCTTCTGACTGTCCCAGGCAAATTAACTGCTCATCCATTAAGTTTAATGACCCAAGTAATTCAATGTAAACCCACTCTGTGAAAAGGAGTTTTCGTGGCCAAACTCGGAAATTCTTCAATGGAGCTTTCCCGTAATGGTGGTGCCCTTCATTGTGTTTCCTGTCGTATACTTTAAAATCTCCTATTTGTCCTGAAGCAGAAGATAAAGTGGGAGTGGACGGCCATCTTGGAAGGGGTCATCTCAGATGTGAGTGCCAGCATCCCCATCTTGGTCAAGAATGTCTGCCAAGCTGCATTGCAGCAGGAAGAAATGCTATTCTCACAAACCCACACTGTCGACATGGTCCCTCTTTGTGGTAAGTTGCTGCAGTGCTTCCTCTGACTTTAGGACTATGTGAGATTATCAAAAGCCCTTATGCACAAGCGCCATCTTAAAAATATACCGCAATGCATCTTAGGAAACAAGTATAGTTAAGAAACAAATCAAGCTGCCAAGATGGACTCCATGCTGTAGTTTACATGTAACTATTCCAGGGTTATTTAGTCATGTACCGCATTGCTTCGAATTCAGCCCACCAAGATGGTAGCCGGTATTGCTTGGTCACAAATTTGATTTTTGATTTATTTTTTCGAACTTTTAGGAATTTTTCAGAAAACGTCCTTTAGATCATTACAGATGTAAAATTGAAATTAAGGACTTTATAGCACTGAGCCAACAATTTCAAGGTCATGGTGTTTTTTTTAAACCAATACAAATGCACTATAAATAGGGCAGATTTCAATAGCCCTGTCAATACATACATCGTGTAGTCCGAAAATGTGGCCGATTTAGTTTTTTGCATTTTCCTACAAAAAGGGATTGCATGACATCAAAAACACCTCTCGTTTTTTTAAAGGTGTGGTCGGGCAAATAGGCCTGGAACACTGCTTGGGTTAATGTCCAAACTATGTGCAGTACTTGAACCATGAACTTACTGAACATTTTAAATCAAGTACAGCATTCAAGTGTTTTGTATAACAATATTTAAATGTGTGTGTCATGATTTTGTATATTTATTCTAAACTTGTTTTCTTGTCAGGTGATTTGGTGAATAGTGATTCAGGTTATCCAAGATTTGCATCAAATGTAAGTACACGTACACAAAGTAGGTCACCTCTTTTAGAATTTCGTGTTGTACTAGAGTTTTACACATGGATTGGATTTGTAGTTTTCAGTCCCTACCTGGGGGTGTGTTTTTTTCCTTCTTAAAATAATTCCTTTGACATTTTATCATTTTTTTGGAAAATTCGCCATCTCAAAACCAAGTCTAACCGTTAATAATAATAATAATAATATCAAGCATTTATAAAGCGCCATCTATCTAGGTAGCCTATTCCGAGGCGCATATTATTACCCCTGGTCACTGGGCCATTTATTTCAATCCTTAAACCATCTCAGCTCCCTGGGGAGTATACAGCCTGTGCTGCAATATATGCGCTACTAGGCTAAATCAATCACAAGAACCATCTCTGCCCTCACAGGTACCCATTTTACCCCTGGGTGGAGAGAAGCAATTATAGTTAAGTGTCTTGCTCAGGGACACAAGTGTCACGACCGGGACTCGAACCCACACTCTGCTGAACAGAAACACCAGAACTTGAGTTCGGTGTTCTTATCCACTCGGCCACGACACCCCGTTGGTTGGAACAGCTCTGTCACTAAGAACACGCTCCAAACACAAGAAGCACTTCACCATTGATCGAGGCACAAACTTGTTTCTGGTCGGGGTTGCCAAAACAGGCCCCTGATAACATCATTTTCCCGAATCTTGAGTTTTTCCCCCACATCTGAAAACTTAACACTTCTTCAGCATCTCCATAATTTCCTTTTTTTCAGAGCTTGGTTGATCTGATGTCCTTCTTGGATGCTATTCTACCCCTGGCTGTCAAAGGATCAGAGGGAGTAATTAAACCTGCTAGAGCAGCCTTTGTAGAGGCTGCATCATTCAGCTTGAACCACTACTTCAAGAAAATATCATCAGTATGTAAATTGAATACAAATCATTTTGCTTAATACCAGAGATTACAGCCAGCACTGATCAGAACTTCATGTTTTCTAAACCATCAATAAAATTACCTAGAATTAAAACTACTACATGTATTTCTCGTGTTTACCTTTTTGGTTATTTAGTGCACTGAGATATTGTCAAAATAGGGAGACCGCCAACATAGGGCTAGATAGCTCACTTGGTACAGCGCCAGCAGGTTAATCCGGAGGTCATCTCGCTGTAGTCAATTTTTCTTTGTTCAGTCTCAAAATTGAATACAAATTTACCCAGTCAGTTTTCCTTGTGGTTTAATACTTAATATTATTGTCTTTTACTTCAGATGCTGATGAGCCCAACCATTACCCCAGGTCATCAGCCCTATTCAAACATCACTGATAAATACAAGCTCTTGTCAATAGCATCATTTGCATCTAGCCATCTAGCTTACTATGAGAACGCCCTCAATGATGAGGAATCCAGGTAAATAAACAAATAAAGAAAAAGAAACTAAGTTGTTTCAAAAACAATTATGAAGATTGAAAGAAATACAAGCATCTGAATTGCCCAAAATGCTAACGGGAGGGGCCCTTAAACAATCCTGTTGGTTATTACAACATGTGCGTGCATCTGCTGCATGGCCAAAGTTTTTGCTGCTTCCGCCTCCAAAGCTTGCATACATAGGAGTGCAATTTGACTAAAAAAAACACCCACTTCATCAATCAAATCAATTTTTTATGACAGAACTTTTGATTAGGGGGATACCTTGAGTCTTTGAATAACGTATGTAAAAGCCAAGTTCAGTTATAACACTCTTCTAACATAAATACTGATACAAAAACTAGCTCGGTGCAACTCTGGTAATCGTTGGAGGCAGTTTGTGTGAAGTGGGCGTGACTTAACAACACACCTACGAGCATGACGGGCATAGTCAAGATTTTAAATTATTCAAACAAAATACGTGATTTTGCCTTGCAATGTGTAGGAGCCAAGGTTCAAAGTATTGACCTAATTCACCTGGCGACATCATCACAATCTTGGTTGCACCATTTGTGGGAGTCAATGTCCTGTTTGTAGTTGTGCATTTTAGGCCACGCTACATTTACACCTTTACTGTAATAATGTATGTGCAATTGACCCTCCCAAATGGCAAACGAGGCAGACAGTTGCCTCATGTGGCATTGGTGCAATGGGTTAATAGACAGCTGTTCGCTTATGATTGTGGTTTCCATTCTGTTTTAAAAAAAAGTTTTGGATCGCTTTTGA
Source organism: Leptasterias polaris (assembly GCA_037783415.1). Classification (NCBI taxonomy): domain Eukaryota; kingdom Metazoa; phylum Echinodermata; class Asteroidea; order Forcipulatida; family Asteriidae; genus Leptasterias; species Leptasterias polaris. The sequence continues at coordinate 7,806,428 of JAZGTN010000022.1, forward strand.
TTTGCAGGTATTTTCTAAACTCGGTCAAGACTCAGTACTCCGAGCTGACTACAACTCTTAAAGACCTCATTGTGACGTACCAAAACAACGTCGTCTCCACTGTCATCCTACAAGATGCTGAGAGCCATCACTGGAGGGATCAAAGAGCATTTTATGAGGTAAGAAAAATCTCCTGACGATGACCGGAGCAGGTTAGTTGAAACATTGAGACCAATAATGTCTCACTCCACGGCAGTGAAGATAAGGCCATGTCCGAATTGGTGGCTATGGCTACGGCTATGGCTACGGCTACAGCTACAACCAAAATTAAGGAAAATGTGTTTACATGCAGAAAACTGTGCATGGTTTTTTAGCTATTTTCTCCTGACTCACACAATGGATTAAGCCCAATTTTTCACAGGCTTGTTATTTCATGGATGATCACACAGAACATAACACTGTCTGCGACTATTTTGTTAGCTTTATCAATCCTGTAAACATGGTCCAGTGGCATACACTCCCTTTGACTTGAGGGAATTATTAACAACCGTCTTATCTTATAGTTGTGTAAATGTTAAGTGTCTATAAAGATCACACTCGCTTCTTGAGAATTAAAAGAAGTAATCTTTTGCAGGATGAGAGATGCTCTTTCTCCATCCAGATGTGGCATCTTCACCTGGACGCCTTGAGGCGGGATCTGTTTACCCTCTGTCCTCCTTCTCAAGCTCAGGAGATCTTTGGTGAAGTGATGAATGAATCACTGTCTGTACTAGCACAGCGTTATAACAGAGCCAAGCCATCCTACAAGAGGACAAGTCAGTACAGGTGAGAACATCACACGGCAGGTGTCTGTAGTTGTCGCTGCTTGAGACAATCTTTTTAAAAGCATTTTTTTTTTTTACACAAGTTTGCCTCAAACAAGGCTAACAGCCACTCTTGGTAAGGGACAACCACAACAAAAATATTTAAGATGAAAATAACTCAGGTAGGAGTGAATGACAGTTTCATTAGGGGTGTGATTTTTCAGGACTTCTCCTGATTTCAGGGTTTTCTCAAAACTTCCTTTGAGCATTAACGTTTTCTTGAAAAAAGTAAAGCAGTCACCAAAGGGTATGAGAAATGGTCACAGTTGTGGCCAAACAATTTGTTTTGTTTGTGATGATACACAGAGTATGTAAACCTGTTAACATCTGGGTGGTACAGGGTCTAAAATAAGGGGGAACCCAGGGGGGGTGCAAGCCATTATCAGGAAAGCTCAACAGTCATTAACTCCCATCCCTGTTTTCATATACAACTCGTATCTCACTTAGATCGATCAATTGTGACTTTCTGTTCACTGATTTTTTTTTTATTTTTTTTAACACAGAGCTGACATCACAGCCATCTTCCTTATCACAATGGATCATATCTGGTACATCTGCCCCTCACCTGGCCCTCTTCTTGACCCACTCTCTGCCCGCCATCCCATCGCCCCCATCCACAACTCCTGCACCTGTCTCCTGTCCGCCCTCGCCGTGGTGGCCTCTCCTCTTGAGGACCTGTACCGCACCTTCAGGAAAGGCTTCAGCCAGCGGAGGTCAAGGTCTGGGATAGAGAGGACCATTTCAGAGCAGGAGGCAGTGGAGGGCTCGTCTGGGCTGTTGTCGCTAGCGATGACATCATCAAGGGAGTGGTTGAGATGGATCTATCCAGGGTTGTTCAGGGGATTACACAAAGGGTAAAGCCATTTCTGTTTTCTCAAGTAAAATGTTCACACTCCAAAAAAACCCCATTACATTCTTGACATCACATGCTGTATATTCCCCGGGGAGCTGAGATGGTTTAAGGAATGAAATAAATGGCCCTGTGACCGGGGTAATAATGTTGGAGCGCCATGAGCGTCACTGCAGCATGGATTTGAGCACTATACAAGAAGCCACTATTATTATTATTATTATTATTTGAAGTATATTTACTTCAAGTTTTTTGTCTTCTGTACGTTTAAATAGAACATCACTCTAAATATAGAACTTGAGAAACCACAGTTGTTATTATAAGTACTGTCATTATATTGTGTAAACCAAAGATCCATGCATACTTCAAACTTCTAACCTTTATCTCGCTGGCTGAAGTCAGAAATGTGAAAATACCATTTTGTGCAGCTTTGTTAAAAAAATATATATGTTTTTTTAAATGTTACAGAATCGATAATCTTCAAGATAAACAAGCTGTGTTTATCCAACTGAAGTTCTTATGCAGTCAGCCATGCCCAAAATACCATCAAATACTACAGGTAGGTTGGACCTATACACAGGCAGCACAGACTGCCACAACGTACCATACCTTCCAGGCTAGCATTGGGTGCATGGGTTTCTTCTGTTTGTACAGCTGACACTGGTACCACAGACTGCCACAAAGTACCATACCTAACAGACTAGCATTGAGTGCATGGGTTTCTTCTGTTTGTACAGCTGGTATGATATGGGAACTCTGTGGCTTGTGTACTGTGGACTCAGGAATTAGTGGCTTTGGGCTGTGGCCATGGCCGGATTGCGAAAAACTCCTATTCTTCAACGTTGTCTTTGCAGCCAACGGCAGCCGAGTCGCCTGACTCAGATGCAGCCTTACTCTCCATAGTCTTCTTTGTGTACTGTGGACTTGGTCTCCTGTGGAATTGGGTGGAAAGAGCCAGTTGGGCAGGAGTGGCATCGAAAGGGTTATTTGAACCCTCAGTCTGTATACCGGCATAACTTAAGTTCACTGCAGACTACGATTCAGTTGACACTTCCGAATTAGAAATTGAAAAAAAAATCAATTTCAATCCATAATTATTGTCTGGATTACATTCTGGTTTGTATGTGTGACATAATGGCGAACATTTAGAGAAACATAAACTGCTGTTCCTTGTTAAACACACAGTTTGTTTGTTTTCTTTACCTCTAAAATCTCATTCCATTTTAGGCACTACTTATGAGAAACTGTGTGGTGCCAACACTCATGGTGACAAATACAGGTAAAGAGTAATCCAACTTTATGCATTCTTACAAAAATGATTTTAAGTTTACAGACTTCTCATTCAAGTCCCTCACTGCCTGTGATTGTTGCTTGCAGAAGTGAGCTACACACCTGCCAGCTGTTCCATTTTTTCAATGACTGTCCCAATTTCCAAGTTTAAAAATATGTACAAACTGGGACGACCCGATTTTCCAGGGAGGAATATAACATAATTGAACACAAAAAACAACAAAAACATCATTATGGGTCAGACACCATCTTAATTAGAAGGCGATGTAACATGAGGGCACTATTTCACAAGCCAGAGTTCTAAATGTGCTCAAATCCTGGACGCTGTCGGGGACCTGGGTAGCTCAACCCTGGGCCCCGCCATTCGACAATCCGCTTGAGCCCCTCGCTCTGATACATGTCCCTTTTTCAAGATTTCAAATGTTGGCACATATGGTAAGTTCTCAGAGACTTCTCCAAACTACTATGATCTAGATGCTGGCAAAATTTATTCTTTGTTTTGAATAAATGTTGTGGTGAAATGATAAATACATGCTTGCTTCTTTACTATTTCATAGGTCCAACTCAATCACAGACTGCAACACTGAACTCAATGTCTGCTTGTGACGGTTGCAGCGGTGGGATATGTCCAGGGAAGCAGTGTCAAACTTCCCAAAGCCAGGACATTCCAGATGTTGTTCAACCTATCGTGGACCTCTTAGTTCTCTGTGGGGATCAGCCGAATGCCTTGACAACAGTTCTGACAGCAATGATTGAAAAGTATGTTGGGTTTTTTCTATTCTTTTGGGTTTATTTTGTTTGAGCCAACTTGTCCAAATAGACAAGTTGTTCTTGTAAGAACAATGCAAAATAAATCGTCGTAATTTATTTATTTATTTATTTATTAACCAAATCCAACAGCGATCAAGTCGCCAATAACAGGATGGTATAGAGTGAAGAGAAGACAATGAAGGAAGTTTCAGTTTTAGATGTGGGAGGAAAACCCCAGAGAATTATTCCAGGGAAAACCCACGCGATCAGGCAGGGACTGAAAACCCAATCCACATAGTGCCCCAGGTGGGATTCGAACCGGGGTCCCATAGGTGGAAGGCGAGGCAAGATACCACTACACCAACCTGATAATATATAGTGATCTTATCCTAGACATATTCTCACATGATGTACAGTAAACAAACACGTTTTTGCTTACAAAAGGTTAAACACCCTCTTCACTCACAGAAATTTGCTCTCCCTTAGAATTGCATGGCCCGGTTTTCATTGAGAGATAACTTTTTTCCTGAGCAGATTCAAAAGTTATAAACATCAGGGATGTAAACGCCAAGCTGGCAACAGCCATTCTCTCTCATACAAACATTAGTTTAACATCTATGATTATGAATTGCACGTATCATTAAGTTGTGAATCAGTAACTATATGACTTATTCTAGTCATTGTAAAATCAGCGGTTAGCATCAACGGATTCGAACCCACAACCTTAAGATTGCAAGACCTGCAGTATAACCACTGGACCAGGGTGACATGTTACTCTACTTTAGATGTTCAACATCTGCGTCCATTGTCTTGTAATGCCTCCTCAAGCCCCCTTCGTCTCACTTCAGTTTGAAGTACCATTACAAATTAATTGCATCTTGACATTTTGATTTACAGAGAGGATAACTGGGAGTTGTTCAGTGAGGCCAGTTGTATACCAGATAGAACCACATCAGTCTCTCTATGGTTGGGCAGTGTCTACAAACTCATCTCGTCTTATATTGACAGGTAAAACAGAAACAAGTTTTTGATATATTTTTTATGAGAAATTGCCTAACATCACAAGGCTACTTCAAGGTGAGGGCTACACTTAACTGATTTGAGCTGTCAACGTAAGTCATCTGTCACCAGAAGCATATTGCCACCTACTCCAGGGGCTGAAACAAGGTTACCCGCTACACAGTCCATATTGTTGTAGGCATAGTTATCATCCACTAGGTCCCTGCATTGTGTGGGGAAAGATAATTTGTTGAGCTGCCCACTAACCCTGTTTGTAAGTGTGACATGATTCCACTGTACACAATGCCCACAAACTGTCTCCAATGATTGCCAAAAGGCAATTGGAAATGCAGCTAGTTTTTCTGTGAAGATTTATCTGCGAAGTTTTTGTTTTTGTTTGTTAACTTTCTTTTTCAAATTAACACATAAATGTGTACCAGCGTTGGACCCAGTAGTGGCCAAAACCTTGTAGGTGCAGCAGATTTGAGCATGTATGAATTAATGACTGAAACACAGGGCCCAATTACAAAGCTGCTTAAACAAACAATTTTGCTTTTAAATTTATCAGAGGAGCATAAAGTAATAAGAAGCCAGTCACAAATGGTAGCTATGACATAGTGTTATGACTGGTAGTGTTTTGACTGGTAACTTTGTAAGCAAAATGGTGTGTTTAGCTTAGTTTTGCGCCAACATCTTGGTAATGTGCAAACTTGATGTGACCCAACGTATACATGAAATAACAAACCTGTGAGAGTTTAAGCTCAGTTGGTCACAAAGACACAAGAATGTGAAAAACCTCATATGTTTTCAATGATTACAAATATTAGTTTTTGGACTCGCGAGATCAAAACTAATTGTTCAACTCATTTCTCAAACTGTATCATTTCAAGCAAAAATATTTCAAGGGAAGTTTTTCCACCGGGACCATCTTTATACCATGTATGTTATGTGCAAATCTGTAAACAATTCTATTTTCAATCTTACCAGTGTTATGCAAACCCTTCAAGCAGCTTCGGAAGATACTGTTTTTTTCTCACAAGAGCCATGTCTAGAAAAACTCCTTTCAACTGACACCGTTACACACTGTTGCTCAATTCTGTTTTCCTGCAAAAAAGAAAGAAATTATCACATGAGTTGCTGGGGCTTAATTTTATCACTTGTAAGTTTTTTTAATGTTATGTGATTAATTTGTTATTGTAGAGCAATCAAACCGGCCATGTCCATCCTGTTGAAGGAAGTCATTGACCCCAAGAATCAGTGTGGCTTCATAGACTCCTTGAAGGAACTCCCATGTGGCTGTAGACTGAAACAGAAGGCCAAGATACTCAAGGAAACGGGTGAGATGACCATGGATTTCCCAAGAAGCCCCTTGCAAGTTAGATTTGAATTATGTCTGGTACATTGCCTTTTGGGGTCACAAGTGAATGCAAAATTTGAATTCCTCGGGACTAAATCCAGTGTTACTATGTCACGTGGTTTGGGGCAAGCTTTTCCTTAGTAACATAAGGGACGGAAAACACCCATACACAATTTTCAAAGGATACCAGTCTTTTCTAATCTGGAGGTTGCTATGCAAAAGCTTGACCCAAACCATGTGACATTGCAACAGTATTTTTAGTCTGAGGAATTCAAATAGAGCATTTAACCCTTACGAGTCCGCCCTGGGTTAAACTCGATCGGCGCCGATCGACTTTTTGTGTCAGTAATATTTTGTGTTTGCCGCCCTCTATTTTATTTGTGTTTGCTACCACTGTGTAGCTGATTAGTCTGTCTTTCCAATGGTCTAGTTTGTTTCCCCATCGAACGTAACGTGTTAGAAGAAGGACACCAGACCGCATCACAGACTGCACTGTTTCACGAATTTTGCGAACGTTCCGCGTGCATGTAAAATCTTACACGCTTTCGTACTGCGGTTGTCACTCGGAAGTCGCTTTCTTGCCCTTTCCAGTAAACAAAATGCCTGTTGAAAAGAGTCAACCAAATGTTGGTGACAATGATCACTCCAGGAAGAGATTTGTCGACGAAGAAGTGCTCAATTTACTTGATTACGACAATGAAAGTGACGATAAAGGTGATCTTGATAGCAGCGAAGAGGAGCTTCTGAACGTGGGCATCGATCCAGATCTTGACTGGTGGTACGTATGAGATTTTTTCTGCTCTAGTTTTAGTTCGCAATTTCATTTGCCATTGAGAAAATACTTGCTCGAATAACTTGGAAAAATTATCATGACTATAGCCAATTCCCCTTTACAAATTGATGTTCTCAAGTTTCAGAAATTGCCCTTTTGCCATACAACAAATGCATTACTAGTACGATATATACACCTCATGTACATGTATGCCTACGGCAAAAGTGCACGACGTACACGTAAACAATACTTATTATTATTAATATTTTTTTTACAAACAGATTATAATGTTGTGTATGTTGGCCACAAACATAAAATAAGGATTATTCTGTCTTGTTTTTGCATCATTGAAAAGTGAATTATACACCGATTTCAATGTCTACTGAACTTTTCTGTTCAATAATTTCTACGATTGTCAGTAATCACTCTTGTTGATGTAAAGATCCCATTATTTATTTTTTGTATCAACAATATTTTATTCTTTATTTTTTATCCAGTGATGACACTAGCGTGACAAATCCTCCTAGTAAACGACGTGAGAGTGCAACCCGCAACCACCAACCTTATAAAGTCTTCAAACCCTCCAACCTGGCATCCAAACCTGAGAATATTTCAGATGAGCCCCAGCCAAGCTGCTCCGATGTTCCATCAACCTCACAGCGGAGATATCCTACACGACGCCCTGTACAGCGGTTGCCTCCAAGGTACTCGGATTCCGGTTCCGATTCTGATTCTGATATTGGAACTAGCATACTGACCACATGTCCTCAAGTGACACAACCTAGACGCCCCCCTGTACCCAAAGGTGTTGGCCGATCTCGATCAGCAGTGACAACAAAAGCCACCCCTATGAGGCAAACTCCCAGGCGTCGCCCAAGACAAGCCCCAAGTAAGTCATCTGATTCTGATAGTGAAGAGCTCTCCTGGAAGAAAGGGGTTGATGTTGATGACGGCCCGTCATCTCAACCGCCATTCACTCCAAGGTGTACACCAGGCGTACAACTGCCAGCAATGTTTGATTACACACCGGGGCAATTTTTCAAGCACTTTTTTTCAACAAAAGTGATGCAAACCCTGGTAAAAAACACCAACACTCAAGGAGAAAAAATGAGAGCAGCTGGGAAAAAATACAACTGGCGTGCGACAACAGTGCCATCTCTTCAAGATTACTGGACTGAAGAAGGATTCTTCGGGCAGCCCTACGTAAAACGCGTAATGCCTCGCTATCGTTTTTTGCCCTTACTGCGGAATCTCCATATCTGTGATCCAGAAGATGATGTTGAAAATCAACGACTGAAACTGCTAAAGGACCCTAGTTATGATCGACTCTTCAAGGTCAAACCTCTGTATAACGAAATCAAGCTGGCATGTTCTTCTTACTACTTTCCCCACCGACACATCTCTATCGACGAAAGAATGGTTGCTTCCAAAGCACGCATTGGACTGAAGCAATACATAAAGGACAAACCCACAAAATGGGGATTCAAATTATTTGTATGTGCAGATTCAAAAAATGGATACACATGCAACTTCAACATATACACCGGGAAATCAGAAAATGCTTCAGACAATGGTCTTACATATGATGTTGTAATGAAACTGATGGACATGTACTCAGGACAAGGCTACAGGTTGTACGTCGATAATTTTTACACAAGCCCCACTTTGTTCAAAGATCTGTTTGATCAAAAAACAGGCGCATGTGGAACTGTAAGAGAAAATAGGAAAGGCTTCCCGAAAACCAAGATAGATGCAATGCTAGGAAAAGATAAGCGAGGCACAATTCGATGGATTAGGGAAGGTAACTTGCTGTTCGTGAAATGGAAAGACACTCGAGACGTGACTATGCTGTCAACAATAAATAAAGCATATGGCGGAGAAACTGTTCAACGTAAGGTAAAAACAAATGGCGAGTTTGAGAGACGCGACATACCCATTCCTGCAGCAGTGAAAGACTATAACAAACACATGGGTGGGGTGGACTTGTCAGACCAGCTGATCCACTCCTACCAGGTACTTCATAAAACCCGAAAATGGTACAAAACACTTTTTTTTCATTTTATTGATATAGCGGTTGTAAATTCCTATATTATATATAACTCCATTGGTGCTGATATTGGTAGGGTACCAATGACACACAAGCAATTTCGTAAAGACCTTGTGTATGAACTAATTGGGAATGATCTCCGCCCTCCTCCGGAAAAGGTTCAACCCGTTTGCCATCTCCCTGTAGAAATACATCAAGAAGATGACAAGACCATGAAAGCGACAAAGGGACGAAAGAACTGTCGTCTTTGTTGGAGCACTCGCCAGAAAGAGGTGAAGACACCATGGCAATGTAGTGGATGTCTTCTTCCGCTATGTATTATACCTGGCAGAAACTGCTTCAAACTATGGCATGAACAAAATCAATAACACTGATGATGAGCCCCAAGTACCAGTTAGTATGTAAAACCCAGTGATATAGGAAACCAGTCAACTCGCCCCCGGCAAGTTCACCCACTACAAAGTCCGCCCCCTAGCAAAGTCGCCCCCTCATTTACAAACTCACCCCTATCAAAGTCGTCCTTCACAGTCGATTTTGGGGCGAATTTGCTAGTGGGCTACTTTTTAGTCTGCGACTTTGAAGTGTGCAACTTTGCTTGGGGCAAGTTGCCTGGCAACCGTGATATAATGTAAAAATGCAATAGTGTTTATTTCATGATTTTATCTCCTTTTTTCAAAAATGTACATGTATGTTGCAATCCTAAATGCAATCGAATTGTATGTGTGCATATAGACATTGTGACCAGTGGCGTCACATGTTTGACACAAAAAAGCCAAAATATCAAAACACTTGACACAAGCTTTATTATTTGTCTCATTTACTTTATTGAACTTTGTCTTCTATAAAAGGTTTATTTCAATTCAGAATGTTGAAATGTTTTTATGCGTGACAAATTACTAAAATACCCGCAGTGTGTTTTTGATGAAAGTTACATGTACAGTATGCATCAACTGTTCCGCCCTTTTAGGATGCATCATATAGTTTGTCCTCCTTTTTCCAAAAACATAAGGTAAATCACATCTTGTCATGGTCAAGTCAGAGTCACAAGACAGTAATAATATTTTACAGTTTTTACTCATTTTTGCACCAAAAATGCAATTATTTTTATTTTTATTATTGCCTGTTCTTGTATGAAAAATAAAAAAATTCATTTTTTTTTTTCAATTATGCGTACAATGAGAGTTGTTCATTGAAGCCATGCGTTCAAATTACTCCTAACCATAGAGCATCATATATTTATTGCCCAAAACTCGTACAAATTCATTAAATTTACCCCTCAAAATTGAATTTAAAATGGCCGCCATTTTCTGGGGAGACATAATTTGAAAAATTTTAACCGTGAAAAGAAATGCCCAAATCGTCAGCTATCACGTGCCATATAACTTACCCAAATATCTAAACAGATTGTGCCCCAAAAATAGCAAGAGTTAAACTTGCTCAAAAAAACCTTAAAACAGCATTGAGTTTAAAGGGTTAATAGTGACCAGGTAAGTCACTATACAAGACATTCTTCAAATTGAACTCACAAATGGTCTAGGCCGTGTCCAAACTGGCGGCTATGGATATGGCTACAACTGTTGCTGAGGGTGTTTCAATGCCTGATGACATTGCAGGTCAGCCATAGCTGTAGCCGCCAATTCAGACACGGCCTTACTAAACTATCTGTGTCATGATCCCTGCATGCAATAAACATTAATGAATACTGATTTCCATCACACCAAGAAGGAGCCTGAATATTTTCCCCTCCAATTCAGTTACATTGATTTGAATGGATGGAAACTAAGTACCTTTTTGAAACAAAATCTCGGCTTAGGCTCTGGCTTGGGCTTCGTCAGTTATTTTGAATACGTTAACTTTTGGTACAAGACTTCAAACAGACCGACAGTGGCTCAGCCACAGCTGAAGCGTAAAGCTTAGTCCATACTTGATGCAAATAGCAATTTTGTTTGCATCACAATATTGAAAACAGCATGTGCTGTTTGTTAGCATCATGTGTTTCTGTTTGATTTTGTGTTCTCTTGAAGTATAAACCAGACTGAAGCTGTAGTTTCAAAAATGGTCCAAGATGCCTGCACTCTAGAAAGATACTTACTCCATATTCTTCGAAGGTTGTTGAATTGTTATGTCTCTCTTCTGATGTTTCCCTGTAGGTCCTCAGGAAGACATGTTCTCAGCGATGCTAACGTTGATTACAACCTTAGCGGATAATGTCAGCACGTTGCCGACTCCACTCTGCATCTTCTTCAACAGTCTACAGCAACGTCTGAATGAGAAGGAAATCCACTGCACCCACGACTGCATCGGTCTACAGGTAATCATTCGGCATTGTTTTGTCGGAACAGATACTCAACAAAATTAGTTAGTGGCCTGACGTTTCGACCCTAGCTGAGTCTTTCTCGAAGGCTGAAAAGATACTCCTAACTGGTGTCATCTTTTGGACAAGTACATTCTTAGTAGTGCTCAAGAGCCTTGCAGTGCCCAGGTTGCTTATTGACCCCTTGCCCAACACACAGCGCACTTACACCGCTAACCTGTTCGCCATTTTGGGAGTCAAAATGTACACAAATGAATTTCCCCCCAAAATTGTGAACATTGTGCGGAGGTGCATTCCACGATGTGTAAAGGGTCAATATTGTCTATGGCAATATCTTTCCCCCCATAATACATTTTCTACATTCTGTTATGGAATACTGAGACTGCCATATTTGGGCTGGTGCCCCCATTTGTCACTGCTTGACGGTATTTAGCAAATTTTAGTGGGGCAGGATTTGGTTTCATCTATCGCTCCTTTACTCTGTTGCCTCGAGGAGTCGAGTACAAGTTGATATGGGAGATCATTCCATGGTTTTAAAGCACTTGAAGACAAGTTTCCATAGCTCTGTTTTGACACTTTGTCATTTGTTTCCTTAATGTAGGTGATTGCTTGCTGCTTGTACTCTAAACTCCATGACAATGAGTTCTTAGTAGAGATGGCTGGTGTGCCTATAAGCCCCCAGAAGTATGAAGACTTGAGTCAGTTAGGACGCTACTGTCATAAGGCATTGACAGCCTCAACAGCAAGTAAGTATAGTCTGGTATAGGGATGTAGCTGCTATGCCACCTTTGTCAATTGAAATTCTTGACCCAAAATACCAAAAGATTGTTTAACCACTTCATGTCGGTATTATAAAATCTTTGCTGTGCCTTTGCGCGTTGTTATTTTTCCAAACTTAGGCCTGAACCTTGACCGGACACCATGACCGATAATCAGCCATGGTAAGCTGGTAGGTGCATGCCTGTGTACGTTACGCATTGTCAGCTGATCAACTGACTTAAACTAAAAGAGGACATTCTGGAGTTGTTCAAAGGTTATATCCTAAACACAAGATTATTTAAACAACCACTTTGCATTGAAATATGGCATAATATGATGATTGTATTAATATACCAATGGTATCTTAACGGCATACAGGCTTGCTGTTTTCCATAATGTAAGAGAATTATCAACTTTTGCAGTTTCTCAATGAATACGCTGTTTGTTTTAATGTTCTATTCTTCGTGTGTATTTTAGGCTGTAGAGAGAGCCTGCCACAACCTGTTTATGCCTTCATGGGTCGCCACACTGACTGGTTACACAGTAAAATAGACACCATCATTAGTCACATGGATAATGAGTAAGTTTCACTGGTTCCCTGTAGATCTTGTTCAACTATATTACAACCAAAGAAGCCACACACATCTGGGCTCAATTTCACAAAGCACTAGGATTACTTAATTTGTTTTAGCTTTTCACTCTTGCAGTTTTCTAATTTTAATTTTTCTAGTACAGTGTGCTCAAATAATTGCATAAAAAAAAAAAATGATGATTAGATTAGATTAACATGCTTGTGCTCAGTGTACTATAGCAGTCCTCAGCCCAACACTATACAGTAACTCAACACCCAAACTGTTGGACTCTGATTAGATTAACATGCTTGTCAGTGTACTATAGCAGTCCTCAGCCCAACACTATACAGTAACTCAACACCCAAACTGTTGGACTCTGATTATGGTGGTATGCCTGATCACATGTAAAGCATCATCAGTTTATTAGTGCAGTCCTCAGTCCAACACCATTTAGTAACTCAACACCCAAACTGTTGGACTCTGATTAGATTAACATGCTTGTGCTCAGTGTACTATAGCAGTCCTCAGCCCAACACTATACAGTAACTCAACACCCAAACTGTTGGATTCTGATTGTGGTGGTATGGGTGATCACATGTAAAACATAATCAGTTTACTAGTGCAGTTCTTAGTCCAACACCATTCAGTAACTCAACACCCAAACTGTTGGACTCTGATTATGGTGGTATGCCTGATCACATGTAAAGCATAATAAGTTTACTAGTGCAGTCCTCAGTCCAACACCATTCAGTAACTCAACACCCAAACTGTTGGACTCTGATTATGGTGGTACGCCTGACCCCATGTAATAAAGCATAATCAATATTAGCGCAGTCCTCAGAATCGAACAAGACATGAAGTTGGATTTTGATGGTTATTGTTGACAATCACATAAGAAAAGAACAGAAATTGACATCAAAACAGACGACCTTTGAGCCACGGATTCTTCATTGAAAGGCTCCCACTAAAAACAGGCCAGTATTTACCGTCTTGTTTGTTATTTTCTCTGCAGGCTTTTTACACACTGTTCAGGCTACCCATTGGATGAAGCACCCTCAGAGTTCTTGGAGCATTACAGGCAGATGCAGGCAAACCTGATCCTCCAGGCACCTGAAGGTAAGGAATAAACCTGTAACAATTTAATAAAGATTTAGCCAAGAAACAGTCTTAGAAGTATGAGACCCAGACCTGGAGGTCCTAGACCTAGACTGGAGGTTCAAGATGTGCCTGAGAGGAAGGTCTGATGCCAATTGTCATTAACTAAAACCTAAGGGTCCCAGGCTGAGACCGGGACAGTCACAATGACAGGTCTCTTAAAGTGTGGTGCATATATCGCTGTGAGCCCGGAGGAAGGACGTAACAAAATGTCACCGGAAAAAAGGCTGTCTGCAATTAATGTGCAACATTTTTTTCAAGAAAAACAGGCAGGAAAGTTGATCAGTTTTCCGCCTGTCATTTATTTATCGTTATAGGAAGGTTAAGTTCTGTGTTGGAATGGGAAAACATGTCTATAGACCCCTTGCACAACACGGAACGCACCTCGGAACATGATGCGCCCTGTAGGGTAGTTTTAGCAAAAACAAATGTGAGAGTAATGCCACATTTCGTTTTTTTGAGGTGCCATTTTGTTGCTTATGAACTTCTTTTGTTGTGTAAAAAGTACTTTGTGTGCCTTAAAGAAGGTTGGAGAGCCTTACGCTCTTTTGCCAGGCACCCGATGATATACCTGATGTTTAAAGGCACTGAACATTTTTGGTAATTATCAAAGACCAGTATTGTCACTCGGTGTATCCCAACATATGCATAAAATAACAAACCTGTGAAAAATTGGGCTGAATCGATCATCGAAGTTGCAAGAAAATAAAGAAAGAAAAAACACCCTTGTTGCACAATTTTGTGTGCTTTCAGATGCTAATAAAAGGCTTCATGCGTGAAGTCTTTTATTATTTTAGTGAGAAGTTACCTCTTTCTCAAAAACTACGTTACTTCAGAGGGAGTGGTTTCTCACAATGTTTTATACTATCAACAGCTCTCCATTGCTGGTTACCAAGTAAGTTTTTATGCTAATATATATTTTGAATAATTACCAAACGTGTTCAGTGCCTTTAAAAAAATGATTTTGTCATGCACTTATTATGCCGATGTGTTTTCTTGTTATCCAGGTGAAAAATTATTACTCCAGGTTTACAACATGCTGAAAAATAACCTGGTAAGTAGCACTGGTTAACCAACTCAAACATTTGAAAGAGGAATGTCTGTCAGCAAATTATTTTGAGTTTTAAGCCTGCCTCTTGGCTTTTCCTAATGAACTTGAAAGAAGGGATTACTTTTTATGGTAGTTACTCCGTTTTGGACACAAATGCACCTAGCGCTCATTTATTTAACGCACAACATGCATCTCTGACCAATGATATTCCGGCAACTATGTACAAAACGGCAGTGTGATGCAAATTTTCGGAGCATGTTGGCATATTAATAAAAGAGATTTAAAAACTTTGGCTACTTTTTAAATGAAAAAAAAAAGAACTATTCGGCAGCACTTATGCCTTAACAACTATTTAGAGAAAATAATAGAATAAAAATGAGTAGGCCGCTTCGATTTGTACTAACTAGATAGAATCTTGTACTGTTGTGTGCTTATTAGCTGTTTGCTAACTGCCAAAATAGTACACCACAGTAAAGTCAGCCTTGGTTAGAATCGGCCTTAAGACTAGAGATATTGATTGATACACACACTCCTTGTGGTTTGTCATTAAAACTTGAACTGAGACCAATTGGACAAACAGCTAGACTTTGTTATACAAGTATGGTTGAACCATTGTTGAACGCACCCAGAGTTATGTAACAGAACTATCAAAAGGAACATCGGGCTGCTATATTTAAAAGCCAGCGTCTAATGTGTACGCGAGCCTAAAAGCGTCCCAGTAGTGGCTGAAAACACTTCTACAGGACCTTTGAAATTAACCTAAAATGGATTGGTCTATACCCCTGGGGTCAACCAGGGAATTCTTTCAGCCAATCAAGATTTTCTTATTCCTAATGGTTTATTTTTATCCATCTTATAATTTTATGACAGGATTGGTTTAAGCGACATCTGGAAATCCCTCCAGTGTTTCCATCCAGAGATTCCTCCTCAACATCTGAGTCTTCTGAGAGTCCTATCTTCTCACTAGACCTCAACACCAAATCTCCGGTCTCCAACTGGCTACAATTCCAACCCCTGAAGGCCTTCAACTCCCTCAATGGGTCCTCGTTCGACCAGACGGCCATCGCTGAGTTTCCTTACAACTGGCCCAAACTACTGCAGTGCGAGTTAGGCATGAGCGAGGTGGGGTTCCGTAACTTGCTGTCGCATCGTCATGACATGCAGGACGACGCCTTCTTGGAAGAGGCGGAGAAGAAACCGGTGCAGTTGCTGAAGATCAAGTACAATCTAGAAGCTGGGGAGTTGGTTTGAAGGAAAGAAAATTTTATTTCAGCAACACTGATAAATTAGTCGCTGTATAATGTGCTTGTATTATGATAATAGGAATGGACATATGTTATGGTTCCCATGACTATACTATGGGTACGTTCGTTTAGCTTGCCCGGGTCGACCCAAGTGTGCTTATCAGGGTGAGCTTGCAGCAGGAGTAGTTTGATCACATTCATGGATCATGGAACAGGCAATGACTGGAACTTCATTGTGTGCATTAGGTCTGAAACTCTTCACAGATTGACGAAAATGTTGTTAAATTAATCTCACAGTAGAACTGCTAGGTCAAACTATTTAACTAGCTCAGAATATTACAAAAAAGCTCATTTTATGATAAATGTGAAAATGTGAAAATGTGTCTCGAACTTCCTGAAAGTGAATCCGTCTGCATAAGAAACAAAAAAGGCAGCTATTAAGAAAGGTTTTGGTCATGATGTCATGCAGCTGGGTCAGACCCAATTAACCCTGCCCTCAAGCAGGTTTCTTGGGTCTGACCCGGGTGATCCACAACAGTGACATCAAAGCTACTTGAACGCACTGTGGTCAGACCTGGGTTGACCCAGGGAAGCTAATCAAACCCACACAATACATGTGTTTCGTTTCACTCTTTAATCTTCAACCAAATTAGGCAATCTTTCTACTTGTTAAGTTCATTGGTTATTTTCTATCACAGGGTTTCAAAAAGTACTCTCATATTGTTTTTAAGAGGAGTTATACTTGTGGGCTATAAAGGAAGAGTCTCAGTCGATTCCAATCCTCTTGCTTTCACAAAATTAATCTGTGAAAAATACTTTGGTATTGAGATAACATTAGGTACGATGAAGTGTGTAACTTCACCACAGTACATGACAGCACACATTGTTGAATGTACAATTTTTGTACAACTCGAACCTTAATCAAGTGCCACTGCCAGAAGTTCAAATGTTACATGAAAAAGGGTTAAACTTTTGCAAGTTTATGGATATAAATGTCTCTTCAAATAGGTATAAAATGCTTGATGAAGCCGAAAGTCTTAACTTGCTAAGTATTTGTTGTGTTTTTGAAACTGTAATAGTGAAAATGAAAAACTGAGTTTTTTCTGTATTATGGAAACAATGTATGGACAAAGTGTGTATATTTTTGTTGTAAATGTGTTTGTGTTATACCAGCTGTTATTCACATAAAATATGTTAGTAAATTACAACATATAATGAGGAGGGTGGGGGTGGCTATAGTGAACGACTTCCCTATGTAACGTAGAAAAATGCTACAGAAACATCATCATTTGCAATTCAATTTATTAGCATTCAGTGTGCACAAAACAAGAGCAGTAAATATTGTGCTGTGCGGAATATCTAGACGAAATCGTTACCTGGCTTATGCACAAATGGAAACTTATTTAACTTACCGGTTCTTTTCAGAACCATGTGGGGTCACCTATGAAGTTTTTACCAGGATGAGCTGTGATTCTTACCAAACAGATAGTGTGATGTGGGGAGCTGATGCAGCACACAAAGGCACATCTAAAGTTTTCTCCCCAAATAATAAAGAAATTGAAATAGTCTATAAAGGTGTCATGAGCAAAGAAAGCTGTATTAAGTCTGTAACGAATAAATTGTATTTGAATATTCATGAACCGTCCTTTTTGTCTTAATTAGAAGAATGAATTATGGAATAACTCTTCAAAGGTGTTAATGCAGATTATATTGTGTGTTTGTGCAGAGAAAGGTACAGAAATGTGTACAGAAATTATTTATTTTGTGCCAAGAGTATCAACAAATTGTGTTTTTGATTATTGTCCAAGTGTTTTAAACAGTGAGATCTATTTTGTGTACATCTATGTAAAGCTAGAAGAGTAGTTTTTGTTGATTTCCGTGTGCAATATTGTTCAATGTCAAGGTATTTTGAGTGAATAAAAGTAACGTTTCAAAGTGCATTACCTATTGTTTGGTCAGATAATTGCATTGTTGTTTGTTCCACACATATTGAATGCTCAATATGTAATAAGTTGATATATAGAAACACATGGATTTCTAGTACTGGGCCCAATTTGATGGAGCTGCTCAAGCAGAAAGCAAAACTAAGTAGGAAATCCCATACAGATGGTACATGTGCCAATTGCCAAGGTGTTACACAAAACTTTATAGATCAGTGAGTCTTCTTTGCCACTACAAGGACAAACAAAGTTTTAAGGAAATCAACTGAACAGCTGAAAAGTTGATGCCTGATAGTTTAATGGTTACTATTTCTAATAAGTAATGTTGTTGTTTTCTGTTCTCTCATTTCCAAGTTTAGTTTTGTCTTTGATATTTCCCAAGCACGGCGCCACAAACAAGCTGAAAAGGCCTATGATAGTATGTGATTAGATTGTGAGCCTTTTGTTTTTTGCAAAGATTCTCCAGGGAAGTTTATCCAAACATTGTCGTTTGTTGTTTAACAGTGTTTGAAAAGAAATACAGAACACTTCACTTCACAAAACTTTTTATTTTCGAAATTGAGCAAAAGTGTTTGAAACGATAAAAATAAGGATAAACGGTGTACAATAAATAATTAGTGTACAATTTTAGAAATGGTGGTTTTTCACCAACAGAGGGCGCCCTAAGTCTTTATTCTGAATTCCCGCGAAACCCGAACGGAGTTATTGCGTTTTGCACAAGTCGTAAGTAAGCAATTTTATTGACTTTTTGAGACAATTTTATGAGCATTTCTTGTAATATGTAAGTTGAAAGATGTGTTAATGCTCAGTGCATTGTTATTTTGTTGTTTGTGCTACATTTCGTGTCGAGGTTACCTTGTGTATTGTCTCCTGACCGACCAGATTTTTGTACACAACGAATGAGTAAACTAAAGACTTTAGTTACTCATTCGTTGTGTACAAAAATCTGGTAAAGTATGCCTGAACTATTTGTCATAATTAATAAAAATTAATATTGTCACAGTGCGAGTGTGCTGTTCATTTAGAATAGTTTGTCTGTTTTAAATGGCACCCACTGGCCATACTTGTTTTCCTATTTTCTGAAAAGTTAAACTTATTTTTGTGTCACTGTCAGTAGTGGAAATCACAAAATTTGAGATTTGATCTGATTGAGTTGTAAGTAGTCTAGTTGGATAGAGCTCTTTGAGACATTCATTTTGATACTTTACTTGTGGGGATCAGTTCATGAAAACCGGACTTATGGAAGGTCAAAGTAAAAAATATTTGACCTTGTTTACATTACAATTTTTTGTGACCTTGTACCAGTGCAACGTTTTCGCGGTTGCGCACAACAGCCAATTCCCCTTGCGTAATTGAACATTTCCCAAGGGCCGTATCAACGTGTTTGACAATCAAGCGCGAAAAAGCGCGACAACTAATACTAATAGTTTTAATTCAAAAAGTAATTACATAATTAAATACTCAACTAACTGTCATTTTTGGTTCATTATGGGGCCCTAAGAGGATAACTACTTACAGTTCACAATGAATTTGAGCGCAGAAAACAAGATTTCTGGTGATTTTACAGAAAGATTTTCACAAATACTCCAACAAAACGGACGTCAAATTGCATATCAATCGCGAGAGAAAGACTCCATCTTGAAAGTAGTTCCGTTTATTTTTATGAATGAAACGATTAACATGGGTTAAATCTATATCCCTCCGCACCACCGATCTCTCTATAGCGTTGTACACGTTGAGGTGGTCACAGTTTCACATTAACAAAAAGTGGCTGCGCGGTGAACAGCGCCCTCACTCTGTATTGATTGACACTACTGTCAGTGTCAGTTTTCGGGATTAATTTGTAGTATACCTATCCCACCAGCGGCAGCACCAGACTTGATGATTATTGTTATAATTTGGGGGGGGGGGGGGGGGGTAGGTGCGCAAGTTTAAATTTAAGCAGTAAGGGGGTAAAACAATACTTACTTGCATTGACTCACCTTGTTGAATTAGGTTAGGTTAACACTACAGTGCATAACACGAGCAACATTGCATCAATATGGGTGCAATGATTCGGTTTGGGGTTAAATTAAATTTTCCCATCTGGGAAAACAAATTAGGTTGGACTTGGGGTGGGGGGGGGAAAGGGTCGGGTGCCTCCCTGGTCACCTGTAACACTGCTGCTGATTATCCCTCCATTCTCTAGTGATTAGTAACCTAGTGTTAGTCTAATGTAGGATCAGCAGATAGGCCAAAATTCCATGTGTGTACAAAACAAACTTAATTTCTGAATCACCCGATCACAGACTAATTTTACGGACCCTCTAATTGTCAAGTTGTAGGTAGATGCCCCAAGATGCAGTCAATATCACTAGACATGGATGACATACATGGAGCTGGGAACGGCTACATGAGTGAGGAAGAGTTCCCTCCAGTGGGCGGATCTTTACCCCCTCTCTCACCAAATAGGAACATCAATGATCCCTTTGATGAAGACAACCCTTTTGGCAGTGGAGGAGGTACGTAGGAATCGGTGATTCTTGTTACTATAAAATAAACCTTTTCTTTATCGCACAAATAAAATAGATAAAAGCCCACTACATCTGTATATGATGTAGAATGTGTACTGTCACACAAAGAATGCACACTGCCTACAAAAATGAGTTATAATGTGGTGTGTGTCGTGGCCAAGCGATTAAGAGCACTGGACTCGAGCTTTGGTATTTCTGATCAGTAGAGTGTGGGATTGAGTCCTAGTCATGGCACTTGTGTCCTTGAGAAAGATACTTTACCAACTGCTTATCCTTCAGATGGGACCCCGCTATAGGTCCCATGTACTAGGATTGGTAGTGCACGTAAAAGACACCAAAACACTTATCTTGGAAGAGTGAGGGTTAACCCCATTGTTTCTGGTTTACATAGCAAGCACCCTTGTTTACAGGGTTCCTCAGGCTTGCGAGCTACAGTGATTAGGTTCACTTATGAGGCATGCTTGGTTTCATTACCAGAAATATATAATAATAATAACTTGGGGATGTCAGACTACTGATGATTATTTCTAGTCTGTGGTTAAGGGGAGAATTTTCAATCTGCTGTTATTTTCCTTATCTTGCCACTACTAAAAAACTACACCTCTAACGGGGGGAATTGTAATATATCTGTAAACAAAATTAATAATTATTTCTTGGAAAGTCTTCTCTCGTGCTAATGACAGTAATGAAATTCTTCCTACTCTAGTCTGATTTCAGATTTTTTGGAAGGCCTGAAAAATTCTGAAAATTGTGATTGAAAAGCCTGAAAAGTCTACTAAAGCCTTCACAATGTGAAAATGTAGGTCAGCCCTTGTCCTTGATAAAATTTTCAACTTTTTTCCAAGGACCAAATATCATGCCTGACTTATTATTTCCTCGCTGATAGATTTACCAGGAAGTGATGCAGATAAGGAGAATCAAGGCGATGCAAAGCGCCCTCGCAAGCTGGTTATGAGAAAACCACAGCCTAAGCTCGATGCCACACGGTATGTTAACCACATAGGGCCTAAGTTATATTAAAATAGAGTGTAGGAAATGTTGGTCTACACCTTTGATTTTACTATCAACAGATGCGTATTTTACTGATGTTTATTATTAGATCGCATAGACTTGTGGTTGGAAAGATAGTGTTGTAGTCCAATGCTAGTCAAAACGTTGTTGCCGTCACTAGTCAAAATAAATTTGTGAAGGACTATGGAACTACCATTGGAATTCACCTATAAAGCTTCTAAATTAAGAAACCAAGATTTCAAAATGAGCAGCTGATTTGGCTAGCCACCAACACTTGTAAAGAAGCCTGTTGAGCATTAATGCATTGCTTATAAAATACCCACAAGATGGAAAATTGGAAAGGGCTCAGTACAATAGAAGCCAGGCTCACCATTCCTGCTGTCTGCAGTCTGGAAGGCTCCCACATTTAGCAACAAAATTGCTGTTAAACCTAGGGTAATTTATGTAAATTGAATAACACTTATTAAAATCACTCAATCACTTCCAGGTTGTGCTCAGATAGAGGTCTCCCGACCCTGAGTAAACACTTCGAGCAGGTCAAGTTTAAAGGCAAAGGTCACGAGGTCGGTGACCTGAACCGCTTGATGTCCACCATGGAGCACTGGGCTCATAGACTGTTTCCTAAGATGCCATTTGATGAGGTCATTGAGAGGATCGAGAAGTTGGGGCGGAAGAAACCAGTGCAGGTATTTGATTCAAACCTTTCTTTGGAACCCTTCTCATTTATTAATTTTTGTTATTCAATTTCTGGGATTTGGACCTGCCACCTCTGGATTAACGTGCCAGCGCTCCACCAACTGAGCTATCTAGCCCTAATGTTGGCGGTCTTCCAATTTTGTCAATATATATTTTTTGGGGTGTCAGTCGAGAGCCATTCAACCGTAAACTGCCGTTTAGCCAGGGATCACACTCAAGTTTATGATACAACCTGGGGAGTGGCAGGAGAGGGATCACTATGCAACATTTTATTTTAAATATCAAGTAATAAACAACAAGGGAAACTGACTGGGTAAATTTAATTCCATTTTTGGGTGAACAAAGGATAAAATATTTAGAACTGGGTTTGAACCTGTGACCTTCCAATTAACATGCGGGTGCTCTACCAACTGAGCTTTCTAGCCCTATAGGGAGACCACCATCATAGGCATGCATGGACAGTGCAATCTGGAAGTCACTGGTTCAAATCCCATTATAGCAGATTTTTCTTTGCATGCAAAAACCTGATTTTTAAAACTCAGTATCGCTTTAAACTAAATCAGTTGACATGGAAACCAGTTAGAATGATTTGGTGTTGAGGTACCATTTTATGCTGAGGGACATGATGATGATACCTGAATGGCATGCAGGGCTTGAATTTAACACTGGACCACAGGCCCGAGGCCAGTAATTTTAGTGTTGGGCCAGTAAACTTATGACCTAACAAGTCCAATGGTCTTGTGTTTTTCAATTGAATAACAGTAACAAATTATGTTCAAGTGTTGACTTTGGGTCTGATAAATTATCTTTCAATTCAATGAGTAATCAAGTATACTCTTCTCTTACTTGTCTCAGTTCGGGTTCATATAAAAGCAGTCAAATGCATGTTAAACTGTGGCAGCAAGTTTTGTGGTGTTTTTTCACATTTTGAATCAGGTCTTGTAAAAAAATGTCTGGTCCAGTAAACATTTTGAGCTACAAGCCCTGTAGTCTTGTGGATTTTCTCCCCAAATTCGAGCCCTGGGCATGGGAGTTCGGGTAACTGTTTCTCTATTTTTGTGTCTTATCTGGTGTGACTGTATCTCCTTATCACAGACCTGCATTAGGAAGATTCGTCTGGACATGCCTCTGATGGATGAAGACTTTGAGGGACAAGATGAAGGTAAGAATTGCTGGCCTCCTACTGTTTGATTTGGTTTGAGATCCAATAATGAATCAATTTATAATCCTTAATCCGCTGGAGGTTCAGAGAATTGTAGCCAATGCTGGAACACTTGCCCCTCTTAAAATTTTAGCAGAGCTCATTAATTGGATTTTTTTTCAAGTGGTTTAAATGCGAATTCATTACACAAAGTCAATCTTGAAAGTATGACTAAGTTGTACTTAAGTTTTTTTTGTGATTACAAGCTCTGTCTTATATGCCACTTCAGATTCTAGGTTAAATACAATTTTTCCTTAAAGCAGTTCATTTCTTGCTTGCTTTGTAGACGTTGCTGGAGACAAGAATGTTGGTGGTGATGACGATGACCGTCAGGAGACAGATCCCTTCTCACAGCTCGCTGGACCAGCCTCGCAAACTTCAGCGAACAATGCCACAACCGCTGTAAGTCAATATTTTATAGACCCCTTGCACATGACGTCACCAGCTCAAACAGCGCCCTCGCTGAGGTCAAATTAAGACATATCATTTGCTGGGAGTTGTGCGTGACGCGTACACATTTCAATTGTTTGACCTCAGCAATGGCAGCTTGAGATTTGTGAACTACAAACCTGCCGGACCATGCTGCACTACCATGCAGCAGCCAAATACTGTTTAAAGGCACTGAACACGTTTTGTAATTGTCAAAGACCAGTATTCTCACTTGGTGTATCCCAACATATGCATAAAATAACGAGCCTGTGAAAATTTTGGCTCAATTGGTCATTGAAGTTGCAAGAAAATGATGCAAGAAAAAACACCTTTGTTGTACAAATTAGTGTGCTTTCAGATAGGAATAAAAGGCTTCTGGCCAGAAGTCTTTTATTATTTTAGTGAGAAATTACCTCTTTCTCAAAAACTACGTTACTTCAGAGGGAGTCGTTTCTCACAATGTTTTATACTATCAACAGCTCTCCGTTGCTCGTTACCCAGTAAGTTTTTATGCTAATATATATTTTGAGTAATTACCAAATGTGTACAGTGCCTTTAAGTTGAATGCAGGAATGAAGCACTTTGTCATCAGCCTTATACAAAACAAGCAAAGTTACTTGATTTGAAGCTTGCGTTTGGAGTGGTCGGTGTGGGATGAATTTAGGAGGGTGGGGACAAAGGGTTTGGATAGAGTGGAGGTGAAGAAGTGGCAAGTGTTGTGACTGAAGGAGGGGTTGATTGGTACATCAACTCTTTTTGGCTGAAGTACTGTTGATGGCTGGTTGTGTTGGGCAGTGGTATTGGTTTGTTGTGGAACGGGTTGACATTGGAGAACTTGTGGGTAGATGATGATTGCTGTGTGAGAGTTGTTTGTTGGTACACACTTGTTTTCAACCATATGCTAGAACCCCTCTGTCTGTGTGCAATGAATGGATTGATTTGATTCTTAGGTTAAGCCCCTACCACACCACCTCCAAGCTGTAATGGTTTGAGTCACATATTGCCAACAAGTATCCTTTGCACCCCCACCCCCCTCCCCACCCCCACCCACACAAACTAAAATAGCCTTTGTGGGTTTCACCATTGGAGATTACAATTTTTGTTCCCAGTTAATAAACAAAAATGTTTAAATGTGTGATTGATCAGAGGTTATAATGAAGTGTAAAAAGCTTGTATGATCACATTGAGAATATTTTGAATTTTAAAAAATTCAATTGTATTTTTAAATTTCAGCGGTTTTGCTTGCAATACTTATTATGATTTAATCCTTAAATTTTATTGTTTTTATTTTATTTTCAACTTTCCAGGCTTCACTTTCTGAGGAACAGAAGGATCGGATAGAACGAAACAAACGCCTTGCCATGGAACGGCGCAAATCAAAAGGACCCGCCCCAAGCTCCCAGGTCAACCCAAGTGGAATCTCAGCTGAAGAAATGCTAGAAATGGAAGGTGGACATGCTGACGAGGCAGAAGTAGAAGATCAGTTGTGGAATGACATTGCCATGTTTGAGGTCACCCAGAGGAACATCTGGAAGAAGTCACCAGAAGAGGTTGCCAAGAGCTCGGATAGTGTTCCCAATCCTCCAGATAGTTCGCAGGTTTTGGGAGAAACTGCAGTTCCGATGAATGGACAATCAGATTATACAGATCTGACAGTAGATTCTGTGACGGAGATGAATTTGATCAGCAATAAACCTGAAGCAGCATCTGAAGTCGTCAATGTCGATTCTGATGTCATCAATGTTGATTCCGAGGATGAAGCGGCGGAAGCTCAACAAGATGCTGCTGAGGATGCTGCTGAGGCATCTTGCTGAGAGCTTCCGCCGATTCATCCTCGGAATCAACATTGATGACATCAGAATCGACATTGACGACTTCTAGATGCTGTGCTTCAGGTTTCTTGCTGATCAAATTCATCTCCGTCACAGAATCTACTGTCAGATCTGCTATATCTGATTGTCCTTCATCGGATATGCAGTGATCTCCCAAACCTGGAACATGCTGCTGAGGATGCTGCTGAGGATGCTGAGAGTGCTCCTTCGGATTTAAATCTGAAATGGGATTCGGAATCTGCAGATGAAAGTATGATCGTCCAAGAACCCTGCGAGAATCCAAGCGGAGAAAGAGACTCGGAAAATGTTCAAACTGTTCAAGATGTCTCAGATGCAAGCAGAGATTTTGACAAACTTGATGGGAACAATCAGAATGGCAGAGAAGATTCTGAGAGCACGGAAGCGACTGTGGATCAAAATGCTACGGATACAAGTGCTCAGAATGTTGATGATGTAGGAGGGAATGATGGCGCAGGATGTAACAGAGGTGACGCGGAGAAGGGAACAGTAATTTCAACTGATCAAAAGGAACTAGATATTGAGGAGGCTATGGAAGTAGAATAGCTCATTGTAGTACAGGTTTCACCTGGTCAAAAAATGTCTTCAGTTTCATTCACACGTTTTTAAATTCATGCGTGCTTCCCTAAATTCATTCAAGCTAGAGTTTCTTTTTATCAACAATTGCGTTCAATTTCCTTTTTATGCATACACTATTTGGTTCTTCTCATTCAGGTTTGTTTTTAGTCATTCTATTTCATTTATAGGCATTAAAGACTACAATTTAACCATTCTTCAGTTGAATATCTTCTACTAATTTAGTAATTGATGAAATTAAATGGTTGACAAGTCTCCTGTGATTGGCTTTTGCGAAATGAATGATCTTTGCGACCAAATGATTTTGAATAATCTTATTGGACCAGTAAATTCTAAACTGCTCAAAATTGAATTACTCAAAAATGGGTCAAAATTTGATAAAATCACAATGGGGAGGCCTTGCACTTTTTTCAAAAATGGGCTGAAATTGGATAAAATCACAAGGGGTTAGCCTTGCATTTTTGTCAAAAATGGATCGAAATTTGATAAAAGCACAAGGGGTAAGCCTTGCATTTTGGTCACAAATGGGCTGAAATTTGATAAAATCACAAGGGTTACATAAGCCTTGCATTTTGGTCAAAAATGGGCTGAAATTTGATAAAATCACAAGGGTTACGTAAGCCTTGCATTTTGGTCAAAAATCGGCTGAAATTTGATAAATTCACAAGGGGTAAGCCTTGCATTTTGGTCAAAAATGGGCTGAAATTGGATAAAATCACAAGGGGTTAGCCTTGCATTTTGGTCAAAAATGGGTCAAAATTTGATAAAATCACAATGGGTAAGCCTTGCATTTTTGTCTAAAATGGGCTGAAATTGGATAAAATTACAAGGGGGTAAGCCCTGCATTTTGTTCAAAAATTGACTAAAATTTGCTAAAATCACAAGGGGTAAGCCTTGCATTTTTGTCTAAA
This sequence comes from Leptasterias polaris, assembly GCA_037783415.1. Taxonomy (NCBI): domain Eukaryota; kingdom Metazoa; phylum Echinodermata; class Asteroidea; order Forcipulatida; family Asteriidae; genus Leptasterias; species Leptasterias polaris. The sequence continues at coordinate 7,833,557 of JAZGTN010000022.1, forward strand.
ATGGGCTAAAATTTGATTAAATCACATTTTGTCAAAAATTATCTGAAATTTAATAAAATCACAAGTAAGCCATATATTTGTGGTCAAAAATAGGCTGAAATTTGATAAAATCACAAGGGGTAAGCCTTGCATTTTTGTCAAAAATGGGCTGAAATTGGAGAAAATCACAAGGGGTAAACCTTAAATTTTTGTCTAAAATGGGCAGAAATTGGATAAAATCACAAGGGGTAAGCCTTGCATTTTTGTCTAAAATGGGTCAAAATTTGATAAAATCACAAGGGGTTAGCCTTGCATTTTTGTCAAAAATGGATCGAAATTTGATAAAAGCACAAGGGGTAAGCCTTGCATTTTGGTCACAAATGGGCTGAAATTTGATAAAATCACAAGGGTTACATAAGCCTTGCATTTTGGTCAAAAATGGGCTGAAATTTGATAAAATCACAAGGGTTACGTAAGCCTTGCATTTTGGTCAAAAATCGGCTGAAATTTGATAAAATCACAAGGGGTTAGCCTTGCATTTTGGTCAAAAATGGGTAAAAATTTGATAAAATCACAATGGGTAAGCCTTGCATTTTTGTCTAAAATGGGCTGAAATTTGATAAAATCACAAGGGTTACGTAAGCCTTGCATTTTGGTCAAAAATCGGTTGAAATTGGATAAAATTACAAGGGGGTAAGCCCTGCATTTTGTTCAAAAATTGACTAAAATTTGCTAAAATCACAAGGGGTAAGCCTTGCATTTTTGTCTAAAATGGGCTAAAATTTGATTAAATCACATTTTGTCAAAAATTATCTGAAATTTAATAAAATCACAAGTAAGCCATATATTTGTGGTCAAAAATAGGCTGAAATTTGATAAAATCACAAGGGGTAAGCCTTGCATTTTTGTCAAAAATGGGCTGAAATTGGAGAAAATCACAAGGTAAACCTTAAATTTTTGTCTAAAATGGGCAGAAATTGGATAAAATTACAAGGGGGTAAGCCCTGCATTTTGTTCAAAAATTGACTAAAATTTGCTAAAATCACAAGGGGTAAGCCTTGCATTTTTGTCTAAAATGGGCTAAAATTTGATTAAATCACATTTTGTCAAAAATTATCTGAAATTTAATAAAATCACAAGTAAGCCATATATTTGTGGTCAAAAATAGGCTGAAATTTGATAAAATCACAAGGGGTAAGCCTTGCATTTTTGTCAAAAATGGGCTGAAATTGGAGAAAATCACAAGGTAAACCTTAAATTTTTGTCTAAAATGGGCAGAAATTGGATAAAATCACAAGGGGTAAGCCTTGCATTTTTGTCTAAAATGGGTCAAAATTTGATAAAATCACAAGGGGTTAGCCTTGCATTTTTGTCAAAAATGGATCGAAATTTGATAAAAGCACAAGGGGTAAGCCTTGCATTTTGGTCACAAATGGGCTGAAATTTGATAAAATCACAAGGGTTACATAAGCCTTGCATTTTGGTCAAAAATGGGCTGAAATTTGATAAAATCACAAGGGTTACGTAAGCCTTGCATTTTGGTCAAAAATCGGCTGAAATTTGATAAAATCACAAGGGGTTAGCCTTGCATTTTGGTCAAAAATGGGTCAAAATTTGATAAAATCACAATGGGTAAGCCTTGCATTTTTGTCTAAAATGGGCTGAAATTTGATAAAATCACAAGGGTTACGTAAGCCTTGCATTTTGGTCAAAAATCGGTTGAAATTGGATAAAATTACAAGGGGGTAAGCCCTGCATTTTGTTCAAAAATTGACTAAAATTTGCTAAAATCACAAGGGGTAAGCCTTGCATTTTTGTCTAAAATGGGCTAAAATTTGATTAAATCACATTTTGTCAAAAATTATCTGAAATTTAATAAAATCACAAGTAAGCCATATATTTGTGGTCAAAAATAGGCTGAAATTTGATAAAATCACAAGGGGTTAGCCTTGCATTTTTGTCAAAAATGGGTTGAAATTGGATAAAATCACAAGGGGTAAGCCTTACATTTTTGTCAAAAATGGGCTAAAATTTGATGAAATTTGATAAAATCACAAGGGGTAAGCCTTGCATTTTGGTCAAGAATGGGCTGAAATTGGATAAAATCACAAGGGGTAAGCCTTGCATTTTTGGTCAAAAATAGGCTGAAATTTGATAAAATCACAAGGGGTAAGCCTTGCATTTTTGTCAAAAATGGGTTGAAATTTGATAAAAGCCTTGCATTTTTGTCAAAAATAGGCTGAAATTTTATAAAATCACAAGGGGTAAGCCTTACATTTTTGTCAAAAATGGGCTGAAATTTGATAAAATCACAAGGGCTTACGCCGTGCATTTTTGTCAAAAATGGGCTGTAATTGGAGAAAATCACAAGGGGTAAGCCTTGCATTTTTGTCTAAAATGGGCAACAATTGGATAAAATCACAAGGGGTAAGCCTTACATTTTTGTCAAAAATGGGCTGAAATTTGATAAAATCAGAAGGGGTAAGCCTTGCATTTTGGTCAAAAATGGGTCAAAATTTGATAAAATCACAAGGGGTAAGCGTTGCATTTTAGTCAAAAATGGGCTGAAATTGAAGAAAATCACAAGGGGTAAGCCTTACATTTTTGTCTAAAATGGGCAGAAATTGGATAAAATCACAAGGGGTAAGCCTTGCATTTTTGTCTAAAATGGGTCAAAATTTGATAAAATCACAAGGGGTAAGCCTTACATTTTTATCAAAAATGGGCTGAAATTTGATAAAATCACAAGGGCTTACGCCGTGCATTTTTGTCAAAAATGGGCTGAAATTGGAGAAAATCACAAGGGGTAAGCCTTGCATTTTTGTCTAAAATGGGCAACAATTGGATAAAATCACAAGGGGTAAGCCTTACATTTTTGTCAAAAATGGGCTGAAATTTGATAAAATCACAAGGGGTAAGCCTTGCATTTTGGTCAAAAATGGGTCAAAATTTGATAAAATCACAAGGGGTAAGCCTTGCATTTTTGTCAAAAATGGGTTGAAATTTGATAAAATCACAAGGGGTAAGCCTTGCATTTTTGTCTAAAATGGGCTAAAATCACAAGGGGTTAGCCTTGCATTTTTGTCAAAAATGGGTTGAAATTTGATAAAATCACAAGGGCTAAGCCTTGCATTTTTGGTCAAAAATAGGCTGAAATTTGATAAAATCACAAGGGGTAAGCCTTGCATTTTAGTCCAAAATGGGCTGAAATTTGATAAAATCACAAGGGCTTACGCCGTGCATTTTTGTCAAAAATGGGCTAAAATCACAAGGGGTAAGCCTTGCATTTTGGTCAAGAATGGGCTGAAATTGGATAAAATCACAAGGGGTTAGCCTTGCATTTTTGTCAAAAATGGGTTGAAATTTGATAAAATCACAAGGGGTAAGCCTTGCATTTTTGTCTAAAATGGGCTTAATTTTGATAAAATCACAAGGGGTAAGCCTTGCATTTTTGTCTAAAATGGGCTTAATTTTGATATAATCACAAGGGGTAAGCCTTGCATTTTGGTCAAAAATGGGCTGAAATTGGAGAAAATCACAAGGGGTAAGCCTTACATTTTTGTCTAAAATGGGCAGAAATTGGATAAAATCACAAGGGGTAAGCCTTGCATTGTGGTCAAAAATGGGCCAAAATTTGATAAAATCACAAGGGGTTAGGCTTACATTTTTGTCTAAAATGGGCTGAAATTGGATAAAATCACAAGGGGTAAGCCTTACATTTTTGTCTAAAATGGGCAGAAATTGGATAAAATCACAAGGGGTAAGCCTTGCATTGTGGTCAAAAATGGGCCAAAATGTGATAAAATCACAAGGGGTTAGGCTTACATTTTTGTCTAAAATGGGCTGAAATTGGATAAAATCACAAGGGGTAAGCCTTACATTTTTTTCAAAAATGGGCTGAAATTGGAGAAAATCACAAGGGGTAAGCCTTGCATTTTTGTCTAAAATGGGCAACAATTGGATAAAATCACAAGGGGTAAGCCTTACATTTTTGTCAAAAATGGGCTAAAATTTGATAAAATCACAAGGGGGTAAGCCTTGCATTTTTGTCAAAAATGGGTTGAAATTTGATAAAATCACAAGGAGTAAGCCTTGCATTTTTGTCTAAAATGGGCTTAATTTTGATAAAATCACAAGGGGTAAGCCTTGCATTTTTGTCTAAAATGGGCTTAATTTTGATATAATCACAAGGGGTAAGCCTTGCATTTTTGTCAAAAATGGGTTGAAATTTGATAAAATCACAAGGAGTAAGCCTTGCATTTTTGTCTAAAATGGGCTAAAATCACAAGGGGTAAGCCTTACATTTTTGTCAAAAATGGGCTAAAATTTGATAAAATCACAAGGGGTTAGGCTTACATTTTTGTCTAAAATGGGCTGAAATTGGATAAAATCACAAGGGGTAAGCCTTGCACTTTTGTCTAAAATGGGCTAAAATTTGATAAAATCACAAGGGGTAAGTAAGGCTTACATTTTTGTCTAAAATGGGCTAAAATTTGATAAAATCACAAGGGGTAAGTCGAAATTTGATAAAATCACAAGGGGTAAGCCTTGCATTTTTGTCTAAAATGGGCTAAAATCACAAGGGGTAAGCCTTACATTTTTGTCAAAAATGGGCTAAAATTTGATAAAATCACAAGGGGTAAGCCTTGCATTTTTGTCTAAAATGGGCTAAAATCACAAGGGGTAAGCCTTACATTTTTGTCAAAAATGGGCTAAAATTTGATAAAATCACAAGGGGTAAGTAAGGCTTATATTTTTGTCTAAAATGGGCAGAAACTGGATAAAATCACAAGGGGTAAGCCTTACATTTTTGTCTAAAATGGGCTGAAATCACAAGGGGTAAGCCTTACATTTTTGTCAAAAATGGGCTAAAATTTGATAAAATCACAAGGGGTAAGCCTTGCATTTTGGTCAAGAATGGGCTGAAATTGGATAAAATCACAAGGGGTTAGCCTTGCATTTTTGTCAAAAATGGGTTGAAATTTGATAAAATCACAAGGGGTAAGCCTTGCATTTTTGTCTAAAATGGGCTAAAATCACAAGGGGTAAGCCTTACATTTTTGTCAAAAATGGGCTAAAATTTGATAAAATCACAAGGGGTAAGCCTTGCATTTTGGTCAAGAATGGGCTGAAATTGGATAAAATCACAAGGGGTTAGCCTTGCATTTTTGTCAAAAATGGGTTGAAATTTGATAAAATCACAAGGGGTAAGCCTTGCATTTTTGTCTAAAATGGGCTAAAATCACAAGGGGTAAGCCTTACATTTTTGTCAAAAATGGGCTAAAATTTGATAAAATCACAAGGGGTAAGTCGAAATTTGATAAAATCACAAGGGGTAAGCCTTGCATTTTTGTCTAAAATGGGCTAAAATCACAAGGGGTAAGCCTTACATTTTTGTCAAAAATGGGCTAAAATTTGATAAAATCACAAGGGGTAAGCCTTGCATTTTTGTCTAAAATGGGCTAAAATCACAAGGGGTAAGCCTTACATTTTTGTCAAAAATGGGCTAAAATTTGATAAAATCACAAGGGGTAAGTAAGGCTTATATTTTTGTCTAAAATGGGCAGAAACTGGATAAAATCACAAGGGGTAAGCCTTACATTTTTGTCTAAAATGGGCTGAAATCACAAGGGGTAAGCCTTACATTTTTGTCAAAAATGGGCTAAAATTTGATAAAATCACAAGGGGTAAGCCTTGCATTTTGGTCAAGAATGGGCTGAAATTGGATAAAATCACAAGGGGTTAGCCTTGCATTTTTGTCAAAAATGGGTTGAAATTTGATAAAATCACAAGGGGTAAGCCTTGCATTTTTGTCTAAAATGGGCTAAAATCACAAGGGGTAAGCCTTACATTTTTGTCAAAAATGGGCTAAAATTTGATGAAATCACAAGGGGTAAGTAAGGCTTACATTTTTGTCAAAAATGGGCAGAAACTGGATAAAATCACAAGGGGTAAGCCTTGCATTTTTGTCTAAAATGGGTCAAAATTTGATAAAATCACAAGGGGTAAGCCTTGCATTTTTGTCTAAAATGGGCTAAAATTTGATAAAATCACAAGGGGTAAGTAAGGCTTACATTTTTGTCTAAAATGGGCAGAAATTGGATAAAATCACAAGGGGTAAGCCTTGCATTTTTGTCTAAAATGGGCTAAAATCACAAGGGGTAAGCCTTACATTTTTGTCAAAAATGGGCTAAAATTTGATAAAATCACAAGGGGTAAGTAAGGCTTATATTTTTGTCTAAAATGGGCAGAAACTGGATAAAATCACAAGGGGTAAGCCTTACATTTTTGTCTAAAATGGGCTGAAATCACAAGGGGTAAGCCTTACATTTTTGTCAAAAATGGGCTAAAATTTGATAAAATCACAAGGGGTAAGCCTTGCATTTTGGTCAAGAATGGGCTGAAATTGGATAAAATCACAAGGGGTTAGCCTTGCATTTTTGTCAAAAATGGGTTGAAATTTGATAAAATCACAAGGGGTAAGCCTTGCATTTTTGTCTAAAATGGGCTAAAATCACAAGGGGTAAGCCTTACATTTTTGTCAAAAATGGGCTAAAATTTGATGAAATCACAAGGGGTAAGTAAGGCTTACATTTTTGTCAAAAATGGGCAGAAACTGGATAAAATCACAAGGGGTAAGCCTTGCATTTTTGTCTAAAATGGGTCAAAATTTGATAAAATCACAAGGGGTAAGCCTTGCATTTTTGTCTAAAATGGGCTAAAATTTGATAAAATCACAAGGGGTAAGTAAGGCTTACATTTTTGTCTAAAATGGGCAGAAATTGGATAAAATTACAAGGGTTAAGCCTTGCATTTTTGTCAAAAATGGGCCGAAATTTGATAAAATCATAAGGGGTAAGCCTTGCATTTTTGTCTAAAATGGGCTAAAATCACAAGGGGTAAGCCTAACATTTTTGTCAAAAATGGGCTAAAATTTGATAAAATCACAAGGGGGAAGGCTTACATTTTTGTCTAAAATGGGCAGAAATTGGATAAAATCACAAGGGGTAAGTAAGGCTTATATTTTTGTCTAAAATGGGCAGAAACTGGATAAAATCACAAGGGGTAAGCCTTACATTTTTGTCTAAAATGGGCTGAAATTTGATAAAATCACAAGGGGAAAGCCTTGCATTGTGGTCAAAAATAGGCTGAAATTTGATAAAATCACAAGGGGTAAGCCTTGCATTTTGGTCTAAAATAGGCTGAAATTTGGATAAAATCACAAGGGGTTTGCCTTGCATTTTTGTCAAAAATGGGTCGAAATTTGATAAAATCACAAGGGGTAGTAAGCCTTGCATTTTTGTCTAAAATTGGATAAAATCACAAGGGGTAAGTAAGGCTTATATTTTTGTCTAAAATGGGCAGAAACTGGATAAAATCACAAGGGGTAAGCCTTGCATTGTGGTCAAAAATAGGCTGAAATTTGATAAAATCACAAGGGGTAAGCCTTACATTTTTGTCAAAAATGGGCTGAAATTTGATAAAATCACAAGGGGTAAGCCTTGCATTTTGGTCAAAAATTGGATAAAATCACAAGGGGTAAGTAAGGCTTATATTTTTGTCTAAAATGGGCAGAAACTGGATAAAATCACAAGGGGGTAAGCCTTGCATTGTGGTCAAAAATAGGCTGAAATTTGATAAAATCACAAGGGGTAAGCCTTACATTTTTGTCAAAAATGGGCTGAAATTTGATAAAATCACAAGGGGTAAGCCTTGCATTTTGGTCAAAAATGGGCTGAAATTTGATAAAATCACAAGGGGTAAGCCTTGCATTTTGGTCAAAAATGGGTCAAAATTGGATAAAATCACAAGGGGTAAGCCTTGCATTTTGGTCAAAAATAGGCTGAAATTTGATAAAATCACAAGGGGTAAGCCTTGCATTTTGGTCAAAAATGGGTCAAAATTTGATAAAATCACAAGGGGTAAGCCTTGCATTTTGGTCAAAAATGGGTCAAAATTGGATAAAATCACAAGGGGGTAATGAGCCTTGCATTTTTGTCAAAAATGGACTGAAATTTGATAAAATCACAAGGGGTATTATAAGCCTTGCATTTGTGTCTAAAATGTGATAAAATCACAAGGGGTAAGCCTTGCACTTTTGTCAAAAATGAGCTGAAATTGGATAAAACCACAAGGGGAAAGCCTTGCATTTTTGTAGAAGAAATAAAACACAGTGCTTTAATGCATTGCAGGCGTGTATTTATGTCATTTAAATCAGCATTTCTTTATACAGTATATTCATACGTAGCATTTCTTCAAACATTCTCCAGAAGACTATAATGGAAGTTCTACAACATTCAAGTGCTCTCACAAGAAAAAAATGTTGCCTAGATAAAACCTCTAAAAAAAGTTTACTCTTAAGTTAATTGGCAATGTTTTGAACAACAATTTAACAGAAAGTCTTCTAAATGTTTTCACAAATTTAGTAACCAATAAGACAGCTTTACAAGCTTATAGAGGATTTACATTTATAGAGGATGACATTTTTGTTTACAAAAACAGCGCCCCCTTCCACCTGTTATTTTGAAACGTACAAATTATGAACTCTCTACCACAGTGAAGCAATCACAACTTTTCCCTGATGCAAAATCTCAAGAGAGAGCCAATCAATAGAGTTACAATGGTCACATGGTCTATAGACCCCTTGCACAATGCTGAATGCACCTCCAAACATGATGCGCGCCTTTCCATTTTGGTAGTCAACTCTATGATTCTGGAGTACAGTTTGACTCCCAAAACGGCTAACAGGACAGGCGCCTATACGTGCGCTGTGCATTGTGCAAGGGATCTATAGCTACACATGGTTGGCAGCTGAACTTTCTCTATACTTTTGTCAACCATGGCGTTCTTCAAAACCACAACTCAGGCTTGCCTTCTTGCTTATGCCCGTCCACGTTTCAAGCCCTGTCATGGTTTGTCCTTAACTAGCCAGCGAGACCAGTAAGCCATTTCACTAGTCCCCCAGATTTCTTTGAAGGTTTTCTTTCCACTGCCATTAACATGGGACTTGAGTTTGAAACCATACTAACAATCAAGCAGTCAGTGGTTTACATGTAGTGATTAGAGTAATGACCTAGCAAGCAGGATCATTTGAACAGTACTTCGACCAGTCCTTAGAAGTCATAACTGGCTTTTGGTCAGCGGACCAAAAGCATACGTGTTCAAAAGAGCCAAAGCCATGGTGTCCAAAATGACCTATGTTCCCTCCAACTAAACACCCAAAGGTCCATTCTCTTTGGATGGAAAAAGACCAATCTGAACTAATTATAACATTACAAGGTGAAATGCAAATTCATAGATACAACATAAACATAATTTGTACACCTTATTATATGGAAGTTCCTAATTTAACTAAACAATCCTAGCTTACAATGTTCAAGTTGTTTTTCGAATTTTTTTTTTTTTTTAAAACATCATTAAGGAGTTATGTTAATTGAAATAGATATATTTTATTTGACAAACTCAGACTTAGTATTTCTACTCGGTTGTTAGACCAAAACCTCCCTTCACAGTCTACAAGATGAAAAGTTTGGGTTCTCGTTAACCACATGGAAGTATAGTAATAATAATAACAATAATATCGGCTCTTATATAGCGCAATTCCAAAGATGATCATTGCGCTTCACACATTATTACCCCTGGTCACTGTGCCATTTATTTCATTCCTGAAACCATCTCAGCTCCCCAAAGCACACTAAGCTAAATCATTCACAAGAACCATCTCTGCCCTCACATGTACACGTTTTACCCTGCTTGAAGAGAAGCAATTATAGTGTCTTACTCAAGGACACAAGTGTCATGACTGGGATTCGAACCTGCACCCTGATGACTGCAAGATAGGGTACTGGAACTCTGTAGTTGGAACGTGAAATACGCAATCCAGATTGTTTTGTTATATGATTGATAGCAATGGTCATTGTTTGCACTGGTCTATTGTTGCATCAAAAGAGTTGCTTGCTGAAATGGCGCCCAGTTCGCATTTCAGTCGAACTTCCCCATCTTGTGCCTTTGCACTCTGTAATCTTTGATCCAACCCAAGACGACGTGCGTAGCTGGATGACTCTAATTCAACAATGTGGAATGTGGGTGTGGTGGGGAATTCCAAATCACAAATCCCAAGGTCAGACTTTGAGTAGTCTGTGAGGTAAGGGAACAATTGTGAGAAGTGCATTTATTTGAATAACAAAATTAGTTGGCAGTAGTGCAGGCCTTGAACTTCACTCTTGAAGAGGCATGGCAATGTTCCTCTAGTAAGGGGCACTTATATGAGAAAAATGTCAATTTGTATTGGAACTTTGCAAAGGGCACCACATCAAGAGCACAGAGCACCCTGGCTGTGGGTGCCATGGGTTATTTCAAGGCCTAGTATTAGTAATGCAAATTCCTGACAGACCGTATACATTTTAAAGTAGCATGTTTGAAACTGCAGTGAATGATTTCCCTTGAGCGGCACTGCAAAATGTTTCCACAAAATGTTTCCACAAAATGTGTCAGTTACTACTCAAAAATTACCATTTGCCACTCAATAACAGCAGCCAGTGTGCACAAAACATGAGCAGTCTAAATAGCTTGCTATGCAAAAGTGCTGGAAAATCGTTCCCTGGACTGTACCCCAGCGAACGAAAAAGTTGTCAAATAAGTATCAGTAATAGTTATTTAGAGTTTTGATAACACCTGTACATGTATGTATATACACAAAAACGCCTAAAGCATGAGACTATATGAAACATATACATTATATTTCCTGACATGAAAACCAACTACTTTGTGATGCACCATGTCTTGCCATAGTCAAAATACTGTATGGCACAGAGATATGTAAAAGGCACACAGTGGTAAGCATCCTCTCTTATTTACAAATGCTAAAATTTTCCTAAATATATAGATGTTGTTTTGTAATAATGGAATAAAATTTAAGTATTTTTTTATTGATAGAATGTATTACATAACTCCTACACAGACCTTTGACATTTGATTGGAGAATAAGGGCGTCAAGGGTCATATGTCAAAGGGTTATGGCTTCCTTCAAAAATTTCAAGTATTGATAGGTTGCAATAGATGCCATCTTTACGGGCAAATTGCACTTTGGCTTGTAGCTGCGTCAACGGCTCAAATTATTAATGCAGCCGCGTTGTTTACCAGCCAATTGTTCAATGATCTTTGTGAAATGTGCATGTGCTGCACGCTGTTCTCGTTCCAAATTACCCGTAAAGATGGCCGATTAACGTCATGTTGCAACCTATCTAGACATACATGAGAACCCAAAACATGCTAGACCCTTATATAGCACCGGTATCCGCCAATGTCGACATCGGTAACAGCTAATTTTGACGCTGATGGCACATGAATATAATTATCTCTGGTCACTATTTCATTCCTTAAAACCTTGGAACCATTTCCTTGGGGAGTATGCAGCCTGTGCTGCCAAGTATAATGCAGCGCATCAAGCTACATCAATCACAAAAACCATCCCTGCCCTCAAAGGTACCAATTTACCCCTGGGTGAAGAGAAGTAATTCATTGGCTCGGTACTGTAAGGTAGTTAGTGCAGTTTGTGAGGATTTCATAAAATTGCTTTTGCATATTTAGGAGCTCCTGGTAAATGAAGTTTAATTATCAAGAGTGGTCCTCAAAGTAAGTGTTTGGCGAAAAGAAACATTCATTTTCCATAAAAAACATTTATTTGTGGATTGTTATTTATTTTATTCAAATTGACACGCATATTTCATTTAATGCCCTTTTGATCATTACAAGTACGAAGTTGCAATTAAAGACCTTATAAAACTGAGCCAATTAATTACAGTTGTGTTTTACTCAAGGACACAAGTGACATGACATGACCAGGATTTGAACCCACACCCTGATGACTTGGTCATCAGAACTCGAGTCTGATACATTAGACAGCTCAGACACAACACTCCATAATCTTTTAAAAACTTCTTATCTTACAGAGAGATAACTTGACTTATGCGAATTTTTGACGCACAATTTTGTGGTAAAAGTTTTACAATAATTTCCTACATGTAGGTGAAGTTTTGCCCTTACCCGACTAAGATTGTACAGAAGTCCATACTTTGTGCTTTAGGAAAACAGCCACATGAACTTCAATTGGGAATCCAACCTACGACATTCACAACTACAGAGCCCTAACCTCTTGCAACCACGCAAGCTAACATCCAATACCTGGTGCAACATCTGTTGTGAATTGACCAAATTCACCTGATATCATCATCACAACAACCTTGGTTGCACCTTTTTGGGAGACACTGTCCCTGTGTGCTATCCAGTGTTGTGTAAATTTTCGGAGATGCGGTGGTTGACCAAAGATTGTAGAGCGCAGAAGGCGTAAAGATGGGGAACTGGAGTTCTATCTATTGTTGGAACGTGAAATATGCATGAGCGCCATTTCATCAAGCGAATGTTTTGTTACATGATTGATAGCAATGGTCATTGTTTGCACTGGTCTATTGTTACATCAAAAGCAGTTGCTTGCTGAAATGGCGCCCAGTGCACTTTTCAGGCCGAGTTCAACTTCCTGTGCCGTCAGGGCTCTAGCATACAGTAGCTGTATGTGATGTGTGTACTGTGCAAGGGTTCAATACTATGGAAAGCTGTGGGTTTGACTTCCAAATGAGGTGACTGGTTTTAAAAAAAAATAATAAAAATTGCATTCAGGACCCTCAAGGCACCAAGTACACTATGCTTGTTGGACGGTGTAGGGCAACACTAGTTTTCATATATTTGATTAAACTTTTGCAAATGTTTACTTATGGATAACTAGGCTACAACTCTTAATTGTGCTATTTTTCGAGAAAGTGGGAACTGGCCACAATAATACAAAAATATGGTTCTCTAAATAATTTCCTTGACTTAGTACATCGACATTTTTTCAAAAACAATTACAAATCTCGACTACAAAGCCATGAAAACCAAGTCAGATTTCTGTTATCCATGGAAAATGAGTAACCGTGGAAATGCTGATCTGTAGAATATTATTAAAAAATACTTAAGTTTTGTGAGGCCCGTTTTTCCCATGTGAATACAAAAGAACAGACGTTTGGACTTTAACACACAGCCGAGACTCACAAGGGACTCAAAAGATGAGTCAAGAGGAAGTAGAGATTCTGAAGTTGAGATTTGGAGATATTTGCCGACCCCTATGGAGGCAATCGGCATTCCATGTGACTAGAAACCATTTCAATTCATAATCCTTTCAAGTAAAGGTTTTGTCTGGTAACAATTGGTTTGAATAATGCTTTGTATTCTTATTGGCAGTCTCACTATTGGTTGAAATGAGAGTCAGCAAACTATTTCCAAAGATTCTTTCTAGTTCTGACTTTCTCTGTATGGTTCCCCGTACACACAGTGACTCGGATAATACTTTTTCTCATTTGAAATCAAGGGACCAGGGCCAGATTTTAACAAAGCACTAAGATTCATCTTAAGATGAGCTGTCAATAATGCCATAGTGATTTGTATTGTGACATCACACTTTGCTTAGCAATTAAGATCAATCTTAGTGTTTTGTGAAATCAAGCCCTGGCTATTTTATTCCTTGAGTCTCAGTTTTGATTGGGCTCAATGCAAACAAAGCAAGACGGTCACAACATACAGGTATGATATAGAGTCTTCTCAGTGAGGCCACATATCTACAGCAAGGCGGGATGTTTACCATGGTGGAATACTACACACATGACGCATACGTACACATACTGCCAACCAGCATTGCATTTTGTAGCACATGTTCGTGCACACAGCCTTACAGATCCGTTTTGTAGGGTCCTGCTGTCATTGTTCCAAAATTCCCTTTTCTAAAGAATTCTCTTGTGGGTTTTAGGTTGAACAAAGAATTCCCTTGTGGGGTCCATTGTTCTATTGTGTAAAAGACTCCCATTTTAAAGATGATTGGAGAGTGTACCACCTTCTTACAACCCTGTTATAATTTGTCATAGCGTTGTTACAGAGATGGGAATAGTGTATATAAACTGGACGCACTTTCATAGAGAGGCTTTAAGCGCAGGATGTACTTTTGGTAATTACTCCACAAGTTAATGATCATAAAAACTTACTTGGTAAAGAGCAATGATATTAAAACATTTTTAGAAACGACCCCCTTTGAAGAAGTGTAGTTTTTGAGGAATAGGGTAATTTTTCACCCCAAAATTTGAACCTGAGAAAGACTTCAGGCATGAAGCTTTTCTCAGGCATTTGAAAGGGTGTTTTTTCTTTCATTATTTCTTGCAACTTCGGTGACCAATTGAGCCTAAACTTTCACAGGTTTGTGATTTTATGCATATGTTGGGACACCCCAAGTGAGCATATAAGTCTTTTACAATTACCAAAAATGTAACCTACCTTTAAGCAAAGATTATTGCTTAGAGTTTTCTGCTAAGCAAAAATAACCAGGATGTGACATGTTATTTTGGCTGGTAACCTTATTCTGGTAAGCAGAAGTTTGGACTTTTGTGCTTCAGCAGCTCTCTGAAATTGGGCACTGGTCTCAATATTACTTCTTACAATTGAAAAAAAAGACTCTAATTTATTAACACAATAAATATATATTTCGACTTCCTCATTCTACTTTTACAAACAAGAAAAAAAAAAAAAACTTTAAACAAATAAATTGAAGAAAATGCTTTTCAAGTGTTCAGGCTGCCAGTGGTTTAAATTGGCGACATTGTCTTCCCAGTGTATATGACACGCCCATCCTCCTCGCCGTCCGAGTCAAATTCTTTGGTTAGTTTTTGATACTCGTAATCAGACCCATTTTCTGTGGGTGTGGATCCCACTGACCAGCAGCACAGTGCCTGGCTGTACGCTTGCAGTGCTAGAAACAACAGGAAGAATAGCGCAGATAAGCTCACACACATCAACAGCACAGTCATGAGGACGTTTCCAGTGTAAGGGTGCGGTGTTATGCAGTACACGTCACGTTTAATGTAGCTGTTAGGGCACGTCAGGCACTGGTTGTCGTTCGGACCGAAACATGTCTTGCAGGTTTGGTAGCACGGCCGGCAGGTGTGCACTATTTGCGTTTCATTCAAGGTACTGTTTCCATTGTGGACGTCAGTGGAGAGGTACTGTCCATCCAGGCAGTTGTTGGGCCCAATGTGGTCCTCCAAGGGGTGTACCTCCGTGCCGTACATCACCAATGTCCAGAGCTTGAGGGTACCTAGGCGCAAAGAAGATCTGGAGTAAGCAACAGGCCAGTGTGGAATAGCAGAATGCCGACTACATAACCCATGGGGCTGTACAAGCCTTGGCGCACAGCAGAGGATGAGGGAATGTCCGTCACTACGGGGCAGGTTTCACACGGACTGGGCACACACTCTGTGTGCACACAAGTACCGTACAGCCCTAGTTTTGGAGTGGCATGTACTGACAGGTGTTGGTGGTCGGAGCAGTATTGGGGACCACCGCGGGGGGCCAGTGGGTCAAACTCAGTCCCGTAAAGAACAAGAAAGTAGTTTTCGACAGTACCTAGGTAAGAAGGAAATTACATAGATGTGCAAGCAAATATGGAGCAGGCATGCTTTAAACCTTATGCAGATGCTCTCAAAAGGCTCTTGCTCAGTAAGTCATTATGTTCACTAACAAACTCGTCCTGAAATCTGTTTATTTTTCAAACTCTAACATGGCCTTGTGGTAGCGTCAATGCATAAGGTTATAGGTCAAATAAAAAACAGGATAAGTGCAAAATATAATACATCAAATCATCTTTTAGTTTTGGAAGACTTGGGCAAAAAATAACAAGCGATTTTAATTTTGGAAGTCTTCAGCGGAAATAACAATTTCAATTTTGGAAGACTTGAAATAAAAAATTAAAAACAATCAAATGATGAAAATTTCCCCTCGAGTATAATATTCATGTATTTTTGATAGTATTTTTGGAAAGTAAAATATAATGTTGAAGCAAGATTTCCATTTTTTATTTCATTTTCCTTTGGTGCACAGCTAGATTTTTAAATTAAAGTTGTTGGACATGTTCTGCAAAATGAAAACCGGATTATAACCCGCTCTGGGAAATCTTGCCTTGAGTGCGTTTGAGTAAAACGTGCAGCCTGACAACGACGGTCAATATTTTGAAAGTATATTTTGCACTTACAACCTCACAAAGAAACTGCTTAAATCAACAGCATGGGGAAAGTACTAAATGCCAGAAGTAAAATATGCACATATGAAATGATTTGAAATGACTAAGGGACCACAACGAGAGTGAAGGCAGTTGGAAACAATATCCGAATCTGAATCTGAATTATAGTCGGCAAAGTATCCTAATGGAAACATCACACCAACTTTTGTAAAGAAAACAATGAAGAAATTTGAGTTTTGGATGTTGGAGGGAAATCCCATTTATTCAGGTAGGGACTGAAAACCTAATCAACATGTAAGGTTCCAGGTCTAAGGGGGGAATAGAACCGGGGTCCACAGAAGTGAAAGGCAGGAACACAAACCACTGAGCCAACCTGACCTGACAAATTTGAGTTTGTATACTTGGAAAGACCAGGATGAAAGGGTCTTCAACTAAGAACATTTTGGTAAACTGAAAAAATTGGTGGAAATGTGATAGATGGGTAAATGAAAAGAAAAAGAACACTACATGGAAAATGGTATGTGACCTTTTCAATCACACTCAAAACATATTTGGACATGCAGCAAAGAAAATGGAAAACTTACAGACTGGCAATAACTATTAACGCAAAAAAACATAAATGAGAATGACATTATGACATAGTTTAAAACAAATATGTGGGCAAGGCAGGGGTGGAGGTGCACGTGATCTGCGATCAAACAGTGATTTTTTTTTAGTAACAATGAAACGGTGCAAGGAAAATGCCACTCAAAGCTTGCGTGGTGTCAAATCTGCTGAAAGAACGGGTTACAGCGTGGTATGATAGCTTTCTGTCACATCGTGAAATGTTTCTAGGGGTTAAGCTGCAACAGTGCCATCAATAAATGTGCATATAGCTTGTAATAATCGGGTGAAAAATGTACGCTGCAGCAAAAAAACAAAAAACAAAAACAGGTTGTAAAACATTGGGTTAACACAGGGAGAAAGCAGAAATGGATTTTATCCATGTTGGGGGGGGGGGGGGGGGGTAAAGTTGTAACAGGCTCATCAAGAAGTCAACTCACAGCATGGGTGATGCTTGCAATGCAATGATAGGTTTTGAAACAAATTTGGGGCCCAAGAGATGCACAGGACAGGATTGTTCTCAGTGGGGACTTTTAGCTGTATGTTTTGGGTCACCAAATAAAGAGCATGCATGTACACTCATTCATAATTGTCACCACACTTGTTCAGGTTTTATGGTTTAAGAGGGTCGCACCAACCCAAGTGCCTTTTCTAAACCTAGGGTTTAGGCTTCAGCTCCGTCATCAATTTTGAAGCAGTGTGCATTTTGCACAGTGCTTCAACATCAAATGGAAACCCAAGATTTGGAAAAGGCCCAACGTTTCAATTCATACCCAATTCACCTGAGGATTATATAGTATGTTTCAAAGTCCAGTTTCATGCAAAAATGCCAGCCTCATTCTTCAGGCAAATGCAACTCATGCCAATAATACTGAAGTGTCAAATCAATACGAGCGAATGGCAGTGATCGATCCAGGTAAACAAATGACTGTCAAAGGTCATCTCCCATGCACCAATGAATCAAAGTATGTAGGCCAATAAAGGTACTGGGGTTGTGAGTACTGTTCTGTGATTGGTCAAGCATCTATGATATCACAATGATAACAGTTGCTTGCAAAACGATGCTAGGGTAAGCAAGCAGGCAATTTCACATTCTCTTTCACATCTTCATACAAGAATTGTAAAATGTTCCAAAAAAGGTAATTGAATATAAAGATGATGACTTCAAATATAAATATAGAGAAAATTAAAATAACGTCCAAATGCCAACATGACAGGCGACACATAAACATGAGTATGAGGTGTGAAAAAAAATGTGATTACCTTGCATGCTAAGCCAGAAACACAATTCGCAAGAAAATGTGAATAATGTGACATCACAGATGGATGACCAATCATAGAGTGGTACTCCTAATCTTGGGTATTAATTTCGCAATGGATTCTATTTGCCATAAAGTCTGCTTGATGTCGCACTTTGCACTTCATCCTTACCGTGATTTGAGTTGCTGCCACTGTTCTGGATCACCAGCGTCCACACCCCCGTTGGGTTTTCACCCCACGAGTGCGTGGTCATAAACTCCCAGTTGGAGAAGCCCTCAGTAGAGTAATCCCGTGGCCTGGAGGGAAGCAGCGTGGCCGTGGTGCCTGACGGGGACGTCAGCTTGATGTTGAGGTTACCACGGTGATTGAATGTAAGGGTGATGCGGGCATGTACCACCTCTACATGCTGGACGTACTGGGGAGTGTTGGCACATCCAGTGGTGTTGAACGTTATCACCAGACTCCCACTTCCTGGAATTTCCCTTTAGAAATTGACAAGATGAGAGAAAAAAACGTCAAACCACAAATCCGTAATTAACCACTTATCCTTGCTCAATGGAATTCAGCAGCGAGCTATTAATCTGGTAGGACAAGATCTGAGATCCTCTCTTCACCTCGTTAAAGCTCTGTATCCTCCCTAAGCCTCTTTTACATGTATGTCCATTCATGATGAATGCACAGGAGGTCTGTAACTCAAGTTCCTTCTGTATACACACCTTCACTCATAGTACACACTTTGCCATATCTTCTTCACTGTATCTGTTCCAAAGGCCAGTATTGTGAGATATTCAAATGGCTTTTTTCTTTGCACTGCTGCATTTTGGCACCCCCTACCTGTATCTTGCTTTCAACAATCTTACAATCTATCCCAGTTCAAGAGGAACGTGAATGGATACCTTCTCTCTTAAAATTGTAACTCTCACCCTTGAGTGGCCTTTTGGCCCTTTCGTTGGGTGACTTTTCATAAAAATAATAAAAATGTTGGGTTAATAATAATAATAATAATATGGATTTATATCGCGCTTTATCACACCCAAGGGCGTCTCAAAGCGCTTCGAACATTATTACCCCTGGTCACTGGGCCATTTATTTCATTCCTTAAACCATCTCAGCTCCCTGGGGAGTATACAGCCTGTGCTGCAATATATGCGCTACTAAGCTAAATCAATCACAAGAACCATCTCTGCCCTCACAGGTACCCATTTTACCCCTGGGTGTAGAGAAGCAATTATAGTTAAGTGTCTTGCTCAGGGACACAAGTGTCACGACCGGGACTCGAACCCACACTCTGCTGAACAGAAACACCAGAGCTTGAGTTCGGTGCTCTTAACCGCTAGGCCATGACACGCCTAGGGTTGAAAAAAGACTAGAGTAAGATTTGAACGAAAGCCCTCCGAATTAACATGCCACTGTTCCACAAACTGAGCTACCTTACCCTAATGTTGGCGGTCTCCCTAATTTGTATATTTTTCTTTGCTCAGGGGTGCCAGTCAGAAACCATTCAACCTTTAACTGCCGTGTTACAAAAGTCCCGCTTTTGTAACGTTTTCTCTGTTCAACTCAAAATAATTTAAAATGTACCCATTCAGTTTCCCTTGTGGTTAATTGCTTGAAAACAAAAACAATTGTTTTTGGTTTTTTTTACCGTGGTTGAGATAAGGCATTCTCTGAACATATATGCTGCTCTGGTACTCTATTCCAGGTCCTGGCCATCGTCACCATACCGTCAGCATCCATTAAACCAAATCCATAAGAGTGGCTCACTGTTGGGAGAAATAAACAAACAGGCCAGGAAAATTAGGGCGAGGATTCTACTGGCAACAGGGTTTGGTTATAATAATGGAAGAGCTAAACAGTTTTGTACATCATTGATTTTTGGGGAGACTCCATTTAATTTTATCTCCATGTACAAGTTTAGGGAGCGTCTTAAAAGTTGAGATGGTAGGAACATTCTAAATCGATCGGATTAGTATTCCAGAGCATGCTTATGGACAGTTCGGTTAAGCTGCCATTCTACATCTCAGCAAAGCTAGAGTGTATGGATGAGACCACACATGCTTTTGCACACACCTTTGTGAGGACTTCCTATTTGTTTTTCTTTTATTCCCTTTTCTAAAGAATCACATTGTGAAGAAAAACGTTGTGAGATCTTTGTTCCATTGTGTAAAAAACCCCATAACTCTGGGTATGCCTACCCAAGCAGAAAGCTGGTTTCACACTCTGACACCCTGATAGGAGGAACCAGGTCAGACACACTGGTGGCACATTTACCATGAAAA
Organism: Leptasterias polaris; assembly: GCA_037783415.1. Classification (NCBI taxonomy): domain Eukaryota; kingdom Metazoa; phylum Echinodermata; class Asteroidea; order Forcipulatida; family Asteriidae; genus Leptasterias; species Leptasterias polaris. The sequence continues at coordinate 7,853,771 of JAZGTN010000022.1, forward strand.
TACCAGTGGAAATGACAGAGGCCAGCTACAGACCTATTATGTCGCTACCAAGTAAGCCATCTTAGGCTGATGTAAATTGTCTTGGAGAGAACAACAAGTGAAAAGACAACAACCTGCAATTGACTTTTAAGTATACCTCTATAGCCTGCACCGTTGGTGACCCAGTCTTGAGCTTGTAGATGTTCTGATCTAGACGTCAAGACAATAATGTGTTGCAAATCTCTCCATGTCAGATGAGGGCTACAGAAGACAGAAAAGAACAGTTTAGTACTTTATTAAGGACACAAGTTTAGTCCTTCATCAATGACATAAGTTTTAGTACTTCATCAATGACATAAGTTTAGTACTTCATCAAGGACACAAGTTGAGTAATTCATCAAGGACACAAGTTTAGTCCTTCATCAAGGACACAAGTTTAGTCCTTCATCAATGACATAAGTTTTAGTACTTCATCAATGACATAAGTTTTAGTACTTCATCAATGACATAAGTTTAGTACTTCATCAAGGACACAAGTTGAGTAATTCATCGAGGACACAAGTTTAGTCCTTCATCGAGGACACAAGTTTAGTCCTTCATCAATGACATAAGTTTTAGTACTTCATCAATGACATAAGTTTAGTACTTCATCAAGGACACAAGTTTAGTACTTCATCAAGGACACAAGTTTAGTACTTCATCAAGGACACAAGTTTAGTCCTTCATCAAGGACACAAGTTGAGTAATTCATCAAGGACACAAGTTTAGTACTTCATCAAGGACACAAGTTGAGTAATTCATCAAGGACACAAGCCATACTACGAGTCAACCCCACACTCTGAGAACTAAAGAGTTCAGGGCCAAGCTGTGTTGTGCACTGACATCAAGTTTTGATGTCTGAGTCGTTGGAGTGTGGGTTCGATTCCCGGTTGTGACACTTTTTCCCTCCAGCAAGGCACTGAACCATAATTGCTTCTCTTTAACCAGGTGTATAAATGGGAACCTGAGAGAGGCTGAGACAGCATTGTGTTGGATTAACCCCCTAGCTGTGATTTATACAGCTTGAGGTTGTATGATCCCCGGAGAGTTGAGAAAGTTTAAGGATTGGTCTAAGTATGCTGATGAACAGGGATAATAATGTTGTAAAACACCATCCTTGATCTAACTACTAGGATATGTGTGATATATAAGAATCAAGTGTTATTATACAACTATCATTATTATCCACTAGAACCTTCTGTCAAGACACTCCACATTATCCCATCACGAAAACCACAACAAACCATCCCTTGTAAATTGATGCATGTCTTTGAAATGTTCAGCGTGTTGACTTACTTTGCTTGTAGCGCAAGGGCGCACATCCCAGCAGCAAGCGGCGCTGATGCCGAGGTACCACTGTGACGATCTGTACATCCTAAATTTAGATCGGTTGTTATCTGAAAACAAAACAAACCAGATTGTATTGTTATCCTTCACTGACATTCAGTACGTTTATACACTCGAAAAAATCCACTGGCACGTTGAACGTGAAACACATTCCTGCCAACATTTGACATCTGGAAAAAGGGACACGTAGTGGAGCGAGAGGTTGGAGTGGATTGTCAAATGCAGGGTCCGGGGTCAAGCTGCTCAGCCCCCCCCCCCCCCACGGCAGGGTCCAGGATTTGGGCTCACTTAGACCTGCAGCAGCTGAAATAGCGCCCCTTGTGTTACAGCGGCTTCTACTTCAGATGGTGTCTGTGACACAGACTGCCGTTTTTGTTGGTGCTTTGTTTCATGCTTAATTAAATATATTCTCCTGAAAATTGGGACAACCTGAAAATGGAACAGTCTCGGGAAAAACAGGACAGTTGGTAGGTATGGAATAAAACAACTTTTTGCAATGTGTCAAATACACCACAATGGGAAGTATTCGTGAAACTTGTGCAAGGTCCATGGCCAAATTCAAAGACTATCATCTTATCAGAACTTCAAAGAGTTTTCATTCTAATCACAGTGTTTTGTGTTTTGACATCCTCTTAAAAAGACTGATCTATTATGCCCCGCCCACCATAAACAGCTGTCTATTGGTAGCACCAATATAATGTGTCTTAGTGTACAACAGCGCACAGCATCACAAACAAAATGCACGACTGAAACAATGGTGTGTCATGGTTGAGCGGTCAAGCACAAACTACTCATGCTCTGGGGTTTCTGTTCAGCAGAGTGTGGGTTCGAGTCCCGGTCTTGACACTTGTGTCCTTAAGCAAGACACTGAATCATTATTGCTTCTTCCTTCGGATGGGACATAAAGCCATAGGTCCCGTGTCTTGTAATGCACGTAAAAGAACCCAGTTACACTTATCGCTAAGAGAGGAAGTTTGCTCTGGTGTTTCTGGCAGTGGCTGCTGAGTGCGCCGCAGCACCTTGTAAACCCTTATAAGGGGCTACATAAAGCAGTCTCATACTAAACAACTTTTGAAAACCCGTCTTAAAAATGTTTCTCTTTCTTCAGGTGCTTTGAGTACCTCATTGGTAGAAACATGTACTACATATTATATAGAACATGTACATGTAGACTGTGGTAGTATTATTATTATTACTTAACAATCAAAATGTTGGCAGCTTGTTTACGTTTTGCAGCATTTGAACATGTTGAAGTCATGCAAAGGGAGCCTCAAAGCTCAATCTATTTCATTGGGTTCAAAGTTCAATCAAATCAACTCTGTATTTAAACGCTGAGATTAACACGCCAGCCGACTGGATGCCTGCCTTTCAGAGTCTCTTTGAGACCTTAATTGAACACTGTCTGAGCTATAATCACATAAGAGAGGAAACTGTAATTGAATTCTACCCCATTAAGGAAGCAGCTTAGACGAATCTAATTCAGACAGATGTGATATTAACCACTCGCCTCCAAAGGTAAAATTTTAATTTACAGAAAACGAGCCTTTCAGCGTTCCAAATTCAGGGGAGAGAGACGATGGTTAAAATCAAGCGGCTTCTTCCAGGTTATCTGCCATGTATGTACATTCCATTGTAATGTTTACACCTTGCTTTTTGTTTTGCTGTCATCCTCCACGCCCGATGATGAGGGGATGGCATGAATTCCATTTTCTGTTTCAACTACAAAGTTGCATGCTGGGAGCCAGGAAAAGCCATTGAAAACTCCTAAGCTGAGAGAACATTGATCTAAAATATCTGCTTGATTTGAGTGAGGCATTACTTTGTTCTTCAGTGTATCAGAATATATTAAACAGGCTCTCAATATTAAAATTGGGGTGGATGGATGGGTCAAAATAGTTTCGAAAAATGATCGAAAATCGTAAACATTGATTATTCTGAATGGCACCTATGTCAAGGAGCACTTACAACTTCTTTTTCATTGGTACTCCCGCTGCTGTATGTGGTAGCTAATGTTGACGCACAGGGTTCCGAGTACCAGGGAATTTTGCCCCTCTCTGACACACTGCTGACTGATATGGTGTAGATGGAGTTAGTGTAGCCGTCACAATTGCAGCTATCTTTGGCACGTCCTCCATTACCAGAAGCCCAGACAAATATTGAGCCGAGTCCCTGACGACCCTATACACCCAAGAAAAAGAAAGAAGGAAAAAAGGAAATGAAGAAAAATGTAGTGTGGTCATTAACTTGCTTAAAGGGTGTGTGCACAACATTGGGAAGAGTGAAAATATAAAAGTTTATAGATTTTTATGTAACTTAAAACTGTAAAAGGTTGTCGTGGTGGAAAACTTCCCTTGAAACATTTTTGTCTGAAATGCTATAGTTTTGAGAAACAAGTATAATAATTTTTGATATTTTGAGTCAAAAACCGATGTTTGAAAACAATGAAATCGTATAAGGTCTTTTTCCACTACATGTGTTTTTTGATTGACAACTACCAATGTTGGCCACATACTTTAAATGCAGAGTCGAAAGGAATAACAAAACAGTGATGTTTGAGCTTGTTTTAAAGGAACTATTGCAGACCAAATTGCAGAAAATATCTTTAAATGGATACTTTAGTTTTAAACTTTCAAGAGAATAGCTCTAACACGTTTCCTGGAAACTGAATTGTACGAACGAAACCATCAAACAATCAATACTTCACCATCCATTACGACGGTCACACAATGTCTCTAGTATACATGTAGGAATCAAACCAGCAGAAGTTTCTGCTTGAGATATTTACCGCGCTATATTTAAAACAGCATGGATTAATAATTTGTTTCTGGAAAGTGTTTCTGTCCATGGCATTACTTGGAACTACTCATATTTACCGCACCCACCTTGGGGAGTGATGGTTAGAAGCCCATGTGGGTTCAAGCTTAGGCTTTTGACATTTGGCACAGGCAAACTGTCACTGACTGATACAGCGATGCAGGCTTTGCAATTCCCCATCATGTGGATATCTTCTACCCGCAGAACGTCTTTATAAAATGAGGGCATTATCAGCTGCTCACACTGACAGGATGGCCAGGGACCTTTAAGGGAGGGTGCTATGTAATGTAGGTACAGGGTACCAATGTAGAGCATGAAGGCCTGATGCTTCGTCTTTGAAAGGGCAAGGGGCACCAAGGCATTTTCTTGTTTGTAAAGGGCACCTCTAGGAGGAAATTGTAAACTTCTACTGCAACATTTCAAGGGGCACCAAGGCAATGACCAGGGGGCAACAAAGGCAATGACCAGGGGCAACAAAGGCAATTGCCTCCATTGCCTCCGTTAAGTATCAGGGCTGTAAGATGTAATGTAGGTACAGAGGGGTTCACTGTTCATACAATACATTCCCTGTTTACCAAAATGATTCTAAATTGCATGACATACGAAGGTGCTAGACATTTTCTCTCTTCCAGCCGTTGCTTGAGTTAACTGATTTGAAGGGATGTACACAATCAAAAAATAATTAAAACAACCGCGAATAATTAGGTTGTAATCTTTTCTAGAAGCTATGTCTGATTTTTTGGCTGATCTTGGCTTAAAAATTTAGATTTAAATTACAAATAGCTATTTTTTATAGATTCAAGAAAGTTACAAGTTTTCATTCAAGGAAATAGCACAAACAAATCCACCAATAATAAGTGGTAGTAGTTGATAACAATAACTAAAGAAGAATCCCAACACTATCTCAATCTCATGTCCATTGGCCAAGTACAAACAATTCTGCAAGGTAAATGTATTGTGTGCACTGTCCGTGGCATATGCACAAGTTTTGGAATGATCTTCCTTTTTTAAACAGCATAATATGTAAAAATTCTTTGAGAGAAACTGTTTTTTTCCGGCAAAAATCGGAGAGCAGAAACTGACCACTTTGGATGTCGAACATCTTATTGAGGACAATTATTGAAACATTTCTCCAAACAATCTTGGATCTTCACTTGATCTTAACCTAGCATTTCATACAAACAATCTTGGATCTTCACTTGATCTTAACCTAGCATTTCATACAAACAATCTTGGATCTTCACTTGATCTTAACCTAGCATTTCATACAAACAATCTTGGATCTTCACTTGATCTTAACCTAGCATTTCATACAAACAATCTTGGATCTTCACTTGATCTTAACCTAGCATTTCATACAAACAATCTTGGATCTTCAATTGATCTTAACCTAGCATTTCATACAAACAATCTTGGATCTTCACTTGATCTTAACCTAGCATTTCATACAAACAATCTTGGATCTTCACTTGATCTTAACCTAGCATTTCATACAAACAATCTTGGATCTTCACTTGATCTTAACCTAGCATTTCATACAAACAATCTTTGCCCAGAAATATTTTTTCAGAAATTTCATTTCCATTGTGACCATTCTCAGGTGTGAGTGTCATTGCCGACAAAAAGGTTTGTCCCTTGAATCACAATTTCAGGAGTTATGTCGAAATGATGGCATTTTCACCTTCTGGTAACACCTGGAGTTATAGATAGCTTAATTGCAAGGATCTTTCAGGAACTTTATCCTCGGTACTAAAGACACGGATCAAAGAGTATGAATCCTTCACCTCCTGTGGTGAAAGTCATTTCTGACAAAATTTTCTGAAACTGGGATCCAGATCTTAAGAGATATATTGGAATGGTGGCATGTCCACCTTTTGATAACCCCTGGAGTTATTGTTTCCAATGAACTTTTACGAGTAGCACTAGAAATGCGACTTATTTTATTAGGAGAATATACAACAATTTTTGTTTACCCGATAGACTTTAAAAAGTCTGAAAAAAGACTGAAATTTCTCATCCCTGCATGTCTGACGTAAATAACCACCATTTTAGTTTTTCACAAAGCAGAAAATAAAAAGTCTGAGTTCAGATGAAAGACTGAAATTTCTCTTCAATATTGTGATTTTTTTTTGGTCTGCTGTATTTTATATATTTATTTCTGTTTCTTGAGGAGGGGTTTCTTTATTTCATTGACAGTGGAAGTAGAGCCTGGCAGCCCGCAGCTGCAAGAAACCCAAGAAACCCATAAACACAGTCCTGGATGTATTGCACTCAAACGTAAGAGCAGCAAACAGGAATGAACAAGGAGGGCATACTACTGGTGCCAATAACTCCCTAATCCCCCACATCCTGGTTAAGGATTTAGGCATTAATATAGGATTCTACCCACCGTATGCCCATCAGCAAATACTATTTGCACAAGATTTGATTCCAAAGTAAGTTGTTTTTTTCCCATTCTGTTTTTTCTCCCCTTGATTTGAGGGTACATATTTTGGAGTGATGGGGGGCTTGTTAGACTGAGGCCCACCTGTTGTGCTCAATTTCTCCACTGTATGATTGGTTTTTCAAACAACAAAATGGCAAAAACAGATGTTGGATGTTGACACTTTGGGACCTGATTTTTGTACACAGCTTGTTTTTTGTCAACCTATTGCTGATTTATAGGCCACATTTTCAATAAAGATACAATATACAGTCACGTGTGAAAGGTTCAGCTGAACACAGTGTCAACTTGTTGAGAAAACAGCAACAAAAATTGTCATTGAATTTTTAATAAGACAGTTGTATCCATCCACATTTAGCGAGGTGACAGCAGGTACCACTTACAGCATTCACAAATGAACATTAGAGAATGAAACAGCACAGAATGCCTTCTCCGCCACAGAATGCCTTCTTTTCCAGCACAGAATGCCTTCTTCTCCAGCACAGAATGCCTTCTTCTCCAGCACAGAATGCCTTCTTCTCCAGCACAGAATGCCTTCTTTTCAAGCACAGAATGCCTTCTTCTCAAGCACAGAATGCCTTCTTTTCAAGCACAGAATACCTACTTTGCCAGCACAGAATGCCTTCTTTTGAAACACAGAATGCCTTTTTTGCCAGCACAGAATATTTTCTTTGCGCTTTCATTCTCTAATAACCAACATTCTTTAACTACCATTCAACCAAAGCCCATTTTCTTCACATTAATACCTTGGTAACGCCATCACAGAATGCCCTCTTAGCCAGTTTTCCAGGGCCATCCACCGTCTTGCCATCATCATCTGGTCCCCAGCTGGCGCTGTAAATGTCTACGTGTTGCGGCTTGTGGCTTAACGATCTAGCTTCTACTGCATCTGTTACATCCCCATCCAGCATACGTACTCCTAAGATCACAAACAAACACATTTATTGAACTGTAAAATTATAATTGTTTTCACGACAATTAGGAGTGATGGTTTATCAAGTTGATAATAGACTGTGCAAGTCTCGCGCGCATTCGAACTTCCGGGACCATAGTGGTCCCAACCATATGGAGTTTTACGTGGGCGAGATTTTGTTTCGTCAATTATTTTAGTTTAACGTAGTTTATGACCTAGAAAATTATACATGTTGTTGGGAATGTAATACTAAGTGATAACAAAATATGAAAGTAAAACCAATTCAACAATATAACAAAGAAAACCCGAGAATTAAACTTGACCTCAGCTTCCGGTTATTGCAAAAAATTAAGAATTTTGTGCTCACCTCCGATCATAAAACTTATGTAAAAGCTTGTTTTGGATGCGCGATTATAATCGCCAGATGCTGTAATTGCAAAGCGAACCCTTTTCATTGCAGTCTATGGTGTTGAGGCGTCGGAATTCTTCTTTAAACTGTGATACGGGTCCATTTAAGACCCGTTTGACCTTCACGAATCTGCGTAAGGGGTTTCTAAAAAGTTTACATCAAAAAAGCATCCTTGTCCCAGAGTTTTAATTTGTTTTTAATAATAATTAACACACTTTGGCGTATTTTTTTTAAAAGCTAAAACTAATTTCATAAAATTGTATGATTTATTTTTGTTGTTCAGATTTTGTCACGAGATATAATTTAAAGCAAAGATTTGATTTCAGAAATAAAAATGTTCTTCATTTGACGTGTTTTCTCGTTCGGATACTCGCGAGACTTGCACAGTCTATAATGAAGGCATTCAGACTAAATATCATACAATTGTGTTTTCAATTATTACCAATCATGTATTGTATCATATCCTTTCAATCAACCTATTTGTGTCTTATAATTCTAAACATAAATAACGAGAGCTTTGAGACACCTCTCTGGTGTGAAAAGCACTATGCATTATTATTACTATCAACATTAATACCACATCTCTAATGTCAAGTGAAAATATTCCTGCATAAAAACATGAGCCATGCGACTGTCAAACCATGCTGGCACTCAGCACTGTCCATCAGAGCATAGAGAAAGGACCAGACAGAGGCAAAGTTCCAACACACTCCGCAAGGTAGGACCCTCTCAGCATAATCCCCATGACCAATTAACTCCAGAACCTCAGCCTAATTGCAATCTAATTTACACCTCACCAGCAATTATGCAACCGAATTGATCGCAGGATGTGATGTTTTAACAGCTTGATGTCTTTTCCACTCTGAGCAGGAGGAATTCTTAGCGTTTTAAATCCAATAAATAGGACTCTCGGGGGCACACTGGGGTCTCAAGAAGTTGGCTATCCCCACCTGGGTTGGTTGCACAAGTAACCGCCACTAGAGGGGCTGAACTGATTAACAGGTTGCCCACAGGGGGGCTTATGAATCGCCCTCCTTTAAGTATCAGAGGACACCTAATATTTGTTTAACATGATTTAGAAGGTCCTTTTTTGAAATCCGTCATAACATATGAATCATCAGAAGTGTGAGAGTTTTTTTCCTGGGCCTTTTTTTCCCTTCTTTTTCTTCCCCCTCCACCCCCCCCCCCCCCCCCCCAACACCCGCTTTGCGAAACCCTCGAGAATTGTCAGAACTAATGACTTTCCACATGATTGTTTATTCAAAGGGATAGTACAGCATCGCGTTTTGGCAGGGTGTATTGACTCCAATCATAAAGCAGTTTCAGAACAAATCATAAAATAAGTATTCATATTTTTCAGAAAACTGATGCACGTATTAAAGCAGACAGAGAACAATACTTGTCAAAGACCAGTATCTGCCCTTTGTGTGGCCCACGAATACATGAAATAAACCAGTGAAAATTTAGCTCAATTGGAGTCACAAGAAAACAGTGACCCCCCCCCCCTATTTTCAAGGTTTTAGATCATGGTGTTCTGGTCCCATGAGATCACAACTGAATGTTTTACCAGTTTCTCAAAAGCTATGATTATAGCAATTCAGGCAAAAATATTTCAAGGAACATTTTCCACCATGACCATCTTTATACCATTATAAGTAAGATGATTTTTTTCAATCTTACCAATGTTGTACGCACCCTTTAAAGCATAAAGTAAAGCAGAAAAAGATTTAAAAACCTTCAAAATAAAAACCAAACAAATGCCAGATTAATAATAATAAAAACAGCATTTATATAACTGTGTTACAGTACAAAAAACTAAACAAAAACAAAACAAGTAGGCTTATAATCTCTACTTTATTTGAATATTTTAAATGATTCTCTGACAATGAAGGCCTATATCTAAAACCTTCCGACCAATCTTTCATTTTTAAATATCCTGTAGGTTTATCTTGAACAGTAAGCACATGTACTTGGTCCTAGCTTTTTACTCAGCTCTTTATGACTTGTAAGTTGTAGACAAATAAATTGGCCAATCAAATTTATAAATACAGGAGTACCCATGCAGGGAATGTTGGTATCATAGCAAATATGTACTAACTAATTCTTGACATGTACTTAATGTTTTTGGGGTTGAACAAAGAAAAATTTACTAGAGCGGGATTTGAACCAAGGACCTCCGGATTGACGTGCCATGTACTTAATGTGTAACACCCCCCCCCCCCCCCCAAGGCTCTTACCAGCAAGGCTGTCTGTGGCATTAATTCCCTTGAGGTTCTTATAACGAATGGTGATAGATTCATGTAATCTACATGTAGTCTGGATGTTTGTATGCCCCCCCCCCCCTTCTCACTCTCCATGATCTATCTTAAAGGTAGGGTCATCATAGAGTGGTTTTTGTGAACGTAAAGCTGATTTATAGGCCAAATTATAAAGACAGATCTATACAATAAACACAAGGTGAAACTTGAAAGTTTCAGCTGAATACAGTGTCTACTTGTTGAGAAAACAGCAATAACATGTCACGATATTTTCACAAGAATGTCAAATCTATCCACGTTTAGCGAGGTGACAGCGTACCAACCGCATCTCTGGCCGCAGCATCCGCGAAAGGACACCGACCCTTGGAAGTCTGAGAGGCAATTCATGCATGATTTGTTTCTCAGATTGCGGAGGAAAATTATCCAAACCATATTAGTTTAATACTTCAAAGGGAATCCTTTCTCAATATAGTTAATACTATTAACAGCTGCAGTGCTTCTCACCAAATAAGTTGTTATGGTCATTCATTTTTGGAGTATTTACCAATCTATGATCCTACCTTTAACTCAACTCCCATCAAACTTAGTCTTTCTTTCATTCAAATCAAAGGAACCAAACTAAGGCCATGTCAGATTTAGCGGCTGGGGCTGTGACTGTTGCTAAAGGTGTTGTGTTGCTAAGAAGAACCTATACTTCAACGGATGATGACATGTTGATCCAGCCGTAGCCACAGCCATAGCTGCCAATTCAGACATGGCCTGATGCTGAGAGTGTGAAATAGTCTGGCCCTTCTTGGCATAATGAAAGTCAGCACTCATTGTTCTTGCAGTCAGGGTAACTGACAAAGATGGTGGCAAAAGGGACCTTGGAAATTTCAGTATTGGGCAAGTTCCACAGCGCACATTTAGTCTACCCGTGGTGGACCACTGACTACATATTGTAGCAACGTATGAGCGGTGACGTACTCACTCGAGCGACCCGTTTGGAAGTCTAGTCAACCATCGGTATGGTATTCAAGCCGTTTTGCTACAGTGTCACTGGTTCCCTTCTGCGCTTTACCAGGGGATAGCATGAAACAAAGCTACAGGGACCAGGGAAGAAACCATGGTCCCGATGCATTGTGTAATGCACGTAAAAGAACCCAGTACACCTATTGCTAAGAGAAGAGGTTTTGCCCCAGTGTCTTTGACATAGTTGGCAGCAGATTGCCTAAATCCTTAAAAGGTGCTATATCAATCATCTCATAATTCAAAAAATTTCATAGCATACCTGTCTTAACCACAAGAAGCGTTATATCATAGAAGAACTGATCAATATTTAGTTAGCGCGTTGGGAACAGTGCAGTATTAAGGTCCTGAACTGGCATACATGTATACCTCCTCCACAGACATGAAGCATCTTTACTGCAAATGTCATTATCTTTGGCATTGGCAGACACGCTAATTGTTGTCATCAATTCAAATTCTTGCCGATCGTTTCCCCCTTGATGAGGAGTCAACAGCTGAAAATTTGACTTGGGGCTAAACTTCTCACACGTTGGTGTCATCAAGACAACAATTCCGCAAGTATTCAGGATGCAATGTGTATTTATTCCAACTTGGGACTCAGCTGTCACTTTCTGACTTCCATTCAGTCAATGAACAACAATTGCAACACCAAGCTGTCAGCCTTTCCTTTGGCATAAAAATATGCCAAGTATCATATTTCATGTCAGTGTTCACCCCATGCTAGTGTATCTAGCTGATACACGCAATTTGGGCTCTTTGAGCTTTTACCTCTCTACTTCTGAAGGATCTAGGAGGATTTGGGCTGTGTGTTAGCAGACGGGCCTAGTGTGTTAGCAGACGGGCCTAGTGTGTTAGCAGACGGGCCTAGTGTGTTAGCAGACGGGCCTAGTGTGTTAGCAGACGGGCCTAGTGTGTTAGCAGACGGGCCTAGTGTGTTAGCAGACGGGCCTAGTCTGTTAAGGTTAAATCTGTCATACATGGGAGCCCCTCCCCATCCGAAGCAACCCTGAGGACCCATGGAAAAATAACTATGCCCCATGGCTAAGCTTCAACAAGCACACAATGCATGTTATATAGCAAACTCTTTTTTAATACTTGCCCGAGCAGAGCATTACACGTACATGAACATACAATAAACACCCAAAAGGCAAACCAAAAAATTAAAATTAAAATTTTCATTACAGAGCGGCGTTTTATGCTTCATTAAATTCCCTTCTTAAAATAATTCTGGAAATAAAAATATATATATAAAAATATATATATAAATAAAGAGAGAAGAAAAACACAGCCGTTTACGCTGGAGATAATTCTGAAATGTAATACCCTTTCGAATCATCACCCAACACTCCTATTATAAATACATCAAAACTACCTCCTTACTTTATCAACTTGGTTTAAAGGCAAAGTATACCTTTGGTTTTTGGAACCGTTTGATCGTTTTTATCATATATAAATGTATATTTAAACAATATAACTAACCAGTAAAAAATTAACTTCAAATGGTGGTCGTGTTTTTGAGATATCGCCGAAAATCTGGAGCAATATGTCCACGCAGGAAGAATAATCCCCAATAGGAATAAACAATCCAAGAAACATTTCTCACAGAAACGTTTCTCAGATTCAAAGTTTGGGTCATACAAACTGATAGCTTTTTAAAATAACCACATTTCTTTGAAGTGAAAAGTTTCTCAAAGTTCTTTATACCATTGAAAGCTGCTGTAGGCTTCTAACCAATACGTTTTTATTGACGTTAATTTTAAGAGTGATTACCAAACGTATACCTTCCCTTTAGAGGAAGCGTTTCTTACTACCTTGTCCATATGCCATGTAAAAGTTTGTAAATAAGGGAATAAAAGAGTGGTGCCGAGTTCTGAAATGGCTGTTTAAAACTGGCAGGGTCGTAGTCGTGCCCTTTATCGCACCGCCGTGACCCTGCAAGGTTTTAAACGTCCGGTACACATACATGATAACTTGAGCAATATGAGAAACTGTCAACTCAGGACATGATGTGAACTGTGACCTTCTTGGTTGAGTGGATGTAGGTAAAAATCTTGCGGCTATTTGCAACCGCTATAGGCATTTTTGGTACAAGCCGCTTGCAGCTAATATGGCCTCTAAAGGGTTTACACATCTCTTGTGATTAGTATTTCACAGAATCAATGTTTTGTTGAAAACAAGAGGATGGCACGGGTGCAAATCACTCCTTAAAAAAGAGTGTGCACAAAACTGGTGAGATTGAAAATATAAATGTTCACACTCACAGATTTGCACATAACATAAAGATGGTCATGGTGGCAAACTTCCCTTGCCTGAAATGCGTTGGTGAGAAATGAGTAAGACACTTAGCTTTGATTTCGCAAGTCAAAAACTCAGCGTTTGAAAACATATCAAGGGAGTTTTAACTATTTTCTTGTGACTCCGATCACCGAATAACTTTAACTTTCACAGTGCTTGTTACTTCATGTATGTGTTGGGTCACATAAAGTGAAACACTTGTTTTTTTAATTCACAGACAGTTAATGCACACATACAAGATTGGTACATGTAGTTGTCGAAGAACTATGGAGCAGCTTTGCATTGCTTTAATGTCGAAGTAAACATTCCTGATAGTAATTAGAGACTTTCGCAAACCGACAAGCTGTTGTAGTATGAGCCAAACATATTTATTTCATTTTCCTCCACGACAATTAATGCAAATTAGACATTTGAAAGGTTAAAAGGTAAGACTGGGGGCAAGACTCACTGTATAATTGGTATTTTCCTCCACAAATTTGTTTTGTAATTCACTCATTTCTGTCTACCGTATGGAAAGGAAGTGCAAGTAACTTTTACATGAGATTTTTTAACAAAGTAAATGACAGAAGCATTGCCCTACAGTTCAAACAAAGACAGGCTAACAAAATAGGCATACATGTATTTGTAAATACCCGGAAGAGTTTATCCATTCAGATTGGTTGAGAGAAATCAAGTGGTCATGTTTAAACATGTACACACGGTGAGAAGTGTTTAAACATACGCAAAGCGTGCAAGCTTACGCTTGATGCTAACTATGCGTAATGCAATCAATACATACCGGTACTCAATGTACAATAAATTAGTGCGTGCGCGTCTACACAGCTTTTGAGCATACATGTAACATGCAGTTTGATCCTCCATGACGGACACATGGATTTCAGACCTTACTGACACCATGGCCTAATTTGATAGAATTGCTTAAGCACAAAAGGTAGCTAAGCAAAAAAAACTTTGCTTACCAGTATAAAGGTTACCCGTCAAAATAGCATGTCACAAGTACCATCTGTGACTGGTATCCTGCTTTTGCTTAGCAGAACATTATAAGCAATGTTTTCTGCTTAAGCAGCTCTATGATATTGGGACCTGGGGGTCAATGAAAATGAGTAACCACCGAGTTGCACTTTGAATGAATGTATATCTCTCCCCAAACCTAATAAGAAAGTACCATCCCTTTAGATGTGATGCAGTGATTTGAGTCCAGTGACTTGATGAATCTGCTCGTGACTACGAGTTCGTCTAAATAGGTCTAAGCCCCATTGATGCCGTCAGAACAGTCACTCATCATTATTGCAAATCACGAGAAGAAGCCCTCATATAAATCTACATTCGATGGCGTATATATGACAAACTCTCACAATGAGAGTTTCAGGGAAAATCAGGTTTTTTTCTACTAAAGAGACTACCTGCTAGCATTGCTTAGTTAATATCGACAGACTCAATACTCAGGTCTTCTAAGGGCACGTCAGTTTTTCTCTTACTTGGTCGGGGTGAGGGACTATCTACTGACACATTTCCAAGGGGGCAATGCTGCACTGACCAGGGGCATGAGGGCAATTGCCTCTGTTGCCTTTGTGAAATAACAGGCCTGGGTTAGCAGTACATTTCAAGTGATGAAACCAAAGATGCTTTTTGCAGACATGACAAAAAGTACTTCCAAATAACTACAAATAAACCTTAGGTTTTCATTGTTTTATTCAACTCATGAGGAAAAAAATAATTCTCTCACCTGTTCACTCATTTCTCAAAAAAGGTAATATTTCCAGCACTAAATACAAGGAAAGTTTTCTACCATGACCATCTTTATACTATGTAAGTTATATATGCAAATCTGTGAACATTTATATCTTCAATCTTTTCAATGTTGAGTACACCTTTGAAGTAGGTATTTGCCAAAATGTACACAAACTGAAGCAATTATTCTTCACAGATGTCACAGAAGCACATCACACTTTATTCTTGACCTCGACCAAATAGGTGATGGAATTGGAAATGAATTCACAAACAAATTGACAAATTAAGGAAGTTCCTTGTAATTCAACGGAACTGACGATTGAAAACGCTGTTGGTTGGGAAGTCCGTCTTCTATCTAGACCCACTCTCTTCTAATTTGTAAAACATATGCTGACTTTTAAAAGAAAAAACAAACAAAAAACTTCCACAACATGACAGGATTTCAAACCAAAAGTATTTGTCAGCAAAATTGGTATACAGCCAGTACCAAGCATAAACCAAAATATTTAAACCCAGGCATCATTTGGTTTGAATGAAATCACCACAGCTACATCAAACCAGATTGCATTCAAGGATCAGATTTGATGTCTGTGAACATTGCTGCAATCAGCTTGCGTGTCTGTGTTTTCCCCCTTATTCTAGACACTGAACCTCCGAGATGTTACAATTCAGGAGGTATCACCAGAAAAACAAAACTACAGGATTGGACACAAATGTGGAATATTTCTTTCTCCATTTGGTGACTGATTTACTTCTTTTAAGAAAATGTTATTGCTCAAAGGAGTCTGGACTCTTTTTTACAAATTGAGAATGAAGACTATCCCAGCTAACAATTTGACGTTCTCACAACGTTGTAATGAAGTCAGACTTTGGTGTAGGTGACGTTATTAACATAACGTTGTCACAACGAAACTTTGTCGACTCCCCTATACGTCTTCTGAACGTAAAGACGCAATGTAACAACCACGTTGTTGGTACATTTAATAAACGTTCCAAGTGACCTTATGGCAACTTATATATAACGTTACAACAACGTTGCCAGAGTGTGTGTTTTTGGTTTTTGTTTTTTCTATGTAACGTTGTAGCAACGAATCTTTGTCGACTCCCCTGTACGTCTTTAGAACGTAATGATGCAACGAAGTTACCACGTTGTAGGCACGTATACACAACGTTGCCATGTTGTAAATAATTGTTTTCAAAAGAATGTTGTCACAACGTAACTTTTTCCAGTTACCCAGAACGTTGTCACAACGTATTTTTTTCCGGTACCCTGAACGTTGTCACAACGGCAGATCAATCATTTATTTTATTTACTACATCAGTTAATTACGCAATACTGTTAATTGGTATGTCAACATGATAATTTAATTTCAACAATACAAACTTACCAGTAGGTCTCTTCTACACGTTGCCGTTACCTGACTTCTCTGCACCTGTGTCTACTGTACAGCAAGTACTATATATATAGACCAAATTTTTTTATTTGGCAGTCATGGGTGTATATTTTTTAAAGGGTTGTTTATTTTAAATTATATATTGGAAATTATATTTCATGTTTTAGTTACTGCATTTATTTTATCCATAAAATCCTCTGACAGTCTAGACAAATACAAGAAGAAATTAGTGCACCTAGTTCATAAATTTGGTAAATTTCTTGAAAAAACTTGTATGAATTGTACAACTTCTAAGCCCTATAGTAAATATCTAAAAATTTGCATATGTGATATTTACATTGTCATGACGTTGTCATAACGTTGTCATGACGTTGTCATGACGTTGTCATAATCATTTTTAATAGACCGCAGCATTCCGTGCGCCACTCAATGCGTCAAGATGAGCGCATGATATCTGAACGGAAACGTAGGTCTTTGTAATTAATAAAGTGATGCAAAACACAATTAATAGTACCCGAGAGTATACTTAAAACGTTGACAGTGTCTTTGAAACATTGATGAACATGTTTTGGCTTTTGAGGAAGTTTTTAGCGTGGAACAAAACGGCCTCAGTGATGATAGACCATCAGTGGACAATATTTCTGTCGAAGATTCTGTCAACTGCTTGGAATTGAATGCCGCTGTACGGTGGTGGTGTGTGGTGGTGGGGTGGGGGGGGGGGGGTTGGATTCTCTCCCCATGTGCACTGCTTGACACAATAAGTTCAATTAAATGCAATTACCGGTTGTACTGTTTAGATTGATCGATGCAGATGTGATAGGGACGCTCCTCAAGTGCCAATTAATTGTACTAACTATGACAATCGATGTAAAAAACTAAATTGCAAAAAAACATTGTTTGTAATGTCAATTAAGCCTTCTGTTAGATAATAATGTCCTCCAAAACCATCCCGACGAGCTGCTTTTTAGTGAGTTCCAACAACCCCTTCCCCTGAAAACCAAACCCCCCTCCCCCTTTCCAAAACCCACTCCCCCTCAATCCTTCATGAAGTTTCATAAAAACATCAACATTAGCTCTGTTGTAACCATTGCCTGAGTATCTGAATACAGAGACACTTGTCTCCCACCCAAAAACAACATTTAGACAGTCAGGGATGATTTACTACCAGAGACTTAACAACCAGAACTCAGAAACTAAGAACGATAAATTCGTTGTTATTTTTTGAAAACAAATGGTATTTAAACCGCTACAAGCAGTCATGTGACAATTCATACAGGTTTACTTTCGAGACACATTGTCAATGTAACTGTGAAGCTATCAATAATGTACAATGAATGTACTCGTAAAATGTACACAATAGTGTCTAGACTCCGAAGTTTAATTTAGTACATACATTGTGTCAGACAATAAACCATTGCAAGCAGCCATGTGATAAATCATGATTGTTTTTATTTTCGAGACACATTTGTCAAGGTAACTGTGAAGCTATCAAATGTACAATGTATTGGTAAAATGTACACAATAGTGTCTAGACTCCGAAGTTTAATTTAGTACATACATTGTGTCAGACAATAAACCATTGCAAGCAGCCATGCGATAAATCGAGACACTTTGTCAAGGTAACTGTGAAGCTATCAAATCGTCACCCACCGGTTCCACGAACTGACACACACGTAGACAGTAAAAAGTAATAATTGTAGAAAACGGCATCTAATGTTGAAGGCTTTTATAAAATACCGCTTTCCTTCAAAAAGTCACTAGTTTTCTTACAGTGGAAACTTGTTACTTTGAACTTCATATACATGGTGCTTATGACCGCTTTTTGTCCTAAATTAATAAGCAATAAAGTAAAACGTTTTGTGTTAGTACGTGAAATCAAAAATTGATGCAAAATGTTTTCGAGCTTGAAACATTAGTACCGTAGCTCACAGTATTCCGGGATGGGATGGGAAACAACTTCTGACTCGATCAAGCATATTCTGTAGATTTCAAAATTAAACTTATTTTGTTTGAAAATAGACGATTGATAGAGCGTGCTCTAACATGGGGTGACTTCATAATTCCTTACATTATAACATCAGAGAACACATAAAGTAGCATACCGCGCCGCACAGTCTTATGGAGGTGTTTTTTTTACCACACAGGCCATAGAACAGAAATTGTGGCAAGCGAAATCTATTGACTTTACGTTGGGCACTGGTGACGTCATGATGACGTCGCACAATGTTTTAGCCTAACAAATACATCTACAGTATCCCACAAGTACACAATCGAAATACACAATCGAAAACAGTTGATCGGACTTATACTTTTCGAGATATGGTGGTCTCAAGATTTGCTAAGTATATTCATGTCATAATGTATCATACAATAAATGTCAATGTACTGTGAAACTATCAAATGTACAAATGTATGTACTAGTTAAATGTACAAAATAGTGCCTGGACTCCAAAGTTTTATGTAGCGTTTAAATTGTATCAGTCAATAAACTATTGCAAGCAGTCATGCGACAATTAATGACCTATAACTTTTAAAATATCAAATGTGCAAATAAATGCAATGGGTGTACACAATAGTGTCTAGACTCCGAAGTTTCATGTAGTGTATACATTGTATGAGACAATTAACCATTGCAAGCAGTCATGCGACAAGTCATGAATGCTTACTTTCGAGACACATTTTGTCAATGTGACTGTAACAATCAAATCGTCACCGACGCCACACACACGTAGATCCCAGTGAAAAGTAACAATCGGAGAAAACGGCGTTCAATGTTGAACGCTTTTTTAAATCCCGCTTTCCTTCAAAACGCTTGAGTATTTTTAACTGGTTTTCTTACAGCGGAGACTTGATGCTTTGATTTTCATTTAAATGATGCTTTTGACTGCTTTTCGTCCTAAATTTGAGGGGGGAAAATGAAACTCTTTACGATACCAACCGCGTGTATTGAAAAACGGCTCATCATTCCCCCACCACCGGAACCGAACACCTTGAGTTTGTGGTATGACAAACTCTGAATCTCTAGTTTCCCTACGTTTTTCTCCATTAACAAGGGAAGAATTTGATAAACACTATAACTAAAGCTTTTTGAACACTGTGAGTGCGTTCCGGTATTACTATATTTTTTGTGCATG
This sequence comes from Leptasterias polaris, assembly GCA_037783415.1. Classification (NCBI taxonomy): domain Eukaryota; kingdom Metazoa; phylum Echinodermata; class Asteroidea; order Forcipulatida; family Asteriidae; genus Leptasterias; species Leptasterias polaris. Next base: position 7,873,535 of record JAZGTN010000022.1, read on the forward strand.
TCCTCTAAAAAAACACTCTATATGATGCTTATATATACAAAACCATCAAAATGTTCTTTGTGGTCACACTAGTCTCATCTTATAGTCTGCTTGCACAAGGTTACACGTTTGATTCGCTTTTCCCCTACACACATGTAAAAAACTAAATTGCGAAAAAACATTGTTTGTAATGTCAAACAAGCCTTCTGTTAGATAATGTCCTCCAAAACCATCCCGACGAGCTGCTTGAAATATTCAATATGATTGTAATTAAACTATTGCCACAATTACGTGATGGTAAAAACAAAGATATCTACTGTGATAAAACTAAAAGACCTACAAATGATGTGAGGGTCACAATAGTATGTTTGAAGGTTGAGACAACGTGGCTGTCACAACATGAATACAAACATACAACGTAGTGACAACGTGAACACAAAAACTTAAACATTACGTTCTGACAATACCAAAATACAACAACAAGACAACATACAGCCGAAACTTAATAATTACGTTTTTATTGTTACCAAAGTACAACGTGAAGACAACGTGACTGCCACAACGCAAATACTATATTTATATAATACCGAAATACAACGTGAAGACAACGTGACTGCCACAACGCAAATACTATGTTTATATAATACCAAAATACAACGTGAAGACAACGTGACTGCCACAACACAAATATGACGTTTTGATAATACCACAATGCAACGTGCAGACAACGTGCATGTCACAACATAATTACTACGTTGTTATGTAACCAAAATAAAACGTGTAGACAACGTGACTGCCAGAACGGCAAAACTACGTTTTAATAATACCAAAATACAACGTCAAGACAACGTGACTGCCACAGTGTAAATATGACGTTTTGATAAAACCAAAATGCAACGTGCAGACAACGTGCATGTCACAACATAATTACTACGTTTTAACGAGACCAAAAAATAACTTCTTCACAACGTTGGTGCCCTAACTTAAATACTACGTTGTAATAATACCTAAATACAATGTTGTGAAAACGTTCGGTGAAAAACTTTTCGGTAATGTTGCATAAACTACCAACATGCAACCAAAGTACAACATTGGTTAAAAATCATGTTAAGATCTGACGTTCATACAACGTCGTCAAAACATTGTCAGCCCATCGACCAAATTGCAACCTTATCACAACGTTGTGCAATGTTGTAGCAACGTAATGTGTTAGCTGGGATCAGTGTCAGTGTGTATACAGAGAATTCTGACAACAATGGCTGCAGTGTGATAAAAAGGTCCAACCACCTACTCCATGAGTAAACTGGAGGACTGTCAAAACAAGAACTCTGCAAAAACCCATTTCTGAGCTCCCCCATGCACTTGCTGTCCCAACTAATGCGCTACCAGACAAGTAGCAAGGCTGGAGCCCCGATATTTTTTCTTGGGAATGTTTTGATTCAACTTGACCCTGTGACCTTGAATCACTTCAATGTCTTGCAGACAGTTTGGGGTCAGGGACAATTATACCATGCCTACAGGTTGTCAGGGCAAACCAGACAAAAATGTCTGTCAAACGAGAACTTCACTCCACTTTTTGGTAGAGTAAACTTAGAACTAAGTCTCCAGGAAGGTTACATGTATTTTTATATGCAGTTTTTGAAACCAATTGAATGTATAGGCTAAAATAAATGAAAGATCTTTTCAAAAAAGAAAACAAAAACACAAAAAACCAACAGAAATAAAAAGACTTTCTTCAGAAAACAAACAAGGCTATTATCTTTCACATTTTTTTCTTATCAGCCAAGTGTACCACCAGCAAGCTTTTCTTTTAGAAATATTCCCTCAAGTTCTAATAAAAAACTCTCCTGTTTAAGTTAAGGTCAAAACCAATGACTAAGGTCAGATATCCAATAATACAGTTTGTATTGGAGGCTGGAATGTTGAGCCATGTTTATATTCAACTATCTGTGGAGGCTGGGGGCTGGGGGCTGGGGGGGGGGGCACTTCACTGAAAACTTTTCTAGACTCACTTTTATTATTATTTTGTTGTTGAAGCAACTTATCAGCAAGTAGGACTACTTGACAAGACTTTGGACAACTCCGGAGCAATTTCAAAGTTTAAATGCCATCAAATGAGCTGGCCATATTTTCAAGAAAACGGTGAAAATAAAAAAAAATTTGTAAGGATATTTTGTCCTCTTTCATACTCAATTTGATTTTGTCAACAACAAAAAAATCAAGATTTTTAAGGCAAATCTAGGGTCAATCAATTTTTGTTGTTGATGAAATGCAAACCTTGCCCTAACCACAAATCACAAACAAGCCCGAAAACAATTTACACATTTCAATAAACAGTAAACATTAAAAGTTCCAGTTCAAAACAAAATCAGGTGGAAAATTCCTAGTCCTACAAATCAACTGCAACTTGTAATGTATTTCAATGCATCTCCAGACAATCGAGGAACCAATACCAATGATCATTATTCCCCCCCCCCCTCATAACCATTGTGTTTCATGCTTTTAAGAAAGGCAGCCTCATGGTCATTTTGCCCCCTAGACCACTAATATGGGAGAATGCTGGGTTCTTATACAGTGCACATATCCAACATTGTTCCTGTTTGTCAGGCAAACTTCAACCATTCCTTAAACTTCTCAACTCCCTGGTGGGGAGCATACAACCTCAAGCTGCTTATATTAGCATGTAGGGGTTAATACCTCAGCCCTTGCAGGTTCCCATAAACAACTGCGTTGAAGAAAAGCAAACTATGGTTGCTCAAGAACAACAACTGTCACGATTGGGAAATGAACCCACACTCTGATGGCTAGGCCATCAGAACTTGAGACTCAAGTTTCAGCTAGCGAGCCGTGCAGCCATGTTTTGCACGACAAGTTTTCTGAAAATACGGCCTATTTTTTCAAGCACGGCTTTTGTGCTTTAAATCAAGCCGTGCCCCACATTTGTTGGGCTGAATTGAATGCAGTAAATGGAGCTTCTTGCTGGTCCTTAAAACAATCGGTAAACAAAGTTACATTTTAAAGGTAATTTGAACGAGTTTACGCACTCTGTGAGGATTTTCGGTGAAAAAAGTTGCACTTCCTATTTTTCAATTTGTACTCCCACTCTTCAAATCCTAGCTCAAACACTGACTCGGAGTCCAATGAGCTAGGCCACACAGCCAGGACATGCCTTACGAAACGAGAACACTGAACTTACCTCCAATCCTAGCATTATACGCAATACCAACGCTGCATATACTGTTATTGGCGAGAGCAGCTACCTCCCCAGCACACCGGGTACCATGCCTGAAAATCAAGACACCCACAGAGAACAGTTAGTCACAAATTACAACCCACGTAAACAAGCCACATTTCAATGTCATTTTGGTATTCACTCCAAATCACTTCTCAAAACAGCTTGAAAGAAAACAAAAGGCTCAAATGTTCAGGTTAATTGCATCTTCTTATTTTAATTGAAAGTAAAAGCAATTTCAATTTCAATTTTAATTTTGCAGGATTTACCCATTACTTTTTCAGTGACTAGCCAGCAGGACCAGTTAGCTTGTCACTTCAGAAGTCCGCCATTTTTTCAATTATCCATATTTCATAGGGATGCTTGTCAACACTGAACTAGCCATCTGGACTACTTGGTGAGAATAGACCTTATGCATATGACGTCATTTGAGTAAGGCGCCCTCGCCTAGAGGTCAAAAGGAAGATGTTCATTGGCCAGTCCTGTGCGCCACGCTTACAAATCAGCGCGTTTCCATTGTTTCATCATCAGTTTACCTCTAAGATGGCGGCTTGGTGACGTCAATGCATAAGGTCTATTTTGACTTGTCCTCAGGTATTCTACCTAGCATTTCGCCAGTGGGAGAATGTTATCTTGATGATTAAGTTCTAAGGAACCTTCCGACAGCATTCTTTAAAGTTATAAGGTACCTTCTGACAACATTAATCTGAGTTCTAAGGTTAAATCAAACAATTAAAAAAACAATCAAATGTGTTAATTTGAGTTATCTGCGGCAGGTTTAGTAAGCTTAGCCGATTAAACCAAACAAAGAAGGGAAATAAAAGAACCTTGTTTAAAACATTCATGAGGAGAAAAAAAATTTAAAGACGAAAACAGAACAAACTTTTTACAGTAATTCCAAAGAAGTAATATAAAATTACCACCCAGTAGATCTACATGATGATTGATCTATATTACACTTTTAAGGGGAGATCTAACATCTAGACTTTGAAATACAAAAAAATTAACTAGAAGATTTTGAGGGAGGGGGAACAATCAAATAGACCTATATGATTTAATCAAACGAATCAAACACTACTATTATAAGACTGTCTTTTAAAAACAAACATCATTGGATAGTGTCACAGTGGAGTGTTTTTGTCTGGCAAAGTTTGTTATAAAACAAAAAAAGATGAAGATAAAATGGGGCAACAGTCTGCAAAGAACCAAATTCCAGTCTAATTAAAAATCAGTTTTAGTGTGTATGGAGGGATGGGGGAAGGCAACAAATTGGGGAGGGGGGTGTCTACCCCCACCCACCCCTGTTGCTACTGCTTGGACCATCCTCATATAACATTAAAATTATTTTTTTTAAAATGACAATCAACCAATTTTTTGCCCCGACATACATTACAGAAAACAGCCGGAAAATTGTACTGTTGTTATTTACTTATTACATTACACATCCAACACCACAATTTAGCGCCAATAACAGGGAATGTTCAGTTTTAGATGTGAGAGGAAAACCCCAAATGGGGGAAAACCCAGCCAATCAGATAAGGACTGAAAATCCAATTAACATGCAAGGCTCTGGGTCTGAGGTGGGATTCCAACCAAGGTCACAGAAGTGAAAGGGCAGGGAAAGAAACCACTGAGCCAACCTGATGCCATTGTTTTGAAAATGGCAGGCCCACATACTACAGATGTTACCAAATAAATGTAGTCAAATCAGGACATGACCTACATTTGTTTATGATCTCATTTGTAAACAAGGTGAAATTTTGCAGCTGTTTGCTGCTATAGTGGAGGCAGATAGCGGAAATATTTGGGAATTGTGCCTTTGATGGAATTCGGCACACAGTCAGAGTATGTCACGAGAAAAATATTTGTCTATTGGGCCATTGCAGATTTGTCCTTTGACAAAATACGGTAGAATGACAAGAAATTTTCTAAAATTTCAAAATGGCTGCCAATAATTTGTTAACTACCTTTACTACATGTATTCAAGGACAAATTTATGATGGGCTTAAAGCCAGAAAAAACTTCCTCATGACATACTCCGACTGTGTTTCAAATTCAATGCTTCTATCATCAAAGGCACAATCCCATCACCTACTTGCTGTACCACTTTGGGTATCTTAATGTACAAACAAAAAAACTTCTACTATGGGTGATTTAGGGTATAAGAAACATGCTGCTCCTATGGGCTCCGTGTTTATAATCACTGACAGAAAATTAGAACATCTTTGATTAAAGTTATTACAGAGAAACTAAATAAAACCATGTTTAAACTCTCAATTTACTGGCACCCAAAATGTACTTAGGCCCAACCAATAAGGACAAACAACAGCAAACTGTCTGATGAGATGTGTACATATTGAATATGCAATTACATCTTACACTGACCAACAAATAATAGTCTGCCAGTTATTCAAAGAGTAATTCCGTTTCTAGCTCCCCACAGGCATGGGGGAACTCAAATTTCTTGTTTGAGTTAATCGTGTAAAGAAAGAAAAAGAAATACAAGCGACTGTATCCAGGCACCCGTAAATGCCTAGGAGATTTTGCCAAGAATTTTGCCAAGAATGACCGTCCAACCACAAGCGCACTTCCTGTGAACGATGCAATTATTTGAAAACGCTGGCGAGTTTGGCAATTTCAAGAGCAGTTACCCAAGCAAAGGAGCTACACAAGATTTGGTTTCAGTTCGACAAAACAGTGTAATTTAAAGAGGGGGGGGGGGGGGTCTAAGGTCAAATACATTTTTTTGTGACGCACTCATTTTCCAATGGATAGACTCTTGGTGAAAGTGGGACTAAAATTTACAAGTTTCTAACAATTTGTTAAATTGGATAAAAATCCTATTTCTTGTAGGCCAAAATATTTTTTTTTTGAATTTCCTTAATATTCAATCAAAACAGCTTTTGAATTGATCTAAACTAACAATTCTTGTGTGGAATGTAGAGCCCATTTAATGTTGACATCCAATGGTGCCATGTTACAAATTTCACTTTGAAAGAGTATCAAATAAAATGAGGGGTGGACAAATTTTAATGTCCTTTTTGTATTTAATATGAAAAAATTTAAAACGACAAAGCTGAGTTACATAAAACAATATTGAACGCATTCCGTTTGTGCATTGTCGCAGAATATAATCATTCGATCAATTCTGGCTTTTCCATTGGTATAACCCAGAACTCACCTCCTGATTATATTCTGCATTATTGCACTCACATGCATTATTTGTATAATATCATACAGGTTTCAACCACATTATCTTCATAACTTGTGTAAATTTATGCAGCGAGAGAATTAGCACATCCTAGCTTCCAAGTAGGGTTTAGATGAACAAAATCAAAGCCACATTTGATAGTTTTAAACGGATGAGAGTTGCAATATTTAAATCCGACAGCAGTCCCTCACATGCATAAAATATTTCTATCATAGAGGTTTCAACACCACACTATCTTTATAACTTGTGTAAATTTATACAGCGTTAGAATTAGCATATCCACAGTGTCTGGGTAGGGTTTAGATGAAAGAAATCAAAGCCACAGTTGATTGATTTCAACAAATGTGATCTGTCATAACATAGAGAAAGGCTTCTCTATGGTCGATAACCACAGAGCATAAACACCTATCTCAACACAACGGAGAACGTTGTAACATTCAAGACGAACAGCACTGTAATATTTAAACGTGGGAAACCCAGTCAACCGCACGTTCAACTCATTGAGTGTGTAATTATTGTCTATTTCTGGCTTAGTGACTGTGTATGACACTTCATCATGTTGCTACTGTCTCCGTCAAGTTCCCTGTCTGCAGACTATTTTTCCATTTCATCTTTGGTTTGTTTATGAGGATTTTAATGAAAAAACATAAATTCTGACTGGCACCCCCCAAAAAGATATTCAATAAAGGGAAACTGCCATCGTTAGGGCTATAGCTCAGGGCTTTAGCTCAGTTGGTAGCGCCTCGGCACGTTAATCCGGAGGTCGCAGGTTCAAGTCCCGCTCTTGTAAATATTTCTTTGTTCGACCCAAAAATATTTTGGAAAAAAAACAAAACAGCTGCACGAGTACATAATAAATTTACTATTTTTCCCAGTTTGGGATTTTTTTTGCCTAGAAATTTAACAGGTGAGGCTCCTCTTTGAACTTCAAATTTTTAGAGTCACATTATCTAAAAGGAACACACTTAAGAGAAAAACCAAATCATTTTTAGCCCAACAAAACCACTAGCTTGTTAACAAAACATCCGGGTTGTTCCTTCCCCCATGGTTGACACAAACTATAAGAAGCAGGGGTTTAGTAAAGGAATAGTACACATGTAGAAGAAAACACAAACATTCATAACTGGGGGCTCAACACGTGCCCTACCAGGGAACAGCCATTGAAAAACAAGACAAGCCCAGTAAATCTAGCCCAGCGTGCCCATGTGGATTGGATGGGAAGCTAGGTCACTCTAGGTGGAGGGGTAAGTAAAGTACAGATTGGGGTACAGCTGGCCTAGACCACCCATCAGTAGGGAGTGTTTAGAGGCAGTGTACCTGAGGGTTTAGGTAATTGGGACAACAAATCTCCCAACCCTGAAGCAGCAATGGTGGTATGACATTGATACTAGTACATATACAAACCATATAGTTTGAAATACATACATACTGCCAATTCAATGGTTATTCACCAAAACTGAGCACAAGTTTCAGCAATCTTGTTTTATATTGATTTTCATAACATTGACACTTGACGTGAACTTATGCTTAAGAAACTAAATTGCTATTTCCATGGTTACTCACCAAAACTGAGTACAAGTTTTAGCACTCTGATTTATATATTGACTTTCAAAACATTACTTGACATTAACTCATGCTTAAATCATCTAGTTTGAAACAAGTTGCCAATTTCATGGTTACTCACCAAAACAGAGTACAAGTTTCAGCAATGTGGTTTTCATATTGATTTTCTTGACTTGAAGTGTGTTGCTATTGATGACAGATTTCAACCTTATCAAGTCATACACAATTATTCAGAAAACCAAATACATGATATATATATCTGGCATAACTGTAATTCTTCTTATCATTATTCATTTCTGGTAATGAAACCAAGGGTACCTAATAAGTGAACTAATCACTGTAGCTTGCAAGCCTGATGAGGAAACCTGTAAACAAGGGTGCTTGCTATGTGAACCAGAAACAATGGGGTTAACCCCTACTCTTCCATGATAAGTGTTCTGGGTTCTTTTACATGCACTACCAATCCTAGTACATGTACATGGGACCTGTGGCTGAATGTCCCTTCAGAAGGACAAAGCAAAATGGTAAAATATCTTACTCAAGGACACAAGACCCAGGACCAGGACTGGAAACCACACTCAGCTGATCAGCATCAGTTTGGTGCTGTTAACCCAGTGACCACAATCACATCACACTGAGTCATAAAACACATCATAAAACCAAAGAGAAAGGAAAATCTCTACAAGCCACTAAAACAGCACTCATGTTTTCAGGAACAGCAATGCAAATGATTCAAGATTTTTCAAGGAAAAGAGTCAATGCTGACAATGCTAGCATCCACATTTTTATAGGCTTGTTGAAAAATGGCATTTTCACCTTTTGGTAAACTCTGGAGATCTAGATTCTAAGAAGCCTCTGGGAACAGTATTCTCAAAGCTACAGACGTAGATCAAAAACCATGATTTCTTTTATCCGAAGAAAATAAAAGATTTTTTTTGTTACACCCGGCAGACATAAAAAGGACTAAATTCAGATAAAAGTCTGAAATTTTTTATCCTCCAATTTTATCTTCAATCTCTTGCCTTCCACGCCGAGGGAAATTAAGATTCCATTCACACGCACATTTTCAACGGTGACAACTTATGATGACAAGCTTCTGCTAGGTTCATATGGGAACATTCCCCCACCACCCCCCCCCCCCTCTGCATAAGTATTATATATAAACAAAATAAATTGTAAAAGGAATTTGCATAGGGACTGAACATTTCCCCTGAGGTATTTCAAATTAAAACTGAATAAATATTGTATGTTGGCATTTTTTCATTAAGCATGATGAATGCCCAAGCTGCAGCACCGTTGAGAATTCTTACCGAAACAAAACATGGCACAAGGTGTGTCAGGTAACATTAGATATTTCTAATCCACACACACACGCTCATCAAAACAAAACAATAATCAGTCGCAAGATTCATCTGCAACTTCAGACACTTAATTAACCGAACTTAATTAGATTTGTTTTTTCTCTAATTACTACACGAGACCAGACTGTATTGTCGCGGTAAACATTCCAGAATTCCACAACAACCGGACGAGAAATTTAATTAAATTTGTTATTTCATTATTTGTTTGAAGTGGGGGAATAAGGAGAGTCGGTACAAAGGTATGATGATAGCTTTGTGTTTCGGACTGAGGAAAGAAGCGTGGGTGATAGTAGGATGGCAGAGATGAAGTTCTTTTCCATATGCCCCCTGGGGAATTTAAATGAAGATGTTTCACGCTGCATTTAATGCAATGTGGGTAGGAACTGATTATATATACATGTATCTACAGACATGTATGGTACAAGGTTTTTTGCTCTTCTTTCGTCATTAAGACACAATTGTTTTTAAAGGGATGGATAACTTTGGCTTTCATTATTGGTTTGATTGAATTGATCAGGAAAACTGTACGAACAATTTGTATTTTATTTAATTCAATTTCAGTAAGTTTGCATTCTAAACATTGTTTCTATACAAGTGGCCATCTCCAGACAAGCTAAGCCAGATCCCGATTTCATAAAACACTAAGATTTACCTGAAAATGAGTTGTCAGTATTACCATAGTGATTTGTAGTGTGACATCACCTTTTGCTTAGCAATTAAGATTGATTCGTAGTTAAGATCAATCTTAGTTCCTTGTGAAATCAGCCCCTGGTACTAAGATGGGCTACCCTTTGTTGGAAATTGTGTATGGGTGTTTATACACTTACAAAACTATGCATATGGTTGTCTAAAACAATGCAGCATAGCAACACTGTTGTTTATGCACTCACTCATGATCGAGCAAGTCATTTTAACTAGCCGCTAGCGTTATTAAAAATTAATATTCAAAATGGCTGATTAACGGAAAACTGTATATTTTTGGTCGTTATAACGCACGAGAAGAACCATGAATAATTCAAAGCCCTTTTGAGTGGAAAATTAGAAAATTGTCTGCAACTTGATCCACAAAGGGTTTTAAACGACGACGATGTCAATTTGAAGTCTGATCTTGTATTGTTCACAAAACGTTTCCATTCTCGCCGCAAGGCAAGATCCTTGGTCGCGTTAGGAAAGGCCAGAAAATGTACGTCGGGATTTTTCTTAGCATTTCTTGAACACCCGCCAACTACACAAGACGCTGGCATGCTGACTAGGCACTTTTTACTTCATTCATGTGTCACATAACATCGTCTTCCAAGTTAAAACAATTCTCGGAGACAAAAAATGAAGGAATCTTGTCACGCAGGCCAAGAAGGATCGAGTAGAAAACCGAGTGTGTGAGCATGAGAGTGTATGCCGTCGTACGCGTCGTGTGTGTGGCTGGCTACAGCGAGCCTAACATAAACAGTGCATGCACGCCAGAGTATTCTAAATGTGACGTATACTCAGAGGTCAACTACCTCATTAGCATATCAGAGGCTTTTCATGATTTGAATAACAACAAAGGCCAAAGCCCCGCATTTTGAGTTGCATTTTCTTGGACAAATAAAACTTTCATAAATAAAATAAAAAACTATTTGTTTAAATTATTTATAATAAGTTATAAAAAGTCCTTACAAGGTCTAACAACGAATTCTTAGAAACACTCTTTAAAGGGATGGGATCATTGCAGTCTTGACTTTTAGCACATCAAAGAAGACCAGGCTCCATGGAGTGGTGAGGGCCAAGGGTATAGAGTAACAGCTGGGTACATGTAGCACTTTGCATGATGTTGTGGTTAGATTCAGGTGCTGGCTCGTAACATGAGAACACATGAATATGTTATGGCTGGGCGTCAGAATACAGGAAGGTTACTGTCTTCCTGGTTGTTCATGTTTGAGTGCTGCTGCGGGTTTTTCTTGGGTTTTTTAAGACACCATTTGTGACCATGGCATGCTGAAATATATATTGCCAATCCATGACGAGTGAACCAGGTTTTGGAACTAACCACGGTAGTAAAAATAACATATAGGTTTGTGTTTTCTTTATGGTAATTCACTTCAGCCAGACAGAGATACTGCCCTAATGGAACCACTGACTTCCTTCCTCTCATGGTCGTACCTGAGACAAAGCCAGACCAACTCACAATAAAGGGTAGAGGAAACAGAGGAAGAAAAAACCACAAGAAAGCAGGAAATAATCATGAATGCTTATTTACAATTATACAGTTTATAGCAAAATTGGGAAATGAATCGTTGAGTGTTGAGTAGTTGAGAATTGAGTGATTGAGTATTGAATAGTTGAGAGTTGAAAGTTGAGAGTTGAGAAGTTTAGAGTTGAGAGTTGAGAGTTGAGAGTTGTGAGAGTTGAGTATTGAATAGTTGAGAGATGAGAAGTTGAGTGTTGAGAAGTTGAGTAGTTGCGTATTGAATAGTTGAGAGTTGAGAAGTTGAGAGTTGAAAGTTGAGAGTTGAAAGTTGAGAGTTGTGAGAGTTGAGTATTGAATAGTTGAGAGATGAGAAGTTGAGTGTTGAGAAGTTGAGTAGTTGCGTATTGAATAGTTGAGAGTTGAGAAGTTGAGAGTTGAAAGTTGAGAGTTGAAAGTTGAGAGTTGAAAGTTGAGAGTTGTGAGAGTTGAGTATTGAATAGTTGAGAGATGAGAAGTTGAGTGTTGAGAAGTTGAGTAGTTGCGTATTGAATAGTTGAGAGTTGAGAAGTTGAGAGTTGAAAGTTGAGAGTTGAAAGTTGAGAGTTGTGAGAGTTGAGTATTGAATAGTTGAGAGATGAGAAGTTAAGAAGTTGAGTGTTGTGAGAGTTGAGTAGTTGAGTAGTTGAGTATTGAATAGTTGAGTGATGAGAAGTTGAGAGTTGAGATGTTGAGTATTGAATAGTTGAGCGATGAGAAGTTGAGAGTTGAGAAGTTGACTATTGAGTGCCGAGTAGTTGAGTATTGAAAAGTTGAGTATTTTTCTGAGAGTTCACGTAAGTTTTGTACAACTACCAGTGTATGTTTAATTCATCTCTTAAAAGATTGTACATCAGTCGCAACATCTGAATTCAGCCCAAAAGGTCATAGTGTGCATCATAATCCGGAACTGACCATTACAAATTTGCTGTTTCACATGTTTCAGGAGAGGACTGACGACTCTGTCTTTCCAGCTAAACCAACAGAGTCGCTCACTGCTGCAAAAAAGTACATCTCATCTGAAATTCATAAACATGTGCACACCAGTCACTGCATGATGCAAAAGAAATTGGATTGTAAGAGTTATGTTTAAATTGAGTTTGGGGGAAAGAGTTTTACAGACTTGCACTTCTTGCAGGAAGATCAAGAATTTGGCTTGCTATTTGCATACGTTTCAACTGAAATTCAGAATTCAAAAGTCACTGCCAAATGTCGAGTCAATTTTAGACCAGAGAGAGAGCTTGAGAATCAATACTGGGAAACTGTCCTTCACAGTGTGGATGATCAGAATGTACAAGAAGCGTCTAAGAGAAAAAGAAGAAGTTCTGGATCGGTATGGATTTCATGCGATGGTGGATTACAGATCTTCCTGTGGGTAATCGATCACAACATGTGCCCAAACGCTTCAAATTGGCAGCAGATTTCATCAGAATTGAAAACCCTGGAGTCATGGCGCATTGGTAATGAAGTTAAGAGCACAAGACGAATAATTCAAGATTCTCTAGATGATCGATCACGTTTGACTTAAAGGTGTGGTGCAAGAAAGAGTACATTCGTGAAACACCATCTTTCCTTTAAAACTTTGATTTTGGAGGAGAACATAATATTGAATCCACTGAGTATCATATCAACTTTTAAAGAGATGCGTTCATTTGAATTGCAGCTTTGAAATCCAACACATGGGACTCCGCAGGACTCTGAAAGCACTGCGTGTGTCGTGGCCGAGTGGTCTAGAGCATGAAACTCACATTCTGATGGCCAAGTCATCAGAGTGTGGGTTCGAATCCCGGTCTGACACTTCTGTTCTTGGTAAGGCACTTTACTATAATTACTTCTCATCACCCAGGAGTAAATGGGTACCCGTAAGGGTAGAGGTTGTTGATATGAATAATTAGCAATCTGTGCGAAAGTTAGGCTCCCGGTGCTGCATACTCCAAAAGAGTTGAGATGATTTCAGGATCGCTTAAGACCCAATGAACAGGGGTAGTAATTGTGTAAGGCGATTTGACACAATGTTAAAAAGTGCCAAATTAATGAATTCTATCAAACTGTGCTTAATATTACACATCGGTGTAAGGGTAAAAACCAAAATCATATCCCCCCCCCCCCCCCCCCTTCAAGAACAGGCAATAAAATGTATAGCAGTGCTTTTCAGGAGAACAAGTGTTTACCCCCTTCCTTGTCCGGCAAATGCTAACGCAAACCCTCACAATGAAAATGAAAGCACAATTATTTTTCAGATAATATTATTCCAAAAAGATATTATATCATAATCAGGACAACTGGTACACCAGATTAAACTTGGCTGATTTGTCAATAACCGTTCAAATTTACTTTATAACTCTAACTCAACTCCCTAACCAACAACTCGGGAGATTACACTATACTCATTTTTAAAAATTTACTATGTATACGTACACTATAAATAATTACGCTATGGGGGGGGGGGGGGGGTGCGTACAGTATATACTACCCTGGACGTAGAAAGCTGATCAATCCAGGTTATTGAAAGGACTTCAACTAATAGGCCATGAAATGGTATAGATTTCCTAGGAAATTAAACCCCTGAGGTTTGGGATGAAATCCTATCTCAGATGTTGTTTTTGTAAATGTAATTTGTAGCCAACAGGGACAGGAGAACTTTCCGGAGTGAAAAAAGAACCTTTCTTCAGTTTGTGTAATCTTGTACATTGTGCTGGAAGCAACTAATGTGTAGGTAGTGGAAGAAATACGGCAGTGGGACTTGACTTCTCGAAAAGCTTGACACAAGTTACCAGCAAATTTGAAAGGAATTGTGAAAAGAACCAGCGAGGTTTTGGAGAATGCCATCAGTAACACTCATGAAAAAAAGAGCTAGAGGTTGTTTATCTTTTTGGGGGAAAACAGTGTATTAACTTCAAGTATATTTTGTTATGGTTTAAACATCCAAACAAAATAGTTAGTTTTCCCCTCCCTGCTTGAGAGCCCCTTTGCAACTTGTACTCAGTGCAATAATTTAAGACTTATCCCATATCTGACTAACTGTGGGATTTCCTGTAGACCATACAAAGGCTGAAAATGCCTCTCTATGGAAAAATCAGTAGTTGAACAATAAATTAGTGTCTTTTGTTATACTCTTATTGCTAGTGATATGAGATGGAAAACATGGCAAATGTCTAACATTAAAGAGAATTTAGCTCTCTTTCATACAGTATACAGTTTGTTGGGATATGTTTATTTGCAAGGCAGTAAATGATTAATGTTTGTTGTAATGTAGTAATAGGTGCTACATGAGCTTGGGAGGGAACACTATGTCCTGTGACCAGTTCAGGCAGACTTGGTTCAAAAGTTACAAACACAAAAACAAATAAATAAACAACAAATCTTCTAAGAGATGATAAAATTTCAATCAAACCTAATTCTCTTGATGATTGGTACCTGTGTACTAAACATAACATCAACACAACTTAACAAAATCTTTTCTCTTGAAGGCGAGCAGAGTATACCGTTTGAAATGTCATGACCACAGCGGTTCTTCTCAGAACCAACACTTCTCCTAAAAGAGTGTTATATGAACATGGTTGTACCTGCAAGTTTACAACTATCGTTTTTCTTATGATCTACCCCAAGCTTCAAAGAAAATTTTGAATTGACAAATTTTAACATGGTGAATGGGGGTCTCCTTCAGCACAGCATTATCCCATTATAATGGTCCGGTACCCACAGAACACTGACTTGGGAAACAAAACCGTTCTTCAATTTTGTACATTTCGAGCAAGATTTAATATTAACTTTGATAAGCACATGATTGTATTTTTTTGTGGGCATTTTGCAATCTGATACAAGGAAAATCATTTGTAATCCAATCCCCCAAAAAGTATCTTGTTATTTTACAAGGCATTTATATGTTCAAACATTGACCTTTTACTTGGAGAATAGAGGTTTTTAGGTCAGACGTTTATATCTAAGAAGGAAGGCTTTATTTGGGGGGTTCATGAACACCCTTCCTCAGTGTACAGCATAAGATTGCCTCAATATTAACTCCAGGAAACTGTTTTAAGATGTAAAAGCTGTTTTTCTGTTCCGTCTCAGGTCCAAGCCATTATTAAATAACAAATCTTTAGGTGTATAATTTTTCAGGCTGGATGCATGACGTCCATTTAAGTGTTTTTTTCTACGGGACAGGTTTTTAAGCACTGGTGGGTAACGGCCAAACATCTTTATTAAAGATTTCGGCATTCTGAAATTAAATTTTGGTTGTTCGTGTCAACACAAGATCTGTTTACACAGATAACAGAACTAGACAAAAAATTGTCTACCAAATGCAGTTTTAAAAAAATTATTCCGAAAAATTCAGCCTTAAAACTTTCCAGTAACTTCCAACATGCCCTTGAGTGTCTCATATGAACCTTTACAAACCACTAAACCAAATCCGGGGGTTTCCCCTCTGATGTTTGGACATTATGGGTTTTGACATGTGGGAATTAAGAACAATAACTTTGCAAGGATGTTACTATCAGGGATGAATTTGACGAATGTTGAAATTCCTGAAAAATGGCTTGTCTGGGTTCCCCCCTTACTCTAGACCCAGAACCTCCCAGATGTTACAACTCAGGAGGTTTACAGACTCACTGCATCACCAGAAATACACAACTACAGGTTTAGACACAATGTGGACTAGCTATTTCTTTCTCCTTTTTGTGACTGCTTCACTTCTGTCCAGAAAATGTAAAGGCTCAAGATGTTCTGGAGAAAAACCTGCAATCAGGAGACATCCTGAGAAATCACAAGCCCATACTATTTCAATGCTCCCTCATTCTGGCACTGATAGCAAGCCAGGGACAACCTGTTGATAGTGGTCAGGGCTGGAATAAGACACTAAACCAATGGCAGCAGTCCACATCTCTTCCCACACTGATCACTGTTGTTTGAAACAATAAGCTCACTTAAATGCAATTAATGATTAGTACTCTTCAGATTGATATTTAAATGCCATGTGATGGCAACGCTCCTCGAATGTCTGTTTTATTTATGAAAATTGATAATAGACATTTAAATTGAGAGCTACCATTGTTTGTGGTATTTAACGTTATACTCATAGTTGCTAGCTAATAAATGACAATAAAAACAATCCCAACCAGCTGTTTGAACTATTTAACATGATAGTCTAAACATGAATAATTCGCCGATACAAACAAAGATACGTTTACGAAACATTATGTCCTTGTAATCAAACTAAAATATATTTTCACAAAGTGATGGTAAAAACATTTAATCGCTCCAGACCTTTAAAGTTAGCCTAACTTTCAGATAGAAGACCCTTCACCTTTGACAGGCCCTTATTTTGACTTTCAATGTGCCTAAAAACCAAAACCCTATTTTCATTCTGATACCGACTCTAAAACTGATTTTAAACCTAAACCCCACCTTTTCATGGAGAAATAAAGTAATTTAAGTTTATAGAACATTAATCTTTGTACATAAAAATACATGAAAATACCTCTGTGAAGAAAAAACATCCACAAACTGATGGTTGGCAATAATGTTATCAGATGTTAGGGGTAAACATTTAGGTTGTTAACTTGAAGGTTAGCCAGTCTAAATATATCCCAAGATGCCCCTCACCATTGCCTTAGTGCCCTTGAAAATGTCCCAGTACCAATGTCCTTTACCCTCATAAAGGTGCCCTCTTGTACAATACCTGCGGTTCGTGGGAAAGGGCCGACTAAAAACACCTTAGCACCAAATTGGGGACCTTCAAATGGTTTACATGATTACCAGTCTCACAAAAAACACCCATCTTGTGACAAACATTCACCAGCCTAACAAGAAATACCATCTTATGCCAAAAACACTGACACACAACGCCTTGCTACTTTGCAAACCACTATGAACTTAAACAGTCAGGGTTATGTGTGTTGTGATGCCATTTAGCTTTCGAGGAAGACTCTGCTAGGGTAGAAAAGTCAGGCCATAAAGTATTTTTTGAAAAATAACTCCATCACATTTGTTGCTTTGTGTTCTTCAAAGTGAACAAAATATAAATTTCATCCTCACAATTGTTTCTTTCATCTGACCTAATTTTTCCTGAGCATACAAATTTCCGCAACCAAACACATATGGCTCAATATCCCATGTCAGCGTTCAATCTACATGAAATCTACTTCCAAGTACTCAGGTTCGCCAAAAAATCAACTTCATCTGCAAACAGGAGATTTTTTGATCCACCCAGGCAGGAACTTTGTGTGGGAAATCCTATTACAGATACACAATTTTTAGATCAATATTTTCTCTTTTTCGAAAGGGGAAAACCCAAAACTTCCTAACTACCCTTGAGGAATCGAAACCCAGACAACGATTATTAGTAAAAGGTAATTTTTGTCCTGCCTTCTCTTTGGAGGAGTTATTCCCAGGGGTGTATTGGTCTTCCTGAATAATGTGAATGTACTACTGAGTAACATATCCGGGTATTCTGATGATTGAGATCTCAAAAGTCGAACAAGCAGCTGCGGAAACCGCTAGGTCCTGAAACAAAAATTCTCAGCCAAACTGTCTGTTTCACACTGGTCTTTTCTTTTCTCTTAAAGGTAGGGTCAGAGATTGGTAAATACTCAAAAAATGAATGACCAAAAAAACTGACTTGGTGAGAAGTAGTATAAACTAATAGTTTTATACTATAGTAAAAACTATTTTGAAACAGGATTCCCTTCAAAGTACTAATATCGTTTGGATAACTTTTCACCCAACACATTCGAATCGGAAAACTGATTCATGCATTACCCGTTTCTCAGACTTTTGAGGGTTGGTGTCCATTCGCAAAAGCTGTTGGTACCCTCTGTCACCTCACTAAACGTGGATGATTTGACGTTCTTGCAAAAAATACTGTGAATTTTGTTTTGCTATTTTCTTAGAAAGTAGACACTGTATTCAGCTGAAACTTCCCACATGACTTTTATAGTGTCTTTCTTTGTAATTTTGCCTATAAATCAGCATTACGTTGACAAAAACCAATCTATGACCCGACCTTTAATGGTGATAATGTAACTGCCAAGCTAGCTATTTAATGGTGACATTTTTATTCACCACTACACATTCACAGTCACAGCTAAGACAGGATCTAATGAGAATTAGGGTCTTGTAAAGGATGGGGTTTGCTTGTGATCAACCACATAGTGCTCGCTAGCTCGTGGGTCCATGGTCCCCCAGAGAGTAGAGATGTTTGTGGAATGGTTGTGGTATTCCGAAAGACCCGGGTTTATAATCACACAAACAGACTTTAAAGGCAGTTTATACTTTTGGTAAATGTCAAAGACCAGTATCCTCACTTGGTGTATCCCAACATAGAAAGGAAACAACAAACCTGTGAAAGTTTAAGCTCAATCGGTCATTGCAATCACCAGACAAAAGTGGGGGAAAACCTTAAGTGTTTTCACTGTTTTCAAACATCGAGTTTTTGACTCGTGAGATCGAAACTAATTGTTTTACTCATTTCTCAAAAACTATAGCATTTAAAGCAAAAATATTTCAAAGGGAGTTTCCCATCATGACCATCTTTATACCATGTAAGTTATGCGTGAATCTGTGAACATTTATGTTTTTACTCTTACCAATGTTACACACACCCTTTAAGATGACACAAGTTGACTGTTACAAACCTTGGAATTTATCAAGTAATTCCTTTCTATAGAGTATTCAAAGTAACCCACGTCCACTTTGAAAACATTCCAAATATCTTCATAGACGCTAAATTTGCATCGGGATAAATAATATCATTCATGTTTTACCCATTCACTGATACTTGTCACGCCTTAGTACTTTCTCAAATCCTATCCCACCCCAGTAGCTAAAGGCATTTCAAATTTTCATTGTTTTTTACAGGACATCTAAGCAAAACAACCAAGTTAGTAGTTGAATGGTTAAAAACTCAAATGGGTGTATGGGTAAACCATTATATCCTTTACAAATTTGTTTACCTAAACAAATGACAAAGTCAGGCAGTAAATACATTAGTATTTTTCATCCACACATAGTAATTTAACCAAAAATATTTAAGGGATTTACCCAAATATAGTCACTGGCTATATCTCAGAGCAACCAATGTAATTTAAAGAAAATGACATCTAAAACAGTATAAAAACATGATATTTCTCATAATTATAACACAAGGCAACATCCATTGATGTGGGAAAGTCCGCTTCAGTTACGATATCCCACAAGGATACAAAAGTACAGGATAATGTAAACAGAAACTGCCTTCTGTAAGCACCTCACAATGACCTCATGATTCAGTGAAAGGTACCGACATGAACATGATTTCATTTTTAACGCCTCCATCAAAATAACCGTTTCCTGTCCACAGGATATTTCGATGGTGACATAATCTTTCTTGCAATGTTGGAAAACAATTTTGGGTACGCTACTGTGGCAAACCAAAAGTATGTGAAACTTTACCTTGTAATGTGTACATGTGCGCATATAGGCTCCAGTATTGGAATGCTATTTGGTTGTGAAGGACTTTTCAATTACATTACAGATATTAAAATGCAAAGGACCTTGTTGACTAGAAAAGCTTCAAATTACTTTTGTAGCTGTGTATTTACAGAAATGTTTCTGGCGCTGTTTTTCACGTATCAATTTCTTAGCGAAGGTGACAACACTTCTTCGTTTACTTTGGAAAAGAGAGCAGAGAACATTGCCACTACTTGCAAGGCTGTAATTTCACAATGCTCACTGGCCAACATGGCCCTGGCCTTAGCCTTGTTGTACCCTTCAAAAGTACCCCAGTGAATTGAGATTTTTGGACAGAAGTTCCATTCTTTAAGTTCATGTATTGGGTTGTCCCTCCCAAAAGGTCAAATCTATTCCTGCATTTGTGCTTTGCATTTTGGAGTAACCTTCCTCACAAACTTTTCTCCCACTTAATTTAAAGCTCAAAAGTAGCATTTTCCAATTAAGCAGTGTAAAATCTAAATGTTCTCTCTAAGGCTGTTTTATTTATTTAGTCCTGAACTTTTCACTTGGTGCATTAAATGACCTTCAGAAGTGTTAAAACATGTGGGTCAACTTGTAGCTTACTGCAACTTGTAGAATTACTGCACTAAACGGTTTCAGGAAAGTGCGACAAGACAGCAATTTACAAATATTGGATAACCAAGAGAAGTTCTGAATGAAACGAAAAGTACTGAAATATAGTACATTTACCCAGCTCCTGAACAAGACAACACATTAACAAACATTCAAAGCCTAGTACCTAGGGGGAAAATAAAGATTGAAAAGTTCCAACCTGTTGATGTTTCCGGGTGAATACCGAGGTTGAGGGTCGGCATCGTTATCGTTCAAATCAAAACTCCCTGGTGCGTCCTTTGTTTTAGTGTTTAGGGTTAGCGATGGTTAGGATTTAATGAGTGAGAAGAAAAAGATGAATGAGTGGGTGAGTGGATTAACAGGATATGATATATGTGACACCTGAAAATCTCCTGTTACCTGATACTGATAGCATGCTCAAGTTCCAAATCCTCCTGGACCAGTTAGCCAATCTGGATTTTGTATAGGATTGATTTTTTCAATGTATTGAAATACTTTTAAAAACAAGACAATGTTTGGTCATTATGGTATTGTCATTGTCACATGTATAAAGCCAGTTTTTGATGCAATTGGTTTTGGTAACTGCATGAATGGTGAATGTACCCCTAGCTCGTGTAACTACTATCATTTGTATTGCACAAGGCAAGACTACTGAACAGGTCAAAAGTTCACAAATTATTGAGATAGTTATGTTAGTAATCTCATGTTTAAGCAACATTTTGACATTTTTGAGATGGTGTCTGTTTGTGAATGCTACGGTCAGAGATGAGGCATGGAAGATTTGGTAATGGGCAATGCTATGACTTTGCCAGACAGTTTACCTTCTTAAAACACTTCTCTTCAACATGAAAAAGAAACTAGAAGTAATTGTTTCAATAGCATTTTTTAATGGGAACCACATCTGCAAGTGCAAGACCTTCCGGGATTGAAAGCTATTGAAACTACATGTATAACCGCACGACTGAGACTACATTGAACAAGTTCCATTACCAACGGTGTTAGTGCATGCAGGACGGAGGAATCAGTTCCACCTACGTTAACCTAACTTCTGTGAGCAAAAGTAACAATTGTTATAAAGGAAAACATGAAAGGAATAGTTATCAACTTGTTCAGAAACCATTAATGTTGAGAAATTGTGAAGCAGATCATCTTTTTGGTTTATTGTAATGTAAGTCATGACGTCATGAGAGAGATACACGGCAAGGCTAATTATAATCTGTTGGGAACTTTGAAATATTTATTTGGGATGTTCTCATTTTGCTACACAAGTACGACTCAACAGAAATATCTTTCAATTGCTACAGAGTATGTGTACATGTATTTATGGGTTTAGAAAGTTTTTATTTCAAGTTAGCCAGTGGGCCCAATTTCATAGAGCTGCTTAAGCACAACAATCTGCTAAGTGCAAAACAGTTGTACTTACCAGAAAGAGGTTACCAGCAAAACTATTATGTTTTATGTACCGTTTGCAACTGTTCCTGCTTAATTCTGCTTAGCCAAAAAATGTTAAGCATTGTCTGCTTAAGCAGTTGTATGAAATTCAGCCCCGAGTTTGGCATGAGATACACACAACTCTTAAGATTTCATACTAGATTTCAAACTAGATTTCAAACTAGCTTTTACCAACCTTGTCTTAATCTTTCTGAAAAGGGTCACTTCAGTAAGAAAAATCAGAAAGTTCATTGGAACATTTTAATCGGGCAGCAAGGCAGATACTAAGGGCAATGGGGGCCAATGCTTCCAAGGAATTCTATGCCTATTACAGTTTTTCTTCTGTAATTATGTTCTCTCTGTAAATATGACTGTACAAACACCAAAGAAATGACCTGCTTCATGATGAAAGCAAACAAGCTGTGCAAGCATGGAGTGCAAGGCGTGTTAGTTTATTCATGCAAGAACTGTACCCCAACCCCTCTCCCGTCTTAACCTAGCTTGACTCCGTTCGCTGCAGCTGTTTTGGGGTGATTTGACTTTATGTGAAGGAACGTGACATTTGGTCACAAGGTGTCACAAGGATCAACATCTTTCAGTTGGGTATGTGTGGTGAAACAGATGCTAAATACTGCGCTCCGAGAGTACAGGCATTATCTCTGAATTGATCTTCAAACTTTGCTCTGTACTCTTTTTGAATTTAACGAATAATGATAATGAAACACTTAAGCCGTATCCAAATCAAGTGACTTTGGCTACGGCTATGGCTGTTTCCAGCAGCCACAACGATAACCTTTTGACCTTTTCAGCAATCTGGCCATAGCAACTGCTGAAGTCATCAATTCGGACACGGCATTGTTACTAAAATTCAACAGCAAGCAAATCCGTATTACAACTAGTTTTGGACATTACATGTAACTCATGTGCAACACCAGGTTTTTTTTGTTTTTTTTGCAAATCTTTCCCTTTGTATCAATGCAACAAAACTGAGACTGCAAAGAAAAATAGTGTGATCCTTTTGATCATAATAGAAAACCAGTATTCGTTTTTGCCACTGCACGCAGGGTACAAGACAAAGATGAAAGCCCTATATTTATCAGATGAGCAGCATCAATACAAAAGTATGATGAATGACTCTTCACTATTAAAAATCACTACACAATTTGGGGGAAAAAATCCTTTCTGCTAAAAATACAGTGAAGTTGCGCACACGTGATCATTCAGAGTCAAGTCAGGCATGAGGGAGGGAGGCATGAGGGCACCATTTAAGGGATCATTCACAACACCTGTTTTCATTGGTGTAATCATATCTCGGCTGGGGATCATCATCTCCACCGTTGACATCATAGCTGGCCACTGGGTCCTGAGACATTCACAAAAGCACAAAACATGTACATGTACAGCATGCAGTACAACAGGAACAGATAGTCCACAAAAAACAACTATAGCAGACCTGATGCATCTATTTGGAAAGGGCAAAGGCACCAAGGCGTTTTCTCCTTGATAAAAGGCACCTCTGTGAGGAAATTCGAAATTCCAGTTGGAACATTTTAGGGGGCACCAAGGCAATGACCAGGGGCAGCGAAGGCAATTGCCTCTGTTGCCTACATGTATGTGAAGCATCAGGACTGTAATAGTATGCAGAGAATAACTTTCAAGTTTTAAAGAAAAGCTTTGCTGGAAAAAAACACTTTTTAAAAAGTCACGATACATAATTGGTTTTGTGTTTTAATCTGAAAACTTAGAAGTGTTTCTTCATCATTTTAGGCGGTCGTGTTTTGAGAAGTTTTTTTCTTGGCAGAGATTGCATGCATGTTCAACAGTGTTGTAACTTGCAGTACTGGTACTCAGAACTCAAACTTGAGTACTAGGAGTAGGACTGGGCGACTAGTGAAATTCACTAACAGACTAGGTAGGGCTTCAATTTTCGAAACCAAAGATTGTGGATTGCCACAGGCGCAAGATGGTAAAATTCAGGCTGAAATGTTAAGTATACACTGAAAAGTATCAACTAAAAAGTACATGTACTGGATTATGTACATGTACGATGTGCTTTTACAATTTGCCAGTATAAGCCTGATACATGTATGCTAGCTCTTCGTGCAAAAGTAAGGATCTGAATCTATTCTTCAAAAAACCAATAATGTATCATGCCCTTACAATACAAGTGTCTGTTCTGTGTTGGAAATTGATGTTTAGACCACAGTTTTAAAATACTATTCAATGCAATCCTCCTGTACACAAGTACCACAAACTGCCACAAAGAACCACACCTTTAAGGCCAGCATGTGGTGTGTGGGTTTCTTCTGTTTGTTCAGCTGATGTACAGTACTGTGGACTTCGTCTCCACAGTCTCCTGTGGTATATTGTGGAAAGAGCCAGTTGGGCAGGAGAGTGCATCAGTTTAAAAAGTGTGGACAGATTGACATGGGTGGTCTAAAAAATGTTTGACTTCTGAATGAAGTACGTATGTGTGTTCTTAATCTCACACCAGACACAGTGCACATGTACCAATTCAATATTTGAATATTTCTAGAATATGTATTTGTATGGATACAAGTCAGCCCCTGTGTGAAGCCGTGTCCAAATTGGCGGCTTCGGCTTAATCCTCAAGTGAACACACACTGAAGCATAGGCGGCCCATAGCAACACTCTTAGCAACTGCCATAGCCACCAATTTGGACACGGCTTTAGTTCCAGTCTGCAGCCACGAGAAGGCACTCTAATGAGGTTCAAGCAGGAGCTAAACCACTACTCACTTAGCAATAATGGACTGCATTCTTTACTTCAACACATGCACAGAACAGACAACTGTACTTGTATGCCCCAAAAGAACATTGCACAATGCACATATTTACATGTATATTTCACTGTTTGCGAAGAAAGACAGAGACATGCAAATGAAATTCAACACATTTAAAGACAAAAACCTTTCCTAGAGGAAAGAAAGATTCTGAAAGGAACATGTCGGGAGAGATACGTTCCCATTTGTCAAGTTCCCTGACTGCAAATGCAATCATGCAACACATCGATACTCTATCATATATAGGGTCCAGACTATTTTTCCATTCATCTTTACCTTTTGTTGGGCAGGAAGGGGAAATATTTGGGGAAATTGTGCCTTTGATGATACAAACATGGAATTTGGCTCACAGAATAGTAAGTGATTTTTTAAATGGCTGCCCTTGCTTTTTATTCTATGGCCATAGCCAAATATCTTTCCCGTGACATACTCTGACTGAGTTCCAAATTCCATGCTTATATCATCAAAGACACAATTCCATCACCTACATGTACATGTACCTGCCGTTCTAATTGGGTTTATCAATTTAAATCATCAGAACTAGTTTTCTGCACTCAATGGTCTCTACATGGTGTAGCCATCTATCCATTTAACTCAACATAATCAAACTGAGGTTGGAAGGGAACTTAGTCTGGCCCCTTTATACAGTGTATGAAATGATAATTACATTTACCTATGCTAATATGTACATGTATACAGGGAACCTGACAATCACAGCCATAGCATGATACAGCCACTACTGGGCCTGACCATGACTGCCAGCCAAGGCATTCTCTTAATAACCATCATCATCCAAGTCTTTAACAATTGATATTTTTCCCTATGAATGACTCATGAAGGTCATTTGCCATAATATTACAGTGCAGTAATGATTAGATTAAAAACCATTTAGGAATCCACCTGGGTCACTTGGTGACCACGGAAAGAAATCTCCACATGTGGAAATACCACTCTTTATTCAATTAAACAGTTGCCATAAATGTTTGCATGGGTTCATCTTTAATGGCTCTGTCGCAGAGCGCCAGTCAATATGTCTGCAATTTATTATTTTTGTTTCCCTCCATTTGTTTCATTTCATTTCTTAATTCTGGTTGTGAAGCCAAGGACTCTCAGAAAGTGAACTTAATCACTATACTAGCCAAGAAGCCCATGTGGAGAATACAAGGAAGGTTTCAGTTTTAGATGTGGGGAAAACCCCTAGAGAATTATTCCAGTGAAAACCCACGCAATCGGTAGGGACTGAAAACCCAATCCAAATTGTGTCCTGGCAGGATTCGAACCAGGGTCCTAGAGGTGGAAGGCGAGGAAAGATACCACTACGCTAACCGGACAGCCCGTTTGAAGGCACTAGTTAAAATCTTCACCAAATTTTGGTTGCAATTGGACTCCATCCCGAACTCGGAAATAACCACCTAGGCATACTACATCGATTTCATTTTACATGTTCCAAGTATAATTTTTACTATTGGGTGAAATGCATACTTACATAGTTAGCGCTGAGATCTGGATGATTTTTCTCAATGCCGTCATCCAGAATGGATACCACCACGTCTTTCCCTGTGTAGCCTTTCTCCCAGGCTGGGATGACGTTCATATCAAGGCCAGGCTGGCGTTGCTAAAAGGAAGATAAAAATAGAAAACTTTAAGTCCCAAATTTACTTCTTCAAGCTGGTGTCGATGACGATATCAGAAAGTACTGGATCAGCTGAAAGGGGGATAAAAACAACTGGAACATATTTTATCTTCTATTACCAGATCAATTGACCCAGTTCATCGCACCCACGATAAATCTTGGTTGCACCATTTTTGGAATCAGATTCTCGTATGTTTCTGGGCAGTGTGCGTTTTAGACGACACATCTGCAGTGTTAGACATGCAACTTGACTCCCAAAATGGCAGACCATGAGCAGACAGTACATGTAGCCCAGGGCTTGAAATATAACACGGGGCTGCAGGCCTGTAAATGCAAGTGATTTTAGCGTGGGGCCAGTAAACTCAGGACTGGACAAGTCCGATGGTCTTGTGTTTTTCAATTGAATAATAACACCTCACTGAACAACAACAAATTAAAGTTTAATGTTGACTTTAGAGTTTGATCGTTAAGACAGATGAGATTCTTAACATGTCTTAGTGCTAAGTAAAATTAAAACAGTGAAGAAAGTTTTGTTTTCTCATAAATTTGGGTTCTAGTCTTTAAAACAATGCTAGTCCAGAAAAAAAATCAGCTACAAGCCATGCAGTCTTGTGTATTTTCCCCCAAAACTTGAACCCTGTAACCCCATGTGACTAGCAGTGACAAGGTGTCCGAACAGTCCCCGAACTGGAAATTCAGAGTGTACCCAATGGGACTACCCAGCTTGCATTGTCACTATTCGGGTCTGAAACATCTATGATGACAGTTTTTTTAAAGCTTTTGTCTTGACCCGGACAATTTTAAAAGTACTTTTGTCTGAGGATTTAAAATAAATAAATAATAAATAAATATTTCACCAGCTTTTCCACTGATTCATAATCTTACCTTTCAAAAACTTGTATTTTTAAGGGACTCAAATTTCAAGCCATACTTCATGAACAGTCAGAGAAGGAAGTGATTTTATTTAGATAAGTTCCGAATGGAAATAATTAGTTTTAATTATACAACACACATGCAGATCCTTATCATTTGATTGGTGGAACACAAATCCTTTATCATCCAATTTTTGCAATGTACACTTCCATAACACTCCAAAATTGAATATTGTTGTCCAATATGGATAATTAATGGACATTTTGCTGCGTCGTTTCCAGAATGATTGATCCTTGCCCGTTTTTCCAAAGAAGGTTTTTTTTTTTCAGAGTGTGGGGTGACAAGTTTCCTTTTCTATTTTGTGTTTATTATACACCTATCAATTGTATGACGCACTATCAGACCCCCGGGGATGGTGCGTCAAGTTTGCGTCTTTACTCTAGGAAAAAGTGACTGTGGGTACGTCAAGTCCAATAGTGGTCAGTCAAAAAATCTTCGAGCGGTGCGTCGAGGTACGTCATGGTGCATCGAGGTACGTCATGGTCCGTCGATGTCCATTTCAACATTTATTTTGTTTATTTAGTGGAGAATAAAAATGCACCTACCCTCCCCGCCTGTGTAAAATGATGTTGGTATTATTTTGTTAACATTTATGTTGCCCGAGAGTCGGGAATTTACCGCCAGTAAGTCAGCGATCACCACATGCCAGCTCAGACGGCCGTTTATTTTCCACACTGCACATAGCAAGCCTTTTGCCCAAGCCCAATACACATGTGCATCATGGCGTGGTGGTTTTGTCATCCTCGGCCCCGTGGTATATTATATCTCTCACACGCACGATAGTGGGGGTCGATTGTCGAGTCATAGATGGATACGAGGTAAGCCTGTGACCATACGTTTAATTTACTATCCGTTTCAAACTTTTCTAAACGGTTAACCGTTTGTCGGCGGCAAGTGAATTTGTTCTAAAATACACGAACAACAAAGACGATGTATAAGGAAGCCCAAATGTTTTGACAATTAACATCGAGACTGTACATGTACCTGTGTCAGTGTATTTTGTAAATCCTTGTTGTTTCATGTTGTTTCCAAAAATTTACCGACCGAGAGATAATCCTTCACGATCTTTATAAGCACAACATCCCGCAGAGTCGAAGTCGTGTGAATATCCCCCATCACTTCCGTGTGTGTATTTGAGTTTGACAAAAGAAAACTGCAGTATTGCTCACGCACGTGTAAAAACATCTCTGACACGCAGTTATATTTCTCACCAAGGGAATTTCCCTTGCCTTATCGCTCCCACAGCTACACGCCATTCCTTCGCCCCCTAACTATAAAGGTTTACCACGTTAGGTAGAGCAAGCACATCCGCGGGATCGCGGTGATGAATACAGCGCTGTGAGAAGCACTGCGTCATAAATAATTATTCACGCGATCGGCCAATCGGAAAGCGGCCAGTCATTACCAGTTATTACGAGGATGTGTGTTATTTAGTCACATGTAATTCATGGCGCGGTGG
Source organism: Leptasterias polaris (assembly GCA_037783415.1). Taxonomy (NCBI): domain Eukaryota; kingdom Metazoa; phylum Echinodermata; class Asteroidea; order Forcipulatida; family Asteriidae; genus Leptasterias; species Leptasterias polaris. Next base: position 7,902,406 of record JAZGTN010000022.1, read on the forward strand.
TTTTGTCAACCTCTGCCCCGTGGTATATTATATCTCTCACATGCACGATACTGGGGGTCGATCGTCGAGTCATGGATGGATACGAAGATGCATTATTTAGTAGACTGGTTCCCTCTCTATTATTTCGTGTGTTTGATAGCTAGTGCGTTGGGAACCGCACGTCTCGAAGATCAAGTAGTACATTCTCGCCTCGTGCATAAACTTGCCATGTATTTTCAGCATGTGTGCCGGGAAACTCGTACATACAAGGTTGAAATACTTGGTATTCACTGCGCGTGCATCGTTTGCAGCATAGCAAGGAATTATGTGCGTCGATTTGTCCGTCCGTGGTGCGTTGCTATCCGCGAATGGTGAGTCAAAAAATGGTTCGGAAGACCGTCCAAATCTGCAACAAGTGTGTCAATTTTTCGACTCAGGGTGGGTCTTTGGACACGCAAATCCAACCCCACATATGGACAGTGACGCACCATCCCCGGGGGTCTGATAGTGCGTCATACAATTGATAGGTGTATTACATGAACATTTTCAAATGACAAGGATCTACATGTACTGTGTGAGTTATAAAACAACTTTCATTCTTTCATTGTCACTGAATATAATCACTTGGTGAAATTTGACTTTTCCACTTCACTCGGCCTTGCCTCCTTAAATTGAACAGTCCAGATTTCACCTCATATTCTACTACAATGCACTCCAATGCATCCTATATTTGTTTAGTCTCCTTCGGGTGTTTTACATTTGGCCAGAGGACCATCGTTAAGGGAGAACACTGTTCAGGAGTTTATTTAGTGTCAAATTATACTTTGTAAGTTCCTTACCAAGTATTTCTTTAACTCAATAAGCTTGCTTTTAGGCGATTCCTACCACTTAATCATTATAATTTATTTAAAGTACCAAATATGTTTTATTGTCTGAGCAAACTGAATGAGTAAAAATAAACTGAACTAAACTGGGCCCAATTTCATGGCTCTGCTTACCAAAAGCAAAGAATTGGCGCTTACAGAAGCAGGGAATTCTGCGCATAAGTCAAGCGCATTTCAAAGGCTAGCAGGAAAATTCTGCAGGCGTAGTCCATGTTTGATGTACCATGAATTCTTCACTTACACAGTTAGTGCCAAAATGTTGCGCTTGCCCTGTAAGCGAAGAATGGTGATCACAAACCACGCTAAACAGAGCCATGAAATTGAGCCCTCAACTGAACTTCATGAGTCAATCTTGCGGTCCACTGAGGCCTTTATCTTTCAGCCCTTGTCGTGGCCTTTTCTCCTTTATAATATATTCCTATGAGACCATTCCAAGCCCGTGATGGAAGTGCTCTTTACTCAAGAAAAGTAGCCTTGCCTCTTAAGGAATGAAATTTCAGATCTGAAGAGTCATTCAGGATTTTAAAAAATATCTAAGTGAGATGTGATTTGAGGTTTTCTTTTCTAGAAACTGGAATCATCCTGTGCTCCCTTACACTACAGGGTCGTAGTGGATACAGTTTCAACTTAAATACTCTACTGCAAAGTATTCCCTTTCGCAAACAAAATACACAGTTTGAATGGTACAAAATTTCAATGGAAAAAAAGCATGTCCAGACTATGCCACTTTATAGTCGAATTCCCCTGGGTAGCAATATAGTGTTTGTTCAATTCAGGTTCAAGAATACTGTAGACTGTACATTTCTTGAAAATGAAAAAAAAAAGTTCCTTCCAAGTGAGCTATGACCAGATTTGCAATGTTGACAGATGGCTAACACAAACAAAGTACAATCCACCCTTTTGATGTAATCCCCTGTGCAGAACTGAATGTTGTGTAGCTTGAGGCAGTGTATTTATTTAAATGCAACAGAGCAGTATATATTCAGGCCCTTTGGTTTTTTGAAGATTTTAAAGCACAGACTACATGGTGATTTCTTGAGATAGTTAACTAAGGGTTAGAAATGGAATCAAACCGAAAAGTTTAGAACTTTAATATCCAGAAAAGATGTATACTCTTTAAAACTCTGGATTCTGAGGACATGGTATTATTGGATTCCCATATGAGATGCCTACAGATTTTCTTTATACAACAGACTCAAGAGTACATGATTCAAAGAAAAACATTAGGTAAAAGAGTAGAGGACTCAGACAGTGCAGGACTCAGACAGTGCAGGACTCAGAGAGTGCAGGACTCAGAGAGTGCAGGACTCAAAGAGTGCAGGACTCAAAGAGTGCAGGACTCAAAGAATACAGGACTAAAAGAGTACAGAACTCAAAGAGTACAGGCAGTGTTCTCCACAGACTTTTTTCTTGGGAGGGCGGCATGACGTAATCAAAATGGCGCCCGTCGGTATGACGTCATCAAAATGGCGCCCATTGGTATATGAAATCATCGGACGTGAAAGCAAAAAACGCTTGAGATAATCCTTTTCTTAAAAACAATGTTATTTCCCCGGGCCCGACACTATCTAAGGAGAATGATGTTCATCCATTTCAGTCAGAACAACCTTATTGTAAAACCAATTCAAAGCCTACAATTTGTTATACATTTTGCTTTGTGCGCCGCGCCAAAAACATCACAGGGATATCCCGCACAGTGTGGGGTTTTAGAAAGCTGGATATGCGTTGGTGGTGATCGGATAGCCTACACGTGCAATTTTCAAAACGAAAAAAAAAAAAACATTAAAAAAAATATATATCATTTATGGATGATCTTATACCCTAATTTCTGCCCTTAATAATACTTTTTCCATCAACAACCATTTTCATGGATTTGTGATAAGAGGTTCCATTGTTTAGAACTTAGATTGCAATAAAATCGTCGGGAGATTCAACGATCGGTTAACAACGCACGGTACATTGAGAACAAACTCAATGAACTTTGCCCCGCAATGCCCTCTATCTGCAAAAGTTATCAATGTTGGAATATCCTTCAAGGCTGTACATTGTACCAATGTGCAGGCGTGCAGCACAGTGTGTTGCAATTCTTTCTCGGCTCGTGAACGTGTACTGCGTTGGAGACTAGAAAGCTCTCTTATGAATATGGTAATCAACGGCCAATCACAGCGTGCGGAATGTTGGTTAGCTTGGACTTTGGACCGTGGTGTTGTGCTATGCATAGACTACCGACCATGGGCGACCGAACGTTGTTGGGCCGGGCCAGGCCAGGGCAGATGCACATGCGGTGGATACACTGCACTCAGCAGTCAGAACCATGTGATTGTGTGTGCATCGTGTTTTAACGTTTGTATGAAACAAACGATTGCAATTCCAATGCTGCGGTTTTGAAGTCAGGCATGAATCTTCGGCTACTCGTTTGATCGTATTAAGTGCAGGCTAAAAATAGTTTGTTTGTCATTTTTTTGGCAGGGCGGCCGATTATTTTAGCGGGGCGGCCAATTCTTTGGCAGGGCGGCCTAAAACTTTGGGAGGGCGGCCCGCCCTCCCAAAATACGTGTGTGGAGAACACTGACAGGGGGTGGATTTCACAAAGGATAGTCCTAACTTAGGACTAGTCCTAGGAGTTAGGACTAGTCCTAGACATAGGATCGATCCTTGCTAAGATAAGATCGATCCTAAGATCGATTTCACAAAATTCGTCCTAACTCGAGATAAGACCAGTCCTAACTCTTTGTGAAATCCACCCCAGAACTCAAAGAGTACAGAACTCAAAGAGTACAGAACTCAAAGAGTACAGAACTCAAAGAGTACAGAACTCAAAGAGTACAGAACTCAAAGAGTACAGAACTCAAAGAGTACAGAACTCAAAGAGTACAGGACTCAGACAGTGCAGGACTCAAAGAGTACAAAGATAAGTCATTGGGGAAGGATATGTTAAGTTGTAATTTTCTACATCGAAAGAATTACACCACAGCAGGCCAGATACTTTATTGTTGTCAGGGCAAGGCAGTTTTTCATTAGTAAAAGGCATGTGCAGTATGAGGGAAGATTAACTTTCTACTGGAACATTTCAAAGGGCACTACATAGTAGGGCAATGTCCATGGGCATGAAGGCAATCCGTGAAGTGTCAGGCTGGTCATTGATTGTAAAATACTGTGTAAAACACTTACCAGATACCAGAGCGGCCATTTTGGATCATTAAGGGGTGATTCTTGCGAGTCATCATTGTCTCGTTTCCTTCTACTCTTTGCGACTTGCTGCTCCACCCAATGAACCTAAACAAACAAAAAATCCAAAGCAAAAGGTGAATGATAGTAAACAACAACTAGGTTAATAAATTAACTTTAACATTGCAAGCACAAAGCACCAAGTAACAGCAAGGAAACAAGCAAGTGTGTAGATGTTTTATTTGAGTTTGTGTATTATCTGTCTTTTTCATCTGTGTAACGTCGCTAAAATTAATGTTTTTAACTAAATGAATGTTCTATTCGTATGTGCCAATGGAATCTAAATTTCTGTATTTTTATGATAAATTCTTAAATTCTAAAATTGTAAAAATTCTGATTGTACAAAATAAAAAATCAGAATTCCAAGATGCTTGCCTCCTCCTCTTGGTCAACAGATTAAGATCTCTGAAGAGGAGGATCTGAGACTTCTATAACCTGTACTGTAGTACTTACAATAACATAACATTGCCTTCTTTCCCATGATAGAAAGCTTGTTCGTTTCTATGACAGTTTGAAGGTAAAGGATATATTTGTTTTAAAATTCTATCCCCTCAGTCTCTTTCTGGTTTTAATTCAGACATTTTTTCTATAAAAAAGCATTTGTTTAATTTAGTATAAATCAATGTTTTATCAGATGTTATCATTGTTGTTTTTACAGTTTTGGTTTTGTTTAATTGTTGAATGGTTGTTTTTAAGATTATTGTAGTTGCTGATTTTTTTATTTTATTATTTATTTGGATTAAAAACACATCACTTATTAACAGGAAGCATCCTGAATTGCATCATGAAGTGATCAGTTCACAAAGTAACATGTAGAAAATTAACAAATACAAAATTCAAATCTTGAGATTCAAAGATTGTGCTATTAAATACAAAAATAAGAAAAAATCAATGTGCATGTGATCATGATTATGGAAAAACAACAAAACTCAAAATGTAATTGTTACTTTTATTACATTTTAGTACAGAATTTAGCACAGCTTCTGCCAAATCATAGACCAGGTGAAGTATGCATTAGATACAATTTCAGCATTTTACAGTCAGTAGAAAATCATAATAAATACTTATGTGTAGAACGTGATCCTTAATATTGTGATACGTGGTTTAACGAGGTTTTATAAACCCACTGGGGCAAAGGACACGCCTGACAAACCCTGGGAGGTACAGATCAACCACGGCAGTGAATAAAGTAAATGAACAAAACAGCCAGTTCTCATAAAGAAAATTGGCTTTGATTTTTTTCAAACGTGCCTATGATGCCAAACACAGATGCTGGATATCGTAATACATTTTACAATGTAATAAAAAACATGCATACATTTGTGTACCATGCAATGTTTTAGGTTGAAAGAGAGGCATGGTACAGACTAGCGCTAGTAGGAAAAGGTTTTAAAATTGTTTATGTTTTTTAGCCCACACGAAAGACTCCTGCTAGGGTCGAAACGTGTGGCCATTAACTATTTTGTTTATTCCTACTACAGGTCCTTTTGGTTGGTAAGCATTTTTCTAACAGCTAATTCTATTTTCTCATTTTATAAATATAAGGGAAGCTATAGTTAAACATAAATGTTTCAAGTGAATGTACTGTGACATCATCAGAACTAAGGTCAATTGATGAACACAGTTGCAAGTACAAATGTTGAGATAGAGAGTATGTTCCAGCCACTGGGTCTGGCTTCTGTGAAAGCCTAAGGTGCCATGATTCTCTGGGATGGAGGAGCTCTCAGAACCCTGTAGATCAACAGTGTTTGTTTCAACAGGCCTGGAATTAGATTTTTGAAAGGGCAAGGCTGTTTTCATTTTGCAAACAGCACTTCCATTAGAAAACCTTACCACCATCAGGTGTTTTCTAGGCACCCTGCTACATGTATGCATCAAAATGCAACACAGTTGAAATAAAAACCCTGCTAAATGCAGCAAAATATGATGTTTACATCATCCTGTGGCACGATGCAACAGAGTATGGAATTGAAATGGACTGCTAAATGCAACAAACTACAACAACTTCTCACATTTGGGGCATTTTGTTGTATTTGACAGGGATAAGGTTTTAATGATCCTCCAAACCTTTAAAGATGTGACTGTACACATTTTAAATTTGTACTTACAGCATTAAAGGTAGGGTCATAGATTGATAAATACTCAAAAATTAATGACCATAAAAACTTACTTAGTGAAAAGCACTTCAGTTGTTGAACTTGAAAGTATAAACTATTTTTAGAAAGGATTCCCTTCGAAGTAGTATCACGAATATTGTTTGGATAAATTTTCACCCCAAAACCATTTGAATCTGAGAAGCAATTCAAGCATGAATCATTACTCGGATTTCTGAGGGTTGGTCTCTGAAAATACCAGAACAGTGTTTTGCTGTTTTCTCAGCAAGCAGACGCTGTATTCAGCTGAAACTTTCAAATACGACTTTTATTTTATCTTTCTTTGTAATTTTGCCAATATAAATCAGCATTATGTTGACTAAAAAGAACAGTCTGTGGCCCAACCTTAACGTTCACTTACATTGGTGACTATACTACAGAATGCAAACTGTGTATGGTTATGGCACACATTTCAAACTCAGGAAATGAGTACAATTTCCTCAGGTTCGAAGCAAGGGCCATGATTAAAAATATCACCATTATTGCACTATTTTTAATTTCCCTTTAAATGCCATTTCTTATCGCAGACAAAAAATGCAGGAATGTGAAATGCCACAAGGCCTTATTTTTTTCCCCTTCTGTTTTTTACATTTTTATTTTCTTAAATTGGTGGGAAAGTGCAGGGGGGAGGGTCCTGGCATTATACTCTTTTTGTCAAATGTCTCATGTTCATGCAACTGAAACTTTCTATGACCAATTTTCAAGCCAGACTGCTTTCATTCATAATGTACTTTGTACTTCTCTGATTTATTGCACACATGAAATGAGGTACATATGTGTAAACTTTTTGAGCTGTTTCCATCTTTTTCAACTTACATGTATGAGTAAATAAACTGGAGCGCCAAGATAGTCATGATACAAGCTTTAATTCTCTTACTCTCGATTTTTGTTTTTATGTTAACTATCATTCAATATCAGCATCGTACGCTGCGGTTTGGAACGATAGACAAACAAGGTGTAAGTCTGTATGCTTGCCTGCAACATGATCAATGTACATGTATTGGGCCTACTGACTGTACAGTAAATGTCTGTAGTTCTGGGCAGTGTACACATCATGTACATGTACATGTGCACATGGAGCTACAAAAATAGCTCCATGTGCGTATAACATCAGGACTGGAAACATGTACACGAAGGCCACGACCTGTTGCTCCTGGTCTTGGCCTTGGCCGCTTCAAAAGTTTCCCGTCTCCCAATGGAAGTGCCCTTTGAAAAATGAAAATGGCCTTGCCCTCTCAAAATGAAATTCCAGGCCTGTAACAACACCTTGTGCAGATTGAGATTGTTGCAAATGTTTGGTTATTCCTAACACTGGAAAATGTTAAGGAGAGTAGGAGTACTGTTTGTTTTTTTAAAAGTTACTAACTAGTTACATGATTGCAAAACCATCATAGACCAGGATTTAGAAATTTCTAGGATACTGAAATCTACATGTAGATACTAGAATAGATACTAATCTAGAATCTAGAAAACTTAGTACAATGTTTAGAACAAAAATATTCTTAATATTTCATGCAATAAAGTTTCCATTTTGTTGTTTAAAAACACTTAATGATTCGGGAGACTGTCATCATGATCATAGCAGAACTGTGGCTGTACATGAAATAATGAACTCAAACTCACGCACGCAGTCACATCACACTAGAAAAATTACGCAGCCCCTTGTGATGTGTTGGTCAGAGCCGAATATGAGCAGTAACTGGGTTAGAGTTCATAATTCCACAAATAGACTGTGCAAGTCTCGCGCGTATCCGAACGAGAAAACACGTCAAAGGAAGAACATTTTTATTTCTGAAATCAAATCTTTGTTTTAAATTATATCTCATGACAAAATCTGAACAACAAAAATAAATTATTACAATTTTATGAAATTAGTTTTAGCTTTTACAAAAAATACGCCAAAGTGTGTTAATTATTATGATTCGTGAAGGTCAAACGGGTTTTAAATTGACCCGTATCGCAGTTTAAAGAGGAATGCTGACGCCTCAACACCATAGACTTCAATGAAAAGGGTTCGCTTTGCAATTACAGCATCTGGCGATTATAATCGCGCATCCAAAACAAGCTTTTACATAAGTTTTATGATCGGAGGTGAGCACAAAATTCTTAATTTTTTGCAATAACCGGAAGCTGAGGTCAAGTTTAATTCTCCGGTTTTCTTCGTTATATTGTTGAATTGGTTTTACTTTCATATTTTGTTATAACTTAGTATTACATTCCCAACAACATGTATAATTTTCTAGGTCATAAACTACGTTAAACTAAAATAAATGTAGAAACAAAATCTCGCCCACGTAAAACTCCATATGGTTGGGACCACTATGGTCCCAGAAGTTCGAATGCGCGCGAGACTTGCACAGTCTATAGCCTACACAAAAGTACTATAATCATGATGACAGTCACCCATTTATTTAAGAATGAGTCGTGCCATTTCTGTGTAAAAGGAAAACTTGCAACCAAAGTAACGTGTTTCACCAAAAAGTCTGCGTGAAAGTCTTCAGCACCAACTCAAATAAACGGATTCAAACCACAATTTTCTTGAACAATAGACAAAGTCTCTTTTGATGATGATTTCCAGAATCAAATAGCTTTATGTTAATACCAGCATTCACAGACAGTGAGCTCAATGGAAGAGCAAGTGGCATAAACACCATTGACTGTGGTCAGTAATTGGATGGGAAACCATTGTCATGTATGATGGGGCTCCTTAACATCAAACCAGCATCTTTAAGGCTGCACATGTACAAAAACTGTAGGCATTTCACATGAAACACCCAGTACACTTATGTTGCCCTGTTGTGTCTGGATTTGCTTCATAAAGCGAGCTCTCTGAGCATGTTTGGAGTATAATTTAAGTGGTGCGCATTTGAACTTATTCTGAATTTCGCACAATAGATCGGATCCTAAACAAATAACACCAGGTTCAGACAGGCACTCAAGAGTCGTGCCGAACCAAAAGTACATGTACATGAAAAGTACGACATCTGAAACAGTTAGGAGCAACTGGACGCACTAGAAGTCAAAAGATCGACTGTTGCAGTCGTTCGGAACGACTCTGGAGCGCCTTGGTTTCAGACGGCGATCTTGTAATGAGCCGAACCTAATGTAAATGTTGTGTTAAGTTCACCTGTCTGAAACCAAAATTTAATTGGGTCGACTCTGGAGCGCCTGTCTGAACCGGGTGTAAGTTTACTTATTTATAAAGAAATTCAACAAGTGAAAGCCTTCTTTTTATTGAGACATTGTATACCGATGTGTACAAATGCATTTCTCTCAAGTTTTCAACACACAGAACATCACAGAGTGTGCCTTACGCTTGATGCTAGTTCTTTGTGCAATGTCTCCATAAGAAGTGAATTATGTCACTTCCCATCTTAAGCAAGTTAGTCATATCATAGAGCAAGGAGTGTCAGTCAATACATGTACATGTATGTTCAATGCTGACAACTATCACACCTTTCTTTTTTTATGCACTGGCCTTGAATTCCACCAAGGTTCACCCACGTTTGTCGAAATCAAGGACTTCTTTTTGTTCTCCCATTGCTCAATTTTGTTTTTCTTTTAGTGATGTCCAAAATTGGTTTTGTACACGAAAGCAAAGTGAGGACCTCCTCGCCCTGTCAAAACACCCTTTTGTTGAAGTACTCGGTTCCAACGAGTAGACACCCCCATGCAAAATTGCCTCTGTGTACTTGCCTCAGTGCCCACTCTGCCAATTTCAAATTTCCTCTCCACAAACTTTCTGTCACAATGAAATTGTATGTTTTTCATAATGGAATTCTTGTTATTTGTTTTCTGAAGTGATGAAAGTTCCTGACATGTCATAAACTTTCTGTCACAACAAAATTGTATGTCATCAAACATGGAACTTTTGTTATTTGTTTTCTAAAATGATGAAACTTCCTGATATGTTGGTTAAATAACCTTATTAATTGGGGACATGTGACTATCACAAAAACTGGGTTGTAGAGTGAGTCGAAGAAGGTTGATTGATATAAGCCCAATAATAAGGATAATGTTTTATAGCACCAACTGAGTATTTCAATAAAGCTTATTTTTCTTTGACCGTTACCTACACGCATGGTAACAGACTTGTCTAGCTTTTGCCAACCTTCTTTCCTTAAACCTGACCCAATTGTCTGATTTACTTGGATCCTTCCTCACTAACTAACATTACCAACATATGGTAACTCAACATCTAAACTGTGGGACTCTATTTATGGTAGACTGCCTTACCCTATATGTCGATCATTATCACTGATCAGTTTACTAGTGCAGTCCTCTGTCCAACAGAATTCACACAAAATATGCAGTTGGATTTTGATGGGTTGGGAATGGTAAGGACTCAAGGTGTGTCGTGGCTGAGCAGTCAAGCGCACTGGACTTAAGCTCTGATGTTTCTGGAGGCAGAGTGTAGGTTCGAGTCCTGGTCTTGACACTTGTGTCCCTAGGCAAGACTAACACCATTATTGCCTTTTCCTTTGGATGGGACGCAAAGCTGTAGGTCCCATGCGTTATATAATGCATAAGAGAAGGGGCCTGCCGGTGTTTCTGATAGTGGCTACTGAATGCATTGCAACACCTACATACTTCAACAACTTATAATCCTTAAAAAGTTTTTTGCTATTCAAGCGCTTTGAGTACCTTATTGATATGAAGAAAAAAAGTCACATCCCCTTAAGGTGATCCCCTTAAGGTGATCCCCTTAAGGTGATCCCCTTGCTGCCGCTTCCCAGGTTGTACATGTATCGTAAACTTGGATGTGATCCCTGGCTACACAGCAGCAAACAGTTGTATGGCTTCTGACTGACAGTCTGACTAGCAGTCTGGCACCCCCCGAAAAAAGATATTGACAAAATACGGACACCGCCAACACAATACACAGCATTAAACAGCAAAAATATAGAAGTTTTAAATCAGGTGTCTTAATGTAAACCAAATCAAAGAAACCTACTTTGGGTTCGTCTTTTAAATGAAGATGTCTCTCTGTATTTGCTGTTAGTGACCTTCGTTCTCTGGAATGATGATCCAAAAAGTGGTAATGATTTGCAACAATCTGTCAAAGGAAACAAACCACAAATAAATATAAAGACAAAAGTCATGCACAAAAGTTTTAAAGGATGACTTGGGCTCGATTTCACAAAGCACTAAGATTCATCTCAAGATGAGTTGTCAATATCACCATCGCAATTTGTATTGTGATGTCACACTTTGCTAGGCAATTAAGATTGAACACAACTTGTGATCAATCTTGGCTCTTTGTGAAATCTAGCCCAGGGCTCTAAATCTACATTTTCGCCTAGTTCACTGGGGGATCAGGGCTTGATTTCACACAGCACTACAATTCGTCTTAAGCCGAGTTGTCAATATTGCCATAATTAGTGATTTGTATTGTGACATCATACTTTGCTTAGTAATTAAGATTGATTTGCACTGATGATCAATCTTAGTTCTTTGTGAAATCCGCCCCAGCCCCCAGGTCCTGTAAAAGCCGTAGCTTTTTTCCTGGTGCCCTCCATTTGCCAGCATTTGTATCTAACTCATATGTATTAACACAGCAGGGCCCAATTTCATGGCTCTGCTTAACTTAGGGCCCTAATGACTGGCACTCATCTAATACAAGATTAACAAGTGAAAAATGACAGACTGGACAGTGTTGAAACCTGCCTTGTTACCAACATTCACCACAAACTATTGATTGATACGAGTTTGTATACATTATGGGCTCTAATTAACATACATACACCTCTCTCCCTTGGTTAAAATCGGAAGAAACACATTACATGATGTATGGAAAAATACAGAAATCAGGCAAAGTTCTGACAAATAAAAGGCTTGCTATGAGCGCTCTTACCTCTCCTAAATTAATAAATCCATGTTTTTCTGCAACAAGGTCGGCTTCTTCTATTCCACCGCTAATGTGAACTGCATAGGTGTTTGTGAAAATGCCTCGTTCTGAGCTTACACCAGGAACCAGTTCATCCGGAGAAGATCTCAGGCAAACAATTTGGCACAGTAGTACATACAGGACCCCAAGGGGCAACGTTCTGATCGTGTAAGCCATGACTGACAAAGCTTGAACTGGGCAGTTCTCTCCTGAATTTATGATGAATGTCCTCAAAAGTCACAATTGTCAACTGTTGGAGAAAAACATCACATCGATTTAAATAATATTCCAGCAGCAATTTGGTAATTTGTAATTGTGGTTAATACATTCTGATTGTATTCTCATTGAACTAAGCTGAAATTTATGACACTGAACAATGAAATTTGAATTAGCAAAGTTAACTTAGATCAATTTTCACTTTTACTTTTTGTTCGACAAATGTTTACTTATTGTTTCTAAAAAATGAAGTCAACAACTGAAAAAGTCTGGTAAAAAATAGTCATTAGGCAAAACAGAAAATGTTTCGTTGTAGATTTATGATTGTACTGTCCACTTATACTTACATTACAAATTTCAATGATAGAAAATAATACCTTGTGAGTTGGCTGGAAAATAGCTTTAATGTAATATTAACCAGACCTTTCAAGATAATGAGCTAAAGTGAACGCAAGGAAATTTTACTATTTCTATTCACAATAATATATGGCAAACTATTTCATTCAGAGATCCATTCAAAATGTCTATCTGACTTTATACGTTGTTGTATCATTCAGCATGGATTGCTTAGTGTCTTTGTTTAGCAAAAAATATCGACTTAAAAGTAAAACAGATTGCTAGTGCTACGTCAGTTCCTGTCTGATAACTAAAAATACATTCTGTACATCAGTCAAATGATCATATCAACAACAATAAAAATGTCTTGTTGTGTGGGCATTTGACGGAGTCTGATATCCAATCCTGTTTCAGAAAACCCGTCAATGTTGAAATGACCAGCATGCTCGTTTCAAAAACACGGGTAATTTACTGCCAAACTTTCGGGTATTTGGAAACTGCAACGTGTGGAAACGGCCAGTCAGTGGTGGTGGTGTAACACAGTAACATGGTACGACCTCCCCGCAGTCATGACGACACCCGTGCTACGGATGAACTTACCCGGCCGGCCATACGGCAACCCCAAACTCCCCGTCACTTTCGAAAAACAATATACTTACTGCAGTGCTCTCAAAATGAAGACTGAGTGGAAGTTTATCTTGAAAGTATATACTCAGACAATACCTGGTATCATTGCCGAAAAGTCACCGGGCTCAGAATAAGTGTTGTGCCAAGCGTTCCGTGAAAAATTTGACTTGTTTTTGTTAATGTTCGCGATGTCGATCCGCTACCCGACTTTACGTTGCGGTGGCAATTTGTCAAATGAAGATTGTTTGCTACATGCAATGCATTACAAGGTGCTGTATGCATAATGAGCTCACAAACCATCATCATCACTTTGCAGCGCGCTCTCTCAGGCACTGTTACTAATGCAACCCCACGGTTTCTGTTTTTCAACTCTAGTTGGAAATTCTTCAGAATAGGGATTAATAGATCAAAGTAGGACCCAAATAAACCAAATCCCGGAAGATTGTGTGCATGAGTGGTCGTAAACTAATTGGGTAAAATTGAAAAACCATCCTTAATTATTAAAGGTGCTGCATACGTTTGGTAATTGGAGCCTACTGCTTGTGTTAATCCTATATAAATGTAGGTACATACAATAAAACTAACCTGTGAAAATTTCACTTCAAAAGGTGGTCACGTTTTTGAGATATCACCGAAAAACCGGAGCAAATATTTCCACGCAGGAAGAATATTCCCCATAGGAATACACAGTCTGAGAAGCGTTTCTGACAGAAACGCTTCTCAGATTCAAATTTTGGGGAATAAAAAGTGATATATTTTTCCATAACCGTAGTACCTCGAAAATAAAAGTTTCTAAAAATTCATTATACTACCCAAAGCTGCTGTACTTCTTACAAAGTAAGTTTTTATTGCCATTAATTTTCAGGGGAGTCATTACCAAACGTGTACTGTGCCTTTAAGTGGCGCTCACCTACCCATGGAGCAATAAACTCTTGTTTATTGCTCCATGCCCTACGACTAGAACGAGAGCATTATTCAATGATCATGTCCCAAAATAATGAAAATCTTTCGCTGAAACTTCAACATAAAATCTTAACCTTATCTAAAGATGGAACATGAAACCTTGCTGTCTTTTGCCCAACTTGAAATCCTTATACTATAAGGTCTTTTAAAAAAATTGCTATGTTGGCTTAACCCGACCGACCCTAAAAAGAAACGGCATACCTATAATTGCGTTTAAACCATTTCTGTAGTGACCGTTTCTCTTCAATTGTGTGGCGATAGCGTCCATGGGACTTTGGAGTGCTCAATGTTTTGCAAGTCGCTGGCCGATACTTTAATACATGTATAGTCGTGTTCAACCAGTCTGTAACAATAATTAAGTGTTTAGATATCATGGGAAAGATTTCCCAAAATCTAGCCCATTTAAACGCTGAAAGGTAAAGGTTGCTGGAATGTCCTATCCTATCCTATAACTGGATATAAAAAATAAATAAACAATTTAAAAAAACAAACACCCTACCTACCTACACTATCTTTTCAGGTCCGTTAATACACCAATATAACTCTTCTTTTTAGGCCTTATTTGGGCAAAACTACTAATACGGTACTAATCATCCTGCATCGCATCCTTTAACTGCATGGGTTTTGTAAGACAGAAAAATAGCTGGCAACCGGTTAACGATCACTGCTCTTTCACACAATGATTACTACCGCTGGGTACCAGCAACAAAAATAGTTTTCGCGTGGGCGGGGTGTGTGTGTTTGGGGGGGGGGGGTGAGTTCGCCGTACGTCCGGTGTCACGGGAAAATGGGCAGTGACGTAGCAAGTGGCTACTTTTAATGGGAAATAGGCGTGCAGAGAAACTAGGTTTTTAGGCCTAGAGTTCAATTTATTATATTCTTTTCGTGCGTGCCACCAAAATAAGAATACCAGCCAAAATATTTTCTGCTTATAAGCAGCTCCATAAAATTGAGCCCTCCTTGGCCCAATTTCATAGATTCGGTGCTTACTGCACGAGTTTTTATCATCATAGCGCTGCTATCGTAAGCACACGAAAATGCATGCTAACCTCCCGGTGCTTACTACACTAAAATGCATGACATAACAATGCAAATCCATTGTAAACGCGCAAGGTGACCGCCTTATTTTCTTGCTAACCTGTGAAATAAGCTTATCTTAAGCAAAATTGTCTGCTACAGTTAGCACGACAATTTGCTTACCGTTTAGCAGCACTGAAATTGGGCCCTGGTGTTTCTGAGTCACAGCATGGGAGTGTGGGTTCGAGTCCTGGTCGAGGCGCTCGTGTCCTTGGGCAATGCCTTACCACAATTGAAGAACGAAGTGGGGAGTTGATTCGGATGAGTCTCCTGGCGCGTGGTTGTTTAGAGCCTAGGCCTTAAAGGCCCTGTACACTATTGGTAAGATCGAAAAACACAAATGTTCACAGATTCGCACATAACTTACATGATTTAAAGTAAGTAATTGTAGAAAGGGTTCCTTAAAATATTTCTGCCTAAAATGCTATCGTTTCTGAGAAATGAGTAAAACAATAGTTTTTATCGCGCGCGATAATAAACTCGATGTTTGAAAAACAGAAAACACATAAGGTCTCTTTTCACTATTTTCTCTTGAACTCGATGACCAATTGAGCTCAAATTTTCACAGGTTTGTTATTTCATGTATGTGGTTGATTACACAAAACATGAACACTGTCTGTGATTATTTTGTCAGCTCTGCCAATCCTGTATAATACCTTTAATGATGTATTGGTGTCCATTCTTACAACATTCCAGATTTATTTATGGCTCCTATAAAGTGAAAAGTAGCAGTATTAAGAAACCTTTCAGATGGTCCAAACTACGACGTATGCTAACCCATATTCCGTGGTGTGGCTGGCCCCCTCCGCGGTTTCAACGTAAGGCGTGATTTAAAAAAAAAATCATGTGCTTTCTTGGAAATCAAAAGAACAAAAAATTAAAACGCACGTATCCTACAACTCTCTTTGAACAATCACCTCGTGAGTAGGAGGTGACTTTCCATAATATATATTTTCCTTGAAGTTCCGTGCATATTTTGGTTCTTTCCAAAATCCCCTAAGTTTTGTATGTAGATTGCTTTAAAACACAACTATCCGGCGACGTGAGACCAAAATGCCTCCTGATAAAAATTAGAATACAGTGATACAACAGTGAAAACTGATCTATTGTTTTAATCTGAACGGCCTGTTGCTCATACGGGCCCTCTACGGCCGCGTCTAATGATGTTCTAGTTTTCACTAAAACAATTTATCTCAGTTCCCTTCATCATGCGTATGGGTTGACCCAATTCACCTGACGTCATCATCGCTATAATCTCACGATTGCGCTATTTTGGGATAAAAGGGGACAGTGAGTAACGTGAACCTTGCGACGTGGCGTTTATACGTATGGTGGGCGTGGCACAAGAAGGGGTCAATAGACGAAAATACTACTCGGTACGTCCATGGTTTGTCTCACCACCAACAAGCCGGTGGCACAGACTCAAAGGTGATTTTGTCCCCCAGGTGACCTGTCCACACACAAAAATGGTGTAGAAATTACACCCTCTGATAGCGCCCTCTTTTGAATCAACTTCCAGTGGACGTAAATAGAGCTCCAAGGGAAACAAGTTGACCGCGCAAATAAGGGATTTCGTAATAATGCAGATAAATATCGCTTGTTAGAAAGGCAGGGTATACTTTTGGTAATTTTATCAAAGACCAGTTTCATCACATGTTGTATCGCAACATATGCTTAAAATAAAAAAGAAACTGTGGAAATTTGGGCTCAATTAATGGTCATCGAAGTTGCTAGAAAATAACGAAAGAAGAAAAAACTAAAAACACCCTTGTTGCATAATTTTATAGAATTGTGTGGTCATACATGATGAGAAAGGCTTCAAGCCCGACGCCTTTCTCGGTTCAGATTTTGGGGGTGAAAAATTACCTCTTTTTCTAAAACTTCATTTCACCAAAGGGGTCGTTTTTAATGTGTCTTTTTAATATCAAGAGCTCTCCAGTACTCTTCACCAAGGTCATTTAACCTGCGTTAAAAGGTCATTTGAAGGTGTTGAAGGTCATTTAACCTGCGTTAAAAAAACCACAGACCTGATTAATGATAAAGAGTTTTGCCACATGTGTGTTTTGAAACATAGGGCTCTATTCAAAGAATGAACACAAAAAACACATACTTCTTTAAGATTTCAAAACTTCGTTTTGTTTCCCTTTAATGCAAGAATGAAATATGTATAAATATCTTTTAATTGTATCACCATAATTTAGGCCTAGATCAATAAATCCCTTCACACAAGTATTCATTCAGCGATAAGGTACCAAATGGCTGTCATCACAATGCAGACATTTATGACCATAAATATTTGATGAGTTTAACAAAAAATGTTACCAACTTCACATACTTAACTCCCTTTCGAATGTCAGCTGCATTCATAAACAATACCAACCAAACAAACAAAAAAGATGAGTGATTTTGGTGAGAGTAAACAAAACGACTGATGGAGGAACGTTTAGACGTAATCTGGTTGAATTTCAAAGGGCAACAGACAGACGTTTGCAGGCACCAATTTCATAGAGCTGAAAATGTTGCCTTTTATTTTTATGATCAGCGAAAATAAGCAGGAAACCATGTATGTGATATGGTATTTTGGCTGGTAATTTTTTGACTGGTAAGCAAAAGTGTTTTGAGCTTAGCTACTTTGCGCCCTTGTCGTACAATGATCTAAAGGGTGGATTTTGGACGAGTAAACATTCACTCAAAATCCCCGGTTTAAAAAACACGATGATTTCATTTTGAAAAAAAAAATTACAGTCAATTAATTTTGTTTGTAGTTTTAAGGTGATAAAACTTTGCCTTGCAAAACAACATTTTAAAGCAATTTCAAGGTAATTGGATTAACTTTAAATCATATTTTTACAGGCTTGATTAATTATCTTTATTTAACAGAGCTGTTATTTGTGTTTTACCCATGCACCAATGTGCGTTAATCACAGTATACTCAGTACTTTCCTGTGTCCTGTGAACAAAATCCACACTAAAATAATACTCCACTGGGATTCGAACCAATGGCCTTTGCCAGACAGATGGGTAAAACACAAATAATATTCTTTATCCCCAATGAAAATCTAACATCTATTAAAATTCATAAAGAGCTGCTTAAGCACAACAAAATTATGCTTACCAGTATAAAGTTGCCAGCCAAAATACCATGTCAAATGTAGCATCTGTGACTGGTATCCTGCTTAGTAGGCTTAGCAGAAACATTTTCTGCATTAAAAGCAGCTGTATTAAATTGCACCCAGGTAAACTATCAATAATGTTTACATTATTCTGGGCTAGTACACATGTTTTGAAAATAATGACTGTTGCCCCATGGCATCTTAAAAGTCTTCCATTAATGGAGTTAATTCCATACAAGAATAATATAACCCAAAAGATAACAGCCCGGTCAGAGTAAAAGGCCAACTTGTGCTAGTAAATCCCACAATGAAATGTTGCAGCACTCAAGATACTTTAAAGGCGAGGTACACTTTTAGTAACTACTCCAAAAATTAATGACCATAACAACTTACATGTAAAGAGCACTGGAGAGCTTTTGATATTATAAAACAATGTTAGAAACTACACCCTTTGAAGTAATGTAGTTTTAGAGAAAGAGGTAATTAATTTTTCACCCCCAAAATTAAACTGAGTAGGGCTTCATGCCTGAAGCCTATCTCAGGCATCTGAAAGCACACATTTCTACGCAACAAGGGTGGGGTTTTTTCTGTTTTTTTGGGTGCAACTTTGATGATCAATTGAGCCAAAATGTTCACAGGTTTGTGATTTTATGCATATGTTGGGATACACCAAGTGAGGATACTGGTCTTTGACAATTACCAAAAGTATACCCGCCTTTAACTGTCCGATGTGTTTACATACATGTGCACACCTCATACGCTTTACATACATCTTTTATAATCATTGTAAAATAAATAGTGTATAACTCTGACAGTTCTTGTGTTTAAAAATGTGCTGAAAATTGTAAGTATAATAATTAATAGGCATCCGAATATTGTACGAGTTACTTGCTTGTCTTTAATATGTACACAGCCAATGAATTGCAAGGAATATTATATACAATGCGCAGAGAAATGTTCGGTACATTTATTTATCAATAAATTATAGAAAAATCAACTTCTTTTAATTTCAATATAAAATCTTCACTTTAGTTTTTATAACAAAAATATTTTCTAAAATAAATACAAGCGTGCTGTAATATTCGGGCAATAAATATGAAGTAGATGGATAAAACTTAATTTTGGGAAAATAAAGAAATAAAACTACCTTTGGTTTGGGGAAAAATTCATAATAAATAAAGTATATCTTCTTATCAATTGCACATTTGAATAAAGGAACAATCCTTTTGGGGTTTATAGTTCAGGTGTAAATCCATCACATATCCACTGAACAATATTAAGTGCATCTCATTCTTACCTTTATTCACCTTTGACCCACCTTGGGGTCAAAGGTGGGGAAGTGGATGTATGCTCCTCATAAGTGGACACACATATTTAGTTTTGTATAAAAAAGTATAATATTTTTGGTAATTTGTTAAAATTTCTGGTGCTGACAGTAAGGAATTGCAAAAAAGTTTGTTGCGTTTGTAACCTGTGAGCCTGAGACTTCGAAAAAAAATACAATGAAGAAATGTCCAGAAATTCAAATGTGGGAGGAAAACTCTGATAAATCTGGTAGGGACTGAAAAACCCAATCCACATACGAGGCTCTGTCTGAGGCGGGATTTGAACCAGGGTCCACAGGGAAAGAAACCACCGAGCCAACCTGATCTCCCTACACAAGCTGATTATTTATGTAGGCTCATTTTCTCAAATCCCTTGTCAGTTAAGAATTCTATGCACTGTATGGTTTGGGGGATATTGTAAACGTAATATACCTTTTCAATAATGCAAACAAAATCTAACAACTGAGTTGAGTTTAGTAACAAGTAACAAAATCAAGAAATTGCAATTGAAATAAAAGAATCCAACAAAACCACATGAAAAGTGACAAATTAAAGCAGTTTAGGAACTGTTCAATAATGCATATATATAAATATCAACATATGTTTTCAGTCTAAAATCAGATCTTACCCAAGTTATATGGTAACTATACTATCTGTTAAACAATAATCTATATGTACATTGCTAAGTGCACAAACATGTCTCAAGGCAGATACTCTATGTAAATTTGAAGGTGCTAAATATATTTGAATTAAATATATCATATAATTTAAAAATTTCTTTAATTTTTCAAATGATACAATATTTGAGAGTTGCTTGTTGCAAGTATTTACATTACAGAGCCTAATGGTGAAAACTGCAAAATTGTCACATTGCTCTGGCAGTAGTAGATGATGAATTGACATTCATAAAACACCAAAGTCCGTTCGATCAGGATCTGTTGTGTAAGACCAGTAGGGACTAGGGACTACATTGAGTCAATTACTGGCTATTTATTTTCTCCACCTAACCACAACCAATTTGTCAAGTCAAAGTAAGATGTATTTACAGTTAGGCTGTTCTTGTTGAAGGTTTTTTAAGCATCTGAAATGATTAAGTTTTGCATTTAATTATTAACTTTGCACTTTAGAAAAGGCAAACTTTGTTGGGCTGCCATTTCTTTAATTTTGAGATTTTTGTTTTCAATTCGCCAAAGGTTTGTCTTTTCAATCGTTTTTCAATATTTAGTGACATTGGTTGGTTTTTGCAGCTTAGGTTATACAGGGTCTCATTCTAAAGTTACCAAGGAAAATAAACATTGCATAAAAACTGACCCGTGAAAGTTAAAGCTGCCATAACTTAAAGTTCACTTTAAGAGATCTTTGTGCAAGGTTTTTGATGTAGTTGCAAGGTTAAGCTATTTCTTTAAGATCGGCACAATGACAACATAAACAAATGTGCATCTTATTTAGTGTCTGTTCTCAACACAAAATTTTAAAATGCAACTCAATCCTGTTTTAAGGCAATTCAACTTCATGTTTGTATGTACTCAACAGCAGCATGTAATGTATTTATATGCAAACATTTGGGACTTATAGGTAAGGTTGTTTTCCCCTGATCCTCTGTGCCATTCACACACAGGATGAATAGCACACCTCCTTAGTTATCTCAAGATGAACCTTCCAGCCTCAAACCCTTGTGAAAGCAATTCTGAATTAACTGACCATTGCTTTGTGTTGAAACAAAACATCACTGTATACTCTATGCTTCTATACAATTAACAATTGACTTGGATTGAGTTGAACATTACATCAAACATATCATCATTTTATTCACATCAATTACACATCTGGCAAGAATTTCCACATGGGCAAAGGTCCGTTTACAACAGTGCTGATCCTTATTTTAAATCTAACATGTGCATGACCACATGCATGACCATGTGTGACTTAATACCCAATTGAGTATAGACCCTTGCATACGTCACAAGCTCCAACAGCGCCCTCAACGACATCAAAAGAAGGCAAATCTGCGCTTATACATGAACAACCACAGCTTACCTTTGGTTATCAACCAGAGCTATAGTGGTGAACACAAGAGATCAATTGTTCTTCAAAACACATCAAGAGGTGATAAGCGTGGTTTTTTATTATGATTGATTTTTCGACCTAAACTTCACAAAGTTGCACGAAAAATTTTGGTTAGCAAGCACATGAACGTTTTCACTTCAGCTGGGCAAAGTTCAATACATAATACGCTAACAGGCCCTCCACATAACATGATTAAATTACGATCATTTTTTAATACTTAAGAAACCACACCAGAGTGGTAATAAACTCCAAATAGAAATATCTTAATTTTGTTTTCTTCGTACATTCACACACAATAGTTGATTGTGCAGCATATTTACATCCAAATGGAAAGATAGAAAAGATAGTTTATCTTAGTTATAAATTTATCGTCTGAAAAAAGAAGAAGATGAAAATACGCCATATTCAAGTTCTGCAACATACATCAGCATCTATATTCTAAAACCTTTCCACACACAAAAACAACACAAATTGACAAACGGTGCACATTGGGGTGTTTTTGTTTTTCATTTGTATTCACAGTTACCATGGAAACAGTAACCAAACAGCTAATCAAGCTCTGTTGAACGAAGACTCAATTTATTTTTAGTTTCATGTGGGCCAATTACGGGAATGAAATGATGTAAGGGTTGGTGATTGGAATACTGCATTTCTTCAAAACTCATCACAATTTCTCTCATTGAGTGTTGGTTTCAAGATAAATTGGGCACAACGTTGTTTATCAATTTCCTTTTTACTTTTTGAACTTCTGAAAAATATAAGTGTCTTTCCTTAATTGAATGACTCAAATTTCGGAACAAAAAACTAACAATAACTAAAACTTAGTTATTTACATGTTTCTTCAAAAGAGAAGGTTGACGGCGAAACAAATTGCCAACCGTTCAAATAAAAAAAATCTCTTGTTACACCTTATTTATTGGCAATGGTTTTACAAAAACAACGTTTGGCACTTGCAAAAATCCTGTTAACATTTTTTTTTTACCTATCAATAAAATATACAGCAATTTCAACAATCAAACGTTCTAACGACGACCATTCCGTACAGGAAAACCATTTGAATGGCTCTCCAGACTGATGAACCCAGCTCCGCTAATCTCTTTCTGGCAAGTCCACTAATCTACCAATTAATCCAGATATTTCAGATTAATCCTTAGATGGTTCAGACGGGAGTGTGACCAAATTAGACACTGGACATTTCTTTGCAGCGAAAGTTATATTCTCCAAGAAATTAAATGATAGGCTAGAGTGGAACTTGAACTTATCTACTCATCAGCTAAAATCCACTAATCGTCATCCCCCATATCTTACTGTCATATCATATCCATTTATCCCCTCTTAATTCACTTATATCCTAATCAGAACAAACTCTTGTGTAGTTCCTAAGAATCTGACACAGTCGGGTCTGATTTCCTACTAATCAATTTTGTTCCACAAATCCTACGCGCAATCAGCTTAGTTGATCAGCAAATTATCTTACTCACTACCATCAACTTGCCTACATCCATCCTGTTCTACTGTGTGTTAAATTTTTGCAGACTTTTGATATCAAAAGATTGGAATGGGGTGAACTTTGAAGTAGAACTGGTTCTAAACTCTACCAGCACCATCAGAGTTGTACAAAGAATCTTACCTGAACTACAATTAGAACCAGGTTCTAGAGAATCTTACCTAAATTGCAATCAGAACCAGGTTCCAAAGAATCTCACCTGAACTACAAACAGAACCAGATTCCAGAGAGCAAAGCACTCTTCCTAGTCTTCCTGGTCCAAACATTATCAGAATTGAAACCAAACCAGAACCGGAGCTGGACTCATCTCAAGAATCCTTCCTCAAATCAGATAATGTACCAGCATCATCATAACTTTTATAAGAACTTGACTGGAACTGAAAACAACATCGGAGACGGAACTAGGCTCCAGTGAAGTGAACAAGCACTATCAACATTCATATAATATCGTACTCAAATGCAATATATATTGCACATATAAACATACAGTCTCCAGCCGTATCCTCTCAGCTAATCCCTTCTTTCACTGATCTCATAATCCACTTGATCCATAACAGATTGAAGACCTTTGCCAATGGGCAGACATACCTCAACACTCACCATGAGCAAACACATCACTATTTGCTGCTCTCACTAATCACTTCAGTAGATCTCTTAATCCACTAAAACCCTTCTTCTTGGTAGATCCCGTAATCCATCTAATCTCTTCAGATGCTTGAAGACACTCTCGTTGATTGGCGAGGTTCAATCTCAAGAGACAAGGCATAGAGTTCATCGTCGTCCATGACTAGATTGTTGTCCAGCAAGTAGTTTGCAACCTGTGACGAAAATATTACAACATAAAGCCAAATAATTAAATGTCCGATTACTGAATTCCTTGATCCTTTATTTTTATACAAAGGAACAATTTAAAGGGTGCCCACAACATTGGTCAGGTTGACAAAATTAATGTTCACAGTTTTGCTTATAACTTACTTAAGATAGTTATGGTGGAAAACTTCTCATGAAATATTTTTGCCTGAAATGCTATACTTTTTGAGAAGCAAGTAAAAAACTAGGTTTGATATCAAAGGAATAAACCTCGATGGTTGAAAACAGTGAAAACATTTAAGGTATTTTCAACTATTTTCTTGTGACTCCCATGACTAATTGAGCTTCAACTTTCATGGTCTTTGACAATAACAAATGTAAGTAAATGCTAATCTTACCCTTTTGTCCAGCTCAATTGTGTAGCACGTTTTCTGGAAATGGCGAATCTCTCGGATCACATGAGCAATCTGTTGAATCAAAAAAAGTAGAGACAAATTGTTAAACTAGAAAGTTTGAAAAACTGGCTTGCAAGTCATATGGCCACAACTTCCTCTAAAATTTAGACAAGCTGTCGCCATTTAGATAGCGTGATTGTGCATGTTGTGCGTGGTGTAGCAGTGAGCTAGCTTGATGAATGAGGGATGGAGATGCACATGCCCATCACGAGTTGTGTCTCGGCCCAACCAAGAATCACACACAAGACTTGAACCAAGAATACAACAGATGCAAAACTATTTGTATACTAACCATTCTCATCTTTGAGAAGTTGATAAGACCATCATCTGTGACATTGGGTGTACCGTCTTCAATGAAGGCCAAGTCTGTTAAATAGAAGCCAAGATACGGCACAGTGGGCGGGTCAATTCTGAAAAAGAGAACACCGATTATCAAAACGACTTGTCTGAAAGTAAGTTTTCTGGAAGTCAAAACTCTTCAAGTATGATCTAGAAGTGTTCATACATTGCAGGTCAGAACCAGCAGGTCATCATCAGATCCTTAATGCATAGATCTGTAAGCTCCAAACATTAGCTTACCGTATTAAAGTCTTGCTGTGCAGAAATAGTGTAATGGCCAAAATGCATTATTTCCTAAGCAATATTTTCTGCTACCAGAGGGCAGACAAACTTGCCAAGCACAGACAATTGTTGCTTAAAAGAAATAGGTTACCGCCAAAAATCTGATTTTATGTTTATTGGGTTTGACACAAGCCAAATTTCTTAGCTCTGCATTCTGTAACTGAAAAATCAACGCTTATGGAAGCAGAAAAATCTGCGCTTCATGTAAGCATTTTTACCAGATAAGCAAGTACTTTTTGCTTCTGCATATGCCTACTCTATATATTTTAAAGCTTTCCACACTTACTCAGCTAGTGCAGAATTTTGGCTCTTAACTCTGCAAGCGGAGAGCGGTGAATGTAAGCGCCAAATTCTGCATTAAGCAGAGCCATAACTTTGGGCCCTCTTCTCTGCCGCTAAAGTTTGCTTAGCATGTATTTACAATTAACCATGTATATCCATAGTTCTTACCTGTGTAAGGCATCTCGCATGTTTTTGAAGCGTCCGTCTGAAGACACCAACACTTGCAGCTTTTCAAGCATACTTTTAGTCTGTCAATAGGAGAGAAAAGTTTGGTTTACAGGTATGGCACAATGACTGGTAATGATCTCTACGCCCCCCCCCCCCAAAAAAAATAAAATAAAAAAGAAAAGAAAAGAAAAGGAGAACAAAATATTTTAATCCAAAGCTTACTTTTCATACTTTAAACCTTGACTCACAAAACAGAGTGCCTTCCACTCTTTGACCAGGAAAAGCTAGTTTTGCAGTGCATCACCTGAAAAAGGATGACAAGAATGGCAATGCTGTGCCTGCCACAGGATTGTTTGTGCCTGTTTGTTTTTGTGATTCGCATGCAGCAAAGCAGCAGAATCATATTACTATTACTATGCTGTGTTTATGGCATTTGTATTATTTTGTGGGGCTCGTGGATGTTTTTCACATTTTAAATACCAACCATTTTAAGGTCCCCAACAGCCCATGTGGTGCTAATGCTACGATCAGTGTGATTTATTCTAGTCGACCACTCCTAGGAGAAATGGCCTCTCCCACGTAAACAGTTGAGGGCGCCTTGTACTATTATTGTTATTATTATTTTACATCGCGGCCAATGAGAGATGATGTCTTTAACAACTCACCTGTTTTGGGACCTTGTCCCAGACCTTCTTGAGTCTGTACACAGAGCTGTTCATCAGCGCTGATGTGATCTCTAAGACACTGTTGTAGTTATGCACACAACGGCAGATATCCGCCACAGCTGCCCACTTCTCAATGGCTGATGCCCGGCCGATGACAGTGGACTGCCGTATGATCTCTGAGGCTACTAGCTTACTGACCTGAGACGGGTAGAGATAAATAATAATCCACATTATTTATTCGCAAGGTCTTTTTATGATGTGTCGTGTCGTGGCCGAGCGGTTAAGATCACCGAACTTAAGCTCTGGTGTTTCTGGTCAGCAGAGTGTGGGTTCGAGTCCAGGTCATGACACTTGTGTCCTTAAGCAAGACACTTAACCATTATTGCTTTGTCCTTCGGATGGGACGTAAAGCCGTTGGTCTAGTGTGTTGTGTAATGCAAGTAAAAGAACCCAGTTACACTTATTGCTAAGAGAAGGGGTTCGCCTTGGTGTTTCTGGCAGTGGCTGCTGAATGCGCCGCAGCACCTTGTAAACCCTTATAAGGTGCTACATAAATTTGGCCTCATAATTATTATTTTTGTTAAAAACCTGTCTTAGAATGTTTCTGTCTGTTCAAACGCCTTGAGTACCTTATCGGTAGATATGTGCGCTATATAAGACTATATTATTATTATTTTTTCATTTCATCACAGCC
Organism: Leptasterias polaris; assembly: GCA_037783415.1. Taxonomy (NCBI): domain Eukaryota; kingdom Metazoa; phylum Echinodermata; class Asteroidea; order Forcipulatida; family Asteriidae; genus Leptasterias; species Leptasterias polaris. Next base: position 7,929,463 of record JAZGTN010000022.1, read on the forward strand.
TACAAAAGAAAGATCACATTTTCTTTTGTGCCGGTAACTCCTTGAGTCGGGCTACGTCCCGTAACCTTAGATCTCAAGGGTCTTTCTCAGGATTCTCGCTGTTCCCAAAAGTGCTGCCTTCTGTAACAGATCTACCCTCACAGTTGTACCTATTTCATCTAGATGTTTCCCCAGTGCTTTCGGAATGGTGCCAAGTGCTCCAACCACCACAGGGACTACTTTCACTTTCACATGCCAAATCTTACGAAGTTCCCTGGCCAGGTAGGTCTTGGTACTTTTGGATCTTGTCTAACTCCTTCGAAGCTACCCTTATGTCACCTGGCACTGCTATGTCAATGAGATGACACATCTTCGTTGTCTTATCTAAGACTACAACATCCGGACGCCTATGTTCTATAACATGATCAGTCTGAATGTTAAAGTCCCAGAGGATCTTGACCTGGTCGGTCTCTATAACTTTCTCCGGGACATGGTCGTACCATTTCGCAGTGACATTATTATTATTATTATTATTATTATTATTATTATTATTATTATTACTATTATGGTAACAGGTAAGAGGCCATTCAGAATAATCAATGTTCAACAATTTTGATAACATGCTTCAATGATAGTGGTAAACTGGAGAAGCCACCAGCTGTGCTCCATTGCAATGGAACTGTGGCCACTATCGGAATAGTTTAGATTTTCATTTTTTTCCAGTTGCAATCTGTGGCACTGATTTATCCCACATACACAAAAAAAATATTTGGGAGGTTAATCATCTTTACTTGCAGCTGAGAAGCTGCATTGGGAAAAACACGGCTAAAATGACCACAACACACAGCCTGAGATTGAAAGTGTTTTATTTTACTGGAGGGAGGAAAACCAGAGGCCCTTAGAAAAAACAACTCTACACACATATGGCCCTAGATGGGTTTGAACCAAGGCCACAGTGGTGAGAGGTGAGCGCTTCAAGCACTAAACACTCTAAACATTGTCCATGTCACTCTAAAAACAACGACAGGAAAGTTTGGCGCAGGCTACTTTAACATTGTGTACATAGCGTAGATAGGAGATATTTAAAAATTTGTTGGTTTTTGTGTTTCCAACCTTTTGTGGTTCAACCAGCCCCTTCTATTTAACCCCTTTGTATTCTTCATTGTTCATCCCTTACATGCTTTCTGCCTCACTCTCTTTTCATTTCTTTTTACTCTTGAGAAACATGATTTTGGGTTGAACACAAAAAAATTGACTAGAGCGGGATTTGAACCAAGGACCTCCGGATTAACATGCTGGCGCTCTACCAACTGAGCTATCTAGCCCTATGTTGGTGGCCTCCCTATTTTGTCAATAACTTTGTTCGGGGGGTGGCAGTCAGAAGCCATTCAACTGTAAACTGCCGTGTAGCCAGGGATCACACCCAATTATACGATACAACCTGGGAAGGGGCAGCAAGGGGATCACCTTGTGGTTTATTATTTGATATCTTGAGAAACATGTCAGGCCATGAAACATTTTTTGCATTTATACCACAAATCCTTTTGGTTGGTAAATTTTCTCAATATAAAAATATTGCTGGTTTTCTATGGGCAAGAGAAAGGGAAGTCATCTCAAAACAGGATGAACATTATTGCTGGATGAACCTACCTCATTAAACCTCTTGGTTACTGCCAGGATGTGAGGTGCTCTCGTTGCTTTACTACTCTGCTTCATCCAAGCTTGGTTCAGAAACTCCCTGCAGAAAAAAACCCCCAAACAAATCCAATCAAAAATAGACACAACTTTTGAGTAAAAGGCAACCCTTTGTTTTTAAGGATTCCATTGTGAAATCAATTTAATAATAAGTAATAAACTACAAGGGAAACTGACTGTGTATTAATTGCATTCAAGTTTTGGGTGAAAAAGAAAAAATTTACTCAAGTGGAATTGGAACCTACAACCTCCAGATCAACTTGCAAATTGCTCTACCAACTGAGCTTTTCGCGCCCTTTGTTGGCGGACTCCATATTTAGTCAATATCTTTGTTCAGAGTGCAAGTCAGAAGCTATTCAACCTGTAACTGCCCAATAGCCAGGGATCCCACCCAAGTGTACGATACAAACTGGGAAGCAGCAGGAGAGGTATCACTTTAAGGGGATGCAGATTTTATTTCAATCATCAAGTACAGCCCGATTCACACTTCATGTGAATTGCGAAAGCAAAGCAGATGCCCAACTGGAAAACAATGCGCACATGATTGTTTGCTTCCCAAATTCGCTTCGGAAACTAACCGGGTATTTTTTATTCAATTTTCGGGTGAAAAAACCCTAAATTGAAACCAGCTCAAGAGGGATGAAGCAATTTGTACTTACCACGGGGGAATAGATTTCAGGATTTTGTGCTCGATGAACGTCAGCTGCTCAGCAAGCTCCAAGACGGAGAAGTCCTCGAACGAGACATCACAGGTAGAGTGGCTAGGAGTGAAGCCAATGATGTCTTCTACTGTAGGGGAGATGGTAGATTCTTCTTGCATCAGCTGCCTATACACACACACACACGAACAATGCTGTTTTAACTCAAGGGAAATTTCTTATTAGCGGACAAATATTGCTAAGCAAAATTAAAGTGGGGTACCAGTCACAATGTGAATGACATGTTATTTTGGGTGGTAACCTGTTACTGCTAAGCAATTTTTGTCTACGCTTAGAAAATTCCTGAGCTAACCAGCAGAAAATTATTGCTAAGCAAAATGAAAGTGTGGTACCAGTAACAACAGGTGAATGACATGTTACTTTTTGGTGGTAGCCTGACAAGGCTAAGTAAATTTGTTCTATGCTTAGATAATTTCTGAGCTAACCAGATTCATGCAATCAGGCTTATGGAGCAGACAGCCTAGCTTAAGCCGTGCCTGACTTGGTGGCTATGGCTGATGCTAAGGTTGTTGCTATGGGCTTGCTATGCTTCAATGCATGATCTTGCAGTGATCAAGCCACAGCCAAAACTACCAAAGACCAATTGTCGTGATGCACAGGATTGCCAGATTTGTGCTTAACTTTCTAAAGACAAGTTCCTGCATGGTCTTGAATCCAGACCCCCACAGGAAGGGAACCTGGGGGTCTTAAATTGGGCCAGTTTCATGGCTCTGCTTACTGCGGAATTCTGCACTTACAGCCCATTGAATCACAGCTTTACAGGGCACCCATAGCCCAGAATGCTATGGTAGGCAGTGCCTCCACACTAAGCTATGGTCAGTTGGAGAAAGGAAAATGCTTGCAAAATTATTACCTAAGAATATTTGCTGCTCCTTTGTGCTCCGTGGGAAGGAGGTTCTGGTTAGACACTATTTCCTCTAGGAATTCCACCACTGCGTTCCTGAGTTCACCGTTTGACTCAAAATCCTAATGATTCAGAAAGAGATAATTTTCAGACAAATATCGGGCCAACACAGAAACAAGTATATAGAAATTAAGCTCAGAATAGTATTGTGACACTTGCTGCCTATCTACATTGTAACTGTTATCATAAACACTTGTTCCCCTAATTTACTGTTTGGATTGTATTCACTGAAGTGGTAAACTACACCCCAGGTATATACTAATTAAGGAGATTAGCCTTACATCCAGGGAGGGGTATCATTATCATTCGAATTGCACCACTACTTCTACTTAAGGATATTAATATAGCTTTGATGCCAACTTGACCAATGACCAAATATAGTTATTTAAAGCAGTGATAATGGAAAGTTACAAGATGATTGCACCACTATTATGACATATTTTTGTACATGGGCGATGGGGGTCTATTTCTTATAAAGGGGGTTGATTTTTGTAATAAACTAACCGTGATTCTTCCTACAACCTAGACAGAGAAGTACTCGGACTCTGTGGTCACCATTGTAAATATTGTAAAGTAATTAACTACATGAATAAATGGAGCGTGGACTCTTTGACACATTGGAACTTAATGTTTGGACAGTTGTTCTTGCTTCTGACTGGTCTTTTACTTTAAGACTAAGAAATTCACAGACCTTCAATCCTAGTCTACTTAATGACCTCTGAGATTGTGGCCTTCAATCGCAGGACGTGATGCCCATGCATATTCGAAATATTGTGCTACCTTTAGATGTCTTTCATGTCTGATTGCTGACCAAATCCTCATGTCAAAGTACAACAAATTTTGAACATTTCCGACCCCAAAAATAACATTTTCAGTGTCAATTTAAATAGGTTTTTGACACTGAAAACTGACAAGTTAATTTCAACCAATACTACTAATAAATAAAAAATACAAATGTAAACTGCACTTAAAACTACGTTTCTAAGGCTGTTGTCCTTGCAGACTAATAAGTAAAACCAGGGCAACAGCACCAAAGAATACAAAACGACATTAACAGAAGCAGATGTTATTAATCTGAGAATGGTAAAGAAAATCAATAAGGAAACTAACTGAAATCATTGTGTGGTGCAACCTGCAGAACTGTAGTGTATACAAATATGAGATTAAACCAACCTGACTGAACTTGGAGACCCAGTGCCGTATGACGTTGATAACTCTCACAGTAGCAGCTGAACTTATAACCTCTTTACTCAGACAACTTTGCAGCTTTCCTCCTAGGAATAAAAAACATACGATTATTAAACATTTTTCCTATGGGTAGTGGCATTCACTATTATTGTTATTATTATTATATATTTCTGGTAATGAAACCAAGGATGCTTCATAAGTGAACCTAATCACTGTAGCTTGCAAGCCTGAGGAAACCTGTCAACAAGGGTGCGCGCTTGCTAAGTGAACCAGTATCATTACTAAAACTAGCTAAAGCCGTGTACAGCAAGGGTTATCTGCCTTGGACAGTAGCATGGTCGGTGATGCACAGTAACTCTGAAACTTTGTCTTAGCTTGTTTACTAAAAACTACTACAATGTGTAGGTTTCATTAAAAACAATATGACAATACATAGAGAGACACTTACTTCCGAAGGCTCTACTTCGTCCCCTTGGCCTGGCCTCAGGTATGACATCCTTGGGATTACTGCATCCGGCAGTGGCTGCTGCAAACGCTGCACTGGCTGAAGAGGAGCTTGACCGGCGAGTGGATTGACGAGAAGATGTGACCACCACACCAGCTGAGACTGTAGTGTTTGGTGGCGAGCTGCTGAACTGGAAATGGGAGCCCACTGAGCTTCTTGGGGAGATTGGCATAGGGATTTCAGCTGTGTAGATAAATAGAAAGAATGGCAGAAATCAACAAAAAGGAAATAAAGGAACACTTTCAGGGTAAGAGCCATTGGTGACTAAAAGGTCTGAAACTATGAACATTTCCAGGAAATCCCTAGATTTATAGATTTCAAGAAGCTTCTGGTAACAGTACCCTCAGCTCTAGAGAAGTAGATCAGAAAGCAGGACTTCTTTAAATCTTTAAAAAATAACCGCTACTTTTTCATTGAAAACGGAGCAGTCAATATTTCACCTTGTGATTATATTATGATACATTGTACTCATATGCATCCAATATTGTTATAGTGTTGCAGTTCTCTGGGTTGGCCAGAGCTTTTAAACACCCACCTGTCTTAATGCCCTTAGCCAGGGCAGCAATATTGGGAGCGGAGTGACTCGTAGACAACATTCTCTTCGGGGAGAGACCCACTGGAATCTGCGCCATGATACAAGGGCTCTGGGGAGGAGTCAGGACATTATTGAAAGGGGGCGAGGCAGGGGGTGTGGTCAAATCTGAAGATGGCACTTCATTCTCCTGGCTGGACTTCTCCGAGGCTGTTGAACGACAGAAGCAAAAAGCTCATCAATTATAACAATTCGATTAAAAAGTATCAATAAAGTATATTCAAGCTTCCTTAAGTTACAACTGATGCACTTACAAAAAGCTCTCTCAGAAATGTTTCGATTTTGGAAATTTCATATTTTAACAAGATTTGGGTAAGCAAACTTGAAAAGTTGACCATGGGACTATAAACCCCCAAACTATGGCTTTATCATTAAAATTAAGAACAGATGGAGGACCAGGTGACAAGACCGGGAACATACATACAACAAGGTATTTATATACCGCCATTCCATCTAGATCACGGCGGTTGATACTTTCAGAAAGATAGGTTATTGCAGTGATGAATTCTGAGACCCAATTATTTAGCACCTTATAAGGGTTTACAAGGTGCTACGGCGCATTAAGCAGCCACAACCAGGAACACCGGGGCGAACCCCTTCTCTTTTCGATAAGTGCACTGGGTTCTTTTACGTGCATTCACAACGCACGGGACCAACGGCTTTACGTCCCATCCGAAGGACGAAGCATGTGGTTAAGTGTCTTGCTTAAGGACACAAGTGTCACGACTGGGATTCGAACCCACACTCTGCTGATCAGAAACACCAGAGCTTGAGTTCGGTGCTCTTAACCACTCGGCCACGACACTCCACATTCATGAACTGAACCCACATTCATGAAAATGCAAGAATTTGAGTCCGGTTCACTAGACCGCTCAGCAACGACACTCCATTGGACACTACAAAGCTTCATCCCTCCCTCTTTGAACCCCAGTAACTCAAGACAAGCTTTGCCACAATGAGGAATGACTTATCGGATGAACTAACCTTTCTTGAAACTTCTCCTGAACGGATGCATCCTAGCATTAGTGTTGGTATCAATGAACTCACGGTTACCACCAGAGTTATCTACAGACACTGGGGATGTGACGGTGATGCTATGTCTGGTTGATCTAGCAATCCCTGGACTGGCTGGTGGGGGACTGTTCACTGGCTGGTTAGCATCATTCAGCTTGGGACTAGAGGGTGGATGCACACTAAAAAAAATGAGGGGGAAACAAATCAATTATCGGGGAGTACAATTTGGAAGATAACTCAGCTACCTCCCAGATTTTAACAAAACCACAATGCTTTACATTTGATTTGACAATGGAGATTGAGCAAACAATAATTGAAGATGTCCTTTATCTTTAGGAGTCACTTTGATGAATGTTAGGTGTCTGTGCACCAGTGATGAATGTAGGTGTCTGTGCACCAGTGGTGTAATGTTGGTGTAGATGAAGCAAGTTTTGAAGTACCATTGTGAAGATAATTCCTTTAGGTTCCAACTGGACATTCAAAAGTACACCAGTGGTGTTATATTGGTACACTTTCAGTGTGACAATAAATTTCAATATCATTTAGTTTTTTCCCTTACACCGATGTGTACAAATCTTAATAATACTCTTTATCCCCAATGCAAAATTAGTATCTATTAATTATTTTTAATTGTTTAATTTCTTTTTTAAAGTGTTAATGCTTATGGGTCGTTTTAATTGTCATATAAAATAAAATGAACATATCAGGAGGCCGCTAAACAAACATACTTGAGAAGTCCTTCCACAGTATCAGGATTACGGTAGACTCGCTTCAAGGTGTCCAAGATCTCTTGCCAGGAGGTGAACGTCCCGTACGTCAACAAGAAGGTGTTAAGGAAATCGATGCTGAGGAACCTCAGGTCAGTCAGCCTCTCTAGGAGACGCTCTAGGGTGGCGTAGCGGATCTGCGGCACCTTGCAGGAGTTGAGAATCTTGCTGAACCGGATGTCGTGGTCATCTTTAAAGAGGCGAGAATCAGACCTGGGAAGAAAGTTGATAAGCAGGATGAGATTAAGAATAAATGTATTGTAGTTGTAAGAATTACTTTGTCTCTAAATTGAGACTGCTTGTACCACTGTCGCTTTTGAAGAAGTAAACATAAAATTAGCAATCTTGGGGCCTTTGCCAAACCTCGGCTTGGGCTCCCACTTTTGGGCTCTGGCTTGGGCTCTGGCTTGGGCACTGGCTTTGGTTTTGCCATCAATTTTGGAGCAGTGCACATTTTGCACAGTGTTTCCAACATCAAACAGAGCCCAGATCCAGAGCCCAAAGCCGGAACCTTAGCCGAGATTTGCAAAAAGCCCTAGGAACACCATCAACTGCACATTAAGGCAGTCCATTTGTTCATGTTATTACTGACTAAATTCATTCAGAAAGCTTATAGGCACAAAATGCCACATGATTCACATTGATAAAACTGGTAAGAATGTAAGAGGATAAAACAATTAGACAGTGGTTAACAAAAATAAAGAAATCATCAGCATAATAGTGGATCGTCAAATCCTGTGGCACAAAACATTGAGAGCACAAATTTCCATGGCCACACACTTCACAGTCACCATGGTCAAGCGATAGACTGCAGGCTTGCAATCTCAAGGTTGAGGTTTCGAGTCCGGCCAAGCTGAGGGTTTCAATCTGGCCAAGCTAATTTCACAATGACTAGAATAAGTATTGCCTTCTAGTTACTGAATCATAATTTATTGATTTGTACAATTCATAATCATAGACGTTAAACTAATATTTGTATGAGACTGAGAGATTGGCTGTGGTCTATTTTTTAATGCCCTTATGGGAGCTTTGCAGAGTTCCCTTGTTTGGAAGATCATCTAATAATAATAATAATAACCAGTTCTTATGTAGCGCATTTTACAATAACGTCTCAATGCGCTTTACTTTAGTGTCCTGGTCATTGGGCCAATAACATTCCTTTAAACTTTCTCAGCTCCCTGGGGAGTATACAGCCCGAGCTGCCGTGGCACTCAGAAGGTTTTTTTAAACACAATATCAACCTCTACCCTCGCAGGTACCCATTTATATCCCTGGGTAAAGAGAAGCAATTATAGCAAAGTTTCTTGCTCAAGGATACAAGTGTCACGACCGGGACTCGAACCCACACCCCAATGACTAAACCACCAGAACTTGAATCCGATGATCTAAACCACTCGGCCATGACACTCTAAGCAAACAAACAAACTAATTTATTGAAGTACCCTTCCTTGTCAACAGGGTGAAAGTTGACGATGCACTAAATTGCTCAGAGGAAAAGGCAACTTTAATGTGAAGAGCAGGCAAAGAAAATAAAATGAGAAAAAAGAGAAGAGAATGTTGAACTTCAAATGCAATTGTTAGCCCGTTCGTAAGAGTGACGTAGTTTCATATGAAACCAAGAGCACTTTGCACAAGGCCCAATGCTTGCCAGAATCCATTAGGAATTGCATAAATCTGGTTTTCAATGAGGATGCATGTTTGAAACAAGAAATGCTTGAATTTCTTTTTCCACAAAGCCTGGCAAAGTCTCAATGAGAATGCTTTGAGCTAGTTTTCATTCAGGATTCAGGATTCTCCCCAGGATTTTATAAGACTGTGGGGAATTCTGGAGCTAAATTTACTAAGTTTGGCCTAAGCACGCTCAATTAAAATGAGGTCCTAAACAAGTTTTTTTTACTCAGTGTTTATCTTTGGTTTTAAAAGCCTTACTGTGAAATCTGGGGCATTCTCAATGGTTTTTATCTGTATGATTTTTGTGAATTTGATCTGAATAAAAAAAAGGCAAAACAACAATTTATGTATTTGATTTGTTCTTATTAGCATATCAGTCGCAATTCCTGTGTATCGACCAGCAATTTGACCCACAGCCTGAATCATTAGCTTCTGCGTGAGGAGAATCCTAGTGATTTATGTTTGAAAAAAAGGAAGGAATTTTTGAACTTCATTCATTGAGTCTTGCAAAGTCTCAAGGTTTTCTTACCAACAAGAAATCCTGCAAGATGCACGAGTTGGAACCCTTTTCCTTCTAAAGGGGCATCAACAGACAAACACACGGACAAAGCTAAAGCATCACCGGTAATGATTCCTTCAACCCATGATAGCAATATTTGAGCTTTTGAAATCATATGCTTAAGAATTACATTAGGAATAAGGAAGAGACATTGTTTTTGAGAAGGGATTACCAAATTTATTCTAAATTTCACTAGCATAAAAAAAGGCAAAACATGAAACAAATATGCGCTGGTTTTTATTTGCAGTCATAAACAATTTTCAATGATAACGTAAGGCGTAAGTACATTTTTGTAATCACATGCACAGTTAGTTTTCATAACTATCTCCTAGAGGACTCCATGATTTAAGAATAAATGGTAGGTTTTTGTGCCAATCAGTCAGATTTTCAAGCGAGTTTTGTGGAGAAAAAAATAATAATGAACACGACGGGCAAACACATTTTATCTGCCCATCATGTTGTCGCCTCATTGCCATAAGCTACCTAGATTTGACGAGTCAATCTTGAGTCAATTGACTAGAGAAGCGTCCGAGTGAAACACAGACCACGCATTCAAGATTAAAATTGTGAATTGACTAAATGTTGGCACCTTAGTCTGAGGTGTCAGTTTGAATGTTCACTTGTGACCAATCAATTCAATGTACATGTACCAGACTTTATTCAAATTTATCAAGCAAGAGACTTATTTACCTTATTTGGCTGCGACTGTGGCTATCAGCCTATGTAAAGTTAAGCCATAGTCACAGCCGCAGCTCTCAATGAGGACAAAGCCTAACCAACATAGATTGAGCAGTACACCATGATAACCATTATGCCCCCAGCAACCAAAAATGACAATATAAAACATGCTGAACAAACAAATATTTCTCTGCATCATCTCAAAAGGTTTCAGTGTAAACATTTCTAGATTCCCACTAATTAATATTTAGGCAATCGTTTGGCAAGTAAAAACTGTTTTTCACAAATGCAAGGGCCAGTTGAAATCAGATATTCCAAAATGCCCAAGGGGATAATAGTTTAGAAACAGCAGAAGATGTGTATTTTGGTTCTGAACCAACTAGTCCTGTCTAGGATCTGTCTGGGGATCTGTCTAGGTTTCTGTATAAGGATTCTGTCTAGGGTTCTGTCTAGGGTTCTGTTCTGGGTTCTGTCTAGGGCTCTGTCTAGTGTTCTGTCCTGGGTTATGTCTAGGGTTCTGTCTAGGGTTCTGTCTAGGGTTCTGTTCTGGGTTCTGTCTAGGGCTCTGTCTAGTGTTCTATCTAGGGTTCTATTCTGGGTTCTGTCTAGGGTTCTGTCTAGTGTTTTGTCCTGGGTTATGTTTAGGGTTCTGTCTAGGGTTTTGTCTAGGTTTCTGTCTAGGGTTCTGTCTAGGGTTCTGTCTAGTGTTCTGTCCTGGGTTATGTCTAGGGTTTTGTCTAGGTTTCTGTCTGGGGATCTGTCTAGGTTTCTGTCTGGGGATCTGTCTAGGTTTCTGTATAAGGGTTCTGTCTAGGGTTGTCTAGGGTTCTGTCTAAGGTTCTGTCTAGTGTTCATTCTGTCTAGGGCTCTGTCTAGTGTTCTGTCTAGTGTTCTGTCCTGGGTTATGTCTAGGGTTTTGTCTAGGTTTCTGTCTGGGGATCTGTCTAGGTTTCTGTCTGGGGATCTGTCTAGGGTTCTGTCTAGGGTTCTGTCTAGTGTTCATTCTGTCTAGGGCTCTGACTAGGGCTCTGTCTAGTGTTCTGTCTAGTGTTCATTCTGTCTAAGGCTCTGTATAGGGTTCTGTATTACGGTTCCCTCTAAGGTTCTGTTTAGTTTTCTGTCTAGAGTTCTGTATTACATCTTCTGCATGTTTCAGGGCTTTGTGTTTAGGTTCTGTCAAGTGTTTAAAAGTAGAGACTAGAAAACCATGGTTTTAATGAATCTTTCTAAGGGGTTATGTAAACAGCCATCCAAAATAAGTCTGTGTCACCACTTGACTCTAAGGGAGGGTAGGTTTTACAGACATTAAGAATTGTGTAAAGAGGACATGTAAATATTTGTCCCCATCCCCTGTGAAAAAAATATACATTTTCCACGGTTTTCAAGAGGGTGAGTCAAGAGGGTTATTGAATTAATTAAGTCCCCCTTCTAGCCCTGTCCCCATCCACACCTTCATCCACTAATGATGAGTTTCACATTCAGCATGTTTTAACCCCTCCACCAGGCTTTCCCAGTTCACCATGCACAAACAGCTAGAAAAACAGTCGCCAAGAGTCCAAGACCCAAATCAACAATTTGTTATACCTTGTACAGTTGCACGGGCTGCTTTGCGAATTGTGACGGCTTCTACTATTTTTTTTTTTGCATGGAAATAAATTGAGAGTACGTTATTAGTGGGGTTTAAAAAAAACATGTCTCGGAGTAAGTGTGAAAAACAGAAGAAAAAACAGAAGGGCAAAAAAGAAAAAATATACCCAAAACAACCCCAAAACAAAATAATTTGCATGCAGGACTAACCTATCTTTTTTCTAAACTAATTAAGGTTAGTTTTTCCAGACAAAACTAATTGTAAGATCAGCTTACAAAGTGCATGCAATCACCTCCAATGTGTAGAACAAAGATACTGATGAAATAAGTTTCATGTATTGAATAGAGAAACTTAAAGTTTTTCTTGAAGAAATACAAAAACAGGACTGCAGCGGTAAATTTAATGACAGATCTAATGTATAAAAAAAAAAAAAAAAAAAAAAAAAAAGTAAAACAAATTATTTGAAAGGGGAACACCACACCTCAGAAGAAGTACACTATTCTTTTTCTTAGTATTAATATTGTAACACTGGACTGTTGTCTGAGTGTTACGGAGGCCGATACAAATTAAATACACCAGAGAGAACAGTCTCTTATAAGGGTAAGGCTTGATTTCAGTCAGAAACTGGATGGGACTAACAATGTACAAATATGTATCACTGGCCTAACCAGAAGGTTTGGACTTGAAATAATATAGAACAGAGCCAATGGTCAAGGGGCAGGGTGGTCAGTGGTTAACTTTGACAATTGACCCTTAAGACAAATTATTGAATTTGAAAAGATGTGGAGCTGGAAGAATGCCTAGTGGGGATAATTGGGTTTCTATTTTCTTGAAAAGGGAGCATTGGAACCAACTAAAAGTGAAACAACCTGTGATGACAATAATTATGGCATTTAAACCAGGCATGATAGAAGTAGTAACATTTCATAGAGTACAAGGGCTGATCTACAATTACACATGGTGTAAGCTGTAAAAGACTTTTTAAGCTATTTGGTCATGTTTTTTCCCCTGATTTTCCCAACGGCAAAATAAATTGAAATCAGACTAAAGTAGGAAGAGTATCATGTCAATAAAGTACCTTTTCCAGGAATTCAAAAAACTTCCAACCCAACTTGGTGCTTTCAACATTAAGATTGGCTCCAAGGTCAATTTCAGTTTTGTGATTCACCCATTTTCCAATAAATAGAGTCCTGACCCCATGAAAGTGTCAAACAAATTACAAGTTTCTTACCTTACATTAAAATGGTGTAAAATGTCATTTTATTTTACACTCTTTCAGTTTGAAACAAGGCGCCATTGGATGTCAACAATAAATGGGTCCATACATTCAACACAGGAACTTTTTGTTCAAAGGTCAAATTCAACACCGTTTTGATAGAATATTATGGAAATTTAGGTATGATCCCAAAAGTCCCTGTACATGTACAGACCCACATATCTGAACTGTGGGTTTCAGGATGTTAACAAATTTCGCACTGATCATGGCTTCTGACTGGCACCCCCCAAACAAAGATATTGACAAAACAGGAGACCGCCAACATAGGGTTAGATAGCTCAGTTGATAGAGCGTTGGCACGTTAAACCGGAGGTCGTTGGTTCAAATCCCACTCTAGTAAATTTTACTTTGTCTGACCCCAAATCGCTAATTTCACACTGGGCGGCTAGTAAATACAATGGCATTTTACACCGTTTTAATGAGAGGTAAGACATTTGTAATATTTGTATCTACTTTGATAAGGACTCTTTCTATTGAGAAAATGAGTGCGTCACAACACTGACTTTGACCTTAGAGCCCCTCTTCAAACTAAACCAAGATGTGCCCACTTGAGAACCTAATTACTGAAACTCATTGTGGATGCTTTTGGGGTCACACTGAACTTTAAGGTGGTTACTAAAATTTGAAAAAGATAAGAGAAGAATAAATTCTGACTGGACTTACTTGATACACTGGGGCAGATGGATGGATGAACTGCTCTCCTCTAAGCTGGGATCTAACAAACCGTTGTAATGCAAGTTGTCAATACACTGAAATATTAGAAGAAAATAAACTCCTGTCATTACCAATGAGATAAATCATGGACCAGAACTATTTTTGTTGTTGAGAATATCAGCTGAGTGTCACAATAAACCCTGACTAAAGGTGAAGACAACAAAATTTCTCATAAAGTGCACCAAGATTTTTCAATCTCTTTCGAGAAGATATGCAGGGATGTTAAAAAAAACCCTGAACTGTGAGTGCAAAACGCGAAAGCTTGCGAGCTCGAAAGCTTGCGAGCACGAAGCCCACTAATAAATATTTCTCTTTGGTTTTAAAAGCCCTACTCTGCAATCTGGGAGCGTTCTATATGGTTTTATCTTCCTTTTTTTAATGAATTTGATCTTAAGTAAAAAAAAACCCCAGAGAAATCACATCCCTGATTGTCGAATGTCTTACCGCGAATAGGCTCAAACCTCGGCCGTAATCCACAGCCAAAAGTCGGCCGTGGTATGCTGAAATCGCGTACTTACCTCTCATAGGCTGAATACAATAATAAACAAATGTGGCAGCCTTCTATCTCTATTAATCCTCACTTGTGCAACAAAAAGACTAATATCTGAGACTGGAATCGGAGATTACACAATAACCCCCAGAAAAAGGAAGATTTCACAATTCCAGTACCCCTTGTCCTCTTTGCATGTATTCACGTCAGCTAGTCAACTGGTTGCAACCAAAAGAGGACGCTCAAAAGGCATTTATAAACATCCAACCGTACTTTGACCCATACAAATTTGTCATCCAAAGTTGTTAAAGATCTACTAATTGGCCCAGTTTACTTTTGCAGATCTTGGTTTTATTTACAGTTTAAGGTAGATACCTGACTGATGTCACTAGTCCATGCAGCTTTGTCTTGGTGGGTTGGTGCTACCAGGGTGATGACCAATGGAGGTCCACTCTTTGAATCTACAATCAGCTTGAAATCTAAACCATCATAATCGGCAGTAGGAGGCTGAGCGGCTGTTGGAAAACATAACAAAGACAAACAAGTCAAATATTTGTCAACAAGTAAGGAGAGCATTTTAGATATCAAGTAATCAACCACAAGGGAAACTGATTGGGTAGATTATCCCCTTAAGCTAGATGATCCCTCTGCTGCCTTTCCCTGGTTGCATCGTAAACTTGGGAGTGATCCCTGACTATACGGCAGTTACAGGTTGAATGCCTTCTAACTGGCACCCCCAAACAAAGATATTGACAAAATAGGGAGACCGCCAACATAGGGCTAGATAGCTGGTAGAGCACTGACACATTAATCTGGAGGTTGCAGGTTCAAATCCCGCTCCCAAGCATAATTTTGTTGTGCTTAGCTACTTTTTGTGCTTAAGCAGCTCTATGAAATTGGGCCCTGGTCTACTTGTGAACAGAGGAACAACTTACCATCAAATCAAATTTAAAAAAAAATTGTTTATTTGTATATATTTGTTGATTATTGATTTAACAATTTTTTTTTTTTTTTAATATCAATTTGTAAAACCAGAAACTCACAATCATCATCAAATGGGTCAAAATCCTCCACAAGTGCTGTGTCTATCAGTGGAATCTTCCCTCCAACCTACAGAATTAATAAGAAAAATAACTTGATAAAAATCTGGAAGATGGTAGAGCACAACTTATCAACATTTTATACACAAAATTGGGGCACATATCAAAACATATTCAGCCAACAATACAGAAAGAAAAAAAATCATATACAGCTATGGTAGTATATTGTCAACTGGCAAATGCCCTACAAAAAATACTTGAGGTCATTTTTGGGGGGAAAATAAATGTAAATGCACAACTTTAGGTACACCTACTTGTACTACCTCCTACATTGTAGGAGATGTTTATAAAGCTATATAGCAGAGTTGAACTTTGGGGGAAAATTCACAATACCGAAGGGCTTGTAGCTCAACATTCTTACAGAACCAGAATTTATTTTACAAGACCATAATCAAAATGAGTTAAACAGGCACAAAGAGAAGATCTATCTTATTTGTCTTATGGGTAAGTGTACTTTAATACTCAACAGAGTTGAGAGATATTTATCAGATTCATAGCCAACATTATTTCACAGAAGCATTTTGCAATGAAGTATTATTGCAATAAGTTCACGGGGCTTGTCCAGTCAGGAGTTTACTGGCCCAACACTAACATCACTGGCCACGGGCCTGTGGTCCAGTGGTAATTTCTAGCCCTGTATACATGTACCTATCCACACATACCTTGGCCAAGTGAAGCTTCCCGCCGGACGTTCTGCTGGTGATAAGCAGGTGCTTTGTGAAGAGGAAACACTGCCGAACCCCCTCCTTGCGAGTGTCTACCTTGGCTCCTAAAGACCCTAGTCTGGTACGACTCACCCTGGTCCTCTCCTGCATCACCTGGATCAGTGTTCCTGGAGGTTGAGGAAACCAGGACAGGGGAAAAGGGAAGGAGGTACTTCAGAATTCAAGAGGTAACTGTAATATCTCCAAACAATCTTAACGCCTGTCATCAAATACTCATGTGAACACACCGATGATACAAGATTGAAGAAATGAAGTTTCTTCACACTTACAATACTTCACACTTCACAGGACTCTCAGAAAAGCGAACTTAATCACTTTACTAGCCAAAAATTCCATGGAGAGAAGACAAGGACGGAAGTTTCAGATTTATACGGGGCGGAAAACCCAAGAAAATTATTCCAGGGAAAACCCACACAATCAGGCAGGGACTGAAAACCCAATCCACACAGTGCCCCGGAGAGATTCGGACTGGGTTCCCAGAGTTGGAACGCAAGGAAAGAAACCACTGAATCAACCCGACCGTCCATAATACGTTCAATAGATACAGCTGATCCCAATGTCATTGAGCTGCTTAGGTAGACAATAGTGCTTAACAATTTTTCTGCTGAGCAGGAGACCAGTTGTAAATAGTACATTATATGATATGATGTTTTGGTTGGTTATCTTTTTCTGGTAAGCACAATTCTTTTATGCTTAAGCAGGACCATGAAATTGGGCACTGGTGTGGCCCTTACAAGTCTCTTGTAATTGAATACAAGAAAAGGTGGAGCAAGCAAAAGAGGCTACAGTGTGCTAAGAAATTGTTTTTGAAAGACTGAAAAAATAAAATAAAAATCACATCCCCTTAAGGTGATCCCGTTAAAGCCGCTTCCCAGGTTGTATGATAAAACTGGCCTGACCCCTTGCTATACAGCAGTATAAGCTTTTCATGGCGTCTGGACTTCATCGTCGAAGCAATGTCCCACCACCAGAATCAACAACACTTCACAAGCAGCACCTCCAACTGATTGGACATGCAACTAGGCATGACATTCCACCCTCATTACTCTCGGACAAGAACACCCAACCTACAGAACCGTACCGCAGATGCGGCGCACTTATGTGAACCTACCAACAGTAACTTTTTGATGACACGAGGATTATTATTATTAATGGTTGGTGTTGGCTTGAATCAGCTTTACCAAGCCACTCAAAATGCTGAACAATGGAAACGAACAATTAACATGTAGCCAATGAGCAATGCCCTTGCGCTGCACGCACACGGACATCACCATGATGATGACTGCAGGGTTAGCTATTTCCCGAGAAATGGCCATTTCCCAGGAGTTTGCCAGGGTCAGCAATTCAACTGTGAAAAAAATAAATAAAAATCCTCCGAATTCCTGGGAAATTCATCTAGTGTGAAAGGAATTGAACTCTGTAATGAAGGGTGTCATTTCGCTCTTACCTTGCCTGACAAACGTCTGCTGTACATCCAGCAGTATTTCACATCCCTCTACGATCATCCGCTCAATAGAGAGGTTCTTACGGATACTCTCCGTCTCCGAGACCTCATCGTGCATAATCTACAGTAAATCAAACATGCAAAAAAAGCAAAGGTTTTATCAATCAGATTGAAAATAGTTTTCAATCGTTACCAATAAGTAGTCAGGGGCGATTTCACAAGGCACCGAGATTGATTATAAAGAGGGGCTCCAAGGTCAAATTTTTGTGATGCACTCATTTTCCAATGGATAGAGTCCTCATGAAAGTTGGGAAAAAGTTAACACTATTTACCCTCACGTTAAAATGATGGAAAATTGCATTTTATTTTATACTGTTTCAGAGTGAAATTTTAAACATGTTGCATTGTTGCAAATAGGTCTGTACATTCCAAAGAGGAATTTTGCGCCAGTTATAAGCCCAAATTCAATACCGTTTTGATTGCATATCATCAGAATTCAGGAATGAACTGCAAATACTCTGTACAAATATGTACCTTTAAGGACCACGGAAGCAGGTCTATGTCAAATTATGATGAGGTCTCAGATTCGAATTCCCACTGTCACTTTTTCTTTGTTCAACCCAAAATGAATTATGATGACATGTACTAAATATGGCTGTTAACCTGTTAATTGCTAAGCATGATTATTCTGTGCTTAGCATATTTGCACGGTTAGTAGTTCCATGAAA
Organism: Leptasterias polaris; assembly: GCA_037783415.1. Classification (NCBI taxonomy): domain Eukaryota; kingdom Metazoa; phylum Echinodermata; class Asteroidea; order Forcipulatida; family Asteriidae; genus Leptasterias; species Leptasterias polaris. Next base: position 7,947,799 of record JAZGTN010000022.1, read on the forward strand.
CAGGCCTTTGCTAGTCAGGAACTACATTGTCACATCCTTCTTTGGGGGGGGGGGGGGGGCGGGGGGGCGGGGGGGCGGGGGGGCGGGGGGGGCGGGGGGTGGTAAATCACAAGGAGCTTGGTATTTGTCATCATTAATTAAAATATCATTCTTAATTATTATTAGCCATACAACAAAACTAAAATATTTAGAAATTCTTTAATCTCCCAATGGAATGTGTGATTACGATAACAACCAATAGTACTGCAGAGAGGGGATAAGATCTCTTCAAGAAGATAACTCAAACTCGACCTTCCCCGCCCAGTTCCATCTCCCGTCTTGCAAGGAATGCGTCACATATCAGTTTTAACAGTATTATCTGTTCTTGGCAGAGACTTGTGGAATCACCATTGCTGTGATTTCATCACATCCCTCTCCCCCCTGCCTCCTCTCATCATCTCTCCCCCTTCATCATCCATCATCCCGCATCGTCCCAAGACGCTGACCACCTGCAGGCATCTAAAATATTATGGTTGGACGGAAATCGCCCGTTGACAATCGAGGTACGTCTGGCATTCGCAGAGGAATTCGGGTTATATTGGCGTCCCTTTCTTGTCTAAGAAATGGAACCCCTTCGGCGAGATCGGTGGAAAAGAGGAAATGATCAGAGCTTTTTTTAAAGCTTGCCTAGATAACGCTGGTTTAACATAATGTCCAAGAAATGAAAAGGTTTCATGTGACGATCTGAATTAAACATCTCATATTGATTAAAGCCATGTATGTTAATATCAAACGCTTCATTGGATTTGGAAAGAGTGCATTCATTTGATGTAATAACTGATTCACATGATGCAATAATTGTATCGGGATAAAGAATATTATTATGGTCTCACCAATGGTTTGATATGAAACTGAGTAGCCTGTACATTTGTTTCTGAGGGACTAGGAAAGGGACTAGGAAAGGGACTAGGAGAGGGACTAGGAGAGGGACTAGGAAAGGGACTAGGAGAGGGACTAGGAGAGGGAGAGGGACTAGGAAAGGGACTAGGAGAGGGACTAGGAGAGGGACTAGGAAAGGCACTAGGAAAGGCACTAGGAAAGGGACTAGGAAAGGGACTAGGAAAGGGACTAGGAAAGGGACTAGGAAAGGGACTAGGAAAGGGACTAGGAAAGGGACTAGGAAAGGGACTAGGAAAGAGACTAGGAAAGGGACTAGGAAAGAGACTAGGAAAGGGACTAGGAAAGGGACTAGGAAAGGGACTAGGAAAGGGACTAGTATAGGTCATGTAAACTGTGACAACACATGTTTACAAACGAACTACAAAGCCTGGGCCCACTTGTTAGCAGGGGATTTTTGCTTGTGCGCTTGCGTAGTCCACGTTACTAGGCATTCTACGCTTACACAGCTAACGCAGAAATTCTACGCTTGCTCGGTAAGCGGAGAATCGTGACCGCAAGCGCAGAATTTGGTGGTAAGCAGAGCCATGAAATTGGGCCTGGGTCTTCCTGCAGGCATGATTTGCCTACACAGCTCAATGGAAAAAAACATTAAATCTTATATTCCATGGAGACTACACTGTCTGATTTCTATCCAACTCTTGATATGAAGAAAGGAGGCACATCTCATAACTTGTTCAGCTATTACTTTCATAACTCTTTCAATGATGTTGAAGTTGTGAAACAAAATGTAAAAATTTCACATATGAATAAGATAGTATCTTGCCTGCCAGAAAGGCCCTAGAATGTACAAGGTCACTCCTTTTGTAAACAAGGTTACATGTTCTATCAAATGGGTGTATTAATAAAAACCAAAATACTACATTCATTCAATTCTCTTTTATTTAAATACATACTGTACATCCAACCTGTGGAAGACTGGTTTGTGTTAAACTGTCAGGATTAGAACTGAGTTATGAGAGGTGTGGGGGGGGGGGGGAATTTTCAACTTAAAAAAACAGCTTAAAGCCTTGGTTGATAACAGTAAAAACTTCACTTGAAGCAGGCAAAATTGTGAAAATGAAGGTAATCGATGGAATGTGGGATGGGAGAACACCATCCTTGATAGGCAGCTTTCTGCAATAAGCCCTACATGTATGATGGCGGTCTCCCAAATCTAATTATAAATACAAGCTTTTACTAACATGCGTGCCTGTCATCATGGGACAAATTAAGTGCCTGTCATCATGTGACAAACCCGCCCTTTGGTAAAAACTCACAATAGACGTGCGTAAAAGTAGGTCATAGTGCTTTTGCATTTCTATGAAGAAACAATCACTAATTAGTTTGACTAATCATTATTGCGTTGAGTACAATGTACACTTTAAATGTACAACAGAGGTTTAATACAGCACAGTTTTTAGTTTCAATTTAAGCACCACAAAGTAAATAACTCAAAAACACATGTTTAACAAAAAATAAAAAGAGGAAACTTTCTTGCACACTTAACAGTGTTTTTCAGTTTTCTAAGGCACAAAAATGGGGGGAAAAAGACAAAATCAACTGAAAAGTTGCATGCTTGCCCATTTCTTTGTGAAAAAGGTGACAATTTGTCACTGTCATCAAATTTATACAAAGTAAACTTTCAGATTACAAATATTCCAGCTGTGTTTTACAAGAAAAGAAAATTACCAGTTGCAAACTACTTACCAACCAAAAGGACCTACAGTGTATGGTATAAATACATAAAAATTTTAATGGCCTGACGTTTCAACCCTATAGCAGATTCTTTCTCGATAGCTGAATGACATCACAACACACATACATGTAAACCATGGTTTGTGTGCAGTGTTTAGCCCTTGAGATAGACTCTGCTAGGGTTGAAATGTCAGGCCATTAACAAATTTTTCGCGATTGTGTTTTACATCTACCTTTACCAGAGCAGGGGGGTTAAAGTTTAAATTCCCGATAAAACAGCCTGTACATGTAGATTTTGTTTCCCCACAGGTCTCAGTAAGCATTAAGCATACAACGCTTCATGATCAGACATCAATGAGGCGAGAAATTAATTTATGATTTGCTATTATGTCAATTTCGCATATTAAATTTTCACTCTTAGATAGTAGAAGTAGGTCAAACTGAGCGATATCATGTGGAGACCCTCACATCACATTGGATTGTGATTACGATCAAAGAACCCTTGGAAAGAGACTAGTCAATGCATACATATTTAGACCGGGATTAGGATGAAAATGTGGCTTCAAAACGAATCTAATTATGTATTCATTGAAATTTGGCTAGCCCAGACCTAGAAACAAAAAATAACTCTAATGTACAGCGTATATGCGGATTACACATGTATTAATGCATGTCCTATTTGCTTGTCATATCTAAGAATCACACAGCCATTTGAAAAACCAAATAGACCGTGGTCGAGGCTATTTTCGGCCCGTATTTCCGGTGGGTTTTGACGGAGGGATTTGAAATGCAGGGCCGGACGTCTAATCATGCAATGAGTACCACTTCAGGTCATGGAACCAACAGTTCTGCAAGATGTCACGATTCACAATAGTAATAATGACATTTGTAATGTGTTTCTACAATTGATGGGGTGTCTTATCTTCTCACGTGCTAGTTTGCCAATGTCATCATTGATTGTTTCTTTAAGATTGTCATTTGGCCGTTTCTCTTTTTAAATAAGGGTTTATTTTAATGTGGCTAATGCCTCAAAGCAATTTGCCAGGGCACACTAAAAGCTGGTTGGAGGTACATTTTACAGAAGGGTGCAGTCAAAGTTTTCACATTTTCACGGTAATACAAAGAATATAATCGGCATGAGTGGTCAGAGGCCATGTAAAACTTTAAAAGGTGTTTAAAAATGTTGGTATTGCTACAGTAGAAGAGGACACCAAAAATTGAGGGAAAATTCCTAAAAAATCTAGCACGCACTCGGGTTGATTATGCTGTTTGTTTGTTGTTTTTATTTATCTTTTACTCATTTTGTTAAGGATACAAAAACACATAGGGGCCATCCAGAGTAATTGATATTTAAAAAGTTTGATCTTTATTTGAATTTGTTTTGAGCCAACCAAAATTCATATTTTTACATATTGGCAGACTATTTTATTACACAATATACACTGAAAATGCTCTCCCAGCTCTGTTGAAACAGATGCGGAAGCCTTTGCCTTTTGCCATCTCCCCATCAGGCCCTGAGGTCAGCTTTTGAAACAAGGTTGACCAAGAACAAGGGACAGCACAGCCATAATAGAAATGACAGCCAATCTGGAAAGGACATTTGTGGTGTTTTTCCCCTTAAAACATTTCTTTCTTTCCATCATTTTAATTGGAAATTTAGTTTTCGATTTTCAGTTATTTCTTTCGACCCACCCACTCACAATAAAATAAAATAAAACAATTAATGTTTACACATTGATTAATCTGAATGGCCCCTTAGTGTTGATAAGTACTATTTTGGGGGAAGGGAAGGACTAGCTTCAGTGTAGGTACTATTTTTGGGGTAGGGAAATACCAACTTCGGGGTAGGGGAGTACTAGCCTTGGGGTAGGGACAAGGGTGGGTCTTAAAAAATAGACCTCTCAGTGTAAAACGTTGATAACTTTGAACAATCCCTGATTATGACCAATCTTACCCGTGAAAGTTCCTCCAGTTTGTTCTTGGCATATTCCAGACTCTTGCGCTCAACGTGGTCATGGGGTGTGTGGGCAAGCAGCTCATGTAAGGTGATGATGTATCGTGGCACCTACAAGGTGAAGAATAATTGGCTCTTATTTAGCGCACATATAGTAGCTAGATCAAGGCGCTTTACAGCATAAGTCCCTGTTCATCAAGCCTACTTAAACCATTCCTCAAACTTTCTCAACTCCCTGGGGAGCGTACAACCCCACCCTGCTTAAGTTAGCACTAATGGGTTGGTCCAACACAATATACCCTCCCCCAGCCTTCTCAGGTTACCATTTATACACCTAGGTTAAGAGAAGCTTTCATGGTTAAGTGCCTTGTTCAAGGGCGTACGTGTCATGACCGGGATTTAAACCCACATTTCGATGAATCAGCCATCAGAACTTGAGTCCGATGCACTAGACCGCATGACACGCTACACAAGGATAACAAAAAACTGAGAAAGGTACAAGATGAAGGCTCAAACATTTCGTGCACTTTGTATGAGATTTGATGAATGTGAAGACTTCTTTATAAAAAGGCTGGCAGCCCTAGGTTCCCCATTACTCTAGATCCAGATTCTCTCAGTTGTTACAATTCAGGAGTTTTACAGACGTTGTGCATCACCAGAAAAAAAGCACAGGTTTGGACTTTTTCTCCGTTTGGACACTGCTTAACTCGTTCGCATTTCTTAAGGATGTGGTCCCCAATGGGGACAAAAAAGTTGTATCTCGGACAAAAAATGCTCGTTGTATCTCAACGCGTACTTGTTTTGTTTGTACATCTGGGCTATTTTAAGCAAGATTCAACATTTGGACAATTTCAAACTTGCGCCTAACGTAAGTTTTGTTTCAGAAGATAAATGTTTTTGCACTGACACAATGACGTGTGGAAAAATAAACAGCAAATTAGCCTTGTCTTTCAAATTGCCTGGAACTGGTTGCCAGTTAAGTGCCTACATTGACACAGATTTTCAAATGGTTTTAGTGACATTAAAGCCTTACTTGGTGCATGGGATAGGTAAGGAATGTCTCCAAGGATCTGCCTTCGCACATCGGTTTGGACTCGTAGCATTTCAGTAGCTGATTAAACATGGGATTCTTCTGTTTACACTCTGCCAGGACCTGCAGACTGTAATGGTGATTCCTAACGTACTCATTGTATATACACAACATTGGCAGCAGCATATCGAAGAGGTCACCTGAGAAAGAATGATACAAGGCATTAATTAAAATCTTTCTTAAGAGCCCAAGAGACACTCAAAGCTTGTAGCCATAGGCCAGAGAAGAAACCTGTGTAGAGATTGAACTGTACCACAGCATGAATGTGAGCCGACATGTACATGTACATCACAGCCCAAAATTTACACTGCACCACAGTCTTGTGGTCTTGTACTTTTCAATTGCTCTTACCACACTTATAAGTTGATTAAAAAAATTAAAAAAATCTTCAAATTTTGAGTTTTAGTCTAATTCTTCTCTTGTATGTAACAACGAATCAAATGTCAAATGTCAAATGTCAAATGTCAAATGTCAAATGTCAAATGTCAAATGTCAAATGTCGAGGTCCATGTCCAGCAGCCATCGTGTAGCAATTGGATCAGTCTAATTAATATGTTTCAAGTCTGCTGAATATGGAAGTAAACAGGTATACTCAAAAGACAAAAGAAAATATTTTTCTCTTATTGCTTGTTTCAAATTAAAAACACTTTAATTTAATAATATAATACACTTTGCAGGCAATAGTTTTTTTTCTCATGATTCTGGAGATGTAAATAAAATTCTGGTCCGGAAATATTTTCAAAAGGAGGGAATACTTTTGGTAATTACCATAAAAATCTTACTTGGTAAGAAGTACTGCAGCTGTTGATAATGCTTAACATTTTGAGAGACAGTTCCCTTTTAAGAAATGTGGTCTAAGAGTAATGGATTTAACAAAATATCATTTTGAGAAGCGTTTCATGCATGAAGCGTTTCTCAATTTGTGTTCTGCAATTACGAGTTATTCTCCCCGAGTGGACATAACTGCTCCAGTTTTTGGCATTATCTCAGAAACGCTACCACCTTTTAAAATTTTCACCAGTTAGTTTGATTGTATAAATCTAATTTTATATAGGATTAAAACAATCAAACGGTTCCAAAACACCAAAGATATACTTTGCCTTTAAGCTACAAGCCCTTCTGTCTTGAGGATCCCCCTAAATTCAAGCCCTGAGTGGACATGTACATGAAATGCCACATGAGATACAAAATTGCAATGACCTACCCAGCACTAGTTTGGGCCAGTGTTCCATTCTTGCACTCAGTCCTTTGTAGAAAATTTGGTGTAGGAAAAACACAGTTTCACTGCAGAAAAAAGAAAAAAACGATAACAAGAATAAAGACAAAATAAAGTCAAAAAATAATTTTATTTTGTTTGTGTACATTATGTATCAACTATGGACATTTATTAAACAAGGGCTTTAGCTTCAACTCTGGCATACACAGTAGGCTCTGTTCCCCAATTCGAAGCCCCGTGCAGAAAATACTGTCTTCAAAGTTTCTGATGTAGCCTAAGCCGCAACCAGAGTCATGGTTTCAAAAAAGGCGTAAATGCAGTAATTCTCATAAGCCCGGATGACTCATTAGGACTGGAATTACAAACAGTTTATTCCCTCAGTTGCCCTGGTTTTGGCCTTGGTTGGCCTGGTCTTGGCCTTGGTTGGCCTGGTCTTGGCCTTGGCTGGTCTGGTCTTGGCCTTGGTTGGCCTGGTCTTGGCCTTGGTTGGCCTGGTCTTGGCCTCGTTGCCCTGGTCTTGGCCTTGGTTGGCCTTGGTTGGCCTAGTCTTGGCCTTGGTTGGCCTGGTCTTGGCTTTGGTTGGCCTGGTCTTGGCCTTGGTTGGCCTGGTCTTGGCCTCGTTGCCCTGGTCTTGGCCTTGGTTGGCCTTGGTTGGCCTAGTCTTGGCCTGGTCTTGGCCTAGTCTTGGCCTGGTCTTGGCCTGGTCTTGGCCTTGGTTGGCCTGGTCTTGGCCTCGTTGCCCTGGTCTTGGCCTTGGTTGGCCTGGTCTTGGCCTGGTCTTGGCCTGGTCTTGGCCTGGTCTTGGCCTTGGTTGGCCTGGTCTTGGCCTTGGTTGGCCTGGTCTTGGCCTTGGTTGGCCTGGTCTTGGCCTTGGTTGGCCTAGTCTTGGCCTTGGTTGGCCTGGTCTTGGCCTCGTTGCCCTGGTCTTGGCCTTGGTTGTCCTGGTCCTGCCCTCAGTTGCCCTGGTCTTGGCCTAGGTGCCCCTCATAGAGACTCTAAGAATATCCATTGGACATGCCCTTTGCAAAATGCAAATTATGGCCTTATCCCTTCACAGATGAATTACCAGGCCTGACAGACATGAACTATTTCAAAACAAATGGTGTACCAACCCTGTAAAATACATGGCACTTTCAAAGTGACAAATTTATGATGCCATTAAATGGTAATAAATTAATCCCATTTTGATACTCTGAGCACTAACCAAGGTCTGGCCACACTAAACACGATCCATCATTAAACACCATTACTACTAAAAGATTGGCAAGGCCCAATTTTTATTGCACTGGTAACCAAAGAAATCTGAGCTTGCAGCCCATGGAATCGTGTGCTTTACAGAGGGTGGTAAGAGTAATACTCTGTGATGAGCAGCGCCATAAAGAATACACTTTTCAACAGAACGTGAATTAACATAGAAATACTTATTAGAATATTTGGTAACAGTACTAACTGTATCCAATTAAAGGTATGATACATTAATGGTTTTTTGAAGAATACATTTGTTCCCACCCTCCCCAAGATTTCAATAAACACACCATACAATCCACCTCTGAAAATTTCATTAAATATAAGATATTTGGGGTTGAGCAAAGAAAATTTATTAAACAAAACCCTTGCTATTTGAAATAAAAAGTTGCATCCCCTAAAGGTGATCCCTCTCCTACCGCTTCCCAGGGTTGTATCATAAAAGTATGAGTGTATCCCTGGCTATACAGCAGTTACAGGCTGAATGGCTTCTGACTGGCAAACAAAGAAAGTTACAAAACAGGGAGACCATCAAAGTTAGGGCTAAATGGCTCAGTTTGTAGGAGGTCACAGATTCAAATCCTGCTCAAATCAATCTTTCTTTGTTCAACCCCAAAGTAATTACAAAATTTACCAAGTCAATTTCCCTTGTGTCTTTTTACTTAAATTTTAAAATAAACACATCTTTAGGAAGACAAATAACGGTTGAAGTATGAAAAGTATTTTGTGCTTGTTTTTACTTTAATTAAGCAAATAGAAACACATTTTTCCTTGGTGGGCTATTTCTTAATTTCTGGTACATTGTAGCAGATTGATATTTTGTTGGTAAATAATTACTGTTATCAAGTTATGAAAAAGTAAGATTCTATAGTGGATTCTATAATGATAAAAAATCACCCAATCAATTGTTCGATCATTACCGATTCATAATTCCTTTCAGCTTTAAAGTAAAAGAGATCAACAATTAAATTTGTCCATATTTAAACCATGGCTTTAAATGTACAGCCACCCGGTCCCCAACAGCCTCCGCCCCCCCCCCCCCCCCAACCAATCCCCCTCCAGTCATGTAAACAGATGATGTCTACCCTATCGTAATCGGTTTGGTCTTGGGCCCAACAGAGAGACAGACAGGCCAGGGTTAATAACACTGTGACACATTTTCACTCATGTGACAGAGAGGGTCCGATTTCATAAAGCTATTCAACAGAAAATATTGCCATTCAATTTAAAGCCGCGGCTGAATCCAGCAACTTTGGCTGTGGCTATGGCTGCTTGCATTTAAGTCATAACCATAGCCAAAGCCATAAAGTCTGATTATTTACTAAGCAAAAATGAGACGGGAACCAGCTTTTTGGCTGATAAACTATTTCTTCTAAGCAAAATTTGTTTATACTTTGCAAATCTTTGTGCTTAACATCTTTTATAAATTGGGCGCAGGGTCCAACTTCTTAACGATGACGAGCAAAATTTAGAGGAACTGTTCACATGACAAATTGGTAGCAAGGCTCAGTGCAGCAATGTTTTCCAGCCCTAAAGAACCCAAGTCCTACAATATCTTCATTGCCAAAGTGCAGGATTGCGAAGGATTTGGGCTATTAGGGATCTGCAACACAGGAGGATTTCAAAGGGTTTGGGCTAAAATGAGTTTTTGTTAGGGTAGGATTTCGCAGGACTTGGGCTATCGGGCTGTTTTTACATAGGAGGATTTTGAAGGTTTTAGGTATTATGCAGCTTAGCCAAAATATGATTCTGAAGGTTTTGGGCTTTTAGGGGTGGAGATTGTAATAAAGCCGACATATTTTTTTGTTTGATTATTGGCAACTAAAGTGTTTCTGTTTGCTTGGTCAGTGCTGTTAGGGTTCCCGGGCATTGGATGTTTATTGTGGTTTATTGTACATAAAAAAAGTACCCCAAGAGCAAGAAGTAGGAGGAGCAGCAGACAGAGAGAGGAGAAAAGGAGAATCTCCGACCTGTAAATAAAAGAAGTAAAAAAAAAAAAAGGGTCTCCCACTGTACAAAAAAAAAGAACCCCCAAAATAAAAATAAAACCCAAAAATAAAACATAAAACACAGAAAAGGCAATGATGACATCAGGATATTTTGCAATCTGAGTGGGCGATGAACTGGTGGTACGAACTCCACCATAAAAATATCTGTCGACTGAGCCAAAAAAAAAAAAAAAAAAGAAGAAGAAACAAAAACACATAATTGATCAAATATCATACACCAAGGGCCCCAGCAGAGCACCTACAGTAAATCACAAAGTTGACTCCCTAACTTCTGTCTCAAAAGGATTTTGAAGGATTTGGGCTAATATGTATACTTACAATAAGTTGAAGGATATCGAAGGATTTGGGCACTTTAGGTTTATGACAACTTTAATCTGAAGGATATCGAAGGATTTGGGCAGTACATGTATGTCTACCATGGGCCTAGTCTGTTAGGGTTTTAAATATAATTTTGGTTTTTAATGTCTACTCAGTGCTTCCGGGTCCTGCATGAAAAAAGTTCAACAGTCAAAAGGCATACTATATAGGTGGGATTCAAATCCACGACCCCCACATTCTAGAGCAGATGTCTCAACCACTAGACCACTGAGTGCTCGGTTGACGAGATGTCAGTTCCAATCCAGTAATCAGCAGCAGGTACCAACAGAATTAAATACAAATTCTTTATCCCTGACGCAATTATTGCATTTATTATACATTGTTCTGTGTTCAGCAAAATAACATCATAAGCAGCTTCATCAAGTTGGTGCAATGCAATTTTGATTGCCGCAATCAAAATAACCCCGAAAGAATATCTACAAAATCCTGCAAAGTGACAAACACAAATCATTGTTTCATCATTTCTTTCCCTACAAACTTACAATTCAATTCAAAGTAAAATTTATTTCTATAATACGATAAGAACTTCACAGCTTGGTTGTACGATGAGTTTATTGAACGCTAGAGAGTGAGAGGGTCTACTTTATCCCACCTTCCCCCAGCCTGCACCCTCCCCTGAGTATCACCCTACCCCCTACTCCCCACCCCCCCCCCCCCCCCCCCCATCCCCCCCAAAAAGAGAAAAATATTCATTCCCCTTTAAGGAGCCAGGGGGCTCTGGCATATATATCTCCCCCCACATGAGATACCCACACTACCTTGGAAAGGTCAGCAGTCAACGCTGAACAGCGAGACGATTTGCAAAAAGACCAGAGCATAAACCGCTGGTCAACATGGGTTCATCCAAATGCCATTACATTGTTTGCAAAATATCAGGAGGAAGAGGAAGAAGGTAAAGGTGGAACAGATCGGGGGGGGGGGGGGGGGGGGGGGGGGGGGTGGCATATATACGTTATCAGTAGGAAGTCTTACAAATGGCATGTGTGCTATATGCTGGTTTTTGTTGTTGTTTTTTTCTCTTTTCTTTTTTCCGGGATGGGGGAAGGGGGGGGGGGTCTATGGTTTTCCCTATGCATAAGCTACATTGTAGCGTGCCGATATGCCTGAATTGTAGTTGGTACTCAATAGAAGAAAAAAAACCCAAAAAACTTCATTTCAAATTCACAAAAATCTACACGATAAAACCATTTAGAATGCCCCAGGTTGCACAGTAGGGCTTTTAAAACCAACATAAAAACCAAGCAGAAATTATTATGAGGACCTGGTTTTAATTCAGCGTACTTTGGCCAAACTTCAAAAATTTGGGTCAAGACTGCCCCACAATACACCGATCCATTAAGCCCCGCCTCCTTACGAGTTGACCAATCACAGCCACGAAACCCGATCACCATTAGTGCAAAGATCACCAAACGGCTCAAATGGTGATCAGATTTCGCGGTTGTGATTGGTCAATGAGAAATGGGCGTGGCTTAATGGATCGGTGTATTTTGAAAAATCCTGGGAAGAACCCTGGGTTCCAAGACAAAAAGTTTTTTGTATGTACAGCTGATGCTTCTTAAGATGACGTTTGTATATATTTCAGATTGTGAACATGATTTGTTGTCATGGTGATAAAACAGCAAGTAGCCACTCCCAGACAATGATTCTAAGGACTAACACATTATAATTTGTCCAAACCAATAAGTGATGTATACAGATGAATTGACTGAGTCTATATTGTGTGCTAGGTGCACCAAATCAGGCATGATATTTGACCTGTGGATAAAGGAGGACAACTCTAATACATGTAGGGTATAAGGGCTGCCCAATGGTACAGACAAATCAGTTAAGGCCTCAAAAATACTTGTTCATATGGTGTAAGATTTAACAGACTTTTCAGGCTATTTAATCAAAGTTTTTCAGATTTTTCCAAGGACAGAAAAATCAGAAATCAGACTAAAGTAGATAGAATATCATGACTGTTAAGGATAACCTGCATCAGTGTTTCCCCGCCATTGTTCTTCAAGTAACATGTCCATTCAGGACCTCTCTGTTCATGTCTCTTTACAGTTGTTTGATTCTTGTTGTTTTCAGCAACTCTTGCTCCTTTATGTGTAATCTGTCACTCCCTGGTACACTGTCCGCCGTCCAGTGACTTAAACTTTTCAAGTACATGTATGTTAGCCATTGTCTCCCCATGCTTCTCTTCCTTCCCTTCAACACGCCTTGTGATTGTTAAGTTCTCCAGATTATCTTTCCTCATTACGCTTCCCCAGAATTCCAGTTGTCTCTACAAGATTGTTACCAGCAGTTTTCTTTCAATTCTCACCTTTCTCAAAGCTTTCTTTATTTTTCACATGCTCCGTCCAAGGAATTCTCAACATTCATCAGTCAAACCAAATCTCAGCTGCTTTGAGTCTCTTGTCCATGATATTGTCCAACTTTTGCTGTCATTACTCAATGCAAATTCGCCCAGTGTCAACTTTTGTAAGGCACAACGGGCATCTCCAACTGATGATGCCGACACAAATATACAAAATGTCAGCAAGACATGAGAAAGCCTCCCGCGTACGCAAGCATAAAAGTCTCCCATTGACGGAAACGAAACTGACCCTGAAATGAATTTTTCTACAGGCCTTTATAGGGCTTTTGATAACAATCTTAGTAACTTTCTAAGGACACCCCCAAACACTAGTAATAAATAGGACAAAATACTTATACCTCAGTATTAAAAAGATAACTGCTTTCCACTACATCCCTCTTCTCAAAGAATCCAAAATAATTAGCTCAAAATAGATAAACTATAAAATTACAAAGAATAAACACTGCACCATTAACCACTTCACGTCGGTATTATAAAAAAAATGCTGGGCCTCTGGGCGGTATTATTTTTGGAAAAAAATTAGGGTTTTTTCCCCGTCGAAAGGTAAAAGTTTTTTCCTCGATAATAGATCAATACACCCATGCCAAGAATGTTGGCGTCGGAATTTTCAAAATTCCTTCGATAGAACTCCCGTGGCGGGCGTTTTCATTTCGCCGTTCGCGGACTGAAATTTACGTCAACCGGCAGTGTGGAACAAATGTCCATTGCAAAACGGACGTCAACCGTCAGAAGCGATGTGTAGTTCAGGGATTGGGGTCGTCAATAGACACATGTGGAACAAAGAAAGGGAAGACGTGGTGGTGCTGGCAAGCAGTATCCCCGGGAAACGGGTTAGGTAATTGAAATTGCAAAGACGTCCACCAGCCCAGGTACAAATTTATATAGGTATGTAGTCGGCCAGCAAGGAGACAATGAAGACATAAGCCGAACAAAGATGCGTTAGGAGTAGGCTGGATTTATATGCAAGTCAAAGAAAAATTATGAGACCGTAGTTTTATTTATTTATTATTTTACATCTTGATTGTATTGCAACTAAGAATACAAGTATGAGGCAAGGGGATTCCACATACTTAGACAAATTATTGATCAAAGCACCGAAATGATGACCGGGTCAAGGCATGAAGTATCCATGTGTAACGCGTTGACAGGCCCACCAGAATAGAGAGGGGAGAGCGCAATCGGGGGTACGGGGACAAGGGTTGACCGTGTACAGGCAAAAGCTAGCCCCATTTGGAGATGGAAGGGAATGGCCCGGCAGTCTGTGACAGGTGTTGACCGTGTCGGCCGTGAGGTATCCCCCGTGCATCGCATCACTGGACCCGTCCCGGTACCGATGGATATGACCGGGATGGCTGAATATTGATAGCATACTTGTGTTTATTACTTTTCCCATTTTTATTTTGTTACAGCTAAGAAGGGGACTAAGGGTTAGGGGTTACGGGTTTCAATGGTGACAAATGGAACAAAGGTGTACAATCATTTGCATGCTGGAGCAAATAAAGAAGAAAGGGGTCACGGGTTAGGTATTTGAAATTGCAAAGACGTCCACAAGCCCAGGTACAAATTTTTATAGGTATATGGTTGGCCAGCAAGGAGACAATGAAGACAGAAAACGATAAGCTGATAATCCTCATTGTTTTGGGCATACAGCATGAACAAAGATGCGTTAGGAGTAGGCTGGATTTATATGCAAGTCAAAGAAAAATTATGAGACCATAGTTTTATCCCCCGTCCGAGTACCGATGGATATGACCGGGATGGCTGAATATTGATAGCATACTTGTGTTTATTACTTTACCCTTTTTATTTTGTTACAGCTAAGTTGGCACCAAGGGGTTAGGGGTTACGGGTTTCAATGGAGACAAATGGAACAAAGGTGTTGGGGGGTTGACCGTGTACAGGCAAAAGCTATCCCCTGCCGATAAGCTGATAATCCTCATTGTTTGGGGCGGACAGCATGAACAAAGATGCGTTAGGAGTAGGCTGGATTTATATGCAAATCAAAGTAACATGAGACTGCAGTTTTATTTATTATGTTACATCTTTATTTTATGACAACAAAGAATATGAGAATGAGGTAAGGGGATTCCACATAGATAATTATGCGAACAGGATGGGAACTTTGAACAATGAAAAATTCCAAAGTGTAAAAACAACGATGTTGTGACGTCTTTTTACGTCAGCCGGACTGAGAACCAAACCACTACATCGTAATTTTACGTCAACCGTCGCAATGTCCTGACCTTTTTATCGTTTATAAACGTCATCCGGCTAGCCCTAATGTTTTTGCGGTACGTCTTTTTACGTCATCCGTCTGAAATGGATGCACTAATTTGACGTCTTTTTACGTCCGTAGGCAGCACGGTTAGCAATTTTCGAAAAGCTGCATGACGGATGTCGACGTCAACCGTATCTCCGTTCAGCAGAATTGTGCGGAAATTTCCGTCATCCGACGTGAAGTGGTTAAAACAAATAAATAAATAAAAACAGATCGCAACAGTAAAAAGAGGAAAATATATGCATTACGAAAGAGTGATTGGGGCAAGAAGCAAATAATTCAACGACGATCTTCAAAACTAAAGACGCGACTTCATTTTGTTCCAAACAACCTCATCTACATTTATATTACACATGTCATAAAATGCATGAGTTCCCCTTATTTAGATTTAGGTTAACACCGGGTGAGGAAAATAGAAGATGAGAAGAAGAAATATGCCGGATCGGCTCGCTGTGGAAATAATCATAAATTACTTTCTACAGAGGAGGAGAGTAGACCACCTGCCTTAGTCCGGGAGATACTGACTCAGTGACAATGGTTCATAATGCTGTAGAGATGTGCGCTCCATCAATGCGTTCATAAGTGTGTGTAATATTAGATACAGTCGGATTAGCGACTGATTGCTACAGAAACCCACGTAGATTATCTCCGCCCATCCTGACAAAGCAAGGAATACTGTTTTCTATATTTTTTCCCCCGATGCTAAAAAATTCTTCTATTTATCAGAATTTAGGCTGACTGAATTTGTTTTTGTAAATGAATTGTAAGTTCTATGTAACAGTAACTAAATTCATTACAGGTAGGCCTAATGCTTTTTCTTTTTTAAAGATGTTCATAACAATTCCCTTCCTTGCCAAAAAGAACAAAGTGATTTCATTGCCACTGTAGCTCCAAGAAATCCTCATAGTCTTCAGTATTTAGGCTCATTGCTAAATTCATATTAAGTTCTTGAAATCTATATTTTCATTCTATGACAAAAAAGGCCTTCACTAAAATGGAGAAAAGAACACTGCTCTCCTTCCTGGTGCTTCTAAATCATCTTGTTAAGCAAAACTTATGCTCGCTACGTTTTTGTTACATATTTTATCGTAATAATTGCATTTTTTTTAAAGTTATGATTACGTTAGGCCTACATCACACACACATATTTAAAAGGCAGGGTATACTTTTGGTAATTGTCAAAGACCAGTATCCTCACTTGGTGTATCCCAACATATGCATTAAAAAAAAAAAATCATTTTTTAAATCAATTGGTCACCTACGTTGCAAGAAAATAATGACAAAGAAAAAACAACCTTGTTGCATAGAATTGTGTACTTTCAGATGCCTGAGAAAGATTTTATGGGTGAAAAATTACATGGGGTCAGTTTTCATATTTTTATCTATTTTACTTAACGTGTATATTTTGTACGTATTGTGATATGCCTGAATAAAGTATGGTTATTATTATTATGTACCTCTTTCTCAAAAACTACATTACTTCAAAGGGAGTTGTTTCTAAGAATGTTATATTATTGTGGTTTATTATTTGATAATGTTATATACTATCAACAACTCTCTGGTGCTCTTTATCAAGTACAAGCTTGTTACGGTCATTAATTGTTGGAGTAATTACCAAAGCTCCCTTCCCTTTAACAATAGAGCTGTATACAAACAAACAAACATTACCCTTAACCTACCCCCATGCCCGTCTACTTCTTCTTTTTGCAACTCTTTGAGTTATTGCCAACCATTTGAGGTATCAAAATCTTGTCTGTAATTAGGAATTATAATTAAAAAACAAACAAAACAAAAAACCAATCCTTCATGTTAGATAAAATGCTCCCTTCACTTCTTACAAGAGATTAAAAATACATGGTGCACCAAACAAACAGAATTATTATAAATGATTACATTCATTATACTTTATAGAAAAAAAACTGAACAAGTTGAACAATTGCTGCCCTTTGATTGCTTAATTTGAATAAATTAACACAATTGTTGAAAATGCCCTTGGATTATCTAATAAATGAGGGAAGTCAAATTGTTATGGGTCGTAAAACAAAATGTCAGTTATGTTTTTAGATGAAAAAAAACCAGGATTGACAGCCTGCAGGTGATTTCATTTATTCTACAGGGGTGTGTTTCACTTGAAGAGAAGGGTGAAATATAATAAGCTAAAAGGTGGAAATGAACGTCTTTTGAGAGGAAATTTTTCATGGAAATATTCAAGGTACTAAATTATTAAACAAAATATGGAATTTGGGGGTTTAAATTGTATCAGGAAAACAGGAAAGTGTTTGATGGGTGCAGTAGGATTGTTCTAAGGAACAATTCGTCACGCTTACCACGAAGTGACCTATCTGTCAAAATTAATAAATTTTTGCAAATCGGGTTTTATACAAATTATTAATAAACTCATTACTGTTAAAATTTTCAGCAAGTTTGAATACCTAATACTTAATAGTTTCGTAATTACACTAATAAGTAAAAACGACGTGTGACCTATCTCGACGCACCACTTCACCAATGATATACAAAGCGTTACACACACAGTTCAGCGCGCGTGTGTGACATTTCGCATTTTCACGAAGTGACCTATCTGGAAGCGTAGTATTTTCACGAAGTGACCTATCGCGATAGGTCTCAATATGCAATGTGTTTGTACACAACGCGCGCTGTGGGCAATACTCGCTTTCATTTTCACGAAGTGACGTTTGTGTTTAGGACTGTATTACTAATTAAAATAGTTGAAAGAATGAAAACACTCTGACGAAAAAAATGAAACAAACTTGTTAAGTATACCCTGAAGCAGCAGTTTGAAAAATAGTGCAACTTCAATCGCGATTTTCTTCAAACATGTTTTTGGGGGCTGTGAACAAGATAGGTCACTTCGTGGTACGCGTGACGAATTATTTGGAACACCAAAGTTTGAGGTTATTTTCTAAATCTGTGATAAAACTACAGAAATATACAATTCCTATTTTCTACAGAAATCATAGATTTTTTTTCAGATGTTTGGATTTCATTTTTTATTTTCTATTACTTTATTTATTTATTTGTTTACTTATGTTTATTTATAAATATATTATATTTATTTAATATTATTATTATTTGGGGGGGGGGGGGGTGGGGAACACCCTAAAGGAATTGTAAAACTTTAGAATAAATCTCAAATGTGTCTATAAAAAACACATAAAAATACCAACAAACAAACAAGGAAACACCCCCAACAAACGCCCCCAAAAGACAAAACCTGTATTTGTTTTTTGTTTTTGAATGTTTGTGGTTTTAATTTACAGGAAGAGGAAGAACAGTACACATACACTGTACCTTGTGGGAGGATAATCTAAAAATTTAGGATAATTTTCAAACAATCCATTTATTTCTTAATGGTTGGGTATTTTTTAGGGTTTTTTGTGGGGGAAAAACCCTGAGATTAAAATACGCAAGACATTCTGAGAAAAGGTGTTCCCACCCACAGAAATTACATCAATTGATAGCTGGATTAATTCGACATGTCACTTACAGCGGGACCAAAAAAAAAAATGAAAAAAAAAATCCCTAGATGACAAAACCTTGCAGTGCCTCAGGGAACCAGCTTTCCATTGACACACAAGAATCGTGAATCATTTATATTTCCGGTGGTTTCAGAATCCAGTTCTTTGAAATAATTTCGCAAATCAGCAATTTCATTATGAATGTTTTTTTTTTTATGCGTTTCTCTATTGAGTTAATGAACATTGTGTTCTGAAATGTCCTTAATCATAAAAATTATTAATCTGCCCAAGCATGGATGTGATAAATATAATATTTGATTTATAATCGGGTATTTTGATTGTTCATACACAATTCATCATCGAAGGGGAGACAGTCATATAACCATTACATCATTACATTTCAAAAGGGGAAATCATTCAAAGGGTTCAAATTATAAACAAAAACCCAATCATTTAGTTATATTAATCAATACAGACATAACACTTTGAAATAAAATTAATTAATTAGGGCATACACAATTAAAGATAAAAGAATTATAAAAACAGAAAAACAGCTTGGCTAAATTTCATGGTGCTTATTACAGAGGCATTTTGATCTTAATCGGAGGGTATACTTTTGGTAATCACTCCAAAAATTAATGACCATAACAACTCCCTTGGTAAAGAGAATTGGAGAGCTGTTAATACTACAAAACATTGTTAGAAACGACACCCTTTGAAGAAAAATAGTTTTAGAAAAAGAGGTCATTTTTTACGCCAATATTTGAATCTACAAGCATCTGAAAACGCACAGTTCTATGCAACAATGGTGTTTTTTCTTTCATTGTTTTCCTTGAAACCTTGATGACCAATTGAGCCCAAATTGTCACAGGTTTGTTATTTTATGCATATGTTGGGATACACCAAGTGAGAATACTGATCTTTGACAATTACCAAAAGTATACCCTGCTTTTACAGCATGCAGACAACATTGGTCAGGGCTCAAATTTGGAGGAAAAGACCGTGTAGAGCTTGTAGTTCAATATTTTTACTGGACCAGAGTTCATTTTACTAGGGCACAATCAAAATGAGAAAAGACTATACACCGTTTAACATATCAACTGTAATATTTTGATTTCATTTGTCTTGTGGGTAAGTATAATTTGATACACAACAGAATTGGAAGATATTAAATGTTCGACTCAACAAAAGACTGCAAGAAATGTCTAATCAGGAGTTTACCGGCCCCACCCTAAAATCACTGCGTAAATTTGTACCCCTGTTGGTGATTGTCTGGGACCACCTTACTCTTTACACAGAACCTCCCAGATATTGCAATTTAGGAGTTTACCGGCCCCACCCTAAAATCAGACAGGGGCTTCAGTATTTTGGTTACAGACTTGACGCATCACCAGAAATAAAAACCTACAAGTTTGGACATTATGTAGACTATTTCTTTCCCTCTTTGGTGTCTGCTTTACTTCTTTCAATAAAATTTCAAGGCAGAAGGAGATTTTGCGAAAATCATGAAATCAGGAACAATCCTGTGAAATCGTGAGAAATACCTACAGTTTGCTAGCACCTAGCGCAATCTAGGTTAGGACGTATCCAAATGAATGACTACAGCTATGGCTACGGTTTTTCTAAGGATTTTACTACAGCCTTTATATCTGCAAAATATGCTCAAACGATTCACAGACTGAAGTCGGAGCAATGATTTTGATCACCTTACAGTCGAGCGGGGCATTGAAACTCGGCCTTACCCATTTAGCTCGACATCCTATACCTTCACTTTACAGGAAGGCAGCAGTCTCCTAATACACTGCACACAAAATGGATGGACTGGCTGACAAATTAAGGCCATTCAAATTCATGGTGCGATTTATATGGCTCGGTGAAAATGAAGATGAAAAGATAGGTGCATACAAAAGGTTGTCTTGCCTTCAGTAAAGATTTTTATGGCTTATCAACAAGGTGTAGGTTTCTACATGATTAGTTATTTGTGGTTGGATAATGTAAGACTTCTCTTAATTAAGTAATCAATTAATTTAATTAATAAGTGTGAATATTAATCTTTGTGCTAGAGTAGAATAAGGACCGAGCGATCAGTAAGTCTGTATTTTGAGAAGTCACACCAAACACCTTGCCGTTACTACAGTCACAGAACAAAGATTGTGAGCAAATCAATATTTATATTCTATAATTTAAAAAACACCAAATATCAAAAACAGAATTAAACCTGGTGCAAAATGAGAACAATTTGGAAGTAACTCCTTTATCAATTTTAGGCTGGGTTTTGTCACAGTTTCAGAATTATTCGGGAGAAAAAAACCGATTGAAGTTTTGTATATAAGAAATGTTGCATCGCAGTATTAAAGTAAAACAGTCTTTTTTGTGTGTGATCGTGTCTGGGTGCAAACGCTTTTTAAGGCCTCACATAATTTTGAGGATCACTTTTACATCTCCCAAAAAGTCTCTTCATTATGTGATAAATTTTTTCAGACAAAATAATTACCACAAAATGTATTGACTTTTGTAATACAGACTTGCTTCCCCCGAATTTGACTAAATCTAAAATAAAATCAATTTTCTGTTAAACTTATCTTTAAAATTCATCAAATAAAATAATCCAAAAAGGAATCTATCTTTAAATACGCCCAAGAGACTATACACTGTCTACTGTCATGATGTACGAAGGCATGCACTTAGCAATTCACTTTGCCACAAGTGTTATTTTTAGACCCCCCCTACACATGCTGATTTGCCGGTACGTGTAATATACAATTTCCCCTTAATAAAGAGACTGCGATGCCTGCACCGATTCTCTTGACCAGTGGGGACCTTCTTTGAATTCTCAAAAGATTGAATTACGAATCGAAGCCGTTTCCGTTCATATCTAGAAATGATGGAAATAATCAAGTCATATTGTAATACTGTCGGGTATTCACATACATTTAAATAAAATTTATTTTAATAAGATGCATGTTTTTCTTGCCGACATTTTATTTGAGATTTACTGATAAGTTGAAACAATTTAATAGATGTAAATTTTGGCATTGGGGATAAAGAATATCATTTGTTTTTTTGCCTTTATACTAAATATTAAGCACTGTATACTCAGTACTTTCCTGAGTTTTTTTGCCTTTATACTAAATATTAAGCACTGTATACTCAGTACTTTCCTGAGTTTTTTTGCCTTTATACTAAATATTAAGCACTGTATACTCAGTACTTTCCTGAGTTTTTTTGCCTTTATACTAAATATTAAGCACTGTATACTCAGTACTTTCCTGAGTTATTTTAATCTATCATGTGTAAAACACTTGTTATGAAAAAAGGGTACATTCAATAAAATTGTCATTTTTTTAAATAAACATAATAAAAACCTACCAAAATTTTCAGTGAAAATAGTGTACAATTGAGTTAATATTTTCAGTGAAAATAGTGTACAATTGAGTTAATATTTTCAGTGAAAATAGTGTACAATTGAGTTAATATTTCCAGTGAAAATAGTGTACAATTGAGTTAATATTTCCAGTGAAAATAGTGTACAATTGAGTTAATATTTTCAGTGAAAATAGTGTACAATTGAGTTAATATTTTCAGTGAAAATAGTGTACAATTGAGTTAATATTTTCAGTGAAAATAGTGTACAATTGAGTTAATATTTTCAGTGAAAATAGTGTACAATTGAGTTAATATTTTCAGTGAAAATAGTGTACAATTGAGTTAATATTTTCAGTGAAAATAGTGTACAATTGAGTTAATATTTTCAGTGAAAATAGTGTACAATTGAGTTAATATTTTCAGTGAAAATAGTGTACAATTGAGTAAAGAAAGAGAAAGACACTGCTAGGGATGCATTGTGGACCATTTTAGGAAGGCCCCTTTTTGGGGGGGGGGGTTAGGAAAAGGCAGAATTAATAGCAGATTACATTTGTTCTCTTAAAAAAATATTTCTTGTATAAAGGTAAAGGAAAGAATAGGAGGGTATAGCGTTTTTTATTTCCTTTTTAGGAAAATACAAAAAAACCCAACGCAGTTACCATGGAAACAGATCATGATTTCTCTCTAGGTAGAGGGCACATTGCTATTGGTGATGCAGCATAGTTTTCTTTACTGAAAGCTGATTTGCAGTTTTTACAAATGATTGGTCTATTTCTTTATGGCATTATTGATTTTTGGTTCAAATCAGCAAAAGAAATGTTGCTGAAAATCGATTAGCTTTCGAAAAATTGTTTTGTATGTTTGTCCGTTCTTGACAAGTTGTTTGGCCAAGCAATAAAGAGGGGCTACAAGGTCAAATTCAGTTTTGTGATGCACAAATTTTCCAACAGATAGAATCCTCATGAAAGAGGGAAAAACATTACAAGCCTCTAAACCTCAAATTAAAATGGTATAAAACTAAAATGTCATTTTATTTTATCCTCTTTCAGAACAAAATTTGAAACATGAACATCAAAAACAAATGGGTCTGGACATTCCAAAGAGGATTTTTGGTGCCAGTCAAAAGGTTAACTTCAATGCCATTTTAATTGAATTTAGTCAATATTTTGGAATGAACTAAAAATTCTCTTTACAAAAACTTACAGACCATATATTTAAAATGTGATGCCATTGAACATCTTTGGATATTGACAAATACTGCAACAAAAATGATTGTATCACAAAACTGACTTTGACCTTTGATCCTCTCTTTAACACACATATATGTTGAGGTCAAACACAATTAATGACCTCTATTCCTGATGCAAATTTACATAAATTGATTGTGTTTTGATTAAACTACAGAGGGTTTGAAATACAAGTTTACTTCGGCGCACCATGTTGTATCCCCTTTAATACACACACGCATGCATCAATCTCCTTGGCCAATGTGTGGGTGCTAAATCAGAAAAGATCAACTTAATTGCCCGGTCTTCCCCCAATTTCTTGACATTAAACGTAACAAGCATCTTTCCTGGAAAGTGCGGCAAACCTTTAACAAAACCATTTGCGGGGTGAAGATGTCACGGATATATACTATTATACATGAATCCAAATGTCATCAAATACAGCTATATATGGAAAATGAAAACCCATTTACTGCCAACTGACTGCTTAGATATATTGACCTTTTCCTGGTTCTGGCATCAAACGATAAGATTTAAAGTAGATCTATCACTGTACATTTTCATCATGCCATCTCACTCCCCCCTCCGCCACACACACAAAACCTTACCCCAAAACTGAGGCTACAGAAAACTTGCAAAGCAGACTACGAACAGTCAGTCCATAGCGCCCTCGCTCCTTTATGAAGTCAAATCCTGAATAGACCGTGCAATTCTCTCGCATATTCAAACATTTTGGGGACCACTTTGGTCCCACTAACATTGCTTTAATGCACGACGGAAACAAACTCACACGCTTTCACAGGTCCAAATGTTCAAATACGAACGAGACTTGCCCAGTATATTTAATCTGCACAGCATATTAACCAAAGACACACCTTTTGATCCGATTCAACTTTGATATCATAAGATAAATCTTGCACCATTTTGGGAACCAGATTCCAAATGTGTTACTAAGTAGTATGCATTTATAGCGAAGGGTGTGGTTAGACGTGCACCAACCATATCCTTGTTTGCAACTTGACTCCCAAAATGGCAGATCATGGGCAAAGAGTAGCCGTGTGTGATGTCAATGCCTGGGCTCAATATTTCAAAAATTCTCTTTTGCGTTGACCTTTCCCCTATTTGGATAAAAGAGACTTCTAACATACATATCACCCCAAGTCATTTAAAGTAGCAAGTGTTGTAAAACCCAACAACTTTTTATCTTGTACATTTCTCATTTTCAGGGGTGAGGTTTGATGAATGTGAACATTCCTGATAAATGGCTTGCTGGCCTGGGTTCCCCCTTATCCTAGACCCAGAACCTCTCAGATGTTACAACTCAGAAGGTTAACAGACTCTGTGCATCACCAGAAAGACAGAATTACAAGACATAATGTGGACTAAATCTTTCTCCATTAAGTGATCGCCTTTATACTTCTTTCAAGAAAATTTCAAGGCAAAAGGAGAGTTTGAGAAAATCCAGAAATCTTCAAAAATCCTGAGAATAATCGCATGCCTGCGTATTGCAGGGGGAAAATGGTTACATTGTCATTGACTGATAACCTTGAACGGTTTCCGCAGCAAATAAGGAGAATATTTTCTTTGCTTTACAGAAAGAGAGAGAGAAAGAGAACTTTCAGCAAGCTTGTCCTCTGGGAGCCCAAGCAAGGTCGAGCCCAAAGAGGTCGAGGTCACCTGACTTATGTGGACGTACTAAGAAGGGACACTGGGTTTGAGACAGCAGATGAAATATCTACCTGCATGAGGGACAGGGAGGTTTGGGGACAACTCTGTCGTAACATCGTTGACCAAGGACACCACTCGAAAAAGAAGAAGAGAGATAGTTCCTCTTTGTTTTCATCATCTATCTCCAGGACAGGAGGCATACAACCCATGAGACAAACCCGCTGGTATACTGGCCGTCAAGAGTTACACTGTTAATGAGGTGTAAATTTCACTGTGGGAGTTAACTCCTAATTAAGGAGAATAAAAGTACGACGACTTGATGTTCTAGACATGCTAATGACCCTACAGAGAAAGGGTACAAGTTTCAATGTAGGGCAAAGTTCACATTCCACGCAGATTTTTTTAAATTATACTTTGGGTGTTCTATTTTTTAGAAATGAAGCCAAGGATGTCCAAGTACTGGAAATGAAGAGCAAGGATGTACCAAGCAGCAGACTTTGATCACTGTAGCTTAGACATCGGAGGAAGTCTGTCTACAAGGGTGTTTGCCATGAACTAGAAACCTTCGGGTTAATGACAAGCGTCCCACAGGGATCATTTCACAAAACACTGAGATTCATCTTGCTACAGCCAGAGTGGTTTGTATTGTGACATCCCACTTTTCTTAGCGATTAAGACTGATACCCATCTTAAGATCAATCTATTCTTAGCCCTTTGTGGAATTGGGCAATGGTTCTTGTATGTTCTCTTTCTTTTCTAGCACAAAGGACCTCAACCTTGTTCCCAGGGATGATTGATCTCGCCGAGCCATTAGTTTAACAAGCACGCGCTGATTTTGGCTAATTAAAATGTGCCAGCATATTGCACATTTTAGTTCGGCATGTGGCCGATCCACTATATGTATGCGCTAAAGTATGGTAGCCTGCAAAAGTCAAAAAGCAACTGGTCCCCTCTCATTCTTCTTTGATCTTGTGACATGTCTAACTGTCATGATTGACTGTCTATACAGTTTAGGGTAACCGCTTAAAAACATGCTTCATTTTTGTTGAATCCGTCAAAATACTTGCATTTGGACCTGCGAGTACTAGGCATCCTACAAAGCGACATACAATCGCTCCAAAGTTTTTAACAAGCGTGCGTGCAAAGCAGTCACTTTTCAGAGCCAATCAGTGTTGTTTTCCAGCACATCCCTACCAGGGGTTAGTGACGTGAGGTATTGAGGCTGAGAGGACGCATAGTAGTCCATGAGCCAGGTGCCGAAATTTCACATATTGGTACCACCTCGAGGGACTAATTCCAATATCACTTTTCTTGTTGCAAATAATCCATAACTTACCATAAATTATGATAGCCTTTCCAAAAAATTAGATTTCTACCAGTTTTCGAAAGATTTTCACCGTAAAATCTGAAGCCTCTTCCGTTATTGATAAGTCAACGGCCGTTTATATATTAACAACATTTTAAGCCCATGTGTTTGCATGGAGAGAGAATAATTTGAGTGTGCATACTCAAACAGCCGATGTTTTTTCTTTCACTTTGCTGCCTCTCAATAAAAACAGACCGTCAGCCATTTTGTTTTCGCTTGACGACAAAGTCAACAGTTTACAGTTGATTTTAGACCTTTATGAGTAAACAATCAATGTGTGTTTTTATAAAGAATAGAGGTAAGCTATTTTTTATATGGCTGTTGATTTAAAGGAGATGGAAAAGTGCACATTGAGTTAAAAACACACATTAAGAACGTGCCGGGAATGTGATGCCCTTCCGTCTGCCCATTATATGCTGACCGAGGACAATCGATGACGATCCAGATCAATGCTGTTCACATTTATAATTGTGGTACTAAAATACCTGAATTTTAGAGATGTAATACACAGACAATTTGTAAATTTAATTAATTATGAATGACAGAAAAAGGCCGACCCAAGAGTTTAGCATGCAGTTTTTGTCGGTCAACGCATGCAGTTTTGGTGGAGGGCAACGCATTAGGCCTAGACCTGATTCATTTTATTTTATTTTACTATTTTCGGGGGGGGCCTATTTCTTGATTTTAATTTTACGAAGTTGTTTTATTTTTAAAACTGTATAACATGTTTTTTTTTTTCAATTGTTGGCACTGCTAGTGAAATTTTAAAAGGGTTTGCAAAAATTGCTGCCCTGCTTATCTGCTCGTCACTTTCTTTTTATCGTTTTCCAGGCTTTAGGATTCGATTCCCTCTGAAATGAAATATATCGGTGTTTTCAGCCTTCACTATGTTCCTAATTTATTTAGAAATCATCTACTGGCGCCGGGCAGTGGCTCCCCTGACAAGAAATTAGTGAGGGGTTGCATGGGGGAACTTGTTTTTCTGTTCTTTTTATCTTTTAATACTAGGCTTCTTCCACTCTATTTTTTTTCTTTTGATTTTGAGTGGTAAAAGAAAAAAATTCTAGAGCAATTGTTATTCTTTTCTTTTCTATGTAGGTTGAATTACAACGTTAAAATGCCAAGGGCAGTAAAAAATAGTAAGGGGCACCCTCTGTCATGGTCATCCCCACCAAACCCTTATCCCCGATACGGTTAAGTAGGCCTGCAAAGATTTGGTGGAAAAATTTTCTCCCTTAATCCACTTTTCTTTGTCAGAAGTATTTAAAGCACTTCTAGGGAGACATAACAAAAAAACAGAGAACACAGCTGAGCTCTCTCCAAAGTGTATTGTTGATTCAGTAGGTTAAGACCAGCATCACACAGATGCTGCATACTCAAGTAATGACCTACTAATTGTAATAGAATAAAACTGCACCACAACCTTCTCTAAACTTTACAAACAACATTTATAAACCAAAGGCAATGTTATATAACGTATAACAAATGCATTTTTCAACAGAATGACACTAAAACCAATTAATTCCTCTTGATGACTGTTGATGAAATGTACATATCGGCAATTATTGATAAAGAGAAACATAGGCCATACGGGGTAAACTGTATCTTGTCGTCCCGTTCCGACCCCTGTGGGTCTAAGAGAACTCTGCAGTTTTTAACAGAGTAATTGCTGGAGATTACGATTCCGAATGTTCTCCACAAAAACGGCAGTCAAATTTGAGAAATTATCGACCAAACATTGCACTAGATAATCGACAGCGATCGAACACTGTTTACGGTTGTGATACGTCGGCTCGTTACATTTTATTTGAAATAACTGGGGGGGGGGATCGATACGGCGCGCTGCCCATGGTCAATACCGTGTCTCAGCCGCGCAATTTGATTTGTGTGTGTCGGAAGACTTCAGTTCGCACATTGCGCGCGCGCATTTTCACAGATTGCGCCCAACAACGTTTTTAGCAAACTTTGCATGTTTTTGCAAATTTGACTGGATATTTTTTGGAGAACTTTTAGTATAGTGTTTAATATGTCTAGAACTCACAAAATATACCTTCAAAAAGTAGACCCATGGGGGTCGGAACGGAAATCATTTTCCAGGCATCTTTTCGTTTACACCGTATGGCCTAACATTGTTGACATGCAGCATGCTTGCCATGTGACAAATACAACGGCTGTTTGAGTATGCACACTCAAATATTTACTCTCCGTGCAAACACATGGGCTTAAAAAAGTGTTACTATCTAAACGGCCGTTGACTTATCAATAACGAAAGAGGCTGAGAGGCTGCTGAGAGGTTTTAGATTTTATGGTGAAAATCTTTCGAAAACTGGTAGAAATCTAATTTTTTGGAAAGGTTATCATAGTTTATGGTAAGGTATGGATTATTTGCAACAAGAAAAGTGATATTAGAATTAGTCCCTTGAGTTGGTACTGGCAAGTGGGGCTGGCTCATGGACTACTTTGGCAATCTAAGTAATTCATGACAAGTAGCTGCATCAGTTTCATTTATTCCCTGTGTTGGGAATGATTTTGTTCTCCACAATACCCTAATCACAGCATACAGTTTTTTTACCAGAGCAGGATTTGAACCTGCAACCTCCAGATTAGCGTGCCGGCGATTGAGCAACTGAGCCCTTATGTTTGGGTGTGATCCCTGATTACGACAGTTACAGGTTGAATGGCTTCTGACTGGCGCCCTCTAACGAAGGTATTAACAGAATAGGGAGACCACTATTAACATTTGTAGAGTGCCAGCACGTTAATCCAGAGGTTTCAGGTTCAAATCCCACTCTAGCCAATTTCATTTTGTTCATCCCCAAATTAACATAATATTTTCTTCTTAAAGTAGCCAAATGAAACTGGGCCAAGATGTTTAGAATTTCAACCTCAATTTGGTTTCTGATCAAAATAACTTGTTGACTGGGCAGTCAAATGAGCGTGGGTTTTGAATGTGTAGTCGCAAATAATGATAACCAAACTAGTACCTACATCTCTCCTAGCAAACCCCTGAATAACCTACCAATATTGAAAGCAAAATAATACACACTCAATCAAATTTTATGGCAACATATGTAAAACAGTCAGCCTAATAACTAACCAAGCTTAACATTATGAGAGAACTGACTTGTTTTAATTAAGACCAATTATATAACACCCAGGCAGATCCTTGCCATTTGATTGGAGGATTGTCCGTCACGTGATAGCAAATAAACCTACCATTGCACGCTACGTCATTCACCGTGCATTTTTCGTTCCATTCACCGTGAATTTTTCGTTCCATCCGATTTGTTCTATTGCACGCTCGCCCGCCCTCCATTGACGAAAGTGACTGAGAAAGCATTCTTGTACAATTTATTTATTATTATCCTTTATAGTATAGTGTTATCCTTCAATCAAATGACAAAGATCTACTTGGATGTTATATAAAACAAATAATGAATGTTTTCATTCGTGCAATAGTAAGAATATTTTTCATTCGTTGAAAGATGGAATGTTCCATTCAACTCGGCTTCGCCTCGTTGAATGGAACATTCCATCTTTCAACTCATGAAAATATTCTTACCATTGCACTCATAAACATTCATTATTTGTATACTAACCCACGACTCCATGATCAGAAATCGAATACCATATGGTGACTACATGTTGGCTGATTTTGGTGTCTACGTACAGCAGTGGATCTGTGGACCACATCGGAACCAATGCTCAGTGTCAACCCTTAATAGCTCAATTTAATAAATCATACCCACTGATGCAAGAAATTAGTACGATGCTTGATTGTTCCATCGCAGTCGTTGATGAGGGGAGAGAGGAGAGCAATTATACATTATGGGGGTCGGGAGTTCAGCTGTACGCATCGATGGAGTGAACGTCATGGAGGCAGACTGCGTTTTACTGAGGAGATGCCAAGATCTTCATAAAGATCTGGGCCAATCTCATGGCTCTGCTCACTGCCGAATTCTGCGTTTATGGCCATTAGAACTATGTGTTTACAAGGCGTTGTAAGCGTCGAATTCCGCAGTAAGCAAAGCTACGAAATTGGACCCTGGTGCATCAATAGTAATATAAACAAAAAACTTGTCTAACTAATAATCTCGATTTGCTTTATAACTTTGATTTTGCACTGCGCCAGTTAACAAGTATGTCTGTTTGCTAGCCATGTGCTATTATTATTATTGAGCAGTCATCCTGCCATTCTATTTTACACACAATGATTACAATACAGAGAAACGGTAGAAACCCCATTGCTTGTTAAAAACCATCCTTCACCAGCATACTCCAAGAAGCCTCGAAATCTCCCAAATGCTAGGCACATAATGGTGAAGTTACCCATGCCACACTTTCCAGTCAATATTTGTATGGTTGATCGATGCCAGATTGCCACCGCAGCAATTGACCAAGATTGAGAACCATACACCAACAGTGGCCCAAAGTCCAATTCAATTAAGCACAGGTGGTACATGTAGCTTCTCCAGTTTACCACACTCATAGAAGCACTTTGGGCAATGGCTCTGGTCTCTGCACCAGTGTGTGTGCATCAAAATACCACTGTTGGTGGCATAGTGTGGTATGGGGTTGGTTGTCTTCAGAAGTATGTTGACAGTAGGGGAAAGTCAACAACATAGTACAAACAATTTGAGAAAGGATTCCCTTTGAAGCAATATGATTTGGAAAAATTTTCACCCCAAAACATTTGAATCTGAGAAATTATTCATGCATGAATTGTTTCTCAGGTTTCTGAGGGTTGGTATTCGTTTGTGAATGCTGCGGCCAGAGATGCAGTTGGTACACACTAAACAAGGATGTTTCTTGTACAAATACCTTAATTAACAAATTTTTACTGTTTTCTCAGCAAGCAGACGCTGTATTCAGCTGAAACTTTCACATGTGACTTTTATTGTACCTTTCTTGATAATTTTGCTTATAAGTCAGAATAATTATGTTGACAAAAACATTCCATGACCCTACCTTAAAATATTGATAAAACCCTTCCCCAGGATGATGGCACATGTTCCTTTTGTGGAACAAAACAAGAAATCAAATCAACTGAATTAAAAACAAGTTGGACGTACCTGTTGAGAAACACTGAGTTGACGTCCTCATGAGAGATCAGCGGTTTCTTGGAGCTGGCAGCCATCTTGAGAGGACGCAAGAAGCAGGATACCAGCGTGGACAGCTGCTCCACGTACTCTCGCTCGCATTCCACCATACCAAACACGATGCTGTTGCGTTTGCGCATGCTCTCTGCGTGTGGGGACCGGATGTAGTCTTGGACGATTGCCTTCCAGCGGCGACGGCAAAGCCAGCCTCTGATGAAACTCTGTACCTGTAGAATGAGGATGAAAAAAGAAAAAGATTAGCTTATGAAAAAAAGCCAAACTGCGTGTTCACTTCTGACCAATCAAGTAATTGTACCAGACATTGCTCAAATTCCAACTTGAAAATGGCTTATTGCGTCAAATTGGTTTGTACCAATTACAGATTCAGATTGGGACCAATTGGCAATTTGAACTGGGAAATTTAAACCACATGAACAACATTGGTAATTATCAAAGACCAGTATCTGCACTTTATGTGACCCAACATATACATGAAATAACAAACCTGTGAAAGCTCAATGGGTCATCAGATTCAAAAGAAAATAAAGAAAACCCCATTATAAGTTTTCACTGTTTTCTAACATCGAAATCAAAAATTATACAGCATTTCAGGCAAAAATATTCCAACAGAAGTTTTCCACCATGACCTTCTTCATGCCATATGAAAATCTGTGAACATTTATTTTGTCAACCTTGTCAATGGATTGTATACCCTTTAGGTAAGGACTAAAAATGCTTATGAATGAAAGATTCATTCAAAACACTTCCATTAATGCTCTCATTGAAGTTGCCCAGCCGTGCAAGTTTATTAAGCATTATTATACCTTCAGGGACCATTACAAAACATGAACCTATCACACACTTCCAAATATTTCCCCCAACAAATTTTCCACATTAAAACTTGTTCATATTTCTTGCAAACAAACGAATAACAATGAATGCACGCTTGCGAAAAAGAACTCCCCCCCAAAAAAAAATAATAATAATATTGATATAAATAAAAAAATGACAACAACAGTGACCATTCCTTTAAAGTAATATACCAATCAAATTTTTTGATCACCCAATTTCTCTTTTCATTCACGTTCTGTAAAATATGAAAATATATGCATATGAAACATGAACTGGGCTGTGCTATTTTGCCAGGCTGCATGCTTGGAATACCCACAAAATAGGAATTAGACGAAAGGCATCATTCATGGTGCACACGAAACCATCACGCCCTACAAAATGACATCGATACATATAATAATAAGGGTTCTTCCCAAGAATTTCTCTAAACCATGGGCCATTAAATGATTCTGGACCCAAACTTTGGAAGTTTGGCCAAAGCACGCTGATGATATCCTTGGAGCGTTTTTTAAACTTTATGTTTATGTTTGGTTTAAAAAGCTCTACTGTGCAATCTGAGGCATTTTAAATGGGTTTATTTTATGACTTTTATGAATTTGATCTTAAATGAAAAAAATGTATTTTTGGTCGTTGTTTTATTTGCATTTTGGCCGCAACTCGCGTCTTTCAGCTGCAATTCAACCCACAGTTCGCACCATTTAACTCACAATTCGTTGAACTAATAGGCTGTCCTTAGCAACACCCTTAGCAACAGTCGTAGCCATAACAGTAGCCACCAATTTGGATACGGCTATTGTTCTTTGTAAAATCAAGCCCTGGGCTTTATTTGTTGGCCAAAGCTCTTTTTAAATAAGTATTTAATCAAAGGAACCAACAGCTCAAGTCTGTAGTATGCAATAGAAAATTCACAAGTTATCCTAAGTATTAAAAAAGCCGTTCCTTTTTTCATTAGTGAGCATTTTTGATTAGTGAGCATGATTAGTGAACAGTTTCTCCCTTGTTTGATTCAAAACAACCAAGATAAAAAAATAAAAACAGCAACAGGATATTTGTAGAGAAATTGTTTTCACCCTTACTACAAAAAATGGGAGGGATGGGGAAAGAACCAAAATAGAAACGAATAATGACAGAAGTTCAACACATTCACTTAGATTTGCGAGGACCGTAAACGAGAGAAACAGGATACCCTGCACCTAAACCATGTGTGCCTATGCATATATTGAGTGGTACATGTACAGAGATGTACTCATCCAAATTACGCATCCCAGGCAAGTCAGTAATGGCTCCACTCCCTATATTCAATAAACAGACACGCAAGAAGAATAAAACCCCAAGAAAGCTGTCGTGTACATGCATTCCCAGCAATATTGTGATTTCACTCATTTCTGTGTTTTTTTGCATCTCCCCGGTGCTCGTCCATAGATGTTGCACAGGGCCATCAACCTCAGAAGCTATTAATGCTGCTGTATGCAAAAGGACGGAAACAATCAGAGTAACAGAAAGATGTAGGTCTCTTGATGCACACCATTGACAAGCAGAACCTGTCTCTGATGAAACAATCTTTGAGGCTCTCACCCCCCCCCCCCCCCCCCCCCTTTACTCACTCTGGCTGTCACGGACGAGGGGGCAATTGCAAGTGCATCAGGGACCCCCCCCCCTTCTTGCAAGCTTTTTTCTGCCCTGCCAGGGTAGGGCCATCGGGGAGCAGCGAGACACAAGATCAACGGATACGAGGTTGTGAGGGTATGACTATAGGGGAAGTCTATTCAGGATCTTATCAGTTGTTTGGGAAGGGCTATTGAAGCTGATGGGCAAGGGAATCAGAATGCCTGATGAATATCCAGAAACATCTCATATTTGCCGTGTCTATTACAATTACAAATTACAATTTATATGGCACAGACTGTACTATGCTTACTCCAGGATCTGGCAGTATTAACGTTGTCGTGGTCCGCTCTATATTTAGTCTTTACATCAATAAATTATTATTAATGCCATACTGGCTTTCCATAAAGGCACCCACAGTGTCATTACAACTAACTTGATCTATTCATGGATTAAATAGAAACCTTGGAATCAAATTTGATTCAAAAAGGGTTTCCCAAAATAAAATAAAAGGAGATGGGGAAACAAAGCAACGCAATTTGAATCTCCTTAAAAATGTCACAAATTTTGTTAAAGGTATTTCAAAATATTTTAAAGCTTTGAAACAGTTTTTAGCTACAATTTTCATTTAAAGATAGGATTTCAACATACTTTGCACACCAATAAAAATCAAGGCTCCCCTTTTAGAATATGTTTTGTGGAGTATTGATGTTCAAAATCAATATGCTTCATTAAAAAAATAATAAAAAAGGTAGCAGCTATAAAAATAATGTGAAAATAAATTCTTCTCCAACTGGATGCTCCTACTACAGAAGGTGTGGGTCCATCTTAGGATGACACCCCCATTAATGTGGGTTTTGAGGCATTGCATGGTGAGGTATCAATGTATTCAGTTTGCGGTAACACCATGTGTATACATCTACTTTGCTGTGTAGATTTGTTCTTTGAGAACTTGTTTTGCTGTTTATTCTACTGCAGCAGAGTAGAATTTCGAATTTGGGAGACTTCTCAGTTCTGAAAAGAACTGTCCTGCTTATTAACTACTACCTGAGCGGAAGGTAGGAAATCAGCCGGGACAACTACTTTTGCTTATAGTGAATCGAGGGGACTTCCTGCTATGAACTTCAATGCGGCGGAGAGAGTTTCTAATTGGTCTCAACGTTTCAACTACTGCTCTAGTAATTTTTTTCACAGGACTCGGGGAAAGCACTGAGTACTTTACACACATCAGTGTGTGGGTAAAACCAAATAATATTCATTAACCCCAATGCAGATTTAACATCTGTTGCAGTACCTGCTGGTACCCGCTAGGATAAAAACTGTCTCTAGCTACTGGGTAATCTTGAGGTAAAAAATCTGCTCTAGAATGGCAAATGTTGTGGGTTCGAATCTCAACCAAGTTTTTACAGTTAAACGGTTGAATGCCCCAGTCCTATTCATAAGCAAATATTATTTTCATCTGGTCCCGTCATTTTAGAAAGAAAACAGAAGGTAAAAAGTTCTGGAATTTGCTCAAACAAAGGAAGGAAAAATAACCAGAACCTATAATTGTCACAAGGGGTTGAAAATGCAAAGGAGTAAATATCCACAAGACTGCAGCTTGACATTTCTTACCATACCAGAATTTATTTTACAAGTCCAGAATCAAAATGAGAAACGTCTATACACTGTTTTTATTTGAACAAGAACTAAGAGGAGATTGATCTCTCATTTGTCTTATGGGTAAGCATACATTGATACTTAACAAAATTGAAAGATATTTATCAGACTCAAAGTCAATATTTGAACATCCTTTTTCTTTCTTTGAGGTACTATTAATCAATTGTAAAATACAAGATCGCAGAACTTGTCTGTTTGTGAGTTTACTTGCCCAACGCTAAAATCACTAGCCTCGGGCCCGCGGTCTAGTGATAATTTTGAGCCCTGGTCACATGCCACGTTTTGGGGATATTGTCTACATAAAATTAACTGCTTAATTTTATGATACCTTTCTTGAAATGAGAGCATTTTCCTCCCCCCGCCAAAAAAAAAAACACCAAAAACTTTATTGCATCACCATTGAAAAAATAGTGGGGGGGGGGGGGGGGGGACACAGTCAAGGCAATTTTTACAAGTAACTTGGAGGCAACCATAAGGGACTATTTGATGCATGCATAAGGGACACTCCGCAGCAAGAGAAACATTTTTTTCTTCTAACATCATCTACCAATCCCCAAGAAGATTATGCGAAAATGTAAAGCGCGTCATGTCCTTTCTTGGAGATTGCCTGGGACTGGTTGTCTGTAAATTGCTTTATGTGACCTGACCTTCAGAGTCTTTAGACCACGCATGTTTGAGCAAGTGTCTGTCTTGAACAGTTTCAATTCACAAGACATAAAGTGTTATTTCTTTTAGTTGGTACCCAGTACTCTTCATGACCGTTGTGCAAATGAAGCAGAGCTCTATTTCTATTCAAGTCACATTCTGGAGCTGTCAGTACAAGCAACGAAGGTCAAAGAATCGTCTTCCACTTGACAGTAGGTGTTAATAGATTTTACACAAGTCCATGTATCAAGGTCAATAGGTCAAACTCAGCCAATATTCAAGGCA
Organism: Leptasterias polaris; assembly: GCA_037783415.1. Lineage (NCBI taxonomy): Eukaryota > Metazoa > Echinodermata > Asteroidea > Forcipulatida > Asteriidae > Leptasterias > Leptasterias polaris. Next base: position 7,984,194 of record JAZGTN010000022.1, read on the forward strand.
ATTATCCTCAAAGAAGACTGGCAGTCAAAAAGCACTTAAATATTGAGTGAGAATATATGCCCAGTGTAGTTATCACAGTCTCAGAATTACAAAAGAGATCCTTAATCACTCATTGTACACAATGTTGGTAAGATTGAAAAAAATTGATGTTTACAGATTTGCACATAACTTTTATGGTATAAAGATGGTCATGGTGGAAAACTTCCCTTGATATATTTTCGCCTGAAATAGTTAAGTTTTTGAGAGATGAGTAGAACAATTAGTTTAGATCTCATGAGACCATGATGCTCTAAAACAGTGAAAACGTTGAAAGAACAAAATAGTTTGCAGTATTTTCTCACGACTCCGATGACCAATTGAGCTTAAACTTTCACAGGTTTGTTATTTCACGTATATGTTGGGTCACATCAAGTGCGGAATATGGTCTTTGGCAATTACCGATGTTGTACAGGTAGGGAGGGTACATTTTGAGCAGAAATTTTGAACAAGCTTTTTTATTCCACTCCTTCAGCTCAGACCAGGGCCCAATTTCATAGAACTGCTTAAGCACAAAAAGTAGCTAAGCACAACAAAATTATGCTTACCAGAATAAGGTTACCAGCCATAATACTATGTAACATCTATGACTGGTTTCCTGTCCTGGTCTTGACACTTGTGTCCTTAAGCAATGTTGCAATGTCCTTAAGATGGGACGTAAAATCAGAGGTCTTGCATGTAACGCAGGCCTGAAATTACATGGACACCATAGCCTCTGTTGCTCATGGTCTTGGTCTTGGTGCCCCTTCAAAAGTTTCCCATAGAGTTTGAGATTTTCCAATGGAAGTGCCCTTTACGAAATGAAAGTGGCCTTGCCCTCTCAAAGATGAAATTTCAGGCCTGCTAATGAACATAAAAGAACCCAGTGAACTTATGAAGAGAAGGGGCTTGCCCCGGTGTTTTCTTAATCTGGCATGGTCTGGCAGCAATATGGGCCTCCTCACCTTTAGAGGAGTATTATGGTGGCTCTGTCTCATAAGAACCTTCTTAACAATCTCCTCCAGATTTAATAATCCGGCGCCAGGAGTGTCATTCATGACAGACGGCGCATTATTATTATTATGTACACTATTATTATTTTTAGGCAAAAGATTTGCAAAGTAAGTAGTATTTAAAGGGTGTTTGTAACATTGGTTAGAGTAAAAATATAAATGTTCACAGATTCAAACATAACTTACGTGGTATAAAGATGGTCATGATGGGAAACTCCCTTTGAAATATTTTTGCTTTAAATGCTATAGTTTTTGAGAAATTAGTAAAACAATTAGTTTCGATCTCACGAGTCAAAAACTCGATGTTTGAAAACAGTGAAAACACTTGTTTCATGTATATGTTGGGATACACCAAGTGAGGATACTGGTCTTTGACATTTACCAAAAGTATAAACTCCCTTTAAAGGGCTGTTTGATTTATTTAACTATTTATTTATGTGTTTTTGTTTTTTCGATTTTTTTGTGTGTGGGGGGGGGGGGGGGGGGGGGGTAGGCAGGGTGGATTGTGAAACCCTACAGATCGTTCAAGTGTCACGCATATTCATACATTTTTGGGACCACTTTAGTCCCACGTACATTCCTTTACGTACGGCTTTGTCCAACGCACACCACATTAAGAAAACAAAATCGCACATTTTTTAAACTGGTCCCAATGTTCGAATATGCGCCCTCACACATTAAAAAATACTGCAAACTGTGTGCTTTACTGGGCACCATAAGCGTAGATCTTCGCGGTACGCATAGCCTTGAAACGGACCCTGGTCCCTTCCATATATAGGTTTTCCCCATTTGGGGTTTTCCTCCTAAATCTAAAACTGGTTAGTTCTTCACCATCTTTGCTTAGTAGCTTAATTTATTCCAGTCTGAAGGTAAACAAGTGCAATGGGGATTCTTCACAGTTCCACGACCAGAAAAAACCCAAAACACACTACCTTTAAACGGCTTGTTTGCATATCTGTCAATATCACAACCCAAGCACTACTTATTCACCCACCCTCAACCTTCCCCTCCCCCTTCCCTGGGCATCCTGACAGGGTCAAAATGGTTGGGTGCAATAATATTTTCAGAGCACGCATCGATGCCTTGCTGTAAGGAGAAATTATTGATTTTATCTAACGGTTGAGAAGGGGAGGGGGAAGTAAGGTACCAGCGTCCAGTCAAGGCATATTATTTTATTGAACGATTCAGGACTATCTTGTTTGTTTCCTATTTAAGTCAACCTGACCAAAGTGTGAAAGGGCATATTAGTCTGATTCCTTTTCCGTATCATGGGAATTAGTGTTGCATTGTTACTGCAGCATACAAGGAACTTGACAAACGTCATAATAGGCAGCATGATCGCAGTCTAATGATCTTTCTTTTGTCAAGTAATAAACCACAAGGGAAACTGACTGGGTAAATTTCTAAATAATTTGGGGTTGAACAAAGAAAAAATTACTAGGAGTAGGATTTGAACCAATAAGATTGGGCTGAGTGCACATTTTCGCAGAGTTTCATACTGAACAGAAACACTGCTAAGCAAGAAAATACAGGGAGCCAGGCATAAATAACAGACATCACCTGGCATTTTGGATGGTAACCTAATTCTGTTAAAAAACAAAAACAAAACGAAAACAAATTTAAAGCTCAGCAAATTTATGTGCTTATTTGAAGCTAAATAAAACTTGAACTTTGGCTTTTTTACATGTACATCCCCACTTTCTTTTTCTGTTTCAATTGAGCCATTTCAACGAAATAACAATCCTTTGTCAAATAAACCCCCTCTATTTCCCCCCCCCCCAAAAAAGCAAAACAAATAAGCCATGATTATTTATTTTGATAAACTCTGTTTCTTTTATTTGTTCAAATTTCAACAAACAATATCGAGTGAACCTATATATTTTGTGATTTTTTTTCTTCTTCTTGTAGTTCAGCCTTGGGGAATCGTCATCTGCCAGTAAAAAGGTCTACTTGTCAAATCAAATCAAATAAAATGAGAGCAGAATCCATTTGCCATTCTGCCATGCCTCCTGATCATTCCGTGCACAATGCACTCACTGTGTTTTTTAGCCACTATTTCCTTGCTCATTTGTCCCCTCTTCAAAGTCTGCGCTTTTGACAAGACGGCTCCTTTCAGTTTTGTCTACTTTCATTTGTTTCAGGTTTTTTGCCCCTCATCGTCTTTCCTTCTTGAGGAATGGATCATTCCAACAATTGATAGTTCTTCTGCTCTCTAATTGTTCCTCAATTATCTTGTTTTACGTTTCCATGGCTTTGACTATCTCCACAAATAACTTCTTATAAAACTTGTGTGACCAGCATTTGAGCTGATAGTTACCATTACAGACCAACTTGAACAAAATCAATCAATCAAACCAATTTGACAATTTATCCTTGTTTTTTTTGGTGTTTAGTTATCATTCGATCATAAGTGTGAAGTAATTTTGTTGAAATTTGATCGGAAACCTCCCCCCCCCCTTTTGTTTTTAAAATTTTTGTTTTGTTCTTCCCATTGTTAGCGGCGCCCTCCATGGTTTCGAGGAAAGACCCATAAAAAACCCGACATGAGATCAACACTGAAGTACCAGTGTGTCACAAGAGGGCTTTGATTTATATGTGAATATTTAGTTAAGTATATGAAACGCACACAAAACGTAGTATATGGGGCGTTGCCCTACAATGTACGTCATATACCATATAAGGAAGTTTTAGCCGAGTTACTTTTGTTAGTAAATTTTTGAATAGTTAATGAGGTGATTTGTATATAGGAGCCCGTCGTTTAAGGAACTGTACGAGCATTGGAATGTTTAAGAAGTAACGAACGTCATTCTCCACATCAGGTTGAGGTGGGAGTTTGTTTTGTATATGTTCGGGAGAATAATAAAGTTAATTTGGTTAACAATAGTTAGGGATAAGTGAAGTTTTCAGCAATTTTACGTATACGGTGATCAAAGAGGGCAGAAGGAGAGAGAAAACCAGCATAAAACAAGTCCATGTTTTGATGTAAAATACGTCACATTACGGACTGGATGAAGGATGTTTATCTTCCTTGCTACATGTATGCATTTTCGATTGTCTTGCTTGATCGGACCATACTGTGACATCTCAGTGCTGTCTGATCCCTAGGCGCTTAGGGGCTTTTCGTGAAACTTAGCCTTTTTGGCCAGCATGACACTCAAGAAAATGTGTTTTTTACATTATAAAACAATTTTTATTGAGTTTTACGCAATTATATGTAATCATTACACACTCGTTTACCTTTCTTCAACAAAAGAACAATATTGTTAACTTTGCTCATCCCGATCTTTAATGTGTGACTGATCTACTTACAAGGTAAAGTTGAAGGGACAAGTAATACACTAAGTGCACTGAACTTCAGACTAAACCCTAACTGACATCTTTATCATTTTTTCCCCACCATCCATAATCTAATTTGCTCTTCTCTCTCGATCTGAAGTAAAGAAAATCACATTCTATTCTCTTTACCACTACTCTTCCCTAACCTCAAGGCAAACTGATAGAGTGGTTAGAATGTAGAAACTCTTTAAGGAAGGTCACAGGTTCAAATCTAACCTGTGCTGGGGGCAATTCTGCTCTATGTCCGCCCCCCCCCCCCAATTCAACTACAGACACCAGAAATGTGTTGCCTAGTTACAGCGGAATAATTAAGTTGTCTGATGTGATGTTATGTGTGCAGACACTATTAAACGGTCGGGAGGGTATTACAATTTTGGAGGTTTGCCAAGTTACCCAGGATGCTTCTAGGAAGAGTTTTGTGACGTGATTTAACGCCTCTCATTGAACCATGTAACATAGTTCTTTCTGTCATACTCCTGACAACAAAGACACTACAGGGGACCACTTTTGGTCTTGAGCCAAGACTAGGTTTCCCCAGCAGGGTTCTCCCCATGCCCAAGCTAGCATATTAGGCCGTTACGCAGAAATCGCGTGCGCACATTTTGGCCAGTACTAAAAAAAAAAATGTAGAAATAAACAAATTATTATTACTATTTTAAGTAGGATTTGAAACTTTGAATGGTGGTATTATTCACAAAAATCATCAAGATAAAACCATTGAGAATGCCCCAGATTGCACAACCAAGATAAACACCAAGTAGAAAACATTCCACAGATCTCGCTCCAATTCAGCGTGCTCTGGCCAAACTTCAAAAATTTTGGTCCAGAATGCCCTATGTTTTGAAAAATCTTGTGGAGAACCCTGCCCACCATTAACAAGAAACAAATACATAGATAAATAAGTGACATTCAACTCATACCCTCTTGATTTTCTTGATATTCTCCGGCTCTTCTGAAAAGTGTTCATGAATCGAGTTTGAAAGCTTTCTCTCCTTCTTCTGAAGTATATTCAACTGAAATGGAAAAAAAAAAGGAGGGGAAAAAAGAGGAAAACTTCAAGAAATATTCAAAACATTAACAATGACTAAAATACAAATGGATTGTTAAGCAGCATCGCTTAGACAGCAGTGGCGCCAGACCTGTCAACCTGAGGGGAGGGGGGGAGGGGTGCAAAAGTGGGGCAAGGTTAAATTTAAGGGGGGGGGTGCAAACATTGATTTTTAATGTAATTCTGTACTGCTGAAAAAGCACTGACATACCACAATGCTGTGCTTACACCAGCATCAATCTTGAGCTGGGGCAAGGCGAACATAACTACATTGACTTGGATGCAATGATTTTGGGTTAAATTCAGTTTTGGCCATTGGGGATGAAAACTGAGGTGGGAATTGGGGGCAAAGAATGTAACAGGGGGGGGTGGGGGGAGGGGAGAGAGAGGCAAATTCCCCCCGTTGCGCCGCCACTGCACATAGACAAATAGGTCAAGTATGGTTACATTACTCGAGACAAATGTGTTTACTGCTTTATGAGCCAAGAAAAATAATATTTTGACTGAATCTAGACTTCTACAACCCACTGAAAAGTGATAAGTTCTTAATACATACAGATTATGGCAAAATCTCCATCAAGAGGCAAAATATTTCTTAGGTTTTCATTTCTCTGAAGCATATTTTTGCAGCATGGTTTTGATATATTACAAAAACTGAATAAGGCTTTCACTGAGAGTAGGAAACTGTATTTGGTTTGCGGTAACACCATGTGTATATCTACTTGCTAGGTAGATTTTGTTCTTTGAGAACCTGTCTTGCTATTTATTCTTATGAGTAGAAATTGCTTAACAGGCTGTGTCCGAATTTGCGGCTACGGCTACTGCTGGGGCTAATGCTCAGGGTGTTGCTATGGGCCTCCTATGCTTTATAACTTCTCCAATGAGTTACTAAGATTTCTAAAAGCTTCTCACTCCTGCTCACTAAAGCTGTGAGTCTTATGACTTTGTAAATTAGTTTCAAATACTCAACTCAGTTCTTCGACTAATAACGCATGTGACGACTTACTTAGAAAGCTTGTAAGCTTTGGGTTCAATGAGTTTCTTTTCTTACTGAGTTCATCGCTCATACTCACCTCAGCTTTGAGTCTTAAAACTTCCTTAGTGAGTTCCTCACATTGTTGACGAAGACTCAACTTGGCAGTCTTTTCACTGTCTAGGATCTGCAGAAGATGCAGGTATTTCTGCTCCAGTTCTTCCTTCTGCAGTAGGAGTGTATTGAAACTGGACAAGAGAGAAAGGAGGACATTAAACTTATTTTATAAGACGCAATAATTGCATCAGGGATCAAATACAAAATTTAAAAAACAAATAAAACAATAATAACAAAACATACAAAATAGCAACAATAATAAATAAGCATAACAACATAAATGTAAGATTTAATGTAATGCATTTCAAATATGATATTTTTTGTGAGATTAGTTAATTTTACTTAATAATTCTCTTAAGTAGAGAGTCGTTGACTCTGAAAAGACCCATTTGCTAACTCTCAATGTTTTGACTATTGTGCTTCAAAAACTCTCCAAGTACGCTAGCATTTCCAGCAAAAATATTTCAAGGGAAGATTGCCACCATGACCATATTTGATACCTACCTTTAATGTATGTATGGTCATTGCCATGGTGTCCCTTGAACTGTTTCATTAGAATTTTTTATTTCCCTTACCAGAGATGGTATTTGGTCCTCGGAAAAAAAATAGGAACATTTTATCTTGTACATGTAGAAGGACTGATCTACATACATGTAGGTACATGTGGAGTAGGCTTTAATATTGACTTGTTAGGCTACTTCATCGCAATATTTCAGAATTTGCATGGAGAAAAAAATTTGAAATCAGATTTAAGTAGGAAAAACATCATGCCTGCCTTCTAGTTGTGCCCTTTTTCTAAGACCAAACCGCCTTTCCCTTAAAAGAACAAAGCATCGACCTGCATCTTGCCGCATCTTGCCGCATATTTACATGGCTTTTCAGAATTATTATCAAGACTGTAGTGTTTCCTTTACAGCCCTTTGAGTAACACACTACAAGAAAGCCTTCACTTTGCACATCTAGCTCTCCCTTGCAAAAAAAAAAGAAATCAATTCAATTTTTTTTCAAGGACGTCAGCCAGCACTAAAAGAAATCGGACAACTGTAAGTGACACTGCAACTTATCTCCCTTATTGATAACACTATCAACATGAAACACAAGCACGTAGCATATTTAAACGTAATCATAAGTGATGTTCTTATGGGGCTGTTGCAGCGAGGAGCCCTGGCAATTCTGACTTCTTGAGCAGTGCTCCTTACGAATGTCTTCAGATTCAACACCTCCTCTTTCTTGTGGTTACAAGGACGTGGCGCATGTAACCATATCCACCGATACAGTGATTGTAGCATGCTGGACAGTCACTTGACTTTTTGGTAGTATTTATTGCAGTGTATTCTATGAGTCGATAAATTCACACTCGAGGCAGGCGGGTGTAATTAGAGAAATCTGGGAAAGGTAGCTGGCTCTCTCTAGGGTTTTAATGCTAGGCAGACCTTTGATGCTTTTAGATGGATTTGGGAATATCAACTAATATTCTAGAGAGGGGCTAGTGTAAAGGACCGTTCTGATAGATATTGAGAATACCAAACCAAAACCAAAACCTGTACGTCGTTTCACAACCATTCAAAAACTTTCTACTTCATGTAGTTCAAACCAAAAGTTTCATCGTTTACAAGGTACAATACAGTATACGTATAATGTACACATAAAGTCAACATGCCATACATGTTTCAAATTCATACTTCAAATTCTCAATCCCAAGTCTTACATGTAAATCTTAAAATGAGTTAGAATCATTCAAATACAAACATATCATGCGTGGCTTTAACAAGGTCAGTGGCTGCACGTTCCACAGCTGCTGTGTCAAGGAGTCCATACAAAATACACAAAACAATCCGGCCACACAATAGCTAATTAACACCAACTGTATTAATTAGTCGTAGCAGGGATGAGATTTGACCCTCCCGAGATTTAACAATTCAGGAGGTTTACAGACTCTATGCATCACCAGAAATACAAAACTACATGATTGGATACAGTCTCATAGACTAATTCTTTATCCCTTTAATTACTGCTTTTCTTCCATAAATAATATGTGAAGGCTCAACATTATTTTGAGAAAATCCTGAGAAATCTCATGCTTGTCATAGTTTAATCCGAGACATGCGCATATTTAGATTAATGTTGTTTTTAGCAGTCTGGATCCAGAAGACTGCTGTGTCACGACCAATACTAAGACAAACATTTCAGGTTTGTGACTTGCCAGGATTTTTTTCAGGGGTGCAGTCGTTTGGATGGTTTTTGTCTGGCTTGGTAGGTGGTTATTTTGCAAGAGGTTGAAAGAAGTGTCCCTCATGTGTACGAAACCCTGGGTTCTTGATTTTTTTGAGATGTAAATAACCTGTAAATCAAGTAATCCAACCACAAGGGAAACTGACCAGGCAAAGATAAATCAATTTTGGGGGTAAATAATGAAAATTGACTAGAGTAGGATTTGAACCTGCAATCCATGGATGTTATGTGACGGTGCTCTACCTACTGAGCTAACTAGCCCTATTATTGGGGGTTTCCCTATTTTGTCAATATCTTTAGTCTGTAAGAGTTGTCTAGACTGGAACATCTCAAGACCAAGAAGATTTTTCTTTTATCACATCCCTGAAAATTCCAGACAGAGCAAAAGACCTGAAGAACCAAGATCGAGAAAAATATGTTTCTGTTTACTTGATCAACATCAAATTTTAAGGGCGTATTTTCGCAATAGTTATCAATCAACTACAATAGTAAATTATCCTGACAAAAATTCTCAAGATTAATGGAAACAGTCAACTTCATAGGTTTACAAACTCTTTGAGTACTTTCAGATGCAAGGCAGGCACACAGCTGACAGTTCTTTCAAACTTACTACACACAAACATGAAAGGCGTTCCATGAAATGTTCACAGCCAAACGCTTTGAATGTCATCGAGAATGTACAGTGTTACATCATCGTTAAAAATGTAACCATGGGGCTTGCTGACAAATGAGAATGATAGATCCCTTCGTCCTGTCTCAATATCTGCCGCCACGTTAGAACGATTTTACACCAGATCCGACTCCCCATTGGTGTACCAACCTTGTGCAACATGGTGTATCACGATTAATGGTTCATGAACTTGGCCAGAAACATCCTCAATGCATTTGCACTCGTTAAAAATGCTCCCAATATTGTGCCCAATGTGTTCATTCTATCTTGTTTTTAAGTTATCTAAACTCTTACATAATTGCCTCTCTTTTGCTTAATTGCAGTGCGATGGTGTAACCCTTTGTGCATGTTTTGTTTAAATTGTTTTGTTTATGTGTTATTACCATGCACCCTGCTTTTCTGACACGTTTTACATTTTTTAAACTTTTTGTTTAACCTGGTAGGCTAAGTTGTTTGTTTTGTTTTACACTCAATTTTTCTATTTTTGATTCATGGTTTTTCTTGTTGCTCTGTATTTACTATTTTACTTTTTCCTGTTTGTACACAGGGTCCTTTGGGATAACAGTTGGAATTCTGATAAGGCTACCCTGTCTAAATGAATCAACAAATGAATAAATAAATTAACAATGTTTGACAAGCTTATTTGCTCAGCAAAAAAACTTAACAGTGAACCATTGAAAACCAATATATCTCACATTGTATTTTGGCTGGTAATACGTTTTTGCTAAACAATTTTTCTCTGCTCAGCAATTTGGAATGTTTAGTAAGTGAGTAAGTAAGTGAGTCAGTGTTTTGCCTTAATAAGTTATTTGTTTCACAAACTCTTGGGTAATTTTCCTAACAGGCAACCACCCAAAGCCAATATATCTGGCTTGTAACACTTTTCTGCTAAGAAATTTTTCTCTACTCAGCAAATTGAAATTGGAAATGTTTAGCAGCTCTATGAAAATGACTCAGTGTTTTTCTTTAATGAGTTATTTGTTCCACAAACTCACAACTCTTGGAAAATGTTCACATGCTGAACCGCTGCCTTGGAACAACCTGCCACTCAATATCTGTAACATGTCATCTGTCAACGATTTCATGAGTCCGCTCAAAACATACTTGTTCAGTGCTGCTTTTCATTAGGTGTATGGTATCACTGTCTCCTCTATGTTAGTTAATGTTAATCACTTTTCATTCTGTTGATGTGTTTTTCCTTGCGCCGTGAGCGTCGTCACCTTGTGATGCATACCGACGCCTTACAAGTTATTAAGTTTTGTTGTGGTTAATTATATTTGGGTATGTTTGACATACTTTTTTTAGCAACTTATATTTTTTTCTAGTCATCCACATGAATTTACATTGGGGTGTTTTTGGGTGAGGAACACCGGAATACTGACATAAAGTGGTTAATGATCAAGGTCTTTAGAGATTATGGCTAGTTCAGCAATTTGGGGTTGAACAAAGGAATTTTTGGCTGGAGCGGGATTTGAGCCTATGCCCTCCGGATTAACATGCGGAACTAGGTTTCAGAAATGTGTAAATGTAGGCCTTTTATTTCATCTTTGAGACGGCAAGGCAATGTTCATTTACAAAGGGCATTTCCATTGAAACATCTTAAAGTCTACAAGAACTTTTTGAAGGGGTATGGAGGCCAAGACCAGGGCAACAGAGACCATGGCAACAGAGACCATGGCAAAAGAGACCATGGCAAAAGAGACCAGGGCAACAGAGACCAGGGCAACAGAGACCAGGGCAACAGAGGCCAGGGCAACAGAGACCAGGGCAACAGAGGCCAGGGCAACAGAGACCAGGGCAACAGAGACCAGGGCAACAGAGGCCAGGGCAACAGAGACCAGGGCAACAGAGACCAGGGCAACAGAGACCAGGGCAACAGAGACCAGCGCAACAGAGACCAGGGCAACAGAGGCCATGGCTGCCATGTCATTCCAGACGTGATATTTAATTGTGATATTTAATTGAACGATTGTTGTAACATTTATTGTACTTGGCTTTTCACCATGAATTGAACTAGGCAGGATTTCGTAATTTCTTTAAAGAAGAAAATATTGCGTGACAAAGTCACTTGCAAACTTGCAGTCAATCACTCACACGCAATGTGCAACACATGGCCTGTTGGCCTGGTAACTTGTTCCTGTGAAGCAAGATATGTCTGTGTTTGGTGAAATCGAGTAACTATCAGCTCAATAAGTCCTTCGACCACTTTCATAGAGCTGCTTAGCACAATGCTTACCATCAGCAGTAATCAGCCACAACACCTTGTCGTGCAGTGCTTTACACACATCGGTGTGCGGGTAAAACCAAATAATATTCTTTATCCCGGATGGAAATTTATTATCTATTAAATCATTCAGTACCCGCAACTAAAATATAGAATGTTAACTGCCTCTAGCTACCAGGTGATTTCAGGGAACTAGTGATAAAGGCATCTGCTCTATCATGGCAACAGTTCAGGGTTTGAATCCCACCCAAGTAATAAACCTGGGGATTTTTTTCACAGGACTCAAGAAAGTTCTGAGTATACAGTGCTTTACACACATTTGTGTCGGGGTAAAACCAATTAATAACGCCATGTCAGGGCCACATCTCATGAACCTTTAAAGCAGAAACTATTGCTATGCACAGCGAAATACAAGTGGGGCACCAGTCACATCAATGTATACACATCAATGTATAATCTAAGGAGCTTTGGCTGGTAACCCTGTTTCTGTTAAGCAAGATTTTTCTGTGCTTAGCAAGTTTTGTGGGAGGGCTTTATGAAATTGAGCCCATGCGTTAACTTATTTATCAGCTCATTTTTTCCTTAAGTAATATTTTCAGCCAACAGCTTTATGACATAGGGGCTCTGCTCTTCAACACAACAAGGCATTGACGTCAATGTAGTCAGGCCTTGTACTCAGTTGTCCCAGGGTTTACCTTGAATGTTGAATTGCATCTATCCAAGCGTTGCATTCTCCTTCTGTTTCACATCGTAACTCATACTGCCTCTGGGAGTCGTGCCTGTAGTGGATTGAGATGTACCAATACTGTAAGAGAAAACAAACATAAACGTCACAAATCAGTGATCCTCAAATTTAAAGGTAGCGTAAAAAATGCTCTGGTTATGATTGGTTAGATTCAACAGGTAGCAAATGCTCTGGTTGTGATTGGTTAGATTCAATCTTGTAGCAAATCCTCTGGTTATGATTGGTTAGATTCAATCTTGTAGCAAATCCTCTGGTTATGATTGGTTAGATTCAATCTTGTAGCAAATCCTCTCAAGAAATAGCTGTTAAAAGTTGAGCAAATAACATTTAAAGATCCACTAAGTCAACATTACAGCAGTCAAAATATGGATATTGCGAACAATCCATGTTAGCCAGTGATTGCCACATGGAAGCTGAAACAAATGTTTGTATTAATTCCGTCTGGGTGCAGTTTTAGATGACCATCTTATAAAACACTCAGGCCGAAGCTCTCTTTTATTCCAGTGGCAACTAAACTTCTGAATGGTTGATGTGCTGCACTATGTTTCAAACCGATTATGTGAAATTGTAGCGAATTCTTCCCTTTCTTTGGATGAATGGCTCAAGAACATGGCCAGATGTACATCAATAAAGATTCATAAATAGAATTTAGAAGTCTATCCTATTCATATTAACTCTTGGCAACCTCATTTTAATTTGGTTTAAATGTTAATTTTAACAAATTATCTAATTTATATAAAAATCAAAATTGTATTCATAAAAATTTACTAAAGATAATGTTATTTTCAAGAACTTTGTATAAATATAATTTAAAAGAAGGTTTGATTTGATAGAAAGGTACAGTCTTCCTTCGAGTTGTTTTATTGTTTTCGTTACACTTGAGACTTAGACAGTTTTTATCCTGGTGGGTCAAAATATCGCTGGTAAAGCTGGTAGAAACTAGGCATCCACCTAGAGGACACAGAGAGCTCATCAGTTATGCAGTATTATTCAGGGTGAAATGCAATGAGATATCACCTTCCGGAGACAAACTATTTAAGAGAAGAGTAGAGAAACTAAATATCATTGTGCAATACAAGAAGTACAGACTGTAGGTCAACAGTGCTGCAAAGTACCTGGGAAAAAAACCCTGAGTGCGCAAGAGTGGAGCCTTGGTTGTCTGAGACCTGAGACCAAGGCCATGGCCATAGTGTTAGCCAGAGGGGTGTCTGGGTGTCTTTTGGACACCCTGTTTTAAATTTGGACACCCTGTTTCATCTGTCATTTACATGTAAATGTATTGTAAGTGAACAATTTGGACACCCAGTTTTTAAATTTCCAGCAGATTTGGACACCCTTTTACCAAATCCTGGCTAAAAAACCTTGACCATGGCTACAGGCCTGGGGACCATGGCTACAGGCCTGGGGACCATGGCTACAGGCCTGGGGGCCAGTGATTTTAGAGGTGGGCCAGTAAACTCATGACCTGACAAGAGGTGTTTTGTTTTTCAATTGAATAATAATTTTACCTGACTGTTAATATCTTGATTGGAAACTAAATATATTCAAACGTTTACCTTGAGTCTGATAACTGACTTTTTAATTCTCTTGAGTAATTTAGTAAACTTCTACCCATAAAGACAAATGAGATAAATCTTCCCTAATACATGTTTAGTGCGTGTTCACATAAAACAGTTAGATAGAGTGTACAATGAACTGTGTCAGTAGGTTTTGTGTTCTCATTTTGATTCTGGTCTTTGAAAAAACCTTTCCGGACCAGTGAGCATTTGGAGCTACAAGCCCTGCCATCTTGTCTATTTTTGCCCCCAAATTTGAGCCCTGAAACCTCTTGATCCAAGACATGCACCTTACACTACTTGCCCGATTTGTGCTTAAGCAGCTTTGGATAGGGTCTAATTTCATAGAGCTGCTTAAGGGCGGAGTTTGTGCTTACTATGCAATTTCTATTTCATACATGTCATAGCGCAACCGCAAGCACAGGAAAAGGCAAGCTACATGTAACCTTCCGGAGGTTACCGTAGGCAAATGAATTGACCCTAAAAAATGCAAGCCGGCCACCCCGTTTCCTTGCTAACCTGTAAAAAAACATCCTTGGGTTAAGCGAATTTGTCTGCTATGGTTAGCACAAAAATGTGCTTATCGTTAAGATGCTTTATGAAATTGGGACCAGTGTCCACCTTTATAGAGTTGCTTAAGCACAAAAAATAGCTAAGCACAACAAATTATGCTAACTAGAAAAAGGTTACCAGCCAAAATAGCATGTCACATGTATCATATGAGACCAGTATCCTGCTAATTTTGTTCAGCAGGAACTTGTTTAGCAACAATGTCTGTTTAAAGGCACTGGACACGTTTTGTAATTGTCAAAGACCAGTATTCTCACTTGGTGTATCCCAACAAATGCATAAAGTAACAAACCTGTGAAAATTTGGGCTCAATTGGTCATCGAAGTTGCAAGAAAATAATGAAAGAAAAAACACCCTCTTTGCACAAATGTGTGTGTTTTTCAGATTCAAATATTTTAGTGAGAAATTACCTCTTTCTCAAAAACTATGTTACTTCAGAGGGAGTCGTTTCTCAAAATGTGTTATACTATCAACAGCTCTCCGTTGCTCGTTACCAAGTAATTGTTATGCTAATATATATTTTGAGTAATTACCAAACGTGTCCAGTGCCTTTAAGTAGCTCTATGAAATTAAAACCAGGCTGTAAAAGGTGGTCTTAAGATGGAAATATCTGCTCTAAAATATGGAAGAATGTGGGTTTAAATTCTGACCCTTTTCCCCAATAGGACTCAGGATGCACTGAGTGACAGATACAGTAATTATCATAAAACGATGTGAACGGCCAAACTAGATCAAACAGTATAAATAATTGAGCACTTCAACATAAACCAAATTGTTGATACATGTACAACAATCTAAAGGAGTGCAAATGTTTGATTATTTATTTGAATGGTCAAGTTAACACAATGATTGATCCGTTGAGCCCCACCCATCAAAGTAAAACCATAGCAACAGTGCAGTAACAACCAATGAGCTACTCAAAACTCTCCCCGCTGCATACTCATGCCACGCCCCTCATAGGCCTACATGTATGTGTGCATTAGAATATGAAGACCTTTTTTCACACTCTATACATCATTTGTAACTCACTTATTCACAATTGGGACTGAGCGCCATTACGGACTGCTGCCACAGGAAAGGAAAGAAGATACAAAAATAAGAAAAAAACATATGTTTTTAGCAGTTCCTAGATGATATAATTGGTCATACATTCAGGCTTGAATGCTTACAACTTTTTGGTATTACTCTTATATCAATGTATATTTGGTTTGTAGTACAAGATCTACTTGCTGGGTAGATTATGTTCTTTTGAAAACTTGTCTTGCTGTTTATTCTACTGCCGTGGAGTAGATTTTTTTTTGTTAATTCGGTAGACTTCTCAGTTCAGGAAAGAACTGTCCTGCTTATTAACAGCAGACCAAATATACATTGATACCTCACTACGCAACGCCTCAAATCCAACATACTCTTGTATCATAAGTAAATGAGTTTAAAATAATATAAATGTTCATAGATTTAATAATTGAATAAAAACAATATATAAAATAAATAAAATTAGGCAAAATTGCAGGTGGAACTATACATTGGGCTTGTAGTTATTTTTGGGTCGAACAAAGAACAATTTACATGGGTGGGATTTTAACCTTTGACCTCTGGATTAATGTGTCCACGCTCTACCAACTGAGCCATCTGGCGCTAATATTGGTAGTCTTCCTAGTTTGTCAATATCTTAGTTCGGGGGGCCAGTCAGAAGCCATTCAACCTGTAACTGCTGTATAGACCAGGGATCACATCTTAGTTTATGATTATGATTTAAAAAGTGTTTTATTGTCTTGCCTATTATTTTGTTTCAATGTTCTTGGTAAACTTCGTCCAAAATGCAAGTTCAAAATACAGTTCGGTCATGCACTCACAATTTTTTTAATGTTTAGGCCTATAATAAATAAATCATAAATTTAAATAATCAAACCTTTGTCATGTTCCCCGTATCCAATAGCAGCAATGAAACCTGGTTCTCATTTTCAAAAAGGGATCAGACTATTTTCAGAGCTCGAATTTGGAGTGAAAATCCACAGGACTGCAGGGCTTGCTGCTAAAAATGTTTAGTTGATTTTTTTACGAGACTCAAAATGAGAAAAATGTTTCCTGACACAGTTCAACATACATTTAACTGTTTTTATTTCAACAAGAACTGTCTGTACTGTTCATTAATCATTACTAAATAGAATTGAAAGGTAATTTATCAGACTCAAAAGAACACAATATAACACAGAGTGAGTTATTAATAGTCACTTAAAAAGCATAAGACTGTATAACTTGTCTGGTCATGAGTTGACTGGCCTGACACTAAAACTATAACAGGCCTCACAGTCCAGTGTAAAACTCAAGCGCTAAATTTACTTCAGTTTGACAAGTCTGTTGAACTTAGATACACTCAAGTATTAAGAGTTTAGTTAAAGGTAGAGTCATAGGTTATTGGTGAGTATTCCAAAAAAATAATAACCATCAAAACGGATATTATAAAGTTTTTGTTGTTGTTACCCGTACATCGATGTATATTAAAGGTGCTGTATACATTTGGTAAGTGGAGCCCACTATTTGTTACAAACCTATATAATTGTAGGTATATACAATGAAACTAACTGATTTCACTTCAAAAGGTCGCGTTTTTGAGATATCATAGGAATACACAATCTGAGAAGCGTTACGGCCGTAACGCTTCTCAGATTCAAATTTGGGGGTGATAAAAAGTGATATATTTTTCTATAACCACAGTACTTCAAAGTGAAAAGTTTCTCAAAATGCATTATACTATCCAAAGCTGCTGTACTTCTTACCAAGTAAGCTTTTATTGCCATTAATTTTCAGAGTCATTACCAAACCTATAATACAGACCCTTTAAGCACTGTATACTCAGTACTCGGCACATATAAACATACATGTACTTAGCGCGAAGCATTGCAGCTGTTAATAGCATATAAACTATTTTGAGAAAGGATTTCCTTTGAAGTAAAATGGGTTGGATAATTTTTAACCCAAATCATTTGAGAAACAATTCATGCATGAACCTGTTCTCAGATTTCTGTGGGCTGGTGTCTATTTGTGAATACTGCATACTGCAGCCAGAGATGCAGTTGGTACCCGCTGCCAACTTGCTAAACGTGGAGGGATTCCAAAGTTTTTGGCTGTTTCCCCAGCAAGTAGACACTGTTTCTAGATAGAACTTTCACATGTGCTTTTTATTGTATCTTTCTTTATAATTTTGCCTATAAATCAGCATTACGTTGACAAAAAAAATAATCTACACCTGACCATACCTCTAAAAGTGCATAACTTTGCACTTTCTAGAAAGAAAAAGGAAGAAAAAAACCCATTAAAAATTCAATTCTTTCTCTCAAGTTGGCCGAGAGCACCGACAAGCTTGTTCTGAATAATTAAACTTGACACCTTCAGACTGATCCATCAAATGTGATGTCAGGTTTTTTTAATTGTTCGGAGTGAGCCTGATGCAAAAGGTGGCATTGACAATCCCTTGTATGACATTAGTACAGTGTAGGCCTACATGTATAATTTACAGGGTGACCGTGAATGATAGAAAACTGATGTATGGTTGGTCCAATGGTTTTAAAGGGGGAACAAAATTACCCTTTTTTTTTAAGGGGGGGGGGGGGGGAGAGTGTTGAGGCACTTGTTTTTTTCCCCCGTTTAGGGTCCCAAGCTTTTCCTTTTAAGAGGTCGCCTGCTTTTTCTCCCCCTTTGTTTTTACAAAAAAACATAAGTTTTTAAATTGTCTGCATAGTGACATCATTTTGGTCTCATTTTCTGTTGCATCTTACCCATAAGAAGCCAATATGTCGTTTCGTGAGTCCAAGTGGCAGCCATTTTGAAAAAAACTGTTAACATCTTGAAAAATAGCATGGCTGGTTATCTTGAAAAAGTGTCGGGCAGCCATTAAACAAAATTAATAATAATAATAAAATAAATAAACAAATAAAAAAGGCCCTCCTTCCTTTTTCAAAAAGGCAGGAAACTATAAACATTCTTTTTCTTTGCCTAATTCCTTATTGTTTTTCCCTAATTGTTTTTCCCTAATTGATAACAAAACAAAACATGAAGTACCTGGTTTTAAGTACTGATTGAAAAAAGGTAAAAAAAGACTAGTGACAATTGAGTATTTTGAGTCGTGAGAAGAATTCCATGGGTTGTTGTTTTTTGGGGGGGAGGGGAGAGTTTATTCCAAATTATGTCTTTTTTGCTGTTCATTTTAAAGGTTTGTAACTAAACCTGAAATGAAAATTAAAATAAAAAACAACACACACACAAGTTCAAAAAAAGAAGAAAAAAACTGATGACCTTTAATTATCAGAGTTACCCACAGAATTGCCCTTAGTCCTGAAAATCTTTAAATCTCCTGAATTTTCAAAAAACAAACCCAAGATTTTGATGAATGCCCCCAAAACATGTGGCCAAGCAATCATTCCTGTCTGAGTCCTACATACATGTATAAGGTTTGTGATATGAGTTTATACATTTGTAGGGTAATGACTTTAGCATATTTGTAATGGATCTAATACACAATAATAAAAACAATAATAACAGAGTCTTATATAGCACAAATATCTACCAGTAGGGTACTCAAGGTGTACTCACACTCTTAGTGCTTATCTTGGTAGCATTTTCCAGCAAGTTAAGCAACCACCCAAAACCATTCAACTACAAAGGTTGTGTATGGTGGAACAACTATGCACAAAACTACCTGTATAGTGGACTGTGTATGTATTCACAACTCGTTATCACATGGCAGGCTGGCACGATTTATCAATCATTCAAAACAACCATCAACGGTACTGAATGGTCAGACCGGAACTCCCTGCCGACAATTTTAAAACAAAGTCCCTACCAAGCTGAATCATTGAGGTTGCAGTCAAAACCTCCATGAAGCGACCAACAATCTTCTTCTGATAGATCCCTACTGACAACCACATCCATTGACAGCAATGTGCTCAGATGAGCCTGAGCTACAATGTAGACAAGTGTCAAAGCTAGAGATTAATGGCTTAATCTCCACACTCAAGTGTAGTGCTAATAAGGACCAGGGATTGTTGACTGACAGGTCTATCTACTCATCCAAAACTGCTGTTTGCATTGATGATATGAATAACATATAGGATTTGAAACTTTGCACGATGGAGGTTTAGTCTGGTTTGTTCTAACATCATGTACATGAAAATAATCTCCTTATGAACATACCTTGTAACATACCTTGAAGGTCACACTATGGTCTACAGTAGTATTGATGAGAAATGTGGCAGGGTTAAGGTGGCTTGTTTGCCAATTAAAAATCCAAGTTACTAAGATTCTGCTCGAAGTAGTGGCGGTTCCGATAAGAAACGGTTAGGTTCCTTCAAGGAGGAAGGACGGTTCTTTTCAGAACCACCACAAAGTCCATACATCATAGAATTTTCGTTTTTTAGGTTGTATCATAAACTTGGGTGTGATCCCAAGTTATACAACAGTTAAATGTTGAATGGCTTCCGACTGGCACCTGAACAAAGATATTGACAAAATAGGGTGACCATCATCATAGGGCTAGATAGCTCAGTTGGTAGGCGCCGGCACGTTAACCGGAGGTCGCAGGTTCAAATCCCATTCTAGTCAATTTGTCTTTGTTCACTCCAAAAGATATTTTGTTCATGTACCTAGACATTTAGATGGTGTTGCCACAAATGTTCTAGATGATAATTTATGTTTGAGAGAGCCTACACTCTATAACATTGTAGGAAATGTACAAACCTTGCTTTTTATAAACATGTTTCAGTAAAACAAAATGAATTTACGTTATCAAGTGCTAAGCCACCAAGGGAAACTGACTGGGTAATCCCAGGTGATCCCATTACAATCTCACATCCCAGGTTGTATCCACAACTGGGTGTGATCCCTGGCTAGACAGCAATAAATGGTTATGTGACTTCTTACTGCAGAGCTGCCAACATTTACATCTTGCCATCAGGAAGATTTTGTCCAACAATCAGGAAGATATTTAGAATTACTTTCAACAGAGTTGAAAACAAGTTTCCATAATAAGGAAGATTTTCAAATTTGTTCATCAGAACATGGAAAGATTGGTTTATTTTAAGGGAACGTTCTGCAGAATCAGGGAGAGTTGGCAGCTCGAACAAGGATAATGACAGAATATGGAGATTGCCAACATGGGGGCTCGTTAGCTCAGTTGGTAGAGCACCAGCACATAAACTCGGCGTTCGCAGGTTCAAATCCCGCTCTAGTAAATCTTTCTTTAAGGGGTACGTGATCACCATGGTTTTTATGCAATGTTTGTTGTGAGAAATTCAACAAGCAAAATGCACTAGCTCCTTAAGGAACTGCAGAGATTTGGTCTTCAATGAATTACCCTGCCGCAGTTACATGCAACTTCACCCATTTTGCAAACATTGTGAGGTCTTCTATACGCATCTGATTTTAGTCAGGAATTTGTGCGATCACAGCTTCATGACTACATTTGTTTTGTAATTCTCAAATTTTACATACAGACAAAAATCTCAGCTCAGCAATCAAAAACAACATTATCTGAGGAAATTGCCAAACAAATACCATACAGTTGTGTAATAAAATTGTTAAATGAATGTTGCAATCGCCCACAAGAAACCCCTTTTTTCCTTTGTATCGTTCTCTCTCACTCTCCCTTTTAGAGCAGGAATCTCTCCTGAAATATCTGATGATGAAGACGACGATTAAAGGTGATGGCAGTAGGGAAATGAAAGAACAAGGGATAAACAGTCTCCATTAATGAAATGGACAAAAGAGCCACTGGCTGCTCAACGGCATTCACCATCAATGTAACCTGTATGCTCCCTCTACAGATCATCGGGATTGCGTCTGACACTAAGGGGGTAATAGATTTCTTGAATCAACCCCCCCCCCCCGACTCCCCTGCAGATGTCCCTTGACTCTTGTATCCCTCGTCCCATGGCAAATGATCTAATCATTTGCGACGGCCAAAAGGCAAATTCACAGTCCAAATTACCAATGTACACATTTAGACATGTTGTACTTCTTGTGGACCAGACTATAGTGATTCAAAGCATGTCTGTCTTTTCAGAACAATTTTGTTACTCTCTTGACTGAAAGAGCAGAGACTAACAAATTATCCAAATGTTCGATTGAATTTCACAAAATGAGAACTACATGTATGTCCCATTATTGAACATCTGGTACAAAACCATCAAAGTGGGTTCCCTTTCATAGAAAAAGCTTTTTGAAAAGCATAGCTTTTAAAGTTAACCATAACACAATTTGAGAGAAAGGAAAAAAATGCAACAACATCATTGAAAAGATAAAGGAGATGAAATGGGGATGGGCAGGCCATGTGTCAGGGGTACAAGACAACAGGTGGACTAGGAGGAATGACAGTATGGCAGCCTAGAACAGGAGAAAGAGAGGACAGTAAAAAAGAAGATGGAGAGATGACATAACAGCACACATAGGCACAGCTACATGGACAAGAGTGGCTAGACAGAGATAGAGGAAAATAGGAGTTTTACGAGGAGGGCTTTGTCCAACAGATGGACAAACTATAGCCTTGATGATGATGATGATCATGGTGAACATCCTGGGACTTGACTTGGATCTGATTAAAATTGACATGAGACTTTGACTTCAGACATACCACGATTGTTGACAATAACAGAGTAAATTATCTTGTACTGATGAAGATCATTCTTTGAAAGCTTGTGAGTTAGTTTGAGCACTTTTCAGAAGATTTTTGGCATGATGCTTAAATTAACGGACTCGGACCAATGGTCCAGTTGGTATTTGGAACCTCGAGCGTACTGTACTTTGAAAAAAAAATTTTGACTGAAATAATGTAGATTTAGTTTGCGGTAAACACCATGTGTATATCTACTTGCTGGGTAGATTATGTTCTAATAAGTAATAAGAACTTGTCTTGCTATTTATTGTACTGCCACGGAGTAGATTTTTCGGACTTCTCAGTTCTGAAAAGAACTTTCCTGCTTATTAACTACTACCTGGGCAGAAGGTAGGAAAATATTGCAATGAGACTTGACATGAGAAAATATCTCAAATACTCCAGACTCGGCCGAAAATCGTGACCCCAGTGACTTGAGACTTTATTTAGCCTCATCAAAAATGATTTAACTACAGCTGTCTCTATGGTCTATGTAAACTTTATTTCAGACCTCCAGAATTTCATCAGAATTTTTGAGAAAAAAATAGTAAAATGTTATCATCTGCCTAAATAAACATTGCAACTTCTCTTTAAGTTAACAGACCTATATAACTGCGAGGTGCATTCTGTAATAACTACTATGCGAAACTCGTTGCCCAATGCTCATCTCACCTCAATTTTACCATGTACTTGAATGACCCGAGGTTTTTTTCCCAGGTCTTAGTTCGTGTGTAAATTCAATGCATCACTCTTTATATGCAGTCGCCCCGAGCGGCCGCGACCACTGCTCATCATCTGACACGGCAGTCTCCCCCCCAAAAAGGATGAGGTTAGTGTATCTAAGGTGGTTGCCATGGCGCGGGTTGATGAGGTTTGTGAGTTCTGTCAATCTCCAGGTATCTCGTGGGAGAGTTAGTCGAGTGCATGTATAGGCCAATGGATGGAGAGATTGCGTTTAATGCACAACATTTCTTCCCTAAATCAAATCCACACAAGATGATTGCGACCAGTAATTACATGAAAAGGAAAAGTGATCTTTGAACAAATTTTGTGTTTTTAAAATAGATGTGAAATTTTCATCCAGGATAAAGAATCCTATTTGGATTTTTAAAAAATCCAAAGGCATATTACTCAGCCGGTAAAATTTTATGTTCTGAATTGAAATTGCTCCTTTTTTTTAACAGTAGAATTTCAGGAAATATCTGTTTAATTTACAAATGTACAAACAATTAGACACACAAATAATGTAATATGAACTGTTAATTGACTTTCTTTATTGTAATAGGTTTTCACATTAAAGTTTTAAGGGATGTGAGTGAAGAAGCCATTTTTACAATTAATAGAATCTGGCATGATATTTTGTCCTTTGGAAAAAAGTAGGAAAATGTAAATGAATACAAGGGCTGACCTACATACAATAGACCTTATGCATATGACGTCATTTGAGTAGGGCGCCCTCGCCTAGAGGTCAAAAGGAAGATGCTCATTGGCCAGTCCTGTGCGCCGCGCGTACAAATCAGCGCGTTTCCATTGTTTCATCATCAGTTTACCTCTAAGATGGCGGCTTGGTGACGTCAATGCATAAGGTCTATTGGTATAGGTGTTTTCAAGACTTTTTCTGGCTATTTGATACAAATTTTGCTGGTTTTTCTGAGGGTGACAAAAACTTGAAAATTAGATTAAAGTAGGAAGAATATTATACCTCTAGAATTAAGAGTTCACATTATCAGGGCTGGTCAATACATGTAGGAAGTGTTGTGTCTGGAAAAAAAATGCAAAAATCTTCTTTTCTTCGGTTTAGAGGTAGTGTCATAGATTGGTTTTTGTCAACGTAATGCTGATATATTTGCACAATTATAAAGGGAGATACAACAAAAAGTCACATGTGAAAGTTTCAGCTGAATACATTGTGTACTTGCTGAGAAAACAGCAACTGTCAAAAAACTTCCACAAGAACTTTGAATCCATCCATGATTGGTGAGATGACAGAGGGTACCGAACCGCATCTCTCGCCAAGGGACACCAACCCTCAGAAACCCAACAAACTATGCTTGAATCGTTTCTCCAATACAATTGATTTGGGGTGAAATATTATCAAAACTATATTGCTAGAAGGGAGTCCTTTCTCAAAATAGTTTTAACTATAAACAGCTGCAGTGCTTCTCACTGAGTAAGTTTTTATGGTCATTAATTTGTTGAGAACTTACCAATCTATAATCCTAACTTTAAGGCTAGAAATTAAACAATGCAAACAAGTTATGGCTGTATTTTATTTAATTTTTTTCAAAATCTGGACATGACTTTTAGCATGACCAGCACATAATACAATAATTAAATGCCCGGGATTATTTTAAAAAGCCCCAAACCAGCAGGGAAAACATTGTCGTACATGTCATTTCACTGGACATCATGGAATAGCAGAAAATAGTGCACAACTTGTTCGTCAAATTAACTGCTGAAACATCTTCACTGCAAATTGATGAGAAAGTTGGAAGTGCAGTCATGCACTGTGGATTTCCAACGCACCGAGCATCCATCAACTAATGGCTGAGCTTACATCTAGACATAAATTCTAAACAGCGGGTACATGTACCGCTGCCATTTCACGTGTTTATAGTTAATGCATCTATGTCCTTGCTACCGTGCTGTGCACGTGTCTGATAAGGCGACAGGTAAATTTTCAACTGTTTTCACACTTTGAGTAAAGTGCTGCAGCTGAGAATCAGAGACAGTATTCCTCATACAATAGCAAAAAGTAAATTTGTCATGTACTCAGCAGACCTTAATTTTGTCTGGTTTTTTTCCTCAATCTTCTCATTTTTAACAATCACACCATAGAACCAACTGCTGAAAACTTTCCTAATTAATAGCCAAATTAAGTTGCGCCTTTTTTCAAGAAGATTTTCTATTTTATTTTTAAGTATTATTATTCTATGAGGTGCTTTTTGAGTATTTTTTTTTGCATAAAGTGGCATAGAAATGTCTTTCATTTTTAATATCAAGAAAGTATTGACAAACATGTTTGATAATTGTCAAAAACCAGTATCCACACTTTGTTTGACCCAACATAAAAATGAAATAACAAAATCTTTCAAGTTTAGGCTCTCAATCAGTCATCCAAGTCACAAGAAGATAGTGAAAAACCGCACCACTGTTTTCAAACATCAGATTTCGAACTCGCGAGATCAAAACTAATTGCTTTACTCATTTCTAAGACTTTAGCATTTGAGGCAAAAACTAATTCACAGGAAGTTTCCCACCATGACAATCTTTATACAAATAATGTGTAAATATAAATGATTGAATATTTTTAATCTTACCAATGCTGTGCATTTGATTTAAAAAGGATGTTATGCATTATCTTATTTGTTTTTGATTCGGCAAAACAAAAAAAGAACCAAGAATCAGTGGAAAATTTTCTCACACATTAAAGTATTTTAGACGTCAATACTTCTGTAGACATTGGGTAAAGACATTTGAAAAAAAATAAAAAATTCAGATGAAATCGTTGTGTGCCTGGAAGAAGGACACAAGGCTCTACGCCCTTCTTCCAGGCACACAAAGTTCCCTTTTTCCAGCAACAAACGGCAGTAAGCAATAAAAGGGCTCCTGACAAAGAAAACAAAACTAGTGTTATTACTGATACATTTGTGTAATTACTAGAATTACCCCAAAGAGATGTTTTCACATTCCCATGCACAATTTAACCTTCCCGAGACTAATGAATGGCAGAAAACCAATCAAACTTTCACACTCAGTTTTCTTGAAACGCAATTTTGCACATTAATTGCTTATGCCCTTTCCCTGGTAACTTTTTGTTGACGCCCTTCTTCTACACACATGACAAAATATCACCATGTTCTCTACACTGGTTCTATATCTCTAGACCTATGGTTTACAATGCCATTGCAGAAGTCTGTGCTAAGCAGAGACATGATGTTGGGCCTTGCATTGCAAACAAAGAAAGAATGTGGTCATACAGAAGGTGCTACGAGACGACCGAAAACTTATCGACCTTTTCCCATGATACTCTGCGAAAATGGCCTCTTTAGGGCGAACTGTTATGAAAATCATCTGTACTCCCTGGCAACTTGTAATACAGGTACAAAAAACTATTTTATGGTTGATTTTGGTTTTATTGAAATTATTAGTGTCAATAAAATATTTCAACATAATTTAACTTCCTTTTATCTCTGATCAACTCAATGTATTGAAAATCACTGTGGAAATGCACTTACAGTGATTATACTAACTTGTTTACCAAGTTAATTTGAGCAGTTTCAAACTCAATTTCTCTGAAATGACAGGATTACACTGAAATATTAATCACAACAATAAGACTTAGTGACAGATTCATAAAAATCCATGGATTAAGAAATCATCAAAATGTTTGCTTTCACAGATAATCTCTCAAGCTTTACCCTGTAAAATTTATTACTTCAACGAAAAAAGAAAACACAGAATGATGTCTTCCAGATTGCTCATTGTACATGTATGACCCATGAATAGTAACGACTTGAGTCAAGGCCTACACAAGCAATACATACACAACCCCTGCAGAAATTACAATGTTGTTTTGTCCTGGGGAAAAACATATCAGCAATCGGATGATTGGTGAAATGAAGCGGACAAATTAATGACACCAGCAGTTGTTTGTGTTGTTTGTGTCATGACGTTGATAACAAACCCTGGATGAAAACAGGATGCAGTTCTTAAGTTGAAGAATTAAAAGCACGGGGTATAAAGAAAGATACAATAAATATATGTGACCCGGGGTATAATTACAGGCGAGGAAACGGCTTTTACTTTCTGTACTTTCTGAGTTGCGGGGGGTGGGTGGTGTCCTACAATTTTCTTCCCGTGGTCCTTTCTCTTTTTAGTCCGAAGCGTCTGTTGAAAAAACGTTCGATCCACTTTCTGGGAAGCAGAAAAGTGAAATGGTCCCGAGCGTACGATCGGCTTTTCAGGTTGTTGGAAACCAGTAAAAGTATATATTTTTGCTTTTGTGCCACTGTGTGACAAAACGTCCAATCTGCTTTCTAGCTATAGCAGAAAAGTAAAAAAATATATTTATCTAAAACGTTCACCTGCTTTACTGCTTCTAAGATAACCCAAAAGACGAATGTCCACTTTTCGACCGTAAGTGGGCGAATAAGTTAAACCTGCTTTTATCGAAACTGAAAGGTGAAAAAGTAGAAAAATGGAAACTACGAAAATGTTCAATCTACTTTTCAGGGGGACCAGAAAAACCTTTCAATCCGTTTTTTCATAATTAGAAAGCTGGAAAGCAGATGTCCACTTTTCGACCTCCATAAATTTTCCGAAGGAGATGCATCCTTGGCCAGAGAGATCTCCGGTACAGACCTGCAAGTGCTTGGACCCTAGATTGTTTAAGAAAATGGCAGCGCAGGTTCAAGAATTGTGGAATGACAAGTTTACACAGGTTGTGTAAAATTTTACCAATTTGCAATGTTGTAGACGAACCTCCTAATAGTTTGTTAAAGTTTTACATAATGCGGGTTGGGTAAAGGTTTTCATAAACATTGTGTAAATTTTTACTTCAAAAATCAGTAAAGACTTTACCTCTTTTCTAAGTAAACATGAGTTAAGTAAGCTGTACTGATTTAATTGATAAAACATACATAATGTTTGTGTAGAATACTAGACTTTTACCCAGTTCAAGGGTTATTACCGTTTGACCTTGTAAACTGTTACTAAATTATTTTGTTATCATAAAATTAATAGGATATTTATTATGATGTCCATGCATCCTGATGCTGTAGGTCGCAACAAAAGTAAATCTTGAAAAAGAGTGTCCTTTTTTATTTTCAAAACTCTCCACTGTCTCATCAGTCAGCTGCAGGGCTGATGACTCATCTGAAAAAAGAAAGGAAAAAACAAACATCCAGTTATTTATTTATTTATTCATTCTAGGATTGTTATTATTTATTACATTATCTTTTTGAGGGGATGGTGTGGTTTCAATGGGGTGGTTTCAATATCTTAGTTTTAAGCTGTGATTGTTTTCTTATTGCCGTCTTTAAGTTTTAGACACAGCATAATATAGTACAATTTGGCATGTTAAGTTTTGCCCTCGTGGCAATGTAGAAAATAGTAGTCTAGCATGCATGTGGAAGCTTACTGTTCACATTATATTCGCAAGCTCTCAAACAGATACTCTCACCCACAATCGGCGAAATATTTTTGAATTTTGCATGCTCTAAACTTACCTTCAAATGTCTGCAAAAGCTGCCCAAATTCCAAGTCTGTACGGTTTTTCTTTATTGTTTCCATCCCGAAGTGCGACGTCAGAAGCCCGTCACGATTTAACCGTGAAAAACACATGCTAATGGCGTCCGTATACTGTTTATAGCTACGATCTTTTGGGGGTGGTTCAATTTTAATTGCATTTTTTAACAGCTTAAAAGTGCCTTTATTTTTGCTTGTATTAAAATTATTGTACTTTGATTATTTTTTGTATATAAGTTAACCGAGATTTCGTTTATTCAAAACTACTCTTTGACCAATCTTAAGTTGAATGTATACTACTTATTTACAATTGGTGAAAGCTCATTAAGACTCATCGAAGCCCGAAAAGTTTGATGCTGGGTTGCGTTTTCGCAAAAAATGAAAAAATGTATTATTTTGAGAAAGCTTTGTTTAGTTAATTTAATTGTTTATTCCAGTATGGATAATGCGCTTAATAGCTACGATCTTTTTGGGGTGGTTCATTTTTAACTGCATTTTTTAACAGCTTAAATTGTCTTTATTTTTGCTTGTATTAAAATAATTGTTCTTTGATTATTTTTTGTAAGTTAACCGAGATTTCGTTCATTCAAAACTACTCTTTGGCCAATCTTGAGTTGACTTTATGCTACTTATTTACAATTGGTGAAAGCTCATTAAGACTCATCAAAGCCTGAAAAGTTTGATGCTGGGTTGCGTTTTCGCAAAAAATGAAAAAAATGATTTTTTTTTTGAGAAAGCTGTGTTTAATTAATTTAATTGTTTATTTCAGTATGGATAATGCGTTTAATACTATAGCTACGATCTTTTTGGGGGTGGTTCATTTTTAACTGCATTTTTTTAACAGCTTAAAATTTTCTTTATTTTTGCTTGTATTAAAATAATTGTTCTTTGATTATTTGTTGTAAGTTAACCGAGATTTCGTTTATTCAAAACTACTCTTTGACCAATCTTGAGTTGACTTTATGCTACTTATTTACAATTGGTGAAAGCTCATTATGACTCATCGAAGCCCGAAAAGTTTGATGCTGGGTTGCTGGGTTTTCGGTTATGGGCAATGATTTTAAACTTCTTTGCGTTTCAATTAACCATAACTTATGGCTCTCCTTTACTAGCACTTGAGTTGTTCCTACATGTAAGACTTAAAACTAAAATGACAAACAAAAAAAGGGTTGAAGAGTATTTCCAGAAATTCATTTTCGTTTTTGATCTCTTACCGTTAAAACTGTCTTGTTTACTTGTAAACTTTATAAATAACATATAATTACATTACGAATAAAACAACACGTACGCAAAAAATAACAAAGGTTTTGGGTTTTTTTAAATCAAGATACAAGACGAACTACATGTAATTGCATTAACTTTTATGGAAGCCTTTGCCCATTTAAGTCAAGTAAATTCATCATACATGTAGTTAGAAGAAAACTACACACGAAAATTAAACATTGCCAGAAAATGCACTGCTGCCTTGCAGAGAATGCTTGACATCTGCAATGATACAAGTACTCCCCCCCCCCCCCTGCCACGTTTTTCTGTGTGGTGCCGCTGCAGTGGGAGAACTCTACACAACCCGGCCACGTTTTTCTGTGTGGTGGTGCTGCTGCCGTGGGATAACTCCACGCAACTAGTGGTTAGCCAATTAAATGCACAAGTTTCACTCAACTAAGGACGTCATTGGTTATTACGTTTTCAGGGCCATGCTTTCTGGCTGTATGACGTGTGATGCCGCCACTGAATACGGTGTTTAATGTAACTTTACACCATAGCCAGTTAAAACAGCAGATTTTTTTCCAAATATAGATTCGATTGCAACTTTTGACAGACAAGACTATGACCCTTTGATGTTTTAACACACGTCTTAAGACTTCAATAATTGTATGAAATGAAACAGATCTATGAAACCTCCAGCACAATGTTTATTCTTACGATCGTTATGCGCGTGAGTCATCATCTATCTTTTGCTAACTTCTATTTGAATTTTTACTTGGGTTAAAAATCTTCAGTTGGTAAAAGACGACCATCGTTCATGGGTCAGTGACCCCTCGAAAGTGCTCGCTCGTTTGGCATTTCATTATTGAGCGATACCGTGCGATTGCGTGCGATTGCGTGCGATTGCGTGCGGGATCGGGTTTTGAGGGTAATTACGGGTACCTCCCCCTCGCTCGCTGAAACTCGCTCTCGCTCGTTCTCGCTCGATATTTGTTGTTTAAGCTACGGGCTTACTTGGTTTAGTTGGTTAAAAAATCCTGAGAAATATTACCATCCAAAGTTTTAAAAGTGGGGGGGGGGGAATTTTTTTCCCTATGTATTTTATTTCCATTTGCACAACTAGGCACACACCAACTATGTTGGGCTATTTGGGGGTACAAATTAGACCCACACATGACTCTGAAGGTCTTCCAGGAGTAGAGTAGACCAATCCCTAAAAGAACCCGTCAAATTTGGCCGTTATCGAGCATTTTCAAAAAACTAAGTTCCCGTGATTTATCTTAACCAATTTTTTTACGCAGATAAATCACATGATCTTTGAAGTTAATTTTACTTCCAGAAATGTAAAAGTGTGTATACTATTACAAACGAGACTGTCAGTGAACCCTAATTTGGTTTCAATAGCTCGATATAAAGTGGGGGGGGGGTGGGGGGAAAAATGACTACCTTTTTAAAAGTGGGGGGGGGGCCAATGCCCCCCCCCCCCCCGGTTCCGCC
The DNA here is from genome assembly GCA_037783415.1 of Leptasterias polaris. Lineage (NCBI taxonomy): Eukaryota > Metazoa > Echinodermata > Asteroidea > Forcipulatida > Asteriidae > Leptasterias > Leptasterias polaris. The sequence goes on from JAZGTN010000022.1 coordinate 8,015,290, forward strand.
GCCAGGGGTTGAGAAAAAATTGTGTCCCGGGGCCCATTACAGGAAGCAGCTTAACATTAAGCAATTTTTTCTGCTTACTTTAGCAAACAAATTTGTTTAATTAAGCGATATTGTATTTCACAGATTAGCAAGAAAATTCGGCAGCCGGCTTACGCATTCACCATGGATTTGTTACTTGCTTACAATAAGCGCTGGAAGGTTATCATGCCTTGTCCCATGCTAATAGTTAGTGTCCCGGGGCCCATTACAGGAAGCAGCTTAACATTAAGCAATTTTTTCTGCTTACTTTAGCAAACAAATTTGTTTAATTAAGCGATATTGTATTTCACAGATTAGCAAGAAAATTCGGCAGCCGGCTTACGCATTCACCATGGATTTGTTACTTGCTTACAATAAGCGCTGGAAGGTTATCATGCCTTGTCCCATGCTAATAGTTAGCTGCACTATGAAATGGAAACTAAACAGTTAACACAAATTCGGTTGTTAATATGCTCAGAGACTAAAATCAAGACAACAAAACTTACATGAATATAAACAATTTGTAACTTTTAACCTGTTCTTGGTCAAGCTAATTAAACTAGTATTGCTTTAACCTTACCATCCCTAATTCCTTCTTCTGACCCAATCCACCTGACAGCATCATCACAATAATCTTGGTTGCGCCATTTTGAGAGTCAATGTTCCTGTGTGTTATATAGTATTGTGCGAATTTTTGCGACACAAGCTTAGGCCAAGTGAAAAAAAAATACCAGTTGATCGTCCCCGCCCGCATCCTTTTTTGAGGCCGCATCCTTTTTTATTTTATTTTTTATTTTTGATTTTTCCTAAAAAAAAAAAAAAAAAAAAAAAAAATCCACCCTTGACATATATATTTAAATTTTTGATTTAAACTTACCTCATGCAACAAATGGATATAAAGAAAGTTAGCGGTGATTTCAAACTGAAGAATCAGTGGCCTGTTTGAATTTAAATATTTGGCGGCCATCTTGGAAAAAAAAATAAAATAAAAAATAAAAAGGCCCTCATCCTCCTCTTTTTGGAAAAATCAGGACGATCAACTGGTATTTTTTTTTTTTTGGCCTAACACTTGACTCCCAAAATGGAGAGCAGGGCACAATCGTCGTCGCAAGCAAAATGCGCACAAGTGGTCAACATCTTGTGCTTGACCGCTCGGCCATGACACGCCACTCAATGTACTCAGATGTACAGATAGTATGGAATTATACAATAAAACTAAATTAATATAAAACCTTACCTGACGTGAGGGCCTAGAAGGAAGAAACTTGGTTATTTTATTTCCAATTGGAATTCCCCACACAGTATTTTTAAAGAGCTGCTTCCCTTTTAAGCCACCTTTTGAAGGGGAAGTTTACAGAGTAGTACAAATCAGCCACTATAATAACAAATCGTTGCCATTTCAGTTTTTTTTAAAAGAAATCACCTTGTATAATTACTCAGAAAAAAACATACCTCTACATTGAATGAGGAAGACCAACATAAAAAAACATCCAACAAATGATTTCATCAACAGGAAAACAAGTCTCACAATCAGAATCTGTATCGGAACTGTGACACAGAGGAAAAAACATATTTACCTTTGTCTTTGAAATAACAATTGAGTCTTTGTTTGAATGCAATCTAACATGACAATATTGTTGGGATAGATTGTGACATAATTGCACTTAGAAGGGGGGGGGGGGGGTAAAAGTCTATATATTTGTCTGAGTTTGATGAGTTTAGTAAGTGCAGGACTGCAGCCACACCTTACAATTAAAAATGAGCTGAATAAACAGAAATATAGATTGTTCCCAGTAGACGCCATCTTTACGGGCAAATTGCATTTTGGCTTGCAGGCGCGTCAAGCGCTCTAATTATTAACGCAGCCGCGTCATTCACTAACCAATCATGCAATGAGTTTTGTGAAATGTGCGCGTGTTGCACGCCGTTCTCACACGTAACGCATGACTGTGTGTTCCAAACTGCCCGTAAAGATGGCCGATTTACGTCATACTGCAACCTCAGTGTTCTCCACACACGTATTTTGGGAGGGCGGGCCGCCCTCCCAAAGTTTAAGGCCGCCCTGCCAAAGAATTGGCCGCCCTGCTAAAATAATTGGCCGCCCTGCCAAAAAAATGACAGACAGACTATTTTTAGCCTGCACTTAATACGATCAAACGAGTAGCCGACGAGCCAAGCCCGACTTCCAAACCGCAGCATTGGAATTGCGATCGTTCATTTTAGTATACAAACGTTAAAACACGATGCACACACAGTTCTGACTGCTGAGTATCCACTTTTAAATATAAACAACAACAAAATTCAAAACCTTCAAAATCCGACTGTAGGTTTTGTTTGATTCTGTTGGACTATTATTAGTACAGCAGGTACATGATGGGATTGTACCTTTGATGATACAAACATTGAATCTGGCACACAGTCACAGTATGTCATGACAAACAATGACAAACATTGACAGACATTTTGTAAACTTTTTAAATTGTTTGTTATTCTGTCCATATTTTTTCAAAGGATAAATCTGATCAAAGGCACACTTCCACCAAATATTTCCCCTACACTTTTGAAATGTGTATTTTAAATGTATATTTTTGTAAGTATCAGTGTACATGAGGTTTTTAGTGTGTTACAACTAAGCTTTAATGTGTATTTTAATACTTTTTAGACTTTTGCAAAACCAAAATGAATTTCACTTTAATTATGTGTATTGTATGTGACAATAAAACAAACTACAATATACTTTATCTGCCCCACTTCTATGAGAACTGGGGTCGATTTCACAAAGCACTAAGATTCATCTTAAAAATGAGTTGTCACTATTACCATAGTGATTTGTATTGTGACATCACTCTTTGCTAAGCAACTACGATGGATTTGCAGTTACGATCAATCTTAACTCTTTGTGAAATCGAGCCCAGGCACTTCTAAAAGTAAAAAGCTGATCTTATACTTCAAAAATATAGCTCCGCATACCTTGTAGGAAAAAATACTAAAGTTCTTTGGTCTAAACGAAATGGCACTACATAAAAGCCCAGTGTATGTATTTATGTGTATACAAACAAACAATGGCCCCCAAGTAACCTCTTCAAGGTGATAACTATAATAGAATTATAAATCTATATTTAAAAAAATATATGAAGAGAACCACCATCCCCATACCTCCCACCCCCTCCCCTATTCCCCATTCCATTTGTTTCAATATGGATTCAAACAGGCTGTCATATTTGTTGAACTTGTCTTTCCATTTGATCTTTATCTACAGACTGTCTAAGTTAAGGTATTATTATGTGGTTAAATAGATATAATTTATTATCTCTCTGTGTAAAGAGTCAATTGATGGCGAGGAATATTCCGTAAACAAGACTGCATTATACCCAATATGCTTCAGAATCAACTCAAAGGGAAAGACACATTTACAATTTTCTGGGATAAAGGAAATATTTTTTTTTGAAAGTACACTGTACATTCAATCACACTGTCTAGCTTTCATAAAATTCAACAAACTAGCCAGTGAAAGTTTAATCCCCCACCACCCCGGAACAAAAATAGTTACCAAATAGGGAGGCGCTTAACATAGGGCTAGATATCCACTGATCTTGTTAAAATTTTCATTATGTGTGTCTTACCGGAAGTTTCATGCTAGCTCAAGAATAATTGTTATGCCTACGTTGGTTTTTTTAGACTCTTTTTCTCTCATGCATGAAAAACAAAACCCAGTTTGTTTTCCATCAAGTAAATTTGCACACAGTGATCATAAGCAGTGTTCATTAACCCCTCCTACTGTTCGCAACATTTTCAAGTGAGTTGACCAACCATTTGAAACCATTCAACTGCCAAAGTTGTGTATGGTGGCACAACTGTGCACAGAACTAACTGTGTACTGTGTACGCATTCCCTCATGGTATCATATTGCAAGGCTGGCATAGCTTATCTACCATTCAAAACCACAGTGAATGGTATTGAATGGTCAGACAGCAAGAGGGTTAATTATCCAGCTAAATATAGAGTGGGTTATTGATAAATTTAGTACAGCATACACGATGCACTGAGCTGTTCAGAAACTACGCCACTGTATGACCACCTTTAATCAAAGCATCACTGTTAAAACAAATAAATAAATAACTACTTGTTGTCCATGGTTGGGGCTCAAACTTTCAAAGGGAAGGTATACCTTTGGTAATTACTCGAAAAATTAATGACCATAAAAACTTACTTGTAAGAAGTAATGCAGCTGTTGGTAATGTATCAAAGGAATGTGGTTTCTAAGAAGCGTTTCTGTGCGAAAAGTTTCTCATATTCTGTATTTACGGATTATTCACATAACTGCTCCAGATTTTCGGCAATATCTCGAAAAAACACTACCAGATTTTGAAATGAAATTTTGACAGGGTAATACATCTACATTGATATGATTAAAATAATTGGGCGGTTTCAAAAACCAAAGGTATACTTTGCCTTTAAACTTATCTACTGAATGATTTCCCTTCTATAGCATAGGAAATTGCGACACAAAAAGTATCAGTTGCTACTGGAAAAAACTCCTTTTCTAATCAATATTGGCATTCAGCTTGCACAAAAACTATTCAGTCCAAATATTTGTCTATGCAAAATTGCTGAATGAAATCATTTGCTGTGTTCAATTAAAAAGGCTGCACAATTCAAGTATTATATTCCCACACAAAGAATTACCAATCAATCAGGCAGTATTATGTACATGTATGCTGGGTTCAAAGTACAGATTGTGACAAACTTTTCACAGCACTCAACAGCATGTACTGCACTGGAACTGTTTACTAATACTTCAAGATCGTTTTAGTGCCAAAGCATCTGTGAGTACACAGTTACATAAATCGTGTGATTGGCTTTATTTGTGGTGCAATTGTAGACACATTACAGTGCAGAGTGGTAATGGTAGCATTCATTTGCTGACTTATTGGGGAAGGGGATGGGGGAAGGACAAAAGACCAATTTTGTTTTTTTATGTTAATCTGGAGGTCACAGGTTCAAGCCCCGCTCTAGACAATTTTTCTTTGGTCAACCCTGATTTAGTTCAACTTTACCAACTCAGTTTCCCTTGTGGTTTATGACTTGATACATGTATTTGAATTTAAAATGTTGCATCCCCTAAAGTTATCCCTCTCCTGGTGCTTCCCAGGTTGTATCATAAACTTGGGTGTGATCCCTGGACATACGGCAGTTACAGGTTGAATATTGTAATGCTCTGCTTGCAGGTCTTCCTCAATCTACGATTGCACCTTTACGTGTGCAAAATTGTGCAGCTAGAATTCTTACAGGTACTAAAAAATTTGACCATATCACCCCTGTTCTCATGAAATTGCACTGGCTTCCTGTAAAGTATCGTATTATTTATAAAATTTGTCTGCTAGTTTTTAAATGTATAAACAGTCTAGCCCCAAGTTATCTATGTGAACTATTGCTGACAATTAACTCAACTTCACTTAGGACCACACGTTCATCCTCAGATAAAACTAGGTTGCAACCTGTGAACACTAGATTATGTACTTACGGTGACAGAGCTTTCTCTGCAATTGCACCTCGTCTATGGAACCAGTTAAATGTTTGTCTCAGGGAGGAAAACTCCATCTGTAGCTTCAAATCCGGGCTTAAGACACATCTCTTCAGGGAAGCATTTTTAACTTAAAGTAATGTTCTATTTTTCTTATTGCCCTGCTGTTTACTGCATTGTTGTGGGTTTTTATCGGGTGGTTTTATAACGGCTTGGTGTTTTGTGCATTCTTCTTTTATCACTTTTTACTGGTTTCATTTTAAATATTGTTGTTGGATCTTAGGGTAACTTTTTCAGGATCTTTATATTCTACGTGGTTTTACTGTTGTGATTGATTGGTTTTAAATATTCTGTATATTTTTCCTTTATTGTTTTAATGATCACACTTTGTGGATCTTTTCTTTTGAGCTTTTCTGATTTTACTTTTTGTGGTTTAATGTTTTAGTTTTTCTTGTTGTAAAGCGCCTGGGAGCATTGAAAAATGGATTTGGCGCTATATAAATGTGTTTTATTATTATTATTATTATTATTATTATTATTATTATACTGGCACACCGAATATAAAGATATTGACAAAATAGGGTGACCCACCATTAGGGCTAGATAGCTCAGCTGGTAGAGCACCAGCATGTTATAGTCCTGCTCTAGTCAATTCGTCTTTGTTCAACCCAAACATTTTTGCTTCTTCTGATACATGTAGATGTCATGTCAACATGAGGAACTCTGAACACACTGCACGCTAATTAATTTGCTCTATGAAAACTAACCAACTCACAACCTAGAAACTGCGTGAACTTGTTTAATAATTTAGATAACCACCTGCTCTTTAGGACTCAAGAGGATTGTATAAGTCCAAATCAGCTTATATCTTGAATCACCGCTCTGTGCATGCATATATAGAACAGCCTTAGGGTTGCATAAGATGGTACAAATGATTTCTTGTTTTCTTTTTTTACAGTTAACCATTTTTACATGCAGTGCTCAGGGTGATCTCCCCAGGATTGTTCAAAACTGTCGGGCATTCCCAACCCAAATTTTAGAAGTTCGGCCAAAGCCACTAAATTTGAACCGGGGTCCACAGAGGTGAAAGGCAGGGACAAAAACCACTGAGCCAACCTGATCACCATTATTTCTGTTTATATAGGCCTATGCATTCAAGAAAAGGAGTTGGGATTTTTTGAGAAAAAGAGGGTTTTTTTTTTTTTCATGGAGGCCTTGGATGATTGTTTTCATTGCCTTTCTGAACCCTGGTGTGACATTTGCCCTGGTTACCCACATTCAGAATCTTATCGACTTCCTTATTTACAAATGGAGTTGCCCTTTACTCAGGGTGATCTACAGCCATGTCCTTTCAAATTCAACAATGAGTTCAAAAACTGAAAAAGGAAGCTTGTTTGAATTGAGGTCGGGGAAACCTTTTCCAATAATTATTTCTTTCTGGGATAGTTTCAAACTATCCAAACCAGTTGTACATATATTTGTTATCTATTTTATTTGTTTCTTTTATTTATTCATTTACTTATTGATAACCAACATATGTGTTGTTAATCACCTCTAACAGGTACAGTACCATCAAATAGGAAACAAGAACAAAATAGATGTAAATTTTTGCATCGGGGGATAAAGAATATAATTTGGTTTTTACCCTTACACCGATGTGTGTTAAGCACTGCTTACTCAAAAAATAAAATAATAATAATAATCCAATAAAATATACTCTGGTATTTTAATAAAACCAAATTAAATGCAGTTTAATTTTGTTTGCCCTCTTCAATTTGGGCATAGAAAGTAAAAATTTATCAGATTTTCCCTTTTACAAGAAAGAGTGTGCAAAAAATTTGTAAAATAAAAAACTATAAATGTTCACAGGTTTACACAATATAAAGATGATCATGGTGGGAAAAATCCCCCACTCCCCTGTTAAAATGTTTTCTTTTTTTAAATTCACAAATAAATGTTTTGGTACATTAAAAATCCCAAAAAATTATTATTTTGCCCCCACTTGCTCCCTATATAACCCCCCCCCCCACCCCCCACTCCCACAGGAAGAAAAAGAAGAGAACAAAAAGACGAAAATGTCAAGCTACGTCACTACTGTATCTTACCTTGAAGTCTTCAGTTTGACTATCTCTGATCCACATCTCTACCCTACTCTATAGTCTATGGTGAATCACCCTACAGGCAGCCATGCTAAAAATACAATTTACCAGTTCATTTGTAAACAGACAGCATATTCACTGCTTGATTATATTCATAATAAATGCAAAATATGAGATAGTTTTACGGGGGAAAAAAGCATTAAATTTGCTCAATCAAAACAGGAGTGTCCATTCTCAACAAAGCATTGGGATTTGGTAAACCAAAACTGACAAAGATTTCAGCTCAATACAATGAGCTGGAATTTTGAGATTATTTTACCGAAAAATATTGAAGCCCAATATATTGATTATTGTGAAGCCTCCATGCATGATGCATCATATAGTATACCGAAAATATGAAAAAGGGTCTTGTATTGCTTTGGAATTTGCATATTGCAGATCTCAAGTGAAGTAGACACGAGGTGTGAAATTCGCTGCATAATGCGCCTGAGTTTTTTCAGTGAGTGTGAAATCCTAACTGAAAGAATCAATGTATAATTTTGAGTGTTGGTGAAATAGAAACCTTGCCCGAATAAGAATACATACATGTATGAATGTCTTTTGTTGTTGTTGTTGTTGTTGTTGTCGTTTTGGGGTTTTTAATTGTTTTATTTAAACTTTATTTCTGCATATTGAAACAATCTGTTAATTTAGAATTTGCTCTTTTCAGTTTTATTTTTGGGGTGACACAGGCAAATTTGTTAACTAATGCCTTCAGATATGCCTTTGTAATATTTTTGTGATTTCCCCCCCCCCCCCCCCCACCCTTAAAAAAAAAATTGAGCCCTGCGTATGAACATCATATGTTGCTTGCCTCAAACCCTTTGTGTATTTCCTAGGAGGAAAGAAATACCTCTTTAAGAATGAAGAGGGAGAGGGGATATCTTGCTCCTGGCAATCACACCATGTAAGAGAATAATGTGAAGGAGACACAGCGGCGACAGTAATTAATGAAGGTGTGTATGTTGGAACAACTGATTCTTAAGTGTGCCAACCTGTTTTGCATGCATCCACGCATACCGGACAGACATTGTATGGCTAATGAAGCCGATACACTGTACATTTCAGAATCTGTATTAGATACTAGTGTGGTTTAACAGTTAGGTAAATAATCCTGAAAAATAAGTAGTTTAGGGTCTTCTATGGTTTGTTGGATGAAGCCCCCCCCCCCCCCCCACCACCTTTCATCTGAATATCCTGGGTATTACACAAGTAAAGCTACACTGTGCTTATATTTAAAGGTAGAGTCATACATGTACTTTGGTAATGATTTTGAAAAGAAATTGTGTAATTTTTTATCTCAAAGCCTACTTGAAGATGGTTATGGTGGTAAAGCATCCTGTGAAATCATTCTGTCTGAAAAGTCCCCCGTTCATTAGAAATAAAAAAAATTGCCTCAAAAAATCACCTCAAGGGGACTTTTTGAAGAGCTGCGGTTGGTACCCGCTATCACCTTGCTAAAAATGGTTGGATTGGACGTTCTTGATGAAAATACAAACATTTGAAATTTCAAATTATTCTCAAGTCAATTTTTCTTTGTTCTCCAAAAAATAAAAATATATGGAAATACTGTGACAGTTGTTTTTTGCTGTTTTCTCAACTAGTAGACACTTATGATAATTTTGAAAACAATGTTGGGGCAAGAAAAATGTATGCACAAAATCACTCAATCAGGAGAAAACCATGACCTTTAAAGAAATACAGACCTTTGACTCAAGACTGTAAGTTACAAAATAAATCCATTCTTTATGATCAAACCAAACAATCAACAGCAGAAATTGCAGTTCTATCGTAAATTGTATTTGTTTGCTGTCCCTGCTCAGTTTGTCATCCAGGGACCTCACTGTCCCGGGCGATAAATGTCCAAGCATTGACAGCACGATCTATCCATCAACCCAAGTGGGACTTGAACCCTGTGGTCCCATCCAGCAGGGTGATTGTCAAGTGGTAGGATCTGAACCCGGCTGATCCCTGTCACATGTACACGTGTGACGTCTGTACAGCCAACACTTCCTTCGCTCACGATGTATGCAGTTTACATACGCTGAGATGCACTGTGCACACAGTCAACAGGCTTCCTAGCCAGTTTCATGGCAGGCAGCCGCGAAACTACGGGAACATTTTAAGGGGGAGGGGGCAAAACGGGGTGCGCCATTTCTTCTCGGGGGACACTTCTGGCCAATTAAAACTGTAGTTTCTATTTTCATTTCTCTTAAACAAACCCCTTTTCAGGGCTCTTGTTAATATAACATTTATTATTTTTTACTAGCTAATCTGACATGAGTGTAAAAACAAATACATCATCTGCCTGTAAATTGAAAAATAGTTTTAAAAACATTGATACTATCACATTAAAGCTTCTAAAATGTAACATTTGACTCTGGTGAATGATTTTGGGGAGGGGGAGCACCTGGTGGTACGGACATCAAATCGGGGGTGGGGGGGGTGGGGAGGGGGTATGTCCAGTGCGCTTGACCGCTCGGCCACAACACTGACTTGACAAGAACAATAAATCATTGGATTTATTAACCACTGTTTACACCCCTCCACCCACCCCCCAAAAAACTCAAAACAAACAAAACTGATAAGAACACAGCTTAGGGCTCAAATATTGGAGGAAAAGCCACAAGACTGCAGGGCTAGAGTAGCTTAAATTTTTACTGGACCAGAATCGTTTACAAGACCAGAATCAAAATGAGAAAAGGGTTTCTACACAGTTTAACGTATAAACTGTTTTTATTTGAACAATCACTAAGACATGACAGAAGATATCTCATCTGTCACTGAACAATATTTATCAGACTCAAAGTCAACATTTGAACATGATTTGTTTCTGTTCAATGCAAGATTCTACACAGTGAGGTATGTTATTGAATTGAAAAACACTAGACCTTGTCTAGTCATGACATTACTGGCCCAACACTGGGGGCCTGCAGTTCAGTGTTAATTTCAAGCCCTGGAACACAGAAAACTTCCTAGTTACAGTTCAAAGCAATACAGGTTGCACAAAGTCAAACCAAAGCGCCATCTGCAAGAGCAAGCTTAAACGCTTTGGTGACCCTAGGATTTCAGAGTGTACTAATTTATGATTGGTGAACTCCATGTGCAATAACATACCAGTAACTCTTGAAATGAGCGTACATGTATTAGACGCATGAGTGACTGCATGAATATTATGTTCATCATTCACTTTGTACAATTTGACCTCTACCTTAGCTGCATGATTATGTAAATCACCGTCTACTCAAGTGCACTACATCAAGGGTACTCGCTCTTCATAATGAACTGTCTTTTGTTTTATTATTCATAACCTTATTGATGAGTATTGATGTCAACACAAACTCCATCTCAGTTCAATTAAGTCAGCATTCCAGAACATAAAGTCAAGAACAATATCGTTAAGGGCAATAAACCTGTAAACGTTTCTATTTTATATGGTTTTCTAGTTTTTCTTACGACTTCTTTATTTATAAAAACATCTGATTCACTCAAATTCTCACAGGGATTGCACGTTACAAAACAGATGAATCGGTGAAAAAAATTCCCACTAATTGATTGGAGTTTAAAATGAAGAACGGGTAATAGTGAAATAAGTATTATCGTGTATCGTTTAAGAATGCATTAAATTTCAAAATTTACACTTTTTTGTGTTATCTGTAAACTAACTCATGAGTAGGCATATATTAATTCCACATCCAAAATAAATTGAAGTCATTAAAATTTCTAAGAAAAAATCATCTGGGGTCGAAACGTGAGGCCATTAATAACTTGTTTGCAATTATACCATCTTAGGTTATTTTGGTTAATAGTAAGCAGTTTCCATTTAACTAATTTTATTTGTTCAAAATAAAGTCAAGTAATAAGTGATGAATATTCATACCATACCAAGATCAAAAGCGACACTACGTGTACATTGTAATGAATTTAAGATGTATTCATACCATTCACTAGCTGAAACAATATCTCCTTCAAAATGTGACACTGAATAATACATAAATGCACAGCAACCTGTAATTACTTAACTGCAATGTATGTAACGATTGCATCGAAGATGAAACAAAAGAACACTGTGATTTGCTTTCACCCTATCATACACTGGTGTACAGAAAACAAACGCATCACTTTTTCCACAATTAAATTTGTCAAAAATGAAAAAAACTAATCTACAAAACTTTCAAATTAATTTTTCTCTTCTGCTGAAAAAGGAACAAAATCTGAAATTTCTTCCCAAACAAACAAAGCAGTCTAGCACTTACCTTGTTTTCTTCCTTGCTATTTCTGGTGGATGCCATGCGCTCGCAGTAACAGCCCTCCAAGAAGATCCATCCAAGGGGTCTCTGTGAGGTGTCGCTCTCAAAGTAAAATAGTAGATTTTGATACAGGGCAAAGAAACGCTGCTTCCATTTGACCGTATCCGAGCTCTTCTTCTGCAGGGTACCGGCGATCATGTGGTCCGTCTTGGCCCTAGTTGCAAGCTGCAGGAGCTGGGGTTCCTCATAGCGTACGGCCTTCTGCATGGTGATGATGATAGTGGAGTCGGGTGGGTATATCTAGGTATAGTGTGAAGTTACAGTGTGTGTGTGTGAGTTAAACCCTGTGCATACACACAGAGGGAGAGCGGTATCTCGGGTAACCAGTGTAGACTACTTGTCATCGAGAACGAGGTCATGAAGTGCACGCAGGGGTCACCACTGTCGTCATCGCCAACATTAACGTCGTCATGGTCCCTATCAACATAGAACATCCTCCGACGACACTACAGGCGATTTCCATCTCCATCCATACACCCCTAGTAATTACAGGCCGGGAATACAAATAGCGAGAAGCAAATTAGCACAATTAATGAAAGCAATGAACGCCACCTCATGTACGCACACAAAGAGCCGACCACCCACAAATTAGTGCCTACTGTTCTGCAAGCGGAGAATTTTTAATCATGGATCGTATTAACCAGATTCAGAGAGGAACATGAGAAAAGCAGGAATCACCTCAATGTGGCCTCCCTGATACAGCTAAGGCTGTTCAACACATTGGCAAACATACACACAAACACAGTCAGTCACCGCCAGTTGACTGTATATTGCTGCAGGCAATGCATATATATAAAAAAACAACTGTGTAGTCTGCACCCAATGATACACACAATCGGAGATTATCCCTTCTGTTTCTTCCTCCAAATGCGCCTGGCCGCACTCAATGGTTATTATTGGTGCATCGCGTGGCTGGGCGGAGCTAGTATTAAAAATCATCACAGCTCAATGACTGCGGTTGGACTTTGCATGCAGCATGTACGGATTACACCTAGATAAACTGGTATCACACACTGGTTATTGTACGTATGAGAGACCAACAGGAGGAACGTGTACAACACAATACCAATTATGTCCATTGACAAATATTGATTTTTGTCGTTATATTCTCTTTTGTCTGCCAGTCGCTGTAATTTAAATTATTAAAATTTAGGGTGCAGTGAGTTGTGCACAATGTCAGCGGCGCGAATCAAATTTTAGCGACTTTAGTGTACATGTATCGCCACGGAAACATTCAGTTCATTTTAGCATATTTCAAGGATTTTTGTTTTTTTGTTAATTAAAATAACAAATTTGTGTCTAGAACACTAGGGCATTTATAATCTCCAGTGCATTTTAAAAATAGATGCCAGACTGGATCAAAACAAAATGCTTCTTGCATGGTTCAGTATTCTGCTTGAGGCAGTGATTTTATACGTGTACTTGTTGCGCTGCACTCAATCTCAATTTTGTTGTTGAAAGGTTTCATGATAAATAATTTTGAACATCATATCCCATGTCAATCTTGCAACAGATGGTTTTATCTAGATTCTGCTTTTCAAGATAAAAACAAAAGTGAAAAAAGAGAAAGAAAAAAGGCTTTGATTGTAAAAAAATAAAATACTAAAATAATTGCTTAGAGGTAAGGTCATGGGTTGGTTTTTGTCAACATAATGCTAATTTATAGGCACAATTATCAAGACAAATATAAAATAAAAGTCACATGTGAATATTTAACTCAGCTGAAAACAGTGTCCACTTGCTGAGAAAAACAGCAAAAAACTGTCACAGAATTTTCACAAGAACATTGAATCTATACGTTTAGCGAGGTGACAGCGGGTACCAATAGCATCTCTGGCCACTGCATTCGCAAACGGAAACCAACCCTCAGATGATATGGGCACGAACCCAAACTCTGCTGATTAGAAACACCAGAAGTTGAGGGTGGTGCTCTTGACTGCTCGGGCATGTTATAAAACGCCATTCTTCTATGTAGAATCAGACCTGCTTACATTTAAAAAAATATACTTAAAAAAATTGCCAATGAATGGTTCTAAAACTAAAGGATTGGAAAACAGTATTTTATATATCCCAGTATTGATTTTCGTTCTCTGTTTTGGGGTTATACTCCCTTTATGAGGACCTTTTCAAGGGAAACCAAATTGTGACCTACCTACTCTGAGAAAAGAAACTGTGTTTTGGGGATGCCAGTAATTTTTACTGGAAGAAGTCAAGGGGCATCAAGGCAATGATCATGGTGTGTTGTGGTCAAGCAGTCAAGCACACTGGGCTCAATCTCTGGCGTTTATGATCAGCAGAGTGTGGGTTCAAGTCCCAAGACAATTAACCACTATTCTTTCTTGGTTCTTCAAATGGGACGTTAAGCCGTAAGTTGTGTAGTGCACATAATTTCCTTTCCATCTGCATGAACAAAAGTCAGCTCAAATTGGTATACAAGGCCCTGAATATTGACAATCAAATGTGGCAATATTTGCCCACAGTCCTAATTTTAAAACCGGACTAATTTTATCTTTTTCTCATTTTCTTTTCTAGGTAATTGTGTTGCTACAAGCATGTTCCATATATTCATATTTTCTGTAATTTTAAAACAACAATCAGCTCAAAATAGTATATTAAGCCCTAAAAATTGACAATCAAAATTGGCAACATTGTAATTCCAGTGAAGGATATGAAGTATCATAACTATACAAAAATAGGAAGACACAACATGCTGTTAAATGTCATATACTAATGCTTCGTATAAAATCCTCCAAGCTCTTCAATTTACCCAATTTTTACTAGGTCTTCTAAATCATTTGACTGTGTCTGTGACTGTGAGCGAAGAATGCACAAGCCTACGGTCCAATAAACCAATCATGCGTGTAAGAAATTTATCCACACAAAAAATTGCATACTGTAAAATGAGGTCAGCAAGAGGTTAAACTTGACATGTAGGATCCAATATCACAAATGATAAATTGCTAGTCTCTTGAGGTTTTTTGTTTTACTTTTAAATTTTATATTTATTTATATTTTTTTAGTGACTGATAGTACCGCTATGCGAGTGTCACTATGTTATTATGATATTTTATGACAGACCTGGGTAACAATGCAAATAAGTCAAGCATATTTGATAATAATTTCTACCTGCACAAAACTGAACAAACGTGTACATATTGAGACTGTACTGCCCGGATAATCCGGATTGATAGCAGTATAAAATACACACACTAGATAAGATTGCAATTTACAATGTATGTAGATGAAGGTAGACCCAGGGGGTCTGACTGGATGTATTATCCATATTTCTGAGATTGGGGCACATAGGCCTACTGTCCGTCTATTTGTCATTTCACTAATTTGATCGTCTATTCTTGCTATAAATCTCTCTAAAAACCTAATTAGTAATACTAATTAGGTTTAATCATAGAGCAATGCTGTCCTTGCTCTACGGTTTAACCCTGGTGTTTCTGGTTCACATACATGTAGCAAGCACCCTTGTTGACAGGTTTCCTCAGGCTTGCGAGCTACAGTGATTATGTTCACTTATGAGACATCCTTGGTTTCATTACCAGAATAGTAGGTCTAATAATAACAAATTGTTCCCCCATCCACTTCAGTAAAATGTTAATGTAATCATGGAGGAAGGATCCTCCATGATGTAATTTAGATTTTCAAATTCGGTATCAACTTTTCTTCCAATCAAGATGTTTGAAATCAGTACTTTTCATCATACGCAACACTAAACAGTGTAAGGCCGGAAATCCAGGCTTGTCTATTATGCTTTGTGCATAAGGGGCAAACCTTTAAAATCAAAATACTGTACATGTTAAGCAATGCACATAATGTTTACGGATAAAGATGGAATACATAGAATATTAAATGTGCATTGTTTTAAGCATGCACTTTCATTTGTACGCATTGGGCACTATGCATTACACACAAAGAATTGACGAACACATGGATTTCCAGCCTAAAAATACATTTCATTTGAATAATTTAGGCACAAATTTTTTGTGGTTGAGTTACCCCACCGCGACCGATCCAAAAATGCTGAAATCTCTGGTATTTTTTTTTTTTTTTTCAACAATCACTTTTGAATGAATCTTACAAATTTTCTGTGTTTACATGTAAATCCAAATTAAAACGAACTGCTTTTTCCCAACAATAAGCTGAAACAAATTTGCAAAGCATAGATTTTAAAGTAAACATGCAGGAGGTCGACATTTTACGTGCATTTTGTGTGCCGCTAAACTCTTAGTTGTATGCAACGTGCCCGGCCATCTACGGTACATGTACCTCGGATCGATCCCACGCAACATCGTCCATGACATGAACTGCAGACAGAATGTTGGCATACGCTTGAGGATTCGCTGGTACCCAACATGTGTTTTGAGCACGAGTACCAGATATAATTGGCTGCTGACATCAAACGTCATTATTTTTTGGAACTTGGCCAGTTGCTTTTTTGCAGGTATATAGAACGGATACTTCGAGAGAAAACAAATAGCCAATACACTCCCAAATTACCCATGACTCAATCTACACGTTTTGAAATCGAATCTGAACCATCACATGTCAAGTGCATTGGAATCCGAGCAATAGCAACGTGCAAAATGGTAGCCCCACCAAGCTGAATCCTTGGCCACACGTCCCGCCCATTTCTTTTTAAGCGATAACCATTTCAAAGCGCATTCCCTACAGGCCATTCGGCGGTTTAAACCAGCTAAATGTGTTCACCCTGCTCTTAGTTTGCCTTGTGTGTTTTGGATGATCAAAACTGGAACTTTTCAACAGGCAACAAGAGAAGTAGGCTACAGTGTGTCTGGCCTACTTTTGCCAAGACTGGTGACTGATGGCCCCCATTGCCCATATGACCTTACAACGCTGTGCTATACGATATTTGACATGAGGCGTTCTATATTACGCATTGACCTGGTTTTGCTTCAATCTCATGCACCAAGTTTGAATGCAATTTCATTAAGAAAAGTGAACACTCACTAACATTTTTGATGTGACTTCGACCAGCAACACATTTATATTCCATAAATTCTATAGGCAGTGGATATTTTAAACACTGTTTTGCTGGTAGATCGTATAGCGCCCTCCTTGAAACAACATAAATAACCAACATTAAACCGACACTAGCCTAAGTCACAGATTAAACTACATAATACCAACTTTTTCTATCACATCCATCTAGCCTACATCTGTTAGTCTGCAGCCTGTAGCATCACGCCTGTTGCATCAATCAAACTCCGCATCCGACCTCCACTGATGCCGCTTTTTGTTCATCCCCCCCAAATAAATTCTTCATTTTCTATTAAAAAAATACTCTAGTCCTACTTTCATTATCTAATTTGTGGCTCCCAAGGTGTTTGGGGGGTCAGAAAAGTCAGAAATTGCAGAACGGCAAAATAGTGTTTGGTCTATGATGGTCTAACTGTTCCCATCACCAGTAAATAATATCCACTGCCAAAATATATTGAAAGAGTAAACACCTGTTAGTTCTCCACACACAAATTTCCGATAACTATGAATGATTCTATAAAAACATAATTTGGATAAAAATCCTGCTTTCATTTACTAAACTTCCCAAAAGCATGCATGAGGGGTGTTGGTAAAAGTCGGAGGTCGGAGCTAGCCGGAGGTACCCGGAGGTTGCATTTATTACGTGATATGTCATTAAAACTAACTACTCACTCACTTCAAATGACGTTCTAGAGATTCTTTGGCAGTATGGGGGTGGGGAATCACTTCTGTCCCCATGGGTGGGGAGAATTAGCGAAAATTACGTCTCCGGGAGAACTAACCCAAGTTGCAGTCACACAAGAATAGTATCAGTGTTATAAAGTAGTGCAATACAACTTGAACACAGTCATTGTCAAAACGCCCTCAAGCGAAAGCAAACGAAGACCACTAGCTGCACTAAATAGACAACAATTCATGCGCCAAGCTAATAATCATAATTTGTAACCCCATAGAATCTTTTGAATGTTAACGTTTTGAGGTTCGTGCAATTAATAGGATGTGTAATTGTAATTATCAACTTTTGTGGATACTTGATGATTTTTATTCATTTAAGTTGGCCCTATTTTACTTGGTGGTAAAGAATGGCTTCACGGAACTGGCAACAAGTCGGTGTGTGTAAACAACATACAAAAAGTGATAATTATTTAGCCAAGATGGTAAAAGCCGGAGGTCCATTTATAAAGGTTTATTCTTAGTCGGAAAATTATCAAAAAATCCCACAGCACTCTCCATATATGTGACCTTATTTCTATCCAAAAAAATAACATGTTCTTTACTTCGGAAAGTTACTTAAAACACGTCTTTTTAAAAGCCCGTCCTATATAGGGCTATCTATGTACACCACACCGTGGTGTCTGCACACACCATACAAAAAGAGATGATTATTTAGCCGAGATGGTTCAACCCGGAGGTCCATTTTTAAAGGTTTATTCTTCGTCGGAAAATTATCAAAAAATCACACAGCACTCTCCATATATGTGACCTTATTTCTATCCAAAAAAATAACATGTTCTTTACTTCGGAAAGTTACTTAAAACACGTCTTTTTAAAAGCCCGTCCTGGAGGGCTCTCTGTGTACATGACACCGTGGTTTGTGTGCTACACACACCATACATAAAGAGATGATTATTTAGCCAAGATGGTTCAACCCGGAGGTCCATTTTTAAAGGTTTATTCTTCGTGGGAAAATTATCAAAAAATCACACAGCACTCTCCATTGTGACCTTATTTCTATCCCAAAAAATAACATGTTCTTTACTTCGGAAAGTGACTTAAAATATGTCTTTTTAAAAGCCCGTCCTGGAGGGCTCTCTGTGTACATCACACCGTGGTTTGTGTGCTACACACACCATACAAAAAGAGATGATTATTTAGCCGAGATGGTTCAACCCGGAGGTCCATTTTTAAAGGTTTATTCTTCGTCGGAAAATTATCAAAAAATCACACAGCACTCTCCATATATGTGACCTTATTTCTATCCAAAAAAATAACATGTTCTTTACTTCGGAAAGTTACTTAAATCACGTCTTTTTAAAAGCTCGTCCTGTAGGACTCTCTGTGTACACCACACCGTTGTTGGTGTGCTACACATACACCATACAAAAAGAGATAATTATTTAACCAAGATGGTAAAAGCCGGAGGTCCATTTTATAGAATTGCTCTTTTGTTGATCAATATATGTTTTCTCTTTTGTTGGTCAAAATATGTTTGCTCTTTTGTTGGTCAAAACAATTTTCTCTTTTGTTGGTCAAAATATTTGTGCTCTTTAGTTGGTAAAAATATGTTAACCCTTTTGTTGGTAAAAATATGTTTACCCTTTTTGGGGTAAAAATATTTTTGCTCGTTAGTTGGTCAAAACATTTTTGCTCTTTAGTTGGTCAAAATATTGACCATCTTTTGTTGGGTTTTCATTTGTTGTCAACCATTACAGTTGGTAATGTTTAAGTTTTATAATTGTGGGTAATTTTTCAATAATTGGTTTTTACTTTTTTAGCAAGCACTGTTGTTATTAACTTATCCCCACTTGTGTTGCTTGTATTGCTTTTAAATCATTTTTGGTGCACTGCGTTCCTTTTTGAAGGGCTGATGTTTTGAGGTTGGTATTTTTCAAAATAAAAACAAAAAGTAATGATTAAGCTAGTTAAAACACTTTTATTCCACTCTGATTCAACTGAATAACAACATGGAAATGATTGGGGAGGGGGAGGTCAGCAAAAGAAACACCAATGTTACCCTTTGTATCACTCAGTGTATTTTTGTTCAACTAAAACGCTCTTGTGTGAAAAGAAATGAACCGAACCGTACAATTTTTGATTAATCTATGATGGTCACAAGCAAATAATCACCTTGCATAAAACAACTAGGGGGTTTGTATACAACCAGATACACTTGGGGCAAAGGTAACCGAAGAATGTGGTTTGGTTTCTGAAAACGAACATTTAATAATGTGGTGATTTCAAGAATCTCCTGTGCTCCAATCAGTAGTTACAATAGATCGAGGGCGCTGTGTATTGTTGACGTGTCAGAGGTCAAGATGCGGATTAACACGTGGTTGTCAAGGGTACACTACGGGCTTCAAATAGGTCGTGAATAAGTAATTGGGGTCAAACTGAATTATAACTTTCTTATGTGGCGGTTGTATTAAAGTATACGGGGTGTAATTAATTAATTATTAATACTTTGAGTATTTAGGGATCGATCAGGAGGAATTCACCAGTCTTCCAGTCTTCTGTGTGAGTCACTCTTTTTTTGGTGACTGCGCAGTAATCGGTGGGTCAAGCTGCAGGTGGGGTGGTTTCCCGCTTGGGGAAAACGGCCTCTTTCTGCTACGGGCCTTTCAGGCAGCTACCTGCTTTGACTTATTTGAGCCATAAATTACTCTTTGGAGGGCCAAATCATGCCTTAAGAGTATGTTCTACAAGAGGTAGTTCTTCCTGGTTTACCCCAGCACTGGCTGGTAAGTGATACATATTTATAAAAGCTGTTGTTATAGAATTACTTGAAAAGTGACACGAATTGTGAACGTGTAAAATTACCTTTCAAATGTATAACGTTATGGCACCTTGTACCTTGTTTGAACACAGTTTGGTTGGCTGTATTTACAGGTTTTCTTTGAGGGATAAATAAAACAACATATTGCAATACCCCGAACAACGACTCCACACCGAGTTTCACTACATTAACAACATTCTTGGAAGCAGTATTGGCTCTGAAAAGAGCCGGTTGGTTTTGAAAGACCTGCTACTGACTGCCCGTGACGAAATCGTTGTGTTGCAAAGTCAATGAAGCTATCAATCCATCCTGTGTAGATGATGCCTTTCCCCCTTCAACATACTGTTGTTTCTCAAACAGAATAACTACCACAGAGCCAACATTCTCTCTGTCATGGTTACATGAACATCACACATCAACGGTCTGCAACACCCAAATTACGTCCACACCATCCATCTTTGATTGTGGTTTGTGCCTGTGACTTGCTATGTCCGAATGTATGGTACACTTTGCATTATGGGTAAAATGTTTCCACGAGGAGCAGTTTACCTCATTTTCAGTTAATTTTCACCTCCTGTTGAGCAAAAGTTACATAATGTTGTTTAACCCACTTCAGGAGTGATTTTCCCCTGCTATGGTTTGTTTGGACCAATTCCAAGTTTTTAGAAAGTGCGCGATTAACACATAGGTTTTAGAACTGCATAAAAACTGCAAGTTGTTATTAAAGAACAAAATCTTTTATCCAAGAAAGCTGTTGGCCCAGGCCAGTGATTCACAAATTATTTGGGAGGGTTACACATTGGATTAGGTTGAGCTTCAACCCAAAACCAAGGTTAAAATAAGCCTTAATGTTGGTTAAACACCTTTAAACCAATATAATGAAGAACAAGAGACCATTGTTGGTGTTAAGGTAAAACCAAGTAGGCCTATATCGTACCAAGTGATCTGGTTAAATGATTTTTCTACATGACCAATTACCATGGGAAGTTTTAACCATGACGGTTGGGCTTATTGTAGTCACCCAAATTTTCTGGTTGAGCTTTAACCAAAAACAAAGTTTAAAAACAACACTTTTAAACCAATATAATGGAAAACAAGAGACCATTTGTTGGTTCTTAGGTAAAACAGAGTGTCTTTTACCAAGGGATGGTTAAAATATTTTTCTAAATGACCAATTACTAAGGAAGTTTTAACCTTCAGGGTTGGGCTAATTGCAGTCACCCAATAGGCTTAGATTAACCAATAACAGGTATTTTGAAATTGACCAGCTCAGCTCATGTAAGTTGGGTAAATATTTAAAACTTACACCAATAATGGGATCATAATCGACCAAACGTTGGTCAAAATTACTTTACCCAATAATTTTTACCGGGACAAAGACGTCCTGGTTTCGTGCGGTTCGATACGGTATAGTATGACACTTAGCAGCTTGAACTTATTTGCATCAGTATAGACTAACAAGTCCAGGCACAGAACTATACTCGGGATTGTTTACCGTAGCCTAGCTAGGGCTGAATTTGTGTGCTTTCAGATGCCAATAATGAGTGAGAAATTACCTTTTTCTCAAAAACTAGGTTTGTTTTATACTTCAGAGGGAGTCGTTTCTCAAAATGTTTTATACTAGCAACAGCTTTCCATTGCTCTTTACCTAGTAAGTTTTTATATGCCAACAATTTTTTTGAGTAATTACCAATAGTGTCCAGTGCCTTTAAAAGGCACATGTGGTTAAGCAGTTTCTATTTCGTGATAATTAGTTAACACAGTTTAATGTTACTTCAGTTACTTGAAATTTAATGAGTGTTTTGTTCCTTAATCTTGCAGGTTTTACGTGAACATACTACATAGTAAACCTAGTGAACAGTGAATACAGTAGATACAGGAGAGAGTTGTAACCTGAGAACTTAGAGGAAACTGTACAAGTTGAGAAGAGTAATAAAAGACAAGACCTGTACAAACTGATACAACTCTCAAGAATTTATTGTCGTGTACACTTTGTACATGTAGCCGCCACACTCCGTAATCTAAATGACAAACGTAAAGATATCATGATAATGGGAGACTTCAACTATAGAGATGTGAAATGGGAGACCATACAAGCGGAATCAAGTAAATCAGAAGCATTTCTAGATGTCATTCAAGATAATTTATGGACACAGCATGTAACCCAACCTTGCCGACAAGGAATGAGTCACTGCTGGACTTAGTGATAACAGAACCCCAGAAATGGTCGACAGAAATTTCAGTACATGTTGAAATGGACATTGAACTTCCATCAACCCAGAAACAGCAACACCAAAACATGACTTCAAAAACCCAACTTATAACAAAATAAGAGAGGAACTGGATTAGATAAATTGGGTGGAAAGACTCCAAAAATGCTCAACAGAACAGGCCTAGGACAAGACTAAAACTATACTACATGACATGATCAAACTACATGCGCCTATTAATCAGCCGAAGGAAAAAAATAATAATCTGGCTCACAAAAAAGGCACTTAAAGCTGTACGACATAAGAAGAGAGCATGGAGGAAATACCAAGAGAGGAAATCAAACAAGACTAAGCAACACTATGAAAATTGTCATAGTGAAGCAAAAAGAGAAATAAGAATAGCCAAACGAGACTTTGAAAGGAATATCGCTAAAAACATCAAAGAAGATCCAAAGAGCTTCTACTCATATGTACGGTCAAAGCAAAAGGTTAAGGACTCAGTAGGACCGCTGAAGACAAAGTCAGATGAATTAATCTCACCAGGCAAAGAGAGTGCTGACACCCTCAACAATTTCTTTGCGTCCGTGTTTACAGAGGAAGCACCGGGTATGACGATGCCAACAGAAATGTTCAAATTAACCATTTGACAACAAACTACAAGACATAGTGATTACCCAAGAAAATGTTAAAAGTAAACTTGACAAACTTGACCCATCAAAACCATCAGGTTCAGATGGTATCCCACCTAGCATATTGAAAGAACTTTCCAACGAGCTATGTGCACCACTCACATCAATATTTAAGCAGTCAATAGCCGGAAGACTGGCGAACTGCAAAAAGATCTTCAAAAAGGTCTCAAGATCACAGCCAGGGAATTACAGACCGATAAGTTTAACATCAGTGGTAGGGAAAGTTCTAGAGAGTATCATCCGAGACCAAGTTACAGACCGCTTTCGTAAAGGAAAATCATGCACAACAAATTTACTGGAACACCTACTAAGCTTGTTGATGACGGTGCTCCTGTTGATGTTGTGTACCTGGACCTAGCTAAAGCCTTCGATAAGGTTCCACACAGGCGACTAAAGCAGCAAAAATCAAGGCCCACGGCATTGACTGGAAAGCTTTAACATGGATAGAGGCATGGTTAGTATTAACCATGTAGTGATATGAGTCTAGGAAGTAATTAAGGCGATATACGATGGTTGCTTTCCTAGCTCAAGAGTAAGTAAATTCGCAGACGACGCCAAACGTTGTCATGCGGTGCAGACAAAACATGAAGTTGACACATATGCAGAGCGACATCAACCAGCTCAAATCATGGGCAGAGAAGTGGCAAATGCAATTCAATGCTGAAAAATGTGGAATTATGCATTTTGGGTTCAACAGCCCAAATCATCTACAACATGGGGGAGACTGGAGTGAAGGAAACCACTGAAGAAAAAGATCTCGGGGTTTGGATACACAAATCCCTAAAAGTTTCCACTCGGTGTGCAGCTGCATCAAAGAAAGCAAACAGAGTCATGGGGATGATCAAGATAAATTTTGTATTTCGAAGCAAAATTGTCATCCTCCAATTATACAAGTCGCTTGTTCGCCTATACACCTAGATTACTGTATGCAGGTATGGAGCCCCTATCTAACCAAAGCCAAAAAAATTCTTGAAAAGGTACACGCCCGTCTCATAACAAGTCTAAAGGACCTACGTACGAGACCAGGCTGACCCGATTAAACCTCACAACACTCGAAGACAAAAGGAAGAAAGGAGATCTCATTGAAACGTACCGCATCATGACACAAATTGATAAGATTTACCCAAACACAATGTGTAAAAAAAGCAGAGTACCAGGGCAGTGGCTGAAACATAATCAAAATTATCGAAGAAATCAATGCTAGCACTTGGTGCTCTGTAAAAGGCACCAACCAAAATTTGGGATCTGTGAATGTTGTGCTTTCTTTCAATCCACACGCTTTCCAAAGCCTCAGACTCAAGACTTTCTCGCCTGGTGAACTTAACATCATTAGATACATATGTAACTACACCGCCACCATGTCTATTTCTGTCAGTTCTTACTAAGAAACTGTCGATACAGATTTCATCATCCGAGATACTAGAATCGCACAACGTTTCATTCTGACAAATGACATCATGTCTATGTTTTAGTAGGTGACGAAGCTCATCTATTTTACTGACTAGGCTATGAATGTTAAGCTGACCAAATTTGATACCTTTTGTTGTAATTGGAGGAACCATCAATTAAGTCATTGTAAGTAGCATGAGGAACTTGAAATGTGTTGTTTACGGGCTTAGATGGTGTCTGTTCTGGGTGTGAAGTTTCTGGTACCGAATCCATTCCGACTCTTGTGTCGGGAGGGGGGATAGGGAGCGACTCGATCGAACTTGTGTCTGTGACATTGCTGGAAAATGTTACACCACAAAAGCTTGTTAAAACAGTCGATCAAGTTAGGCTATACTTTGAAGAAAAAAGAGACCATAGTTTGCATGCACGAATTTTAAGAAAAAACAATACAAAGGGTAATACAAATTCCTCTATTGCGGTTGCAGATCACTGTGAAACATGTCACACTTCATAAACTTATTTATTACATGAAGGATTGAAGAAAATGTTACACCACAAAGCTTGTTAACAGTCGTTATCAAGTTACTTTAAAAAAAAAAATAGTTTGCATTCACTCTTACTTATAAGGAAGAAAACAACAAAGGGTCAATCAAATTTATATTACGGTTCCACTTCACTTATTTACACACAATATTGATAGGAATTGTTACGCTACGAAGGTTGATAACACTAAATTGACAGAACGGTTATTTTTCTAGCGTTAACGTTGCGTAATCTTCATGCAAACGTATTTTCATGACACTCGTTTTGCACGAGGTACAGGTTTTGCGGCAATTTTTTGGTGACACTTAGTTAAGCTTGAAAAGATCACGAGGGAAATAAATCAGAAGTCTAAGCACGTAATCAAAAACTGAAAAACGTATAATCGAAATATATGACCAGGTAATTGTCTCACAGGTTACTGTTCACACTACATTTTTCGCACATCCAATGGCTTTCATCAACTGACTTCTTAGCCATTCCGCTGTGCGAAATACACTCGACGTGTAGCCAATCGAGACAACCCTCACAGAACAGCATTTTTCTTGGCTTTGATGGCTTCAAACATGCATCACCTATGTAGCATGTTGACCACGTAGCTTCAATTAGACCCGTTTTGATACTTGTTAAATATGACATGGTATCATTGCCACGTGGTGGCTGCCTACATATTTTCAGTTTATCGGCGCAACTTAATTCAGGTGTCGGTACTTCAATTTTGGGCATTTTTCTGAATGAAACGCGTACCGATCGTCTAGTCCATGTGTCGTACAAAGGGGAATCATCGTTTAACAAAGTGTCTGCAATCCAGTCTCTCATTCGTGGCATGTCTGATTGAGAGTAACAGCCATACTTGCCGCGTATTATTGCGTGTGCTGCAGCACATACGAACACACCACAATCATCCCCATTTCCCTGGTAGGGTGTATCGATTGGTGAATAAACGCACCAGTCAGAAATGTCAAACGACTTGCCGTATGTGGCAGTGACAAGTGCTTGATACATGTCTAAAAATTGAGCGGCACTCAAAAAGTTATCCCCATGCATCGAGTCTACTATAATAAGCTGGCGCAACTTCCTCACCAGAACAACAAGTATCCAATGGTTTCCTCGTACTAACAGTGGGCAAAGCCATACATCCTTTTCAAACACACGATGAACGAGAGACCATTTCATGACAAACTCTACTTCACCTTTCTCCCAAGCAGCGAACACATGAGAGTCTGCAACAAGGAACTTAACTGCACTCTCATCCGTTTGCTGCAAATTACATTTTTCCAAGAATGCCAAAATTACAGCTTCTGTCAGCCAGCAGGCCGGCAACAACGAAGCAAGATCTGTCAAGTTGACATGGAATGGGCCCACCACGCAGATAACGGATGCCCCCCTTTTAACCTTTTCAAGTTTGAAAGGGCAAATTGTCCAAGGAGTGTCAGTTTTCGGGCCGATTCTATCTGATTGAAATTGATCATTTGGTGAGCTGACTCTTTCAGAGTTATTTTGAACAAATGGTACATTTGTGGAGTTTGGTGTGGAAGTCACTACTGGGGTAAAGTTTTCATCAAATGACGACGACGGGATGATTGGCGACGATGGAGGAGATCCTTCACTCATGTTCCAGGTATCTTCTGCCATCGTTGCCTGAATTGAGTCTGGGGCACACGTGATGTCTAGATCATCAACTCTTGGTTTTTTCGACCTGATCGTTTCTTTTGGCGCTTGTTCTTTTTCAAAGTGGACAAATTCACATGGTTTTTGCCTCTTACTCCAGGGGGCATACCGACTGCCAGCCTACAAGCAATTATGTGATAGCAGGTTCCTTTAGAGAGACAAGGGCAGAACTCTGCAGGAAAGAGCGTTACCGAGTAGTAAGTTCCTTTGGAACCCTGGACTAAAAATACGCTCTTCTCAGCAATGCAAGTTATTTTTTTGTTTTGGATGACCATCTGAGCAAGGCTTAACTGGCTCCTGCTATCAGAGTTGCTCGATGTTTCTTTAGGGGCCATTACCTTTGCATCCATTACAGCTTGTACAACGTTATCAGGGTTACTCAACATGTAGGGGAAAACTGTCTCTGAGACACTACGTTTAAAGTTTGCATGATTAGATTTCAGTCTGAAATTTCCTAGACAACAAAAGCCACGAAGTATTTCATTGTAGTAGAAATTTTGCAGGTAGAACAAAATTAGTACCATGTTGTCGAGGGCGACCTCCTTCCTGTCAACAACTCGTTTTAGGACGGCATTGAAGCTTTCGCTGGCATTAGTCGTGATACCGGAATCGCTTGTATAAATGTTCAGACGCTCCAAAACCCATCTACCAGCTGAAGAAAGGATTGCCGGTTCAAGCTCTAAAAGAAAGTAGTCAAGAAAAGCTTGACTCCATTGAACCTTTAGTCTATCTCTAACTTCATGATACTCATTTTGTGTTGTACACATTAGTAGCTCTTTCACATGCTTTCTGTAAGCCTGACAATCCCCTGTTTTTCCTCCATGTTTTTTCAGCCAGTACTTAATGTCTGCTAGAAAATGATTCCAACAAAACACTTGTCTTGCCCATGGCCATTCAGTTTGAAAGGCATTGGTGATGGCCTTTTCACGGTCCGTGATAATTACCGGTTTATACTTCCTCAATTGGGGACATTTGGCACTCAAAACCTTCAGAAATTGACGGTGGTTCCCTTCTAACTTTTTATCATGTACCATGATAGCAACTGGGAGAACGGGGTCACTTACAAACAAGGTATGTCGCATTGTCAATGCAGAAACATAAAAATCACCCAAATTGAAAGTTGTGTCGTATGACAGCACGAGGGTGTCTTCTGATTTGCCAAGTTTGCAGAGTTCTTCTAACATCTCCGGCAGACCAACACAGACAACCAGTTCCGGAAGAATAGTAAAGTGGCAAATGAAATCATCTAATTGTTCATCGAGCTGGTACACATTAAACATTTCGTCATGTGACAGCCGTTTCTTTTCCTTTTCAAACTTGACCTTATTTCTCACTTGTGCTGTATCTTTCGGATGCAATACGGGCACACTTTCGGACGGAACATGAGTGGAAGTTAGGTTTTTGTAAATAGTATGAGGATTCCTGATCTCTGCATCTTCTGCCACTTTATTTAAGACAGAAGGGCAAGTTCTCACGTGAGGACGAGTGGGATGCCTTTTGGCATTGCCATGTGGATTATTTTCATTCTCATAGGCTGCTTTTTCATTGCCCAAGTACTGAATTAGCACAAGAGCGCTAGGTCCACGGACAAGATGAAATGCATGTCGTTTAAAGGTAGCACCAGTAGCATTGGAACAACTGTGGTATAGTTTTCGCAACCGTGCATCTTCCTTATTTGGATACAGCCTAACTCCATCATGCTTCCACTTTATTTGGTCACATCTCCAGTCTTGGTTACAGCTGGGATTATTTGCCCAAGAAAACAAGAAGACGTCACCCCCCTTTGGATGAACAGGTGGTTCGGTAATGGCCTTTGACATATCAGGATTTAAAAGCAGGTTTTCAACTTCTTTGTTTTGCAAGCCCATATGTCGTTTCATGTAGGGAGCCATTTCAAAGATCAATAATCGTGAGACAAAGAGCTTTCTTTGCGAGTGTTATGAGCTACCTCAGACAATGTTTCAAAACACACTTAACAAGCTCTTGTATTTTGGGTAGGGTTGCGCAGATACGCGTAGTTTTGGTAGAGCTACTATACGCAAAGACAGGTGCAAGTAAACTAAATGGTGTATCGAAAAAAGAGTTGACCTTTTTGTTTACAGTTAGCCTATGATACAGTGTAAAGAATAGGAGGCAGAGCTATGAATAAAAATCTTCTCTGAAGATTAAAGACAAATCAGACTTTTAATCTTAAGGCAACTCTCTTGGAATACTGCAAATCAACTTGATGCAGTATTTTATAACAAAAAGGAGGTACAAAATATACTCATGTTATATGAGTAGTTATAAGAACAAACCTCTAAGATAAACAGGCTTATACTTGCTTCAGTATACTGCAAATCACTTGTTGCAGTATTCTATAACAAAAAGTAGGTACAAAATACACTCTTACTAAAAGAGTAGTTATAAGAAGAAACCTCTTAAGATAAACAGGCTTATACTCGCTCCGGTATACTGCAAATCAACTTGTTGCAGTGTTTTAAAAAAAAAAAAAAAAATTAATAACAAAATGAAGATACAAAATATACTCGTTTTATATGAGTAGTTAGGCTTATACTCGCTCCGGGATACTGCAAATCAACTTGTGGCAGTATTATTTATAACAAAAACAATATTTAATAACAAAATGAAGATACAAAATATACTCGTTTTATATGAGTAGTAAGGCTTATACTCGCTCCGGTATACTGCAAATCAACTTGTTGCAGTATTTATAACAAAAACAATATTTAATAACAAAATAAAGATACAAAATATACTCGTTTTATATGAGTAGTAAGGCTTATACTCGCTCCGGTATACTGCAAATCAACTTGTTGCAGTGTTTATAAAAAAATATATATTTAATAACAAAATAAAGATACAAAATATACTCGTTTTATATGAGTAGTAAGGCTTATACTCGCTCCGGTATACTGCAAATCAACTTGTTGCAGTATTTATAACAAAAACAATATTTAATAACAAAATAAAGATACAAAATATACTCGTTTTATATGAGTAGTAAGGCTTATACTCGCTCCGGTATACTGCAAATCAACTTGTTGCAGTATTTATAACAAAAACAATATTTAATAACAAAATAAAGATACAAAATATACTCGTTTTATATGAGTAGTAAGGCTTATACTCGCTCCGGTATACTGCAAATCAACTTGTTGCAGTATTTATAACAAAAACAATATTTAATAACAAAATAAAGATACAAAATATACTCGTTTTATATGAGTAGTAAGGCTTATACTCGCTCCGGTATACTGCAAATCAACTTGTTGCAGTGTTTATAAAAAAATATATATTTAATAACAAAATAAAGATACAAAATATACTCGTTTTATATGAGTAGTAAGGCTTATACTCGCTCCGGTATACTGCAAATCAACTTGTTGCAGTATTTATAACAAAAACCATATTTAATAACAAAATAAAGATACAAAATATACTCGTTTTATATGAGTAGTAAGGCTTATACTCGCTCCGGTATACTGCAAATCAACTTGTTGCAGTATTTTATATCAAAAACATAATTTATAACAAAAACAAGTTACACAAAATACTCTTGTTGTACGAGTAACTATATGAAAATATCTCAAGGACAAACGTTTAAACTCGGGCGATCAACGCAATTCAACTTGTTGCTGGTATCAAAAACTATTAATTTTTTTAAATAAAAGACCCACAGTAAACTTCAGCCCAGTAAACCAAGATAGTTGTAATCTAGTTTCAGAACGAAAAGTATGTATAGTCGTATAGTCCCTCGTCAACCTTCAGAGACGTAATATAATTGAAGGTAAAACAACAAATGCAAACAAAGCTGTACTTTTACGGAGGCGAATGGAAGTTTAGTTTATTTCCGACCACTTCAACCAAAAACACAACCGCTCTGGCTGCTTACAATAATGTCTGTTGTGTGTCGGCGTCCAAAGGGCTGTCTAAAATGCGAACCCAGATGATGCCTAAAAATAACCCTTTCATTATTGTGATACACTTGTATTACAGTTCTAATGTAATACATTTTGCTACTAAGTAATACAATTGGGGGGGGGGGTGGTTCGGGAGGAAACGCCACCAACGTTAAAATTAATCTCATTCGCCTCTTGTGACACCCGACAGTCAACGCTCCATCACATTGTTCCCGTACCCGTACAAATACTGTGTGTATAGTTTGTGTACATAGGCCCTAAGTATTAACCGCTCTTCGCTATTTCCTGTTCAGCTATTTTTCTTTTCTGTTGCATTGTGTAAATTTTTGAGGACCCCGATGGAACTTATGCTTTTTTGGCTTGTCTTGGCTTTGTAATCAGTTTACTTGTTACATTTTTTTTCTTTCTGTAGGCCTGTTGGATTGTGATGCTAAATAAATATTAAAAACTAAAACTCAAGTGCTCGTAAAAATGCATTACGTGAATTTCCACCTAAGAAAAAACTTTGAATTCTACTCATTTTATAAATATTGATTACTTTGAAGTTGACAATGTGACGATTGTGGAGAACATTGGAGGTAATGATTCTCACAATATGCAATCTGTTTTGAATGAGTTTAGTGAATGGGCTATTCAAAAAAAAAAAAAATCAATCTAAATGTGGTACAATGACTGTATGCTTTATGAAGAATATCCCTTTAGCTACCTTCTCTAAACATTTCATCCACTGATCTCCAAACTGTCGATTGTGTTCAGATTATTGGCGTTTTAATTAGTTCTGACCTCAGATGTTGATCACATTTTGTTAATGCTTAAACTATGGAAAAATATCCACTTATCCATTAAAGATTTATTAACAATTTATAAGGGTTACATGTACATACGACCGTTGACAGAATATGCAGCTCCAGTATGGACTGCAGGGTTACTAAAATACTACAGCTCGTGTCCAAAAATGTGAGATTATTCAAAAGCGTGCTCTTGGAATTATTTTGGGATTGGGTTATGTAACTTACGATTATGCACTCTTATGCAGAGAGAATAGTGTGCATTATCAGTTTAGAAACAGTAAAAATCTTTCAGAAACTAAGTGCAAAACAAATAAATTCCAAAATAGTTCGAAACCTTGTCAGTATTTTGAACCAAGTATAAATTTTACTTTTGAAAACTTGTGCCATGTTTTCATTTTCTGGGTGTATTTTTGTTAAATGTGTAAATCAATAACTATTTTTAAAGTAGTAATTTGATGTACATTGTATTGTTTTTAAGTTGTAAACTTTGTAGCAATTTAGCCCCCTGGCTACAAATACATTGTTTTAATAATCCAGAAATAATAATAAAATCTTCTGGAACAAACTCCCTGCCACAAGGCAAGTGATCCTCAGCCACAGCCCTATATACTGTTGGTGTTAAATAAGAGTAATGCTTAAAAGAGCACGAAAAAAGTTACTGTTTTTTATTCGTTTTCTCAAGAAAGACTTGGTTGATTTTTATGATTCGAAGTTGCTTTTTTTAGTTTAACATTTAACACTTGTTCTCAATACTTCACACTATAAATAACTTGTGAAATTGTGTAGATATTTGTGTGGGTACACTCATCACAAGCAGTGACACCCCAAGCCACCAATTCACGCCCCATTAACTTTTGATCAGGTAAGAAAGATCGTGTTGAAAACAGCCGTTTCCCAAACCGGTCAGCGCAAACCCGAGTTTGTCCATATAGGTGAACTGGGGTCTGGTTTTAGTGGGTGACTCACAATGAACACTGAGTGGTGGTTGTTTGCCAGATAAAATATCAATCATGATTTCATACTGAAAATTACATGTCATATCAAAATTATTCAAGTTTCTGGTCGTAAAACCTAAACGGACTCTGTATAAATATTAAGTGTTTCCTAATTAAAACGGAAAAGGGGTAATTTTTTTTTTTTATTCACAAGAAAAACACGTGAATCCATAATCCTTAGATTCCAAATGAACCACATGTTATTAGCTTACTCTTCCTAGCTTATAAGTAACATGAAATATTGCATAATTATATTAAACTAATGATTTAACTTGGTATATTATTGAGGTCACGTACACGGTGTGGTGTACACAGAGAGCCCTCTAGAACGGGCTTTTAAAAAGACTTTCAGAAGTAAAGAACATGTTATTTTTTTGGATAGAAATAAGGTCACATATATGGAGAGTGCTGTGTGATTTTTTGATAATTTTCCGACGAAGAATAAACCTTTAAAAATGGACCTCCGGGTTGAACCATCTTGGCTAAATAATAATCTCTTTATGTATGGTGTGTGTAGCACACAAACCACGGTGTCATGTACACAGAGAGCCCTCCAGGACGGGCTTTTAAAAAGACATATTTTAAGTAACTTTCCAAAGTAAAGAACATGTTATTTTTTTGGATAGAAATAAGGTCACATATATGGAGAGTACTGTGTGATTTTTGGATAATTTTCCGACGAAGAATAAACCTTTAAAAATGGACCTCCGGGTTGAACCATCTTGGCTAAATAATCATCTCTTTTTGTATGGTGTGTGCAGACACCACGGTGTGGTGTACATAGATAGCCCTATAGGACGGGCTTTTAAAAAGACGTGTTTTAAGTAACTTTTCGAAGTAAAGAACATGTTATTTTTTTGGATAGAAATAAGGTCACATACATGGAGAGTGCTGTGTGATTTTTGGATAATTTTCCGACGAGGAATAAACCTTTAAAAATGGACCTCCGGGTTGAACCATCTTGGCTAAATAATAATCTCTTTATGTATGGTGTGTGTAGCACACAAACCACGGTGTCATGTACACAGAGAGCCCTCCAGGACGGGCTTTTAAAAAGACGTATTTTAAGTAACTTTTCGAAGTAAAGAACATGTTATTTTTTTGGATAGAAATAAGGTCACATATATGGAGAGTGCTGTGTGATTTTTGGATAATTTTTCGACGAAGAATAAACCTTTAAAAATGGACCTCCGGGTTGAACCATCTTGGCTAAATAATCATCTCTTTATGTATGGTGTGTGTAGCACATAAACCACGGTGTCATGTACACAGAGAGCCCTCTAGGATGGGCTTTTAAAAAGACGTGTTTTAAGTAACTTTCCGAAGTAAAGAACATGTTATTTTTTGGGATAGATATAAGGTCACATATATGGAGAGTGCTGTGTGATTTTTTGATAATTTTCCGACGAAGAATAAACCTTTAAAAATGGACCTCCGGGTTGAACCATCTTGGCTAATTAATCATCTCTTTATGTATGATGTGTGTAGCACACAAACCACGGTGTCATGTACACAGAGAGCCCTCTAGGATGGGCTTTTAAAAAGACGTGTTTTAAGTAACTTTCCGAAGTAAAGAACATGTTATTTTTTGGGATAGATATAAGGTCACATATATGGAGAGTGCTGTGTGATTTTTTGATAATTTTCCGACGAAGAATAAACCTTTAAAAATGGACCTCCGGGTTGAACCATCTTGGCTAAATAATCATCTCTTTATGTATGGTGTGTGTAGCACACAAACCCCGGTGTCAGGTACACAGAGAGCCCTCTAGAACGGGCTTTTAAAAAGACGTGTTTTAAGTAACTTTCCGAAATAAAGAACATGTTATTTTTTGGGATAGAAATAAGGTCACATATATGGAGAGTGCTGTGTGATTTTTTGATAATTTTCCGACGAAGAATAAACCTTTAAAAATGGACCTCCGGGTTGAACCATCTTGGCTAATTAATCATCTCTTTATGTATGATGTGTGTAGCACACAAACCACGGTGTCATGTACACAGAGAGCCCTCTAGGACGGGCTTTTAAAAAAACGTGTTTTAAGTCACTTTCCGAAGTAAAGAACATGTTATTTTTTTGGATAGAAGTAAGGTCACATATATGGAGAGTGCTGTGTGATTTTTTGATAATTTTCCCACGAAGAATAAACCTTTAAAAATGGACCTCCGGGTTGAACCATCTTGGCTAAATAATCATCTCTTTATGTATGGTGTGTGTAGCACACAAACCACGGTGTCATGTACACAGAGAGCCCTCCAGGACGGGCTTTTAAAAAGACATATTTTAAGTCACTTTCCGAAGTAAAGAACATGTTATTTTTTGGGATAGAAATAAGGTCACATATATGGAGAGTGCTGTGTGATTTTTTGATAATTTTCCGACGAAGAATAAACCTTTAAAAATGGACCTCCGGGTTGAACCATCTTGGCTAAATAATAATCTCTTTATGTATGGTGTGTGTAGCACACAAACCACGGTGTCATGTACACAGAGAGCCCTCCAGGACGGGCTTTTAAAAAGACGTATTTTAAGTAACTTTTCGAAGTAAAGAACATGTTATTTTTTTGGATAGAAATAAGGTCACATATATGGAGAGTGCTGTGTGATTTTTGGATAATTTTTCGACGAAGAATAAACCTTTAAAAATGGACCTCCGGGTTGAACCATCTTGGCTAAATAATCATCTCTTTATGTATGGTGTGTGTAGCACACAAACCACGGTGTCA
The DNA here is from genome assembly GCA_037783415.1 of Leptasterias polaris. Classification (NCBI taxonomy): domain Eukaryota; kingdom Metazoa; phylum Echinodermata; class Asteroidea; order Forcipulatida; family Asteriidae; genus Leptasterias; species Leptasterias polaris. Next base: position 8,050,718 of record JAZGTN010000022.1, read on the forward strand.
TGTACACAGAGAGCCCTCCAGGACGGGCTTTTAAAAAGACGTGTTTTAAGTAACTTTCCGAAGTAAAGAACATGTTATTTTTTTGGATAGAAATAAGGTCACATATATGGAGAGTGCTGTGTGATTTTTTGATAATTTTCCGACGAAGAATAAACCTTTAAAAATGGACCTCCGGGTTGAACCATCTTGGCTAAATAATCATCTCTTTATGTTTGGTGTGTGTAGCACACAAACCACGGTGTCATGTACACAGAGAGCCCTCCAGGACGGGCTTTTAAAAAGACGTGTTTTAAGTAACTTTCCGAAGTAAAGAACATGTTATTTTTTGGATAGAAATAAGGTCACATATATGGAGAGTGCTGTGTGATTTTTTTAAAATTTTCCGACGAGGAATAAACCTTTAAAAATGGACCTCCGGGTTGGACCATCTCGGCTAAATAATAATCACTTTTTGTATGTTGTTTACACCGACTTGTTGCCTGTTCCGTGAAGCCATTCTTTACCACCAAGTAAAATAGGGCCAACTTAAATGAATAAAAATCATCAAGTATCCACAAAAGTTGAAACACAGAACCCCAGGTTGTGCTAAATTCTTATAATTACACATCCTATTAATTGCACGATCCCCAAAACGTTAACATTCAAAAGATTCTATGCGGTTACAAATTATGATTATTAGCTTGGCGCATGAATTGTTGTCTATTGAGCGCCAGAGTGGTCTTCGTTTGCTTCCGCTTGAGGGCGTTTTGACATTGACTGTGTTCAAGTTGTATTGCACTACATTATAACACTGATACTATTCTTGTGTGACTGCAACTTGGGCTCTCCCGGAGACGTAATTTTCGCTAATTCTCCCCACCCATGGGGATAGAAGTTAATCCCCACCCCCATACTGCCAAAGAATCTCTAGAACGTCATTTGAAGTGAGTGAGTAGTTAGTTTTAATGACATATCACGTAATAAATGCAACCTCCGGGTACCTCCGGCTAGCTCCGACCTCCGACTTTTACCAACACCCATGCATGAGGAGCATGTGAATTTTACTATTTGGTTTGTGTATTACATCTCATTACAATACAAGATTGTTACCAAGTGATAGTTCGCTAAAAATTGAGAGACTGCAAGGTACTCATGCGAGTAGAGCCGACCCACATCGAGGAAGTCTTTCAGAGTCGCCGTGACCTCGCCGTAAAATAGCACCTTGGAATGGGACCATTATGAAGTCAAGCTCAAGGAAGTGGCGATTGTGGCTGGGTACTCCGCCTCTGGTTCTTGCTCTATGCTCGGATCGACTCCGGCTCGGATCGACTCCGGCCAGGATCCTACTTAAATGACTAAAAATCCTCTTAACGTCAATAATACAACGCACTTACCTCTGTTTTTACAGGCAAATCCTTATTCTCTAACAGTGAAAGCAATGACCGCCACAAGTCAACTCGTTTCATAAAAGAAACCTTGATAAAGTTCGACCTCTCAGACAGTAGTTCTTATTGCTACATCTACAACATCAAACAACACACAAACACGACGCATGTGTGTGTGTGCACTCGCGCTCCAGATGTCTCAAGTGTAAACACAGATATTTTTTCCCGGGCGGGGAAAAAAGAGGGCGCGCTTTTGAGTGTCGGACCAGTCGGACCAGAGCCGTATATTGGGACCGGACGAGGAGAAAAACAAAGTAAATAAATGAGGGCGCACTTTTCATTTTATGGTCAAAAGCGCAGGGTGCACTTCTCTAAAACGTTATAAATTCAGCTTCTAAAAGCAACCAATACGAAGTGCTTATACTAAAAAATGCTCACCAAAAGTCTCTCAAAGCCATTTGAAAACAAATCAAATCTATTTTGTTGACAACTAATTTACATTTAATTAGTTTTTTGTAGGTTCCATTTGGCTTTTGAGCTAAGCTCATCCGAAATAAACTTACCCCTTAGTAAAATTAGCCACACTACATCTTTATGATGACCAACACTCCTCAGCAAAATAGGGCTATTGTAACAGGCTAGTGTACCCAAAATGCTCCAGGTTTAAAGTCAACAACCCCCAGGGGCACAATTTTGTACTATTGTTCAACACTCCATAAAAGCAATGTTCTTCAAATATTGAATTACAGAAGTTTTAGGGTTTACATTCACGAGGCTTCGCGCATGAGTTTCTCTCTGTTCAGTGCACCCCAAAAGAAACTGCATAAAATGTTTTATTAACAAATTAAATTGTTGCGTCTTTTTTGTTATTGTTCACAGACTTCATACTCCGAGCCAAAATTCCATTAGTTCACTATGACTTGTTTTTATTGTTAGAGGTCGAGTCAAAACTAGGAAAGATATGAAAGAAAATCAAGTGTCTCAGTAGGACCAAATTAAAATATATTGAAATAAAAAATCAGCACTCCTTTTTCTTAGACACCGCAATAAAATAAAGAATCACAATCTGACGATTTAGAGGCATAAATAAGTTTTATTTGTCAATTCACCATTGCTATTTTAATCACGGTTTATAAACTATACAAGATAAAAATTTGCATAAACAGTTTTACTTTGTATTTTTTTGCTGTAGTCTATTTATTTACTAATAACCATCGTATGTTTGGTTTTTTTTTTGCTCTTGTGGATTAGGTAAGACTGATGAAAACTAATCACAAACCTTTATCAATAAAACACACATCAACTTGTTATACATTCATGTAAGCTCAAAATATACATTGTTATTTCAACTAATATTATTTTCTTTTGAAAGCACCCGCCGGCGTGGCAGGAGATTCTGTTCCCCGGAGATTCTGTATCCCCCCCCCCCCCCCCCCCCATCATACGGTGAACTGTGTACAAACTTCTTCTGATAGAGCCCTCTTTTGAACGACCTCCTTCAGCCTACAGTATGGGGGACAGATTTCCCTATAACCCTTTCAGTACCGCCGTGCCATAGCGGCTCAAAACAACATACCACTTGGTGACCAATGAGCCCGTATGGCACGGAATTATTAGCACTCTCGGTGACCAATCAGCCTCTCTGGCACATCGACCAAAAGTAAGTTATCAAAATGTTAATAGCGCCCTCAATCGCCTTTTGTCCATCCCCATGGTAACAAGCTGGTCACGTGTGCCCTGAAGCGTCGCAACTTTAAAAATTTCAGCGGTATCGTTAAGCGTCCCCCCCCCCCCCCCCCCCGGACCGGCCCCACGCATTCTTCAGTAAGAGATCATTATTACAACATGGCCGAAGAAAATGAGAAAATTTTGGAAGAAATTTTCGCAGACAGTGGTTCCGAAATGTCATCTGACGAGGAATCGCCACTTGAGGACTCGGAAACGTCAGAAGACAGTGACGATACAGAGCCGAGGGCCTCGACATCAACAGCAACATTAACCTGTTCTAAGAAGGGTAAGAAAACCAAAACAAAGCCGAATTTCAGGTGTGGATGGCGTGAAGCCAACTGTTACACACGGCGACCGCCTGTTAAATTTACAGCAAACACAGGGGCTACAGAAGACTTCAGTTCGTTCTCCCCATACAAATCTTCAAACTGTACTTTTGTGAAGCAGTGTGGCAGATGATGGTACAAGAGACTAATCGTTATGCTAAACAAATATTGGGAGCGGGGGCCGAAAATAAGTGTGCATGGAGACCAACTGATGTACCTGAAATGATGGCATTCGTGGCCCTACTTCTTTGCATGGGCATCAACAAAAGGCCTCGTTACTCCATGCATTGGTCCAGGTCTGAAATTCTACGAAGTCCCCTGTACTCAGCAACCATGGCTCGTAACCGATTTACTGCAATTCTAAAAAAAATTCACCTCGCCAATAACCGAGATGTCGAGGGCGACTCTCCCCGTGACAAACTTGCTAAATTACGGCCACTTTTAAACATTGTACTACCATCATTCCTCCGGGTGTACCAGCCGGGACGAAGCCTTTCACCGGACGAGACGATGGTCAAATTCAAAGGACGGGTGAGCTTCAAGCAATACATGCCAAGAAAAGCCGCAAAATGGGGATTGAAATCTTTCTCATTGAACGAATCCGACACAGGGTACACATGTGCCTGGGAGTTGTTCACAGGATCGCAGCCCAGGTGCCCACAAGGACAGTCCTCTGTAAGTGATCCCGAGACGAACCATCCATCCGAAATAGGGGCAGCAGGCAACGTAGTATTGAACCTTTTGCAGGGACTCGAAAATAAAGGACATTGCATCTACATGGACAATTGGTATACTAGCCCGGCTCTGTTCTCCAAGTTGTCTGAGCTAGGATTCGGAGCTTGTGGAACTGTGCGCTATACCACCCTAGGGATACCCGACGTAGCAAACTCCAAAAAATTTCCTATGAAAAGCGGTGCAGATCCAAAAAAAATTCAGAAAGCAGGCCAACTATGCGTTATGTGGCAGGACACAAAACGTGTCACTCTCCTCTCAAACTATGGCGATTGCAGTGTCACTAGTAAAAAGATTCGGAGCCGGAAAACTTCAACAGGATTTCGTCATATCAAAAAACCGTGCATAGTCGAGGATTACAATAAATACATGGGGGGCACGGATCTGGCTGCACAGTTATGCACGTACTATACTCATACCCACAAAACATTCAAATGGTGGAAACGTGTTTTTATTACAATCCTAGACATATGTTTGCTCAATGCTAATGTCGTCTACAACAGCATCCATACAAACAAGAGCTTGTCTACTTTGGATTTTCGGGTCAAGGTGATAGAGGCACTTATTTCAAACTTTGAGAACAACCCAGTTCACCAGGCCCGTAAAGTGTCGAGTGCTTCAAACGCCCTTTCAACTCAGCACTTTCCAGGTCCGACTGTTGACGGGAAGAAACGTGACTGTGTTGTATGCAGTTCCACCTCTAATCGGAAACAAACTCGCACGATTTGTAAGCAGTGTATCAAGCCAATGTGTGTTATACCATGCTTTGAAAAATTCCACACCAAGCGATAAATTAGGTCAACAATTCAACTATTAAGTTAATTATGTTATAAATTGGTAAAGCGGTTATACCATTATTGGAGATTTTCCACACCAAACTAATAATTTTCTAAACTTTCTGAATACTTCCCCCCCCCCCCCGCTACAATGTTGAATCCCACAATCGCATGCCTGCCAACAATCAACATTGAGGCGGGGGGGGGGGAGATGGTACTTAGAAAAAACAAGTATAGCACTTTGGCAAAATGTAATGTTAGTTCCTTCTTTACATATTGGTTCATGATAGGTGTTATTTTTATTTTAGGAGTAATTTTTGTCCAGTTCCTCTCTTCTGTTTATTGAATGTGCAATCCTATGAGCGGGTTTGGGGGGTGCTTCAAAAGGAATTTATTAAAACATGTTTATTTGAGGTTTCAGAAACTAATTTTAAAATACTCAAAATGGCCGACTTAAGCAACTGTACCACATTGTTTTTATTTGGTCTCATTGGGTTCCAGCATCCTGAAAACCTGGCAATATTTTATGTTACGGGCCAAAACAAAAATGTTTGGCGGCCATTTTTATTATTAAAATGGCTGCCTTAACCGACTGATGCAATTATTTTATTGTGCGTCTTGTTGGGTTCCTGGATCCTTAATACATTCAAGTTTCGAACATTGGGGCGGGGCGGGGGGGGAGGATGGTACTTAGAAAATACAAGTATAGCACTTTTGAAATATTTTATGTTTTTTTCTTCTTTACATATTGGTGAATGATAGGTAAAACATATATTTTATGAGTTATTTTGCCACCATGGCAATTATAATGTTTGTATGTGAGGCTCATAGACGGAAATACGTACCAAAACCTAACTTATTGGCGGACATTTATAAATGGGCAATATTTAATTTTCTTTTATGTCAGTTCCTTCTTTGTCATTAAATGTAGAAAAAAATTAAACTTTTGATTTTACCAGTCATTTGTTTATAAGTCATATTGTGCGTAATCCAAACTCTATTGTTTATATTTCATGTCTTTTCCTATGAGCGGTTTTTTTTGGGGGGGGTTGCTTCCTAAATAAATTATTATAACCTTTTGTTTTTTGGAGGATTCATAATTTGCCAACAATCTAAATGGCAGCCTTAACCTATTGATCAACATGGGTATAGTCACCAACTCCCAGTATCGGTGAGGCTCAACCAATATTTTTTTATATTTTTGGGTTGGTTTGGGGGGGGGGGGGGGGGAGGATGCTGTATGAAAAGTAATATCTTAACACCTTATGTTTATTTAACGTCTCAAAAATATGTCTCATGCAGATTGGTATGAACAGCTACTTGACAAATGTTTAGCTTAAACATTTAAACTACTCAATTGTGTATTTAGTGGTAATAATTCCATACCTCAAATATATGTTTAGGGCAATGATTTAGTCCAAGGCAATATGACAAAGGAAACAGTAATTTAATTGGTTGCTCAACTGGCATTATATGACTAGGACCTGAGACTAACCCAAATCTGCCTTGTGAGGGCGCTGTAACCTCAAATTTTCCTAAAAAATAGTGTTGGTCACCAGTTAGCCATGTCAAGGAAATGTGTCTGGTCACCATGGCATAAGTAGCCAATATGTGTTGGTACTGAAAGGGATAAGACCGTTACGTCATTTCTCCCTTTTCAACCCTAAGTTATTTAAAATTCACTCAGTCAGTTTCCATTGTGGTTACTTTATACCTTTCTTTTCCGTTGGTCATTAGCGCAACCCTTTTTCCCTTTTCTAAGAAGTCTTTTCTACAGGAACTTTAAAATAAGGATGACATTGTTCAGTGGCGAAGAAAGAACACAGCCAAAGAAATGCCATTTCAACTACCCTGAGGCATCAACAACAAATTTATTAATCTATCTATTTATTTTTTTAAATTCCCAAGACGTCTAGGAAAACAATCACATCCTTGGAAAACATTACATAAAAATAATATTCACGGTAATTTTTGGCAAATAAGTAGCCAATTTCAACTTCACATTATTCTATATTTCGCGCGAAATTGAAAGCTTCACAAACAAGTCGTTCAATTTCATTTTAATGTGTAAGCAATTTTTCTTTTGCGTCATGCAATTAAAACAAGTTTACTAATCCATTCAAAATGTTACAATCCACTTAAATAGCATTTAAAATCGCAGCAGTTGTTCGAAGACAGTTCTAGTTGCGTCTATTTGCTAGTTGAAGCTGACTTCGCATGGCTAAACAGTTTGTAACTAATTATAGGCCTAAGGCTAAATATTCACATGCCTCAAAGTGACATTGAATGACTTACAGTTTCAACTGAAGAGAAAATATCACTTTGATACTTATGCATGGAAGTGAAAGCTGCTTTTCGGCCAAGAAAATGACCGGGAAAAACCTAGATTAATCACCCAAAGTATTAAAACAGCTTCAACTTATAACGTAAGGCACCTACTGGGATGATCCGATGCATAAAAATCCAACCCACTCTCGTGAAATCCACTCGTATAGGATGTTTTACTTATGCAAACCATGGGTAAAGCCTTGGTCAAACATAGCTATCAGATTGTACACCATCATGCCGACGTTGGGTAACATAGCAATGCCGTAAGCAAACCCACGGTACTTGGGTCGAAGGGAGTACGAGGCCCAGTAAATGAAACAGGAGAAAAAAGAAGAAGAAAGAAACAGAAATGAGGTTTGTAATAACATCATGTTTTTTAAGCACAAAATGACGATCTTTAATGCGCATGGCATACAATGAGATGTGATGGGATTGTGCCTTTGACGAGACAAGTACGTAATTTGGTACTTAATGAGAGAGATATTTGGCTATAAAGCCATCTCAGATTTGTCATTTGAAATAAATATAAGTAGAATAAACAAGCAACCTGAACAGCAGCCATTTTGCCAATTGTGAAAATTCTGAATGTGTGCCACGTTCTATGCTGCATCATCAAAAGCACAACTGCCTGAAATATTTTCCTTTAAATAATAATACCATATACTGAATGTGTACTTTATCTCGAAAGGACCTTCATTATGTTGAAAGGCTAGGTTTCTTTTTATTGAACAAGATAAATCCTATGCGATAGTTCCCATCTGAAATACTGATGTGTTCCCCAACACCCGGTTTATTTATTTATTGTTGTTGATTTGCAAAAACAAAATCAAAATTATCAAAATATGCTTTCTAAGAAGACAAGAAAAAGGGAGAAATAAAAAGAACATACCCCAACATCCTGGCCAATATATAATTTGATGATAATTTTCACAGATTATATTGTTTGGTGAATTGATCAAAAAAAATCTCTAAATTAATCTAGCTGAAATAAATACATAAATTATTTGTCAGTGCAACAGAGGAGAAACAGTGATTGAGACTTACCGACCAATCACCCAGATCCCAATGCACACAGGAACCATCTTGAGATATTCATCCGGTATGAAGGTTACCATGACGACGATATTAATGAAGAGCATGATGTATTGCTCCATGGTGTGACGTACGTAGTGCTCGGTAGTCACAAGATACTTGGCTTCACTGCCTCTAAGACGTCCAAACATGAGAGAGAGGATGCCTGCAGATGCAAGAAGGTTGAATGACAAGGACCGTATTGTGTGACACGGACCGTATACATACCAACTTGGGGAGAGGGCAAGGGGGTGGGGGAGGGGTCACATTACTATGGGGAAAGGGCCGGGCGCACAACAACAATTCAATTTTCATTGCGTGTAGGTGAAGATTTTGCACAAGGGAAACTGACTGGGTAAATTTAAATGATTTTGGGTTGAACAAAGACAAATTTACTTGAGCGAGATTCGAACCAACGACCTCCGGATTTACGTGCCGGCGCTCCACATACAGAGCTATCTAGCCCTATTTTGGTGGTCTCCCTACTTTGGCAATAACTTTTTTCGGGGGTGCCAGTCAGAAGATTTTGTGTAAGAAAAATACAAACGTAAATTAAAACAGTTTTAGTTGGCCAAAATTCCCCCCCCCCCCCCTAGAAATGGTGTTTCCTCTCAATACGTTATTTTCCCTGCTGGTCACAGACAATGTACTCATTAAACATAACTATTGACTAAAATACTTCACTTAAACAAAACTGCTTGTGCCTATGTTTACTAAAAGTTGAAGTAATTGCCCAGCCCTGACACCTCAGGGCGAACGCGAGCCGCTCGGCCATGCCGAGTAGAGGCGGCACCTTCACCGGTAAGAAAAAGAACCCCACGTAGGTCAGAACGGGCACGATGAAGAAGGTACTGACCGTCAGCATCATACCGAAGACATTCATCCTGGTCTTGGCCTGGAACTGGAAGGATTGGTCCAAGTCGGGATTCATGCTGGGGAGGGTCTTCTCGATGAACCTTCTTCAGAGGTAACCTTTCTCAGCATCTTGCCTAGCTTCGTCATGGTGACCGAATAGGAAGAACTCTCTGAAAACAACAACAGTTTGATTAATAACAAGATATTTAGGGGGATATTTTGATTTTTCTGAGTTATTATTAAATAATCACTAGAACTGTTAAGCATTAATTGAACAAATAATGGTCTTTGCCGATTACTAAACAGTCAAAACTGTATACCTCTTTATGAAGCTAGTGTACAAAACCATCTTCATCATAAACAATCAATTTAGTGTTTTTTGTTTGTTTTTGCAAATGACACAGTAAGCATTCCCATGGTGCTTGTCATTTTGTTGTTCTTCATAATTTACGGTGAAGCAGAGTAGGGGAAATATTTTGGGAATAGTGATTTTGATCACAAGTTTATCATGAACAAGATATTTGGCTAAAGGGCCATCGCAGATTTGTCCTTTAAAGAATATGAGAAAACAACAAGCAATTTTCAAGATTTTCAAAATGGCTGCCATTGCTTGTTATTCTACCTGATTTTTTTTTTCAAAGGACAGATCTTTGATGGTCCGATAGACAAAGGTTTTTCTGATACTCTGACCATATGCCAAACTCAATGTTTGTATTATCAAAGACACAATCCCATCACCTTACCTGTCGTACTGTTTGGGTTTTAAAAAGTCAGAATCACCTCCAACCTTAATCCAAAATAATTAACACAATGAATTTATTAAAATGAAATATTAAAAACCACAAAGTTAAACTTACTCTTGTTTAGTGTTTCAGCAAGACGTATTGTGAGAAATGACGACATACGCACACAAGGAACACTGCAATGGGCCATCGCATAGTGAACAGTAACAATCAATCACGATCAATAACTCAAAAACGATAATGGAGTTGCGATAAAGAGTCCTGGAAACATCCCCTTTCAAAGTCAAATCCCAATATCGATTAAGGAGCCTAATTTGTGGGAATTTTCCCACAAATTTGTGCGCAGCTACTGTTTTTAGTGTAATGTTTAGGACATTCTCTTTTTACGTGTAGACACACTGTAAAAGGTCATTATTTTATTATCGGATTTAACAACTTTTGGGTAATTAATAGTAATTTGCAGCACTAATGAAAAAATGATTAGTTTACATTGGGTCTACTTTTTAAGAGCGGAAGATCAAATTCTGAATGTAGTGTGTGAAATAGTGCATAATCAAAATGTTTTGTTATTGTGTGTAACAAAATAATGTGGTTTGTCCGTGTAAGACCAAACACACTACCTTCTAATATTAACCTAAAGTCAATTCTGAGTATAAGCAAAATGTATGCGCAAATAAATTGTATATATGAATTATTGAATTTCTTTCCCTGCACTCCGCCGAAATAAAATAGTTGGTATCCGTCAGGAGGTGTGCAGAATAAAGTCTTAGGCATAGTTTTGAAAGTACGCCCTCTGTTGTTTATCATGGCCAACAAAAAGTCGCAGTGTCCCATGTTTTGTTTGGGTGCGCATCACATTAATAGGCCTAAGGTTCCCAATCCATAATGAATTATAAATAATATATAAAAATATTAAAAATATTGAAATCACGTCAAAATTATTTGCTGACATCTTAACTTCCGTTTTCCTTTCAACTTTTGTGAGATTAGCCATTCAAGTTTGAAAATACCCCTGAGCCTCCTTCAAACAGGCCAGACTCGGGAAAATTACCCTAAACGCTCGTGATTAAAATAAGGCAATTTTTTTCGGGGCCCAGTGATACCCATCATTCTCCAGATTGAAAGTCAACAATAGTCAGGGCAAAATATTGGAACATTTGCAACAATCTCCAATAGCCATGACATGACCACCCCGCCGTCACCCCAGAATGCCTGGCACTAAGGGCTCGATCGCAACACTCTTCTTGCAACTTTGGTTTAAAAAGATCGTTTTACATGTATTACCCAATGAGCTTACGTGCATCATCATATCGTGTGAGTATGTACATGTTGTGATTGTGCGCATGGCACCCATCAGCAGTGAGACCGGTGGGACCGAGCGATAACCCGCTAGCATTGTCAAGACGCACACAAAAAATTTAGACAACTTCACAAATGAATTTCAGCTAGAGAGTATACCATAACTATAATGTTATTAACAACTTTCATTTCTTTACATACATAAATATAATCTAATTTACGACCAACCAATATCATTAAACAAATAAATCTACCCATGTGAAAATCAAATTAACCGGATTTGTTTACATCACTATACACATGTCTGCATTGACGTTTTAAAATCGTGAAAATAATCATAAATTATAAATTATTCTTGTTTAGAATGCTTTCGCATCTGGTAAAAATTCATTCAATACATTTTACCGGTTGTTTATTTTTGCCATGAACCGACGTATCGGGTATTTTGTGTCAATTTCGTTTTCGTGCACAATATTAGTTATTTTGTTCTTTTCATTCAGGTTGTCTAAAAATGCTCTCATTAGTTTTGATACGAATGAATTTATCATTACAGACATCCAAAAAGGATCTCGAGTTGTGGACATCGATCAATTTCACTCCATATATTTCTGTACACTAACATTATTGAGCATCACGTCGTAAGTGATAGGAGGGCGCCCCTGCTACGAATTGTAAAAGGCATTTTCACTATGCATTCGTCGGTGATTTTCTACTACTTAGTACAGTTGATGAATTTGAATGGTTGACCAGCCTCTGGCTGTCGTGGCTTTAACGAAATTGAATGACCAGTGGGTGCTTAACTGTTGAAGTTAAATTGCTCCGTTTGACTGTTGAATGCTGATACGGCGGAGCATTCATGTTCAAACGTATAATTGAATGAGTCAGGTGTTAAATTGAACAAATGTTCTTTGTTGAAATTGGTAGGAAAAACCTAAAGTATAAGTTTCTCCGGTCATTACGGAAAACATCCCGGATACGTCAGTTCGTAAAACGATGCTTTGTGTTTATTTGGAATATGTGCATACGATGAACGCAGGTAGGATTTTTGAAAATCATAATTCTTAGCGATGAATGGAAGGGGTCGACCTATCCGCTGTAATAATCGGCATACTTAATTAAGTAAAACTCTACAAAGCTAACTATTTTCTCATTCACCACCTTTGTTGCAATATCCCCATTGATGATTACCTGGGCCCCATTTCATTTAGCCTTTGGTCGAAACGTATGGGCATTAACTATTTAATTATACCATGTCTATTTGGTTAATAAGCAGTTTCCAACTGCTAGTTCTATTTTCTCAAACTTTTATATAATAATGTAAAATTGTAGATTTTTAAAGTATGGCTAAAATATTAAAATACATGTAAGGTAAAAGCGTAAAACTTTAATTTGCAAAATTCAGATATCTGTCCATGGCATGACTGACCGGTTGTTGCCAGGGTCTGTACAAGTAAAATCGTCTCGTCCAACAACGATGATGTGGGTTTACTTTTTCATCTCACACCTTTTTCATCTTCAAATTGCAATAAATTATTATTCATTAACATTATTAATTAATATTATAACATATATAACTCTATATATTATTCACACTTCATTTAGGCCTATATCATTGACTTAGTCAAACACGTACGATCGAACGTGTACAAAACATCTCTGACGAAACATAAACAATGTTCAATGTTGTTTGTAAACAATACCGTACAGTACCGGAAAAGTGGATGCATTGATTACGTATTTCCAAAAGTGGATGCATTGATTACGTATTTCCAAAAGTGGATGCATTGATTACGTATTGATTACGTATTTCCAAAAGCGCTCATTATTTTCCTAATACAAATAATGCAGAGCTACATATTTTTGGAATTTGAAGATTCATTTTTCCATGCACCCTGACATGGTTGATTTTAGGAGGTGCTGTTGTGCAAACTGCAGCAAACCAAGTCAGAAACACCGGGGCGACCCCCTTCTCATCATCGATAAGTGTAGGTTATTTCACGTGCATTACACAACACACTGGACCAACGGCTTTATGTCCCATCCGAAGGACGAAACAAATGTGGTTAAGCGCCTTGCAATTGTCAAGACTGGGACTCGAACCAACACTGATCAGAACTTGGGGCTTAAAAGTCCGTTGAGCTTCACGGCTCGGCCACGACAGGCCACAGACTTGTTGCAGCACTCGTTTTTACACAGCACTAAAGATTCATCGTCAATATCTCCATGATTTGTATTGTGACGTCATACTTTGACTAGCATTTAAGATTGATACACAGCTTAAGATCACTCTTTAGCTCTTTGCGAAATAGGCCCCTATTGTGATGTGATTGAATTTATTCACGGTTTCCTCACCTCTTTGGACCACGGTTCGAATCTCACTTTAGACCAAAAGCCTTGCATGTCGATTGGATTTCAGTCCCATTCTGACGTTTATAGATCAGGTTTTCCTTCCCGTGTCAAACATTTCTTCAACATTTTCTCTTCACAGTATTCAGTTTTACCCGTTACAGTTCAAGGCACTTTGAGGATTCTTTGGTCTCTCTACCCGAGAGATAAAATAATGTTATAATAATGAAAGTGTATTCCACTGAAATTATGATGTTTCAATTCAACGACACACCTGTAGATTTGTATTAACACTTTAATATATTATTTCCCCTGGTAAAGGCACGGATGTGTAGGCCTACAATCATATAATTATAACTCTTAGTATTTTAAAATTCCCCTTTAATTAACATTAAGCGTACAATTGGAGAGTCCACACAGTTTCCAAAGATTTAAAAAGGATAAAATAATCCGCCCCCCCCCCCCCCAAAAAAAAGAGCAAAAAAAAAGAAAAAAGCACGGCACCTTGCAAACTCGGCACAAGCACAAATACAAACTCGGCACACAGTCCGAAACCATCGCCGGGAATTACTGCTAATGTTTTTGCAACTTTAGACCATGTTTTGATTGGCCGACCTTACAACATTGTTGTGGAGTTCATTGATATGTAAATGTTGTAACACCCCTCTTAGTAAATGTTGGTATCGCCTACATCTTTATAAGTGGTCACGGCCAGTTGGTTCGACTCAGTTGGCATCGGGGGCGTTGGACCGGACGAGTGTAACCATAGAACTTCAATAAAATGGTGTTAGTTTGTCGTTGCTAATTAATTGCTGAGTTTGCGGTTACTTATTTCCTATACGTGTTTCCGGTTTAAGTTGACGTTATAACAAATGGTGGAAAATCCGGGTACATATATTGTGTCCAGCGCCCCTGCCGGCTGACCTTGCCGATTTCGGTAAGTAACTATTTCTTAAATGGCATCAATTTGATTTTAAATGGTTTGTGTGATATTGTATTGTTATTTTGGAATTTAGGTATATTGTCTAGGTAGAAAATTTAACGTATTTCTTAAGTGTTATTTATGGAAGACAAACCAGACATGACAAACAAATATGATATGTCCTCCACCGGAGTTAAATATTCTGGCAGTCCTAATGACGATATCGATGAATTTATGGCAAAATTCGAAACCATAGCAGCTTTGAGAGATTTTACCGATGTTAAAAAGGTGTTGGCCGTGATTTCTCGGATTGATGGTCATGCCCGTATCTTTTTGGATACTGTTCCTAAAGAATTAAAAACTTCTGTTGAAGATATACAGAAAATTTTGAAAGATCATTTTCAGGGCGATTCATGGGTGTGGCAGGTTGAAACAAAATTGCTTGAACGAAAACAGATACTTTCTGAATCATTGGATGATTATGCCACAGATGTTATGCGCAGGTGCCGACAGATCAAGAAATCAAGTGACGAATGCCTTTCTATATTTGTTCGTGGTTTGCTGCCGGAATTGCGAGCCTTTGTGTTTTCAAAGCAGCCCAAATCTTTTCACGATGCTTTAGACTACGCTAGGCTTGGTGTTTCCGTACAGCAAACCGCACAAGAGAGTACATGTAAGTCTAAACAATCTGTGCCTGAACGGAATGATCAAAATACCGGTGTCTTTGTAAACGCTATTCATGCATCATTAGATTCATTGAAAGACACGGTTAACTCTATGGCAGGTAGACTAGAGAGATTGGAACAGTGTGTAGAACTGGGACAACAAAAACAGTACCGTTCATTGCACTAGGTGGCCCATTCTTACTGCACTTTCTAATATGGAGGCATCGACTGTTGCCCGTATGTTTTTCGATAAGGTAATATGTGAACATGGTTGTCCGAAAACTCTGCTCAGTGACAGAGGAACGAACTTTCTTAGCAAAATTGTTATGGAAGTTTGTCGTATAATGCAAACTCAAAAACTGAACACTAGTGCCTATCACCCTGCATGTAACGCTATTCAGGAGAGATTCAATTCGGTCATTTTAGACACTATCTCCCATTATGTGAATGAGTTTCACAATAATTGGGATGAGTATCTTGGAGTAGTTCAATTTGCTTACAGAACTACTCCTGCTGAAAACTCAGTGGGATATAGCCCGTTTTTTCTGTTGTACGGGAGAGAGGCTAGGTTGCCTTTGGAGGTAACACTATCCCAGTATAATCACCCTGACAAATCTGTCAGAGATCACCTTCATCAGCTAATTTCACAACTAGAGATTTTTCGTGGTGTATCTAAAAAATGTGCTGAAATGAATCAAATCAAAATGAAGACCTATTTTGACAAAGCAACTCAAGACGTAGAGTATCAAGTTGGTGATACTGTTTGGATTTATATCCCGGTGGTACAAAAGGGACTTTCTCGCAAATTGGCAAAGTTTTGGGCTGGACCTTATCTCTTAGTAGAGCAGACGGGCCCTGTAAATTTTCGAGTTAGAAATCTGGAAAATAATAAGCTACTTTCGACACCGGTTCACGTTAATCGTATGAAATTTGCTTACAATAGATTTGTACGTCCAGGTAATGATATCACACCAAGTGACCTAGAACAGAATATTTCTTTGCCAATATTGTCTGACGAAGACTGTCCAGAAGATATTTTTGTTCCACTTAAGTCCAAACAGGAGTTGAGTCAGCAAGCTTCCCCAGCTTCTATTGTACCTGGAATACCTACCATTCCAGTAGAACAAACTAAGGAATATGAAATAGCGTGTATACTGCGGGGTAGATACAAGAATAAACGTCTTGAATACTTGATTAAATGGAAAGGATTTTCTGATAACGAAGATACATGGGAACCAGAAACAAACCTAAACGAGGCGGCTTTAGAGTATTTGAAAAACAATTCAGTAAGAATCACAGGAAAATTATAATTTGTAAAAGGTGATGTATTTTTGAAAGTTTATTGTGTATTTATGTATACCTATTCTGATTGTACGCTGTAGATGCCATTTAAAAATAGTGTAATCTTGTTTGTATATAATTTGGGGATAATGTAATTAATGGGTATTTCCTCAAATGTTGTCATATTGCCGGCAATAACCATCGGAGTTCGGACGATGAGGGATTGGGATCTCGTGGCCTGGCCAGCCCGCGGACAACAAGATCTTCCACAAGGATCACCATCTCTTCTTCGTGTGGACAAGATTGACGATGGTAGACAGCGAATTTAACAAGAGGAATCAACTGCAAGTTTTGTTAAATTGTAATTAAATTGCCAGGAGCCAGTTTTATTTTGGGGTGGCGTATGTTGTGGAGTTCATTGATATGTAAATGTTGTAACACCCCTCTTAGTAAATGTTGGTATCGCCTACATCTTTATAAGTGGTCACGGCCAGTTGGTTCGACTCAGTTGGCATCGGGGGCGTTGGACCGGACGAGTGTAACCATAGAACTTCAATAAAATGGTGTTAGTTTGTCGTTGCTAATTAATTGCTGAGTTTGCGGTTACTTATTTCCTATACGTGTTTCCGGTTTAAGTTGACGTTATAACAAATGGTGGAAAATCCGGGTACATATATTGTGTCCAGCGCCCCTGCCGGCTGACCTTGCCGATTTCGGTAAGTAACTATTTCTTAAATGGCATCAATTTGATTTTAAATGGTTTGTGTGATATTGTATTGTTATTTTGGAATTTAGGTATATTGTCTAGGTAGAAAATTTAACGTATTTCTTAAGTGTTATTTATGGAAGACAAACCAGACATGACAAACAAATATGATATGTCCTCCACCGGAGTTAAATATTCTGGCAGTCCTAATGACGATATCGATGAATTTATGGCAAAATTCGAAACCATAGCAGCTTTGAGAGATTTTACCGATGTTAAAAAGGTGTTGGCCGTGATTTCTCGGATTGATGGTCATGCCCGTATCTTTTTGGATACTGTTCCTAAAGAATTAAAAACTTCTGTTGAAGATATACAGAAAATTTTGAAAGATCATTTTCAGGGCGATTCATGGGTGTGGCAGGTTGAAACAAAATTGCTTGAACGAAAACAGATACTTTCTGAATCATTGGATGATTATGCCACAGATGTTATGCGCAGGTGCCGACAGATCAAGAAATCAAGTGACGAATGCCTTTCTATATTTGTTCGTGGTTTGCTGCCGGAATTGCGAGCCTTTGTGTTTTCAAAGCAGCCCAAATCTTTTCACGATGCTTTAGACTACGCTAGGCTTGGTGTTTCCGTACAGCAAACCGCACAAGAGAGTACATGTAAGTCTAAACAATCTGTGCCTGAACGGAATGATCAAAATACCGGTGTCTTTGTAAACGCTATTCATGCATCATTAGATTCATTGAAAGACACGGTTAACATTATGCAATAATACCGTAAAGAATACAGATTAGACAAGATCCTATTTATTTCTAATATGATTGATTTAGAGAGAGTAAACTTTTACAAATTATCCAATGGATGAACCCCGTCGCGGTTATCCACCGGGAATATCTTGATGTTCTTGACGGGGGTACACGTTGTCTTTCTCCGGCGTACCACCTTGGCGAAACATACCCTGAAGAGTAAGCCACAATCTTCCACAAACTCAAACACTGTCAAGACGGACAGGCCGAGCCAGAGTCCAAGCTGACCGCCGATGTCGCTCAGTAAACTTAAAAACTGTGGAAACAAATTATGCACATGAAAATGTTCTTGGTTTAAACCTGTGTGGCAGGAGATTCTTTGCCTTGTAATAAAAGTAGGGCTCGATCACAACATTACTCTGGAGCCTCCATACTATGTACATTGTAATTGTATGCGCCATTACATTCTGAACAAGAATGTAAACAAGCTCATCCGCCCAGCTAAAGCGATCTCGTGGATGAGTATACATCCAGTTGTAGTCGTTGAGGGCCACTGTATTTAAAACAAACTCGAAAACCACCCGCAATTCCCATCCCGAACGCGTTGTGATCGGCTCCTGCTAATCTGTCTGTAAACCAAGTTCTGTTGACTCTTACCAAACTTGCAACACTCATCCTCAGTAAATAGAAACAGTGTTATTTATTCAGCACAACAAATAGTGTATTAGGGACACGTTGCCTTGGATCGGACGAGTTGGTCTATAAAAAGCGTTTGTAACCGTTTGTTATAAAATGCATATGGTTAGAAAGATGTTGTAAAAGTAGAATACAATGATCCACACAATATGCCTCAAAATTGCGTGGTTTTCCTTTTACTTTGCGAACTAACACGGTCGGCCATTTATGGGAGTCAAAAATTTGACTCCCATAAATGGCCGACCGTGTTAGTCGACGATGTAAAAGGAAAACCACGCAATTTCGAGGCTTATTTGTTTAGATCATTGTTTTCTACTTTTACAACATCTTTCTAACCATATGCATTTTATAACAAACGATTACAAACGCTTTTTATAGACCAACTCGTCCGATCCAAGGCAACGTGTCCCTTTAAGGCATAGAGCAAGGACCCGTTATGCTTCAGGCATTGAATTCACAAGGCCCGAAAAGAATGGACTGCAATCCGGCGACCAGACTTTGGAAAGCAAGCGATCGATTTGTCGAAATAATAGCAATGTTGCATCAGTGATCCTTCAGTAATGTATGTGGAAAATTGTCCAACCTTCACAGTATCATCATTCAGCTGGAAATTCTTTTTTTTAAAGGTCTTTTAAAAATTAGAAATAGCTCGGGGCAATCACGATCACTCAATAGGTCAATGGTCGGCTAACTAAACGGACATTTTTTAAATAAATTTTTTAATAATTAACGAGACATACCGTGATACCGTGAGATGTGTCCAGATGAATCAACAGTAATACCCGACCCCGGCTACAATTACCCAACTGATGCCTTCGTGTGTCAGGCACCTTTCATTGTACCCAGATTATGGTTTTATGTTCCAACACCCCTATGTTCCGACATATATGTTCCGACAACCCTATGTTCCAACACCCATATGTTCCGACATAATGTTATCCCTAAGTTCCAACACCGCTATGTTCCAACACCGCTATGTTCAAACACCGCTATGTTCCGACACCCCTATGTTCCGACACCCCTATGTTCCGTCACCCCTATAATTCCGACACCACTATGTTCCGACACCCCTATGTTCCGACATCCCTATGTTCCGACACCGCTATGTTCAAACACCCCTATGTTCCGACACCCTTAGTAGAGCGGTCACCGTACACGATTTGTAACTTTCAAAGACCAGTTGGCCTATACGCACGTTATTAAAATAATGACCACATTTATACATGAAATAACAAACCTGTGAAAGGTTAGATGCTTAATCTGTCATCGGAGTCTCAAGAAAAGAGTGAAAATAAAAGCATTTATTTATGTTTTCACCGTTTTCAAACCTCGTGTTTTGGACACACGAAACCAAAAGTTTCACTAATTTTTGCATAACATTTTAGGCAAACATATTTTAAGGATTATAGTCCAATCTGACCGTTTCACAGTAAGTGATGTGTACATCTTTTAAAATTTTTATTTTCAATCTTACCAATGTTGTGCACCACCGGCATTTCCACGGTGATGCTCGTGGGAGTAGGAGCCCATAAAGTACGGCGGATGCCACAATGCTATGGTGACATCTCTCCCGTATGAAACATTTTCATTATTATTTTCAGCGGAACCCTTCGTTGTGAATTCTAAACCTTTGTCCATTTCCATTTTGTCCAGTGTTGGCTTCCTTGTTTCATTAGTAATTTACATTTATAAAGGAAAAGTAAATCGAACAATAAGCAGGTGGCGGTTTCATTTCAAATAGTCTTAAATACAAATATATTAAAGGGGCTGTGTCGTCATGATACGGAGGGAGGACGCGCGCGTGCAGTAACATGGTGAGAGTTTATAATTCCATATACAGCCACGGGCCTGCTTTTATTATGAAGATACAGCCCCTTTAAGAATCACGTTACACTTACAACGTAAGCAGGCGACTGTTTGATGTATTCATAATTGAACTCCTGAAAGAAGACTTCAACTTTGGCTACGTTTTTCCTGTTCAGTGATAAAAGAAAGCAACAATACGCCAGTTTTGAAAAGTGACTACTTAAAGTCAATCTATTAAATAATAGTTTGTCCGTAACTTGACCGACGAGACATATAGCTAATCGTATATCATGTTATTTCTCAGAAACTACAAGACGATTGATTGATAAATCTTCTCTGGTTATGGAAATAATTTGCAGCAGCTGATAGTTTGTTTAGGTCTAATAAGAGAACTTGGAATTTAACAAAAATTGCGGAGTACACAACATTTTGATTACAGACTGTTTTTAAAACAGTAAACCATGCATGGCATCATGGAGTGTTTTGGATTTATTTCAACTTACTTGACCCAGTCTCCCGGTGAGGACTTCCTCAGGTTTGTTCGGACCTCCTCGTTACGATGCATGATATCACGGAAAAGTTTATCCTGGAAACGAGTCAATTAGGAAATGCACAGGAAACGAGAAGATGTTCAGTTTTAGATGTCGGAGAAAAAATCCAATGGAAAAAACCCACGCAGTCAGGTATACAGACCGAAAGAGAAAGACATGATCTTGTGAAAGTTATGTAAACTTATGTTTCGCTGAAATAATCGCAGATTCTGTTGTTGAGATTAGATGATCATTCATCCAAACCAATAAGAATCGAAAAGGGAAAAGAACTGAGTATTATTTTTTATAAATACTAGTTTTACCTCATATTTATCAGCAGGCCATACTGATGAACTCACTGAAGTCAGGTATGTAGTCTCACTGAAAAATCGTAAGGAAAAATGCAGCAAAAGTAAATACAGTTGGCAAAGTAACTTCAATAACTCGGTAAATGATAAAACAATTCACAACCAAGTGAGGTTTGCGGAGACACTGTGTCATAACTCTCTCTAACAGAAGTGGTGGCTCTGTGTGGCTACTGGCTAACAACGCGAAGTTTCGATCAGTGTGCTGTGATCGTCTTCATGATACGATGAAAGCACACTGATTGAAAAGTCAAGCTGTTAAACCACTGGTTCTTCTCAGAACCATCACGACTCATAGAGAGGGATAAAACATGGTGTCTCTGCAAACCTCACTAGATTGTGTTTCCTTCATGCAAAGTTTCAAAGACTCGCAACGGCACAAAACAAAATCTCTTTATAAAGTTTGGGTGATAATGAACATTGGCAGAGAGTCGAAAATGTCTCTCATGCTCTGAAATTATGGGGAGTTACTTTTTAATTCAATTTTTATTTTGATTTTGTGCGTGTGTGTGTCTTTTTCACTTGGAAGAATATGAGCAACAATTACCTCGGATAAAAAAGTTAAGAATGTTTGCAAAAATTTAGGAAAAATACATCACTCTCAAATTTCCTTATGTAGGCCTACAACTACAACTTTAAAAGCACTTTCATGACTTTACTTTCGTTGTATTAGGTCAACCCTATTCCATCTTTGTGGTGTTGGCATTTGTATAACAAAACAGCAAGTTGGTCTCAATTCGAAATTGTGGTCAACATGGAAGTAGAAAGTGACGCCAGTATTTTGTTTGACCGAAGAAAAACGGACTTACTGGCATGATTGGTGACATACGCATCCCAATGTACCATGTTTGTACTCGCCCTCCAGTCTTGTTAAACAGTCCATAGCTGTGATGAGAATAAAAGACATTTAATAATAAGTTAGGCTTAATTTCTACATTTTGTTTGCGAGTCTTTACAGTTATTTCCAAGATAGCAAGCTTCCATTGGGCCGATGTTGGAATATTGTCAGATTCGTTGGCGTCGGCGTTTCATTAGCTTTTGACTTTGGCCAATGGTAATTGATCAGCGATATTGGAGTTGGCATTACGTCAGCTTAAAGCGTTGGGCGACGTTGGTTACAGATCGGAACACATTGGCATTTGTCAGCTTACGGCGTTGGGGAGACGTTGGTTACCGAAAGGACAGTATCAGAGATGATAGTCAATTGCATTGAGCCAACATTTTGGAT
The DNA here is from genome assembly GCA_037783415.1 of Leptasterias polaris. Lineage (NCBI taxonomy): Eukaryota > Metazoa > Echinodermata > Asteroidea > Forcipulatida > Asteriidae > Leptasterias > Leptasterias polaris. Next base: position 8,073,240 of record JAZGTN010000022.1, read on the forward strand.
GTTGATCGGTTGGCGTTGGCTCATTATATCAGTTCCCAAATTTGGAACAACGTTGCCACAAGGTTGGCAACACAACGTCGGTATGTTGTTGGTCGTTGACGGTTAGCCAACATAGGTTTCCAGATGCGGATCCAGGACTTTCAGAAGGGGGCGCAAACTTTGAGGGCAGTTTTAACCCATCCCGAGGTCACTGCCCTTAAAGACCCTTGAACTGTCTGACCATCTCCTAGGCCTTCCAGAGGCTATACAATACAAGCCATGAATAAAAGAAAGATTGATAATTGTTTAAGAATGATTTGTGATTGTTATCAAACCAGGCTGGCAAAGGCAGTGACCCCTGAGCTGTGGTCTCGGCTACATTACGCACAGAAGCTCCCACTGGAGCTGAGGCATGCATTTGCAATGAGATTTTCGGGATGAACGAACTAACCCATCCATCTTCTGGCACGTGTTTCTAAATGGTAAAAGGGTAAAATAGAGTTCGTTTTCTGGGATGAGTATTACCCTTTTCGTCGTCTAGTGCGCATGGGAACACATCACTCCTCGGCGAGTTTGGATATTGAGGATCGAAACATTTGCACTGCCTGATGACTTGCGTTTGATAACAGCTACGTTCGCACGCCTGCACAAAATGAGGTATAAAACATATTTCCTTAATTAATGATTGTGTGGTATGGTCAATTACCCCTTTCCCTTTTTAAAGGGTTAAAAACAAATCGTTGTCTACATTTCGAGGGTACTATGAATTTATTGCTTAGAAGTTGGCCCCGTATAAAAAGGTAAGACCAGGACCCTACCCATGATATTAAGGTCGTGAGAGTGGGGTATGGGGAGGGGATCCATCAATGTGCGTGTACCAACTAATCAAGTTTCCGTTCGTCTGTCACCATTTCGTGTCGTGTTCCTTGTGAACAATACCAATATCGAAAACCGATTCTAATCATACTGTGGTGGACTCGGACTTTTTTTACCAATTACATACGTTTGCATTGACAGAGAGAGAGGGGATAGAAGGAATGTGAGGGGGGGAGACTGACAACGACCGCACCTTAAAGGCACTGGACACGTTTGGTAATTGTCGAAGACCAGTATTCTCACTTGGTGTATCCCAACATATGCATAAAATAACAAACCTGTAAAAGTTTGGGCTCAATTGGTCATCGAATTTGCAAGAGAATAATGAAAGAAAAAACACCCTTGTTGCATTACTTTGTGTGCTTTCAGATGCATAATAATTAAAAGGCTTCAGCAAGAAGTCTTTTATTATTTGAGTGAGAAATTACCTCTTTCTCAAAAACTACGTTACTTCAGAGGGAGCCGTTTCTCACAATGTTTTATACTATCAACAGCTCTCCATTGCTCGTTACCAAGTAAGTTTTTATGCTAACAATTATTTTGAGTAATTACCAAAGGTGTCCAGTGCCTTTAAAGATGCTTTGCCACCCCCCTGCAAGTAATACAAACAGTGTATACAAAATCAAATGTCGAGTACCTTTAAGCTGTACGATACATTATAGACCTCTTTGAAGACATTATTGGCATCTGGACTTTCGGTGCAGTTACTGTAAAGACCGCCGAGACGTTCAATACTTATCTGCGAAAAAAACACAAACGAACGTCAACAAAAAAATATTATGAAGGAATACTCATGACATCACTTTATCGATCCACGCAGGCATTATATGCCAGCACTTATGAATTAATGAGGTGCAAAGGTCGTCCAATGATATAGAAGACCCCAACTGGCTTAAATTATGAACATGAATTAAATTCCCCTATTACTCTCGTGTGAAGTTTGGTTCTGAGGACTGCCTGAGAGTTTTACTAAAACAAGTGTAGTCTAGGTAGAATAACATGAGGCGTTTGAGCAATTGCACGAAAACCGACCCCCATCCACCCACCCCCCAAATAAAAACACCCCAAAAACCCCACTCAAAACAAAACAAACAAGAAAACCCACAAAAACACACCTCAGAACAATAACATGAGGCATTCGAGCAGCTGCACGAACACCTACAAACAGAACACTTTCAAAGAGGTGTTCGGGTGGTGCAGAGTCCACCTATAAAAAAGAATTGTACAGCATGTGTCAATTCGTGGCGTCAGTGACGAGTTGTCTGATTACTTTGAAACGCTAGGTGGCAGCAGACTTACCAGGTATTTCCATTGTTTACGTAGTTCTGAGCATGCGCACATTACAAAGAACAGGGCGCACCACACCAAATAAGCCAGAATTCATGCGCCAAGCTACTTATCATTTTGTAAACCCACAACTTATTTTTAATTACAACGTTTTGGGGGTCATGCAATTAATAGATAAATATAGTGTAAATATAAATAGTGTAAATAGTGTAAATATAAGAATCTATCACAACCTGGGGGTTCGGTGCTTCAACTTTTGAGGAGACTGGATAAATTTAGGCGTTAAAGTTGGCCCTATTTGACCGGGAAAGTGGAGAAGTGCTTCACGAAAACTGGCAGCAAGTCGGTTTTGGAAAAAAAACATTTTCGTGTTTTTGTCTTCTGGGGTAGTTAGCAAAAATTCCAAACGGCTGACCTGCCAAAAATTGAAAAGAATTCTGAAGTTCAGTCGTCCGAAAATATGTTTGATTGGTTTTCAAGAGGCTGAGAGACTTACACGATGTTTTGAGTATTTTTGAATATTTATCATTTAGCATTGGTTCCTATGGGAGTTAGCGTCCCAAAAGTCTCCCATTGGCGGCTACATCTCAGCTACGGCTACGGGCCTGATCATGCGTTGAAGTATAGGACATACATATAGCATTAGCCTTAGCCGTAGCGGTAGCCGCCAATAGTATACGGCCTTACATCCACTTACGATACGAGCTGCCACTGCGGTCTGGAACCCCGGCGAGATTGCGATACCGTCGTCCTCAGGGAAAGGCATCGTGAAACGGTCGTGAACAACGAGTCTGAACCCCGCCGATTCGGTTATCTCTGGCATGTACTCATCCTGCTCCACGAACAGCCGCATGGATAAGCCTGCAGGAATACCACAAAAGCCATTTGCAGATATTAATGGAGGACACATTACAGTTACACTTTTTAGTTTGGGTAAATCTGTCTGTATTCACCCAAACTGAACAGTGCACTCCTAAATGGGCCACCATTATCTCAAAAAGGCTAAAAGTTCATGAGTATTTTACAACAATCTACTTGAACTTGTAGCTAAGCAGAAAATATTCCTCTGATACTCTCTGTTGTAACACAATGCAATTATCTTGTTTATGAGTAGTGGTTCTGAAAAGACCGGTGTTACAACTCAAAGTTTCCATCAGTATGGTCTGGATGTCTTCGCATTAGTTTTTTTCGACGTCAAGTCCTATAGGACTTGACGTCGAAAATGCTTATTGTTAAGACAAATTTGTGGGGAACCAGTTACCGATATTATCATTTATTACATTTAGCTGGTAACCCAATATCACCTCTAAATGAGATTTAAGTTTACTGTACAATTTCAAAATGTGCAAAGCAAAGTCGATGGGACGCTAGTGTACTGTTCCTCGATATCTAACATTTTCTTATGACGTCACACTCTCAAACAGCGCATTCACTGAGACAAAAAGGGGCAGATCATCGGACGCTATAGCTGTTTTTAAAAACGTGCACATTACCTCAGCGTACCAGCAGCGTTGCGCGTTGTGCAAGGGGTCAATTTATCCTTATTTGGAATGGAATGAGTACAAAATACAAAAGGCTATAGTATTGAAGGTTCCGTTTCACATTGCGGCTTAGAGGTAGACAAGCGTCATTCCTGACTTCAAGTTCCCCCCCAAATGTAGTAGTTCAACTCACCGTAAAGGGGACCTGGTCGGTTTGTAAACAAATCTCCTTTCGAAAAGTGGTTGAAGGTATAACAGTTACCATATTTGTAATGGAAGAAAGAGGTGAAGTTTCTGTAAAAAAAAAGACAAGCATATGCTCCAAATAAAGCGAAATACCTCCATGAACACGACACCGGGTTAAGACCCAAGAATCCAAGATATCTGGACTCGTCGGATCCAGAATCGTGTCTCGGAATGCGAGTCCAACTAAACTAATCTCGATCAGAATTGTCTTGTTTGATCAGAATTGTCTTGTTTGATCATACTGTCGGTCAGTCAAACCATTCCTAAGTCTTTTGAAATAAACATAAGAAAATGTGGACAAGACATTGCTCTTCAGACGCCAACTTACGGGTACTTTTAACAATGGAACAATGCTCCCACAAGGTTTTCCTTGTTATAGTGGTATCCCACTTTTTTTTCAGAAAAGGGAATATTAGAACGATAGCAGGACCCCACTGTGTGTGGGGGTAAGTGTGGAGTGGGCTTGTTATGTAGAGAGTAGATAGTTTATATTATTGGTGTAGCTCCTTCGTTGCATTTTCAAACATTATGAAAAAAGCATTCCATCTATTATTTTCTAACAACATTTTATCAACTTAAAAACCCAAAACAACAACTGTACAACAACAACTGTACAACAACAACGACAAAGAATCTTACGAGGGTGAGCAGGGGTAACCTTTCCATTTGCAATCCAGTAGCATGGTAGACAGGTTGTGACCCATCTCCTGCCGTTCATTCTCCGTCATATTGGCAAGCTTTGTGATCAGTTTCTGTTCCAAGAGGTAGCTTGGGTCTCTCTCCCTGAAGAAGTCGCCTTGCTCCCGGTCCTCCCAGCTTTCAAGACTCTAGACAAAATACAAGACAGAAATATAGGTTAGATCTTGCCAGCTTGTACGACTATGCACTAATTTCTAAAAGACAGAAAGTTTTAGAACTAGATCGGAAGCTTTTGTTTTGAGAGAATATCTGTGTTTTATGCGCAGTCTCGAGAATAACAAATGTTCTACTCACATTGTCCCAATTTTAACCCTAATTAATAACACATAATTATAGTCTACCGTGGGAGGCAAAATAATTGGTTTATCAGTGATATGGTAGTTTAAAGCATTATAATACCATTGTGCAAAAACAATGATTATTCAGCCAACCCTGACTGCATGAGAATAAATAACATAGGGCCTATCATTGATAAGAAGAGATCAGTGGCTTTAAGGTGCTACTAATCACTTTGGTGTACCTAACGCAATCTTCACAAAATTAGAAATGCGGTTTTTTTAATACGCCCTGTATATTACTGACCCTGAAATGGGTCACGCCCTCTGCGACCCGAAATCCGGGTCAATTCTGACCCGAGAATTTTTGGAGTGTGTTACGATGTAAGACAATTAGGTTTGTGACTTTACCGCTGGACCTGTATAGCCACCTATTGCTTAGCAAAAATAGGTTTTGGCGACCGAAATGTTACTCAGTTTACTTTTTTGTTGCACGTGCACTGCAAAAACTCTGGTGTTGAATTAATTAATTGGGTAATCTATGTGACATCACCAACACAGTGTTAAGTAACACCAAAAACGTTGAATTGGTTTGTTTCAATAGCGAACCATGGGGGTGTAACCCTTGCCGATAGAAGCCCATGTTAAGTGAACCCACCAAAAGTGTTTTGCGTCATCAGGCACATCCATCCAGTTACAGAAAGCATCGACTTAACACCAGGGTTTTTGCAGTGTGCCCACTACTTTTTTGCGAAAGGAAGACATTTTCTAAGCTTTGTTTTCCCCTTCGTCTTTTGCTCTATAAAACGTGGCCCTACACACTGCAAAAACCGTGGTGTTAAATTGATTCTCTTGGTATCTATATGTGACAACACCGCCACGGTGTTGATTTTATCAACGATGTAGTAATGGGGATAGCTAACACCATGGCGGTGTTGTCACATATGGATACGGAAAGAATCAATTGAACACCCCAGTTTTTGCAGGGCACGATTCTATGACCAACCGTTACCATTAAGTACTTTTAAATGCATAATGGTAATAAATTATTCAAATAATTTTGAGTTATTAATTATTGCTTTTACTCCGTATGTCCACACTAACAGTTAACCTCACATTCTCTGATATCCTTCACTTCAAATGTTGTTTTATGAATTCGCATCAAAGAACTCTGAGCGTCCCGAGTCTTCCATTTGAATTTGGCGTCATTACATCTCGTTGTTAGCTCAATCCAACAGAGCGTTCATTATCTTACTAATGGCTCTCATTTTTAATTATCGGAATTAAGTATCGGTACCGATCTACAAGCCTAGGTGACGTGCGACAGAGTGCCGCATTTAAAAGGGTTTGGACGTGGTAACTCTCGGTATATGATTCTTAAATTGACTTAAAAGGGTTTTTATTTCTTTAAAGCAATTACATACTACGGCACTGGATGGCCCAGGAGAGGCACTCTATGACGTATACTTGTCTTTCCATTGACGACTTGGGTGCCGACTCGCGAGTTTGAATACGTTATTCAGGCCATACCCGAGTTTGCGGCTAATAACTAATACGAGGGTGTTGCTAAAGACGTCCTATACTTCAACAAAATAATGATAACGCGGCGAACCAGCAGTAGCCATAACTGTAGCCATAGTCATATCAGCAATTTCGGACACATCGTCTTTTTTTTATTTCAATCTATGGTTCCGCACGCGGTAGTTACGCAAAACGTATAGTGTGCGTTCTTGAAAAGTGACGCATCATTACCCGTTTAGCCTCGGACAGGTCGATCACCCCTGGGAACGAGGTTGTTACCCGTCCTACTTAAAATTTACAGACGCCCGACTTCACACTGGGTTCAAACTTTAAGTTCAAACTATGTATACAATCAAAAAACAATGTATTGGTATTGACAAAAAAACAAACAAACAAAAAACAAATTTGCAACACCATTTTTTCCGGAGAAATAATCTCCGTCTGAAAAAAACTACCAAAGGCAAGAGACTTATCCCATAAGAATCGATCTGTTGGTTTGCCAAAACTGAACACGCATAAACGTGCATGAGGAAACCCTGATAAAACGTGGTATTTTATTCTGTTAGAAAAAAAATCGACAAGAAAACAACAATGGGAGACTTTTAGAGCCTCTATAGGTGGCAGCAGACTTACCAGGTAAATCCATTGTTTTTCTTGGCAATGTGAGCATGCTAAGAACTACGTTAACAATACAAATTTACCCGCTGCCACCGAGCGTTCAAAGTCTCCCAGTGGTTTTTGAATCGTATGGCCTGTCCTCCAAATAGCAAATGATTTTGTTACTTTGTTCGTTTATTACAGCAAATCCATTCTTAATATCTGGTGACAGTTTTTATCTAAGTGACTATTTCACTCGAATCGTATGACCTTGGCAAAGCATATACTTCATACACTAGAACTAGAAGCTAATTAGCTTCAGGTAATGGGTTGTGCATCTAAAGGGATTTGGGATAGTTTGCAGTAATTACCAGTGTCCATTAACTGTTTAAATCGAGGGCCATCCTCTCCCATTATAAAAGTAGTAATAATAATGTAAACAGTTAATAGTAACAAAAGAAGTGATCTTGTGCTTTTGAGGGGGCTTTCTGGCAGGCAGTATACTACACTGGTCATGGGAAATATGAACCGTATGGCCGGTCCTCCAAATAGCAAATGATTTTGTTACTTTTTTCGTTTATATGGTTTTATAGAAAATCCAATCTTAATATCTGGTGACAGTTTATCTAAGTGACTATTCCACTCGAATCGTATGACCTTGGCAAAGCATACAATACTTCATACACTCGAACTAGAAGCTAATTAGCTTCTGTCAGGTAATGGGTTGTGCATCTTAAGGGATTTGAGATAGTTTGCAGTAATTACCAGTGTCCATTAATTGTTTAAATCGAGGGCCATCCTCTCCCATTATAAAAGTAGTAATAATAATGTAAACAGTTGTTAGAAACAAAAGAAGTGATCTTGTGCTTTTAAGGGCCTTTGTGGCAGGCAATAATTATACTACACTGGTCATGGGAAATAATATGACATTTCGTGTCCCAATATTCACTTAAATTTATGAGTTATAAAAGTAACAGCTGAATAACTTTTGCGAAGTGTCCCCTTTCTTTCACATCAAAACTCGATACAAATCTATGGTGGCCCTGAAGGGACATCGCACATCGCAAATATCTTTGCAAATATTTGCGACATCGCAAATATTTGCAAAGATATTTGCGATGTGCGATGTCCCTTCAGGGCCACCATACAAATCAGACAGTGCAATCGCCATAAAATAGAATTATCTTTGCTTTCATCCATTGGGATGTGTACAAATTATGCCTATACTTGAAGTCCAGGCTCTATGGTTGTTTTATAATAAGCATGTGATGTCACAGGCTGTGTGGTTCCTGATACACTGCGAACAAATGAGTGTTGACATCATGGGTGTTGTTACATATTATAGAAACCGAAGAGAGCATCTAGATTAATATCATATGGGGCTAAAATAACACCAATGTAATCGGGTTTTTTTCTTCAGAAGTTAGTGTTATTTTAACACCCTGGTGTAAATTGTTGATTCTTTTCCGGTATTTGTGACAACACCAATGGTGTCAATTCTAACACTCAGGTTTTTGCAGTGTAGTATTTCTTTACCCAGTGATAGTGCAGACCCCAGTCGACCATCATATTTCCATATATAAAGAGGTCCAGACAGAGTGATGACTGATGAATAATAAAGACGATCTTGACGATTTACGTCACTCGCACGCGTAAAGATGCGGGTTTCCAACAACGACTTAGATTGTGACATATCATGCCAATGTTGGGACTACTTTTGGTTATAGTGGCTTAGGGATATTATGAATATTAATTAAGGACGGAGTAGTGCTTAAGCCAGGGCGCGGCCTATGGTTAGCAGTAACTGTTAGCCTGGCCTTGGAGGTTGAAATCTCTGTCCATAGTTTTTGTAAGTTACGTTAAATTTATTTATAAAACAAATCAATTATTTCTCCTGCAAGAGAAGTTTCATTGGCCTGTTTAATTTTGAAGTTAACTGTATTGTGATCCAGATGGGCTGTTTAAAGCCACAATAGACCTTATGCATTGACGTCACCAAGCCGCCATCTTAGAGGTAAACTGATGACGAAACAATGGAAACGCGCTGATTTGTACGCGCGGCGCACAGGACTGACCAATGAACATCTTCCTTTTGACCTCTAGGTGAGGGCGCCCTACTCAAATGACGTCATATGCATAAGGTCTATATAAACGACTCGTTAACTTGTCCTTCTCATTACATTAATTCTCTCTGGTTATCCGTCGGTATAAATCGTCCCATCTCCCTGCACTTGTTTTGAATCATCATCTTTAGCTCATGAGTATCTCATTTGTATCTCATTAAAAGAGATGCGATGGTTTATATTTTTCCTATGCTCCAACTCCAACGCTTATGACTCTATTAGGCCTATTATCTCTACTTATTATTTATCTCGGGATACACGTCGGTATATATTTCCCCTATACTCCAACGCTTTCGGGCCTCATTATGTTTGTTTGACCTCTTAATGTATTCATGTATTCATTGCACTTTTACCGAATCCCGCTTTTTCTTTTCTTGTTGAATAAAGGGAAAGTGTTTAACACTGAGAGGGGGTTACACTGTGTATCTAATACAAAGTAAAGTGTTGTTTGAAGCTTTTCATGTTGTGGAAAATAATAAAACTGTAACTAAACTTGCTGGTACAACAAGGTACAAAACTATTTTGGGTGGAGTGTTGGCTCTGAAAAGAGCCGGTGTGGTCTTGACGTTTCGAACAGCATACTCCGATTGTGTTCGTCTCGCTGACTATACTGTTTGAAACGTGGATACCACACCGGGCTCTTTTCAGAGCCCCAACACTCCACCCAAAAGAGATTTTCACATGGTTGATAAATATAGGACGCTTGGACGCTTTGCAGCTGCACTTTAAGCGCTAATAGATTTTATCTGAAACAATGGAAAATCAATGTTGAAAACGAACATATTCGTACGCGCGGCGCACATGACTGGCAAATGAAAAACGTCATTTTGACCTCTTAGCAAAGGTGCCCTACTCAAATGACGTCATATGCATAAGGTCTATAAATCATAAATACATTGTTCTTAGCTTTGTACAATTTTTTGCTAAAGACAATGCGTGACATTGGCAATTTCCAAAGACCAGTATCCACACTTGATGTGACCCAACAATTATACATGAAATAACAAACCTATGGAGAATTAAAGGCACTGGCAGTGGTATTTTTTTCAAAATAAAGCTTTTGTCATTCATATATACATTTTTATGAGTGGAATGTGAATAAACAATTTACTAAGGTTAAAAAATTGTATTTTTCTTTTAATTACAAATTAAAAAATAGGCCACCCTTTACATGGCGCTGTTCGTGACGTCAATCGAGGCAGGAGAAAATGTGTAGTCTGGCCCCGTACATTACGTCTGGGTACCTGATCAGTATGATGCGTTTTCGTATTCGGACGTCACCACCCAATGCAATCCTAGGACAGTGTACAGTCGACTAAAAGTAATACGAGACGCCAGTTTATACGAGGTTTTTCACCGGTCCCGAACTGTCCCATGCGCGTTTCTATGTCTTAAAAATGGAAGATACGAGCATGGTCATAACGAGAGCATGGTCATAACGAGAACACGGATAATACGAGGTATTGTTTTTCCACCAGAAACATTTCGCTGGTAACCTACGCTTCACTGCAACTTCCCTTGCACACTACTACCAACGAAAAAATCCCCGGGCTATCCAAGTGTTCGCTGCATAGCGCTGAAAACGACGTCGGACCGGACCACTTTGCCCTCGTTAGCCTAACTTTCGATGCCCGTAACTGCCTATATTTGGGATCTGCAGGAAAAAAATGCTGGCTGACCCCATCTTTAGTCGTTTTGCTGCATCCAGCAGCAATTTTCGCTGGAAAAATGCAAGAAAAAAACCCCTTTTGGATAACCAAACGAAACGTACAATCTCACTACTTGCACGTGTATATACAACGTAAATGCAGGCAAGTTCGAGTGGGGTCGATGTTCAATCGAGGCGAAGTCTTCCGCGATTGACGTCACAAAAAGGGATGGGCGGAGTCGCCCCCAAACAACTTTATCTATTTTTTTAACATATAAATACTGACAAACAATTACTCAAAAAATTGTTTTTTTGTTAATATACATATACTCATATATAAAAATTAAAAAAAATCTATTTCCAGGTGACTTTAAGTTAGATCGGTCTTCGGAGTCATGATAAAACAGAGAAGAACCCCATTAGATGTGTTCAATGTTTTTAAACATCGGACGCTATCACCAGTGAAAAAGATTGTTTGCTATTTCAAAACAAGTTTTCCATCATGGCCATCTTTATACCATGTAAGTTATGTGCAAATCTGTGAACATTTATATTTTCAGTCTTACCAATGTTGTAAACAACCTTTAAATGCAATGGCAATTTACACCATTTTAACGTGGTGTTAGAGACTTATGTCCTCACTCACATGAAGACTATCTTCTTCACAAAATTGAATTGCTCATTTCCCTTCCTCTAAAAACAAACCTCATTGATAGACTACTTTTCTCAACACTTTCTTAGAAACTGGTACCTTTTCGGTTTAAGAAGATCCAAGCCGATCTGTGTAGGTGCCTTTAACATCCCATTGTCAACGAATAAAGACGATCTTGACGATTACGTCACTCGCACGCGTAAATATGCGGGTTATAAGGGCAAGGAACTTGCCCTATGTTATAATAACGACATCGATTGTGACATAATTATCATGCCAATGTTATGAGACAAATTTTGGTAAGTGGCTTAGGAATATTATGAAAATTAAATTAAGGACAGAGTAGTGCTTAAGCCAGGGCGCGGCCTATGGTTAGCAGTAACTGTTAGCCTGGCCTTGGAGGTTGAAATCTCTGTCCATAGTTTTTGTAAGTTACGTTAAATTTATTTATAAAACAAATCAATTATTTCTCCTGCAAGAGAAGTTTCACTGGCCTGTTTTAATTTTGAAGTTATTTGTATTGGGATCCCGGTGGGCTGTTTAAAGCCACAATACAAGCGTAATAACCCGTCCTTCTCATTACATTAATCATCTCGGGTCATCCGTCGGTATAAATCGTCCCTTTACAAATGACAAGGATGTATGAGTGACAAAGATTCTTCTTCTTTTTTGCATAATAAAGCAGGATATGTACAATTACTTGTTGAAATCTGGAACCGAATAAAATGGAACTGTTCAGATTTTATAACTCTTGGTTATGTTGAAATTTTGACACAAAATATAAAATGGATGTGACCAGTGTAGTATCTTGCCTGTCAGAAAGGCCCTGGAATGTACAGGGTCATTCTCTTTGTAAACAAAGGTAACATGGTCAATAGAAATGTAACTAAACTCACCTCAGTTGTTACACTCTCATTGGTGGCTGTCGACACGTTAGTCCCCGGAAGTGAGGTGGCATTAGTAGCTGCACCAGTTGTTGTAGATAGCCCGTCAGTACTGGCTTGTGAGACCGTCTGCTGCCCGCTGGTTGCAACTGCTCCTCCCGGTGCAGTATTTTGCCCATTCACTAATGTAGCAGCCTGATTTGGGGGCTGTGGGGCAACGGTATTTTCTTGATGTCCGGTGGAAGCTCCTGCTCCTCCAGATGATTGGGTCTCAGATACCGCAGTGGTGGGGCCGTCATTACTGCTCCCCTGCTGACCAAGCCCGTCTTGTTGGCCCTCTGTTGACACACCCTCTGCCTGCTGCCCACTCCCCAGAGCCTGATCATGGGGCGGTGGGGCAAAGTTAACATCAAAAATTGTCCGAAACCCTTCGCTGGCCTCGGCAAGCTTGGAACGCAACACTGGGTTGTAGTTGCAGAAGGTCACGGCGGGAAAATGAAGTGACCTGTCGAATTTGACGTCCAAACTGACCGTGTAGTTGTACGCTAAGAACGTTTTGCAAAGCTCAACTACCTGATAGGACAAAATAGTGACACTCCCTAAGAAGAGCAGCGACCAAATCGTCCTGGACAGCGTACTTTTGGATCGTTGGACATTCGGCAGTCCATGGGCCGAGCTGGTCGACATCAAATAGTCCAAGGCCCCGCTAAAGGTCTCTGTACTAGCTTCACCCATATTGAACAAGAGTCAGGCTTCAAATCTTGGTTTTGGAAAGTATTTCACCTATGCGATGTGTTGTCTATAGATCACAAGGCTAATCAGCGTCGTCATTCAGAGAAGTCGTTCAGCTGAACTGCGCGTTGCTGAGGCAGTCAAAAAACTGAATAACACCGATTAGAGCTCCCTCTTTCACACCCCCACTCTCTCTCCGTGAATGACATAGACTTGTGGACAAGTCGTTAAATGTCTGTCGCGGTGATAGCGGAACGGCTTTCTCGCAATATCCCGCGAGAGGGCTGCTCTGTGCGAGATTATTGCTCTCACGACTGGTCGCATTTACCGACTTGTGAAACCCGCTGGCGGTTTGTGCACGGCCTATGGCCACTTCAGCCGAATTCGTACGGACGCATCTGATTGGTCAATTTCGTTATATCTATGAATATTCAAACTGTAGATGAATATTAAACATCAAATCCTGTACTGGATGGAGTTTTATGTTGCTTTGATCATGCACGATCAAAACCAAACACTGAGTGGTGAGAGTGATTGTGTTCATGAATATTTTGACACAAGAAAATACGTATTCAAATCGAACGTAAGATTTTATTTCAGTGTTTGACAGTGCACAGCGTGTGGGGACATGACGTAAAACACACGGGCAAATCGTGTAGCTGCATGCCATGGCGCGCAGAGTTTCTCTCGGTGGGGCTCAGCATGACGGAAACCCCTACCCTAGCATGCCAAGAGATAGCTGTACCTGGAAGCTCATGAACATGTGGGAGGGGTTAGGGAGCCAGACCACCAACTACCTTGTCATTGCGGGTTTGTTAGTCGGTAAACCTCGCTGATCGAATCCGCTGTTTTAAAATCGTTACGTTTCAATGTTCGGTGTACGTTCCTTTCCCCCGATTTGGAAATTAAATAAGATTTATGTCAATAAATAGGAAAACCACTCTTATATTGACGGTGCAATTAAGTTAAACAATTTGTGAGACAAAAACGAGCCCCCCCCCAAAAAAAAACAACAACACACAAAACCAGAGCCCCTGAAGGAACAGGTGAAAAATAAATTACAAATTAAAATGTGAAAAAAAAATTCTCACTCTGAATTTCTTTTTCCACTCTCGACACACAAAATTCCAACAAAGTCATTTCGTTTCCTCAAAATATTATATAATTCAATCAAAATATAATTTTGTCACATAAAATTATATTTTTTTAAATTTGTAAACAAAGTTGTGTTTTTCTAGGTAGCAAAATAGATTTTTCCTAGAAAATACGTTTTTGTTCCCTCGAACACGCCTTCTCCACCCGAAATACGATTTTGTTACCCAGAAATACGCGTTTGTTCCCTGAAAGATACGCATTCGTTTCCTCGAAATATGATTTTGTTCGCACAAAATATAATTTTGTTCGCTCTAAATATGCTTTCGTTCAATAAAAATAATTTTTTCCACCGAAAGGAGATTTCTTTCCCTGAAAACAAGCTTTCGATTCATCAAAATACGACTTTGAATTAGTTGCCCGAAACATACTTTCATTCGTCCGAAATATGCTTTCGTTCTATAAAAATATGAATTTTTTCCACCGAAAGGAGATTTCTTTCCCTAAAAACAAGCATTTGTTTCATCAAAATACGACTTTGAATTAGTTGCCAGAAATATACGTTCATTCGTCCGAAATATGCTTTCGTTCCCTTAATATACGCTCTCGTTCCTTCGCAATGAGATTTTGTTCCCCAAAATTCCTCTTTCGTTCCCTTAAGATAGCTAGCTTTTGTTCCCTTAAGATAGCTTTCGAAGCCCTGTAGTCCAATCACACAAATTTGTTAAATTCCCTTGTGAGGGGCGACTATGAGAGGGGACGAGTTTGTTGTCAGGGGGCGACTTTGCTAGGGGCGACTTTGTAGTTGGTGACTTTGTACATGTGTTTTTTGAAATTGGCGACTTTGCTAGGGGGGCGAGTTGACTGGTTTCCGTGTCTGTTGTTTATACACACTTAATACACACAATCACTGTAGAACACATCGGGTTAAATGATTGGAGCGATCAGTAACTATTCACGGAAGGCATTATTTATTTTTATGAGGCAAAACACACATCTTAAACAATTATTATAATAATGAATTTTAAGATAAGTTTACTTTATTTCTTTAGTTACTAAATTAATGAAGGAGTTAACACCCACAAAACACACCCACAGATGTCTCAAGCGCAAGCATTCAGTACATTTACAGTAACTAAAATTACTACTACCCTTAGATAAAATGGACTCGTCTTCATGATCGTCGCTACAGCAACCGTAATGTACACTGCGTTCGTACATGAATAAATGAATATGAACCGCCGGCGGGTTTCACAAGTCGTTAATGACGAAGAAGAGTTGGCAGCCAGCAACTTCGCGCGAGAGCAGTGATCTCGCGAGAGCATTCTTTTACGCGACAGCACCAGATGCGACTCGACTCACCGCGACCATCATTAACGACTTGTCAACAAGTCTATGAATGACACAGACGAACACGGACAGTGATTTGTTGCACAGCGCATGCGCTGATACTTCACCAACTAAAAGCAGTCTCTTTGTCGTCCATGACAATTCACTGGGTTATAAATAATCTGCAGAAGGTTCCATTAGGTGATTAAGCCAGTAATTAATTAATTAAATTCTCCTGCGTATACTGACTTGCTTTTAGTTTTACTCTTCTGTTTGCTTTATCCAATGTCTTATCATTGACAGTCCATTATCATTTCACTTTAAAATGGCCTCACTTCTAAACACTCATCGGAAGTGTGAGTTGTAAATCTATTGATTAAAGTCACTACTTCAAGTTCTGTGAAGCCGTCCTTGGATGGTAGTTCTTTGAATAGTCATTGCATCAATCGATATTTATTTAAACAAGCACTGGAGTTTTCTTTATACCAATCTAAACTGCTTTCTTGCTCATAAGGAGCTAGGCAGTATATACTATGAGGTTTGGTTATTGTATGTAAACCCCTGAAGGAACTATATTCTGTTGTGATTTCTGCAATTGATATTAGTCGTATATTCTTAAATTTCTATTATTTACTTATTTGCAATTTGAAAGCAATTTTGGATGCTACACTACAGAAGGATTTCTCCCCCATTCATACCTATGTCTTATGTTTCATTTTAATTTGGACAGTCGTATAACTTATTTTGTATTTATTCTATCACTTTGTGTATCAATTCTCTTGTATGAATCGAAATTTAAAAAGAACAAACAAACAAACACCCCAACAAACAAACCCGGGAGATTATCCCAACAGTCTGATGTAGGGCGTAGCAGCAGCAGTTGCGTCAGACGCGGATCCCTGTTCTTTGCGACTCTGTCATTTTTATATTTAAAAAACTACCCTTTCCCCGTGATAAAGCTTAAACTTGTGCCACCAGATATAGCCATAATCTCGCTGCAGACCTTAGCTCATTATTATAAATGTTGTAAATCATCGCGACCCTTTAGCATGCCCTTTTTCGGCTTGTTTTTTCTAGCCCCTTTTTACCCCCTCCATGTTGTAATTCCGTGCATGATCCGTTCCTGATATGAGTTATTCAAAAACAAAGTTGTTTAATTCAAAAGGTTACGAATAACACAATACGGTGTTGGATTCGTTTAGGTGCGTTGATGCATTCACAAAGTACTCCCCCGACAAGTAATAATACTCTTGACCAGTAATTTATTCATGCATGATTAGTATATTCATGAGCTACATTGGCAATACAATTACTGCATTATTTACATTATTCTAAGGATTAACATTCCACTTGACTCCTTTCGTCAAGTCAAGAAAATTATCATTTATTTTGAATAGTAGAAATACATAATGCCAAAATAATAAACTTCTTAAGGAATACACTTGAAAATTCAAATTTCTATGTGCACCTTTCGTGCATAAGAACTATATTTTCATCAAAATTTTGAACATATCAAAGAGCTATAGACTGCACAAGTCTTGCGCGTATTGAAAGCAAGAAAACAACTTGAACGAAGACTATATTTTCGTTGTATTCAAATCTTCTGTTTAAATTCTATTTAAACAATAACAAGAAAAATAAGAAATACCCTTAGCAGTTTGCTATAAATAAAATTGTATTTAAAAAAAATATAATACAGATAATTTGTTAAAACTAACAATGAAATAAAATGAAACTCGGGACGAGGGTGCTTATTTTTTATAAACCCCCATTTGGCAATTACGCCTGAATATGTGAGACCATATACACAGGTTTAATGGTAACATGAACGTCGGTTGGGCACAATTCTTAGTAACCGGAAATGGAGGTCAAGCTTGGGTTTTCTTTGTTGATTTGTTAAATTGACTTTACTTTCATATAATTACTTCATGGCAAAATTTATTTTCCCGACAATATGGTTTATTTGTACAGCAATAAACTACATAAAAGTAAAGTAGTTGAAGAAACAGAATCGCACTCATCATTAAGACTCAATAAAATCGACTAAATTGTCCCGGAAGTTGGAATACGCGCAAGATTTCTATTGTTAAAAGAACTGTGACATAAAAATTCATTTATCTGTTGAATAATTTAAACGACTAAACTCAACTTGGCTATACTTTCAATGTCAATATTAAAAATCTGGGCTACCAACCTAAATCAAACGAGGTACTAAACAGGTATTCTAAATGTTTTCCTTCAAAGGGTTCAGTAGTCATAGCTAATAACCAAAAGCACATTTTCCCTTATTTCAATAACTACATGCACACATAAATATAATAATATAATTGTATACTAATACCGGATCAGAATAGACAAAACTCCACCGTTTAGTCACCGATGAGTTTAAAGTGATAAAAATAACCACGTATAGAAAGACCCTATACTAGGGAAGGTTGGATCAATGTTGCGTCGTCGTAAACTATGCCTAATGGCCGTTTATTTATAACAATCATGGTCAGAGGAGTTAAAGCTGTAATGCTCTGCCAAATTGCTTGCACCTGCGCAGACAATGATGTTATGTAGGCCTATTACAAAATATTAGAAACATTCATGTCAGCAATTTGTTTTAAAATACATTGGTTTTGGTCAACGGTGGTTTCCATCGGTATTTTACACACACTAAAGAAATAAAAGACATTTTATGATTAATTTTACTTATTTTATGAACAGAAGACGTCAGGGGCCTGTTGAAATTCCTGCCAAATAACACACATAATTTGCTAGATTCATGCAAGTTGAGCAGGACTTTTCACTCCAGTAATGAAATATATTGAGTGATTTAGACTCTGGTCACAAAGGACCTTAAATTGAAGGACCTTAAATTGGCAGTGATCAGCTGGTGGTTTGAGTTGATTTGTATATAATTTAAAAGAAACTTTTCAGTGCACTTTTTATGTGAATTACTAATTTTTTAAAGATATGCTGGCGTAAGTGTAAAACAAAAGATAGTCTGAGTGTAAATGGAAAAGATAGTTAACCGGAAACTGGAAATTTCGATTCCCCAAAAGTCCAGATTTCAAATGGGGGAGCGGGGCATGGGCATCGATGGGGGAAGGGGCACGTGCCCCCGTTCCCACTTAGTGTATTTCTACCTCATGCCAGTAAGAGCGTTTGAATCCACGGGGGGAAAAAAACATATTCCATTTATATATCCAATCACAATAACATTATCGAATCTCTTTGGTAACTGCCCTTTTTGCCTTTTCTGTTGTGAGTTATTACTAGGCCGACTAGAAATGCATTTCAAAGACAGTGTCAACAGCCTTCTGTTCGAACTGTTCGCAATTATTCATGACCTCGTGTGTCTTTTGAACATCGGATTGTATAATTTTTGTAAGTATCAGCTTCTTTTGTCCAGTTACGCAAGAGAGGCTCGTGGAGTTGACGGTGTAAATTGCACTGTAATTAAACATGCTGGTGAATCCAACAGATATGACCTTGCAATATTTTGGGTGATGACGTCAAGTGAATGAGGTCAAAGTTTACTACACATTAATTACTTGTTTCATTTTGCTCGGCCAGATGATTCGCTGACCCTAATCCTCCATGAAAGAGCATTGAATCTACTGGCTAGACTTTACATTGTCAACGTCTAGAACATGAACACATTTACATTATTCAATAATTTGTATTTATCTACACCTCATCTAAAAATATTTAATTAAAACTCTGCTATACATGTATATTACATCTTTTGCATGCGGGAGATATACCTATATATTGATTGTAAAGCACACACACTAGATCCCTGTTATTTGATTGGTAGAACATGTGTCACGTGTCATCCCTTTTTGTACGCTGACGCAACGCTCCAAGATTTAATGAGTCCTACATGGATAGCAATTATAGGACGCTTCAAACATTTCCCAGCGTCGTTTCCAAATAATCGTTCTCCGCTCGTTTGTCCCAACGAGGCAAGGTCTTGTCACAGTGTCGACGAGGTTGGTTTGTACATGGAGTCTTCCATGTTGTAAGAAGGGGTTTTCAGAAGTTTTGTGGTGTGGATGTGTTTTTATGTCTATTTTGTGTTTCTTGTGAAATTCAAATGACAGAGTTCAATTTTGTTAATGCATTTCGTTCGTGCATTGTTGCAGAATATAATCACTGGGCGAAATCCTGCCTTTTCATTTCCCCCTCTTATTATTATTCTGCGACAATAATTTTGCGGTGCGTGAAATGCATTTGTGTTTAATAGCGTGAGAGCAAGGTAGTGAAGGACCCAAGACAGGAAGCCAGTCCATCGTAGGTTGCTCCCCGGCACTCCCCGGTACACATTTGTACTCGTGGGTACAGAGAAGCAATTATGAAAAAGCGCCTTGCTCAAGGAAATAAGTGTCACGACTGACCAGACCATGGATTCGTCCCCACATTCTGTAAATTACAGTACTTGAGCCCACCGCCCTAGACCGCCCGGCCTCGACAACCCACATTTAGTCTTGGTTGGCAACGCTAGTTTTTGTAATCACCGGTAGAGGGCGCAACATCGACCTGCTCGGAGTGACTGGGCATGTTTACATATATCTCTTATCTAGTAATTTGTATTGCGATATAATGCGACAACGTTCATTAAAAAACTCAAGACCACACCATCAAGACCACACCCCACTGAGAGCAAGATACACTGATTATTCCTGAAAATGTAGCTCTCTTTTCGCTACTCACTGTACTCTGGAGGGCGCACTTGTTCAACGAGCAAAAGTGTCGAAGGCGAGATCTCGTTCTTGCAGAAGAATTTTTTAATGAGATATCTGCAGACGTCAGAGATCAGTATGAGGACCTCGCATAGGGTAAGGAAAGATATCCCGATGTAGAGACCTAATAGACCACCAAGACTGCCAAGAAGGGTTGGGAACTGGAAGAAAACGACAATCAATTGGGATTAATATTAATGGGGAGATTGTTGGGAATTACAACATAGTGCGGCCATCTTGATTTTCTCCCAGTCAAATCAACGTAACCAAACCTAGGCTTGAAGGCCCAATAATCTGGTACCTCTTTGTACGATGAATACAAGCATCAATTGCTGCTGATGGATGCAGGGAACATGACCAAGATGTTGGCAGCATGCTTAGGGTGGCATTATTCAATTCAATTCAATTCAATTCAATTGTTTATTGTCACACATATAAATACATATACAGTGAAATTCACTTCGGCTTGCGAGTCTAAAAATATTAACAATTACAAAAATTACAAAAAATACAGAAAACCCTAAAACCACATAGGCATTAAGATTTTAATATGGGGGATACATCACTAGAGCACGTCTTGGTTTAGGCAAATTTATCTGCGTACACCCACACTAAACAGTGCATTTCTATAGTTCCCACCATATCTCAAAAATGGCTAATGACACACGCAGAGGATGGGTTTGAGCCTCCCCCACCACCTAAGCTTACCTTGAGTTGTCAATTAAAGAGAGACTTAACCCTAAATGCCAACATAACATGAGGACTCTGGAACACATCAAGGCAAAAGCTTCTTCTCTTATACAAATATATTGGCATGTTTTCCTCACTGATACACGAATAACTGGCATACATTCCATCTCACATTATAGTGTCAATGCCCATGTCAGTGACATGACGCTGCGCCCTCGGACAATGTTGGACGATAAAATGCACCACTTGCGTTGGCCTAGGCCTCTAAAAATTACGTGGCATCGAGGTGTCTTTAATTGATTTTCATTGACTTACCGTGTAGAGGGCCGACTCTCTGATCGACTGGTAGTTAAGTTCCTCGAAATAAACACGAAGCCGAAGAAGATTTTTTCTTTTTAGAGAGAAAATAAAGAGGGAGAAGAGGTGAAATTAAATGTCATCTCTTTATATATAGCAATAACCTTTCTTATATAATCGCCAAAAACACAAGACTCCGGTATGATCGACCCCCAATCAAATGAAAATATGGATCAAAACGCATCGAACCAGATTCGTCGACTTGCTCAGTCCCTCCGGGCCAGTCACTGTTGCGCCCTCTACCGGCGACTAAACTCAAAACTAATACTAACCTCGTCGAATCGTCGTTTGAAGACATCCTGGCCGCATGAGGATCACTCTCTCTCAGGCGCCTTTGAAGATGTTCCTGATTGAAGAAGTAAACAACTTTAAAAGAAACTTATTTCATCTGAGTAATCAAAGCGGAGACTTGGTAACCTGGTAACAAATGTGCTCTTTATGGTATTAGATACACAGTGCAATCCCATTTTGTTAAACACTTTCCCTTTATTCAACAAGAAAAGAAAAGCGGGATTCGGTAAAAGTGCAATGAATACATGAATACATGAATACATTAAGAGGTCAAACAAACATAATGAGGCCCGAAAGCGTTGGAGTATAGGGGAAATATATACCGACGTGTATCCCGAGATGAATAATAAGTAGAGATAATAAGGGTCTTAAGCGTTGGAGTATAGGAAAAATATAAACCATCCGATCTCTTTTAAAGAGAAACGAACGAGGTGCTCTTGAGCTAGAAATAATGAGGAAAACAAGCTCGGGGAGATGGGACGATTTACCTAAAAATTAGGGTACTGTGACGAAACACAACTACCTCGCTCGTCGTATTGATGGAAACTGGTACATTTTCGGTCTAAGAAAATCTAAGCTTATTAGAATCTCATTTGCATCTCATTAAAAGAGAACATTCGTCTATATATATATTCTTTATACTCATAGGCCTACGCATTCATGGCTCAATACCCTTTTTGACCCTCTCAAAGTATAAATCTTTCCCATCTCCCAACGCTGAAGAACCTCATTATTATTCATTTATGCAAACTTATGAGGTAAAAGGTCACTTGTTGGTTTATCAGCCAGTTCAACTACTGGCATCCAACGCAATGCATCAAGAACCTCAAGTAAACAAACGTAACTTGACCTTAATCTTGGAAATGACCATTCAATGCCAGATTTAAATGGGGAAAAAAAGGATTTTAGGGATTTTATTTGGCCGAGAAAACCCCCCACATTATTTCAAAATCATGGGATGAACTTACCTCGTATCGTTCGGATGGCCAGGAGGAAGCTGAAACTGACTTGGTGTACGACGTTTCACTGTATTTTGATGTTTACAAACAGAGAAAAACCGAATGTAAACACTTATTTACGAATATTGAAAATTTACATCGTCATCCTTATTATAATAACTTGAATAAAATTACTGACCCCGTTGTGTGCACGGAAGACGGGCGTCACAAATGTTTTACCGTAGAAAGAGCTTTAGCTATTGATTTGAACAATTGCATTTCAAGAAGACTGATCGTGAAAGTTGGATCGGTTTTATGCCATTCATTGGTCATTAAAGGAGAAAAAATCTGCGTTGGAAAGGGACAACATACGGAGCCTCTAAAGGGACATGGGAAGAAATTGAAATGGTAAAAGAAATGCTAACTTGTTCGTTACGAAATAGTAGGAAAGATGCATGAAACGTTTGTCAAATTGTATTTTTTTCGAAACCCTATCTCTAAAACCACATTCCTTAAAAGGGAGTCGTTTCTGACAATGTTTTACAATAATAAACAGCTCTCCAGTGCTCTGTTTTACTAAGTAAGTTGTTATGGTCATTCAGTTTTGGAAAGGTATACCCTTACTTGTAGAAAGGACATTTCAATAAAGTGGTCAAGAAATTGGCATGTTTGTCATTTTTGTATAATGACATTTTCACATGTTTTTGGAACATCATAACTATATGGGATAGAATGGATGATATTATTCGGAATTCAATCGATATGTGCTAATTATTACTGGCTTTGATTTTAAAGGGCTTGAAAAAAATCATTACTTGCAAGATATCGGGCAACTGCAATCCAGTCGGTTTTCTTCCCGCAAGTATTCGATTAGCTGCTTGCAAGTTTCTGTAAAAAAACAAAAACAGATATTAAACAAAAACGTACTTTTGTAAATGTTGTTGCAAAAGAGTTTATAGCTCAAGAAAGTGTCCTCAAGTTCAAAAATCAATCAATGTCATTGCTTTCAACGACAACAACAACAACAACAACAACAACGACAACGACGACGACGACGACGACGACGACAGCAACAGCAACAGCAACAGCAACAGCAACAGCAACAGCAGTAAAAGCAGCAGCATGCAGTAAGACCAGCAGCAGCAGCAGTAACAGCATCATCAGCAATAGCAGCAGCAGCAATAACATAATAATAGTGACTCACGTTGTGTTTTGTTGAGAAAGTTGCACTTAGTCTTGTTCTCCAGCAGTATATCAGTCACACAATGGCACCGGTTGAACATTTCTGATTGTTCGCACTCCTTCAGACAGGATTTTCTGGAATATAAGCCCGATGCAAACACGTGGCACTTGGGATTGTAGGGTGCTCCTTTCCGCTCGATGTAAACCTGCCGGGAAGAAAATAGATTTTAAGAACATTTTAATTTTGAAAGGGGAAGGTAAAATGCAAGCGGGGCGAAAATGTTTGGGAATGATGTGGCACAAAATAAATCAACCTTTAATAAACCTTAGGCCACTAAACATTTTAATGTACTGATACAATAAGGATCGAGGTATAAATCCACCTAAACACCGTTAACAAAAATGTATTACTTAGTTTTTTTCAAAGGTAGTAAAAAAAAATGCATTTAAGTAAAACCCTTATTTTGAACCATTCTGACACTGAACTATTAAACAAAAGTTGACAACCAATAAATAAGTGATCAATCGCAGAGCTCAGTTACGTAACTGGTCATACATCGTGTCAAAGGTTAAGAATCCGATTTAGTATAACTTTTCAGGATCAGCTGCACCAGATAGAGATGGATGCAATGGTGGGACTTTTCATGCGTTGAAAGATGGAATGTACCATTCATCGAGGCGAAGCGGAGGGGAATGGTACGAAGCTGTCTGAGGGACATGGTGAAAAACATATTCCTTCTTTCTGAAAACCCGTTGGTACGATCAACTTCTATCTCGTAGGCCTTCGTACGACTTATATCTCGCCCGTACCACTCCTAACTCGCCCGTACCACTTCTATCTCGCCCGTACCACTTCCTTCTCGCCCGTACCACTTCTATCTCGCCCGCACCATTTCTATCTCACCTGTACCACTTCTATCTACGGGCCTACGGGCAAGATAGAAGTGGTACGGGCAAGAAGGAAGTGGTACGGGCGAGATAGAAGTAAGACATGTACGAGATAGAAGTGGTACGGGGCGAGATAGAAATGGTACGGGCGAGATGGAAGTGGTACGGGCGAGATAGAAGTGGTCACGGGCGAGATAGAATTGGTCACGGGCGAGATAGAAGTGGTACAAGCGAGATAGAAATGGTATGGGCGAGAAGGAACTGGTACGGGCGAAATAGAAGTGGTACGGGCGAGATAGAAGTCGTACGAAGGCCTACGAGATAGAAGTCGACCGTACCAACGGGTTTTCAGAAAGAAGGAAGATGTTTTTCACCATGTCCCTTAGACAGCTTCGTAGAATGGAACATTCCATCTTTCAATGATGCAAAAAAGTCCCCCATTGCACGAATGCAAAACATTAATTGTTTGTTTTATATACAAGCAACAATCAACAAAATGTACAATACTGTGTTCTGGCACCCACTATGAGGGCGTTTTGAACTGCTGTGTTAAACACGTGACACGTGGGTGCAAGTGGTGTGGTCTTGCGTGCAATAGTATAAAAGGGGGGGGGGAGATAAAATTGCACACTGAACGGTACCAAAATGCACGGTCTATATTAAACGTAGGCAACGCAATGGTTTGAATAATGATTGCCGCGTGACCAACAATCATCCAATCATGGACCTTCTTGCGTTATATAACGCCTATCCCAATATATTAAATAATGCAAACTTAGCTCATGTACGGGGTAACAATTTAAAATAAAAAGGTGAAATCTGTTCTCTCTATTCTCCATTGCTTCTCACGTTCTCGCGCATCAGAACTGGGCCTTTTTCTTGATAACATGTAAACCCTTATTCGGGTCATGATCTTGATTTCACAAAGAGTTAAGATTGATATGATTGATATTAACTGTTTATTAAATCTTAACATAGGGCTAGATAGCTCGTTTGGTAGAGCGCCGGCACGTTAAACCGGAGGTCGTTGGTTCAAATCCCACTCTAGTCAATTTTTCTTTGTTCAACCCAAAATCATTTAAAAATTTACCCAGTCAGTTTCCCTTGTGGTTTATTATTTGATATCTGATATAAAAAGTCGCATCCCCTTAAGGTGATCCCCTGGCTGCCGCTTCCCAGGTTGTATCGTATACTTGGGTGTGATCCCTGGCTACACGGCAGTTTGCGGTTGAATGGCTTCTGACTGGCACCCCCCGAACAAAGATATTGACAAAATAGGGAGACCGCCAACATAGGGCTAGATAGCTCAGTTGGTAGAGCGCCGGCACGTTAAACCGGAGGTCGTTGGTTCAAATCCCACTCCAGTCAATTTTTCTTTGTTCAACCCAAAATCATTTAAAAATTTACCCAGTCAGTTTCCCTTGTGGTTTATTATTTTAAATCTTAACTGCTAAGCAAAGTGTGATGTCACTGACATCACAAATCACTATGGTAATACTGACAACTCATCTTAAGATTAATCTAGTGCTTTGTGAATTTGAATACATGGTAACTTGTCTCTGACTCAGATTATGTGTCATTTTGACCCCAAAATAGGTGTGACCCCAAGTACATGAATCTGGGTACATGGACGCGTGACCTCACTGGGTGCAGTACTCCTTGGTTTATACACGAACTGACCCGGATCCTGGTCCTGTGGGGTCAGTGTGACCCGCAATTTGTGCCAAAATGACCCGGAAATGGGTCAAAATTACACAAAATCCGAGTTACAATCCCATTTTAAAAAACTGCTTTCCGGGACAGCTTATTCCGAGACTGGGTTTGTTCCCCATCAGACTCGGAATCCCGGTCTATTCTGACCAGGGAGTCTTTAGAGTGTAGTGCACTCCCATGAACCGATTCCAGCTGTGTTTAGCTAAAACTTATGCAGTTAAATTTTGCAATTAATTGTAAATTTCTTTACCTGTCGTAGTCCGATGTTAGTTGACATACCTGGGGCTACAGTAATGCCGTCGTCTTCCGGGAACGGTGGGACATTGTGTGGGTGAATTGATACGCGTACACCGGACTCTGGTGATAAAATGCCTACGTATTCCGGCAACTCGATGAACAATGTTAGATGAAGACCTGGAAAGTGTTGTTAAAAATGGCGAAGTTATTTAAATTCACTGTTTGTAAACAAATTAAATATGTTACCCTGGAACATGAGAGATTGCAAACAAACCATGCTACACCATGTGGCAAACAGTATTTAGAGGTCAGAGTTCGTCATTCTGTTTGACCTGGAGGTCATTTTGAAATACGTTAGACGCATGTTTCTGGAAAATTGTTCTAAATTAATATGTTCCCAGTCTTTCTTTCAAGTATTATTATTCTTGATACAAGACATTGTTAAGCGTATAACCAAGACTACCTGACAAGTTAAGTTAGTCTAAACCAACCACAGACATCGCCAGTCGGTCTACGTCTTGTACATAGTGGCAGAGGAATCCTTACACACACTATTTTCTTTTTGTACAGAAGTACCCGCCTAAAAACCTCTGAAGAGTTCCTGAATTCCAAGCATATAATACAATGACACACATTATGGTGGTGGGGGTTCTGACCACATCCCGCTAGGAACCCCATCAATAGACCGATCCATTAAGCCCCGCCTCCTTACGAGTTGACCAATCACAGCCGCGAAACCCGATCACCATTAGTGCAAAGATCACCAAACTGCTCAAATGGTGATCAGATTTCGCGGTTGTGATTGGTCAAAGAGAAATGGGCGTGGCTTAATGGATCGGTGTATTAAATGCAAACAAGATTGTTTTGACCAAATTACTATTGAGTGTAAAAGTGTACGCATTTGCTGCTCGATATGTGAAATGGTGTACCTCTCCTGTGTCTTCACTCTTCACTGTGGTCTAGAAATCTCAGGAATTCTTAAGAGGATTTTTATTTATTATTTATTTAATTTTTATTGTTTGGGGGTTGTGTAACTACTGTATAAACGGAAGAGTTTGTTAGTGTATAGGAACATTTTGGGGTTGTCCCTCTGCCCCCTTATCGGGCATGGTATAAGAGCCTGAGAGGGCAAAATACCCGGAGCTCTTTTTGGTATTCTAAGACTAAAGTATTCAGTAACTGAGTCCACTCACCATACTGTGCCCCAGAGTGTGTGGTTTTGTTCTCCAAGAGTTTTGATCCGTAGTTGAATGTGAAGCAATTCCCATACTCCTTGTTTTGAAATTCGTGGAAATCCCTTAAAATAAACGTAAACAATCCATCAACGACTATTATTAATAGTTGGTGAATATATTTGCAAATATCATGCAAACATTGGATGCATTTGAGTGCAATGTCGCTCACGAGGCGAAGCCGAGGGAAATGGAACCAGATTTCACAGAGGAATTATATTCAGTGACAATGCACGAACAAAATCAATTCAATATAGAAAGCACACGTAGATCCGTGTCTTTTGAAATGTTTTCACAATAAACACAAAAAGACACGTAAACTCGTTTACTCCACACTCTTAAAAAAACTGTAAAAACAAAAACAAATTCTAAACAACTTTGACGACTCCAGGAACACCCAACCTTGTCTGCCGTTGACACGAAACTACCTCGTTTGGACAAAACGGGCAGGGAACGATTAATTTGGGAATGACGCCACAAAGCGTCCAATATATCTATATTGGACTACAATATTAAAGTTTGGAGCATCGACGCGTCAATGCAACTACATGGCAAAATAGAGAATGACACGTGACGCCTGTTCCACCAATCAAAATGACAAGAGTGTGTGGTTATGCAAGCTGCAAGTGTTAACTGGGTAAGTCTTTAAAAAAAAAAAAATTTGAACAAACAAACATTTACTAGAGCGGGACTTGAACCTGCGACATCCGGATAAACGTGCCGGCGCTTTCAATTGAGATATCAAGGTCTATGCCCTCTTGCCAACGCAAGAGGGCGTGGGCACCAATGTGGGGAGGGGGGGTGACACGAATTATGCTGCCAATTATATATTTGAACATAAAAATAACATTTATTGACTGACTTGGTAGTGGCTAAAAGCCTGACGCTCTGTGCGTGTCGAAGGCAGTGTCCGAATCGGCAGCTGTGGCTTCGGCTGTGGCTGTGCTAACAGCAGCCTCTACTTCAACGCGTGTTAACGGGGTGATTCAGCCGCAGCCACACTCAGCTATAGCCGCTATTAATTCCGACAGGCCCAAAGTCATTGGACTCTCTCACAATGCCCATTAATGGTATTCTGGGCAGTCGTTATGATCATACGTTTTTTGTTTTTGTGGACGTGTTTTAATATAGATTGTCATCCACGTAGTAGTCGCCACGTTGTAGTTGCCATGTAGGCCTATAGTAGTAGTCGTCATAAGTCGTCACGGCCATGTCGGTCTTGTTAATGCCACATAATTCAGCTTTGTGCTGCTAATTGGTAATTTAAATAAAAAACAAAGAAAAAGAAAAAACGAAGGTAAAAATTAAATTGGTTTGCGTAAAAGCTAGCAGATTGTGTCTTTTTCAAAATGTAATGAAATGTCATGTTGCAGTGGTGACTAACCACGCGTTTTCATTAGCGAGGGGGGAGCAAACGGGAAAAAGAAAAGTTGGGCTATATGATTGTGTCGAATCATTCATTTGTAAATTTTCCCGATCTCAAGGGGGCAAGGGGGACACGCAAGGGCGTCGATGGGTGGGGGACGGGGGGGACATGTCCCCCCACTTTTTAGACTGGGGGGACAGCATATCAGATGTCCCCCCCACTTTTTGATTGACTGTTCATTAGAAATATGCAACAAAATATAAAAATACACACTATTTTCTTGATTTAATATTTCATTACAATTTTTGTTCAAATAAAAGAATAGCGAACAAACGGTGAAATAATTTCTTAATTTTCATTTTTTTTTTCTGATGGACCACGCGCCGAATGATATTTTGGGCCTATTTCCGTTTCTATAATACAGACAATAGACGACAAGTTTCGTCCAAGACATGAACGCCAAAATCCCACTTACATACCTTGTTAGCATTCAAGTTATGATGCGTCATTTGTGTATGCTATAATGTACGGTACACATCCCTCCACAAAGGAAGTCTGTGTGTGTGCGCGCACGTGCAAATGTGTTACATTTTGTTACAATCGCAAAACGCACAAAATGTAGTAAAATCCAGTTTTTGCCATGACAGACAAGCCTTGTCGAAGAAGCAGTATTTTGTTTTTTCGAAGAACTTCAAGCTGACACACGATAAACGCCGGACTAAAGCTTTAATCTCCATACATGATTATCCATCAACAAGGGAAGACATTTTATAAATATTTAACCTAAAGCTTTTTGAACATTTTGAGTGCGTTCCGGTCCTACTATTTTCTTTGCGTGTCATTCTCTAAATACACTCTGTATGTATGATTCATAATTACCATAAAAATGTTTGTTGTGGTCACATGGTCTGTTTGCACAAAACTACACGTATGATGTCACCGTTCCCTTTACACAAATTAAATGTACAAGTAATGGTGTGGGGTGCAAATAATGTAAGATGTATTTTTTCAAGACTTGCTCGCCCGTCCCCCCTACTTTTCAGTAGCGATCGACGCCCTTGGGGACACGGAGGGGGTTGTAAGGGTTTTGAGTGGGGGAAAAAACTCTCGCCCCTGACTTCCTCTGGTTATGACACTGTCCATCAGTTGTACACAGATAAGTGTTTCTTTGGGTGCCTTTTACAGAAAGAATTAATTTACAACATTGTGAAGAGACACACAATTGTTATTTTTCTGATTATAGTTTATTGTCCCCACTCAATTCAACTTACTCGTAACTGCACTTTTTCTTGTCGTATGTACACTGGAGAATAAGCTCTTCAGCTTCATGTCCGAGATCCCTCAACTCAGCACGGGTAGGGTTGACCATCTCTAAGAAATCACTGTAATCCGCAGACTGGGACCGTTTATAAAACTCTGCCCAGTCATTGGGATCACTCATGTCGCCCCAGTCGTAAAATTGCTCGTAATGAAACTCAAAGTTATCTTCTACTTGGTCAAGTCCTTCATCCCATTCATGCTGGACCCAGGAACCAAACGCAGCGAGTTCCTCTCCGCCCATACCAAATATGTCTGCACTGGTTCCCGCCGTGCCGCCGCTGGTATCCCGTATGTTTCGCAATGAACGCTTCTTCCGACGTTTGGTCCCCGATTCTCCTCCCTCGGTGGTACTCTGAATCTGCGCGGTAGAACCGAATAGTTGGGTGGTTCCGGACTGTGCCAGGGTTGTAGTAGACAAATCACCAGCTGTTGTAGGTGATGATGTGGTTTGCGCAATCGATGACGTCATCTCTGACGTTGTTTGTTGATTTGTCCCCGAACCGTTTGTGGACGCGTCAACTATGATAGACGTGAACGAAGAGGCAGTTGATTGGTTAGAACTAGACGTGGCATCCTCGGTTGCATTTGTTTGTGCATTCAGCAAAGCCTCTGATGTGCTTTCATTCGCTGTCACAACACTAGAGTTTACCGAGGTGTCAAAATCGGTTTCAAAGATCACGGCATCTGCTGTACCTGAGCCGGTCATTTCTGCTTCATTGGTCCCAATCGAAGTTCCATCGTTGGTAACCGCATCACTGATGTTCCACGGCTGATTCTGCTGATTTCCAGATCCGTACTCCTCCATATACTCCTCCAACCACGTAGGGTCCCAGTCAAAAAACCACGCGTAATCGGTAGTGCCGTCGTCCCCCGTCATTCCCCCATCCATGTGAATCAGGCCTTCGAAGCGGGTATCAACGAGCTTCGATCGTCGGAACCGGTTCATATTACAGATGGTTACCGAAGGAAAATGCAGATCGGGGGCCGTCTCCAGCTTCACTTTAGTAGTGGATGGATACCCAAAGTACTCAATAAGAACAAGGGTTGCCTGAAAGCAGAAGAGACCGAGCATGGTGAGAAACACGGCTAGCCAGAAGATCTTAGTCAAGACGCGCTTGGAGCGTGTTATAGCCGGTACGCCATGAGCGGTGGTGTTCTCACCGAATGCCCTCAATATATCGCCCAGGTTGAGCCGTCGTTTGACTGGCTTGGGTACCTCCTGACGGGCTGGCGAAGGAGATCGTCGCTTCCTCGGGATCGGAGGAGCTCCCCATGAACTCGCAAATGTGGTCTCAGTGTTTGGTCTAAAGAAACAAAAAGAGGGGTGCTGAGTTAGCACCGTACACGCACTGTTCAATGATTTTAAAGTCTTTAAAACACATTACCTTCAAGTCGCGTAACATTTGGAATTACTCATTATCCTTTTAAAGCACTCAAACACCTGCAGTGTTTTTTAATTAGTGAGTGGTGATTAAACAACATAAATTTGCCTCCTGAAATACAACTGAACGGAACATACGGTCCGCCATTTTGTGGAGTAAAAAAATTGGTTCTACAAAATAGCGAACCGAGTTCTGGTGTATTTGATTTGTGAATCCTTATATTCTACCTTTAAAATTTCTTTCCAACCACATTCATTTCAAAACCGCACGCTTTATATAGATAGTTCCCAGTAGACGCCATCTTTACGGGCAAATCGCATTTTGGCTTGCAGGCGCGTCAAGCGCTCAAATTATTAACGCAGCCGCGTCGTTTACTAACCAATCACGCAATTAGTTTTGTGAAATGTGCGCGTGCTGCACGCCGTTCTCACGCGTAACGCATGACTGTGTGTTCCAAATTGCCCGTAAAGATGGCCTATTTACGTCATATTGCAACCTATCTATAGCCCAAAGCGCCCAATCCGAAGGCAGGTTGCCCATTAAATACATGCATTGCCATGTTGACTTAAATATAGCTATTTAGCTTTAGTTGAGGAATTTGCCAACTTGAATTCAAACGAAAAAGTATGAAAAATCGTCTACTTAGTTTGCTAAAAGATACAATGTAGTATTTCATGCATTGAGCGTGGCATGCGTGAAATTATCTGTTTAGTCGAAACATTTAGTCGAAACAGCTATTATTTTCGTCAAGTTTTGTATTTGTTTTTCTTTCATATCAGAGGAAGGATCTTGTGGATTTACAATATTTCTATCCAACCCATAACAAGCTTACCAGATCAAGTTGTTCTTTAACGTTTGCTTCAAATATTGTGTCCTTAATGCCTATAATGCCTTAGGCCCCCCTATAAGAACAATACAAGTCTGACCGCGTACGTTGAAAATGGGGTATGAATGATTAAAATGTATGGTATAATGCTCATCAATGCTTGCCAATATGCATGGTTCGGTAATCAGCCATTATGAACACAATGCAGCTATTACTAAAATATATTGAAAAGGGATTTGAAATTCAAATATTCTCTGTATTCAGATTTTTTGTTTTTGTAAAAGTGGCGAAAAACAGCTTTTGGTCGCATACTTTAGCGCTGTTTGTTAGATTCTCAAAACTCCATGAAATTTATAACTCATGGGGTTACCAAGTGGTGGAAATGCCATTATTTCAACACAAGTTCTTAAAACTTAGTATCTTTTTTCATTGTCGTTTGTCTTTATTATCCTTGTTTTTAAAAAAACCTACAGCGCTGCTATTTCTTGACGCTTCTTTTGTGTCCTTTTCAAGTGATGTTGATACTGTTCTTAGAATCTCCCTGAGGTCTATCACTCCATGGGTTACTAAAAGGTGGACATTTTGTCACTTCAACAAGCTTCCTAAAATGTGGATTCCAGTTTCAGACCCTTTGTCAACATTGATTCTCAACCCTGTTTTCAGAACAATTATCCAATTCAATGCACCAAAATTGCTTATTATAAATAGGATGCTATTGGCAATAATGTAACAAAACATCATTGGACACACACGAGTTAAAATGTCGATAAAATATTAACCCAACAGATTCATAATGTCAGATCTGTTGTGTGTCATGATTGCTTCCTATAATAAGAGGGAGAACGCCAACATAGGTCTAGATAGCTCAGTTGGTAGAGCGCCGGCACTTTAATCCGGAGGTCGTTGGTCCAAATCCCGCTCTAGTAAATTTGTCTTTGTTCAACCCAAAATCATTTTAAATTTACCCAGTCAGTTTCCCTTGTGGTTTATTATGAATAATAAGAGTAGATGAAGTTGCAGAACCTGTGAAGTCCAAATATATGAAAAGTGTTAATACAGCACTGAGGAAGGAGCTTATAGATTCATACATTTATATCAAACCCATTACAAGTTCAGCAGATCAAATGTTTTCGTCAAATAGTTTGTCTCTCATGCCTATAGACCATGTTACCTTTGTTTACATAGTGGTGACCTTGTACAATATAATGCATTTCCTGACGGCCAAGATACTACACAGGCTATATGGGAAAATTTACATTTTGTGTCATAATTTTCACATAAATTCAAAATTTACAAAAGCAACAGCTGTACAGCTTTTGAGATGTCCCCCCTTTCTTCATATCAAAAGTTGAAAAAAATCAGACAGTGCAATCTCCATAAAATATAAGATTTGTTGTTGTCTTCCATTGAGCTGTGTACAAAATGTGCCTGCAGGAAGTCCAGGCGCTGTGGCTCTTTTGTAAACATGTGATGTCACAGGTCACATGGTCTATTACCTAATGCCTTAAAAGAACTATAGAAGTCTGGCCTTGTACAGTAGAAGTAAAACTGAGTATGAATCATTAATGCTCATCAAACGCTTGCCAATATGCTTGGTCTGGTTATCAGCAATTATGAACACAATGCAGCTAGCTCTTTGCCTTGATAAAATATTCAGCACTTCGCAGTCATGAACAAAAGCCTGTCAGAACAGTTTGCTTATTGAAGCTTAGGATTCTTTAATAAGGAAGTCAAGCCCTTCAAATATAATAGGAAAGTATGGAAGAGGGCTGAATAGATCAACGTTATTCTCTGAATTCAGCCGTTTTTTGTCAAAGTGGGGGGAAATTGTTTTTTGGTCGGTGCTTTACTAGAGCTGTACTTGTAAATACTTAAAATCTCCATGAAGTTTATATTTTCAGGGGTTACCAAATGGTGGAAATGTCATAATTTCAACTTTTGGATCCTACTTTTAGTCCGTTATTTTTTTTTCCCTTAGCCCAAGAGGCTAAAGGGGTATCATAATCATTTCTTACGGCGTCCGTCCGACGCCACTTGATGAAAAAAAATACATATTGTTTGCTTCTTTTTGTCAACAATGGACACTGTATTCAGCTGAAACTTTCACAGGTCACTTTTATTGATAATGACCTATAAATCAGCAACAAACAATCCATATTATGCTTTTAACAATTAAATTAAAAGTCGATTGATTGAATAGTCTACACATCACAATCAAGAGATTTGCATTAACGATATCAGACATCAATTGCAAATTTTACCCCACTATAACGATGTTTTCAAACAAGCCTTTTCCAAACGACTTCGGCTTATATAGGCTCCGACTTTGGCTCCGTCGGTATGTTCACTTTCTGCAGTGAAATTCTGAGCCCCTGCGCTGGAGCCGACACCAAAATCCGTGGTTCCGAAAACGGCCATTAAATGGACAATTTAAAGGCACTGAACACGTTTTGTAATTGTCAAAGACCAGTATTCTCACTTGGTGTATCCCAACATATGCATAAAATAACAAGCCTGTGGAAATTTGGGCTCAATTGGTCATTGAAGTTGCAAGAAAATGATGAAAGAAAAAACACCCTTGTTGTACAAATTAGTGTGCTTTCAGGTAGGAATAAAAGGCTTCTGGCCAGAAGTCTTTTATTATTTTAGTGAGAAATTACCTCTTTCTCAAAAACTACTTCAGAGGGAGTCGTTTCTCACAATGTTTTATACTATCAACAGCTCTCCGTTGCTCGTTACCAAGTAAGCTTTTATGCTAATATATATTTTGAGTAATTACCAAACGTGTACAGTGCCTTTAAACAACACGTTAAAAGGGAACTTTAAAACCCAATGATGACAAAAACAATCTGATTTAAAGGTATTATACAGGATTGGTAAGGATAAAAAACATCATTGTTTGATTTTAGTCTGAAAGCTGGACTGATTTTGAAATTCATACTAATTACTATAGAACCATTTTTTCCTCTGTGAAATAT
Organism: Leptasterias polaris; assembly: GCA_037783415.1. Taxonomy (NCBI): domain Eukaryota; kingdom Metazoa; phylum Echinodermata; class Asteroidea; order Forcipulatida; family Asteriidae; genus Leptasterias; species Leptasterias polaris. Next base: position 8,108,794 of record JAZGTN010000022.1, read on the forward strand.
TTCCCTCTAAATTAATGCGGTCATAAAGAAAACTGTATCTTAAAACAATAAACAAATAAAAAACACAAAAAACGCAACAATTGATTTCAATTGTTACAACCAAAATTAAGAACAATGTGAAAATTGTTCATTTTTTCACTATTTTCTCCTGACTCAAACAATGGATTAAGCCCAAATTTTCACAGGTTTGTAATTTCATGAATGGTTGATCACACAATACGAACACTGTCTGCAACTATTTTCGCTAGCTCTACCAATCCTGTCAAACATCTTTAAAATATTTTAATGAAATATTAAATTTTGTGTAGCCTACCTTGATCTTTCGTTTGAATTCCAATTCAAGAAAAAAACAAATTAAATATCAAAGTAAAAAACATTGTTACCTCATTTTTTGAGAAACGTCTCTCCGAACGTTTAAAGAAAAGTCAAAAGGCCGTCATTCATAAACTGTTGACGCAGGCCTGCTCATTTGTCTGGGTCCGTTGTCAAGTCTTGCTCGACTAGAGTCCAAACTGAGGTGGATTCAGTACTTAAAGATCAGTGGTATTAATTTACTGCAAACAATTTATCAAGAGAGGGAGGTGGCTTCAGCGCTTATGATGCAACAGTTGCCATGGAATCCATAAGCAAGTTCGTGTGGGTGACTAGAGTTGACTAGACTTAACCCTAGTCGATCTAGATGTCACTCGAACGCAGCTTGGTTTGACTAGCTAGCCCGACTGGATCGGCCCAGAGCCGTATATTGGCGAATGCAGGGTGCCAGACTTGTCTGCCCATTGGGTTGTGCTGCATTTGGACCGAAAATGGCGTCCAGCAACCACGTGACCGAAGAAAACTGGTCCCTCTATGTCGCAATTCTCTCAATACACAGCTCTGGGTCAGCATATAGCCCTGGATCACTGTTTATCTCGTCACCACGCGAGGTTACGTCACTGTTTCAAAATGGCGGTTATATACCCATTGCACAACGCGCAGCGCGCATACACGCGCGTCTCCTGTCCGCCATTTTGGGTGTCAAAAACGTGCACAAAAGGATGGTACACGTGTTTACTCACCAATGCGCGTGTAAACACGTGTACCATCCTTTTGTGCACGTTTTGACACCCAAAATGGCGGACAGGAGACGCGCGTGCAAGTGCACTGCGCGTTGTGCAATGGGTCTATAGGTGAGGGAAAAAGTTTTGTAAACGTTCGTAATCACACGCACAACAAACTTTAACCTTTACCTGCTATAGAGTACTTCATGGTTAAAAGAATTAATGGTAGGTTTTTGCCAATCAATCAGTAAAATAATAATTAATCATTTCACTATAATGTGCAATTTATGAAGAGAAATAGAACATGAGAGGCCAACACATTAATTTTATCTGCCCATTACGTCATATACTTGTTGCCATGCTAACTATACTTGAATAACCAATGAATATAGACGCGTTCGAATGAAACACACACCACGCATGCGTGATTTGAAGTGTAAATTTACTAAAAGGTAAGCATCCGAACATAATCATCTGATGGAAACGTTGCCAAGGAATCAATAATGTGTTGTGCTGGTAATTATAATCCTAATGGAGACGCTGAAAGATATTGATTTAATTAATTAAGTTTAATTCCAAAAATGAAAAAAGGGCTAGTGCATTGGCTAAAGGCCAAGTTTATAAAAAAATCCATTTAACGATGCTCGGGGCAGTAGCGAGCTTTAACTAACCCAAGCAAATTTAATCTTCTCGAGAAAATGACGGTACATTGTATCACTGGTCCCTTTGAGGGAGCATCCCCACCTCCTTTGTGGGTTTCACGTATTGTTATGACGACCAACTGTCAGCCTTATATAATGATACACGCACCCCACTTGAGTACAGTAACCACGCCCCTAAAGAACTAAAAACAAAAACCCTACGAGGACAATGGCTGCCTTGTTGACACGCATACCAGTGAACAATGGACTAAGACAAATAAATTCATATTCTAAAGTGCACGAACCACAGTCAATGTTACTTTTGGTGAGGGTTAAACCTTGCGTGCAGAACACTAATTATAACCTTAACAAAGCGCAAGTATGAAATTTGGCCTTCAATTAATAAAATAGCAGAATACACGTATGCGCATATTCGGGAATATTGTCACGACATCGCACATTTATACGATATGCGATGTTTCTTCAGGCCCACTATAGATTTGTTATTGCCATCAGAACAGTGTTGAATCAGCATTATTTATAGTCTACACCTTAAAGTCGTTCCTGGAGGGAAAAACCCTTAAATTATTATTAAAGCGAAACTTATCAAAAATCCATAAATCCTGTGATTTGGCCCGCTATTACTACTCGTCATTGTTGGCTCATTGCTCGTAATAATTATAGTTTGCGGTAATTTTCAGTGTAAGCATGGTTCTAACCATGATGGAATTAATCGGACCAAGAACTGGACAGAACCTATTATGGTGGGCAGTGATGGAAATTATTCAAGTAGGCCTACCTCTGGTCTGATTTATTACAAAAACAGTAAAATATTATCTTCACACTGTCTTAACCAAACGTCAGGGCCCATTTCGAAGAAATGCTTTAGCAGACAATACAAAGAAGTGCCTACATTCTGCTGAAAAATAAGCCCGGCTACCAGTCACAGATGGTACATGGACTTTTGGACCTTTGCTATGGGAACATTGTGGGGGCATATCAAGCAAAACCCTTGTCTGGTGTAGGCAACTCTGACCACAACATGATCCAGTTAGTTCCAGTCTATAAACCTCTTGTGCGCAGAGAACCTGCCAAGAAAATCCAAGTGAGATCCTGGTCGAGTCAAGCTGTGGAGACCTTAAAAGGATGCTTTGCATGTACTAACTGGGAAGTTTTCACAGACCCTGCTGACGACTTGGATGAATCAGCTGAGGTGATGTCGGACTATATCCGCTTTTGTGAGGACATGATAATTCCCCAAAAGACAGTCAAACTTTTTGCCAATAATAAACCATGGATAACTTCAGATCTTAAGCAGCTTTTAAATGAAAACAAGAGAATGTTTAACATTGGAACAAGGGATGAACGTAAACAAGTTCAAAAAAAATTGAAACGTAAAATTAAGGAAAGTAAAAAGGTTTATAAAAGAAAAATTGAGAGCTTTTTCAGGCGAATGACACAAGGAAAGTTTGGCAATGTCTGCAGACCATTACAAACTATAAACCCAAGAAAAATAGTGTCTTCGTAGAGAATGAAGCAAACTTTGCCAGAGAGTTGAACTCATTTTACAGCAGGTTTGACAAATTTAATTTCCATTCAGAACAGAACGAAGTTATGCGTGAGTTACGCAATTGTCAAGCAGAGAACATACACATAACAGTTGGGGAAATAAAAGTATTATTTAAAGCCACTAATCCACGCAAAGCATTAGGACCAGACAACATTACTTCCAAAGTGCTAAAGGTATGTGCTGACCAGTTAGCGATCCCTTTTCAATCATTGTTCCAGGCATCTGTTGACAGTGTGGAAACAATCTGCAATTGTCCCAATTCCAAAAATGCGCAATTTCAAGGAAATGAATGATCTGCGCCCAGTGGCTCTTACATCAGTGCCTATGAAGTGTCTGGAAAAGATTATCTAAAACAGGTTACTACCTTTTGTTACTGGATCCATAGGAGTGCAGAGGATGCTGTTCTTACTTTGTTAAATTGTATCTTTGAGCACTTGGAGAAAGCAGGGGCTTTCGTTAAAGTTCTCTTTGTGGATTTCTTAAAGGGACACACCGGCTTCGTTGGGCTATTTTGGCTACAAAATAGACTAAAACATGACTCCAAAGGTCTTCCAGGAATGGAGAAGAACGGTTCCTAAAAGAAACCATCAATTTTTGTCGTTTTTGAGCATTTTTCGAAAAACGAAGGTCACATGGGTTATCCGAACCACTTTTTTGGTTCGGATAACCCTCGTGATCTTCGGAGTTGTTTTACTTCCAGCCGTATAAAAATTATATACTGCACCGAATTCAACTCTGTTATTTAACAAGAATTCATGAGTATTTGACACACAAAAATACGTATTCAAATTATGGATACAAGTTGTAAGTAATACAAAAGGTCGAACGTAAGATTTTATTTCAGAGAGTCCGAGCAACGGAAGCGTGTCTTACAGTGCACAGCGTGGGTCTAGCTACACGTAACACAGGGGCAGTCAGTCGTGTCGCTTGCGAGCAGAGTATCTCGGCAGTGCTACCTCGACGGAAACCCACTAGCCAAGAGATAGCTGTACCTGGAAGCTCATGAACATGTGGGAGGGGTAGGGAGCCAGACCACCAACTACGTTGTTGTTATTGTGGGTTTGCTAGTCGGTACACCTCGCTGATCGAATCCGTTGTTTCAAAATCGCAACTTTTCAATGCTCTGTGTACGTTCCTTGACCCGATTTGTACCGAGTTTCTTGTTAATTAAATAAGATTTATGTCAATACATAGGAATACCACTTTTATATTGACGGTACAATTAGTTTAAACAAAATTTGTGACAAACAATTCCCCAAAAACGAGCCCCCCCCCCAAAAAAAAAAACTAAACAAAACCGGAGCCCCTGAAGGGACAAGTGAAAAAGAAATTAAAAATTAAAAGGTGGAGAAAAAAAAACTCACTCGAAATTTCTATTGCATCCCTCGACACACAAAATTCCAACAAAATCATTTTGTTTCCTCAAAATATTATTTAATTCGATGAAAATATAATTTTGTCTCACAAAATATTATTTTTCATTTTGTGAACGCAGTGTGTTTTTCTAGGTAACGAAATAGATTATTTCTAGAAAATAGGTTCTCGTTCCCTTGAACACGCTTTCTTTTCCCTGAACTACAATGAAGTTCCCCAGAAATAAGCTTTCGTTCCCTGAAGATACGCATTCGTTTCCTCTAAATATGATTTTGTTCGCAAGAAATATACTTTCGTTCCCTCGAAATATGCTTCCCTTCCCCAAAGAACGCTTTCTTTCCCTCGAAAGGAGATTTCGTTCCCTAAAAAAAAGCTTTCGATTCCTGGAAATACGACTTTGAATATTTTGCCCGAAATATACTTTCATTCACCCGAAATATGCTTTCGCTCCCTAAAAATACGCTTTCGTTCTCTCGCAATGAGATTTTGTTCCCCAGAATTCCTCTTTCGTTCCCTCAAGATAGCTTTTGTTCCCTCAGATAGCTTTCGTTCCCCTGAAGTCCAATCACACCAATTTGTTACATTCCCTTGTGAGGGGCGACTTTGAGAGGGGACGAGTTTGTATGTGAGGGGGCGACTTTGCTAGGGGGCGATTGTAGTTGGGGACTTTGTAATTGGCGAGTTTGCTGCTGGGGGGCGAGTTGACTGGTTTCCGTGTCCGTTGTTTATACAAACTTTCAGATGGATAACGTGGACTGGATCCTCATGCCTTGTCGTAGTAAAACACTTACATAAACAGAGCACCAGTCTACTTGCAATATTGCACAGTATGTATCCCGTAAATTTGACACTTGCAACGGCTGGTAAAGCGTATACGGTGACCTTTGACCGCTTTTGTTTTTTTCGGTAATTTCTCGTTAATTACGTGATATTTTTGTATACAAAAATATAAAAACCATCTTGAAATAATTGTCTTTGATTCAACATGACTAAATTACGTAAACAGGTAGGCCCTAACCGGTGTGTCCCTTTAAGTGCCTTTAACACCATTCAGCCACATCTTCTTGCCCGTAAAGTAATAAATTTGAATGTTAACCCTTTCAGTACCAACACATATTGGCTACTTATGCCATGGTGACCAGACACATTTCCTTGACATGGCTAACTGGTGACCAACACTATTTTAGGAAAATTTGAGGTTACAGCGCCCTCACAAGGCAGATTTGGGTTAGTCTCAGGTCCTAGTCATATAATGCCAGTTGAGCAACCAATTAAATTACTGTTTCCTTTGTCATATTGCCTTGGACTAAATCATTGCCCTAAACATATATTTGAGGTATGGAATTATTACCACTAAATACACAATTGAGTAGTTTAAATGTTTAAGCTAAACATTTGTCAAGTAGCTGTTCATACCAATCTGCATGAGACATATTTTTGAGACGTTAAATAAACATAAGGTGTTAAGATATTACTTTTCATACAGCATCCTCCCCCCCCCCCCCCCCCCCCAAACCAACCCAAAAATATAAAAAAATATTGGTTGAGCCTCACCGATACTGGGAGTTGGTGACTATACCCATGTTGATCAATAGGTTAAGGCTGCCATTTAGATTGTTGGCAAATTATGAATCCTCCAAAAAACAAAAGGTTATAATAATTTATTTAGGAAGCAACCCCCCCCCCCCAAAAACCGCTCATAGGAAAAGACATTAAATAAAAACAATAGAGTTTGGATTACGCACAATATGACTTATAAACAAATGACTGGTAAAATCAAAAGTATAATTTTTTTCTACATTTAATGACAAAGAAGGAACTGACATAAAAGAAAATTAAATATTGCCCATTTATAAATGTCCGCCAATAAGTTAGGTTTTGGTACGTATTTCCGTCTATGAGCCTCACATACAAACATTATAATTGCCATGGTGGCAAAATAACTCATAAAATATATGTTTTACCTATCATTCACCAATATGTAAAGAAGAAAAAAACATAAAATATTTCAAAAGTGCTATACTTGTATTTTCTAAGTACCATCCTCCCCCCCCGCCCCGCCCCAATGTTCGAAACTTGAATGTATTAAGGATCCAGGAACCCAACAAGACGCACAATAAAATAATTGCATCAGTCGGTTAAGGCAGCCATTTTAATAATAAAAATGGCCGCCAAACATTTTTGTTTTGGCCCGTAACATAAAATATTGCCAGGTTTTCAGGATGCTGGAACCCAATGAGACCAAATAAAAACAATGTGGTACAGTTGCTTAAGTCGGCCATTTTGAGTATTTTAAAATTAGTTTCTGAAACCTCAAATAAACATGTTTTAATAAATTCCTTTTGAAGCACCCCCCAAACCCGCTCATAGGATTGCACATTCAATAAACAGAAGAGAGGAACTGGACAAAAATTACTCCTAAAATAAAAATAACACCTATCATGAACCAATATGTAAAGAAGGAACTAACATTACATTTTGCCAAAGTGCTATACTTGTTTTTTCTAAGTACCATCTCCCCCCCCCCCCCCCCCCCCCGCCTCAATGTTGATTGTTGGCAGGCATGCGATTGTGGGATTCAACATTGTAGCGGGGGGGGGGGGGGAAGTATTCAGAAAGTTTAGAAAATTATTAGTTTGGTGTGGAAAATCTCCAATAATGGTATAACCGCTTTACCAATTTATAACATAATTAACTTAAGAGTTGAATTGTTGACCTAATTTATCGCTTGGTGTGGAATTTTTCAAAGCATGGTATAACACACATTGGCTTGATACACTGCTTACAAATCGTGCGAGTTTGTTTCCGATTAGAGGTGGAACTGCATACAACACAGTCACGTTTCTTCCCGTCAACAGTCGGACCTGGAAAGTGCTGAGTTGAAAGGGCGTTTGAAGCACTCGACACTTTACGGGCCTGGTGAACTGGGTTGTTCTCAAAGTTTGAAATAAGTGCCTCTATCACCTTGACCCGAAAATCCAAAGTAGACAAGCTCTTGTTTGTATGGATGCTGTTGTAGACGACATTAGCATTGAGCAAACATATGTCTAGGATTGTAATAAAAACACGTTTCCACCATTTGAATGTTTTGTGGGTATGAGTATAGTACGTGCATAACTGTGCAGCCAGATCCGTGCCCCCCATGTATTTATTGTAATCCTCGACTATGCACGGTTTTTTGATATGACGAAATCCTGTTGAAGTTTTCCGGCTCCGAATCTTTTTACTAGTGACACTGCAATCGCCATAGTTTGAGAGGAGAGTGACACGTTTTGTGTCCTGCCACATAACGCATAGTTGGCCTGCTTTCTGAAATTTTTTTGGATCTGCACCGCTTTTCATAGGAAATTTTTTGGAGTTTGCTACGTCGGGTATCCCTAGGGTGGTATAGCGCACAGTTCCACAAGCTCCGAATCCTAGCTCAGACAACTTGGAGAACAGAGCCGGGCTAGTATACCAATTGTCCATGAAGATGCAATGTCCTTTATTTTCGAGTCCCTGCAAAAGGTTCAATACTACGTTGCCTGCTGCCCCTATTTCGGATGGATGGTTCGTCTCGGGATCACTTACAGAGGACTGTCCTTGTGGGCACCTGGGCTGCGATCCTGTGAACAACTCCCAGGCACATGTGTACCCTGTGTCGGATTCGTTCAATGAGAAAGATTTCAATCCCCATTTTGCGGCTTTTCTTGGCATGTATTGCTTGAAGCTCACCCGTCCTTTGAATTTGACCATCGTCTCGTCCGGTGAAAGGCTTCGTCCCGGCTGGTACACCCGGAGGAATGATGGTAGTACAATGTTTAAAAGTGGCCGTAATTTAGCAAGTTTGTCACGGGGAGAGTCGCCCTCGACATCTCGGTTATTGGCGAGGTGAATTTTTTTTAGAATTGCAGTAAATCGGTTACGAGCCATGGTTGCTGAGTACAGGGGACTTCGTAGAATTTCAGACCTGGACCAATGCATGGAGTAACGAGGCCTTTTGTTGATGCCCATGCAAAGAAGTAGGGCCACGAATGCCATCATTTCAGGTACATCAGTTGGTCTCCATGCACACTTATTTTCGGCCCCCGCTCCCAATATTTGTTTAGCATAACGATTAGTCTCTTGTACCATCATCTGCCACACTGCTTCACAAAAGTACAGTTTGAAGATTTGTATGGGGGAGAACGAACTGAAGTCTTCTGTAGCCCCTGTGTTTGCTGTAAAATTAACAGGCGGTCGCCGTGTGTAACAGTTGGCTTCACGCCATCCACACCTGAAATTCGGCTTTGTTTTGGTTTTCTTACCCTTCTTAGAACAGGTTAATGTTGCTGTTGATGTCGAGGCCCTCGGCTCTGTATCGTCACTGTCTTCTGACGTTTCCGAGTCCTCAAGTGGCGATTCCTCGTCAGATGACATTTCGGAACCACTGTCTGCGAAAATTTCTTCCAAAATTTTCTCATTTTCTTCGGCCATGTTGTAATAATGATCTCTTACTGAAGAATGCGTGGGGCCGGTCCGGGGGGGGGGGACGCTTAACGATACCGCTGAAATTTTTAAAGTTGCGACGCTTCAGGGCACACGTGACCAGCTTGTTACCATGGGGATGGACAAAAGGCGATTGAGGGCGCGGCGCTATTAACATTTTGATAACTTACTTTTGGTCGATGTGCCAGAGAGGCTGATTGGTCACCGAGAGTGCTAATAATTCCGTGCCATACGGGCTCATTGGTCACCAAGTGGTATGTTGTTTTGAGCCGCTATGGCACGGCGGTACTGAAAGGGTTATCACCAAACTTATTCTATGGATCAATGATTTTTTACTAAATAGAAGTCAACGAGTTAAATTTAACTCTACCCTGTCATCTGTCCAGCACACTTTCACAGGTGCCCCACAAGGATGTGTTTTGTCACCCGTTTTGTAAACTTTATATACCAATAATCTAACGGCGGTGAATTCAACACATAAAATGATTAAGTATGCGGATGACACGGCTATTGTTGGGTTTTTTTGATGATAAAAAGGAATCTCTAGATTGCTTCACTGATGAAGTGACACAGTTTATCCAGTGGTGTGATGAAAACTGTCTAGAACTCAGTGTGAGTAAAACTAAAGAAATGGTGATTGATTTTAGGAAAAATAGATCTCCTATTGCGCCAGTTTTTATAAAGGCGTGTGTTTGGAAGCAGTGTCCGAATACAATATCTAGGAACCGAAATTGACAACCAAAACGATCGACAAAACGATCTTGCAATTGATTTACCAGTCTATTGTACAGAGTATTCTCACCTTTTGTCTTGTTTGTGTTTTCGGAAATATGAGGTCCAAGGATAGGAAAGCTAGAAAGAATAGTCAAGCAAGCAAGTAAAGTAATTGGCCTTCAACAAGAGTCTCCAGAGGCACTATATAAATCTCGAATGTGCAACAGAATTAATTATACTCTTTCTGACCCCGACCATCCACTACTCTCCAAATTCCAGACCAACTCCAAAAGTAAACGTTTTTAACAAAGAAGGATCAGAACAGAGCGATACGCCAGCTCATTTGTTCCGGTGTCATAGGGAAATCTGTCCGCCTGAGATTCTGTCCCCCATATGGGAAATTAATGTGGGCTGGAGGAGAATGATTCAAAAGAGGGCGCTATCAAAAGCAGTTTGTACACAGTTCTCCATATGGGGGGACAATCTCCGGGGGGACAGAATCTCCGTCCACACCGGCAGCTATCAAATGGTACCATGACCAGTTGGAGCGATGAGCTGTCGTATGGCTGGCTCTGATCCCTAATTTGCAAATTGTCTTCGTGCCGTTTTATGTAAGGATTTTACTAATTGTAATTTTTAAAGTTGTATCATATCGTTACTGATCGTTTGTATTGTATTTGCATACAGTTCTTTGTCAAGGCCATTTTAATTTCCCCAGTGAGTGATAATAAAGTTGTATCTATCTATCTATCTATCTATGTGGCGTGGTATTTTGGCTGGTAATCTTAAGTTGTGCTTAGCTACTTTACTGTCGTAAACAAGAACCATGGCCAAATTTAGAGATCCAAAGCACACAATAAGCCATTATGTTGTTGTAGTGCTTACAAATGCCATGCTGTTTTGGTTGGTAGCCTTGTTTTGATGTGCTTTAATTCTACCTTTTGTGCTTTAAGCAGCTCTATTAAATTGGAACCAGGGCCAATTCTGCGTATAAAGCCCGTAATTCTGGGCCGTAAAAAGTGCAGAAATCAGCGGTGAACACAACTAATGGGCAATTCTTTCGGGGCAGCCATGACAGTTTTCATTTTACCTATGGCAACGATTTAATTTAAGGAAGGTGACTATTAATTCCCAGTCCGTCAACGGGTATCATTCTCCGTCCTTTGTTATTAAAACCAATTGTCTTCTAATAGTTGAAAAAACTATATACTATATACAAGGTGTCCGTCGATTCTCCCGGTCCCCCCAAAACAAAACAATTTTACCCGTGAGAAATTTTGACTTTGAACTTTTCGTTCTCTGCTGCCGTAAACCCTGCGGGGATAAACATTGTAAAGAAATAAAGATCTTGTTTTGTCAAATCTCACTTCAAATCTCCTTGTTTACAACAAACAAATCGTGCATAAACAAAAGTGCGACAATGGTGGTTTTAAGGGAACACATTTACATCCTTGTAAATTTCATATACAGATCCAGAGAAACTAGTTTACTTTGAACTAGGTGTTCAAGTCTCTGATGAAAACACAGGTGTAAGTATTAACAATCAATTTAGACTATATACGAAACATAAATCTTAAGTCTTAACAACACACCTGTTAAAAGTATCAATGACTAATGTTGGAATGTTTTCCCGGTCCTTTTCAGCAAATAAGCAGCCAATACGTCGCGTCTATACAGTACAAAAACTGAGGTGTTAAAAACTAACATCATGGGGGTTGTCACGTATAAATACCGAAAAGAGAATTAAAATTAACACACTATATGGTGTAAAAAAAACACCAATGTATTTTTGGGGCAACAAATCGTGATATTTTAACACCCTAAAGTGTAAATGTTTATTCCTTTTTCGGTATCATATATTTGACAACACCATTGTGTCGATTTCAAAACCCCAGTTTTTGCAGTGTAGGTTGATTTTGCGCGAAATTGAAAGCATCCCCAAACAGTCATTAAGTTTCACGTAATGTATAAACCAATCAATTGTTCTCCTGCGTCATGCAATTACAAAAGAAAACCATTCAATTTAACAATCCAATTGAACAGCATTCGCAACACCTTTTCGCAGCGTGCATTTAGTCGTTCAAATTGTTTTCTAAAAGGCGTTTTGTGGGGGACTTGTGCAGCTGTATTGACGCTTTGTTAATCTAATTAACGTGGCACCTCCTTTAGATTTAAAAAGGTCAAATCTGCGATGGTCTACAGCCAAATATCTTTCTCATTACAAGCTCTGACTGTGTCAATTTCCATCTTGTATAATCAAAAGCACAATCCCAACACCTACACGGTCGTAATGAAGAGGCAAAATTGCTTTGATAAGAAAGCATGAAAGTGAAATCGGCTGCTTTTTCGCCGAAAATTACATGGAAAACCTACTTCAAACAGCTACAGATAAAAGGCAGCACATTTTGTGGGGGGGGGGGGGGATTATTGAAAACGACCAGTACCTATAAATACACAAAGTAATGAATTTTACGATTAATAATTCAAATAAAGTTAAAATAGATATACATTTTTGCTATACAATGTCGAAGGAAATTCTCACTGCTATAAAGAACGCCATACAAATCCAATAATTGGTCAAGTTAGTATAATAAATGTGAGATGTCCCCAAAAACACGTAAACAATATATTGTCAAAAACAAAAAGAAAGAGAGAAAAAAAAGAATACAAAACTTGAATGATGTTGGAACCCGAAATTAAACCATGAATTGATTTGTCTTGTTCACCCTTTTTTTTTAACTAAAAAACAAAAGCTTTATGATAATCAGCTTAGATGGTGGTTTTCAAAGAGTGGTTTGTGTTATTGTTGATTATTTTTTAGCTACGTTACTTGTTTGTCTACCTGTAATTTTTACACTCGGTGTAGCCACTTAGCAAGTTAGCCCAATATAATAAATAACAATTCCCTTCCTATCAAAATTGTGTAATTAAAAGTCAAGGTCGATTCCGACTTTGTTCAGCAAATGCATGATAATGGCTAAGCAAGCAATAAACAAGGTTGTTTTTATTAAATTAAACAAGTCAACCTTTTGCCAACTGTTCAATAAGTGTACCTATGTAATTAACCGTACTACCGCGTGAGGGCGTTTTCAAAGGCGGGTTTCCTTGCAACACAGTTGTATCTTATTGTGACTGCCTGTGTGTTGTTTTCTTTAAGTTTATATCAATGGAAAAATAGGTAATAGTAACAAAACTGATAAAACCAGTTCGTTTTACTTGTGTTGCATCACCTACATTTGGTTTACAGGAGCCCTCACACGTTCAAAATACTGCAAATTAAAACAGCATAAATTATACAAACACTATCCGTATCCATAGAGATCAAGGACGGCATAATTCCATCTCTAACGTATTGAAAGAATTATAGATGTTATGCCCAACTTGAGTAGCTCACCTGACGATAGTTGGGCAAATATGGCCTTCACTAAACTCTAGTTGCACTTGTTCAACAAGAAACAACCAACAAGATGGCCGAACGGCGATCGAGATTTCCCACGTCTTTATGCGGAAAAGGAGACTTAACTTTGCTGGGCATTGCAAGAGAAGTACAGATCAACTGGTGTTACATTTGGTGTTGTGGCCACCGGCTTATATGGAAAGAGGAGCAAAAGAAGGCCAAACAAAACGTACATTGACCAATTATGAATACTCCAAGATGAATTTGAGGACCATAGGCAACTGCATGCTGGACAGTAACATTTGGAAAGCCATCACAAATGCCCGGTGGAAGCCGTCGGAATGAATTTCTTACGCAGTTGGTCTGACCTCACTCTTACATTTTGGACCGATGCAGAGGACGATTTTGATGAGTTTGACGATGAACACAAAAGCCTCGGCCATTGTAATAACCGCCATTGTAATAACCGAGAACCCCACATAGAGACCAAACAATCCACCAAGGGCGCCAAGAAGGCCCTCTATCTTTAAGGAGAAAAGGGAAATTAACATCTATTATCATCAGTGAAACTGATTTCGTTTCATCACCCCCCTGCCTCCAACCAACTCCCACTCATCCATTGCACACTCAAATAAGTTTCCTGGACATTTTCGGCTAACAAGAGTTTTACTTGCCGAAAATGTCCTGAACCACCTATTATTTTTGTTTTGTGGAACTCTGCCATTAGCATTATTCAAGAACGTCAGACCAACCTAGACAAAGACATGCTCGTGCTGGGGTAGTTTGATTTATTTTGTTTTCCACACGAGGCAATCCTTCGGTTTGAAAATCAACTGACTTACCGAGTATTTTGGGGACTGTAGTTCAGCTCCTCGAAGTAAACCCTCAAACGAAGTACATTTTTCCTTAAAACAAAATAAATAGATTAAAAGTTGTTATTCCAGTATTATAAAAGATCGGTAAAACATTTAATTTTAGCCTGAAAAAATTAATTATTTAATGATTAATATTCGTATTCGAGAAAACTATATGTTAAGCCTAAAGAAAACTATAACCGTAACAGCTGATTTCAGTTGTTACAACCAAAATTAGAGACAATGTGTTTACATGCTGAAAGTTGTGCATGTTTTTTGTTTAAGTATTTTCCTCGAGACCCACATAACGGATTAGGACAGGTTTGTTATCATGTCACTCAGAACATGAACACTGTGTACGAGTATCTTTTAGCTCGACCAACCCTGTATAATACCTTTAAACATTTAAAGGCACTGAACACGTTTGGTAATTCCCCAAAATATATATTAGCATAAAAACTTACTTGGTAACGAGCAACGGAGAGCTGTTGATAGTATAAAACATTGTGAGAAACCACTCTCTCTGAAGTAACGTAGTTTTTGAGAAAGAGTTAACTTCTCACTAAAATAATAAAAGACTTCATGCATGAAGTCTTTTATTGGCATCTGAAAGCACACAAATTGTGCAACACGGGTGTATTTTCTTTCATTATTTTCTTACAACTTCGATGACCAATTCAGCCCAAATTTTCACAGGTTTGCTATTTTATGCATATGTTGGGATACACCAAGTGACAATACTGGTCTTTGACAATAATTACCAAACGTGTTCAGTGCCTTTAATGAAAGCCTCCCACTACCCAATCAAAAAAATTCAAAATATCAAACTAATGTTTATAGCACGTGCGGACAACGTCGGTAAGTTATTTTCAAACACCCATCACGAAACCTTTGACAGTTAAAATTCAGTCTATCATCAGAATCACAACTAATTGTGTTACTGCTAAATCAATAACTACAACATTTCAATACAAAGCAATTCAAGGGAAGTTTTCCATCATGACCATCTTTATACCATTTTAAGAAATGTGCAAATCTGCGATTATTTTAATTTTTATCTTAACAATGTTATGCACACTCCTTGAAAGCAAATTCCAAGGAACGAGCCCCGCTCGTCCACAGAATGTTTACATCGAATGTATTTGAAGGACGTTGGACGAAATATGATTGACTTATGTTCTTATTTCCCTTCTTTATAAGGTAAAATCACGACAATAGTCTCGTAAACTCCCAAAGAGGGTGTAACGATAAGAGGTTCACGTGTAACAGATTATCTTTGAACCTGAAGAACCTGAAGAAAACACATATGATGGTTTTTACGAATAGATCTATAGATAAAAACGTTAATATTCGTCTCAACAATATTGTTATTGAACAGGTAAATTCATGTACATTTTTGGGTGTCATTGTTGATGATAAGTTTACGTGGAAAAATCATTGTCAGAAAGTTCTCACATTAATTTCCCGCAACCTTGGCATCATTAGAAAACTTAAACATTATGTTCCATCCCACATTTTGCTTTCCATTTATAATACATTATCATTGTCATGTCTTCAGTATTGTATACTTGCCTGGTAAACCACCCACAAAACATTCCTTGATAAAAAGTTGTTCAAAAAAAATCCTTAAGATTAATTAACGGGTCTGGCTCCAGAGATCACTCTGCCCCACTATTTATCAAATTCAACACATTATCTATATTTGATCTCTATAAATACCATATGTGTGCTTTAATGTATAACTTTGAAAAAGGTGTATCTTTACCCTTGAATATTAGAGATTTGTAAGGAACACTGATATTCATACTATAGGGCATCAGATAAACTTCATCCAAGTAAAGTTAGAACATCCCTCCACCTTTCAACTGTTAGATACCAGGGACCTCTCTTTTGGAACCAAATTCGATCTTCCTGCCCACTGACTTCAATTAGAGCATGTAAGAAGTACTTTAAGAAACTTCTTAATGTGGTTAATGATAACTAGGAGCTTTAGATAATTATTAATTGAATTGCCATGTGACACAATTACTAAAATCCTTTAGTTAAAGATGGTTATTTATTTATCTTCAAAATTGTATTTATTGACCTATCAGGTTATGACTTTATTAAATTAAATTATTTAATAACAATAGCATATAATAATTATTGCTTATTTATTTGGAAACTCATGATTGTAACTATTATTTATATGTATCTTTTACGAAGTGGCCAGACCTTGTACAAGCTTAGGCTTCTTGTCTGACCTCCCCATACTATTAATAAGTTCCGATAATTATTTTTCCCCTTATATTGTACTGCCTAATGGTATGGAAATAAACCTGAAACCTGAACTAATAAATTGAAACTTACTTTCTTTGTTCTGCATTCAGGAGCAGTCGGGCAGCATTGGCGTTTGTTTGAGAAACGCGGGAATAAAGATGCTCCTGTGAAAGAATTTGAGGGTTTTAGTAAGAAAAGTGTACACCATTTTTTAATTCTGTCTGGGGTGAACAAAAACTAATTGACTAGAGTCGGATTTGAACCTGCTGCCTCTAGGTTTACGTGCTGGTGCTGTTGGAGGTGTAGCTATTTTGTCAATATCTTTGTTCGGGGCGAGGTGCCAACTTTTACTTTTTGAGACAGGAAAGTCAATAAGAATATAAAGCAGCAATATTTTGAACCAAGTTTTCTCACTCTTTCAGTCTTACGACGACACTCAGTATTGTTGACTGACCATCCCTCTACAATAAAGGTTCCGGGTCGGAATTGACCCGGATCCGATTGGGACCCATTTGTAGGTCAGTGTGACCCGGAACCTGTGTCAAAATTACCCAGAAATTGGTAAAACTAACGCGAAATCGGACTTAAAATCCATTTTTCCCAGGGATGGTCGATTTCGTTTGTTCTAGTAAATGGTTGTTGTGGTTACCTCATATCTTTCGGAAGGCCATCTTGACGAAGAGGTTCCCAATCTGTATGTTGTCTCACTGCAAAAACAACAAACAAAACATACATCATTAAGTCTGTTTACAAGTTGGCTTATAGTTGGGTAATTATAAGGATAGAATAACTAACGACACTAAACAATGCTGGTGAGCTTATTTTTGTGTGAGAATGTGAATTAAATTCATGTACAATCCCTAAATAAACTGGTATTCCACACAAGTAAATCAAAGAAGGAAATGGGTTTCCCCTTCCCTGTGTCGCTACTATTTGAAATCATGGACCGAATAAGGACAGTAGAGGGCATTTTAACTCCTTACCTGCACGCTGTGGGGCAATTGTATCCCAATCTGTTGCTTTCGTAAAGCGCATCCACTGCCTGTCTGCACATTTCTGCAAATATAAAACATAAAACGTGGGCAGTTTGTGATGTAACTGTAACCAAGTGGAAAGGAACACAATAATTTTACAGGATCGTGAAACTTCCAAATGTAGTTGAACAGTGATTTATTATTACATATTGGAAAAACTCTCAAACTATCAAAAATATACAAAAATGGTATCAACGTATAATTGTACTGGCAAACAAATAAGGTGAATATAGGGGCCTGTAGCACGCAAAACTAGAATGGCTTTTTATAAGGCTATAAGGCTATCATATTATATAAAGGTATAAGTATAAGGCTTCCGCAAATATAATGAGGGATGGTGTTGTACCGTTCGCACTGAAGGGAATGGATAAATAAATAAGGGAATTATTACATTATACTAGACAATTACTCTCTCTTCTTCCAAAAACGCATTTTGATTAAATGAAATGTTCTCTTTATAAGAACATGCAGTTGAAAACGGACATCGTTCGTCTCATACAATTGAATCAACACAGTTGTAAAAGTGCATAACTGAAGATAATTTTATATTAAAAGATTTACAGAAAACACAATGACTATTATTCGTACCTTAACAAGTTAGGGTTTGTCTACTCCAGTAAAGCCAGAGGTTTAGACTTCGGACATCGAATGAATGGGTACCAGCTGAAAATTAATTACGTTTAAACCATTAATAAATAATACTGAACGTCCGCACTCACAAGTTTTACAATTATCAGATAACAAGTAATGCCCATAATATTTAAATAATAAATTGCAACTTACTGGAACTTGGAATGATGTGTTGGTTAGTCTCGTGATAGAAAGTGCTAACCAAAATAACAGAAAGAACGAAGGACTCAAAACAGTGTCTTGCCGCTGTCGCTTCTTGTGCAGGAATGATCGTTAGTTGAGCGCTGCCAATGCAGTATAGCTCCGCGCCACGCCCTTTACGCCTCAGCGAACTGCAAGTATGCTTTTTAAAGTTACTCGACTGAGAACTAGGGCACGTATAAAGAAAGGAATGCTTTACTTGAATTAAAATAACTAAGTAATCAATTGACTGGGTAATTCCAAGTCAGTTGGTTACATAACTAACATTGTAGGTTTAATTTTAATAATCAAATGAAGTTTAAAATAAGACATTGTTAGTTTTGCCTGAACTGTCTAAACGCCGAAATAACTTTCTTTTAAACATTTTCTTATAACAAAGGGGGAATCGATACTGAGTTTCCTATTGAGAACTTGAGACTGGTTTGACTTTTGCTTTTACTCTTTTAAATGCATATTCAAACAGGGTGGCTGTCGCGACAGGCACATTTTTGTTTTTAACAATAACATAAGAACCGTTCGGTCAAATCCGGTCATACTAAATGTAATCCTCTATTCGAACACCCCCCCCCCCCCCGCCCCCTTTAAAATAGTGTAGTCACTTATGGGGTTGAATTCACTAACAGGTCAAAAAGACCCTTTGAAGTTTGCCGGCGGCAGTCCCCATTGACATGTCCACACAAAAAACATACGTTGTATACACCCATTGAAAGACGTGCAGATTTTTCGCCTATGCGTTTTGAACACGAAGCTTGAATTTTATTTATAGATAAGGTCTGCAGCCAACATAATGTAATATATCTATCATCAGGCTACTACAACGTCTTTCTAGCATGGGAATTACTTTTGTTTCGTGATACGGCTTGACGTAAACCATGACTGAATCAACGACGGTGGTACGGCGAATACTGCTGGGTCATTCATTGGAAAAAAATGAAAAATTGCCATTCTCGGTCACAACCATTTTTCAATCTATTTGAATATTATATCTTGTGTGTTTTTTGTTTTTTTAGCGTTGGCCGTTTAATCAAAATCTATAATTATTATAATCGATAACTTCAAATGAAACTACTGCTGCCAAAAACAACTATCATCAGAACATCAGAACTGTTACCCACGCCCCCCCCCCCCCCCCAAAACGGAAAAACCCCACCCCAAAACAAAAACAAACGGCCATTATCAAAATAATGTAAAACATCATAAAACATGTATTTAAAACAAATTGATCCATTAAAATGTTCTTTAAAACGAGACTAATATAAACTCATTACCTAAAACGCGTGAACTACTTCTATTCTGAAGTTTAGTTACGTTACCTTTTGCCGTCAAATCTTGTCGTTTCGTAGCTCATTCTAGAACTCTTTATTCAGCCATCTCATACGCGTGTATCCAAACTTACATAATAAGTAAATGCGACACAAGAGCCCCGACTTTCCACCAACTTCATCCTTTCCCCCAATACTGTGTACTCGTTCCCATGTTTACCTAGCAATACCTTTACACTTTTTATTTGAGTTTGCTGGTGAGCAAACAAGACTGGCTAAACCGGCACAGAGATTTATGTCTGCATACATATCCCCGTTCACGTATGTGCTAAACCTGTCAATCCTGTACACTATTAGTGATTAAAGAATCTTTGCCGATCGTTTTCAAATCCCTTACGTTCTCTGTAGAAACTAGTTGCCCTAGCGGGCTCCGTACCACCAATGCAATGGAGCATTCATTTACAAACAAAATTAAAAGAGCCTGTGTTAATTGTTGATCGAGTTTTCGTTACAATTGTTCGGGAAAATCTGTATTTGGTGCTGCAGGTCTAGGAATGCTTTCAAAAATGTTGTACCTATAAACATAGGTACTGCGTCTTTTTAAATTTGTTTTGATTTATGTTGAAATGGATAAAAGAGACTGGTGCTCTGTATGTAGCACATTGCAAAAACGAGTGACTCTACTAGACTTGAGCATCGATCGAAAAGTTACCATGTTGAACAGGTCAGTATTAAATGGAAGAAATGGAAGAAATTGCGAGTAGTTGTTTGAACGAATATTGGTCAAAAGAGGTATCGATTATAAAGCACTTCATTGTGTGTGTATATAGCAGGGCCCAGTTTTCGTGGCTCTGCTTACCGCGGACTTCTGTGCTTAAATACGAGCAATGGAGTTATATGTTTTATAGGGCACCATACGCAGCATTCCACGACAAGTATAGAGCAATGAAATTGGACCAAAGTCTGTTTGGAAACTCCGCAGGCAAGTCTCAGGAGTCAGGGAACCGCTCTATACACAAACATGAACAGATTATTTGCCAAAGGGGCTGGTCTCGAGACAGCATCTGGAATTAGTATTACAGGTAAACGTGAGACTTGAAAGGAAAGCATTCGTGAATACTTAGTAGTGACGTCATCAGGAATGTTGTTATCATAAGTGGGCCATTTTGTTTTCCTCCAATGTGTTAAATCAAAGCAGCCAAAGCGAGGCTGGAATAGAAAATAGTCTGTCCCCAATTTGCAGATATGTGAATCATTATTCATAACCGTTATCGTTTACAGAGGACACGACAAAGATTAATTGTGGCAGATCTAATGAACAATAAACAATTCACTTATTTGAACAATAACCTACAATTCATGTTTAACTCTTTGGTTACTCTAAACTCTATTCAGCGCTGTGAAACTATCTTTTGATGAGTAAGGGCGCTATGTTAGTGTATTTATTGTTTTGTTTTGTATTATATTGTATTGTATTGCAATGTGCTATATTGTATTGAATGAAAACCGATCAAAATTTAAACAGTAAACTTGAGTTTCCGGTTAGTATTGACACAGCCATGTTTTGTAGTTGTTTGCAGTTGCTGAGTGGTCGGCCTTGGGATTATTGGAAGAGGCTGATGAACAACAACTCGATACCAATCACCCGATTCATCTCGTCACAGTATAACTAAGGCCTTCAAGCAGTATCGCTTATAATGTGGTGGTCCTGCATCAAATACATCGTGAATATTTACGTATTTACAATGTGACCGTTTCTATAAATACGTTTGTTAATGTTGATTAGTCTTTGTCGTATTACTAAAGCCTACAGGTTTATAAACACTTAATTCAATTTATCATCCGTTGTGTTTGTAGGATAGAAACTTTCTCCCTGGAATTTGTGTTCACCATTGGTGACAGAGTGGAAATTTCTTCTGAAAGCGCACTCCTTTGACTCAACTTCCTTCAACCCATGACAATGCGAAACACACACCGGGAAAGAATCCCTGACACAGACTCATTCAAAGTTCGTTTTAAAATGATGGATCTGATAAGCGTTCAACAGTCCAATCAAAAGAAGCAATCGAATTTCAAACGTTTAACATTCATTGGTCAAATAAGATCATTAAATTTCGTAAAAGCTAGCAGTAAGAGCTGGTCGACCATTCTATTGTATCAATAATTGTAAATAGGTGGTAGAGATTGTAGTCTAAAATTTCTGTTAATGAAAAAAAATTGCTGAAACAAACCTGAATGAGAAGAACGAAATAATGGTGTGCACAGAAAAACAAATTGAATGCAAAAGTGGCTAAAAAATAAGCCCTAAATTAAATGGAATGCAAGAAACTGAACGATTTTTGCTAAATTTTACTTACATTGTCCGAGAACATTCGTAACCAGTATACAAAAGTGGCCATTATTTTTCACCTCCGAGCCTCGGTTTGGGAACATTGATAATGATGGAAGAAAACTTAAAATAGAAAACATAAAAATACAAATGCCACTCACATTGTTGCCAGAAGACATGTTTCTTTTATCTTTGATATTTTGATCTCTTATTTATCTTAACAAAACAAAACAAAAATGAAACTATACTCAACTTCTTTAGGAAAACAAAATTTATTTATAATAGAAATCCCATGTATTTTAAATTCACAATTTTATTAGTATTATGATAGAAAAATACTCTACTTGTATTTCTATTCTCTTTTCATTCAAGTTTACTACAATATCAGGAAAATATTATTAGTCTATACAAACAAACCCAATTATCGAGCCATTAAAGTTTTGAAACACTTCGGGTTAGGTCCCCTTAATGAATACACAATGCTCATTATTATTCTATGGTCTCATTGTGACGCAGGGGGCAGCAGACAGGTTGAGTATTTCTGAGCATGTGGACGCTTCCGAAAATAACACAACTTTTAAAGATCAGAAGGTCGTGGTTTTTATGAATTGTTGAAAATGGTTCAATATTGTACCCCTTGGGATGTTGACTTTCGACCTTAAGCGTTTTGGGCAAACTGGCCCTCTAAAAATTGCCTTATTTTGCGAGGATCATTTTTTCCCAAATGGAGTCTGACCAGTTTATCCGTTCAGGAGCGTTTCTAAATTTTTACTTTAACCTTGGATATGGGCCTAGCTCAAAAGCTAACCGGCTAACCTCCTAAAAATTTAAAAGAAAATTGAAGTTTAGTTGTCAGAAAACATATTTGATTTGTTTTAAGAGGCTGTGAGATTTTTGATTTTTTGTTTAATTGGAAGCGAATAATAGTATGCTGCACCCGCAAATGTAAATCTGCTGCCACCAAGCGTCTTGAAATGTCTTCCATTGCCAAATACACTGCCATGGTATCTAGAGCTTTGACATAGCACTGGTACCAGTCCTATTCAGTTCCTTCATTTTCAAGTTGTTGGAAACCCTTGGGTACTTTACGGGGTTCTATCCAACGTTGACGTCTTCTGTCTCACGGGGTCGACCTTCGGGAAAGTTTCCACCACCTCCTTCGTCCCATTCTCCATCTTGACTCCGTTCTCCATCTTGACTCCGTTCTCCATCTTGACTCCGTTCTCCATCTTGACTCCGTTCTCCATCTTGACTCCGTTCTCCATCTTGACTCCGTTCTCCATCTTGACTCCGTTCTCCATCTTGACTCCGTTCTCCATCTTGACTCCGTTCTCCATCTTGACTCCGTTCTCCATCTTGACTCCGTTCTCCATCTTGACTCCGTTCTCCATCTTGACTCCGTTCTCCATCTTGACTCCGTTCTCCATCTTGACTCCGTTCTCCATCTTGACTCCGTTCTCCATCTTGACTCCGTTCTCCATCTTGACTCCGTTCTCCATCTTGACTCCGTTCTCCATCTTGACTCCGTTCTCCATCTTGACTCCGTTCTCCATCTTGACTCCGTTCTCCATCTTGACTCCGTTCTCCATCTTGACTCCGTTCTCCATCTTGACTCCGTTCTCCATCTTGACTCCGTTCTCCATCTTGACTCCGTTCTCCATCTTGACTCCGTTCTCCATCTTGACTCCGTTCTCCATCTTGACTCCGTTCTCCATCTTGACTCCGTTCTCCATCTCGACTATTCTCCATCTTGACTCCGTTCTCCATCTTGACTCCGTTCTCCATCTTGACTCCGTTCTCCATCTTGACTCCGTTCTCCATCTTGACTCCGTTCTCCATCTTGACTCCGTTCTCCATCTTGACTCCGTTCTCCATCTTGACTCCGTTCTCCATCTTGACTCCGTTCTCCATCTTGACTCCGTTCTCAGAGGCGAGTGCTTTGTTCGGATGGACGCTGGCCGTTCCTTGGACGTCTTCATCAGCAGCCTCTTTGCTCGATGCTGTGGTAGTCTTGGTGCGTGGTGCCATGGGCTCCTCCGTCGAACCGAGGTCCGAGAGATCGCTCTCTGTCTGCCCGGCCTTAAATTCCTCCGAGTCTGTACTGGCGTTATCACCACAGGGTGGCTGAAATAGACCACGATATAACCAATCAAAGGTTAGGTTGGAAAACAAGCTTGTGATACTTTAATTTGCGGCCCGAAAAGAGGCTAAATTGATTGACTTACGATGTAGTCAGTATCGTTTTGTGAATCATAACTCTTGTTCAGTTGCTCCATGACGGTCATTTCTGGCTCTTCCTTTTCTCCTGCGCCTGCTGTTCCTACAGACTCTGCAAAGTTAAATTATACAATAATCCGATAGTTTTAAATCGCTTCAGATAGAGGGAAAAAATCAAGTCACCAGGTATGTTACGGTGCTTGATATTCAAAATACTGACTGCATTCTGTTCATATTATTATACCATTATGATTAGTATACACATTATACACGATAATTAACACAACACTGACTTCAATGAAATTAGAACACCGAGTGTTTGTTTCAACAAACACTAATTTCTAGATATACCTTTATGACTGTAGAGCCATGTTGTTACATTCAAATTAGCAGTGGGGCGCCCTCAGGTAGAGGTTAAAAAGAGGTTGGCATTGCTCATACCGCGTGCCGCGTGTACTTAGAATTGTGCCTCCACTGTCTCATCTTGTTACGTCTTAAGACGGATGAGATGACGTCAATATAAGGTCTATGTAACCATATCGAGGCTGGGTATAAAATAGCATGATCCCTTTTATGAAATGAGAGTTACAAGCATCTCTGTCATTGTGGATATTAGGAACGTGTCAACAAAAATTGCCAGAGGTTTATTCACGTAATCTGACACTCACTATTTACTGTTTTTTGTTGACCTTCGACCTTCTCAATAGTCTGTGCTGCACTTTCTGCCGGGATGGATGCTGCACGAGGAGCAAGGGGCTTAGTGGGATTCTCCTCGGCACTAAGTTCCAATTCCTCGTCCTCTGTCTGCCCATCAATGTACTCTTCGGAGTCTGTGCTGACCTCAGCATCGCATGGTGGCTGTGAAAGACGAAACAATGGATAACTACCAGCGCAAAAACTAGGGTAACATTTTAGGGGGCGCAAGGGGGTGCACAATTTTTGTTATTGGGGGATATTTTCTCCCCGGTTTATATTTTCATTTCTCCAAGCCCCTTATCGGCGCTCTTGTTATGCCATTACTATTTAAGACAGATTGACCCAAGTGTACCAAAAACACATTGTGTTTGAAAAAAATTGTTTTTAACATCGAAATTATCACAATAAAGCTGATAAATGTAACATTTTACTCTGGCAATGTTTAATCTCAAAGGTCCAGATTTCGAATGGGGGAACCGACGGGGATGGGGCACGTTCAACCCTGTAGCGATGCCATTGACTATACCTAATGCGCACCATCACTATAACAATGAAATTATAATCATGAGCTTAAACACAAGTAGTTTTGTATGTTGTTTTTGTTGTTCTCGGTCATTTCGGGCTGATATAACAGCTATTAGGTCCCTACCTCATAATCTTCATCTTCTTGTGAATCATAGCTCCTCTCCAACTGCTCCAAGCATCCCATCTCCTCCTCTTCGTCATCACTCTCTTCAAAGTCTTTTCGCTTACTTGGAGTGACAGAGGATCGTCCCTTCACTGGGCTGTTGTCAATTCCCTCTGCAACACCAATCAGAAACGAGTTTTAAATAATTATTGATAACATCATCTGTAAAAACAAAATACATAATGTTGTTATAGGCTTTCTTGGTCATTTTTGGCATATGAGCGGCCAATTTAAACGGTAGGCTCTACTTCATTTTATTTCGGGTGAAATTGAAAGATCCTCATAAGAGCCCTCCAATTTCAACTAAGCAAAATGTTCTCTTGCGTTGGGCAATTAAAAAAAAAGATAACCATTCAATTTCGCAGCATGCATTTGGTCATTCAAAGTCGTTTATAGACAACCATTGTTAGAATTGTGCAGCTGTATTGACACTTTGTTAAATAACTTTTAGATTTTAAAAATGTATAACAATTGTTTACTAATTGTATGATAATCACTTCCTGATGATCTTCGACAACGATTGCGAAATCTCTTTTCGCAAAACGAAAGCGAAAGTAAGAATTTAGTAGAAATCTCTAGTTGTGCCTACTCTGCTAAATACACCGATCCATTAAGCTACGCCCATTTCTCATTGACCAATCTCAACCGCGAAATCTGATCACCATTTGAGCCGTTTGGTGATCTTTGCACTAATGGTGATCGGGTTTCGCGGCTGTGATTGGTCAACTCGTAAGGAGGCGGGGCTTAATGGATCGATCTATTGAACGCCGATTTCACGAGACTAAAACGAACGACTTTGAATGACAGATTCAACTGAAAGGGTAAAATCACATGAAGTACGAATGCATGAAAGTGAAACTGGCTGCTCATTTGCAAAAAATGACCGGGACAATTTAGTGAAAACAGTGAGAAAGGTATATCAATATCTTTAATTTATCTTTATCTTATCTTAAATTACTGGAATAAGGTTTGTACTTGATATAAAATTCATACACATAATAATAGGAGTCGGGGAGGGTGGGGGGGGGGGGGGTGTCCAAAGTCCAGATTTAACTTGTATGATATCATTATCAATAGTGTTTGTGGCAACCTTCAAAATAACAGAATTTCAACTCACTGTTCCCGGACACGTGAAGTGTCCCTTTAGCACACTCAAGCCACTTTATTTCCACGCCTACATCACGCAGGGTATCGGTCACGGCGTAAAGGGTGCATCGGCAGATTCTAGTCATGAAGCTAAGTTGCTGAAGTCTCTTCTTGGCCACCACCCTACGCCGTTCCTCGACGGATGTGTCAACAGAGGGCGCCTGGTCGAGGAGAGAGCTCAGCCATCGTTCAACACATCTCAGTAACACGACCTGGAGAAATATTTTTTGAATTAGCTTCATGGAAAAAACCCCAATATCTTTACCATCTTTGTTATTTTCTCTTATACCAATGGCAGGAATAAATGTGAATTTTCGTTATATAAAGATAAAATTAAACCTATATCTCAAAGCTAATACAGGCACGTTTACACAGTTATAGTTAACACTAGTTATATGATTTGTCCACAGTCAACATAAAGGGCATGCAACAGCTGTCACAGACAACATCCTCTACTTATAAATAGTTAACATTGATAAGCAAGAAAACATACCTTCGGTAAGTGGACAAAGTTTATGCCCTAAACAAAAATAAACAATAAACGCAGTGCACAGTACGATAGTACCATGAATTACCAAAAGAAAAATATCATGCAAGTAAAACATTATTGCATAATGAGGCATACATTAAAAATACAAGGGGCTTCAATTTAAGTGACTTCCATTCTTGACAGGGACAAACAGTTCATGATGAGGGCCAAGATGGTTTATACAAACAAATATTAAATTTATACGTTTTTTTCTAATGGACTGTAAAAATAGAACAGTCAATGAAGATCAGATTTAGTATTAAAATACCATTAACCTTGTTCACTCATAAGCAACATTCCAATGTGAACAATAATTTGTGATAATAAACTATTTACAAATCAATGATAAACATTGGTTAATTAGAATTTATACACTAAAGAATTCACACTAAAACAATGATATCACTCACCGAAACTTGCACAGCTTGAATCGAGTAGGCTTTGAGTCTAGACATTAGACTAGCACCAGCCTGTTCATTAACAAAATATTGTTATCATCGGTAACTTATGTCGTTCTGGCCTAAACATTTTTGTGAGAAGGGACTTGTAACAAGTTAATGTATATTTGTAAGCTAACTCAGTATGGGAATCATCTTCAGAAAGAACTGTCTAAAATTTATGCCATCTTTAAAAAGAGGTTATTCTCATTTAACACACCAAGCGCCCCCAAATATGCATTTGGTGCATCATGGCCCACATTTATTAGAAGCATACAAATAACTTACCCCATAATTGTTGTATTCGGGCTCGTCTTTATCTTTGTTCTCTTTCGTCGAGTTATCATCACTTGCTTTCTTGCCCGGGTCTTGAGGAGTAGTCACCGGGTCTTGAGGGGTGATCGCCGGGTCTTGAGGGGTGATCGCCGGGTCTTGAGGGGTGATCGCCGGGTCTTGAGGGGTGATCGCCGGGTCTTGAGGTGTGGTCACCGGGTCTTGAGGGGTGATCACCAGGTCTTGAGGTGTGGTCACCGGGGTTCTCGGCTTTTCCAGACCCGCCAGGTACTCCAACGCAGAGGCAGCATAGTGGACCGTCAACTCGAGAGCGAGCACGGCCAGTTGTACCGGTGACGAGTGCCAGACAAACTGGATGCTTTTCGGAACAAACTGTCGTGGGACGATAATGACATTTATGGAAAGCTCCTTTAAAATTATTCAAATAACAGTATAGGAGTGTCTAATAACGCAACAATCAACAACCTTCACCATGAATTTATTCCGTTTACGTATTCATGTTGGAGCTATTGTAACTATGAACTGCCTGGGTTACAAACCACGCCAAAGAATACAACCTTAACAGAAAGTAGGTCCAAAAATATATCATCCATTACAAACTATTCTGAGAAGCTGTTGCCCTACCATGCCAAAGATTTAATAGTACGGCGGATAGCTGATGGAATTTGGCAATCAGTAAGAGTATGTTATGCATATGAGAAAGGTATTTGGCTATAGTGCCAGCGCAGATTTGCCCTTTAAAAAACATATGTGTAAATTTACAAGCAATGGAAACCATTATGCATTTCATTTCTTTTCTTTTCGGCAAACCACTTGATAGTCTACCTATACATTTTCCCAAAGGACTAATCTGTGATGGCCCTATAGCCAAACATCTTTCGTCTGACGTACTCTGTGTGCAGAAATCCATGCTTGTATAATCAAAGGCACAACTCCCTAAAAATATGCCCCACTATAGATTTACATTGGCAGAAGCTCACTGCAAATCTTAACATAAAATGTCCTAATACTTGGTCTTACCTCAGTTAGACCCATTGTCAAGTCTCTCTTGAAGGCTAGAACTGCTAAAATACCCACAACAACTCGGTTTGGCTTCCGTCAAACTCAGGCTCCCAGCACCACGACTGCGATACACATTGCACCGGCTTGGCAGGAACAACAACGGGCCTACTGAATAACACAGACACCGCTGTATGTACTCGCTTTTACAAACCTTGTGAGAATTCGAACTATTGTGTTAATTCGCGCGCCTGACGCAATGACCTTTTTGTTATGCAGATTTCTAAAATTCGTTGAATACTAAAACAGCTTAAAGCGAGAGTTCCACATTGGTACAAAGGAAGAACATTTTAAAAGTAACATTCACATATCATAATAAAATTGCATGGCCCGGTTTTCGCCGAAAGATTTTTTTAAACAATTGTTTTTCTCTGAACATGTTAAAGGCAAAATTGCTTATGGCTGGATGGTGGAGGTGATAATGCCGGTGTGGACGGAGATTCTGTCCCCTCGGAGATTCTGTCCCCCCATATGGAGAACTGTGTACAAACTGCTTTTGATGGCGCCCTCTTTTGAATCATCCTCATCCAGACCACATTAATTTCCCATATGGGGACAGAATCTCCGGGGGACAGATTTCCCTATGACACCGGGATCCCGATATATATATACTTTTACTTTTTAGTTACCTACCACTTATCATTGGCGGGGTTTTTTCAATGCAGTATATTAAATGAAAGCTTATGACTTTCTCGAAACTATAATAAAATACAAATAGCCATTTAAAATTTAAATCTACATTTCGGGTAAATTCGGTCAAAAATGGACCACGCATCTTTAAAGTATTAAAGTATTAATTTAAAGAAAATAAAAAACAATCGAAGGCAGTTTACAAAGAGAACTTCCCATGGAATGTGCATGATTTGTTTTATTTCAAACGGCTTATTTTATCCTTGTCATCCAGTTTATGAAAATATAAAAACGAGAAAATAGAAAAATAGCTGTTGCAAACTGCTATCTTAAAATGACAACAATTACAACAAATTGTTATAGTCTAACAACTTCTTGTCTTTGCCTTCTCCCCTTGTCCACATATATTTCCCCTTTTAGTCTGTTTCATTCACTAATTAATTACTTGCTTTTAGTCTGTTTCATTCACTAATTAATTACTTGTTCTCCCTCTTCCCGTCTTTGTGTTGGTCCTTTGTTTTTCCAACCTCTTGTTGTAGTTAAACCAACCCCTTCCCTCTACTCCCTTTGTCACCCTCTTCATTGTTCATCCCTTGCGTTTTCTTTGTGTTTTCTGCCTCTCTCTCTTTTTACGATTCTTTCCACTTGACTGCATTACACTTGTATACCTATTTATGTGTGTTGTGTTGTGTTGTCATTTAGCCTTCGAGAAAGACTCTGCTAGCTTCCAAACGTCAGACCATTAAAATGTTGCAAAATATAAATAAGAGCTCGCAAAAGCACTAGAGGGTTAAAGGAAACTATCACATCACTTTTAATATGTGCTTATTTGTGTTATGGATCGAAAGCTAAGGCCATCTACCCTACTAATTTTATATATATATATATAAGTATATTTATTTTTTGCCTCATGTCACTATAAGAGAACACGGTGTGCTCTTAAGAACACGTTCTTATCCACATCCCTCCTCTTCCACATGGTACTTTGGCTTCTCGACATCTTCAATGGTCTGCGGTTGTTTCATCCCAAGTGTCTCGTGAAGAACCAACACACTCAGTCCAGCTAGCACTGACAGCCCTCCAAAAAACACCATAGGTATCCAACCAATCACTTTGCCCTATAGGGATAATACATTATAATGTGATTTTGTTATTGTTCTATTTTTCTCTCACAAACTAAAATTGTATGAATAATAATTCCAATGAGGGGCCAATCTAAAACACAGTCTAGTCTGGCACCCTGTGTGCGCATGCATTTTTGAGACCAAAATGGCTTCTAATCGCAAAATATCAAACGGCTCTGTCTTGTGTAAAACAAAGGTCGCCCTAAATTGGCAAAACCCGACTCTACAACTGCCGTAAGAAAAAGTGTTTGAACAAAGATTTCTCGTGATAAAAAGGATCTTACCAAATACATGATTATCGGAGCGAGTACTCCGCCAACACGAGACGCAAAAGACGACAACCCAAGTCCGAGATTTCTACAATGAGAACGAAAGATTGTGGTAGAAAAAAACTCTCGTTGATTTGTTTCGGGAAAAGTGATGATAGTGGGATACTGAACCTCCATTATTGTGGAGTGACGTGTAAGGGAGGGTACACTTCCGGGTCGGGCTTGACTCAATGCTGGGCCAGTGTGACCCGGAATCTGTGTCAAAATTACCCAGAAAAAGGTAGGTCAAACTGACGCAGAAGCCGAGTTGAAATCAAAATTTTCAACCACTTTCCTGGTCATACTGACCCAGGAAATGGGTTAGGCTCCTAAGACCCGGAATCCAGGTCAAGTCTGACGTGGGAGTTTTTAGAGTGCAGTGCTGTTACAGTCTAGACTTTACACATTGTAAATAATAACGTTTAGACCATCAGCAAGACATCAAATTACTGAAACAAAAAATTCACGACTCAATGGTTGTGTTACTTTTGCGAAATTTGATATAAAAATTCAAGGAAATAACTAATCTTATATCCCACGGAAAGCCATCTGCTAATCCCTGCTAATCATCTGCTAAGCCATTACTTATCCCTGCTGAGGGCAGGGAGGGGTAAGCACTGGAAGGAAAACAGACTACAATACCTAACCACTGTTGGGTAGAGCTCCGAAGCATAGAGAAACACGATCGCATAGGAACCGGCGATACCAAACTTGCCTAGCATGGCCGTGGTTACAATCAGAGCAGTAAGGTCTGTACCGGATTCTAAACATAAACAATCAAAAAACAGAAAATCCAATCACATACAGGCATCGTGGAAGTCGCAAACATTCAAATAGTTGTAAACTGACAGTATACACGCCAAAATCAGTAGACAGATACCAGCAGAAGGGGTTGAAGCTAGCTGAGTTTAAGGCATATCCGTCTACTACACTTCACGCCATTTTGTCTTTCCAACAACAGGAACATACAAAAGGGGCAAAATAATTTGTTTCCCCTTCCTCCAAACACATCGTGTTGTGATTATTGGTCTTACGGAAGTCCCCTATGTGGGGTCTTGATGGCAACAACAGAACAATGGACCCCACAATGTAATCTCAATAAGAACAATGGACCCCACAAGGAAATTCTTTAGAAAAGGGAATAGTACAACAATAGCAGTACCACACAAACCGGATCCGTAAGGTTGTGTGGGTGCGTTGCGGCGATCAGCAGTACAATCGTTCCCATCATGTAACACACTGCATCCTTACCAAGAATTTGTACCAGCATCAGCCCGTCCCAGCGGTCTTGAATCAGACCAGTTGGGCCAGAGGGACGGTAAAGCAAGCAAAGCCACGGAATTGCACCCTGATGAACACATTGAAGGAATGTTTGACATACTGGACGTACCTGTCATTTTAGGAATGAATGCAGTCGCAATGCAGGCAACACCTCCTACAACGTGGAATACACACAGGGGCAAACGACGTCCAAACCTTTTAAAGAATCATAATAAACAAAGAGGGCGCTAATTCGTTAAATAAAAACTCGCCGGTTTCTTTAGAGTTCACATTTCTTTAGTAAAATCTGAAGGTAAAGCCCGACATTTTCACTTAGGAAATCTTCAAACTACGCTGCATCATTATAAATCCTTGTATGTATTTCTAAAATACAGATTTGTGTTTGTTTGCATGCTTCAAAGCTTAGAAACCTGGCGGCAGCATTCATTATTGACAATTTTTATCTGAGCCAAAATATAAGACAATAACAAACAAAACATTTTGTAGGAGTTCGTCACCAGAACCCTGCGCAACGCCCTCAATGATTTTTGTTTTTTTACCAAATAACGACTGCAGTGGAGTCTATTTACGTAAGGATCTCCGCAGTCCCTCTAAGGAAGAAGTTGGTATGATGGTGTAATGTATAGAGTATCTTTACCAAGTAACGACTGCAGTGGAGACTATGTAAGCAGGGATCTCCACAGCCCCACTAAGGAAGAAGTTAAGATACGGATCTCCAGCTAAGCTGCTGGTGTTCAGTGACAGACCGTAGTATACCAGGCTATTGACGAACCTTTAAAATACAAGAACGGGAAAATAACCAATACGGCGCAACACTTCATCAATATATGCTTTACTTTGAAAATATACCTGGTTTGTTTATGTGCGAAAAACAAAAATTACATTCATACCCATGTTTACAATTACCTGGTTATGGTGTGTATAATATACTAAATGTACAATTGAAGTTAATAATCTATCCACTGTACTCCACTTTAAATTGCTTTAACGTTTTACCACTTTGTACCTTTAACTTGAAAAGCTTCCGGTTCAAAGGGTATACCCTGAACTGTTGTTTGATTGAAACAATCTTGCATTATTTAAATGGAACATCTAGTACTTTACCGAGGTAGGGCTCCAACTAGTACTTTACCGAGGTGGGGCTCAAAGGTCAAATTGGGTTTCGTGATGTACTCATTTTCCAATAGTTCTTTTGTAAGTTGGGGAAAATTGCAGCTTGCTAACCTCACGTTAAAAGTGATGAAAAATACAATTTGGAGCCTATTTGATATTCTGTCTGAAATGCACTTGAACATTACCAAGCACAGTGAGATTTAAACACATTTTTAACGTGATTTTTGTTAGAGACTTGTATGTTTTTCCCCCACTAGCATAAGGACTCTTTCTGTTGGAAAATTAGTGGATCACAAAACTGAATTTGACATTTAAGCCCCTTGCCGTGTCATAAAAGAAAATCAGATTTACACAACTTTACAATAATTATTAACATACATGAGTGGATTTGCTTTGTAATAAAACCCGATCTGATAAGTGTCTGTAGGAGAGATTGAAACATCAGCTGCCCTTGAAATACTTCAATGTTCAAGACAGTTGCGAGAATCAATTGAAATGTTCAAACTCAATCAATATGAAGATCCGTGCATGAAGCATTGTAAATGAAGTCCGTACAAAATGTCTTCTCCTGTGGCATTTCCACCTGAAAGGATGAACTCTTGCCCTTTTAATCAAACCATCGAGTCCAAATGTCGTTAACGTGCCTTATGGATCCCCCTTCCTTCGTCCCCGAAAACCTTAAGAGCGCCAACTCTCAGCCAAAAAAAACAAAAAAAAAGAAAAGACAAACCCCATCACAAAAACTCTGGCTCACCAAGCAAATATCATGACGATCGATAAGCGTCTCATCCCAGGCGTGCTGAACAAATGCCATAGGGTGAAGAGCTCCTGCTTGCCGGCGTGATGATCATGGGTGATCTTTGCAGTATGGCCCCGTCCCCTCTCCTTCAACGCCCCCTCTTCCACCCCATCGGGTGTTGCGTCT
Source organism: Leptasterias polaris (assembly GCA_037783415.1). Taxonomy (NCBI): domain Eukaryota; kingdom Metazoa; phylum Echinodermata; class Asteroidea; order Forcipulatida; family Asteriidae; genus Leptasterias; species Leptasterias polaris. The sequence goes on from JAZGTN010000022.1 coordinate 8,143,010, forward strand.
GGCTCGGAGGGCTTTTGAGAAGTCTCATCTTAACCCAGATGGAAGAGAACATAATCCACTTCAAGATCGAACATTATGTATGTGAACCACTGGAAATTAAACTTGATGCATTCGGACGTAAGTGTTCTTTTTAATAAAACCCACGTGCAACATTTTGCAAAGATGTTTCCCCACGACTGGTATATAAGAATTCTACCCTTTTCTCATTAATGAACTTTCTCATTATAATGAACTTTCTCAAATAACCCAGATAAGCTGTCTTGAAAGAGCTGCTTTAGGAAAAATGTTAAAAATGTGTGAAACATTTCTCACTAGAATGTAATGACATGTCTGATTTTTTTTTTATTTAAAGGTAGGGCCTATTTATTTAAATACTTTGGTAATGGCACTTACTAGGTTGGAATCCTTCGTTTTCCAATGCTCTTTCTGCAGGGACTTTTGAGGAACCAGACGATTCATCTTCCGTTGATAGCACATCGTCTGGTAACGGTACCTTGTTGAACCGTGCTATACGGTGTAGTATGGCCTCCGCCTCCTTTACACGACCACGTGACATCAGCCACCTTGCAGACTCTGGTATTACCCTAGTATAGATACATTCCTTATCAATTAACTTTTTAAGTTCATTATTGTCATTTTATTTCACTAAGATAAATATGTAGCACCGTTGACATATTTTATTTGTCTAAAATGAAAGCGTGAATAAGACTGACAAATGTTTTTAAGATAATAAACAAATCATCAAAGAGCTTTATTACTTTTTGAGTATTTGTATGACAGAATTTGTATTAAATTTTGTATTTGTTTTTATTTTTATGGAAGTTCGCCCCAAACAAGACTAAAAGCCACTCTTGTTATTAAGGGGCTACAAGATGAAGGTAGGAATATTCCTTTAGATTGTAGGATTGAGGGAAAATGCAGCAGGCAAGGAGTTCCAAAGAGATGCAGTACGTGGAATGAAGCTGTTGGAATGGTGCATTGTTCTACATCTCAGCAAAGCAAGAGTTTGTAGATATGAAGAAGCAGAAAGCAAAAGTGTTAAATAATCTCCTTCGCTGAGGTATTGGCTCTGAATGACGTCAAAAGTACAGTTGTCGAAACGTCGGGAAAAACAAACTTACTCTTTTCAGAGCCAATAACCTCCTTAGAGAAGAGATTGTATCATGGTGTACTCTCGAAATCGGCACTTAAGGTCTAAATGTCACCGTTGAAATTAGACAAAGCATGAAACACTGTTGCATTGTATTGTAAGGCAAGATATATTTTAAAGTATCTAACAAATCCAGCTAATGGTCTACACTTAGTATGAAAACAAATACAAATTTGAATTTAAATCCCACTTATCTATGTAGTATTATACTGAGATAGAAAGTGTGCGCACGCCCGGATAAAGAAACCTACCTCGTATGTCTGCTGCCATCAAGCGTCTCAAAGTCCCCCATTGGATAACAACAGTATCCAAATTAGCGGTTACGGCTACAGCTACGACTGCTGCTAGGGGTGTTGCTAAGAATTTCCTTCACCTTTGAATGATGCAGCGATCTTGCTGTTGCCGTAGCCGTAGCCGCCAATCAGACTCGGCCCACGGCTGTGTCCAAATTCACAGTTTATGAAGTGGCTATGGCTGACACGCCGAAAGGGCATATTCAACAATGTCACTGCAGCCAACGGCGATAGCTGTAGCCGTTTGATTTGGACGCAGCACTAGATTCATGTTTTTTATTGAATAAGTATTAAGTATCTATGTAAAGTTTCATGATATGTTTCAAAGGTCAGACGTTACTTCAAAAAAGTGTACTACCACATTAAGTATCTTACCACCACAGTGGGATCGTAAGCAAACTTGGTAACGTTATAGCAAGCTGCAGATGCCGCCAGTCACGAAGCAGGTACGCCAGACCGGATAATGACATGATCCCACTCGCCCAGAATAGGGTCAACAAGATACCAGCGAAGGCTCGCTTAGACGGGGAGAACATCTCGGTTACCATCACGTATGATGTAATATCTACACCCTACAGGGGGAAACAGACGAGGAGAACCAATGAGGTCTATTATAAAACATAATCTATCCCTGAGCTGTGTTGAGAGATTTGTGACAACTTGCGTTTAGAAGCCATTTTCAATCCCCAAAACGCGTGTTAGCACACCGGGTGCCTGACTAGACTAGGCCTTATACACATTGGGTTGTGGTACATTTGGACCAAAAGCGGCATTCGGCTACGTGACCAAAGAAAAATGATCCCTTCATGTCACAACTCCCTCAATACACACCTCTGGTCTATCCGTGAGAGACTTTAAGCTGCTAGATGGAAGTAGACAATAGACACCGAATACATTTCCGACGTACTTCTGGACGTGCGGGGATTTTCGAAAACATTGTCTTTACCCGGCAACTCTACCGCCACCTAGTTTCTCAAAATCTCGAATTGAAAATCACAGAGGAGCCAAATTACAGAAAGCTTTTATGAGTATAAACTGAATATAAACCACACCTTATACTACAACTTATGAACCGTCACGTTGTGTGGGTGGTACCACTTGCTCCGTAATACCTGTTCGATAACACCAACGAAGAATCTAACCGCCATGAAGCCGTACAGGTTGCCCGTAAAAGCCACTCCGACACCGAAGGCGACCTGAGCCCAGAGGGACAAGAAGAAGACGGGACGGCGTCCGTATCGATCGGATAAATGACCGAAGAGAAGAGAGCCTACCATCACGCCTGTCATGAACACTGTCTGTGATAATTCTACGGAGGCATCCTTACCACAGACGAGGTTCCACTACGGATAAAGGGGAACTATACATTATTTTAGCCTGTATAAAACATTTACGTCCAATGTGACGTAATAACGTGCGTTTAGGTTACGTTTATTTCTGACATAATTTAAGTTTACGTTACGTTTACTTCGGACGTAATGTGCATTAATGTTGCAATTGTTCCATACAGAACGAAGAGTGTGAAGTAGTCGGAGAGGGAAGCGCAACGCAATCGGTTTATGGTCGCGCTACATCCATTGGGACTGAGTGCAAGACAACTCATTTGCAAACACACAGTATCGTGCACAAACGCAACACAAATCACATCAGCGCGTGGTAAAGCATTTCCCAGTTAATATGATGCAGTTTTGAGTAGGGGCAGAATACACCAAAGTTAGGACATACTCATCATGTGTGCATTTTTGAAAAATTTCTTGATGCGTACTTTTACGTGACAACAAGTGAGTTATTGAATTGCTGGTATAATGAGGTCACATACAACCTATATGTATTTTTCTTTCATAAAAGTGTTATGAAATACACAAAAGAACATGAAGTCAAAACCCTTACTTGCAATCCATAAAAGTAAAAAGCATAAGCGTGTCCGATTATATAGTTTTATAAAATAATTATGAAACCACTTGGAGGTCAAGCCAGTAACATCGCTTACGGCAGTGTCACTCATTACTATGCATTACATAACATATTATTTAACACTGCAATGTATGAAAGTGCAATGAGCATAAATATTACAGTCACTGATTCAGGGCATGTCCCACCTCTGTAACTATTGTGTTGCCATAATAAGTAGAATCATACATCCATCCGTCACCACATGGTTCAGTCGCATTATCTACAGAAACATTCACATATTGTTCGCATTGCGAGATCTTCACCGACCCACCGCCGTCTCCATCAGACTCCGGCATCACCGACTCCTCGGGCTGATCATCTGAGGGACCATCGCATCGATAGTTCGGCACTGCACCAAGAAACGATATGGCGAGCATGTGCCATGCTGACGGGACTTGTCCGGCCAGGCAAATTAGGATGTAGATGAGAGTTTGAAAGCGACCAAAATCACCCAGGAAAACAAGCACTTGGTCTAGTTCCATAGCAAGATCTATAGCTCAATAGTGTACTAGTTGTGTGTTCGTGGTGGCTTGTATAGTATATATAGGTATGGTTCAAGATAAACATAGCCGCACGTGTGGATAGTGTTACGTTACTCTTTATTAGAGCAACCTTTGACCCTAAGAGGTCATCTATGATACAGAGATATCAAATATTGATAAGCTGTTTATGTATTTTACGGTTTTGTGTGTGTTAGTAAGCAAACCAAGATTACGACGTGACGCAAACATCATTCGTATAGGCTAGGGCAATCAGCTATACGGCTTGCTTGGGAATTATTGCGTTATTCAAAGACTTGTATATCAAAAGTATCTTAAAAGTTATTTTGTTTTTTACTAACAACAAATACTTCGAGAAAATCTTCGCTAATATCAACCAATCACAATTGTTCAGGACAACCATTTTCCAGAAAACTATCTTGCCTTCGGGGATTATTTTTACACTTTAAAACCACTCTGAGACGGCAAACCAGTACAAACTTCCAAAAATTATTATTGAAGTCCTGAGACAGCAAGCCAGTACAAACTTCCATAAAGAGGATTCTTGAAGTCCTGAGACGGCAAGTCAGTACAAACTTCCAGCAGAGAGTTCTTGAAGTCCTGAGACGGCAAGCCAGTACAAACTTCCAGCAAGTCAGGACTCTTAAAGTCAGGAAATCTAAAAAATATCCTTGTTTCGGGATTCGCGCACCACTTAAAACCCTCAAACGCTAGACCTGAGACGGCAAGTCAGTACAAATTTCTAGCAGAGGGTTCTTGAAGTCCTGAGACGGCAAGTCAGTACAAACTTCTAGCAGAGAGTTCTTGAAGTCCTGAGACGGCAAGCTAGTACAAACTTCCAGCAGAGGGTTTTGAAGTCCTGAGACGGCAAGCCAGTACAAACTTCTAGCAAGTCAGGACTCTTGAAGTCAGGAAATCTCAAAGTATCCTTGTGTTTCGGGATTCGCGCACCACTTTAAACCCTCAAACGCTAGACCTGTTTCAGAACTATAGTACGTTAACGTAGCACCTTGTCAAACATGCTTGACACATTTAATTAAAAAGTTAAGAGGGCTTGTTTCGCAATTCCTAACCACATAAACTGTCGGCAAGACATCAAAAGTACCAGCCTCTTGGTGAACAGATGTTTTCAATCATTTCTCTGTGGGCCTCAGACTTGTGGCGACCTTGCGCCCGACTTGCAGTGTCATTGACATTAACCAGTTGGCCATTACTTTGTACACAAACATATCTGACATTTTGTGTACAGGAGAAATGAGTTGGGTTTTTTGCTCCGCCCACTCTGACCAAGTCACGGACCCCTGTTGATTGACACCCCTTTCAGACTGTGTGTAATGGTACAGGGGTGGATATCATGTAGTATGGTATGGCTAGTATTTACCACGTGCTTACGGTAATGTTTTTCTTGATTTGGGAAGAGCATGTTTGACCACGTCTCAGGTTCGAGGGTTACACAGGATGCCGGAATATTAGAGCGAAACCCCTTTTACATTGACCCACTTTTTAAATTCACTTGACCACCACAAAGGGGAAATGTTTAATGTCTTCTTAGCAAAGTTAAAGAAAAGCACAACAAAATTGCAAGAGGCAATTACAGTAGCTGAGTATTTTCACTGGTTCCTATAAGCTGTGAGGTTTTGGACATCTTTCCCGATGGGGTGGTTGAAACGCATCGGGGTGCACCACACTAAATAGAGAGAAAATCATGCGCCGAGCCTTATCAGTAAAAATAATGTAGATCAACAACTTTTTCTGTAAATCAAAGATCGAGATTTTCAGGATATTGTGCCCCTTGGTTTATTGACTTTTTACCTGTGGAGCATTTTGGGTGCACTAACCTTATGAAAAACGTATGGCAATCTTCTCAAGAAGGTGTCTGGCCACTTACTCGTTCAAGGGGTTTTTCATTTTGGATGAGCATAGCTCAACATTCTACGGCTAAACAACTAAAAGTGAAAATAGCAAAATAAGTTTAGTTGCCAGCAAACGTTTGATTTGATTTCAAGGCTAAAAGACTCATTGTGAGTAATTTTGAATATTAAGCATTTAGCATTGATTGATATGGGAAGCTTTGGTGCATCCATCGAGGACCGCTGCGCGGGTAAATTGTGCCAACCCTCATCTGACAAACCATAGAAACTCAACTGACTGAAACTTCAGCAAAAAAAGCTTTACATACAGAGTGTGGACCTGAGAAGAAAAGAAGTCCACATAATGTAGGGACTTGAAACACTATGTGGACTTACACACTCGTCAGTGTGCTCATATGGTACCTTAGGATACCTAAAACAAAAAAGGAAAACAAAAGGTGTCCATACGCGAATTCTAAAGACTGGTGTGCTCCCCAAGAATTGTTGTGTACAAAGTCTATTGGAAAATGTTAAGTACGGGGACAAAGGAAAGAACGAAAGTTGTCTCCACAGGGATGTATATTTGAGAATTTGTGTTTTTTACAGTGTTGAAGAATCGGTTTATCTTAAGTGCACATAAAAAAGAAAACACCGACAAAGTTGTGCACTTCCGTAAAAGTGAAACAAAACACACGCACAGTTAAGTTATGTGCATCAAGGTGAAAAGGTGCATAACACTGAAATTCCTTTTTCTTGAAAGAATGGGGAGCAAGGATCATGGGGGTTATCAGGAATACACTTTGCACTCTCCGTGAGTGAGTGTTGACACTATGGTGTTGATGGTAGAGGTGAGAAGGCCGTCTTGATGATGCAAACAGTGTCAAGGATAATATGAACTTGAGAAAACAAAGGACTGTATTAATATAAAGGCATTTCTTAAAAGGGCACAGCAGCAGTGCGGAAGGATCGAGGGTGCTGATATTCGGTACCTTATGGAGACCATGGACAAAACAAGGGAAGGATGTTAAGTGCAGGGACAAAGGAAAGAACAAAAGATTGCTCCACAGGGATGATTTTTGAGAATGTGTGCATGACAGCAGTGTGTGTCCTTTTACATATCAACTCGTATTTGTTGGGTCCATTTGTCATTACACTTGAAGAAATATACCAACATCTTTGATTTTCTTTTCAATTCATGCATCGCGTTAATTTCATTACACTTATGTTAGTTGAGGTTTGCATATTCATGAGAACTTATCTGACGTCAAAGCACGAGCAAGAGCAACGCAAGCTCTTCTGGCGGAGTCACCGGAGTGTGGGTTCGACTCCTGGTCGCCACACTTGTTTCATTGAGCAAAACAATTGGCTATAATTTCTTCTCTAAACCCAGAAGTAACTGAGTGCCTGCATGGGTAAATTGTTGACGTGAGTTATTAGCACCGGTGCTGCATACTCCAAAGGAGCTGAGATGGTTTCAGGGGTGCTTCGGGCCCAATGAACAGGGGTAATAGTAGTGTAAGGCGCTTTGGGCCTAAATGGCTTGAAAAAGTGCATAAATAATGAAAAATATTGTTACAGTTGTTTGGTGTATTGAACTTGATTTCATTCCAAGTATTGCCATTACTTGCATATAATTTCCACGTCGACAAAACACCGTATAAACGGTCAACATTTTGAAGAAAGCTCAACCAATAATTGCTTGAGCAAGGTGCTGGCCTTGACATTTGGAAGCAAGAAAACAGTCAAACTTCTTTGAAAGTAAACTTATATACAGCCTTGACATTGACTCTGATCGCATTAAATTCTACATTATTGCAGGATCAGACACTGCGTTGTTGTATCAAGCTATAACGTTCGAGGGGTGAACAAGATCGCGCCCTGTATTATTATGTGCACTCTAAAAATGAGTTCAAGGTTGTAAAATGTTTGTTCTCAACATTGTCAGGCAACACTCCTGCATGGAAAACACTGGTGCAAAGAACACATGATTTATAAAACAAACTCTTCCAGGGCAACACCTCGTTCCCAAAAGTGGAAAATCTCGAAGCGCCTCCATTTTCCCAGCTCACCTTGCTTTATAGTGACCAGAGGGATGATCCGGTGCGCTGTTCGGTAGAAGGAGGTTGTCCAAGGGCTCCCCATAATGGCTACCCATTAAAAAAAAGAAAAATTGTAGAATTTGCGATAAAAATAACCTCACATGAACTTTAGATCTACCCGGCGAAAGAGATTGACGAAGCAGAAGGTGTGAATTAACGCGACAGCCAGCCCAGTCTGTGGTTTGATCTTTTTGGGGGGTATCCCGAAACCGCATTATGGTTTTTATCTTGCTGGCAGGCGGTCTTGGATTTTGCGATACCGCGGAGCAGCGCCCCCGTTCTTCGTTCGTAGATAAGTTTATTTTAAAAGAAGTTATACTGTTTTCTTGCTTCCAAAAACCAATTTAATGTTACATGTCCACAGGCTAAATAGTTAGGACTTACAAAAGCTATCACTGCACAGTTCCTTTGATATCAAACAAGATCAATAGGAACAGGCAAATGTTTTTTTCCCAATGGTCCCTAAAATGGCCATTCGGTGTGGTAGTAATGTTTTTACCCACCTATGCACTTGATAAACTAAACACATGGGAGCTTTCTCGGAATGTCCCATTTTCTTCTCTCTCAAGTTCACGCGGGAATAAGGGTCAATGGTCTACTTTTCCAAGTGGGGCTTCTGCTGGCTTCGAGTGTAATGGGAACTCCGAGTATGTTTACGAGTATAGGAACAACTCAAGTTTAGTTCTGTGTCCCCATTTCTAGCGAAGATTTCTTGCTCGCCTGGGTTTGTGTATATTATAGACAGGACTAGTCTATACAGTATTGGCTCGTCTACATATTCAGGTCTTGTGTAGACTAAACGAGAAGTGTCTGTGCGTGTAGCTAGTCAGTTAATTACCAGTCTAGTTGTAGAAAGGGGCATCATCATGGAAATGAAAAATCTCTGATGTAGTTACGCAGATTTTGTTAATCAACACCCTCATTTCTCACTGATGTTAGGCATTTATAAACGTTGCATCGTAGCGCCTTAAGCTATTACTACCTCTGTGCATTTGGTCCTCAAGCATTCCTGAAACCATCTCAGCTCCTTTGGAGTATGCAGCATCGGTAGCCGCGCCCAAGTAGCTAATCATTCACATCAACAATCTGTACCCTCGCAGGTACCCATTTACTCCTGGGTGATGGGCGCGAAGCAATTACAGTTAAGTCACCTGCCTAGGTTTGTGTCACGACCGGGATTCAAACCCCTCTCTGATGACTCAGCCATCAGAACTTGAGTTTAATGCTCGGCTGCGAAAATCTTTGATACATTTTAATTAAAACAGTGGTATTTAAAATCATACTTAATAAAATAACAATTCAAAACTAATTTGATTTGCGGTCACAATTTTGAGAAAAAAGGAAAGTTCACTTTTGAGTGAAGCGGTCATGAAACTAAACCATTGGGGCAACCACTTATCGTTCGCGGAGGACACCGTGACGGCATTACAGTCACACTCAACAACTCAATTTCAGCGTGCCCATCAAAAAGGCGCGAAGTCTGACGGGAAAGGAGCTAAAAAGTATGGTTGTTGCACTGATGAGTAGATAGGGGGGGAAAAATCATGTGCATGAGAAACATTTGCTAAAATAGAATATGCCCGAGGTGTATGTTCAATAATAAAAACATCAGCTATATAGACCGCAGACGAAGGCAAATTGAACCCAACTGCTAAAAGAGGGTCAGGGGTTCAACCATGGTATCGAGTGTTGATCCGGGGTCCGGCCGAGGAGCATCAGACTAATCCACACCTTAATCCCCTCATGAATGACTCGCTAAACCCATCGGTTCTATATCAAGGCCGCAAAACCCAGGGAATATTTAATTTTGTTGATACTTTTGTTGCACATTGTCAAGTTTCTGGACGTATTGTCGTTGGTTTTTATAGCACAAAGGAAGTTATTTGTTGCTGTTGTTTCTGTTTGTTGTTGTTGTCGCCGTCGTTGTTGTTGCTGTCGTCGTTGTTGTTGTTTTAACTGGAATTTAACTGTCATTGTCTTCAAAGCTCATTCACTTATCAATTCAATTTAACATATTTGTTAATCTTCATGACCAGCATGAAATTGCTTTTTTGTTTTGTACAAAAAACATGAAATAAAAATATAAGCGGAAAATCAACACACACAAAAATACAAAGTATAAACTGGTATAAATTCAACTGATACTTCAAGATGTAAAACATAGTTTTAAAGGCCTGAGGTCTCTACCCTACAGCAGAGTCTACGGCAAAATGACAACGTAACATACATATACAAGTATACTGGTATAACAGAAGTAGTCAAAGGGTAGTCGCTTCTAAAATGTGAATGAATTTCAATTATAGCCTAACCTCAACAAACGAAGACAAGCTGAATCCTAAGAGACTTTGTGAAATAAAGAAAATTATCATAATAACGTTGTTACATTCTATGGAATCGGTAACTAAGAAACTAGTTTTTCAATCTGAGACCTAACTCAATAATACATATTTTGTATTTAAATGTCAATTTCGATAAAAGGCCTAATTGCGCTCATGTAGATAAACAGACCAAGGGTAATTCAACATTCTTTGAAGTCGCAAGCTCGAAATTCCAGGAATTTTCACAGGTTGATTCGATGTATATTTCTTGAAAGATTGAGAGTTGAATGAACTCTTCCACGGGAACCTTTAGTCACAATTTTATAAAACTAAATTGGAACTCCTTGGAGTAAAATCAGCGTTGGTACGTCGAATGGTTTCAGGGGCAAGCTTTTGCATAGTTAAATCAGGGAAGGCAAACACCCAAACACAATTATCATTGAAATGGGTGGCACGAGGAATGTCTTTGCAAACCATGTGATGTAGCAGCATTATTGTAATAGTCCGAGGAATTTTAATTTAGTATTAATATACAGGGTGGTGCAAATAGAGAAACCCCCCACTTTTGACAGCAATTTTCACCTGCTTGTTAACCATTTATCAAAAATTAAGTTTAATGGTATTTGAATATTGATCTTTAAACATAAGCGCGAAAAAAGTTATTGCAAAATACATATGTTGTCTCTGGGATATGCTAACATTTTATGTGGAAAACCTGTTTGTTATCGGACTGGTTTCGCTTGACAAAACTGAATTTGATTTGAAGAAAAAAATGCTACACTTCAAACAATAATATAGTTACTTAAATTTGTATTTTTCACGAGTTTATTAAAATAATATCATCAAAACATTTAGTTAAAGTATATTAAGACAAGTTTTTACCTTTTCGTCTTGAGTGTTCCATGTTTCCTACGATTAATCGACGTGCATGTTTACATTTATCAACTTTAGATAAGCAACTGACTGTCCATATAGAGGTCATCAAAACAGGTTTGCCAAATGGAATTTTTAAACTACCATATCTCAGAGACACAATTTGCATTTGCAATTTCATTTTTTCCTCAATACTGTTTAAGGATCAATATCTTAATACCATTAACTTTTGAAATATGCTCAACAAGTACGTGAAAATGCTGTCAAGGGTGGTTCCTTCTGTTTGCAACACCCTTGAGAGACTATGGCAAGTCACTGTACAGAAATTATTCAAATTTAACTGGCACGTGGCTTATTGCGAATGTCTTTCCTGTTATCGAAACAATTTTTCTATGTTGTTTGACTCTTTATTTTTCAAATTAAATCTGTTTTCGGGGTTGCTCTTTGGACCGAAACGTCGCTTCCACATATAATGTTTTCTCGAAAATGTTCTCATAAAGTGAAACAGCATTTGACGCTCTAAAGTGATTACAGACACCACGCAACGCGGCAACGATGACGTCATGTTTAGAGTTCTAAGTAGAAGCCAGACAGACAGACACCGAGCTGTGACAATCATCACCTGTCCCGACCATGTCCCGTCGGATCTTGATTTATTACTGATCTGTTTTATGTCGGCGAAGGGGGTTGAAACCTGGAGACGTCGATCCCGCCAACTGGAGTGTGGGACTCGGGTCAGGAAGGGCCCTTCACCCCTATACATGAGATGACCCACATCACAACGCTGGTATTGTTCGCCCTCTGATCGACCCTTACATCTCATTTGATTTAAACCCTTTATCCCACTTATAAAGGTTCCCTATAAAAATACGCAATACTATTGATATCAGTCCTCAATGTTAAAAAAGCACCAGGCTAATGTACCATACAATCAAGCCTAGGTTTAAATTGAAAATAAAGCATAGCTGCCCAACCATAAGACATATCGACAAAACAACATGCGCTTTCAAAACGCCAGACTTATTACAAGATAACACCTCTTCCAACCCTGTGTGTAACACCAAGCCGCAATTTTAATGGAAAATAAGCATAGCTGCAACAATCGACAAGAAAACAACCAGCTTTTTCAAAACACTAGACTTTTTACAAGATGTCACCTTTTCTGACCCTAGCAGTAAACACATCTGAAAACAGTCTGACACCTTGCAGTACAAGGTATTCCCAACTTCAAGTGTTACGCCTACACTGGAACCTCGACGAATATGATAACGTAAGAAGGGTCTGCAGTCCATCCTTCAGCAACACCTCGGTCATACTTTGTACAAACAATCTAAACATTGTAAACATAAAGATTTGAAAAATATTTTGTTACAAAATTACTACTTGCAAAAAATAAGTTAGTGGCTTGACGTTTCGACCCTAGCAGAGTCTTTCTCGAAGGCTGAATGAAAACACACAACACACATACAAGCAGACAAGAGTTACAAGAGTAGTCAAGTGGAAATACATGAATAGAGAGAGTGGAGGGAGAAAAGCAGAAAGCATTCAGAGAAGGCAGGGGGTAAGCAGGGATTATGAAGACAAAGGGGGGGGGGGGTTATGAAGGGAAGGGGATAGCTTGACCACAAGAAGTTGGGAACACAAAGGACAAAATGGAAGGTTAGAAGAGAGGTAAATAATTAGTTAATACAATGAAGGGCAGACTAATAAAGTGGATAACTGTGTGGGAAAAGGAGAAGGCAAAAACAAAAGGTTATTAGTCATTTCCTTCTTGGATATTCAAACCATGGGGCTGAGTGGTCTTTATGCGCCTTATCCAAAGTTTTTCCCTACTCAGACGGACAGTCTCTCTGCAGTTACCTAGTGCCTCAATGCCCTGTAAATTCATGTCAGAAATGGAGTGGTTAGGAAGGTTGAAGTGGTGTCCTACAGGTGTATCCAGCTTTTGGGTGTTGACTGTGGATCTGTGGCCATAGAAACGCCTCTTGAGTGTAGTCTTGTTTCACCTATATATTGAACACCACAGACTCTGCAAGATATTAGATAGATTAGATTAGTGGTGGTGCAGGTGACATGACCCCTTGTCTTGTGGGTGGTACCACCAGTATGAGTAGGGAAAACGTCAGGCCACTAACTTATTTTTTGCATTTATACCACAGGTCCTTTTGGTTGGTAAGCAGTTTGCAACAGCTAATTCTATTTTCTCAAAATTACTACTTGTAAGGTTTTGCAAAAACATGGATATCTACCATTTTTAAACGCAAATTGGCACACCATTTTCATTTTTGGCGACACATTTTTGCCAAACGTCTCTTCAACCCAAGCAACAAAAGGACACGCGACCGAGGTAAAACTTAACGTCAACAGTGTGAGCTTATAACAAGGAAGTCAACATCAAGGACATAGCAAAGCAGATATAAACTGATTAAAGTTACATTTAGGCTGAGATATTTAATTTGCAGTACTAAAACTGGGTCGCGTCTCACCATTTGCATATTGTGTACAATTATGAATAAAAAAAACTTTCCACTCACCAATGATTCTTACCATCGTGTCAAACAGGTGGTTAAAACAAAATTGATTGCTTACAAAAGAAATGTCGGCTAAACTTCCTGATTGAAATAACAGGCTTAAGGCCAAATTGTGTCATTTCCTGAAGGGATGAAGATCGCCACTTCTCGTCCCACGAAATCAAAAACTTCGCACACAATGTACTCGTTCTCGACCAATACCCATACACATCAACGACTCATAACTATGGTTCTCGTACTCGTCCACAACCCATGCTACTGTTTCTCGGACAAAACAGTACTAGTCCAACAGTTCAACTCAAACTCACGGTAATATAGCTACCAGTACTCACCGGTATACATGTTCAACCTAAGGTACCGGTACCCATTTTCAACCCACCGGTAAACATGTTCAACCTAAGGTACCGGTACCCATTTTCGACCCATGGTACCGGGTATACTCATGTTCAACCCATGATACTACTACTCATTTTCAACTCATGGTACTAGAACCCATTTTCAATCCATGGTACTAGTACTCATTTTCAACTCATGGTACTGGTACCCATTTTCAACCCATGGTACTGGTACCTATTTTCAACTTATGGTACTAGAACCCATTTTCAACCCATGGTACTGGTACCCATTTTCAACCCATGTTACTAGTACTCATTTTCAACTCATGGTACCGGTACACATTTTCAGCCCATGGTACCAGTACTCATTTTCAACTCATGGTACTGGTACCCATTTTCAACCCATGGTACTAGTACTCAGTTTCAACCCATGGTACTAGTACTCATTTTCAACTCATGGAACTGGTACCTATTTTCAACCCATGGTACTGGTACCCATTTTCAACTTATGATACTAGTACTCATTTTCAACTCATGGTTCTGGTACCCATTTTCAACCCATGGTACTATAGTACTCATTTTCAACTCATGGTACTGGTACCTATTTTCAACTTATGGTACTAGTACTCATTTTCAACTCATGGTACTGGTACCCATTTCCAACCCATGGTACTAGTACTCATTTTCAACTCATGGTACTGGAACCCATTTTCAAACCATGGTACTAGTACTCATTTTCAACTCATGGTACTGGTACCCATTTTCAACCAATGGTACTACTACTCATTTTCAACTCATGGTACTGGAACCCATTTTCAAACCATGGTACTAGTACTCATTTTCAACTCATGGTACTGGTACCCATTTTCAACCAATGGTACTACTACTCATTTTCAACTCATGGTACTGGAACCCATTTTCAAACCATGGTACTAGTACTCATTTTCAACTCATGGTACTGGTACCCATTTTCAACCAATGGTACTGGTATCTATTTTCAACTTATGGTACTACTACTCATTTTCAACCCATGGTACCGGTACCCATTTTCAACCCATGTTACTAGTACTCATTTTCAACTCACGGTACTGGTACCCATTTTCAACCCATGGTACTGGTACCCATTGTCAACCCATGTTACTAGTACTCATTTTCATCTCATGGTACTGGTACACATTTTCAACCCATGGTACTATAGTACTCATTTTCAACTCATGGTACTGGTACCCATTTTCAACCCATGGTACTGGTACCCATTTTCAACTTATGATACTAGTACTCATTTTCAACTCATGGTACTGGTACCCATTTTCAACCCATGGTACTGGTACCCATTTTCAACTTATGATACTAGTACTCATTTTCAACTCATGGTACTGGTACCCATTTTCAACCCATGGTACTATAGTACTCATTTTCAACTCATGGTACTGGTACCCATTTTCAACCAATGGTGCTGGTATCTATTTTCAACTCATGGTACTAGTACCCATTTTCAACCCATGTTACTAGTACCCATTTTCAACCCATGGTACTGGTACCCATTTTCAACCCATATGTTACTAACTAGTACTCATTTTCAACTCACGGTACTGGTACACATGTTCAACCCATTATTTCCAGTACTCATTTTGAACTCATGGTACTGGTACCCATTTTCAACCCATGGTACTAGTACTCATTTTCAACTTATGGTACTAGTACTCATTTTCAACCCATGGTACTAGTACCCATTTTCAACTCATGGTAAAAAAAAAATAATGGTACTCATTTTCAACCCATGGTACCAGTACTCATTTTCAACCCATGGTACCAGTACTCATTTTCAACTTATGGTACTAGTACCCATTTCCAACTTATGGTACTGGTACCCATTTTCAACTCATGGTACTGGTACCCATTTTCAACTCTTGGTACCGGTATTCATTTTTAACTCATGATACTGGTTTACTAATTTTCACAATTACTCTTCTACATCTAATGGTCTAGTCTCTAAATCATGTTACTAGTACTATTTTACAAAAACACACGGATTAGGATTACCAGTTTCGGTCGACTCAAACTCTTAAGTTTTGCACGTGTATATATTTAAAAAAACACCACCGTCACATCTTCGCCATGCAAGTACGCTTTGGCGATCCAAATATCCAACATAAGGTATAGAGACAGTTTTACATACTTGAATGGTAAATCATTAGAAATAGGACTAGGTCACAACCTTCAAGGCACTTTGAAACTCTAGAGGAAAAGGCGCCTTAAATATTTATTTATTTGTTTGTGTGTGTGTGGGTGTGTGTGTACCCATACTATTATCACCTTTTCCAACATAGCAGAAAACAGCAATCCCTCTTCGACGGGTTAAAAGTGTCTTAGCACCCCGAGGGAATTCTCTCAGCAGAACGATTCCTCCCCCGCCCAACCCCAACCCCTAGGAAAACCCCCACAATCATAACCAGATTGTTGTCGATGACCCTTTGCCATATCATTGTATTCTCCATTACGCAGCAGCTGTAGCGCAGTTGGGGCGAGCTAGCAATACGCCATCTACGGATAGTAAATGATGTCACTTCTTTTTGTATGGATATGATAGAGAGCCCACTTGGGATGCGTACACGTACAAAAGACTAGCACACCTTAAGATTGGCCACACAAGATTTGTCTTGCACACAGCAAGCGGACAACATGAGGACCCTGCAATGGATTGTCGCAGTCATGCCGCGTGTGGCGGTCGCACTCAGTCTACTATTAATACATGCACATGGTAAGTGGTCACATTTTCTTTCTTTTCTCCCCCTCCAAAGTTAATACAAATATCTTTGAAAATGTAATTAGTGCAAGAAGTAAACTTATTGTTAAGTTTTCTTCTGTAAATTTCTGGCTGGGTCTTCACCAAGTACCCATTCAGTCGATTGTTTTAATTTTTGATTCTTACCGATTAGGTTTTGTTTTGATTAGTATATAATAATAACGACCAAACATCCTGTGTGATTGTTGGGCCATGTGGCCGGTACTGACGAACATGTGTTCCAACCGTTTTGCACATACACGATGCTCCACTCACGTTTTACTAAGCTATACCAATTACAAGGGGAAAAAAGATGTGTTCAAACAAACAAATAAACAAATAAACAAACAAACAAACAAACAAACATGGCAAAATATTGCTGCTAACTGATTTCAGTTGTGCCAATATTAATAATAACATTCCTTCCTACGCGGTAAACACGCAGCGGAGGCAAAGGGAAAACATGGAGACTAAGGGGTAGTCGTAATGCTGCAAGTAGGTCAATTTGAACTAAAAGACAAAAGAACCTCAATACCCAACGTCTAGTTTTTTTTAAAGAAACGACGTATGTTGGGCATTACTTTCGTACAATTTAGACTCTCCTTAAAAAACAAGTAAAATTTGTGTTTTGTTTTGGGTTTTTTTTTTTTGGGGGGGGGGGGATATTGGATTCTGATTTGTCTTTGTGAAAACTTCAGTTTGCATATGAAGGAATGAAATGTAGTGAAGAAGGAAGGAGATAGAAATGAAAGTGAAATATAAAAACCACTATTGTGGTTCGGCTTTTACTCTAAAACTTTCCAAATTAATGTCAAATAAAACGGCCCAATGAGCACATTTTTTTCGTTTGAGGTAAAACAAAATACCACCACAATTCGATTTCAAAAAGCGAGAAGTCCAGATTGAGTACCCCAAGTTGCCAATCCTATTTCTCATTCTAGGAAAAGCACCCTACATCCCAATATAAAAAAAAAAAAGTTTCCGAATCGACGAGGCTCAGGACATTCGTGGGTGGGATGGGGGCGGGGATAAATTAGCGAAAATTTGCACTAACTGTTGTGGCCTTCGGCGACCGGTTTTTACCGCACATGTTCCCCGTATATCACTATTATATAAAACTGTTGCATTCTCAACGAGTTTAGAAGCACGAACAAAACTCAAAAGTTTATCTCATATTATTCTCATACTGTGTGATTCTTGTTAATGATGTAGGTGTTTTTTATTAACGCAACATTTTAATAATGAAGAAAATAAATAACAACTTTAAAAAAATATATGCAATAATTGAAATAGGTCGTTTTGTAGGTCTGAAGGACCTAATATTCAAACGTTGTTTTGAAAATGGAAACGTTGTATATTTACATTTTTTAAATTGCGTTGTAAAAATACCTTTTTAATATTTATAAAAGTGTATCCCACATTTTCCCAAGAAAAGCCTGTATAGAAAATGAACGAATGTCTCGCGTTTTGGACAAATCAGCGCATTGCAACGAATGCATGTGACAGGTTTTATACAGAGCTTAACCAAAGTTGAACTGCTGATTCAATCAACTTTTTAATGGAATACAAATTTAGGAATGATTACAACGTGAAAGCTCCTTTTCAATTTTAGGACAATCTCTAACAAATCTTAAATAAGCTTGAGAAAAAGCAATCACTAGCAAATGGCTGTCAATGAAAATGAGTTGCGAGTGAGCATGAACACACTTGTCTCTGACAGCTTACCTATACATGCCGTCAAGACCTGCAAATCAGTGCTACGGGTTCGAATCCCTAAGCTTACCTATATTTCCACAAACTCTACAATTATTATTGTTGTGTACATCCACAAGGTGCAATCCATAGCCATTGGTTGAGCAAGTTTGGTTTTTGCCATTTTTTTGCGTTTCCTTGTTTATGATAGGTTAAACCTGCTTTCTCGACAACCCGAACACCCTTTTAATGATATTTTTTTAACGACTATTTTTATGACGTGTTTCATGAAACGAAACATGAAATTTAAGGATGTAAAGCCCGTTCACATTTTTTTTTATGTACCACGATAATACTGCTTCCCACGGTATCGCCGGTGGCAAGTCCCTCGGGGTGTAGCATTGATTCGGTTCACACCTTGCCAAGATGTTCATTACAAACTAATGTCCATATCTCGACCAAGCCGGGCTTGGCACATTGCTTCCAATCTACGCCGTGACGTCAGGGCGACTGCTTAAGTCATTTAGAATTCGTTTCGTCCAGCCTATGAAGAAGCAAAGTTTAGTGTGGTTAAAAAAAACAAAACAAAAAAAACAACAACAACAACAACAACTACAAAAAACTAAAAACGCACATTCAAGGAATATATGTTCCACACATTTGGAAACTGTTTCTTTTCCGTCTTTAAATTAGCAGATAAATGTATAGGCTCTAGAGCTGACATAATAGTCGCAGACAGTGTTAATGTTTTGTGTGATCAACTATAATATACACAAAATAACAAACCTGGAAAATGTTGGCTTAATCCGTCGTGTGAGTCAGGAGAAAATAGTGAAAACCATGCACAATTTTCAGAACAACTATATGGAAGAAGGGAACAACCAACATTCATTCCGAGGAATTTATGTTCCAAACCTTTGGGGCAAATATTCCTTTCCCGTCTTTAAAATTAGCAGATGAGGTTCATTAAGGTTTTACTCTTTCAAGATGGCTTGAACAAACGTCGAGAACAACCATGGAGGAAGGGCACATCCAACATTCCTTCCAAAAAGAAATATTCACATGGTTGAACTCGCAGGAACTACAACAAAAATCTCATCTCATCAAAAAGCCTAAACAAAATATGCCAAGGTTTAACTTTAAAAAAAGTTAGTTTATTTTGCCAGCGATTTCATAAAACGAGACATCTCAATTTTGCTCTTAATGTGTCTTTAACAAAATCAATGATACAATATTTAACTAAATACAGTTCTTTAGATACAAACTTGATTTGAACACAGCCATCACTGTTAATCATCAGCAATCACCCCCCCCCCCCCCCCCAAGTTAATTGAAATTGACGATGGAACCAACCAGACAAAGTTTACTGTCTTATTTTATAAGGTTTTTAATGATGTTTGAGTAAAGAGGTTTGAGTATTAAATGAGGTTTGAGTTAGTGAGGTTTGAGTAATGAGGTTTGAGTTAATGAGGTTTGAGTAATGAGGTTTAAGTATTCCTCGAACTTAACAATGCCTCACTGTTTTGTTGTTTACCCGGTCAGATTATTTTTTTAAACTGGTAGCTATTGTATGTTTTTCCAATCTAAAAAGCCCCAATATTTAACCCAGAAAGAGCGATCGATTTGCAATGCTGTGATGCTGCAATTTATTAAAAGGAGCATACCTTTTAACACTACCAGAACAACTGGTCAGTGTTATTCGTAGTATATGGCAAAAGCTGAAACGCTTTTATTGATACTTCCTTACAAAACTAGACTAGCAATCACTATTCCTGCCGTATCATTCTGCTGCACAATGTTCGACATGTGTTCTTTCGGATTAAAAAAGATCTGTTATTTCAATTCTGAAGACTTCTCTTGATATGTTATACTTCTATATTATACGAAATCTTCCTGTATATGTTACTTACATATTTGTTTTAAAGGTATTATACAGGATTGATAGAGCTGACAATAGTCGCAGACAGTGTTCATGTTTTGTGTGATCAACAATAACATGAAATAACAAACCTGTGAAAATTGGGGCTTAATCCTTTGTGTGAGTCAGGAGAACATTGTGAAACTATGCACAATTTACAGCTTGTAATGTTCTTATTTGCGTTTTTACATGGTTTTGTTTAGGTTTCCAGATACAGTTTTCTCGAGTATGACTTCATTTCAGATGGGGAAATATTTCACAGAAAATATGGTTCGGTAAACTTCATAAACAGTAAGCTTTGAGACTAAAATTAAACAATGATGTTTTCATCCTTATACCTGTATAGTACATTTAAATATAAGTAATGAGTAGGCCTAAATAGACATACAATATGGAAGAACATTTTCATTTGAATGTCTGGAATGTTGTATTATAACAAGGAGGGGGAAACAGTTCGATTTTTATTGTTTACTTTTTTTCTTTTCTTTTTTAAATTAACCCAGTGGTATTTTGCAGACCATGATTTAAAAGCAACCTTATCCATTTTCTAGAAAAGGTTAATGACCGCATAATTACAGAATGTCTGGCAGCAGCTAATGCCCTCTCTAATTTGCACAGGTCCTCCACAGTCCAAACTCATCAGACACATTAATTTCCCGGTATGTGACCGAGCTTAAGGGGCCCGGGTTACGGCCACCCGTTGTGGCAAGAGGAAACCGCGAGACAATCTCAATCAACCCACCTCTCAAGCATCATGAATGTTTGGATAATTACTTGTTACAATAATGTTCTAATCGAAGCACGGGATAAAACTGAGACGGCGGAAATGAGAAGAGAACGCGGGTCCAAAGAACGGGATCTATACGTTGTCTCATTTTCTTATGGAGGTGTCCCTGAAATTTTAATAAATGTACGGCAAACTAGAGTCTTCAAAGGTTCGTTTTCCGGCTGATGATGAGGCAGGTGGGAACTGCTGGGTGGGTAGCGAGGGATTTGTTGAAATATCATGGCCCGACCCTGCCGTCCTGCTACCCTAACTGGATTGGTAAGGATTTTAAAAAACATGGTTTATTTTTAGTCTGAAAGCGTTCTGATTATGAAGTTCATACTAGAACTATTCCTTTGGAATATTTCCCTCTAAAATTAAGTTATATTCGAGAAAAACTGTAGGCCCCATCTGAAAACCCTTTTTTACAAAACGCAAGCTGATTTCAGCCGAAACTTTCACAGGTTTGTTTTTTATGGCTAATCACACAAAACATGAACACTGTCTGCGACTAATTTGTCAGCTCTATCAGTCCTGTATTACTATAAGGGGCACGTGTCCTTATACCCAAATGATAGACAAGATTTGGAGAGCGTTGAAGCAGAATCTCACGCTGTGCTTCGATTGAATCCACCCATTAGGAGTTACGACAGAGCCGTGAAGTAGGCTCAATCTCTCCAGTTACAATCGATATTTCCAGGGTTGCGATTGCTGATTTTGTTGATTTGTGTAGCCCCCAAAATCCTCTCAATAGGGACAGTGTGACGTGCGGTTAGGCGCATCTATATCTTATCTATATCTTATCTATCTTCTATCTTCTATCTATATAATTAAAATCGGTGCCAAGTTCCACCCCGCGGCGCTGCGATCCGACCGTCCGCTTGCGCACGGTGACCTCGCCCCCTCGAGGACGAGGTTGCGCTCTGGGCTGCCATCTTTTTTATTGGGTCGCCATCTTTTTTATTGGGTCGCCATCTTTTTTATTGGGTCGCCATCTTTTTTTCTCTCACGTGTGATGACTTCTCACGAGTGATTGGTCCGTTATTTCCTCGGTCTTGGGTGTTCACCATAATTTCCCAGCTCTCTCGAAAAGATTGTGTTAATGTTGTTTGTCTTCAGAAGATATTTGTTGCACGTTTTGTGGGTTAAATGGTATTAAATAATTTATCAATAAATATCTACTGCATTTTGTGTCACCGAAAGTCCACGGTTTTAACGACCTATGAGTCTTTTCAGTGAACAATCAGAAGTAGCGCTGCATGACTAAGGTAATTTCTCAAGGATGCACGCAATAAACAATTTGCATATATGTTGGGATAACTGGTGCCCTTATTTTCGATCGAACAACGCTATGTTTCTACCTGCGATTGTGTGCAACGGCAGCTGGATACCCGCGTTGGTCGGCCCTTGCGTGTTTCATACCCGTCAGGCATGTATTTTTGTTTTTTGGGTTTTTCTTGCGCCGGGGTTAGTCTGTAGCGGAGCTTGCGTGATGATTTGTGGGTGTTGATTTTTGGAAAAATTTGGCATATTCAAAACTTAAATTGGGGGGTTTTGCCAGTCTTAAAATTTGCGTTCGCTATTGCATTTGTGCATTCTGGGAAGTTTCGCTTGCCGGACACCGCTTACTGGGTTGGCACTGGTGTTCCAACGTCTCCCCGCGCCTATGTGCAACGGCATACTATAATATAGCGAGATCATGACTGATTTAAAATGCAGCTCAAAGGGGGAGGGGGGGGGGGGGGGGGTATAATCCTAATTTCTACAGATACTGCATATTTTCTGTTAATGATGCTTTGTCTTCTTCCAGCTCATTTAATTTTATTGGGCAGATGTGACCTCCTATGTCCCCTTTATAAATTTTCCTTATAGGCCCTATTATTTCTTTCATAAATTGACTGCTTACGTTAGGCCTACTCATTGACTGAATAACAACATAATATTCACAAAGACAAGCATTGTCGAATATTAGTCGTTACCTGCATTTAGTGGTATGTAGGCCTAAATACAACCAATAATTTCCGAGCAATAAAGAAATAAAGAAACAAGGCATAAAGAAAGCAAGAAATAACGACACAATGAAAGGGAAAATGGACAAAAATAAAGCCTCCTCCAAACAAGCATATAAATCAAGAAATCAAAGAGAGACAGAAAGGAACAAATAAAGGAAAACGAAAACACACAAATCATTTTTATTTTATTTTCGTTTCCTATTTAAATCTTTAGACGTACGATGAATAAAATTTGAACAACAGGGTCTGTCAAGACAAAAACAAGTTTACAAAACTGTCATCAACAAAATGTGCAAAATCACACCCCTGTAATACTTAACATTATTATTGTATTATCAACCATTTACAAAATCTAGAAGAACGAAATACGGAAACAAACGCATGCCAAAATAATTTTAAAAACACAGAAATAGTGACATAGAAACATCGAAATCAACTGTAACATAGTGACATAAAAACATTACAAAATAAATGTCAATAGATATCAAGAAACATATCAGAGATAAATAATAATAGGCCCCCTGCAACTAAGGAAATAACGAAACTAAGACATAAACAAAATAAACAAATAAAAAGACAAACAGACCACTGAGTCAGAAAAACACATAATAGGCCCAATTACAGAAACAATGAAATAGAATACTGAGAAAATACAAAGTTCACCACGGGCAAACACGGATATTCAGAAAGAGAAAATATAGAAACAAAGACACATTTAAGAAATAAAGAGATAGAGACACAAAGAAATCCAGAAATAAAGAAAAAAGGAAATCAAGTATTATACATGAATTCAAACATTTGACAAATTTTAGGAGCACAGAAGCATATATTTCATGGCCTTTGTTGGATATTCAAAAAGTCTTGATATATCCAAAAACCTACATATCATGCCAAGCATGCATCATTGCATTTTTATATCCTTCCCAAATATTAAAACACACCCCACACAGATTTTAAATATATTTACCAAACCAATTCTGAAAGTTATAAACTCTGATATCCTCTCCAATAGACCCTTCCCATGAAATATGCTAATTACATTCACGCATGCGTACAGACCCTGCTGGTTGGCAAACGCCATAGAGTTGTGCACTAAGTAGACGCACAAGTGCGTCTGCGTCACGCCACCATCAGCCCCACACAAAAAGGGGCAATGTTCCATCATTTTGCCAACCAGCAGTGTAAGTGCGCACGCGTGAAGTGCAATTTAAATA
Organism: Leptasterias polaris; assembly: GCA_037783415.1. NCBI lineage: Eukaryota > Metazoa > Echinodermata > Asteroidea > Forcipulatida > Asteriidae > Leptasterias > Leptasterias polaris. The sequence continues at coordinate 8,167,299 of JAZGTN010000022.1, forward strand.
TTTCATGGGAAGGGTCTATTACCCCCCCCCCCCCCCCCCCCCACCCCATGCACCGTGGTCGCATTTTATGTGCAAGAATCGCGCCCACCTAGCGGGTGCCGCGCGAAGCGCGGCATCCCGCTAGTGCTCAATTAAAACGCAATTTCGATTTACCACAGTGGTATGGTTTGCCATCTTGGTCTGGGTTCAATGACACAGTACTGTTATGAGCATGCAAGCGCCTGTTGGGAGGGGAACAGGCCCCTTGAGTGTCATGCCCCACATTGGCTCGTATGCATTAGTATGAAGATCGAGAAAGATCACTTTAAAAGTCTTGAGTTTTCTCTTGACGTTTTCGTTTCGAATGCGTTGAAGATTTTCTGCTTCATTTTATTCCTTTTATACACCAGGGAGTACACTAATATTAACAATAAACTAACGCCAAAGTTATTTCAATCAATTAATGTCAATAAAAAACATTACAGCTTACTTATAAATTGTCTTTTCTGAGAACTGAATGTTGATTAAGGACCTAGTCAAGTGTTTCCATTTCAAGGATCTGATGGTGTCGACGAGTTCAACCACGGACCCTCCTCAGAGTAAAGGGTGTGGGTTCAACCTCATTGCTGAATAGCACTGAGCCCCTCGGGCATGGCAGGGTTTAACTTGAGTTGAACACGATTGCTATCATCGGTTGTTATCACCGTGCTTTTATCACACTCAATTTACAGTTGATACCGTGTGCATTCTTGAAGAATATAGCAATTTACCCGTTATCAGCCGGTACCACCCAGCTGGTGTCTCTTTCAGATCTTTCAGACTAACATACACACTGTTATCAACAACAGAGGGCGCTATACACCCAAGCCGTTACTAAGTTTGAAAGTGTGTGTAACACAAACGTATGGTCCACCGTAGGAGGTGTCCTTCTCTTCAAGTATCTTACGTTGCTGTTTATTTTTAGAATAATTGCAATTCAACTCATAATGCCTTTGGCTAGACTGGTTAATGACCCTGGCCGCCATTTGCAACCAAGTAGAAGCGTCGATTGCAATGGAGTTTTCATGATTTGATAAAGCCTCTTTGGCGTTCCATACCACGAGTTGGCTGTCGATCAACCCGCAGAACACTTGCTCTAAGATCAAGCCGAATAATAGGACTTTCATAATTTTTATCCAGCCTTCTCCTGAAGACGATCAGAGCACACTAGTGAAACTTCGATTTTTTAGAACCGGGTTTTTTGAACCACAACTCATGAGAGAAGTAAATGGAGTCATCACAAACTATAGATTGTCTCAATTTTCCCGGAACAACAACACAGAGCATACTACAAGCAGGTAATGAGAGTATATGTTATAGCATCATACTTCAAAGCCCTTGAAAAAGGTCTCCGAACTCAAAATCTATAATTGAAACTTTTTAAGCTCAGAGGAAGAACTGTCCACATTCGATGTGCAGAAATCTGAGCTCTTTTTGACAAAATATGCGTTCGCAAAACAGCCAAAAAAATTCTGACTGGACCCTTCGCAGGACGGTAGCTGTAGGGATAAGTCCATCCATGGATTGACCGCATTCACAACTTCTCACTGAGGATAGTAGGGGTCCCTGAGCCCCTGCATTAGAAGGTCCTGTAGGAACACCCACCTGGACTATAGGAATGGGTTGGAAGGGATTATGGGGGTAGATTCTAAGGTTGTTAGCCCACCCAGAAGCCATGGGTATCGGTGCCGCACCTGTCGAGGGTACAGAGAGTATCCCTTGCCCTGGATAACCAGTTATCTAATTTCCTTATCGCGTGTAGAATCACCCCGTATCAGAGCGACAAACTAATACATGTGTTTTTGAAAACAAGGATTAAGCAGATGGAAATCGCTCTTGATTTGCAGTCGTCTGGATGCAAGACTCCATCGTTGACTGTCACCGGATAGCCGGATAATAAACATTCCAAAAGACGGCAAACTCGGCCATGATGGAAGGCCAAAGCTGCAGAAGTGAAAGCCTGTTTGAAAACCACGATTGATGTTTCAGTCAAGTCTGCCATTGTGAAGTGAAGTCACCGGACTTTAAATGGGTGTCAAAACAGAATAGGTGTCCAGACCTCGGCTTTCATCCCAGATTTGGCTGCATGGCCTTTTTCAATATTGTGCGCTTCCAACACGGGGCATTTGAAGCTGGAAGACAGGGCCCAAGTCGGAACTGGTACCCAATTGTAGCGTTTCTTTGTTTTGGCCACATCATCCAGCCGCCGTGGTCGTCTAGGTTTGGTCTCCACTCCCCCATAACTCTGATAAGATTGATACCATAGAGTAGAACAGCCGACTTCTTGTGAAACGTCTCAACTATTTCACCTCCATGTGAACTTTTCTGTCTGACATGCTTCGAACATAATCTATCCCATAACGTTGTTAGTCGGTTAATCAGCCCCATGACACTCCATCAACCTTTACAACTGTTGGCTCTTATCAATTACAATACAATCATTAAGAAAACGGGCAGAGCATACTGTTCGAAACGTCAAGACCATCAACACTTCCCAGAACCAACACTCCTCCCGAAGAGTTTTATACATTTTTACCTGCAAGTTTTTTACCATAGTGTTTCATGATTCACACTATGAAAAGCTTCAAATATCACTTACACAGCTACCAGACAACGATGAACTAAATGAATGAAGAATACAGTTTAAAGGGGGGCCAATGTGAAGCATGCATGTTCCTTTTATCTATGCCATTGACTTTTTGTCTGTTTCAATAAACTTATAGTCTGTTGCCGTTTGTTTTTAAGTGTTTTTGTTTTTTAGTTTTTTTTGTATTAATTTGTCCCCCTCAAGCCTATATGAGTTCTGATATCTAGCAAGACTTTTTAAATATAAAGCCAGGAAATTAAAAAGTTTAAAAGTAAAATATATAAATTCAATAGAATGAAAGTTCGAACCGACCCCTTTAAAAACTAGGTCGTTCAACTTGGAGCAATACTTTGTCTGACAAAAAAAAAGAGAGACAAGAGTTAAATGTAAGATAATTTATAGCGGTGTAATTGTATGCTATGATGCCTGACTGCCTGGTCTTTACCACCGGTAGGTAAGGTACCTCGGGTGAACCTTTCCCCGGCAGCAACATACTTGATTCAAGTGCCTCGTCTGGTTAGTGGAATTGTGTGAAAATGTAATTTCGTCGATTCTTCAAAACATCCCCATGTGTATACATTACAAATTGAATTTATCGATGCGATGTTGCATGTATTTGTTTGATCAACATGTCTTCCAAATGCAAGGTTACATTAAAAGAATGAAATGAATTTTTATTTTTGTATAAGCGAATTCATGCAGACACTTCAAGGCAACATATACATTTAGTTTTTGGAGCTGTTAGATTATTTTAATCCTATATAAATGTAGATAATTATATACACAAAAAATTAACCAGTGAAAAATTTACTTCATAGTGTGGTCGCGTTTTTGAGATATAGCCGAAAAACCGGAGTGATATGTCCACATATTATTCCCTATTATATAGGAATACACAATCTGAGAAACGTTTCTGACAGAAGAAACGTTTCTCAGATTCAAACTTTGGGACATAAAACCTGATATCTTTTTCCATAACCACATTACTTTGAAGTGAAATGATTCTCAAAATGCTTTATCATCGAAAGCTGCTGTACTTCTTACCGCGTAAGTTTTTATTGTCATTAATTTTCAAAGTCTTTACCAAACGTATACAGACCCTAGCATAAATCGTATACACACCTTTATATCGTTCATCTCCAATATAAAGAATACGCCCTTCTGTTTAGGCACATAACTGAGCACTGTTAGTCCCCAACAGAATGACGAAAGCAAACATTGATGGCATTACTATTACATTTTTGTTACTAGAATTACCCCAAAGAGATGTTATCCCATTCCCATGCGCGGAATGTAACCTTCTTATGACTTTATGAATGGCAGAAAACTGATCGTACTTTCACCATCAGTTTAAAGAGTGTGTACAACATTGGTAAGATTAAAGATATGAATGTCGATTTGCACATAACTTACATGGTATAAAGATGGTCATGATAGAAAAAACTTCATTTGAAATAGTTTTGCTTGAAATGCCATAGTTTTTAGGAAATAAGTAAAACAATAGTCTTTTTCACGCAGGATAAAATCCGATGTTTGAAAAAAGTTAAAACATATTTTTTTTGTCACTGTTTTCTCATGACTCTGAAGACCGATTGAGCTTAAACTTTCACAGGTTTATTATTTCGTGTATATGTTGGGTCACATCAAGTGTGGACACTGGTGGTCTTTGGCAATTACCAATGTTGTAAACACCCTTTAAAACACAATGTGTACACAATAATTGATTACGCCCATTCTCCTGTAAACATTCGTTACGTCCATCTTCCAGGCACACAACGTAATAAGTGAAAACAACTGACGTCATCGTCCACCATCTTAAACTTCCTTCGGGCAGAAGTTCGCAAAAATGAACTATACCGGTAGCAGATGTAGTGCTAGTGGAACACACTAAAATTCAACTTTCTTTGTTCAACCCAAAAATAATTTAAAATTTACCCAGTCAGTTTCCCTTGAGATTTATTCATTTTAAATACAACTAATTAAAATGACTACAAGTGACGTTTTATTTATGGTGTCTATATTTGTTTCTATGGTAACCCAGCATATTGAGGTCAAGCAAAGTGCAAGTTATAGACAGCTTTTGACTAGTAAAGTTAAGCCAATAAATACACACATGTTTATTCCATGTGATATGTAAATTTATGCAAATCTCCCTATATGCTTTCCACAGTGGTTGGCACACAATGTTCAAAGTCACTCCGTAAAACAATTTACCCCAAAGCCCATACTCATCTCCAATGTGGATTGGGTCAAATGTGTGTTGGGTGAAATGTGACTAATTAAATGAATATTTAAGATTTTGGTCGTGGTATATGGACACAGAGTAAAAGTACTGATACCTAGGAACTACTATAGATAGGTTGCAATATATATGACGTAAATCGGCCATCTTTACGGGCAATTTGGAACAGACAGTCATGCGTTGCGCGTGAGAACGGCGTGCAGCACGCGCACATTTCACAAAACTCATTGCATGATTGGTTAGTGAATGACGCGGCTGCGTTAATAATTTGAGCGCTTGACGCGCCTGCAAGCCAAAATGCGATTTGCCCGTAAAGATGGCGTCTACTGGGAACTATCTATACACCAACCACCTCCTAGAAGGGTTAGGAAAAGGAAAACGCCATGTGTCTACGCGTAGTGCAACAAAATGGGTCAATAAGCAGTCTTCTTTTTTCATCCAAAAGTCGTCAACGTGAAATTTCTCTACAACACATGGAACTAATTAACAACCTGACATCGGGTGAACCTCAAAATAGTTGTGTGGTTTTGGTGGGCACCTTGCCCAAAACATTTTAGTATTCCTGTCAATCTGTACATTAGACTCAGACAAAATAAACAAAGACGTGTAAACTAAAATATCAGGGTTATACCGAATAATATTCAGAAAATTTGATTATCTTTGAAGGTTAACCACAATGTTCTTTACAAAGAATCATTGTGTCATTTTCCAGTATGCATTTATCCCGTGTTTCCCTTTCTCTCTCTCTATGTTGTCCCTTCATATTTTCCCTCCGTAATGTTCAGAGCAAATTCACGTTGATATTTTTCTCAGTCATCATGTTTTGAGTATGTCAGTCGTCGCTCATAATGGTATGATCCGACCGGATTTGGCCGCCAATCCCGGCGGAATACTTCTATAGGAACTTTGGTTCCCATTCTAACTGTTTTGGTTCACGGCTTCACACCCATGCACAGACCACCCAGATTCTCCCGAACCATGAACTCCTAGAGGACCCAAAACAAGCTGCGATTATGGCTAACCTAGCCCCCTAAATGTCAACTTTGTGAGTTTGATAAATCACTCAATTATGGAAAGAGGTATTGCAGTCCGCCCATTTTTGGTGTGGTGATCCCGTGGGAATGGTACTGACGAGCAGAGCACGTGTGTGCGCCTTAACATTGACCACATTTTTCATTCAGTCCACACAAATTCAAATGATCAAATTGAGGCAGGAGGGAGAAGAATGTCTGGCCCCTCCATGTCAGTACGGACATCAATACTTTATGATGCAATTTTCAAACAAAATTGCTGTTGTCGGTGTGATACAGAAGTTCTTAAACAGTCCTATTTTCATGTATAAGTTTTAATAGAACTTTATCATTCTGCCATTATCTTGGTCATGTTCCTTTTATCCAATACCAGCAATGAGTAATAACATTTATTGTACAAAAGAGGAACCAGACTGTTTCTCCTTCCAGCCTCGGTTGGGTTTAAAATGGATTTGAATGGGATAAAATCAAGACAGCCGCACCATGATGAAGGTCTATTGGCAACAATGTATAAAGCCTTGGAACCACAATCCTCAGTATTTGGCCACGTGCCGCAAGTAGTGGTTCCATAACGGCGTGCCAAAGTGGAGAGACCTCTACGCTCCGTGGCGTAATGAAGTAGGCATATACCTTCCCACAGTCATGTGGCAAAGCGTGCACAGTTTATTTCCCCTCACAAAAAAATGTATACACCATCGCTATTCTGCTCTGTGTATACCTTCCAGTTAACGCTTGCTGTGTTATTTGATTTGTGGTTAACCTCTGAAGCCTATCGGCAATTTTGATCAACTCTTCACGCAAAAAATCCCCAAACCCACAACCAAAACTGGAACAAGTAAATAGACGGACAATACTAGAATACACCAACGCATTTTCAAAAGTGAACGACCGTTGAGACGGGAGATTCTATGGTCCCACCCCCCTCCCTTAAATACGGAAAACTGTGTACAAACTTCGTCTGATAGCGCCCTCCTTTTAATCAACCTCCTTCAGTCCATGTTAATTTCCCATATGGGAGACATTTCCCAAGGACACCGTATCTCAAATCAAAACACCTTGGTTAGTTGGAATAGCCCGGTCATAACCTTTCTAAATTGAAAAGGAAAAATGGGAACCAATGAATCTTCATCAACACACAGTAATTGTTGATTATTTGGCAGTGCTGTATAATTTTGCGGTCATGGACTGGTAATAAAGATCACACCACAAGAGCTCAATATCCTCCAAAGTGTATAGGCAAGAGTGGCTCCGTGTAGCCGGTGTGGCAGGAGATTCTGATTCTGTCCCACCTTACGGCGAACTGTGCACAAACTTCTTTTGATAGCGCCCTCTTTTGAATCCTCCTCCTCCAGCCCACGTTAATTTCCCATAATTATGGAGGACAGAATCTCCGGGGGACAGATTTCCCTATGACACCGGCACTTTGAAAGTTTTAAATATCGACATTGTGGTGAAAGTGTTCGTTTAATTTAACAAAATCAAAGTTATGTTTCCGTTATAAGCAAGGCTTGGTGAGATTAGTCTGGCCCTTTGTCGTATAACATCGCAAACAATAGTTATACATGGAACCAGACATGCTATCAGAGTATTATGTTTATACGTTAATTTACCGGTAGCATTGTTGTTGTTTTTTCTTCACCAGGTCTGAGCTGCTGGGGCCTGAGAGAGAATAGCAGCGGGACGTGCGAACTCCTGATTCAAGAGAACGTGACCATGGAGGAATGTTGTAAGCATAACGGGGAGAGTATCTCCTTTTCCACGGTGGAGAATCTCGGACCCGGAGAGGTCTTCCGGTATAAAACTCTCTATGGAGGGGTACCACACTGCAACCTTTGCGAAAGTACGTAATAGCGTGTGTATAGTTAGATCAATGGGACGTTTGTTGTTGTTGTTGTTGTTGTTGTTATTGTTATTGTTGTTGTTGTTTTGTGTTTTGGTTTTTTTGTGTGTTTTTTTTGCTGCTGCTGCTGTTGTTGCTGTTTTTTGTTTGTTTGTTGGTTGTGGTTGTTGCTGCTGCTAGTAGTGCTACATGATGTTGATGTTGTTGTTGTTATTGTTGTTGTTTTTTGTTTTTTTTGTTTTTGTGTTTTTTGTTGTTGCTGCTGCTGCTGTTGTTGCTGTTTTTTGTTTGTTTGTTGGTTGTGGTTGTTGCTGCTGCTAGTAGTGCTACATGATGTTGATGTTGTTGTTGTTGTTGTTGTTGTTGTTGTTGCTGTTGTTGTTTTGTTAGTGTTGTATTAATTTACGGCCAAATAACATCTGAACACTGAGGGTTATTAAAGGGTGTCGCATTTTCCTTAAACAGTTCTTATTTTAACTCACTCTAGAAGTAGCTAAATGACAATCTCTACACTCTCTAGATCAGTGTGCTCAATTTTGATGAGTGCGCCCAACATCTTTAATATTTTGAGCTACACATTGGTCAAAGGTGAATCAGGAGTATATAGATGTACTGAGCCGAAAGAGCGGGCATAAAACACCTTTAATTTCAATAGAGGATACATTTTGTTCCGTGATGAGGAAACACTCCGTTTACCCTTTCTGTTGCTCTGCAATTAATGTATAATTATGTACCTGATTACGAGCCCCAATAGTCTCCTTTTCAGCCGTTTCCGCTGATTGCTCTAATGTGATAACAAATCACCGATTTTAACGAACAATTTCCTGTCTCCGTTCACCGTTTTTATTACTTCAGAAACATGCGAGCAGACGCAATGCACCGATGGCCGCAAGTGCGTAATCAAGGGTGGCCGACCGAGGTGTGTATGCAAACCAGACTGTACGCAAAATAGTACGTCACACAGGGGACCTGTTTGCGCCACCAACGGCAAGCAGTACAAGAGTATGTGCGCCTTTCTCAAAATGAAATGCCGACAGCAAGACCAGTACTTCGAGTTGGATGTCGCCTACAACGGACCATGCCAAGGTAAATCAATAACACACTACTTAGCAATTTCTTAACAACGTTTCTTTCTCAACATCATAAGTGAGGCATGATGAAAGCTTCAAGTTGTTTACAACTGACAAACGGTTGTTTATAACTGGCAAAACCTGAATGTTTAAATGATTTCAAACTATTAACTATTGACGAAACAACTTGGTATCATTAATTCTTAGATGGGGGTGATTTCCATCCGGCACAGATTCTGTCCTGGGTACCAACTTCTGCACACACAAAATAGCTCAACACCACACAATGTTGCCAACATGAATAATGGTTATCAGCCAAAATGCCATTCCACATGTACCGTCAATAATTGGTATTCTGCTAATTTTTGCTAGGTGGAAAATTGTTGAGCAGCATTTTCTGCTGAAGCAACTCTTCAAAATTGGGCCCTGCCTCTGGGCAGTTTTGACTGGCTTGGGTTTATTGTTTCCTTGACAGCAAGGTGGCGACCTAATGCTACGACAAACACGGTTTCAATGTTTACTCAAATCAAGCCAGTCTGATGAATTACACATTAAAAAACACACACACACCATACGACTAATCTCTGAAAAATTCGTTTAAAAAAGGTAGACACGTCGGAAAAAAAACACATACCTGTTTGTATTTTGGTATTTTGCGAACCTATGTTTGCTTATTTTGATTTGGCTAAACTGGGGGATACATTTTCACACACGGTAGTATTTCATACAGAAAGAATCTTCTCATTGCATTTCGTACAATAGTAATAAGGTTTAGATTTAAACGAATATATATATAAAGTACGTTTTCTTTCCAATCACTACCGATCATGCATCTATAAGAGAAATGCAAGTCTTTGCTTCACTCTAAAAACTCCCAGATCCGAATTGACACGGAGTCCGTGTCCCGTGGTGCCTGACCCACATCTAGGTCAATGTGGCCTCGAATGGGTGTCAAACTGACGCAGAATCTGAGGTAAAAAAAAAAAAAAAAACAAGTCTCCGATTCAGCTTGACCCAGAAATGGGTCAGTTCTCCGGGATCCGGGTCATTTTCCGTGAGGTTATTTTTTTAGAGTGTCCTACAGACCGGTTCAATGGGTTGGGTTTTGGGAAGGCAGGGGACAAGTAATACGTTTATGAAAAATCTTTGCAAGCATTACTTTAATCAGGCTCACCAAAGTAATTTGGTTAAAAACTTTTCCACGTACCTTATAGAATCATGTGACAGCGTAACTTGCCTGGGCACTCACAAATGTTGCGTTGAGGATCAACACGCCAGGCCACACTGTGTATCGTCTAGCGCCATCAGTTGTCCGGGCCCGTTTAGGGACGCCTTCGTATGCGGTGCTGACGGCGTGACGTACGAGACGTTGTGTCAACTCAGGCGGACGTCTTGTTCCAGGGGCGCCATCGTCCCTGTATTACACACAGGAAAATGTGAAAGTAAGAGTTCAAGACATAAAACAGCAGTTTGTTCCTGTGGTAAAAACAACGGGGTTTTAATAACCTACAAATTGACTGTGCAAGTCTTGCGTGTTTTTGAAAATTGGAACGGGAAAGTGTGTGATAGTGTTTCTTTCACACATTAAATCAGTGTGCTTGGAACCAAAGAATCTCAAAAAAATATGAAAACATGTGAGACTTGGGGGCTTTTTCCAAGCCTCGGCTTGGCCTCCAACTCCATCGTCAACATTTTGAGCAGTTAATGGTGTCTTTTGCACGGTGTTTTCATTATCAAACGAAGCCAGAGCCCGGAGCCTAAGCAGATATTTGGAAAACGCCATTGTACTGTCTATTTGCATCAGAACCATGTACCAAAAAGACTTTTCTTCTTGCTTTATTTCGTGTCAGTAGTTTTTGACACGACTTTCAGAGTATAACTATAAGCCACCGGTTCTTTTCAGAACGAGTGCAGCTCTCAAACAGGATGATTACAAAGTGTTGTACAAACTTCAGTTTCTGTATGTTCCATCTATCTATTTATTGTAATCAAATTAATGTATCCAAAGCGAGGCTAAGGGCGCAACTATTGTCTGGCTCCATTTTGTGTATTGAGTTTTACCTGTTATGTTAAAGAACGTTAAACAGGGTGCCCATTTTTGATCTGGTTTCCTGTACAGCCTCTATTTGGTTATACACTCGACTGAATGGTAGAAAAGCAAGATGTCAGTGCACCACAATAAAGATCCATTGCCTACAAGGAAGGAATTCGACAAATAAGACTGGAAAACTGGTCAATAACACCTTCCCTTAATATATTTATTTATGTTTAGATTTGACGTCTTGTGATACCACAAGTTGTGTGAATCGCAAGGAGTGCTATTGGGATCAACCAGCAAACACATCTCGCTGCATCTTGTGTAACTATAATTGTAGTGGCTGGCCGAATGAGGTCCCACTATGTGCCTCGGACGGCAATACATATCAGAGCTGGTGCGAAATGCAGGAGCACATATGCCAGACGCACGTGTATGCCGAGGTCTTAGCGTGGGGAATGTGCGATGAGTGTAAGTAGATATAATGAAGGGTTTCGGGAGTTGCATTTCTTGAGCTTTGGTTTGTAGCTTTACACCATGCCCGATATGTCGCTCGATATTGTGACAGATTAGAGCAAGTTTGGTTGGCTGACTAGAGTCAACTAGACTTAACCCTAGTCGATCTAGATGTCACTCGAACGTTGCATGGTTGTACCAACTAATCCAACTGGATAAACCAAGTCAACTTTAACAATGTTAGATCACATTGTCAAGATGGCGTTTTGGAACACTACATTTTGTTGTCTTTCTCTTCGATACGTCGTCGCCATGTTGGCCGCCACAATTGCCGAATAAATCGACTAAACGCGTTCGAGTGAACCACAGACCACGCATGTGTAATTTAAATGGTAAAATGACTAAAGGTTAGCACGCGAACTTGCTCTTAAAATCCCAAACGCCAAACATTAACGAGAGAGGGCGCTATATTTTATATAGCTCGTTCACTATAGGTTTCACCCCTCTAAATAGACTCCCATAGCAAACAATGATAAATGCTAAATATTCAAAAATTCTCAAAAAATTGTTAAAAGTCTCTCAGCAAAAGTCTCTCAGCCTCTTGAAAACCAATCAAATATATTTTCAGACCACTAAACTTCAGATTTCTTTTCAATTTTTGGCAGGTCAGCCGTTTGGAATTTTTGCTAATTACCCCAGAAAAAAAACACCCCCGAAAATGTGTTTTTTCCCAAACCGACTTGCCGCCAGTTTTCGGGAGGCACTCCTCCAATTCCCAAGCTAAATAGGACCAACTTTAAAGCCCAAATTTATCAAATCTCCTCAAAACTTGAAACCCAGAACCCCCAGGTTGTGATAAGTTCCTATAATTACACACTCTATTAGTTGCATGACCCCCAAAACGTTATAATTAAAAATAAGTTGTGGGTTTACAAATTATGATAAGTAGCTTGGCGCATGAATTTTTGGTCGATTTAGAGTAGTGCACCCTATAAGGGCAGTCAATTATTCTTTATGGGGAAAAAATTATGCTTAAAATGTTGAGAATAAGTCACTGATATGAAATCTGGGAAATAAATTGGAATATTTTATTGCGTTTGTCTACAACAAGGTCAAACATGTTGAAGCATTTACATGTACTTTAAGCAATGCGAGAGGAAAAACCTGCATGACACACTGTGTACATTATACTGGAATACTTGGAAGTTACGTCCAAATCTTCCCTCAAAAAGTTATTAACATGTCTCTTTTTCGTAATAAGATTCTAAAAACCTTACAAACTATTTAATTAATCGACAAGAGGGAGTTAATTATTGTGGAGAAGCGGTAAAAAGGGAAACAGGTTGGAAGGGGGCCTTGAGTTGGGGGGGGGGGGCGTTTTTGCTTTCCCTCCAACTTTTCTAACCATGTATTCATATTGAGTTTAAAATTGTGAACTTTATAACAAAGTTCCCAACAAACAAACACATTTTATCACATTTATTGTTCTTCCAAGTTTCATCTTCCTAGCTGTTAAGGGGGGGGGGGGGGGGTAAAGGGGTGGGCGGGGCATGTTGCAAAATTCCATTCCAGATACTACTATACGGTTAGTTGTGGACAATAGGTTAAGACTGTAAACTAGGGTTTAGACTAAGAGCTAGGGTTTTGGGCTGATGGCTATAGGGTTTGGGGTGTATGCTAGGGTTTGGGCCGACGGCTAGGGTTTGTGCCGATGGCTAGGGTTTTGGCCGATGGCTAGGGTTTGGGTGTAGGCTGTGGGTTTTTGCTGAGGGCTAGGGTTTTGGCTGCGAGGGCTAGGGTTTCACACATGCAATCAGTTCCCGGGAACTTGACATTCATGATGCCATATCAACCACCCACCGCCTATGTCATCTTCACATAGTCTGTTGATGGTTTGTCTCTACTTTTCCCCTGATCAACCAGCCACTGAAGATTCTTGAGTTTCTTGAATGTGACTTACCGTGATAGTCTCATACTCGTCGATATAGTCTTACACTAAAAACCAAACCCAGCAAACCTTTCTTTGGAACGTTGAATTATTCTGTTGTTTTGTAATTTTAGGAACAAATAGCAACATTATTACTATATACTATCTGTTAATACAGCCAAAGGAATGATGTTTTCAATGTAAACACAGCAACAACTGACGAAAAGTGCCCCCATACAACACATTACTGTCGTCGTTTCAAGCCTACATAACCGTATTAACAACAAGCACACGGGTACACGGGTGTAGCGGGCGCCACCATTTTGTATCTATAGGTTTCACCCCTCTAAATAGACTCCCATAGCAAACAATGATAAATGCTAAATATTCAAAAATTCTCAAAAAATTGTTAAAAGTCTCTCAGCCTCTTGAAAACCAATCAAATATATTTTCAGACCACTAAACTTCAGATTTCTTTTCAATTTTTGGCAGGTCAGCCGTTTGGAATTTTTGCTAATTACCCCAGAAACAAAAACACCCCCGAAAATGTGTTTTTTCCCAAACCGACTTGCCGCCAGTTTTCGGGAGGCACTCCTCCAATTCCCAAGCTAAATAGGACCAACTTTAAAGCCCAAATTTATCAAATCTCCTCAAAACTTGAAACCCAGAACCCCCAGGTTGTGATAAGTTCCTATAATTACACACTCTATTAGTTGCATGACCCCCAAAACGTTATAATTAAAAATAAGTTGTGGGTTTACAAATTATGATAAGTAGCTTGGCGCATGAATTTTTGGTCGATTTAGAGTAGTGCACCCTTTCGTCGACATGAAGCTCGAGACTCATCCCATCTAATTAAACACAGTCGAACAAAAACATTTCCCTGCATTATGACTGCGCCACGGTTACTTAAATTTGAATTGAATGGCATTACATCCCCTCACAACCTTCCTAAAAGGAAGTATTGAAAGGAGGTCAAAGGGTGACTCTTGGTAACGTTTATAGTCAATCGGCCCGGCACTTAAGGAAGTATAATATTTCATCTCGCACCCATGTTAAGGCAGGTTTTAATTACCCTGATACATACCGACTGCTCTCATGTATATTTGATGGGCTGAGTCTTGATGCGGATGTTGAAATTAATTCAGATTTCAGAATAAATCTTAAAGGTTTTACAGGATTGGTAGAGCTGATAATTGTAGTCGCAGACAGTGTTCATGGTTTGTGTGATCAACCATGTACATGAACCAACAAACCTGTGAAAACTTAGGCTTTATCCGTTGTGTGAGTCACAAGAGAAAGTTGTGAAAATCATGCACAATTTTCAGCATGAAAACACATTCTCCTTAATTTTGGTTGTAACAACCGAAACCAGCAGTTGCGTTTTTTAAGGTTTTCAGATAAAGTTTTCTTGAATATGACTTTATTTCAGAGGGAAATATTTCTCAGAAATAAATGGCTCTGGTACGACCTTAATAATCAGTAAGCTTTCAGACTAAAGTTAAACCATGATATTTTTTACCCTTACCAATCCTGTATATACCTTTAAGGAGGTTGCTTCGAGCAGAGGCTTAGAAGACCGAATGGCGACATGAAGTAATGGATCTTAAGCAATGTTCAGTACTAGCCAACACTGACTCAGCCATTTAGAAAAAATCTCTGAATTTAAAGTGGCTGTATTAGGGTCACGGCGCTTTTTTCTCAAACTAAGAAGATGTTAACTTGGAAGAGACAGTTTTACTAGCCACACTTCTTCTTGTGACTTGACACCTTTTTATATTTCGTAAACATATTTCGCTTTGTTTCTAAAGATGTTAGGTTTGGAAATATAGATTTAGATTTCAAGTAGCTCTTTTTTGTTGTTGACAGATTCAAGAAAGTTAAGAGCTTTCAATTAAGGTATTGCACGAGAAAATCTACCGACGATGAGAAGTAGTTGCTTAATAACGAAAGAAAAAGAAATATTGCCGAGATCTTGACATTTCACGTCCATCAGCCATGTAGGCCTACAAACAATTTTGCAGGTTATGGCATATGCGAAAGTTTTTTGTATGTTTGTCGTTTTGAAACAGCATCGTCAATTTGTCAAAATTCATTCAGTGAAAAATTTATATTTTTATTTTCGGCGAAAATCGGGCAAGCGACATGAAGCTTTTAAAATTGTCTGGAGTAGGCCTAGTGATTGATTTGTACAATTATTTTTTTCGATTATTTTTTCTTATTTTTTCTTACAGACGGACAACCGTTATACGACCCAGATGAGGGGTCAGGTTATCCCATGCTCGACTCAGGCTACAGTCAGATCGACTTCACGCCCAGTAGTCGACAGATTCTAGATAACCTTCGCTCAAGCATGTACAACAGTCAATGGAGAGATGACGAGAACGCGACTACAACGGAGAGTAGCATGCTCGAGTTCAACACAACCCAACAGATCGACGGCACGTTGGACCCGGTCACACCTCAGATACCAGCGCCAGAAGCTCAGATTATTGGGGCGGCTGACGGGGGCGACGAGATTGGGAACGAGGAAGTTTAAAGCCCGTACGTGAAAAGTTTCACCGCGTACAAGTACATGGCTGGTTTTCAAACGACACGTGTTCGTATTGGTTAACTATACAGCAAACCCGTATGGCAACAGCCGCACTGTTGACGTCTATCCTACTGATTGTTGACTGAGCTGAGTGTCAGCCAGGAGCCATGTTAGAGCTCTGACTAACATTGACTATTAAGAATGAATGCCATCTACCAGCGCGCATGTTCAAAAGCTTATCCTTACCACTGAACGCCTCTGGTGAGACTTTTATTGATTGATACCATCCCACATAGACTAACTTCCCCATTGCTACAATTGCTTAAACATCACAAAGACACCGGATACCAGTCTGTTTCAGGTTACTCAGCTATAGACATGTGAAGTCTTTAGAGACTTGAACAGGGTCAGGTCAAGTTTTGTCCAGCCATTGTTTGAAGTTGCTCCCGGCTTAAATCACAGAAGGAGCAGAAAACAAACCAAATGAGGGACCCGTTTATGATTGCATGACAAAGCGCAGCTCGTGGCAACATGGCAGCCATTGTAACGAGCGTGGCAACATGGCTACGAAGTGACGTCAACTGATATCGCGCGACCCTTAAACCAGACAGGTTAACAATCATTTAAAATTGATAAACCCACGTAGGTAATAAGAGGTCAACTTGATTTTGAGTGTTTACTGCTTGTACGTGTTCCGTTTTACCTCAATTGTAACTAAAACTCAGCTCTCCTCAACCAACACACGCTATGGAACCAGTGTATGCTATTACAGTGCAAATTATTATTAATGAATCAAATAGTAAGCACCATTTGTATATTGAACAGGTGTACACAGTTAGGCTGTGTCCAAAATGGCGGATGTGGCTGCGGGTGTTGCTATGGGGCTCCTCTGCTTCAACGCAAGCTATTTGTGGCGAACAACCCGAAGCAGCAGCCACAGCCACTAATTCGGTCCCAGCTTAAGTGTACATTCTCAGAGTATGTAAAACTAAAATGTCCCTATAGACAAATTTACAACGAAGTCGCATAGTATTTGGCTTGTCACCTGTTTCTGCAAAACAGCATTATTCTGCATGCGCTTGTGTGCCATCTATATAAATATGGAATGTAAATTTGATTTGGCCCGCATTCATCAATCACGTCAGCAGAGTTTTCCTGCTTACGGAGTGGCCCTTAACACATTTCACATTTCATTAAGAAAAGCAAAAGGCGCACTTAGCTTGCTACATTTGTTTAAGGGTAGGCCGCCTATCCATGAATTATGATTTTTATTTGTATTTTTATTTTTTTATGTGGGAGGTACATGGGGGACCGTTTTTTGTTTGGTATTTTTTTGTTCTCTCTCTTTTTTTTCTTGCACGTTCCCTTGCCCCACCCCGGCTATTTTGAACCTCCCCGGCCGGCGTGTGTGTCCCCTTATAGGATGAGATTTTGATTCTACGCAATTCGCCGTATGAAGGGGGGGGGGGGGGGGCACAGAATCTCCGGGGACGGAACCTCCGGGACACCGGGAATTCTTGGAAACAGGTTTAATGACGAAACAATGCAAATCCATTGTGAATGCACACGAGCTCCGTAAAATCTTCATGATCGTTAATGAAACACCATTTGTCTACGGGCCTACGCACATTGTTTTTTATTTTCTATTTCTTTGTTTTATTTGCTTGCTTAGGTAAGCACACACATTTGCTTACAGAGGTGAAGCTGGCCTCAGCGCCGAATATGTAAAGCCGCTTGTAGAAACCAGGAAACAATCTCACATTAAAAATTAAAAACAAATCTGCTGATGACAAATTAGCTTGGGACCATGCAGTCACAAACAACATAACTCATTGTGTCTTGGCTGGTAACCTCTTCTTTGATAAGCAAAATTGTTTTGTGCTGAGGTTACTATTTTTTGCTTAAGCAGCTCTATAAATTTGGGTATTGATTATTGTTATTTTGATGGGACATTTTTCCCCTCATTTTCTAATCGTGCTAAGGAATAGTCTTAAATTTTCTTAACATTTACAATACAATATTAATACACATATTTATTTCTTTCTGGCCGCTGTAGCTGGCGTTTTGTAAAAAGTATTACAATGTAATCCTATAACTTAAGTGTTAATCAAAACTACCTACAATTATTTAAAAGATTGTTAATTATTATTTAATATTCAACCGTTCTACCTGGGGACTACCTCAATTTTGTGTTCAATAAACCACATTCAGCACATTTGCTCTTACGTCATTTATGTCGTTCTTTGTCGTTATGTATGTTGATTTATTGTCTCTTAAAATGCAAAGTGTCTCTTTGGTTTTTGGAAACGTTCGATTGCTATAATTCTTCATACAACTAACTAAGCAACATATTTCATTTCAAAGAGAGGTAGCGTTTTGAGATATTGCCGAAAATCTGGAGGGGTTTTGTCCACGCAGGAAGAATAATCCATTTGGAATACACTCCAATGTGAGAAACGTTTCATGCAGAAATGCTCTATGACAATTGTTTGAATTTACTGACTTACTCATCTTCATTGATACACAATAACAATAAACTCTTCTTGGAGATCACGACGGCTGATGGGTGTTCAACGTTAAAAATAAGACAGCTACAGCTAATTTCCAAGGCCCGTGACAAACAACTGCAGCCGACCTGTTGACGTTAATCTGCATGGACACTGGGGATGTTTCACATTTACATCCTCTCTCGCAGTTCCCGCCAGAATGTTGTCACATTTTGACGACGTAATCGGGTTGGTCGTCTGCTCTATGGCGGACACAGCTCTGTGTATGTTTTGAACAACATACACAACAGGCGCGCCATGGCAACTAGCATATTTTCAATGTACTCCTGTACATTTACATTTAATTGAGCCAATTTCTTGTTTACGAGAACGGAAAATTGTTAAGTCTAATCGCCGCCGTGTTCACCTTTTTTTTCTTTATGGCGGGAAAAACAAGTCATGTGGAGAGTTTGTGGGAATACTAAATCCATGCATGAACTGACATGGCGATGCCTTAGGCAAAACCAACTTCAGGCAAACAGAACTTTAAAGCATGTTTGTCTACCAGTCGATATTTCTGAATAAAAACACCTTAAGGTTGATAAGGTTTTATAAGGATATAATTTAAGAATAAATAATATAATTAACATTGTGTATTTCTGGTAGTGAAACCAAGGACGCCGCATAAGTGACGTAATAATCACTATAGCTGGCAAGTCTGAGGAAATTTGCAAGCAAGGGTGCTTGCTATGTGAGCCAGAACACTCGGGGTTGGCCCCCCACTCTTTCATGATAACGGTTCTGAGTTCTTTATAATTCACTACCAATCCTAGTACACGGGACCTACTGATTAATGATCCATCCGAAGGACAAAATGGAAGTATCCCTTGCTCAAGGACACAAGTGCCATGACCGGGACGCGGACTCGAACCCACACTCTGCTTATCAGAAACACCGGATATTGGGTCCAGTACTCTTAATGTTGACATTACAACATTTTCTTACCAGGCAAGAAACTATGGGGATATATTCAATGAATCCTCATCTAACATTGTTTAATTAAAGAACTTAACTTTTCTTTTATCAGTGGTATATAAAGTTGCATCGAAAATGGCTTTACACCACAAGCCTAGTATTTTCGTTAAAATAATTTTTTTTTTAAAACGACGCTAGTTTAAATCATATCTACCGGCATCAATATTGAGAGATTTCCTCAGCAAACCATATTGGCCAACATATTTGTTGTCTTATTAAAGAGGAAGCTTCCCAGACTAGCGTAATTACAACAGATAACGAAGAAATACAACAACAAGAAGCTCGGCCCGAAGCTTCTAACCGCTTTATTGCAGACAATTATCCAATTAACAGCCAAGCCCTTGTTTGCACGCCCCGTTCCTTTGGATATAATTCAAATGGCAGACATGTTGATTGATAAACTTGAAACAAAATCATCAAGTATTGAAAGCTCTTGTTAGACATTACAGTCAAAAATGTAGAGAACCTATTATAGCTCTTCACTGTTAAAACGTCGAGTAAACCTTTAACCAACACATGCCTCTGATGGGTTGAAAACACCTGGGTCATACTTGATCCTGCTCTATAGGTCCCAGGGGGCTGACCCATAATCTGGGTCTGTGTGACCCAGAATCTGTGTCAAAATTACACGAAAATGGGTCAAACTCATGCAGAATCCAAGCTTTCCCTCTATAGTCGACCGAGGTCGGAATCATGTTGAGATTTGCTCATTTCTGTCCACCCCTCATTAAGTTAGGAAGATCCTTCGTAAACACCCCGTGTTCCTGGCAACTTCATTTGTAAAGCTGATTTTGTTTGTCTTCCCCTAAGTTTCTCCTTCCATGTTTAGATGATAAGCTGAGAGACAAGTTCTTTAGTGTTTCTGTAATGAGTGCCCTGCTATAGTCTCAGACGCCGTTGTGTTTAAGTGGACATCTAGTTTTGGTTCATTGCCTACAGTTCAGTATAACATTACCACCTTTTGAAATGAATTTTTTCAGAGGTTAGTTTTATTGTATAAATCTACATTTATATGATTAAAACACTCAAACGGTTCCAAAAAACAACTTAGGTAAACTTTGCCTTTAAACAACCGAGAGAAAGAAAGGTCTATATCAATACTCAAAGTACCACAAAAAAGTTAAATATTAATGTGGATAATAATTATATGTAACACTAAACTTCTCTATATTGTGGCTGTGAATGTGTGTAAATGATTGACACTACATCTCAACTCGTACTCATCACATCACACGGCACATGATTCTGACTGTTTGTATTACTAATGATAATTACTTGGAAGTGATAGTCCACACACTTCCACATTCTAGATTAGCACTGTGGCTGTCATGGAGTCCATCATACATCACCCACCAAATCTCTTATCTACATCATTCGAAACCGTAAACTTGTAAAGGGACAAGGCAATTTTATTCTTTCGTTCCCTCGAATATTATTCCGTTCCCCCGAAAAAAAATTGTTTCGTTCCCTCGAAATAATTTTTCGATAATAATATACTATTTCGTGGGAACGAAACATCATTTCGAGGGAACCAAGTATTATTTTGACCAAACTAAATACTATGTCCCTCGAAATAGTAACTCGCTCCATCAAAGTGAGATTTCGTTCCCTTACGAAATAATTCATTTCGTGGGAACGAAATACTATTTCGAATGAACCAAATATTATTTCGAGGGAATCAAATATTATTTTGACCGAACTAAATATTATGTCGATGGAACGAAATAATATTTCGAGGGAAAAATTATCCCTTTACAGTCTAGTCTCCGTATGTCATGGAACTTCCTATACTCCAAAGGCTACTCTTATAGACGATAAATTTGTGATATCTTCCAAATCTCTTATCTAGGCCTACATCATGACGAGTCGTTGCATCCATTAATTATAGTCATGTGAACGTCATGCAAACAACTGATAGCGCCCATTCAGTGTCCATGTTTCCGAGGTTTATTTTGGTAATTTTTCGATCAAGATATCAGTGCAGTCACCCGATATTCAGATCTGACTTAAATCTTTGAACCTTTTTTACTTTCAGTCTTACCAATGTTGTTGTTTGTTTGTCGCGTGTAAATGAAAAAAGTTCTCACATTGTATTAATGATCAAAACCAATCGGGGCTACATGAGTATTCATACTATTCGTGTCAATCATCTCTAAGAGGAAAAAATATATTTATGTGAAACTAAAAGGTTGACATTTCATAATTTAATCTTTTTTATATTTAGTTAGGGCTTGCAGTAATGATGAATTACCGTATTGAGTTGACTTGATTCCGTTATTTCCTGATGGAATCAGTACCACCGCCTAGGTTTCAAGGTCGCATAACTTCACGTACGTATACAGTGACCATTTCATTTTATTTAACTACGGTAACCCTAAGATTTCAATGAACTGTCCTCCCTGCACTTTAAAACATACCGGGTCAGAATTGACCCGGATCTTTGACCAAGATCCGGATCCGGATCCAGAGGGGACTGAACCAACTCTGGGTCCGTATGACCCCGAATCTGCGTCAATGTCCAAAGAACACAGAAGTGGGTCAAACTGACGCCGAATCCGAGTTAGCAGGCCATTTTCAACCACGTTCCGGGTCAGCCTGACCCAGCGGGTTATGATAGGCCTCCTGGTACCTGGAATCTGGGTCAATTCTTAGCCAAGAGTAACTACCCAAGAGATTTATGCCGCCTGGTGTCACCGCAAACCTCACTCGATTGTACTCCCATCATGTAAAGTTTCAAATCCTACTCACTACGGGCTTAACAAAGACACGCGAGTGTGGTACCCGCTTAAGCATCCCACACAATTGCCCCGCCCACTTCACTTGTGCACAATCTAAGCGAAGATTTTATATACTGACGATCAAGATAAGCAGAAATGATGAATTGTGTCAGCGTTAAAACAGGAAATGTCCTTGGTAACAGATCACTGTCAACATCTCTGCTTTCATTGAAAGATGGACAAAATTAGCCTTCGGATATTTTTAAAGCTACATTACCATCAGATAATCAGCCGCTTCTGTATTTCAAAAGTCTTATCGAATATGAAGTGATTCATTGTTTCATTTGGAAAATAACCTTGCATTCATCCACGACTGCAATGGGTGGGTTGTTGAATTAACCTCCATTCTGTCACCCTGGCCGTACTGTGTAGAGTCCACAGGGTGGAGAGGATGGGCTGGCTGAACCCCAGGGATTGGGCTTCCCTCGGTCCGCCTAACTGGGACCCCGGGAGAGCCGACAGAAATAACCAAATCGTAAAATGGACATTTCCGCCATTGACACAGCTGAAATAGGGGGTGGTCTATGGTTTATGTAAGCTCCGGCATTACTAACTAACTCACGGGTTTGGGATTGTAACCTACATAACAGTCATCTTTAAAAAAATCATAGAAAATTTTGTTTGCGTAACTCATGCGGTATTCTAAAATACGGCTCAAATCGGAGACTACAATAATTCATTTTTCTCGCACAAGAACAGATTTATCAAAATACCTTGCATAATGACGTCACAAGCTCACATAGCGCCCTCATTGATAAGTTCAAAGGAAAACCTCTCATTGGCTGAGAGTTGGGCGTGGTGCGTTCGACACGTGTACGATTCCATTGTTTGACCTCAGCGATGGCGGCCTATGCAAAAAGGGTCAATCGAAATCGTTTCTGTCCACTTGACAGCTTCAGTTTTGTAATACGACAGTAGGATGCTCGTTTGCGTGTGTTGTGACGTCATTGACCTTCGAGAAAGACTCTGCTGGGGTTGGAACTGAAGGCCATTATTCATTTTTCTTCAAATTTTATGAAGCCATAAAAAAACATTCTGAGAAAATGACACATCTTTAATTTCAAAAAAAAAATAAATTGTAGTGCAAGAACCATGATAAAACGTAAGTACTCATTTTGATTTAACCGTGAAGTACAAAAAATGTTTTCATGGAAACTGAAAATTATTACAAAACACAATCTTCTCAGAGTTTTACATGTCTTCAATCATCCCATGGAGGTCAAGTGTGCCCCAAGTTTTGCATTTGTGGGCATGTGTTGCCCAAATTATAGGGGTCACGTCAGCTTCAAGTGTTAATGTTTGTGTGTCCGGATAGCCGGTAAGTGGTTGTTGACAATAAAAACAGCTTTCAAGACTGTGGCGTTCTATCACAAGAATTCGTCTGCTTGTTTACTTATTGAGTATGGGTATAATTACTGTGAAGTACAAAATATTTTTATGAAAACTCAAAAATAATACAAACACGATCTTCTCAGAACTTTACATGTCGTAAATCATCCCATTAAACCACAGTGAAACCAAAAGCAAGTGGATGAAGCTGATGGCAAAAATGATATCTTCCTTATTGCTCGTTGACTGAGATCAGTGGCGCACTCGGACCGCAAGACAAACACCAAGACAAACTTGGGGGTTGTTAAGATAGTGCTTGTGGCCAGCATTCTGGCTGGATAGTAAAAGGTGGTGAAGGGTTAAAACCAATGATGCAGTAAAGGACAAACCACAACGGATGGTGAAGTGAAGGGAAAGAACCAAGGGAGAGATCATCAAATTCTGGAACGCTCCCAAGGTAACTTTGAGGCACAAGGATTTACATTCATGCTGCATCTTACAAGCTTACGTTGCTTTGATTATGAAGCAATACTACACAACTTCATGTATGAAACTTTCTAACCTAAAAAATATATAAAGGCGGAGCTTTTTGCCAACAGAATCCTGAGAAAACGAACATCATTTAAACTTACAAAATAAAAATAATGTTTCCCTTGTGCAATAACTATTGCAAACCCCTATTTATGGGGTAGCCATCGAACGTCTTTAATACTTCCCGAATAGAGATGTCCGTTAAACACTATAATGCTCAATTGGTGACTAGACTATTTTATCTTTTTGCGTTGGAAACCTCTTTAATATCAATGATTTTGTTAATAGAAAAAGCTGTCTTCTGTTCATCATTCTGTATATCGGGAATGCAGGTGCTGTTCATCTAGGTTATTGTTTACTGATGCATGCAATGTGCAAGCTACAGAAGATGGTTTTAGCCTCACTTTCAAACCGAAGGCGAATTGCAGACAAAGATGGCGACAGCGTGGGATACACCAGTACTGTAATACATCATTACAGGCTCGACAAGAACCTGCAAATCACACCAAAGCAGCAACTGGCGGCCTCCCTGATGTAAATGGCAAGCTCGACCGTATAAAAACAAAGCCGTTAACATTTCCGTTCCTTAATTATGGCAGACATATTCAAGAAAGTGCATTACACAGCCTAAATAAATACAAGCAACAAATATAAACAACCATATGAATTCACTTTCCCTGAAATGTTAAAGGAATATCTTCTTAACTTTTCACATTAAGAAGGAATATTTCAATTGCTGATGGCAGGTCTCAGAAATCCCTGTGGTGTTTAGTGAACCTCAAAAAAGAAAAGGAAGTGCGCGCCGATCAAAAACAAAAATGGCGGATCTGACGTAACTTGTAAGTTTCTGTGGATTTTCCTGGATGCATACCCAGTTTCCATAACAAACTATGCCTGGTCTCCATGTTGTGCTACTTGTATGAGCTATTTATAACCAAACTGTTGTCCCATGACATGGCCCTTTGACTCCTATAGGAAACAGACTAATTCGATTAGCGTGGCTCGGGCTGTTTTTCTCTCTCTTAGCTTGTCCCGGGAACTGACAAGAGTAGCGGGGCCGGCCTGTCAACCTGTACCGCTTTGTTAATCAACTGAAGTTCCTGAGACGTGTGACGAAGCAGCTACCCATTGGTCAGTCAGTTTACAAGTCACTTTATAATGGGGTCCGCTTGTGTTCTGACTCAATTTTCTGAAGGTAACTGACTTTGGATTGAGAACCCGCTTGTCAAGTTGTGAACTGCCATACTGAGATTGTCGACTGCTGTAGTTAGGAAAACTCAGACTCAGTCTCCATTTCTTGGATATTTTAAGATTCAGTACGGGTGTATCTGTGACTATGTTTTCGCCACGATTGTGGCTCCTGTTGGTGGCCGTAACTGTGTATTTTAATGGCGATTTGGCCCAAGCTACATTCACCATGTTACCGGCCGCCCATACGACAGCCATTGCCGGGGAGACGATCACGCTAAACTGTTCAGCTCTGAGCTCGTCGGGCATCGAAATAATCTGGTCCAAGGGTCGAATCCACTTGACTTACCGCATGAAACTATCCAGGGGTCTCGACAACGACGTACGCTCTCGGTACTCGCTCACTGGAAACAAAACCGCTGGAGAGTTGAACTTGAGAATCGAGAACGTAAAGAAATCAGATGCCGGTGATTATCAATGCTTATACACTGGGGAGCATGGCGGGGAGACATCTCCACCGGCAACTGTCACAGTGTTGGTACCACCAAAGGCCGAGTATCCTCTATGCCACGTGCGGGCCCAGGCGGCGGTCACCGATACACCAAGCACTCTCTGGCCCGGTAAAGGTGCCGAGTTTACCTGTCAATCCTCCGGCGGCGACCCTCCGGCCTCACTACAATGGTTACGGGCAAATCACTCCATTCTGGAACCACAGAAATCCAATATCGTGTACGAGAGAATATTGCTCCCGGAGGACAACGGTGTGGAGTTCACCTGTGTGGCGACAAGCCAGGCCTTGCGGCAGCCAAGGACCTGCACCGTTATGCCCATGCGGATCCCACCCGTCGTACAAGTCAAACCGTTAACACGGATGATCATACCGGGAGATAACGCTACATTTCACTGCGAGGGGAGTGCCATTCCGCACGTGGCGTCCTATTCGTGGCGCGTGGCCGGTCGCCATGTTCCTGACGATCACCCTGACTTTTCCTTCGCCAACCAGAGACAACTTCTGACACTTCACGACGTCAAGTCATCCCATGACAAGATCGAGGTGTCATGCAAGGCAAGTACCCCAACAGGTATCTCTAAAAGTGCCTTCGTAAACATGATTGTTACGCGAATCTACGTGCCGCCTATAATCAGCGACACGCCCACCAGCATTGACTTTACCCCAACACCTCCTGGAGGTGGCGGTGGTAGACCAAAGGTTAACGATGATGATTTAGAGAGCATGATAGACGGTGATCTTTTCATGATCATCATAACTATCTTCGGAGCTCTGGTAGTCTTGTTGCTCATCCTGGCCGTTGTTATGGGATGCTGGGCGCTGAATGCTAAAGGAAAGCGACCCCAGACGCAGAAGAGACCCAGAGTGGAGTATCACGAGTCAACCAGTAATACCATAGATATGGAGCCACTACCGCTGCCTACCCAACTCATCTATGAGCCTCCAACCTCCATCTCATCCGACCCTGTGGTAATCCCCAACGCGGCTAACGCTGAGGACGCACCGGGCTACATCTCACAGCTCTACTCCACCATGGACAACAACAGACTTCCAGCCAGGACCGCATTCACCGGCTTCTCAGACCGGCCCGTGGCTCAGATTACCCCCACGCAAGGCGTGGCATCCACGCTGCCGAGAATGAGCAAGATTGATAAACCCACAGGTGTAGGCAAGCCAACAATCAAAGAATGCCCTCCGTCATTTACCATCCCAGAAGAAAATGAACCTCATCCCGAAAAAGACACCGACCTCAAAAAAGAAGAGAAGGAATAAACTGTGTTTGGAATGTTCACCGATATTAAGAACTAGACTGTAAAACCTGACCCTGTCACAGCACAAACAAATGTTAAAGATACGCCCGCAAAGAATTGCGCTTTAAATATCATTCGGGACCAGTCTATGTTTTCAACTATTTTGTCTTCAAATTATACACTGCTTTAACTCTGCCTTATTTATTACCATTGCCACATCACAAAATAAAGTGTTACAAATTCACAAGCCAGACTACTATACAATCACTACAGCAGTGTCATGCAGCAGGGACCCTAGGCCACATGACTTAAATTTAACAAGCATATGATGACAAAATGACAGCACTTTTTAGTCGGAAGCTTACGAACCGTCATGGAAGGGATTTACGTCTTAGTGACAGTTTTGTGACTCAGCCCTCCTCGCATCTGTTTTCTGACGCGGAAGATATTCTGAAACCCTTTAAAGACCTCGATGAATAACTCATAGAAGACGGGAAATCGGATATTAATCCCCCCCATGGTGTAAATTATTAACTGTACACTGAGAAACCATGCTGTAAAAGAACCAACAATAATTGATCAAAAACAGGATCATTTCACCAGAAACAGGTTAATGACAGCTGGGGCATGATGATCGTATTACTTACTAATGCTTGTCCTTGATTAACACTTGCCCAATCGAGGCAAATTCTTGGTGAAACACATTGTCCTTCCTTCCAATATCTCTTTCTCATGTATGAAGGCACATATCTAACACATAAATACTGAGTCTTAGGCAATGTACACTAATTTTTGTTTTATGCAAAATCGCCCCAAACACGGCTAAAAGCCACTCTTGGTAAGGGGCTATACAAGAAGAAAACAACTAAGACGAAAAAAACTAAGGGGAGCTGAAGGTAGGAATTGATATTCCTCTTAAATCAGTCTAGATTGTACGATGGAGAGAAACATGCAATGAGTTCCAAAGAGATGCAGCACGTGGAATAAGGGGAGTCCTTTTTGAAACTACGGTTTGGCTTTGGCTCCGTCAGTCATTTTAAATTCGTACACACCATCGGCACGGTTGGACAGTGCCTATATTCTATAAGCCAGAGCCCACAAGCCCAAACCGTGGATTTTGAAAATGGCCTCAGTGCACGAGGGTAAAAACGGTACTGCACGTTCTAAGCTAAACTTTAAAAAAACTATTTACATTCAAATTCGTTTGTTTAATGTCATTACGGAGAATCGGAAAACAAGATACTCAAAAATTTTAAATTGTTCTCTCTCACGACATCATGTGCCATTACCATGTTTTACCACCAACTGCATTTATTTTTTATTTATTTTTTAACAAATGCTACTTTTAGAAGTAATATCTTAAGTACATCCAAAGCGTGCACGCCCTTCAGAGCTAATGTGACTAAATGACCGCAATGTGGTCTGTAATCATTCAGGGTTGGGCATAAAAAGTCCAACCAAACCACAGTTAAATATTCTTTCTTTTTTAAGAATGCTTACAACTTGTCTTCAGGAAAAAAGGTAGCAAGTTTCCAAATCATCTACAGATGAATTGGAAACTATGCCTAAATCATCTAGCACTACAACTGACAGTATCAGTGAATCCTTCGGTGCTATTTGTTTAGACAAAAATAATACCAAACATTTTCCTCAACCAAGTTGTAGGACGAGTATAAGATGATGGATTTAAAACGTTTTGTGAAATCGGCTCCATATTATGTCTTTAATATACAATATGAATATTATTTTGTTGGTGATTTCTTGATGAGATTTCGATATCAGAGTGCATCCTTGACTTTGGAATTTACAAAGTATTTATTCTTTCATTGTCTTAGCATATGTCACCGACATTAAACACCCCTCACAAAAAAGCAAGGTGTTCTTAGGTTGCACCTCGTCGAGTGATCATTAACTTTCAAGTAGGCATCACGTGACTAAGACCACAAAGCAAGTCACATGACAGGCATCCACACGGTATTCATAATGTCAAGTTATGAATCTGGATAGAATGAACATCTCGCATCTTACCAGGAAGGTTATCTTAAGAACATTCAAATTATCTTCTGTAAAACACAATTGTAATTTTTAGTATGATGTATTTCGTAAATTACACATGTTCATGGTCTGGAATACCCTGTACTGATTTAGAAGTTCAACCGTTTTCCTCATTTCATCTGCTGAAAGCTAGCAACAAGTCCAAAGATGCCAAAGGAAATTCAAGAAAACCATAAAATATTTTTTAATATATGTTTAAAGCAGCAGTAGCTGGTTGTACAAATTGGGCTATATTTTTGAATTCCTTAAATCTTCTGAAATTCTTCCAAAGTTTTTGCAGAGATTTCGGCTAATGTTTTCAGTCAATATTGTGTACATATTCCCTGATTGTATTCTACAAGCATTGTAAATATTGAACGGTTCTGTGCAATAATTGATTATAAATATGAAGAAATAAATAATAATGAAAATTCTTGAAACAGTTTCTGTCAAGATGTGTTATTTTGTGTTACTTTGTTCAAATTATACTGGATATGAAGGCAGATGAAGGGAAATTTGAGACAATGGTGTGAGTCAACGTTTGGAAAAGTTGACTCATATATCACACGGGGCAAATTACATGCTACAAAGTTCAGGAAATCTCCACCAAGAAAACAAGTTTTCGTGTAAGGTTTTCCATAATTTTCCTGGAAGTAGGACACTGTTACCGGTACACTAAAATATAATGTGCTTCCGAAAAGTGTATTTTGCATACATCACAGTTGGTTGCCTCAAAAGTTGCCAGTAAAATAGCCTTGCGTGACAAGGTAGGCTTGCGTGACAAGGTAGGCTTGCGTGACAAGGCCTTAACAGATGAGCACTCTTTTAAAGAGTGGTGTCAAAAACCTTATAAGTAAAGTACATTTATTTGTTCCCTTTTACAAAACTTAATTTGACCTTGGAGACCCTCTTTAAAGAAAACGAGATAAGACGGTCACATTTTAGGTGTGACGTTTTTGCCTCGCTATCAAAAGAAAGGAAATTTCATTTCAGAAAAGTGAATTATTCGTCTTTTGTAAAAACCCACTGCAGCTGATCTACCCAAAACCTCATTATAAAGATATAATTTCCACATCATCAGGCAAATATTCTAAATATAATTATCGACTAAAAGTTCAGGTTACTTAAGAATGATTTCAAGCAATCTTTCAAGTTAACAACTGCCCCAAAGTTGTGTCCGTCCAAAGCGAACTGTGTTCATTTTATTCGGAGTGTGGATATTCTATCACGACGGACTTCGGTGCAACACTATAAACACAAGAACGCTGTCTCATAACAGTGCAATAAAACGAAATTATTTATCACACATCCTTATTCTATTATAAAACTGAATCTCTTAAAATAAACTTGTGCAAAGTCTTGTCGTCCTTTTAAGGTAAATGTGAAAAACATCCACATTAAGACAAGGAAGCTTCAAATATATTGGTATTTCCGAAGTAGTTATCATTATCAATCCTAATTATGATAACATCACAAAAACAACTAAATTATGAATATCGCGTGTATGATGTTATGTCATGAATATTTAAATCTAATATTCGCGGTTGACCATTGGTCTAAACTGCCCTGGTTATACTCCCGATTACTGTTCAAAACCAATCAGATGATGTATATTATACATGGGCGTGGCCTGTTGGAGAATTATGTTCATGAGTCATGGTGAATGTGTCTTCCTTTTCAATAAAGCGGCAACGTTGTTGCTGCAGTTGCTGCTGCTTGCTGTTGTATTGTTGTGATAGCTGCTGCTTTCTTTTCCACAGTTTTTGCAATTTGTGGCAGCGAGTATGGGCGTTACATTGTTGTTTTTTTAGCACAATATGGTTCCCGTTAATGAGTGAAAAGCGCTTGGTAGTGTTTTACTTTGATGTTGTTTTTGAGACTATAATTAGAGTAGCTGGGAAAAATTATGTTCGCGCTTGTAAGGATGGACGTGGGTGTCAGTGTAATTGATTTTGTAAGTTGTTCCAATGGAAATAGAGGGGTGTTTGTAACCTTGGTTATTGTTTGTTCCGAATAATGCTCGGTGTGGGTGTCACATTGTGTCCTTTGCGTCACATGTAATTTGAAATGCTTTTATTTAATGTCAAAAACAAATGTTTTATTTATTCTTAAAAGTACAGCATAGTACTATGTAATCGTTACACGATGTAGGATGAACCTCAAATAAAACTGCCCACGCTGTCTTGATTGACGGGGGGGGGGGGGGGGGGGGGTTCTCTCCCACGGTGTTTTTTCTCCCGAAACTTTCTTCCCCTTGACAAAAATAGTCCACTATTAGGTATACTTGTTTTATAGCTCCAAAGTAGGACAGACGGAAATTCAATAACTTCTGACATTTTCTACAAAGGTCAAGGTAAAAAAACACACAAAAAGTGGAAAATGCAAGATATCTGTGGAAGATTTTTATAGTGCTTGTGGGAATTGTTGGGAATCAGATTGCGGCCATCGCCTATACTCGACAGGAAAAGCACAGGGAGTGATTGTCAACACGCCCTGGCATTACTGGCATGTCCAATTTCCCTTCAGCATTACTAAACAGACAATGCAGACTACTTCGAAGCACAGCCTTTCCCACCAAAACAAGTTATTAGATTTACTTCTGACATGAGGGGATTGGGAAAGAAAAATGAATACCCATCGATCAAGATGAACGATTATCTTACGAGGAAAGAGGGTGTAGTGTGCAAGAGTCTGCAGTGCATAAACATCACGATACAGTGGTGTTGATTAGCCTTTCCCATGAAATTACATTCACGCATGCGTACATTAACTATTGGTTGGCAAACGCATTGAGCACTAGGCAGACGCTCAAACGCGTATGCGTCACGCCACCATCAGCCCCATAGAAAAGGCGCAATGTTCCCTCTTTGCATCAGTGTGCGTTTACATAAAATTGCATGGGAATGGTCTAATCAAATTAGTTTTAAGAGAATGAACAACATTTGTATGCCAGAGGGTAGCTTGGGAAGTGTTTGTGTGTAAACCTTAGGTACAGTTTCCTCACCGGGGAAATATCGTCACCGTGCGGGGGAGTTGTGCCGTTATTACGAAAAGAAAATCCGACTTCCAGGTAATGTACACATACGCAATTTAGCCAGCAATTAAAACTACAAAAGAAGTTGATGGAAGGTATACATTACAATGTATTGGGATATTTTATTGGGGGAAAAACACGAATCAACTTCAAGCTCAAAAGGCAAAAATTTGAATTGTTTTTACAAAACGATGTAAGGATGTACATCAAGAGTGTGAGGTAAAAGCAAAGGTGAAACACATTTAAACGTGTTTTTAAAGAAGGCCAGCTCCACACAAGACGATCAAAATAGAAGAAAAAAGGAAAACGAAACAAGAAAAGAAAGAAAGAAAGGAATCAAGTTTTCAGATAAACGATGCAGTGCAAAAGATAAACAATTATCTAGGTATACAAATTCTCAACGAAATGTATTTAAATAAGCAGAGTATATACTGTTCAAAACGTCGAAACAACATGGGCTCTTTTCAGAGCAACACCCCCCACCCTTCCCCTGAGGAGATTTAAACATAAAAGTTACTTCTTAAAAAGTAAATATCAAAGGTGTGACACGGGGCGGGGCTGTATGGTGGGAGAAGACACCAACTCCCAAAATGGGGCGATGCAAAGACGCTAGCCTTTACTTAATGTGATAAGGAATAAAATGAACCCACTTTTACACCCCCGGCCTCATAAAAAAAGAATGAAAAGTCGGTGTGATGACAGCAAGATTTACCCCCACGAGGACCGGAGGGTAATCACACGTGCATAGACCGATAACCTTTGATATGTTCTTCGTTCCCCCAGACGCTATATCATGCGGTCGACCTGCGGCAACCAATTCACTACGGAAGCGATGACTATGCGGTTAAGGTTGTGGGGAGGAGGAGGAGTAGGGGATGGTGACTTAAGGGGGGGGGGGGGGGGGGGGCTTGAGGTTTCAAGACGGGGGCTTGAGGTTTCAAGACGGGGGCTCAGTATGGTAAATAAAACCGGCCTTCTGGAGGACAACTCAGGCCGGTGTTACTCATAAGGTGAGGAGGGGGAAGTTGAGGCATAGTGCCCCACCTGTTAGAGATGTGACTATTATGTGCCCGTCCACAAAACGATTGTACTTGGACGTCCCGGAATGCACGCTGAGCCACTGGTAGTGACTAATCATTATGAAGCCTAGTCACGTTTTCATGACGGTTTTGGTGGGTTTTGATCTTGCAAGGTGGAGCGTCCAGGGACATGGTGAAAAGAGATTTTTCTGATTTAAATCAATCCAAGATGCAAATCTCAAATCGCTATATTATTTCATGAAGTACATCTGTGATAATGCGAGCACGTGATGTCAAATTGATGACGTATGAAGTGGGGATGAGCCTAATAAGCAGGAACCGGGGTATACTTGGGTTGACTTGCCATTATTGTTAATAAAAAAAAAAAGAAGAATTGTCTAGGTCCCTTGTAGCTAGACCCCGGAAGTGACCTGTGTTTGCCCTTTCTAATAATATACCGAGGTGAAAATTCCAAGATTAATTCATTACTGAATGGATACTTGCCTTTGCGATCGAGACCTCAAATAAACTATATAAGAGACTGTGAATTACGAATTTGGAATTAAACTAAACTATTTTTAAAGCAAGCTGCCTTTCACTTAATGGGGGATGTTGACCGAAGAGAAATGGATGAATTCCAAATACGAATTTTTGAGGTAGTAAACTGATATATAGAACCATGATCGATCTGAAACAAATATACTGGTCTTCAAACAAACCAAAAACACCGTCGTCCTCTTTGTATGAACTGCTCTGCAATGACGAAAAGTCGTGAGTTCGAATCCCACAAAGTAATATGCCTATAGGTTTTTTTTCACAGGATTCAGAAAAGTAGACTGTAAACAGTGCTTAACACATATCGGTATATGGGTAAAACAAAATAGTTATTCATAACCCCCGGTGCAAATTTAACATCTATTATAAATAAATGGCACAAAACCTTCAACATGATATACTGCAGGGTAGCCTAAACATTCCCGCCGACTATATGTAAACCGCACGACTCTTTCGTTATGATTGCTGTCTGGAGCAACTCGCGACAAGGGACTTCGTATCTCTGTAACATTCTCAAATGCCATACGTCCAACCAAAACAATATTTTCCCACAAAACACAAGTCTCCGTTTTGCCTATAAATACAGTGTGTGGTGATATGTGCAAGGAAGGGGAAATTTCAAGGTATCCTGTCACCCACAAACATTCTATCCACACTTCCAGAACATTCCCTCTTTTTTTAACAGTTCTCAAAGATTTTATATATTTAAGATATCCGGTGAAGATTAAGTGAAGGCCAGGATAAAAATACCCAAAGGATAAATCTTAATCTTAATAAAATTATGTTGATGTTGTAAGTATGGATCATCAAAACTGATACTTTTTGTGTCAAGTTTTGTTTTCTTTGTAACTTGTAACTTCTTTTTAGATTACTTTTTTTTGTTATGCAGATTCTGCCGCGTCTTTCTGACACTGCTTTGAGATTGATTTTCTGGTATCATTGCACACAATTTTGAATGTTGTCAAATTGTAAAGCGTTATCGATTTGATACGTGCTGCAACTGTCCTAAGAAATATTCCTGCCTGAAAAAGGTACAATTTGCAATGTTCTTTCGATTTTGCACATCGATATAACACATATGAACGTGTAAAAAGTCACCGACTAAAAACATTAAGCCATTCCCCAAGGATTTTCACAAATATCTGACCGATATCTGACCAGGGGTGAGCATAATTTCTCACAAAATGGTCTGAAACTACGATCTAAGTATATAGATGATAGCTTTCCGTCTATAGTGACCCCTGGAATCATAGATTTCAAGGAGCTTTTGGGAACGGTATCCTCAGCACTAGAGAAGAAAATTTTAATCGCATGATTTCTTTATAATTGAACAGATAACAGGCTAGCTACCTTTTTTTCACACAGAAAGTAAAACAAATCTGAATTCAGATGAGAACGTCTGGAGTTTCTAATCCTTGGTGTTGGTTATTTTATAAATAGAAAAACTAGAAATTTGATTAAAAGAATTACCACACAACAGTGATGTAGAATACATTTAAATACACTTTGGTATGTAACTTCATTGTTGAAATTATTCAACACAGTATAGTTGAAATCTTTACAACAAGTGAACACATAATAGGCCATACACACAACCTCCATACATTCATTGAGTGCAAAGTACCACTGATGACAAATCCTTAAAAGATGTTGAAATGCATCTTTCCAACGTGAGAAACAACCCAATTTACAACAGCAACAACAACACAAACAGGAAAGCAGAATTATAGGAGAATAACATACCAGGAAAGTTATACACAACATCCCACACTATGACCGGCGTTTCTAAATACTTCTCAGAAACGTTTGGCAGCGGGCCGAAGTTTGCTGGGAAAAGTGACTCTTTATAGCGTGGGTCGGTGCATCGCAGGTAAACAGTTTTCCGATGAAGGGAGAATTATCTTTATTTTTATCAATGTATACAGTCAATTTGATTTCTTTTCTTCTTCTTTTTTCCGGAGCATAAACTGGTTTCCGAATTTTGCGGTCGTCACCAAGCCCGGCCCGCTGCGTCTCACATCGGGTCAAGTGCAGGTCAGTAAAGTGCCTCGAATGACGACACTTTTCAGGGTCGTATTTGTACCTTCAGGGAGAGTGTCTTTGTTGGGGAAATGGTAAATCCACACTAGCTAGAGGGAGAATAGGTAATGCTGCTTATTAACTAATTAGTCATTGGGATTCATCGCCCTTCATGGACACCATGCATGGCCCAATTCAAAAAGCTACTTATGAAAGCTTAAAGCAAAGCAAAGCAAAAGAAAATTATCAATCAGCCAAAATACCATGTTACATGTTCAACTTGTGTCCCTGTTCAGTTCAGCTAAGAAGCTATGCAACTTGGCCCTGCATGGGTTTGTAATAAGTGTCATGGATTGCAGGGGGCAAACGCAAACACGAAAAATAATCAGGCAAGCAGCTAGATAAGAGAGGAAAGCCATCTTTGATGGAGGGAAAACAACCAATAAGGCAACCCCGTTCCACATTCTTAGTGCAAGACATTGTTGTTCAACAACGTATAAGAACGTATTGTTGCTCCACTGTGATCTTCCATACACGTTTAACAGACTGGTTTAAGTAGGTTCCAAGTCTGTGATCGTGTTTTGGGGTTTACTAGTCTTGATTGGCGACGCTGTTTTTTTGTATTAGCAACCGGTAGAGTGGCTACCTTGACTGTTTGGGCAGAGCCGTATATTAGGGAGGCTGACTCAGAAGGACTGGGCAAGTTTATAAATCTGGATCGAAACAGCTCGTTTTGATCCAGATGTTCGTGTGATACAGATATCTCATCACCAGTAATTCGTGTTGCGGACAGTAATTCGTGTTGCGATATCGCACCACGTTAAACAAAATGAACGTCGCCATCCAAGACTAGGGGTTTACTTGATTGTCACACAGTTCTTCCTGAAATAGCAACCTCTTGTGAATAAAAGTCATTAGGGCTCGTGACGGCCAAGAGAGGCAATCTGCATTTTGCTTGGCTGAAGCAGACAAATACCCGCGATCTCAGACTTGAAATCCAGTCTAGGTTAAAGTGGACAAATCACCTGATTAGGAGTAACTGATCAATGACCGGTGAAGTATACTGGGTTCTCGACACGATATGACACGGCAGCCGAGTCACCCAAACGAACCCAAGGGACATCAATCCAAGTGTAGGAATTACTCATAATTAATCCAACACTTCTATTGACAGTATCACGGGTGGATCACAGACACTACTGAAAGTAGGTTACCACTGAAGACACCATCTTTGTCCGGCTTGTACCGCGACTGTGCAATAGATCGATCCACCAAGCCCCGCCTCCTTACGAGTCGACCAATCACAGCCGCGAAACCCGATCACCATTAGTGCAAAGATCACCAAACGGCTCAAATGGTGATCAGATTTCGCGGCTGTGATTGGTCAATGAGAAATGGGAGTGGCTTAATGGATCGGTGTATTTGGATTCCACTATTGATTCTATGGAAACCAGTCTAGTTTCCTCATATTATAGCCTCCGTCTCGTCTAACTGTGTGTGTAAAAAGAAAGATTACCAGAGATAGTCGAGAATAGGTCATCCAAATAAGGAATTCTCCCTCCGGTGGAACAGGAAAATCATTTCCAAGAATCTAAAAAGTTATTTTCATCACGAGCCGCCTCAGGCGATATCCGAAAAACAATTATTCGGATCGAATATAAAGCTGCCCTCCCCCGACGAAGCCCGTAACAGGTGTGAACAACTACCAAACAAGACTTGCGAGGATAGGGTTCCTGGGAAGGAACTGTTGACCGTCGCCTCAGGCAACTTTTGAAAAACAAAAATATGGATCAAAATTATACTCTGTCAGACTGTTATCATGTGTAGCCATCTTTTCTGCTCTCTCAAGATTGGTATCACTGTAATCAAACCGAGGCTAGGAGGTATAGAAGGTGTTGCAGTGGCCGCTTCTGTATGGAATAACAAGGACAGTGGCACAAGGTTGATGCAGTAAAAAGTCCTTTAACATGGGCCCATTGAGGTTAGAGACCTTATCTAAACTATAAGAGTATTTTGATGGCCTATACTTGGTATTTGTACAGTTTACTCGATCACTCACCAGTCCCCACCTTAGGGGAATCTACAAATCCAAGCTTAATCCAGTGACAACAGGGCAATTTCGTAATATTTTGGACTATTTCGTGAAAAGTGATGCTTGAGTTTAAACTCCACCTCCCAACGTGTTCAAGTGTTTAAAATGAAGACACCCTAGGCCCTCCATGGTTAACAGACCCTTTTTCAGCGGCCCTGTCGTCGTTGTGTTTCCCCGTCGCTATATTATATCCGACATTTTTCACTCATTTCGCATTAATTTAACCCTTTTTCGAACGTTTGATCTCACAATTACTAACTGCTTACTTCACAATCTAATTTGGTGCTCGAATATTTGGCGTGGTGTACCCCCATTACGTATTCATTGTGTTCTGGGATTCTCAGGAAACTTTTTAGAAGATTTTCGGGGGTGGGGTTACCTCTGGTTGGGAAAAGTGTGTTATTGTCTAGAAACATTGGGGTAGGAATTAAGGACTCCCTCAACTGCCACATATCAGGCATCGTAAAAACATTACAAGCTGATGCATTTTCAGATTTGTTAATACAATTTTATTTATTGAAACACCACACATCATGTGGATATAAGTGGCATGTCTTCAGAAGCACCGAATCAGACATTTTGGACGTGTGTATATTTACTATAAATATTCCCTTAAATTAAAAACCTTAAAACAAACGGGTTGTGAATACAAACTGAATATTCATCGTTTTGAAGAAAAAATTTCCATATTTTTAATGACGAATTTAATACAATTGCACAGATTATCTCAAAAGAAAGAGCTTGGGTTTAGTTTTGAATTAATTTTCCAGAACCAGGGAAGACTTGATGTTAACATTCCTGAAAATGGCTGCTGAGGGCCTTGTTCCCCTCTTATTCTATAGACACAGAACCATTCAGATGTTACAACTCAGAGGTTTACAGACTCTGTGCATCACCATAAATAATATACAGTTTGGGACACAATGTGGACTATTTCTTTCTCCCTTTGGTGCCTGTTTTTTTTACATTCTGTCAAGAAAACTTGAAATCACAAAAAATCTCAAGAAATCAGATGCCTGCAGTACACTTTCACTAACTGCAATTGAGAACCCAAAGGAAATTATGGAAATTAAAACCATGCTTTAAACATCTTGAAGAAAAACAAGCTACCATGACTTGCCAGAAGAAGGCTATAGCTTATATACGGGAACCATTCAACGAAGCCACTTCCGAAGTGAAAGCTCTTCGAAAACAGATGTCACCTGCAATTGCTTCCAGTGTGAAGTTGAATTATAGCTCTTGCTTAGGAAGTCAAGACTACCAAGGACAATTATAACTGCGTGTTTTTTCCCAAGTTAATTCGAGAAGACATGAAGGTGGTTAAACACAAAGTGTGCATTGAGTTCCAGGTGTTCTAAACACAAATCATGAAAATGAAGTAAATATATTATGGATAAGTGAATAAAAAAAGATTGATGTACACATATTATATGTACAGTAATACTTCAAGAGATACCATCGAAGCAAGAAGTATCATTATAGTAAAATACCTTACGGAAGTATCAGTTCATATACCCCAAATAAAAGTCTTGGTTGAAGCGGTTAATACATCTTTTTCCACGTTATTATATTTACTAGATTAATAGTTGGTCGATATTTTGAATTATACTGAAACGTTTATCTTTTTGTATTTTTGTTTATAATATATATATTTTTAAAGAGATACATATCGCCTAACATCACAAGGCCACGGACGGCCACTTCAAGGTGAGGGCTACACTCCTTAACTGATTTGGGCTATAGACCCAAATCAATTGTCACCAGGGACACGTTGCCACCTACTCCTGGGGCTGAAACAGTTGGTATAAGGATGTATGCATGGGTATCATCCACTACGAGCCTAGATGGTAGAGCAGAGTGCACTACCTTCCTTTAAATTACCTTCCCAACTTTTTACGAAGCAATAATACTAGACCGCTCGGCCACGACACGCCACAAAACAATTGGTTTACATGTACATCGATGTGTGTCAAGCATTGCAAAAAACAGTACTTTCGGGAGTCAAGTGAAAACAAATCCACAAGCGACAAGCGACTCGGGTGAGATTCGAACCCATGAAATAAGAGAAGATGTCTTACGACTAAACCAACGAGCTGGCCCGGTGAATTTTGATGAATGAATCACTAGCCTCTCCGCCGCACCTTCGGATCTTAACATCTTGATTTCGGACTTGAGAAACCCAACTACGTCTTACGCAGTATTAAATTGGTCATTTTATAAGAAAAACCGTAATTTACAGACAAAACCAAAGTATTGGTTTACATGCCAGTGGATGGAGTAAGGCCAAATATAACTCAGACGTATGCACAGCAATTATTTAACTTGACGGAAATCAAGAACAATGAACAAATTAACAAGAGAATATCGGTCAAGGAATCTCAGTGTCTGCACTTTCAATCAAATATGAAAACATAAAGATGCGTAAATTCCTCATATCATAATGAGTGTACAGCATTTATAGGAAACTGATGATGACGAACAGGGAGAAGTATGAATGTTAAGGGTCACTATCAGAATACTCCAAGGTAGTTTAAACGCTTGTGATTAGTCTGTGAATATTAAAGTCGCAACTTTTGTGTGTGTGAGGATGGGGAAGGGGTAGGGGTCATTTTCTAACAAAGTTTGACCAAAATGAGCCGAGGGAACAAAGGCAAGGGTGCAAATTCGTAGAGAGCTGCTTAAGCAGTTTTCTGTAGAGCAAAAATGAGCAGGATACCAATCACAGAAGGTATGTGCGATATGGATGATTTTGGATGGTAACCTTTTTCTGGTATAGCTGTGGTGGTTAAAGCTACTACTCTAACATGTAAGCAGCTCAATGAAATCGGACCCAACTTAGGACTTTCACTCAAAAGTGCCTCCACTATCGTTTCAGGTTGGAGATGGGCCGTGGCACAACCAGAAGGGGGCAGGGGCTGGAGCACCCACCCCCTCTCGCTTAGAGACCTCCCCCTCCATGAGATCGAGAGAAAACAAATGCAAAAAAGGGAATGGTTGTATACATTAAATAGCCCCCCCCCCCCCTCCCAATAATGTCTTTGCCCCCGCTTGCTTCACCCAAAAATGAAATGGCTGGTACGCCATTGGTGACATGGGGGGGGGGGGGGTACGGGCAGCCTTGAACCCTCATGTAGAACTCCTTCACAACTTTTACCTTATCCCTGAACAAAATGTAAATAGCAAGTTGAACGGCCAGAAAGTACATCTTACATGGGGCATGATAACTCATTGATGATCTAGTTATCGTCACTATAGGGTCTATGTGGGAAGCAAGCCATTAATCAGTGATCAGTCAATCGTGATCTATTAATTGGTGATCAATGGCACAATGCCAACACACTTCGAAATAAACTCAATTTAATTGGAGGGACAACTCCTGACAAGGTGGCATCATCTAAGATGCTTCTTTTTCTTTAAATGATCCATCAAAGTAATGGATGTGGCTAGTGATGTTTCTTGAAATGGTCCTCCATTACTCAACGAGTTACTTGTTGAGTGATGAAAAGTAATAGTGGAAAAGTACCCTGACAATATTTACAAAGTTATTTGAAAGAGAACTTGGGGAAAACTCTGCAGGATCCTAAATTCTTTATCAGCATTTTAATAACAATAGAGGGCGCTATACATTGTATGTAAGATAGTAAACATCAATAGGCAGGCCAACATCACACAGCATGCAACAAGCTTTGTCATTTTCCATATGTGCATTAGTATACAAATAACGAATATTCATGAGTGCAATGGATTGGTGAGAATGTTTTCATGTGTTTAAATACGGAATGTTCCATTGAATAGGCCTAGCCGAGTCGAAGTGAACATTCCATCTTTCATGATTGAAAATATTCTCTCCACTCCATTGCAAGAATGCAAAAGATTCACTATTTGTTTTATAAACATCCAAGTGAATCTTTGTCATTTGATTGAAGGATAAAACTTTCATTAACTCAGAACAAACTCTGTGCACAAGGTAGAATTCTGGCATCAAGTGTACGAAGCTTAATAGCTACAAAATTCAAGGATTGGACAAAAATGCACTGTTAATAGTACCATAGAGAAAGGACAGAGACCTCTATGATAGTACCAAATACAATGGTTTGAATAATGAGTGCCGCATGACCAACAATCCTCCAATCAATGACAAGGCTCTACTTGTTAAAAAAAAAAAAAAACTTCCATGGCCCAATTTCATAAAGCTGCTTCAAGCACAAAAAGTAGCTAAGCACAACACAATTTTGCTCACCGAAATATGTTACCAGCCAAAATACCATTTCACATGTAGTCTTTGAAAGGTTTCCTGTTAGTTTTGCTAAGTAACATTTTCTGCTTAAGCAGATCTATGACATTGGTCCCAGCTGATTTTTACCTACAGTCCTCAGTTTGGTTAAAGTACATTAGTATGAACCAAACAAATCCAAGATGCTTTGTAATTACTAAGGTATAAACTATTCTTAAATTTTCAAAATTAGTTTGGTTAACGATATATTCTTCCTGAGTTGGGTGCATAAATATTCTTTGAATAGAGTTCAGAAGTCACTCATTTACCATCTGCCATCACGGGACCACGATCCAAAGAGTTTCTTAAATATTGAGTCTGTTTTAGCTTGTCCTATTGGTGTGTCTTCAATTCTGCTCCTGAAGGGATCAGCAGTAGGACTTCTTTGGCATGGGGGCTTCCTGCAGGAGGGCAAGGTTTGTGAGTTTCTTTCTTCATTTGGGTTTGTGCTTGTGACTGTGGTAGTAACGTTCCCTTCTCCGTCGGTCTCAGTTCGCCTCTGTTCCACTGTCTGAAATATCACAAACCATTCATTAATGTAAGATTTATTATTTGAGAAAGATTAATTGCCTCCCATTGTTTTGAGAAAATATATAATTACCACATCTTTGTAGCTAACCCCTCAGTTTCATTTACCCAATTTATTTTTGCTTTTATCATTTAGTAACAACTTAAAGAAATCTATCTGAGCCTTTTAAATTATAACCTACCTAAACCTAATGTATTTAAAGGAAAGGTCATAGATTGGTAGCTACTTCAACAATTATTTACCATAAAAACTTACTGGGTGAAAAGCACTGCAGCTTTTGATAGTACAAACTATTTTGAGAAGGGATTCCATTTGAAGTAATACAGATTTGATAACTTTTTACCCCAAATCATTTGAATCTGAGAAACGATTCATGCAGGAGTCAGTTCTCAGATTTCTGAGGGTTGGTGTCCATTCACGAAAGATTGGTACCTGCTGTCACCACGCTAAACGTGGATGGATTTGACATTCTTGTGAAAATACTGTGACCCTACCTTTGTCATTCTACCTGAACTATCTCACTTGAGGTCGTATGAAAATGATCTATTATTTGCAAGAAATTTGATTAGCTTTTTGCATTTTTTTTAAGTATTTGAATTTGTAATCTTGAGTAAGTTTTTCTTTTAACGTCTTTTTAAAATTTACATCTACTTTTATTCTAATTATATTTAGGCTATTATATTCTTATAAAACTTACTTGACAGCAATAATGATTACTGTGTCTTGGTCATCCTCTTGAGATTAAAGTGTCTTATGGTGCTGTCACTTTTATGAGAAACCTAAATTTTGTTCGACTTTTATCTCTAATTCCCTGTTCGTCAAATCCTCCTCCTAAAAGCATTTAAATTAAAGTTTTCAGCCCATGCTCTGATCTCATTTCTACTAATCCTTCTACTAATCCATAATTCCTTGCTTGTCAAATACTCCACAT
The DNA here is from genome assembly GCA_037783415.1 of Leptasterias polaris. NCBI lineage: Eukaryota > Metazoa > Echinodermata > Asteroidea > Forcipulatida > Asteriidae > Leptasterias > Leptasterias polaris. The sequence goes on from JAZGTN010000022.1 coordinate 8,210,631, forward strand.
TAAAATATATGAAAAAACAGTTCTCAGCCTATGTTCCGATCTCATATGTTTTGATCCTCTAGCTCTACTACAGCAGTTTTATAACAGCACCTTGATCTTTTTTTTGGTCTTTTTTTTCACATAATGAGCAAATGTGAACAATAGCCCAACATACATTAACCAAGTCAAAGATCAGAAGGAAAATTAGAATCTGACTTAAGGCTTTTAAAAGAAGAACTCTGATAGGCTAATCAAATGTTACTGCAACTCGGAGTTTGCTAGACAAGTATAAAAGCAAACAAAGATAGATGGTATCTAGGAAACACTTAGCTGATTTATGTACGATGTTCATCCACACAGCATTTGAAGGACTGAATCTAGAAATAGGAACCTTCTTCTACTATTTTTTTGTGACAAATATCTGCTTAAGTTCCCTCTCTACCATGATTAAACAACATTACTGCAAAAGAGCATCTAGTTATTTTATTATAATTATCTAGTAATGAAACCAAGGATGCCTCATGAGTGAAACTAATCACTGTAGCTGGCAAGCCTGGGGAAACTCATTAACAAGGGTGCTTGCTATGTGAACCAGAAACACTGATGTTAACCCCTACTCTTCCACGATAAGTTTATGGGTTCTTTTACATGCACTACCAATCCTGGTAAATGTGACCTCCGGCTTCATGTCCTATCCGAAGGACAAAGCATAAATGGTAAAGCATTTTGCTCAAGGACACAACTGTCATGACCACACCCCGCCAATAATCGTTCAATATTTGAAGACATAAACGACACTAACGTAGATGGCAAATAAAGATATACAACTCACAGCCTCTGCTTCATTTAAAAAGTAACACCAATTGTAATACATGTAGAATGTAATTATTATTTTAAAATGTTTGTATTTACCCATTTCTTTATGTATATCCACAACATGATTTATCTTGGCTGTGCCATTTTGAGAGTTAATATTCTCGTTTGTTATAAAATGTATTGTGCATTTTAAGTGACCCGGCGTTAACATGCTTACCAATCCATAGTTTTAACGTGCAATTTGACTCCAAAAGTGGCAAGTGTGGCAGCCAATGTGACATTGGTCAAAGGGGGTCAGTAGACAACTCTCACTGTATTGGACCACAATTATTCATTGCAAATAAGAGCCAAAACCTAAACTGAGCTTACCCCGTCCGGTTTCCGTACTGTCTGTATGGAGATACTCTTGGAGTATGACCTAAAGGTGGGTGTCTGCCTAAAAATTGCACTTGGTGGTGAAGATGATGAGGATGGATCCCTTTGTGTTAAAATCTCATCCAACTTTCTTCCTTTTACTTGTTCATCAATATCTGTCAAGAAAATAAATATTATCCTTTCAAAAATATTTTATCAATGCTTAGTTTGTGTTTAATTACATTACCTTCAAAGTAACCCTAATTAACCGGATCCCTAATATTAAAACTGGGCTATTGACCTGATGTGGGGTGTTGTGGCCGAGCGGTCTGGGTAGGTGGACTAAAGTTCTGTAATTGACAGGATGTGGATTTGAATCTTGGCCCGGTCAGTGGTGACACTTGTGTCCATGAGCAAGGCACTTTATCATAACTGCATCTCTACCCAGGAGTACAAATGGGTACCGGCGAGAGCTGGGAGTAACTTGTGATGGATTGACACCCTGTCCAGAAGGAATAGGAATATTCTCAGTCGTTAATGCCAATGAAACGGACTGATGAGCCATATTGGCTCTTGTTTTTTTTACTATTGACCCCATTCATCTGACCTCATCTTCACAATAATCTTGGTCGCACCATTCTTGGAGTAAATGTTCCTGTGTAGTGCACATTTAAGTCGACACAGAACGGGTATAAAAGGCAGTTGATCATTGGACAAGCTTGCCAGTCAGTAACATCTACATTTATTGGGATTTGAACAAAAGAATCTTATAATGCATGATCTACATTTCCTTCTATGAAATCCTAGCTGTACTGCACTACCTTACCTTTATCCTCTCTGTGTGTTGAGGAAGGTAATGAGGGTAGTGTCCACTGCCATTGTGGCTTCGACGTCCACAAAGAAAACTAAAGGAAAGAGGGAGAGTACGTAGGTAGTTGTTCATTAATGTTTGTGATAGAGGCAACTTTCTTGTCTCAATGTATTGACCCCATTCACCTGACATCACCAACCCACTTGATTGTCTCATCTTAGGAGTCAAATTCCTTGTGTGTTGCTGTGCAGTATGCATAAGGCAACATGTATGTAGAGAAACGTACACATGTATCCTGTTTGTCTCCCAAAATGGCAGAATATTGGCAAACTTTAGATGGGTGTGATGTAGCCTATGGCATGTCATGGACGAGCGGTCAAGCGCACTGGATTCAAGCTCTGGTGTTTCTGATCAGCAAATGTGGGTTCACGTCCAAGTCCTGACACTTGTGTCCTTGAGCAAGACACTTAACCATTATTGCTTTGTCCGTAAAAGGACGTAAAGCAGTTTAAGAATTCCATCTGCCACATCTCTTATTTTTAACCTTACCCATGAGGGTGACTCACTGCTTGGATTTCCTTGTAGCCGGTCTTTACCAGCCTGGTCAGGTTGGGTTGTTGAGGGGGTTGAGGGCTCATCACTGTCTGGATGTTTCAGCATAAGGTCTCTTGGTGATCTGTGCTTTGATGGTGACGATGGTAGTGATGGAGATGGTGCTTCTCTTTCAGCTTCTGAAAATCCTTTAAAAGTAGGGTCATAAATTGGTAAATACTCCAAAAATTAATGACCACAACAACTGTATACTTAGTAACAAACACTAAATAAAAGTATAGATTATTTTGAGCAAGGATTCCCTTTGAAGTAATATGATTAAAGGCACTAAAATCACTGGCTTTGGGGCTGCAGTCCAGTCAAATCACTGGCTTTGGGGCTGCAGTCCAGTCAAATCACTGGCTTTGGGGCTGCAGTCCAGTCAAATCACTGGCTTTGGGGCTGCAGTCCAGTCAAATCACTGGCTTTGGGGCTGCAGTCCAGTCAAATCACTGGCTTTGGGGCTGCAGTCCAGTCAAATCACTGGCTTTGGGGCTGCAGTCCAGTCAAATCACTGGCTTTGGGGCTGCAGTCCAGTCAAATCACTGGCTTTGGGGCTGCAGTCCAGTCAAATCACTGGCTTTGGGGCTGCAGTCCAGTCAAATCTCTGGCTTTGGGGCTGCAGTCCAGTCAAATCACTGGCTTTGGGGCTGCAGTCCAGTCAAATCACTGGCTTTGGGGCTGCAGTCCAGTCAAATCTCTGGCTTTGGGGCTGCAGTCCAGTCAAAATAAACAACAACACAAAAACAAACAAACAAACAACCCAACAACCCAAAAAACAATAAATGATGAATAGCTAACCTGATGGAAATTCATTTCGTCCAAAGTTTTTAAACATTTCCTCAAAATGGCCGAACATGTTTTTTGTGTCTTCCTCAAATCTGAAGAAAAAGTCTCCACCATGTTGCGGAAAACTTCCACCATGACCTCCACCAAATGTCATGTCATCATCATCATCTTGGTTTCCATGGAAATCAGATGGTGGTGATGTACTGAAGAAATCTGCACCATCAAATTCACTGAAAGGAAATAATAAAACAATATCGTCTGAAAATTCAAGAGAAGCCATGCAGAGAAGTGAGTGTGTTCCTTTAAACGTCTTCACCATTTTCTGCAGAATTTATGTTACAAGTAAATTTTTCTCTTGAAGGCTGTAGCTTGGTGAGAAAAATAATTTATCCTCCCCTTTATGAAGTTTACTAATTCTGTCTTGAATATTAAACTTTAATATCTGCGACAGTTCCGATCTTTTTTAACCTTTACCCAACCCATTCTCTTGTCTGAATTTCTCTTGACATACTTTTCAGTGGTTTCTAATAATATTGTGTTCGCTGAAATAATAAAATTTAAGCGAAAAAGAAAAAAGTACATTTTACTTATATAGATAGGATAGGCTTTATATTTATTCATTAAAGCAACTGATGGGATAACATTAACAGTCATGAGGACCCGTTGGTATGGTGGCAGTGGCCGATGATGCACATCGCCTTCAGCTCATCAGTCCATTATTAAATAGTTGCCAGCCAAGTCATAAACATACACTAACAGTACACCCAGTGAAAACCAGACACTAGACAGGTGACAGGAGGCCCTCAACAAATTTACTATATAACTATAGGCTATTTATTTTAAAATAAAATAATTGTCTTTACATTTTGTTAACTAATTTGTTAATTTACAATAGATTTAAATCACCAGACGTTCTTCTAGTGTATCTGTGAATGTTTTGATTTCTGAAATATTTGGTATTTGTGACCCGCTCTATCGAAATGAGGAATGTCTCGGAAATCACGTTTACGTGTAACTTGCCATACAAAAGTTGTTGACAATCGAAATCATGAAAAAAATATTCAAAACCCGATTCCGCGATTTCGGTGGTATTAGGTTAAGCAAAACTTTATCTCTCTTGTCGTGGTCTTACTTTTAATTAAAAAGATGAATAAATCCACAAAAAGTACGTTTTCCTGAGCATGTTTGTACGCAATTATTTTTCGTCCAGACGGTCTCAGCTGCCTTCAAAAATCATGAAAAAGGTGTTTAATTCCACTGCAGCGAACGAGCAGTTCCATTCACGTTGGACGACTGTTTTGGTACCATTAAAAAGGTCATGACCTCAACCGTTCTTTTTTACCTATGATAACATAGTCAGGAGGCCGGAAAACTTATCAATTTACGGCTGAAAACTCGATATTTAGATTAGGCGGGCTTTACAAAAATCAAGAAACAGAGATCGTTGATTGGATGATAGTGGACGAGCGTGCGCAGTTTGGATGTTTACCTGAAGAAGACGTCACAAAGCTTTCAGCCCGTCGTTACGCGTTCTGAAGGATTTGAAGCCGGTTTTACAGCCGCGCGATGTTTGGTTTTTTTTCTTCTATGCGATCGCGCGAGTCTCTCTACACGCACAGTGTAGCCTATCCTATACTATACAACGTAGTTCAATGTGTTTTGGTGGGTAGGAGATCGAGAGCGTAGCGTGCCGTCGTTTGGGCCCTGCGCAGAGTTGGTGTCGCGGTTGTTTATCCCTCTGTATGAATTATTCATGAGCTACGTGAAGAATCGTTCTATGCGTGTGTGGTTGATCGCGTCGCGCGCGGATAGCTAGCTGTTGTTAAAAACGATTATCTAAATAAACACGTCGTAAAAAAATGGAAGTGGCCTCGTCTTAGTGACCTTCTTCAATGCCCGATAACTTTGGACTGGAATAAAGCTACGGAAATAATAAAGACATTGCTAGAAAGCCAGTGAGTTGCTTGTTAACGTGGTATGCATAACTCAATTTCCAAAATGTCCGAGACATTCCTCAATTCGATAGAGCAGGTCACATTTTGTTTTAATTATTTCTAGGCCAAGAAAATTTCAGACGACAATCTGTCCAATATCCGGACAGGATTACATCATCATTCACTAATCAATGAACGTTAATGCAGTATTTTTATATCAAGGCACTTTGCGTATGTAATAAATAAGCTTAACTTACTCATCTTCATCCATAAACCCAGAACCTCTGGGACCAAAAGAACCAAAAAATGAACGGAAAACGTCGTTGAAATTCATTTGTGTGTGACTGTGAGTATTCTTCGAGTTTTCTCCGAGCTCGTGGAACGTTCTACTGACACCAACGGCTGTTTCCGTTATTAAAGCTAAACTTGTAGTAAACAGTCGTAAAGGTTCCCACAAGCTTGCGTCATTTCTATTTTAAGCACCGAATGTAAACACGTCCAGAACCATCGGAAGAGAGCGCGATTTTCAGTTCGATTTTGGCTGATGCAATTAATTACAAAGATGACTCTCGCACGTGTTAAATCCACGTCAGATATTTTCATGTGAACAACAACGTGGTCAAGTTTGATTGGATACTTAAAACAGTCACACGTGTACTTAGTGCTTTTAAAAGTCGACACGTGAGTAACATTTAACAATTTATTCACTTGCAAACATATTCATTCTCTAGACACAAAGAAAAGAAATCTACTACTACTAGTGCAGTTTATTTACAGAATTTTTTTCCCAGTGGGCTGTTTCAAATAATTTCACTCTTGTCTCTTGAAGTTCCAAAGTTCGTCATTTTTGTGTTTTGCGTACCTACTGGTTGATATAATTTGAGAATAGAATAATTGATTGATCTTCAGTGAAACTTGCAGTTAAAAATCAACCATGACGTCTTCACAAATCTTCAAGACTCTGCTGGTATGTTCGGTGTCAGTATGCATGGCCGCTGCTTGCAGTGATGCTAACGTTCAGATGCATCAATCTGGGTGAGTAACACCATTACATGGACTCAGGAAGGAAGTTCCTTCCTCCATGGTAACACTAACACTTGTCCAGTTATTTCAATAATGATGTTTAATGCTAATCCTCTTTATTGTATTGGATTGTATTTGATTTGATATGTTTTGATTTGATTTGATCTGTATTGATTTTTTCCCCACTTAATGGTTATTTATTTATCTATTTATTAATTTATCTTTTGTTTGTTTGATTGATTTATTTATTATTTTTTATTTATTTATTTATCTGTTTGTTCATTTAGCTACTTATTAATTTATTTATTTATTCATTCGTTCGTTCTTTTGTTTATTATTCATCATTTATTTATTTATTTATTTATTTAATTATTCCTTTATTTATTTATTTACTCAATTATTTATTCATTTATTTATTTATTTATTTACTTCTTTCTTTCTTTCTTTAGTTAATTCTTTCTTTCTTTCTCTCCCCTCCCCCCTCCCCCACCCCTCCCTCCCTCCCTCCCTCCTTCCTCCCTCCCTCCCTCCTTCCTCCCTCCCTCCCTCCTTCCTTCCTTCCTTCCTTTCTTTCTTTATCTACCTACCTATCTATCTATCTATCTATCTATCTATCTATTCTTTCATTCATGTATTAATGTAATTATTTATTATTTATCTATTCTGTTTTTCTTTTTAAATAACTTGTTTAAATAGCATCAATTGTTGTTGAGTTTGTTAGCAGCTCCTAAATCTATCAAATATCTATCTAGTGCTTCAAATTTTCTATTAGTTTTACTCAAAGTATATTTTTATATTTGTTTATTTTATAGTATCTAAGTGTTTATTATAGTGATTGTTTTATTTATACTCTATTCGAGGATTGGATAAGCAGGCTTTTGAGTCATAGTGTAGTAGTACGCTTTTGTTTATCCTGGCCGTCTTAGAATGGATTGTTGTCCCTTCCTCTTCCTTCCTCCACATCCCCTACCTGTCCTGTACCCTTTTGTCTAATCCCACTCCTCTAGTTACCCTGTTTTTAAGTCTTATTATCCTTTGTTCTACTTGTATGTATTTGTTTTTGACACTGGCCGAATAAATAATAATAATAATAATAATCACTTTCATGGTAGCCACCTGTTTTAATAGGTGCCAAAACATCAAAACTTTCATTAGGTACTACCGCATCGCTAAAGTGCTGGCAAGTTGTTACCTTTTTAAGTTATGTATTTTTAATATTAAAGGGAGGGTATTCCCAATGGTAATTACAAATTTACTTGGTAAAGAGTACTGTAGAGCTGTTGATATAATCAAATATTGCTAGAAACGACCTTTTGAAGTAAATTAGAGAAAGAAGTAAGTTTTCACACACAAAATGTGAACCTGAGAAAGGCTCACAATTCTTTGCAACGAGTGGTTTTTTCTGTCATTATTTTCTTTGAACTTCGATGACCAATTGAGCCAAATTTTTCACAGGTTTGTTACTTTAATGCATATGTTGGTATACACCAAGTGGAGATATTGGTCTTTGACAATTATCAAAAGTATACCCTGCCTTTTTAAGCATTTCTTTACTATTTCCTGTTTTGTTCATATTGTTGTTTAATGGTTAGTTTATGTGGCAGGAAGTTTTCTTTGTTTTTTTAGTTAAGCAAAATTTACAATAACTAGATGTTTTAGAATCTTCACAGACAAATCTTGTCAAAAGGTCACATTTTTAAAGTAGGTTTTATGCTTTTTATTACTACCCGGTGTTTTGGGGTTTCGAATCAGGTGGGGTGAATGAATTAAAACAACTGTTTTCAAAATGTTTTGTTTTCAGTTGAAAGTCAACTTTTTATTTTCTGTTTGTATTTTTCAGATGCAATCAATGTCAGCATCCCCAGCAGACAAGTCACAGAAACCACGCCCTCCAACCATCAACCAAACTCGTCCATTCACTCATGGGGGATCCATGGTTTAATGACCTCTGGAATGACCCTTTTGACTGGGTTCAACACTCTCCATTGTTAAGTTTCTCCTTGTTTCAGGGTTCAGGGTTGTCTATTGCCGGCCCTTCATTATTGGTTAGAAAACGGAAAGATGAATTTCTTTCTCCAAGACAATTGGAACGTCAAAGATGCCAAAAGGATGTTCCAAAAGAAAAGCTAAACAATGTAAGTTCTAAAAAAAAATGACAGAAGCCATAAAGTTACATACATGTTCTAGATTCTCAACTTCGTGTAGGTTCAAAGTCTGATTGACGTTATTTACTTACATCTAGAAGTCTTTAAATTTACAAATTTTCTGTATAGGAAGATTTCTCTGAAAATGAACATTTAGAAATTAGTCCATAAAGTAATTTGTGAATAAACCAAGTCAGGTTTCTTGTTCTGCACAGGGGGTGTTGACAGATTTAAATTTGTATCTAAATTTCAGACAAATCAAATTTCAATATATACATTCTGATACAATACCATCTTACTTATCAGACAAACTTTATCCCAAAGTTAGTTCAAAGTTCAAAGTCTAGAGTTGGGAGTTCAATGTTCATTTGGGAGTAAAAAAGTAATGCGTACATTCAAACAGGATTCAAACGGGAAATCATCTAGTCAACATTTAACTTTTCCTCACAAAGCCTCTAAAGTTATCAAATAGTTATAACTTGGCTCTTTGTTTTGTGTACAGTGGGCTGCTGAAGAAGAACAGCTTTATATAAAAGAATCGAATCTCCGCAAAGAAAGAGAAAACCTAGAGAGACGCAAACTGGAAGCAGACAACAAAAAGAAAGAACAACAAAGAAGAGAAGCAATCCAGAATGAGCAGTATCAGAGGGCAGCTGAAGGACAGTTAGAACAGCAAAGACTACAAAAACAGCACGTGGAGCGGTTGAAGGAACAGCAAGCTGAACATTTAAGACGTCAGATAGAAGAGAGAAGATTGCAAGAGGAAAAGTTAAGGGAGCAGCTAAGACAAGAGGCAGAACTACAGAAACAGAGAGAGGAGCAAAGGAGACTTCAACAGCGCCAAGAGGCTGAAGAACTACAAAGACGGCGCAAAGAAGAGCAGAGATGGAAAGAAGAGAGGTTGAGACAGGAGCAAGATGCATATGAGAGGAGAATGAGGCATCAACAGGAGCACAGACAGGCACAAGAGGAACAGCTAGCAACCAAAAGAAGACAACAGAAAATGCAGCAAAGACAACCACACCAGGTAAGTTCAGATTAACCAACTTGATTATCACCCTACCTCTTCCAGTAAAAATTTGAGGGTACTTCTCAACTGCTGCCAAATCAATACAAAATTTAAACCCTTGGAATCGTCCTCTAAACTTGTGAAAACAAAATGGAATGATTGAGTATAATTTTGTTTACATTATTAAACATCAAGGGAGACTTTGTTCAATGAAAAAACTACAACATTGCAACAGCTCCTTATCTGGCTCACAAATCTAGCTAGTAACCGACTTCATTATTCTTATTGTATGTTTTACCCATACAACAATGTGTGTTAAGCACTGTACACTTGGTACTTTCCCAATTCCTGTGAAAAAAAAACCCAAAGTATATTAATCGGTTGAATGGCTTCTGACTGGCTTCTGACTGACTGACAAAACAGAGAGACAATTAGCATTAGGGCTAGACAGCTCAGGTGGTAGAGCGCCGGCACGGTAATCTGGAGGTGGCAGGCTCAAATTCCGCTCTAAATAATTTTTCTTTGTTCAACCCAAAATTATCTTGTAATTATTTCTTTCATTTTATTGTCTCAGGGTACAAATCAACACAACAGACAGCATCAACGGAACAACTTCAAGAAAACGGAGATTGCCACTTTGCAGATCCCGGGCTACTGGCCCGAGGATGTATCAGCGTTGATGACATCTGAGAACAGACTTAGAATCCAAGGAAAACATATCTGTGGCTGCCATGAGAAGTGCACCGAGAGAGAATTTCAGCGAAGCGTCCTGATCCCAAGAAATTTTGACCCACTGAATCTTGAGGTGACACTCAATAAAGATGGTGAGTTGATGATCAGTGGGACCCATCAAAACATGGCTGGGAGAGTTACTGAGGATCTGGTTGTGGTAGTCAAGAGTGATGGGTCGTTTACTCCGAGGTCGAGGAACTTGGATTCTTCTTGTAGAGGAACCAGGACGGGTTTCAAGTTGAAGAAGATGAACAAAAGGACTGGAGAGATTCTTGAGGATTTTGAAGAGTATAAGGAAATGGATTACAGGACTTTTGAGGGGGAAATTGATGAGGATGGTGTCACCATGGAAGTGATGGACCTTTAGTTTGGACTGTTTTAAAATTCGTGTAGGTCATTAAATTATTCTTTGTCATTAAATTATTCTTATTTTTCTGTAATTTAAATGGAAGCTGGGACTTTCTAAGGTGAAATCAAATATTGAGTAAATATTTTTGGCATAAATGTGTATACTTCATGCAGGTAAAACATTGAATATCATTATCACCTGAAGGGTTGGAGTATTATTTACTAAAATATCAGTCCAGACCATATTTTTTGCAATCACTTTTGTTTCGAATTTAAATTAAAACTTCAATTTGTTGAGGCTGGAATTTTTGTTTTTCCTTTTTGTAAAATTGAATACAGTATTAATATTCGTTTAACGAAAATATTAGGGTCGGTCGGGAAACCGGAAACAGAACCTTTTTTTTTTTTTTTTGGCCCAATCATTAGAAAGAAGGGGGGGGGTCAGTAAACAACATCCTTGGGTGTAAGATTTTATGGTAGGTTTTGATGGCAGGCATAGTTAGAAATGAACGGGAAGATTTATTCACAGATGCAGAAGTGTGATTTTCCTTCCTGTAATTATTTTAATAACTTCATGAATCATGAGACAATTTTCTATTTATTCAAATATCAATATATTTATTTAAATGTTCATCTACACAAACCTGGTCAGTATTCGTTTTACTTTTACCTTTTTGTAAAACTTTCTACTTTATAGACTACTTGTTTTTGTATTTCAAACTCAAACTTGCTGAAGTAAAATAAATTTCAAAAAAATCTTTAAATCACAACAACAGTCATGAAATAATGATTATCTTGTGTCCAAAAAGCAGTTGCAGAAAATCTTTTAGTTTAGCAGCATTTTAGATGGTGATGATTTTGTAAGCCAAGTAAGCTTTCAGATATAAATTGTTATATTTTTTATGATGATCACGATAATTATACATGTGTTTTAAAGGAAAGCTACCTTGGAGAGACATTGCCAATTTTACATTCTACAGTAAAAAAAGATATACATACATGGGTAGCAATTTCACTATAAGTTGAGTAACAATTTGTAAATAATTTATGGTAATTCGTACAAAAAGTACCAAAACGTTCATTTTCAAGACCCAACATTATCCAATTTGAATGGTCCAATTCCCAGTATGTTTGAACATGCGAGGGCATGTGTTAACCATTATTATTTATTTGGCCATTGATACAAGAAAACGAAACACAGGCAGTCAAAATAAAATAAACTGTATTTGTGATGCGAGGAAATTCATCGTTGAATGTGCCCTCATACAGTCAAAAATACGGTCCATTGATTATTATTCATCAGACTGCAGCCATCATTGGTAGGTTTCCTGTATTCAAACATAACATAGCACTGGTAATCCTGACAGGCACCAGGCTATTCCGAAACCTTAGTCTGGTATACCATACCTGATATGGGGACAGAGGGTACCCCTAATGTTCACATACTTCAACACACAATTTCCCTTGTGTACAGAAGTACCTCCATAAAATCCTCTGAAGAGTTTCTGAGATTCCAAGCACACAATGAAGACACAATAGGGGGGGGGGTACCATCATTATGCCCCATATCGAACGCCAAATGTAATCTGAGCCTCAGAATCCATACTTCATCTGGGTTTGTTGTCTCGTTTGCCGATTATTTGCCCATTGATTCTTCAGCTCCAACTCTCTTTCCTTTGCCTGAAACAAAAAACAAAAAACGATCAAATTAATTTGAGAAAATCCATTAAAATGGAAGTGACATGTGGATCAAGTCTACTCTAAACTCTTTCAGGATAAAATGATGATCAAGACACTTGTGACCACATTTCAACAGCAGCATTTATCAGAGATATTTAAGTGGGGCCTTTTCCAAATGTGGGCTTTAGGCTCCAGCCTCGGTTTTAGCTTCATCCTCTATTTTTGAGCCGTGTGCATTTTGCAAAGTGCTTCAACATCAAACAGAGGCGGTGCCAGAGCCGGAGCCGGAGCCAGAACCTGAGCTGAAGCCACAGCCTGAGTCAAGGTTTACAAAATGTTTACAACACACAATGTATAACATTCTTCCTGTTTTAATCTCATTACCGGTTTTGTTTGCCCTCATAAAATCAGTAAAAGTGTTATAAAAAGCCTGAAAATGTATAGTAGTAACCATGCATGTAAGTAGGTCAGCCCCTGTCCTCATCAAAATTGTCACACTTTTTCAAACCTCCCACAAACCTCACTTGTTAATTGTTTCCCAATCATGATGTTTGGTCCTTGAAAACAAGTAGGACAATTTTATTGAGTTCAAGGGCTGACCTTTCCAGGTTACTTAATAACAATTTTGCTGATTTTTCTGAGGACAAGTGAATCGGAAATCGGTTCAAAGTAGGAAGAATAATTCATGCCTGCCAAAGTGAAGTTATAAATCCTACCCTATCGCACACACCACACACAGCATGACATCTTACTCATTATTCCCACTTTCTGAACTGGCACTCAAAGTTAATCAAATCCGACCATCTAAAGTAGGAAACTGATGATGCTTAGTACGAGAAACTCAGAGTTGATCATCCATTAATGTGTCATCCTACCTGATGGGCTAAGAAGGTGATTTGATGCTTCCTCTTTTGCTGGCCAGATGGCAGCTGTTCCTTCTTCTGCAACGAAAAAGGAAAAATAGGAACTGACAAGTTTATTTCTTTTGATTTCCATAGAGGAAACATTGGTTAGGAGTGACACAACATGACCCCCCCCCCCCCCCCCCCCCCCCACTTGGTTGTATGAACATTGACGTAACCAGGGGAGGGGGTACGGGAGGGTCATAAACCTTGCCCCCTCTTGCCACCACCCATACATGTATCGAAAAAATGCACAAATGAATGGTTTGATACAGATTATGTTTTTGTCCCCGCTTGCCCCCCCCCCCCCCCCCCCCCCCGATGAAAATGTTTGCTTACAGTTTGAGACCGAGACCGAGACCGAGACCTGAAGGTTTGAGGGGGAGACTGAGACCAGTCTCAAGACCTACAACACTGCTGCCTTATGCCACTGTATGAACCACCTGCCTAATCCCATATCAAAGCTCACTGGGACATGGTTTGATACCTTTTCAAATCAAGACAACCATTTTTTCTTATTTCCATTTTTACTTACATACAGGGAGAAATACACTATATGCTGCAGTGTTGATACTACTAGTCTTAGTCTTTAATTCAAGACGTTAACCTGCAGCATGACACTACATGTATATCATTTTCATAGTCTTTAATTCAAGACGTTAACCTGCAGCATGACACTACATGTATATCATTTTCATAGTCTTTAATTCAAGACGTTAACCTGCAGCATGACACTACATGTATATCATTTTCATAGTCTTTAATTCAAGACGTTAACCTGCAGCATGACACTACATGTATATCATTTTCATAGTCTTTAATTCAAGACGTTAACCTGCAGCATGACACTACATGTATATCATTTTCATAGTCTTTAATTCAAGACATTAACCTGCAGCATGACACTATACCACATTGACAGTCTTTGATTCAATTTTTCACAAGTAACCCAAGACTTATTTCAGTCTTAAAAGCACTATTTCTCCTACCAGTTTAACTCTGTACTCTTTTTCCTCAGTCAAGCTCTTGGTCATCCAGTCGCGACGGTTATTTGGACCAATCTGTTCATCAGCGGCAATCTCAATCATGTTGATGGCCTCCTTGCCAATGTTCCGTTTCCCCATTAGTCTCTGGAACTAAAGGCAAATAATATATACAAGTCAATTTTCAAGTTTATTTTCTTTTTTTGAGGGAAGAAACACCAGTTTTTACTTCGAGATGCTGATTGCATTTTTGTGTAAATTCTCTTAATGAGTAAGATAATCGTTAACATTGTTTTATTGACTAATATTATTATCATTAATAGATGGTCACAAATCTGAATGGTGGTGTTTGGGGGTTCAAATCCCACCCCAAGTAGTGTGCCTGTGATTTTTTCCCACACAAGACTTTGGAAAGCACTGAGTAGTACAGTGCCTCACACATCAGTGTGTAGTGCAGTCAACTATCAAATTATGTTATAACTCAACTAGTCAACAATCTCAAATTTTCATTTTTAAATTTAAAGCCAAGAACTGATTTACAGGATGAACTAAACAGGCCTAAACGTTGAATTGGTTGGACAATTACAATTATTTTATAGACTTTTATCATGGGGCATCCATCTTGTCTTTCTCCCATTTCAATCAGTGTAACCAAAGTGAGGCTGGAAGGTCAAACATTCTGGTGCATTTTGGTCAAGATTTGAATCAGTATGTATTACTAGTATTGTGCACAGGAGACTTGACAAACATGGTATCAGCTTGACAAAGTTCTATTGGTAACAATTGCAGTAAAACTGTGTGGTATAAAGGTACCTCTTTGTCTGCCTCTAAATTGGCGGCCGCTCCAGACTGGCTTGGTCCAGCACCCTGTCCTTCTCCACTATTCACACCCTGTGGATCTGCATAGACTGGTGGGTCTTGTTCCTGGTAGGGTTGATTATACTCGGAGTACTGATAGCCCTGGGGTGCTGCATAGGCCTGCTGATCAGCGTACTGACTAGCTTGGTAATCGTACTGAACATTTGAATTGGAGAACTCAAGAGGCGATTCTTTGCTATACGGCAGGTTTGATGATGGCTTAAAAGACAACGGTGTGTCCTGAGAACTTGACGGTCTGAAGCTGAGTGGAGCATCATTCCCAGGTTGTGGTAGTCTTCCTGATTGAGGACCATGTTCATGGTTTGATATTTCCATTTGACCCAGCGATGAACCAGGTACTTTAATCATTGTACTACGTCCAGGGCCAGTATTTGATGGAGCCAAATCAACAGCTGTTTTTACAGATGAAGTTGAGGCCACATTGGAGGAACCTCCAAAAGAAAAGAAAGACGTCTTACTCCCATCCTCTACTTCCTCATCCTCATCATCACTGTCATAACTCGTTGCTAACAACCCGCCAGTAGATTTTGACTTGGTGTTGTTAGAAGCTTGTATAGGTTTTGAGACGGGTTTGGGAGCAGTTTTCTTGGGAGCAGGCTTCTTAGTCAGTGTGTGTGGGATGAGGATTCGGTTGGTTTCTTTGATGGAAGCATTCCGTGGTTTAGGAAGCATGGCAAAAAGCCCTGAGAGACTCTGTAGATTAGAAAAGAAAACGTTGTGAACAAAACTAACATGTTGGGGAATTTTTACTTTTGTAAAAAATAAAAGCTACCCGTTTCGTAAGTAGTGAATAGGATAGCTGATGGTGTTGCCCCATAAATTTACACCAGCTATACATGTAGTAGTAAAGTCTGTCCCGAGCCAATACATGTATGGCTCATCAGGCTGGTGTTTACATCTGGTTTCAATGGCATTTAACAACTGAGAATATTTCTACTCCCCCCTGAAAAGGATGCCAGTCCATTGCAGGTTACTCCCCAGCTCTTGTTGGTACCCATTTGTACTCCTGGGTGGAGAGAAGCAATTATGATAAAGTGCCTAGCTCACATTCTTTAACTTAAAGAACTTGAGTCCACTGCTCCAAACTGCCCAGCCACAACATCCCACATGTACCCCCAAATTTTCCCCCGACCCTCACAAACACATGATTAAATATTTAAAGTAAGAACTATAACCAGAAGATCACCCTAACAGATCACTTATAAATATCAAATGACAGCCCATTAAGTAAACAAGCAGAAAATATTTACTTTGACAATCACTAGCAGCTCTAGTAAACAAATAAATGTTTCTGTATGTTTTCTTTAAAGCATGCAGACAACATTGGTAATTATTGTCAAAGACCAGCATCCACACTTCAGGTGACACAACTCATAAATAAAATAGCATACCTGTGAAATTTAAGCTCAATTGGTCATCAGAGTCACAAGAAAATAGCGGGGGGAAAACAATTATATGTTTTCACGGTTTTCAAAAACCAGAGTTTTGGACTTGCGAGATAAAATCTAACTGTTTACTCTTTTCTCAAAATTCAGCACTCCAAGCAAAACTGTTTAAATGGAAGTTTCCCACCTTTTACTCCTACCAATGTTATTTACATCATTCAGTTTCATGTCCATAATAGACAACAGAATATTCTTCTTGAAAATGAAGCACCGGAAGAAGTTACACATTGAGATCTATAAGAGTTTACAAAAGGTCCATGGCTGGGTCTGAATCGGACTCAATATTATGCAGCAGTGTTGATGTAAATGGTGGGCACTGGCAGGCCCGAATTTTCATCAATAAATAAATAAATAAATTTGGGGAGGCTAATCATCCTTACTCGCAGCTGAGAGCTGAATTGCGAAGGACGCGGCTACAACGTGTTTGAGAAGCAGGCATGCAAGGGCGCCTTTGGCAGCCAGCCACATCAACCCATTATGACCACGGAGCACAGCCAGAGACCGAAAGTGTTTGATTTTTCCCGAGGGAGGAAAACCGGATGGTCTGGAAAACCCTCGTGGCACAGCAGAGAACCAACGCACAACTCAACTCACATATGGCCCTGGCCGGGTATTGAACCAGGGTCACCTTGGTGAGAGGCGAGCGATTTACGCACAAGCCAACCATGCCACCCATGTGAGGGCGAGGCTAAGGGAAACGTTTGAAGGGGGCATCAAGGCAAAGACCAGGGCAACAGATCATCTGTGCAATGTAAGGTCTATGGGGATCTTCTGTAGGCATTTCCTCAACAATGTTCCCACCCCTCAACAAAAATTATTATCAACAAATTCATGTGATTTTTCCATTTAATTTATTTAGAGCAGTGAATTATCACAATACATCTATTTTATAGAGATAAAAGATAAATATTTGTTCCTACAATTGAGATTTCTAGAAGCCATACAAAAAAACATATTTTTTGTAAAGAAAAAAAGGATAAAATGCGCATAATTTTGGAAAAGTCTAAATACTGCATTTAAATTCATTTGAAAGTATTTATTTTGAATGTATTTCAAGGAATGATTCAGATTATAACTTGCAAATTATGGAAAATAAAATTTCATACACACGATGAGATTATAAGTAAAGCAGCAAGGGTTCAACTGGAATTCTAGACCAACAGTTTAAACAAAGTGATTTGGTAAGTTGATGATTAATATAATATTAATATACTATTCATTTCGGTATTTGTTCACGATTTTAAAAATGATTACGAAGTACAAATGTACATAGCTTTTAAAGTATAGATAATACAATATAATACAATAAATACATTTATAGAGCGCTCTTACTCATCAAAGATGGTTAAATACACAGCACTGAACAGAGTCTAGAAATTAACCAAAGAATGCAGTTAACATGCTGGTCATTATTCAAATAGATGAGTTTTCAGAGCCTTCTTGAAAGCGTCCAAGGAAGGGGAGCAGCGGATGTACTGTGGAAGCTCATTCCAGAGTTGAGGTGCATGTGCCTGGAATGCATGGTCACCAACTGTGCTGTATGTTCTGGGCACATGGAGTAAGGTAATGACTAAACTTGAGCAGAGTCCAGGTCTACCAGAGTGATTTGGTACAATGAGAGAGCCAAGATAAGATGAGGTTTTGCCTCCTATTTGATCTTGTCCACAGTGCTGACCCAGGCCAAATTTCATAAAGCTATTTATTTACCGGTAAGCAAGAGTTGAGGTGCATGTGCCTGGAATGCATGGTCACCAACTGTGCTGTATGTTCTGGGCACATGGAGTAAGGTAATGACTAAACTTGAGCAGAGTCCAGGTCTACCAGAGTGATTTGGTACAATGAGAGAGCCAAGATAAGATGAGGTTTTGCCTCCTATTTGATCTTGTCCACAGTGCTGACCCAGGCCAAATTTCATAAAGCTATTTACCGGTAAGCAAATTTGTGTGCTTTACTATAAGAGAAAACAAATATGTAAGCAAAAATGGGTTTTTTTCATAAACGCTCAAGAAAATTTGACAGCGCATCTGCATCTGCTCACAAAAATGGCAGCAAGCAAGCTGGCGTACATTTTGCTTTGAGGTAGCAGTGCTTATGAAAGAAAAATGTTGCTAATATGGCCGCTCTGTAAACAGAAAACGTTTGATCACAGGCTTTATAAAATCAGGTCTATTCAAGACCATTAAACTGCATCGGTTGTGTATGGTGATCACAAAAACTAACAACAGTATACATTTAAATTGTGAAGAATGCAATCACCAAATGATATGATATTACAGGCTGATATATTTTTTCCATCATTCAAAACCACAATGGATGAGATTAAATGGTCAGACGCAGGCCTGATCGGGCAGTAGGAGGATTTATAACGAGCTAGTAATTGTGAGACAACCTCTTTCCTCCTCTTCTTCAAGCACTTCAGCAGTAGAAAGAAACTTTTTAACTGTTAAATAGGTCCCCAAGTTCAAGCAAATTGTTTTGCCCAAACCAGGCCTTGAAATGCACAGATGCCTCTTTTGATGGGGCACTAAGGCCAAGACCAGGGCAACAAAGACCAGGGCAACAAAGACCATGGCCTCTGTGTAATTCCAGGCAAGGCGTGTTACCTCAAATGCACACTGCACAGTTACACAGGGGAAATCTGACTCCCAACAAGGATTAATCAAGAGATATCAAGAGTAACGACGTCAGGTGAACTAGGTCAATATTAGCCAAGATAAAATTTCACTTACTTAAAAAATACACATGAACACAAATACCCTACATTCAGATACATGGATATAACAAATGTTTGACACAATTTGGACTTCACATAAATGAGTTGTTAGTTACAAAGAATCTTGAGCACATTTAAGGTAGTCATATTTTGGTAATGACCGAGAGAAAAAATTATGCAATTTTCATCTGACATGTCTGAAAACCTACTTATAAATTATGAAGATGGTAATGGAAAAAAGGAAACACTTTTTCATCTAGTGCACCTGTTGATTATAAATCAATAAAAGTATGTTGACAAAATGGAATCTCCTGTAGGTGATTTTTTTTAATTCGCATGGTGTCCATTTGAATGTTGCCCTCATAATGGTCAGAGATGCAGTTGGTACCCACTAAATAAAAATGGATTCGATGTTCTTAATGAAAAAACGATGACTCATTTTTGCCATTTTCTCAACAAGTACACAGCTTATTGAGCTGAAACTTTCACAGGTGACTTTTCTTGTATCTGTCTTGAGAAGTTTGCTTGTAAATTGCATAACATTGACAAAATCAAGCAATAAACCTACTTTTAACAAACTACATGTATTGTAAGTTGAAACCACCTTAATCGTTGAATTAGATCTCTAGCACAAGTTGCAATGCTATACTATTCTAGTAATATTGCAAGAATTAAAAATAGATTTAAAAACAAATGTAACCTGAATTTAAAAAAGTTCTTGTAGAAATCAGATGATTTCTCCTTGAATTTCTGTAACTCCTTATTTCAATTACCTACATTGATTTGTAATTAAAGAAAATGGCCAGTGAACTAGAAATGAACCACAATGTACATATATAACCAGTAAATCCATTGATAATTCAACTTCTGAGTAAAAAATCTAGTCTGAATACATGAGATTCGCAACACAGCGCCCTCTATACTTTGCGCACAAGAAGATTTTTACACAGTGTATCATGAGAAAAGGTCAACAAGTTTTTGGTACAAATCCAGCACCCACCATACAACCCCAATTATTTAAGTTTGTTAGTGGCTTGCAAAGCAGCCAGGTCCTATATTTAGAGCATAAGATGGTCAGCTTAGTGAGGCTGGTAAATGCTTGTCACTTTTATGTCAGCCTTTTCAAGGTCAATGCCCTGCTGAGTAGCAAGTGTGATTTTTTTTTTTAGTAGACACTTTGTGGTAAATGGCCTCTCCAAGTTAAACTTTAGAGGGTAAGTCACCCGTAAGATCAGATGCCCCTCTCAATTTCAAACTATTAACCGATGATTCAGTATTTCATGCACTGTACATTAAGCAACTCTGCTTTCTATTTCATAATACTTCAGAGAATAAAATAAAATAAAATAAAATCCTACTATGGTACTCGTCAAAGCAGCAAAAAATAAATAAAAAATTAAACATTCTTAACCAGATTCCAATTATGCTGGCACTCAGCATCAATCACTGCTCATAAACTGGTGCCCATAAAACGAACTGCCCTCTTCAAGACATTGCTCCGTTTTAATCAGAGTGTCATCGCTATCAGAAACGCACTCTGGAGACTCTGATATGGTTTCAATCATCACAGGAATGACTGCCAACCTGTCGATAGCATTCATACACATAGACCACAAATGTTTCTGCTCCATAACGGATGCAGGGCAGATTTTGAAGGTTGCTTCTCTCAATGCCTCCATCCGTACAGGGTCCAGGAGCCGTTTCCCTTGCCCACTGAAACATGAGGCTCCAATACGTTCTTTTTGTGTGAACAGGGTATCAGTGAGTTGACATGCTACAGTCAACCTACTCTTTGCAAGGTAGCAGAACTGGGCAAGATAAGAATCTTTGAGTTGTACTTTGATAGCTTTACCACAAGAATCTCTGTGTGTAACATATAGGATGGACTTTAGCCTTGCGGGAAGGTTGTCATAGTCAATGGTGTCAGGAGTGGGATCTATCTCCACCATTGGAGCTACAATGTTAAGTCTGTCTCGCCTGCCTTTAGTCCCGAAGGGAAGCCATTTACCCTGTCGCGGCATCTTCCCTTTATTCTTGCGGATACGCACGATATGTCTAGAAGCAGCATCTATGGACTTAACGCAGTCATGCCAAAGATTTTTTTTCTGATCGTCGGCAGCAGGACACAATTTGAAAACGGCATCTGTCAAGGCCTGCATGCGGATGGGATCCAAAGCGGCCGGTTTTCTCCAGCCACTGCAGTTACAGATACACCTCTCATCGTCTGTAAACAGGACATCGGCAAGTCTGCGGGCAATTGAACCCCTGTCTTTCACATAAGGAGTGAGCGAAATCAGTATGTCTTGTTTCACTTCGAGGCGGGTAACACTGCCATTTTCGTTCTTTTCAAGAACATTCAGCACGTTCTGAATTTTTGGAGGAAGGCTTTCAAAGATGGCAGCAGAGTAGATGACAGGCTGCAGTTGAGATTGGTCAAATAGTTCAGACTCTTCCCCCGTATGTGGTGTTGCCTGATTGCTGGGGTCTTTACTGTTTTTCAAATTGTGCATTGCAAGCTGCTCCATCTCAGCTCTTACTTTTGAGCCACCTTTATACCGCATCAGAGTTTGATAGTCATATTTGTCACTTGCAGGGGGCTGAGTTGAGAACCCTGAAGTTGGTGATTCACCCAAAGAACGTGGGTAGACAACTTTGGGTTTGAGCATTGTCGGAGGGCTTGAATGCTCATGAGGTGTCTCCAGGAATGGACTGTGAAACTCTTGACTAAGCTGTGCAAGAGTTTGGGATGGAAACCTACTACATGTAGGTGATTGTATATCCGGGGTAGTTCCTTGCAACGAATCCTGAGATGAATATGCTAAAGAAACTGGAAAAGGACTTAATGATGGTGATGGCTGACCTGGCTTCAACTCCTTATTGATCAAATGCTCCAAGATCTTCTTGACTTTGCATTCTAGTACATTGATCCGTTTCAGACAAGCAGCACAACAGTTGCTGTGGGTTTCTTGATTAGGCTCTTCTGAAGATGAACTTAAGGTTTGTTTGGGAGGAGTTTGAATCTTGGGATCGGGTGCTTCTGCTGCTGCAGCAGTCACTTGAGATCTGGCAACAGCCACCTGCGAGCCAACACTTGCAAGATTCACTGGAGGAAAACTTGAGATGCTTGTGGGGAGATTGTTGGTAAGGCTCCCTCCACCGGAACCCAAAGGCAAAGCAAAGGGGAATGTCTGAGAGGTGAGCATGCCTGTGTGTGGCTCAAAATTTGGCGTCTGTATGAATGAGGATAAGCCTGGATGTAAAGTGGTATTAATGAGCGGATTTGCCTGTAAGTGCCATCCAGGAGGCACGGCATGCATTACGCCTCCCAGCGGCGTTCCAGCATAAACAGGGGAGTCCCGGACCCGAAGCGGAACACCACTTCCCTGAACCATCAAGGATCCTTCAGACAATTGAGAAAACTGCTTGCGTTGGAGCTCCAACTTCTTCTGCAGTTTCTCCATGGCGAAACGGCTGACCTCCACTAACTCCTCCAATGTGTGCTCCTTCGTTTCTTTTCCATGCTGCTTGCTGTCTAGAAGGCTGTAGCCAAGGCTAGGAGGGCTCACTACTGCATGTCTGTTCCATGGATTCTGTACAAAAAGGAAAGAAATGCAAATAGAGGAAACTGATATAGGCATTAGAGAATTGGTTCCACTCTATAAAGGATGGTCTTTCAAGGTACAGTATTTGTAATCAGTTGTCTTTGATCAGGTAGCCTAAAGCTAAAATATTTCAATTGTTTCTTGCCTTAATTGTGTATTATCCATTTTTAGGTAAGTTCTGCACAGCCAAACCAACAATAGGGTCAGATGACATGTACCGTACTCATATTTTGGGGAGTTTATTTGTATTGAAGTTTAATGACATCCAAATGTTATTATTCAATGATTAATTCAATAAGAAAGAAAAAGAATTCTCTTAAGATATTTTATGCTTGGAAAGTACATTCCCTCTACAAAAACCACTTAAAGTGATATTGTATGCTCAACATTTGAACAGCAAAAGGAAACAATAAAAGATCAAGTTGTGACTTACCCTGCGTTCTGCTGTTGCCGAATGGTTGGCGCCGACAGGGGCACCGATGGGGGAACCAATGACGAATTGAGGCAGGGCATTCAGCGTGCCATGGTGGATGAGGTTGTACTTAGTCTACATAATGGGGGAAAAGATGGTCCGGCTGTTAAGTAGAGGCTCATGAGTAGCCGGACCATTAACAAGGGTCTGCAAGGAGTGCCTAAAGTGTGGGGGGGGGGGGGTCTTTTGTCTTGATATGGAATTATGTATCTCCTGAGCTAGTCTGACCAAATATCCGGCCTTTTCAAGCTTCAGCCAGAATTTACACATTTAAGCATCTTCCGATTGTTTAGAAATTTGCCTACAATTTCATCTTTTAGAGGGCAATGCCATTTTCATTTTGCAAAGATTTCTATTGGAATATCTTTTATTCTATGGGAAACATTTGAAGGGTGCCAAGGCCAAAACCGGACTCCCTGGCCTCAGTGAAATTCCAGGCCTGTAATGTTGGGTGGGCCTGCTCCGCCATCCAATATTACAACCTAAACCACTCTATATTAACCCTCCTGCAGTTATTCAGATTATTTAGAGCATTCCAGGTTTTAACCTAACCATTTATTTGCTAATTTATGGAAGGGGATATTAAACCAAGTTAAAATTTTATCACAAACAATTCAAAAATGTTGATGAGCCGTTGTTGGTGATCTAGATGTTTACTGAAAAGACTTCCCAATTTCATGAAGCAGCTAAGCACAAAATATAAACCCTGCAATACTACGCACAGACAAAACAAACAAACTTTACACAGACTACTATCCTAAATCTCACACGGTTATTATTTACTCAAGACAGGCTCCCTATTTATGTGTCTTGTGGCGTGTCATGGCCGAGTGGTTTTGGGGACCTGACTCAAGCACTGGTGTTTCTGATCAGCAGAGTGCGGGTTTGAGTCCCAATCTCGACACTTTTGTCCTTAAGCAAAAGACATCACCATTACTGCGTTGCCTTCAGATGGGGCATAAGCTGTAGGTCCCGATTGTTGTGTAATTTATGTAAAAGAACCCAGTTACAATTATTGCTATTACACTTTGCCCCTGTGTTTCTGGCAGTGGCTGCTGAATGTGCCGCAATGCCTTGTAAACCGTTAAAAAGGCGCTACAAAAATTGGTCTCATCATTTAAAACATTCAAAAACCTGTCTGAAAGGTTTCTGTTTCTTCAAATGAGTACCGGTATATACGTGTGCTATATAGGACTATACTATTATAAATTTTATTATCAAAGCCGAAACATACATTTTCTCAGAAAACTTTCTCAACAAAATATTTGGGGATCAAGGTTATCCGTACGAGTAACAACAGACATGATGTGCAGCCAGATACTGAGGGGATAAATCTGTGTACACCATCATGCGTGATACTTCACAAAGAAAATGGCGGCAATCGCCCACCATGCCCCTGATCATTGCCTTGGTGCCCTTAGCATTGCCCCAATGGAAATCTAAATTGTCTTCATTGATGGAGCCTTTACCTCGGAAAAAAGAACAAAGCATCCGACTGCATCATGTTCTTGAGTTTGTAGCTCTAGAACTGTACCACAGGCAATGCAATAGTGAATAGACTCATAAAATTTTCTCTAAAAAGGCTAGTGTTTCAGTGACTACAAGTATAAAAGAAAAGGCTGGTTATACAACTATTCAATTTGTATTTACCACACAAACAAAGAATCCTTTTCCAAGGCCATGTCTGAAATAGCAGCTGCGGCGGCTGTTACTGACGGTGTTGCCATGAGTAGCCTATGCTTCAATGCAGGTTAATGTGGCAACCAAGCCATAGCCACAGCCATAAATTAAGACACAGCCTCACTTTATAGTTGCCTACATCCACACTAAACTTTTATATTAAGAGCACCCTTATTAACTCCCCTTAATGCAATGCAAGATCATGTACCACATATTGTGGTCCTTGCTGTGAAAACAACACTTTTTATACATGTTAGTATCTTACAAAAAAACAATCTTCCTCACCGTTGCTGGTTTCTGCTTCTTGGATGTTGGCTCATCATCTTCATCATCGGAATTCATCTGCAAATTGAAGACAAACTGTCATCATGAAAAGATTCATTCTTATTGTTTTGTTTCTTTCTGGGCTTGTTCCCCCACGTTCACATCCCTGACAATCAGCTTTACCACCGTTTTAACAATGAAAACATTAGCATTGAGCTATTGTTTGACGTTCACCAACCTGTGGCAGTGATGGAGCAGTAATCTTGATGGGTTGATTTGATCGCTTCTTTGGCAGAGGAAGGTTCAAGGACCCAAGCCTTCCAAGAGAAGACGACTCTTGATGAACATTGGGTGGTTGTTTCCTCTCAACCTCTTCTGAAAAAGTAAGCAAATTGGTTGGGGTTTAATACAAACTAAGTAATTCAGCCAATATCAACGACTAAAAAATGACAAGATTTTAACATGAAATTACATTGTTTTATAACAACACACCAACACACACTGTTCTATACACTTAATCGTATTCTTCAACACTGTAAATAACACTGTGTGGACGTGTGTAAGTCCACGTAGTGTTTCAAGTCCCTACATTATGTGGACCTCTCTTGTTCTCAGGTCCACACTTCGTATGTAGCGTTAAAACACTGGTGTTTACATCCAGCTAATCAACCAATAGGCGTAGTGGTTGGCCGGTGAACACTGCCCACACTAGAGAGCCAGGCATTTGGAGGGGAAATTACGAATACATCAAACAGCCCACTGGAATAGCTGGAATAACTGGAATAATCCCCCACTATCTGTCTCTCAATGCCCTCAGTGTACCCCAAGACAAGCTCAAGTCCTGTTTAGTTACACCCCAAGTACTCTCATGTTCTCCTCAGAATCCCTTTGTTTCCAATTTGCTTGTAGAAATTATGATTTCACTTAATAAAGCAGTTGTGTTATTGTAGTTTGGTCATTCTACTGTTTATTGTCAGTGTATTAATGTTCCGTTAACTTTTTGTTTAGCTGTTGTAATATTTTTATCCACAAGCCCTGTTTTTTAAATTCTGCCTCTATTGTAATTTTGTCCAGTTAGATGGACTAAAATATTTGATGCACGCATGTATGATGATGTTGTGGAAAAAACATTGAATTGAATTGAATAAAAACGACTTGATTTCAAGTCTTTAGTTTACAATGGCGCTGTTCAGTCAGCAATGGCATCCCGTAATATGGAGCACAAACTAATTCAAGACAATATTGTGAAGACATTCAACATTTTCTTGTGAACACTTGTACATAAGTTGGGGGGGGGGGGGGAGTCAAATTGCACACTTTTAAAAATGTGGTCATCTGTAAAACTTAAAAGGCCCCTCTAAAAATAAGAAAGGATTAACATGGGAAGTTATGTGTATACTGACTCTGTTTGTGTCTCATTAGTCATTGGTAATTGTATTCTTAATAACAAGAGAAGACAAAATTAATTATAACTAAACTTAAACGTCAATAAACGCAAGAGGGCGCTCTTCAAAGGTTTCCTAAGCAATTTGTATACGAAATCGAAGGCAAAGCACAGCTAATTGTTCAGCAAACCTACCACTGATTCCACCATTTTAAAGAGTGAAGATTCTACCTACCTGGGGTATTAATTTTAGAAGATCTAGGAGCCGGTAATGAAAAGAATAATGTAGATTTTGAGGCCTTTCGATCCGAATTTGAAGAATCGGCCGTCGACAACGTCGACCCGACTTCTGCTGCCTCAACGTAGTCTTCAATTTTATCATCATCTCCCGAGTTTTCATCGTCGCTGCTGGAGTAATAATTTACTAAAGACATCGCCGATTAAGCAACATATGCCAAAAATGTGTGAAATGGTGGAAGAACAACACAATGAGTTGTTTTTAACGGATAATCAAACCACAATCAATCCTTCCAACACCACTTAATGCATGTATGGCTTCCAACCACCCTGCTGATAAACTTTTCGGTTATAAGAGGATAGAGGAGAGGACCAGACTGCGGGAAAGAGCCTCAGTCATTCTTGTCTCGAGAGGGCGTAAGTTCATGTAAATAACACGAAAACAGATTTGGACCAGATTTGGCGGGATGCAAAGTTAGGGAAAATCCCTCGTCAGTTCTTGATGAAATGTATTTTACATTGGCATGGTCTGAGCAGGTTTGTACATTTCTGTGTCTAAACATGTCTGTAATTAAAACACTAGCTAAAAACTGGTGGTAGAACCTTGGAGCTAGAGTAGATCTAGCTAGTATAATTTAGTAAATATTAATAATGGCTATTCGTCATGACGTATGTAGGCCTACATGACATTTGTTTTTGTTTTATTATAAAATTAAAAATAATTGTTAATGTTTTGTTACCATGGTTACCATGGAGGTAGGGTGTTACTTACACTACTCACTAAGTATATTTTTTGCTGTTGTGTCGTTTGACATATTTTTTATATGTTTTTTTGTTTGTATAATGTTCCACCACGCACTGCACATCACTCGCATAAAATGAATTGGTTTTGTTAGTTTTAAATGTTTACACTATCTCTACCACTTCAGGATTTCAGGATTTTCTCAAAACATCCTTGAGTCTTCACATTTTCTTGGGAGAAGAGAGGCAGTAGGCCCTAACCAAAGGGAGAAAGAAATAAAACTTTTTTTTTGTAGTTCCAGCAGTAGTGATGCACAGACAGAGTCTGTAAACGTGCTGAATTGTAACATCTGGGAGGTTCTGGGAGTTTCAGGAAGTTTCACATTTGTCAAATATCATCCCTGTTAATTATTGTTGTAGCTTCAAATCTTGTGTTTCTTCCTCAGGTGTGGTTTATATAGTTTGGCTGAGGGAACTGTCTTCATTTTGTTTTCTGGCCAGTTAGGAACTGAGAAGGTCAACAATTTCACAATGGCAGGTGTACAGGTATAGATAACATGTGTTTTCAACATCTTGTGTAAAAGTACAATTGTTATAAATATCAATTTTTATTCAAAGACAGTATATTTAAGGAGATACCCTTACAATGCCGCTACCCAGGTTGTATCTTAAATTGCAATAGCAATAGCTGCAATAGCAGCATACCACTGTATTACTTCTAACTTGCGCCCCTGAGCAAATATATTGACAAAATAGGGAGACTGCCAACATAAGCCTCAGTTGGTACAGTCGTTTGACCAGTTCCGGATCATTGACCAGTTCCGGATCATTGACCAGTTCCGGATCACTTAAACTTTGCAACAGCCACATAATTAAAATACTTCTCACATTACCAATTTCTGTTGATATATGTGAAGAATACCATCCATTAAACCAACAAACCCCCAAAAAGGTGCCAAACATCATCGACAAATAAATTATGGCAATTTTTCTGAAGTTTTTCGGTGATAATGATCATTATTTATTTTTTATTTTTTGGGTTGAAAAACGCTGTTAAAACTTCTCACCTTTCAAATTTGAACGCCAGGGCGAATAACATTTATGTAAAATGCTAAGAGTGTGTAAAAAATATTTCACGTAAATACTGAGCAGTCGCTTTTTTTTTTTTTTTACGTTAAAATTACCGAAATCGTTTGTTGGGAGGCATCGTACCCTTGCCCAGTTCCGGATCACTCAATATGTTGGTGCGTAAAATGGTGGCGCACTCAGTACAGTTAGTTAAAATCATACGGCTGTTGTAGAAAGTTTAGTCATTTCAGCTGCACTGGAAGCGTGCATTTTTATATTTCAAAGCATGTAAAACTACATGTACTTCATGCAACAGCCGTCGATAACATTGCATGTATTTTCAGTTTTATGGGCGGCGGGAGTATGCAATGGGTTTGCAATAGAGGGCGCGCTACTGATTCGGAATAGATTCAACCGATCCGGAACTGGTCAAACGGGTGACGATACTTTTCTTGAAGCCACTTCAAAAGTATTACTTTTTTTTTGACAATGGATACTTGGTGAGTGTTATGACATGTGTAGGTAAATTGATCGACTTTTGTTTATTTAAAATGTTAAAGTGAATGCAACAAAAACATTGTGAATTCAAAAAGTGATCCGGAACTGGTCAAACGACTGTAGAGCAGGATCAAACCCCACTCTTGTCAATTTTTTTTGTTCACCCTGAATTGAAGAATGTTTACCTAGTCAGTTTTTCCTTGTGGTGTATTTACTTGACAAATTTATAGTTAACACATAATGTTGAAGCTGTATTTGTCATCTGTCGGTTCAAAGTGAAGTAATTAAGAAGATTTTCTATAGCAGTTGTCTATATGAAAACTTTCATAATTCATGTATTTAGGTTGAATTCAAAATAAAAATTCAGATTAAAAAGTACTTCGATTTCCAGGGGTGAGAAATGTCAGACTGTTATCAAATTTAGATCTTTTTTGTGTCTGCATGGTGAAAAGGTGCTTCTATTTTCTTCGGATGTATTAAGAAATCATGCTCTTTGATCTACTTTTCATAGCACTGTGGATAGTGTTCCCAGCGGCTCCTTGATATCTATAACCAACTCCAGGGGTTGTCAAAAGGTGAAGATGCCATCATTCCAACAAACATGTACCACCTGAAATTTTGAAGCTATTTTCAAACCTTTTTGTCAGCAATGACTTTCACCTCTGAACTTCAATCACAACTAGACCTAAGATTTGAATCAGGATACAAAATATTAGTAAATTAAGAAATGTTCTTGTTTATTCCCAATATTAGGTGTCACCATGTTCTCCCTTTTATACACAAAGTCGGCGTTCAGGTAGACTAAGAGAGAAGTCACATCGTTGTTTCTCATTGCCGAGTCGTGAGGAGGTCTTTGAGACTATAGCACCAGATGACGAGACTCCCTCCAAACAATACAGTCACCTCAGACCAAGAAAACTCATCAACAACTTCATCAAAGAGTTAGTATTACAATGTGTGAATTCCTTGGGTTCAAATGCAAAAATTAGTCAGTGGCTAGACATTTTTGCCCTAGTAGAGTCTTTCTTGAAGGCTAAACACAACACACATAAACAGGTAGACTGGTGTAACAAGAGCAGTCAAGTGGAAAGAAATGAAAAGAAGCAGAAATCACTCAGAAAACACGGGGGATGAACATTCAATGAAGAGGGTGACAAAAGCGGGGTAGAGGTAAGGGGCTGGTTGTTTGACCACAAGATGTTGGACAAAATCAAAGGAGGGAGAGAAAGTAATTGATTAGTGACTGATGTCCTTAGGTTTAGTAATCTTCAGGTTGGCCAGTTCTTGGTAGTGACATCATTCTCTGCCTGTCACCTCAGTGTAGCCTAATTTGAGTTCTCGCTTACATTGCAGTCCTTGTAGGGTTTCGTAGTCGAGTGGTCTAGGGCGGTGGACTCGAGTTTTGTAATTTACTGAATGTGGGTTTAACACTGGCCTGGTCAGTCGCAAGTCTTGTGTCCTTGAGCAAGGTTTTTATCATAATTGCTTCCCTCCACCCAGGAGTAAAAATTGGTATCGGCAAAGAGCTGAGGAGTAACCAGCGATGGACTGGCATCCTGTCGGGGAATAGAAATGTTCACAGTCATAAAATCACTCGTTAAAATGCCAATGAAACCAGATATAAACTCCAGCCCGATGTGCCGTGCCATATATTGGCTCAGGACAGACTTCACTTCTATTTTTCTTTACTGTAAGTCTTAACCAATTAGGTGGGTTTCATTATGTGGGTTTCCCTCCCTAAAACCTAAAACTGAACCTTTTTTATTGCTTCACATGCTATCTTCAGGCCTGTTGGTTGAAGGGCTACTATGCCTATACTAGGCATGCAACTTCTCAGGGGATGAGCTGATTTTCTCTTTTTCCTCTGTTTTTGTGTCATAGACAACTGAAAGACACCGTCAAAATATTCATCCGAGGCAGTTTCCTTTTTACTTTTTTTTTCTTTGTGATTCGTTGGATTTCACTGGACAATTGGTACTTATAACAAGCTTTAAATGCTTTCAGATTGAGAATTGCTGTTTCAGTTGTTACCGATCATATAACATACATTGAAACTGTTTTCATAAAACCCTTTTTTTTTTTACAGGAGAAACCGCTATAATAACCCAGATGGAATAGCTTTATTCGATGAAAATTCTGACGAGGACTTCATCAACGACAAATTGTCCAGCAATGAGGAATCAGATGAAGAGAGGTCTGTGTTTCAAGAGGGCAGCGGTCAAAACAGCGACAGCAGCGAGGAGGAGAGAGGGAGAACTGGAGGTAGACTCAGATCAAGAAGAGGTTTTGTGAAGAGTCTTCCTCCAAGACGGAGAATATCCGGGATGGACGATGAAGAAAGTGATGAAGAATTAGCAGCCCCTCTGAGGACCAACAAACAGAGACGGCAACTTGAGCAGTCTTTGAGCTCTGAGGAGGACAACAGCCAAGACAACTCATCACCAGTAAAGAGGAAGAAAAGACATCCTAAAGTCTCAATACAAAGTGATGGATCATCATCAGAGGAAGAAGAGTCACCTTCCAACCTGAATGAAGACACACCTGCTCCTGAAACTCACCAGAGTGAAGACAATGAACAGAATTTCGACCAATACACAGTTTCAGCCATTAAACTCAGCCAGTCTGAGGTTCGTGAGAGTGATAGTTCCTTCATAGCAACA
This sequence comes from Leptasterias polaris, assembly GCA_037783415.1. Taxonomy (NCBI): domain Eukaryota; kingdom Metazoa; phylum Echinodermata; class Asteroidea; order Forcipulatida; family Asteriidae; genus Leptasterias; species Leptasterias polaris. The sequence continues at coordinate 8,242,369 of JAZGTN010000022.1, forward strand.
AGCGACTCGAGTGACGACATCATACCAGACTTCGGTGACTGGGAAAGAGCGAGATCAAGCAAGCCAACTCACGAAGAGTTGATTTGTAACTATCGGCAGAGGAAGTCAAAAGCAGCAAGACAGTCCCAACACAGAAAGAGACAGAGAATCTGTCTGCCATCCAGTAGCAGCAGCTCCGATAATGAAGAAAGTAGGGAAGACGGTCCACAGTCTGGTGACAGAATCGAACGACCACCATCTAAACGTGCTGAATCATTGAGCAGCAAAAAGAAAGCTTGGAAGTCGGAAACCTTGGGACGTTATAAAGAAGAGAGAGAGAGAAGACTCTCAGAGAGAAAAGATAAAACCTGTGAAATCAAAACAGAACCTAAAACATGAAACTGTTGTCTACCTGTTGGCATTGGGTTGGCGCAGTGGTAGGACCCTGGTTCGAATCCCTCCAAGGGCACTGAGTGAATTGGGTTTTCCCTGGAATTATTCTCTGGGTTTTCCTCCCACATCTAAAACTGAAACTTCCTTCCTTGTCTTCTCTCCATTGGGGTTGTTGGCTAATATAGTGATTAAGTTCGCTTTTCTGAGAATCCTAGGCTTCATAACCAGAATTAATATATAAAAAATTATAATAAATACCCATCTCCAAATGAAACCAAATTCTTACACAAAGATACCACTTTTTTCCTTTTTTTATACGTTTCACAATTTCAAAAAAAAGGTTTTCATTAGTAACTGTACACACATTCTTTTTCATATTAAAAATAATACTGGATAGTATTTGCTGTATTTACTTATCAATACTTCCTATCTAGTGATAATTAAATACACGGTTACATTTAAATCTCGTATTATACATAAACATTTACAATTTGGGAGTTAACTGCAGGGCTGCCAACATTTGCTTCTTGCAATCAGGGAGATATTTACATAATAGGGAAACGGTTTCCATAATCGGGGAGATTTCAAAATTGTTCATCAGAACATGGAGAGGTTGGCTTATTTTCAGGGAACTTTCTGCAGAATGAGAGTTGGCAGCTCTGTTACTGGTTTAGGCAGTACAAGTTATACCATGATTATCATATGGATGTTATCGGTCTAGTTTACCATGGATGGGTTCATTTGAGTCTTATCATGCTGCAGCCATACTAACTGAGACCAGACTATTTTCCCTCCAGCCTCAGTTTGGTTGTCTTTATTTGAATGGACAACTCCATCATGATTTGTATATAGGAGAATGGTTCCTCAAGGATTTATCTTCAAGTTTACTGACCAGGGTCCAGATTCATAGAGCTGCTTTAGCACAAAATACTGCCTAACAAATGTCTGCTCATGTCCCAATTGGCGGCTACGGCTTGATCGCCGTGTCAACATGCGTTGAAGTATAGGATGTCATTAGCAACACATGTAGAAAGTCATAGCTGTAGCCTTAGCTCTTTGTTAAATTGAGCTTAGCGCCAGGAAAATATTGTTTAATTTTCTACCAAGCTAAAATAAGCAGGACAACAGTCACAGGTGGTACATGTTACCCTTATTCTGGTAAGCATAATTTTGTTGTGCTTGGCCACTTCTTGGGCTTATTAAGCAGCTCTATGAATCTCAGCTCAGATACAGTGTATGTAAATAACTGATTTAAATGTTATGAATATTTATAAATCCCCAAGACTGTTCCGACTGGTTCTTGTCAAGCACCAGTGTTGACTGAGTAGAACTAAATGCAAAGTTTGAGCCAACCATGCACCTGGGGGCCTCTTGGATGACTTATTTTGAATATGGATGTCATTTATTTTCATTTGTTTATACATGTAACATACAAAAAGAATTGTAAATGAGAAACTTTGACTCACTTAATTTCCTTGAGTTAAAAGCAAATGTGGATACCCATTTCTGGATTGGACCTTTGTGACAAGGACAAATGCTGCAGCTGTTAGGGCACGCAATGCTTGATTTGCCGCTTGGAGTCACAGTGGGTGTTTTTGTGCAAGGCCCTCTTCTGCTCATAACTCAAACATTTCCAGATTATAAAACAAACAAGAAGGATGTTCTTAGTACTTTAATCTGATTTCTGTTTTGGAGATCCCTTAGAAAAATCAGTAAAATTTAATAGCCCATGAATGTGCTCAATAAAATATTCTTTCTTTTTTTCCAAGGTCCAATTACCACGCCTGTTTATAAGCCGAGTCAGCAGAGCCATTGAACAAAATTATAAAATAAAAAAATTGTACAAAGTCTTGCTGTGTCTGGCGCTTAATTTGACAAACTGCTATTTATGAACCTTCTCTCTTAATGAGGAATGTATTTAATTTACGCTTTAAAATGAAGTATATACGCAAGATCTTTACATATTTTCTGTATTTATTCTTACTTAATTAAAAACCCATGTAGATTTAATTAACAAGATGATATACAGTTTTTTTGGAATGGATTACATTTGTATTATTTGCACGGAATAAGATAAATTTTACAAACAATAACAATTAGTTTTTTCGTAAAAAAACAACAGATTATTTACAAAGACCGAAATTTCATGACATTAAAAAAAAAGATAATAATTTATCCCTGCTTGATAAACTGTTGTTGAATTGAATCATAACATGAAATCGTAGAGTAGCAAAGCATGAACTTAACTTTGCTGTTCCTCTGGAAATAGTATTATAATTTGTAATTTTGTATCATAAAATGTCTGCAATGTCACTTAAAAATAAAATTAAAAATGTATTTAGTGGAATCACTTTTGTGTGCTGAGGAAAACTGCAGCTGCATCTATTTCCCTGCTATTAAATAAAAAAAATCAAATGAAAATTTGCTGCTGTGCTAATTTCTTTGAGGTGTTTCTCTTGGGCGAGTATGGAAGCTCAGTCATGTGACTCAATGGCAAACAAAATGAGTTTTGGCGTAAGTACATTAGCATTCATGTTTTGACAAGTTATAGGTGGTACCTCTTCAGTCGCTCCGTGAGCCATGCATGAAATCCTGACCTTTGAACCACTACAGAACCTGGTTCAGAATAATGAGCTCAGTGACAAGCACATGTCCTATGCCACCTTTGGCTTCAATAATCCTAGGTACATTCAGCAGCCCTGTATATACATGGCCTTGGTGACCCTGCAAAAGGTATTCAACACTATTGGTAGAGCTAACATTATAGTCCCAAACAAAGCTCCTGATTTGTGTGATCAACCATATACATGAAAAATAACAAACTTGTGAAGATTTGAGTTTAATCCGTTATGAGGGTCAGGAGAAAATAGTGAAAAACCCATGCACAATTTCCAGCATGTAAACACATTGTTCCTTAATTTTGGGTTATAACAACCAAAAACAGCTGTTGCATGTTCTTTTTAATGTGATTTAATTGTTCTATTGTGAATTTTATAAATGGTAAGCTTTCAGACTAGAATTTAAACATTGATGTTTTTTTATCCTTATACCAATCCTGTGAAGAATTTCTCACAACAAAGAGCGGCAGCAGAATTACTGTGTAAAATTTAAAGGCTCTTTTTCAAAGGCACGACTTGGGATTGAGCTCCGCTTTCAAATTAACTGACGGAGCCAAAGCCGGAGCCCATGACGAAGCCGTGCTTTCAAAAAGAGCCAAATTTCCAGAAAATGTGCCCATGCCTTAAAATACTCGTAAACAAAACTTATCCAGTATATACACTGCCACCAATGTCCCACATAATACCAAATGACAGGCATGTGATTTCCAAGGATTTTTCCTGATTTTAGGATTTTCTCAAAATCCCCTTACAGCATTTTATTTTGGTGGAAGAAGTAAAGCAGCCACCAAAAGCAGCAAGAACAAATCCCACATTGAGACCAAACATTTGTTAACCTCCTGAATTGTAACATCTGGTAAGCTCTGGATCTTGCCCACAAGTCATATTTCAGGAATTCTCACCTTGGTCAAACCTAATCCTTGCAAGTAAGCTTTTCAATTCTTCACTTCAGTTAACATTGTACCAATAGTCATCAATATTGTACCAATAGTCATCAATATTGTACCAATAGTCATCAATATTGTACCAATAGTCATCAATATTGTACCAATAGTCATCAATATTGTACCAATAGTCATCAATATTGTACCATCCCTTTAAAGAGGGGCTTGAAGGTCAGTACAGAGAGTTTTTGTCATTCCTGATTTTTGATAAAAAATGTCATTGAATTTGAGCTAACATGACTGGTGCAGAAATTCCTCTTTGGAATGTACAGACCCATTTGTTTACTGTCTGATGACGCCATGTTTCAAGTTTCTCTCTGAAAGAGTTATCAAATAAAGTGTTATTTTACACCATTTCAATGTGAGGTAGACTTGTAACTTTTCCCCACGTTCATGAGGACTCAATCTATTGGAAAATGAGCGCATCATAAAACTCAATTTGACCTTGTAGCCCCTCTTCAAATCACAAAATTAGTGCATTCTTTTTATAGATTTTAATTTATCTATAAATGGCAGGCAGCAGCTGTGACTGTCTGAACTTGCATAGCATAGCAGCGTTGTAGTTGGGATTGTATGCATTGGCATTTACAAGAAAGCGACCTTCTCATATAGAAACACAATACCAGGGCGAGTATTAAAATGTCAGCAGTCTGTCCGTTACATCCGGGTGATTTTTCCCATACTAGTCTGATTCCCCTACGAAGTGTTTTGAAATGTAATTAAGTGTTGCCAAGAAGAACGCACGAGTACTATTGTCAAAACGGTCAATGTATTTCCATATAGTGACTGTATGAATAGATCATACTACGCTGCATGCGATGATCTGTTATCATCCCACCTAACATCTACCCTTATAGTACCACACCTTTCTATGTACACTGTGAAATTACTTCAAAATTATGATCACCTTTACCATTATCAGTTACTCTATAATAAGAATTTAAAAATAAAAACATGTCCACATTCTCTTACATTCAGCCTTAGTTATTTCTGTGGATCTCTTTAAGAAAAATGTACAATCCCAAATCAAACTTAAGTTACAATTCAAAATTTAAATACACATAATATACAGAATGAAGTTACAGTACTCAAATTATCCTCTTTTTCACCCTTTTTTTTGAATAATAAACAAAAGTCTTTAGTAAAAAAAATCGAAATGTGCAATTTAAATGTAAAAAACCAGCCAAAAAAACACCAATAATCTGTAAGTGACATTTTCCAAAAGGACTATAAACTGGCAATTCTTTGTGAAAATGGTTTGCAAAACTCCATGGGAAAAGACATGTATGAAGTATAATAAAAGGAATAACTCAAAGATGTGTCAAGCACTAACACAATCTGATTATGATTCCAGTGGTCAATGTAATACGAGTAACCATTATGGTTCATGTAACTCGAGAAACAAGTGAAATTCTGATTCTAGTGGTCAATGTAACATAGAAATGTACCATGGAATCGTCCCTGTACCCTTGAAAACACAGGACTGACTCCTTGCAATATCCAAGATAGTTCAAGAAAGCCAAGACCTTGGTCGAGCTACAAACAACTGTTTAATCACCTTAATGCACTTATTCAGTAATAAATCTTGATGAAAGAAGGCTTTCATACCCATTCATTGGAAATGACCTCTACTATCTTGTCATGCTTCTATTTACATCAACTATAACCAAACTGAGACCGAGACAAAAAAATAGTCTGATCCCAAACTGATCACTGTTACTTTTGTACAATTAGGGAATCATACAAAGATGGTGGCAGTTTGAGGTCAGAGGTACTTTTTGGCTACATAACTATTTTGGTTTCGGTCTTAGTAGATCTTTTGTAATTGTAGAGGTAAAACTATGATAAAACATTGGAAAACACACATGTTTGTATGTGCTAAGCTTAGTATGTGCGGCGCACATGATTGGCTTATGAGCAACCTTCTTTTGGGCACACTTCTTAAATGGTGTCAAGGTCTAAACACTTAACCTATAACACCACAAATAGAATGCTTTTTGATTCAATGCCAAAATGCAAATTTGGTCATAATAATTGTACTTATCATCAGAACTGGTATGATTCTTTAAAAAGACCTGCTTAAAAAACTTGATATTTATCTGTCAAAAATATTCCACACAAATCTGTTTTTTCCATGTTGGGCATTTTGGCTCACAAAGTCTTCTGAACAATTTCCACAATATTGTGATTAAATGAATCCATCAAAAGTGTTCTTTTTCTTAGACATCACAAACTGTACAGCCCTCTTTGTGTAATATAGAAAATACTTGTTATTAATTTTTTTTTTACATTTTCTCTCTCAGCAGCATTAAAAATAAAACCCAAAAGTTGAATTTCTTACAAGACAAAGTGCTCACTTCTATTTTCCATTCAGTTGTTCATGGCACTCAAGTTTGACAACCATCAATTTGTTAGACCTTCTGTTTTAAAACTATTACTGTACAAAATTGTAAAAATGCCATACATGTACATAAACGAGCTAGCACATTTTCAACATTGTTAATATTTTATTAAAACTATAATTGTAGACACCATCTTATTAAGTTTTCATAGCTACTGTATGGAAGTACTTCACTGTTATTTGGTTTTAGGTTTTGGTAATTTTTTTAAAATCTAAGAATATAAAAACAATACTTTAAAAAAATGGATTTAATCAATCTGTGATGGATTTTTAATCAACTCAGCGTGACGCAAATGTTTGTAAAAATGACAAAAACTTACAGTTGCTTTAGTTTTTAATCCACTTCCAGATACAAGCACCCAGATCAGAACTTGGTATTATTTGGAAGGATTTTTGAAATGGCTAATTAATGCAAAGAATCACTTTCGTTCTTGTTCTTCAGTATCATTAAATAATCATTATACTACCTTTGACTAATTATTGTTTTTTTGTCAGATATTTGGGAGAAATTTTAAAACAATTTCTTCTCTATTCAAAGAAAGTCTTATAATTTGTATTTATCTGTACACCAGGGTTCTTATAAAGTACTCTATGATCTAGCCTGGAGAAATTAGAGGACAAAACTGTCAATAAGCACCACCGACATGACTGATTGTCACCTCCCAAGAATCCGCCCCGCCATCCTAGACAAAAATTCCTTCATTACTCTCTTCTGAAAAAAACAACAACAAATGGTTTCTCACAAGTCATTCACTCTAGACACCATTCCTGTTCTCTCTCTCTGCGAGTCGTCTGTGAGCTACCGAGTCAGGGACGTCACTCATCTAACACGGACTGTTCCGCTAGTTTATTCTGATCATCTTCAGTGGTTTGTTCGGCCGGCTCCGCTGGGGGAGGGCTGGGGGGAGACGCTCTGGGTCTGACAGGGGTTTTCCACTCTCCGGTGTGAAGTCTGTTCATCAGAATAACTGCATTGGTTACAGCCTGCAGTAATAAACAACAAGTATGACATTTAAGAAACATTAAAATAAACTGCAATAAGAGAACAAAAAATTGACAATTTATAAGAAAGTTACTTTTAAAACTAGATATTTGTTAATTTCATTCATTTCTAGTTTTGGGTTGAACAAAGAAAACTTTACTAAAGCGCAATTTGAACCAATGACCTCCGGACTAACTTGCTGCCACTCTACCAACTGAGCTATCTAGCCCTATGTTGGCCTATGTTGACCCAAGTTTATAGGGAGACCCCAAAATAGGGCTGATAGCTCAGTTGGTAGAGCGCCGGCACGTTAATCCAAAAGGTTGTTGGTTCAAAATGTTCAAACTCAAAATTATTTAAAATTAACCCGGTCAGTTTCCCTCGTGGTTTATTACTTCATACAATTCTGTCCAGTATCTCATTTGAATCAGTCTGTAAATGTTCCTTTTACAAAGTTACATCATGCAAATATACAATGTCATGGCTTGAAGTTCCTACTGGACCACATTATGTAATGTCAAGCTAGTGACTGGTACAGGGCTCATTTCTACTGAGCAGTTCTGCTTCATAGTTTTATTCCCCATGGTCTTACCTTGAGTTTTCTCTTGGCGTTGAACTGCTTGATGTTCTCAGTCAGATTCTGCAGTGGTGCTTTACTGGCTGTTCCTCTCACCCATGGATGATCTAAGGCTTGGGCAGCCGTTAGCCGCTTTGATGTATCCAGAACCAACAAACTCCGGATAAAATACTGCAATCAGACAAGACAATAATAGTGTTATAGTCTACTATAGCGCACGTATCTATCGAACAAGCAGTAAGATTGCTTGAACAAGCAGTAAGATTATAAGAAATTATTTATGAGACAATCAGTGTAGCACCTTATAAGGTTTACAAGGTTCTAGCCATTGCTAGAAACACCAGGGCAAACCCCTTTCTCTTAGCGATAAGTATGGGTTCTTTTGCATTACACAAGCCAAGGCATATTCACAAAATTAATTGATGACAAGTTGGGCAGTGGACAAAATGTGCTTTTAATCGATGTAATAATTTGAATCAGGAATAAAGAATACCCTACACCGACGTGTAGTAGCTGGTGTTGTGTACTTTACTTCCCGAGTCCTGTGGAGAAAGGCAAACTACTCAGGTGGGATTCGAACCCAAGACCCCCACATTTTAGAGAAGCTTTCCCAACCTCTAGACTACAGTGTGTACCTGGTGATAAGAGACTAGTCCACAGGACTCAGGAAGCAAAGGGTATGGTGTTTACATCAGTGTATGGTAAAACTCAACAAATTATAAATATAAATAAATAAAGTAAAACAAAATAACAAATACAAATTTTTACTATTTTTAAAATTTAAACATAAAAAATGTACAAAAGTTTACAAATATAACCAACAACTTTTCTTGAGTTTTCAAAACAGACATAAATAAAAATGTGTCTTGTTTAAAAAATGATTTATTTTAAAAGAAGGTCAAATGCCTCATTTTAAAAATATATTTATGCGGAATTAAGATGTACATAAAATAAGGCAGTAGAAAGTGAAAGACCCAGACCATGCCCAAGGCTCACCAAGTCCCGTCTTATTTTGCAAGAATTCATATCAATCTAAGACAATGAGGCAGATGTAACTAGCACCAAAATGAAACTTGAGAAGTTAAAGCTGAACAACTTGACAATCAAAAAATTATGTTCGAAGAATTGAATCATACTAAGTATATCTTACAAACAACGACGATGTTCCATCCCATAAAATGGTGAGTTATTGGCACTCAAAACTGCACTCACAAAGAGCTATTATAAGATTGAGTGCTAAATGCTCTTAACTGCTAAGAAAATACAAATCACTACGGTCATACTGACAACTCATCTAAAGATTAATCTTAGCACTTTGTAAAATCCATCCCTGAAATAATAAGTAGGTGTTTTAAGAGAGAAAGAGAGAGAGAGAGAGAGAGAGGGGGAGAGAGGGAAGAGAGAGAGGAGGGGAGAGTGTTCAGAATCAAAGCGGAATGTACAGGCAGTTATTATTAGCGTGAGATTGTTCTATTCATCAGACACAATGTGTGGATTGGCCACAGTCAATCAAATCATCCCACAGGGTTGTTACACACGATTGGATTATGGATGCTGAATATTGACTGTGGCTATTATTTATAAGCATAAATGCCCCCGAGGACTCGTTAGTTCTTACAGCTTCAGTCAATACATTATTTATCATTAATGTGTGGAATATTGCACAGTCGTGCAGTCTCACTAAGATGCATTGGTTAATGCTGGCATGTATAACTGCTTCTACTGGGATACCACAACCTTGTTTCCACAGTATCACAATATGAATTACAACTTAATGGGGAATAACTTTTGGAAAATTTATAATGGAGCTAAAAAAGGATTTGTGTATAGAAAATGGACGATACCATGAGGCCCATATAAGGAAGCATGTGCATTGAGACGGGAAGGTTTTTTTTTCAAAGTTACTATTTGTAAGACACTAAACTAGTTAGAGGTAGGGTCATAGACAAAAAATTAATTACCATAAAAACTTACTAGGTGACAAGCACTGCACCTGTTGATAGTTTTTCACCCCAAAACATTTGAATATAAGAAATGATTCATGCATGAATATTATACAGATTTCTGAGGGTTGGTGTCCGTTCGGGAATGCTGCAGTCAGAGATGTGGTTGGTACCTGCTTTCACCTCGCTAAACATTCTTGTGACAGTGACAGTTTTTTCTCAGTGACCGTTACGCCAACAAAAAACAATCTATGACCCTACCTTTAAAGTGCCCTGGAAGAATTAAGTGGCAAAAACTCAATTTCACAGAGCTACTTTTAGAAGAATATATTGCTTTACAATTTTCTGCTAAGTGCAAAAAAGAGGGATAAGCGTCACAGATAGTAAAGGTGACATTGTATTTTAGCTGGTGACCTTATTCTGCTAAGCATAATTCTATTGTGCTTAGCTCCTTTTTAGTGTGCTTTCATTTTATTTGTTTGTGCTTTCTACCTCTCTCTCTTCTCATATCTTTCCGCTTGACTGATTCTGTTACACTTGAATGCATTTACTTGTTTGTGTGTGTTGTGTTGTCACTTTAGCCTTTGAGAACGACTCTGCTAGGGTCCAAACGTCAGGCCATTAACTCTTTTGTTTCCATTTATATCAAAGGCCCTTTTCTTTGTAAGCAACTTGCTTGCAACACCTAATTCTATTTTCTCATTTTAAACTCTTTAACAGTCATCCCGACACACGATTATCATAATATCAAAGATGAGGATTTCCTAGGTCATTTGAAACACAATGCTTGTATCATTCGCTCAACTATCCACTCCATCGACCTCCCCCCCCCCCCCCCCCCTCTCCCAACACACCTTCCCAGGAGACGCAATCTGATACCACAAGCCATAAATGGGTTACAGAGTCCGCAACTGGCGTCAATTCAATTTCTTCCGGAAGCGGACGAGGCATAACAAAAGGGTGATAGTCAGCTGCGTCCGTGACTACATTTCAATCTGATGGAGTCTATCTTTAGCCTGTGCCGGACAGAGATCCACAATTGAGATTGATATTATATCCGATTAAAAGAGAAGATTTGTCCAAATTTCAATCAGAGCACTTCTAACAGGTGTGTTATAGCAGGAGGGTTTTTGTGAGTGTCTTTTTGCAAGAGTCATCATCCTTTATGAGTTGTGGAGGTACAAAATGTATTATTTCAAGGGGGGCCCAGTACATTTATTTAAATCATCTAGAGAAGTATGAGGTATAGTACAACAAAAATAACCCACTGTTTTTTTTTAAAGGTTTACCTCAGGAACTAGTTTGTCAACTTTCAATACCTCAGGACCACCACTCTGTTATAATTGTATATTTGTTCATTAAGTGTTGCCCGCCTGCCCCCTACTCCTTGTTTACCCAAGTGTATAGACACCCTTTCTTTTTACAATATTAATGCATGCTTGACACACAATGTATTATGTTCACTGGAAACTGGAGCTGGATATTATGTTCATACTCTGTTTAGTCCTCATTTTAAGACTTTTCAGTCGGAATTACCACAAGAAATTCACTCCCTTCAACACCAAGAATCATTCATGCCCTTTGTGCTTAAGAGTATACGTGCTGGAAATCTGTGTTCACAAGTCCAGTTGTGTCGTTAAAAGACATCCTTTGACATTGGAATTTCTCTATCTCAAAAAGAAGAAGGATGTGAATGAAAGCGATATTTAAAAAACCTGTTCCCTCTTTTCAGAGCCAATAAGGGTAAATTATCAGAAGTATTTAAGAATATCCAAGACTGGAAATTGTAGAGATTCGAATACACATTGCGTCACCTAAATATAACCTCACAGTGTCATCCCATAAGTCATGCACAGTTTTTTTTCACAAAACATGCACATCACACGTTAAGGTTTTCGACTATGAGTGTTTCAAAATAATACCCCCCGCAAGAAATTAGCAGGATTTATGAAAATAATCCAGGGTTTTTTTTCCTCACCATCTTCAGACTATTACCTTTGCACTGTCGGAAATGCTGTCCCACCATGGCGTCATGAACTCATAATTCGCCTTCAGGATTTTCTTGTACACATACTTGTCACCCTTCTCGTCGTAGAAGGGCTCAAAGCCGCATAAGAGAATGTAGGTGATGACTCCAACACTCCACATGTCGACGGCAGGACTGTACGGTCGTCCATAGAGCACCTCCGGAGCTGTGGGCAAATTAATTTCAATATAAGACGCTCAAATGTAAACATTTCTGTTAAAGGCGAGGATTGGAAGGGGGGGGGAGTTGGAGTTTTTTGGTGAGGGTTTAACAAACACCTTGCAGCAGCGGAACTATGCTGAATGAACTAGGCGGTTATTGATTTTTGACTCTTGTGTAAAGACAATATAAGAATAAGGTGACACCTGCAGCAGTAAATGTATTACAGATGAAGGAAGATATGGGAACCTTGGCTAAAATTGCAAATAGAATGCGCAGATTTTGAAGTATTAGACTTATCCAATTAAGAAGCTGATGAAGATAAACTTCCTTAAAGGGAGGATACACTTTTGGTAGTTACTCAAAAAATGTATGACCACAAAAACTTATTTGGTAAGAACATAGAGAAAGGACCACGGATAAGAAGCACTGCAGCTGTTGATAATGTATAATACTTTAAAGGCCCTGTACACTATTGGTAAGATCGAACAACACAAATGTTCACAGATTCACACGTAACTTACATGATTTAAAGTAAGTAATGGTAGAAAGGGTTTCTTAAAATATTTCTGCCTAAAATGCTATCGTTTCTGAGAAATTAGTAAAACAATAGTTTTTATCGCGCGCGATAATAAACTCGATGTTTGAAAAACAGAAAACACATCAGGTCTCTTTTCACTATTTTCTCGTGACCTCGATGACCAATTGAGCTCAAATTTTCACAGGTTTGTTATTTCATGTATGTGGTTGATTACACAAAACATGAACACTGTCTGTGATTATTTTGTCAGCTCTGCCAATCCTGTATAATACTTTAAGAAGCGATTTCCTTCTAAGGAATGTGGTTTTAGAGAAGGGGATTCAAAAAATGTCAATCTGAGATATTGTGTTGTTCAATTACGGATTATTCTTCATGCGTGGACATAACTGTTCCAGATTTTTTTTAGGTAAAAAAAAAAAATGCTATCATCTTTTGGGAATTAAATTTTCAAAGGTTAGTTTTATTGTATACATGTATATCTACATTTTTATAGAATAAAAAGAATCGAGCGGTTCCAAAAACCAAATATATACTTTGCCTTTAAAGAGGTATGTTCATGCAAAGAAAGGTCAAGAAAATGTCAACTATTAACTCCGAGTGAAAAGAAAAACAGAAGAAAAAGTCAAACAAATCAAACAAAAATGTATACAAGTAGTGGGTTTTTGAAAACAAGTCTCTAACCTCACATTAAAATGGTGTAAAATTGAAATTTATTTGATACTCCTTCAGAGCGAAATTTACATTCCAAAGAGGAATTTCAGCACCAGTCATAAGCTCATCAAAATTCAAGATTGAACGGAAAATTTCTCCGTACAAAAAATGTACAGACCATGTATTTGAAATGTGATGTCATCGAACGTTTCTGGTTTTTGACGAAATTAGTACTTTAGGACTTTAGTACTTAGGAATTTTACACACTTTTAACTTGAGGTTAAGTTTTCCCACATTTTCACAAGGACTCTTTTCATTGGAAAACGAGTGCATTACAAAAATTAACTTGACCTTGGAGCCCCTCTTTAAGATCTATCTAGGATCTTTGTGAAATCGAACCCCAGGAAGTAATCTTTTTTGAGCGAAAGTGTGGAATATTTACCGCAATATCCCGGTGTACCACACACTGTCTGCATTTGTACATCTTGACTGAGCATTTTAGACAGGCCGAAATCGGCCAACTTGAGGGGTGCATCCTCTGAGTTATCAGCATACAACAAGTTCTCCGGCTTTAAATCTCTGTGGACTATTCCATTCTCATGGAGGTACTTTCATGAAAAGAAAAATGGAGAGAAATCACATGAATAACTTAGAAGCTTTTTGATGGCACAAGTAAAACTTCAATATGAATACAAAAATGTAAAACAACGGGCGGTTGTTTGGGAAAACCCTAGAGTATTATATTAACGTTTTACCAGCGTGTGATAATCACTGTTTACTCAATATTAAGTGCTTTAAATCAGGGTTTTGACCTAATTCACTGGACGTCATCAACACAATAACCATGGTTACACCATTTTGGGAGTCAATGTTCCCATGTGTTTCCGATGTGTTATCTGGGTAGTAGCCCACCTCCCTTCCCTGGCAGTGCTTTGAACCTGTGTTCATTTCTCTGCATCATTCAACCAATGATGTTCATACTTGTATTTGATCTGCTTGGTGCTTAAACTCCTGGAGCCAAACCGCCTCAAGCTTGTCTCTGATTTTGGCAAACAGGGTTGTTAAAATATTTTTTTGTTTACATGTACGCAGCTAGTTTAAATGCAGGTCATATAGGTACACATGTATCAGGCATGATATATTATCGTATACAACAGGCCTGGAATTACAATGAAGCCACAGAAGCCATAGACTCTATTGCCCCTGGTCTTGGCCTTGATGCCCCTTCAAAAGTTTCCTATAAACTTTAAGATTCTCCAATTAGAGTGCCCTTTGCAAAATGAAAATGGCCTTGCCCTCTCAAAGATGAAATTCCAGGCCTGGTACAAGAGCTGACGTAGATGTATATACGGTATAGGCTTTTATAGACTTCTGTGGCTATTTATTATAGATTTTGATGATTTTTCAGAGGGTAACAAAATTGGAAATCAGATTTAAGTAGGAAGAATATCATGCCTGGTGTATGAATAGATATACAAATTGTTCAGAAAAAAATCAGTCTTTTTTTGTCTCTATCCATTTTCTTTATGTCCGGCCCCCAAAAATGCTATCAACAATTTCCTAAATGCAGAACTGGGACTGCAGTTCTTTCTTACAAAGCCGTAGGTCGTCAGGTTAAAAAATTGATGTTTTTTTTCTCCAATCCCAACTAACTTGTATGAATGATTTAAAAATGCATTGCCGAATAAACTGCACAGTCATAACTTTCACATCGCCGACCATGCATGCTTATTTGAATTTAACAGGCCTCTCAAAATTTCATGTGGATATACGTCTCATAAATATCTAATATTCAACATATGGAGAAAAAAATAAAAATAAAAATATCCAGAACATACAGCTCCAAGGGAGCTCAAATTTCCCCGATTCATCTTGTTATTTTGAAAGGGTGCGAAAATTCTTTCCCCGAGCGGGTCAGACGCAGGGCAGGTATGTAGGCTCTGAGTGCTCAACCCCCCATGTAAACGCAGCTGCCTTCAGGTTGTAAATCTCTACAGTCATCAATCGCTGTGAGCTCAATCATTAGAATACAGAGTTGTAGCTCTGTGCAGTTGTGCCACGATGAATTATGGAGTCGAGAGTTGTTTGTCTTTTCAGTTATCCACGATAATTGTAGAATTTTATACAAACATGGAGGCTGTAATCAAATGGAGCCTGTTTCTTGTTGTAATTTCACAAAAGATCAACCTGTTTGTTGTTTGGCAGCAAAAATTAAATGTTCAAAAAATTGACCTTGAATTCCGACTTAATTTTGACCTTGAATATTGAGTCAAGTTGGAACTTGTTTAAATTTTGAAAAGACTAATTTAATTTTTGGGTTCTTTCAAACAAGGAACAGGCAATTTTCAAATAGTTCCTTTCAAACAATTGTTGATGAAAACAAAGAAGATGCTCATTGTGGCATTTGCGTTGCCGAGCGGTAAAGAGCACTGGACTCAATCTGTGTTTCTGATCAGCAGAGTGTGAGTTCATGTCCCGGTTGTGACACTTGTGTCCTTAGGCAAGGCACTTTGCAATTATTGCTTCATCCTTCGGATGGGACGTAAAGACATAGGTATCGTGTATTGTGATGCACGTAAAAGAACCCAGTACACTTATCATTGTTTTTTTGTATGATTGGCTGTAGACAGTGTCACAGCACCTTGTAAACCATTACCTGGTGCTATGTAAATAATTAGGTCTTCTAATTCAAACATACATGTATCTCTGCATACCTGTAGAACAAAATAACGAGCGCTTAGAAACAGAGCATAAATTATTACCAATATGTGGTAATAAACATTATGTACCCCCCAAAAATGCAACCTGGGGTAAAATTTGCTTTAAAAGCACTTTTCAAACCCGAACAATTTAAACAAGTGCTTTAGTATGGAGCATCCACAAAAATTGTCAAACTTTCATTTGACTCTAGACTACTTGCCTGTAGCAATTATTGCTATACAATAAGGAAAGTTGAACTTTCCATTAATATCCAACACCTGGGAATGCAAACATCATTGAGTTTTTCTAAAGTGGTAAAACACATTCAACTTGACTTTGCACAGACCACACAGCCACAATCAACATCTCCTAACTATCTCTTCAATTTTGTGGCTGCAAATCTCATATTTACCTACATGCAAGAGGTGCTAATTTTGAACCCTGGGCGGTAATTGGTGAATAAAAAACTCTTGTGATTCTAAGGTGTGGAACATCAAAATTTTCCAAGGGTATTCGTGGAGTACCAAGTCACATACCTGAACAGCACTACATAGCTGTCTGACAACATTTGCCGCATCCTTCTCACTGAAATATCCCTGGGCGACGATTCGATCAAACAACTCGCCTCCTGTCACCAGTTCTAATACCAAAAATAAATTGTCTTCCGTCTCAAAGATTTCCTTTAGTTTGATCTGGTGAAAGAAAGAAGAAAAGAGGGAAAAGAAGAAATTGAATACGTGTAAATGAGGTGAATTCTACTTCTAAAACTGGTTAAAATTAAGTCTCAAGAACTTGCATTGTTTAAGATCAGACATAAACCTCTGCTGTGTCTCCCTCTAAAGACAGTGACAACTAAATTATTTTTTTGACAAATAATTTATACATTCTAGTGATAAAACCCGAATGAAGGTCTGATAGTAAGCAGCCTTGTTAATTAGGGCTCCGCTCACCCGGAACAAATTTAACTGCTGTGGTTTGGCCTCCACTGCAAACTATTTTTTAATTGGGACAATTATAAACAAGAATCTGGAATACAATTAAAGATACCCAAATTAAACAAAATTAAACAAAAGTATACAGTGTAGGTCGATCCCAGTGTGTGTTAATTAAAATTTCTAGACTGTCTCCAAACTTATGTAAATAAATGCCATAATTATTGTCACTCTGTAAGGCAGAGTAATTAGGGAATTTTAGCGTGGATTACCAATCGGCAAGTATGTACATTAGCTCGGACATATGTATATTGCATCAAGCGTTCACTGACGACTGCTAGTACAAGAATTCAATTTGTTCCTCTGTGCTTCAAGCTCAACAGCCCATGTGTCAGCCATCTGTGTGTGCAATTATTTAATGATCCATGCATGGCATTATGACAGCGGAAAGTGTCTATAAAGCAAAGCTTTGCCTTTTCTTTGACGGTCTCAATCGTAGCATTCTTCTGTTGACTTTCAATTTTCCATTGCGGTGTTCTCAGATTACCGGGATGAAAAGCTTCAATACATGTTCAAAGAGACTGATTTATATATCTTAGTTTTTCCTCCTCAACCTTAATCTTTACGTACAATGAGCATCGACAAAATTGAAATGCAGAAATGCATCATTATTTTAAAAGAGTTTTTGTAGACTATGTATTAAGTTTTTCATTTATTTGTAAATTTTCAAAAAGAAAAAACCAAACAAACAAGACTACAATTTATTTTATATGTTGATGAATACATAAATTTGCAATTTCGTAATTTATTTTGAACAAGGAATGGCATAAATAATGATAGAAGTAACCGAGACAAAGGAAAGATAACACTCAAGACAAAGAAAGGGATGTGACCACTTCATGATTATTCTCAAATTTGTTATTTTCTCCCCAAATCAGTCGGGAGTAGAACATGGGTTACTGGTAGTTTTCTGAAAGAGTTGCGCAATATCTCTGCCATATTATTGTAACTGTTTTATTGTAACTAAACATTCCATTCTTGATATTTTATATACCGTGCTCTTGTCTGATTTAACACTGATCAAAAGCCAATGAGTAAAAATGTTTTAGTAAAACCTTTTGCACAAACCTTGATTTTTTTAAGGGTGGACACTGATACAGACTGATACAGGCTGACACAAGTGGATTATGAAGAAGGGTGGCATTTATGACTTAGTAGGCAATCGTTGCCTGCCCCTTACATCCAGTGGGGTGTAAATCTACCCCAGAATCTCAGGCCGAGGAAAGTGAAGGAGTAGCTGACACTTTAAACCTGTGCCAGAGAATGGTTCTGAAGACGGATGAAGGAACCTAAGTCCCTCTCAGAGCACAGCGAGCTGACTACAGACTCAGAAATTTAGAAAGTGTTTGGTTTTGTTTTTTCAAAAGAGGTCACGAGAAATTGGTTTCTAAAAGAAGTATGCATGCTGTGTATTTCTATGCTCTATCATTTTCACTGCTTGGGCAACCCCAGGCAGAATGGGAGTGGGGGGGGGGGGGGGGGGTGCTGGTCCTGTGGAATATTCCTCAAGCAGTCTGATTCATTATGCAGAGTTTACAAGTTTCCACAGTTACTTTGTACATTTCGGGAAAAAATGTACAAGGTACACATAGTTAACAATAAAGCCAGGTGTTCCTGCTTACACACCTACACTGGTCAAAGTTATTGGTTTACCTTAACAGTGGGACAAAGGGCATGTTCAAAATCCAATTGGCACGAATGCATCTAAGGCACCCAGGATGCAACTGGATGCGTGAAGTGTAGATGCAAGACCAGCCATTAAAAATATCACCTTTAAAAGTGATACTGTGATACTGTGTTGGAGTTTTTACTGTTTGCTTGAGCTGCATACTCCTAAAGAATTGAAAATGCTTCCAAACCCCATCTGTATTGTCAGTCTATGTAACCGACTACGCCATTTTTTTGTAACCGAAGTGGTTGGTACGGTTAAATTTCTGGACGCCAAGAAAGTCACAGTTGACACACGTTTTAGTTACTGCATAAGTTTATTATTTTAATTGCAATTTCTTAAAAGTTGTATTTGCAATTACTAATGCAATATATATATATATAAAAACGACAATTGACAGTCACTACAAAATTGGAGGACCTAATAATAAAAGCCCTCGGCTCTTGCAAGGAAGTTGTCCTTAGCACAGGATGAACAAGAGATAAAAGTAGTTCAGCTGTTGCAGCCTCTGCCTCTCATGCCTTAACTCTAGACCTTGAAGGTCCAACTATGAAAAAGGAACCCAACCAGCTATGGCGCCGTAGTTCAGGAAAACTTACTGATAGAGCAAGAGCTCTTAAAATTACATCTACTCGCTGCAACGCTGACTTTGAAAATACAGAAGTCAAACAATTTGCTTGACTTCACGTAATGGCCGTAAAATGAAAAGACGTGATTAAAGGCACCTGGCAGTGGTATTTTTTCAAAATAAAGCTTTTGTCATTAATATATACATTTTTATGAGTGGAATGTGAATAAACAATTTACTAAGGTTAAAAAATTGTATTTTTCTTTTAATTACAAATTAAAAAATAGACCCCCCCTTTACATGGCGCTGTTCGTGACGTCAATCGAGGCAGGAGAAAATGTGTAGTCTGGCCCCGTACATTACGTCTGGGTACCTGATCAGTATGATGCGTTTTCGTATTCGGACGTCACCACCCAATGCAATCCTAGGACAGTGTACAGTCGACTAATAAGAGACGCCAGTTTATACGAGGTTTTTCACCGGTCCCGAACTGTCCCATGCGCGTTTCTATGTCTTAAAAACGGAAGATACGAGCATGGTCATAACGAGAACACGGATACGAGGTATTGTTTTTCCACCAGAAACATTTCGCTGGTAACCTAAGCTTCACTGCAACTTCCCTTGCACACTACTACCAACGAAAAAATCCCCGGGCTATCCAAGTGTTCGCTGCATAGCGCTGAAAACGACGTCGGACCGGACCACTTTGCCCTCTTTAGCCTAACTTTCGATGCCCGTAACTGCCTATATTTGGGATCTGCAGAAAAAAAATGCTGGCTGACCCCATCTTTAGTCGTTTTGCTGCATCCAGCAGCAATTTTCGCTGGAAAAATGCAAGAAAAAAAACCCTTTTGGATAACCAAACGAAACGTACAATCCGAACTCACTACTTGCACATGTATATACAACGTAAATGCAGGCAAGTTCGAGTGGGGTCGATGTTCAATCGAGGCAAAGTCTTCCTCGATTGACGTCACAAAAAGGGATGGGCGGAGTCGCCCCAAACAACTTTATCTATTTTTTTAACATATAAATACTGACAAACAATTACTCAAAAAATTGTTATATTGTTAATATACATATACTCTTATATTTAAAAAAAAAAAAATTCTATTTCCAGGTGACTTTAAAAAAACAAAAGACTATTCAGTATCCCGCATTCCGACCGGGAACTTACGAGAGAGTAACCTGCAGTGCTCTATTGAGGGCGCTATCTACATTTGCCATAAATAATTACATCATGCCTGGCAGCGCGACTCGCCGTCTGGCTGGTCACAATTGCCCAAAGAAGAAAAAGAATATATTTTATTACATATTTTTATTTTATGTTTTACAAGTGCCAACAATTATTACAAGTGCTCTTCCATCCACTTGTGCCTGGCAGCACAACTTGCAGTCTGGCAGGTCACATCTAGATCAAACAACTATTTGTGCTGTTTGAAGAAAAAAATTGTTTAACTGTATGTGTTTTTTGTAACTCTGGTACTTACAATGTTAGGGTGCTGTAGTTTGAGCAAAATATCAGTCTCTGCTTTGACAACTTTCTGATCAACCTGTGTAAGACAGAAGGACAACAACAAAAATGGTTAGAATAGTGGGTGTATCGATTTGTGATTAGGAATAAGGTAAGAGTAAGATATAAGCACAGGTGGAAAGACTATAGATATGTCAAGCGTAACATATTACTGAAGGTAGTTCGAAACAATTTGTCTACATTTATTCATGGTTCTCCCTATGCATAAGTTAGCATATTGGTCTGATACAAACAATATATATATATCTATAAATATATTTTATTTCATTCTTATTTGATTTCTAGATGTAAGATCTAATTCAAAACAAATTAAAATCCAAAACTATTTTAAACTGCTCCAGATTGCACAGTAGATCTTTTAACACCAAACATCGCAGCAAGTAACATCGCAGCAAGTCTGTTTCAATTCAGCATGCTTCGGCCAAACTTGCAAAATATGTCATTTTACACACTTCCAACTCATTTAACAAAATTGCAAAAAGTGGTTGTCAGAAGAACATTACATATTTTCTGTCATGATTCAAAAGCACTGAAGCTGATAATGAAGAAACCATCCTGTGAGTCTCAGAACTAGAACTCCACGACCCTGAACTTAAAATTGTCTACATGTAAATGTCATTGTCATACTAGTAACACTAGTGCATTGTACATCTGATGCATATAACAGTAAAACTTCCTGTACTTAATTGATTTACCTGCGAGTTTTACAAGCTGTGTATAGGACAACAGCATGTACTTTCAAGGGTCAGATGAAGTACACCCTAGTGGGTTGGTCACCACCTCTGGTATTGGCACATCTTTGCCCCACAGGGTTTACTTTCTAGGATTTTGGAGACACTTCATACTTCACAGTGCTTTATCGTTCCCTTAATATATAATATCTACACACATCTACTCTTGAGGAACAACTAACATGATATGACTAGGCCTCACATTCCCGCACCTTTGTCAAGTTTATTTTTTAATCAAGAAACATGTATCATCGAGCTAAAAATGACTCATTCTTAAAAACTCCCTGTGTACACCTTATTACAGCATGTACAGAGAGATATGTTGAGGGATTCAAATGTAGCCATCATGCACAGGGTTTCTTCCTCCATGTGTGCGCATGAGTAGGTAACCACATTCAAACCTGGGACCTATAACAAAAGAGGACAATAGGTCCACTGTTGCTATCACAAAGGAAAGCATTGTGGTCCACGGTTGCTATCACAAAGAGTTGAACAAAGGAGGGGCCACGATTGCAGGCTGTTACACACTTGTGTGTGTTTGTGAAACAGAGGCTACCCTTAAAATAGCCTGGCATCTTTTTGTTTAAGCAGTGTCATTGCAATGCTACAGTAGTATACAAGGAAGCTAACTGCCTGATGGTAGTGAGTTTGCCAAATTGGCAAATTTTCACGGCGCTTTTTGCACCACATAATTTTCTGCAAACAATCATCATTCTCTTCCTAAACATTCAATACAGCAATGTTGCCCAATCTGACTAATCTGCAAATTCTTAATTATGCCAAGTCAACAGAAATTTCCTCCTTTGACTACAACATTCACCAGGGATATTCAGCTCCACAAGCCTAATTTATCCACTTCAGTACACATGTCGTTTGCTCAGAAGGTTGTCAATGCAGAGTATTTTTTCTATGGATTTAATAAAATTTGTTGTACATATCTTGGAGCTCCTGGTAAATATGATTTATTGATCAAGAGTGGTCTCTAAAGTATTTACTTGGCAAAAAGAAACGTTCATTTGGCAAAAAGAAACATTCATTTAAAAACAAAAAAAACTATTTGTGGATTTCGATTTTGTTTCAACAAATTTATGAGCATTTTTATGTTAAAACCCTTTTGATCATTATAGATAGGAAATTGCCATTAGGACCTTATAGCTTTGAGCCGAAGGTGTACGTAAGCAGAGTCATACATTTTTGGCCCAGGTGAAGAATGTACGCAAATGTTCTACAAACTTCTAAACAAAACATTCTTATTCCATCCACTCAATTTGATTAGTCAGTCTAACTAGTGAGCCTGCTTCTTAAATTCAGAATTGCAAAAATGTTAAGCCTAATAATTTGTTCTAGTAAGTTGTAAGGGCAAAGCAAAACATGTACATTTTGAAATGAACACTAAGCCATCGACTGGGGGCATGAAGGCAATTGCCTCCGCTGCCTCTGGAAGTATCAGGTCTAAAAATTGCATTGGAGGCAAACATTAACCCAATTTCTAGATGAAGAATATCAACAATTATTTACTTGCAGGATTCACAAACAGGAAATATCCACCCACCACAACCCCACTGCCCTCCCCCCTAAAATTCTAAAATTAGTGTTGGCAAAATATATCAGCAAAGACAGAGTATCACCTCTAGCAGAATGGCACGCAAGTGGATTTTGTAATATTTACATGAGTACTTCAGAAGACCCAAAGCAACAAGACAATCTTCACTGGACCCTACTTGCAAATATTTTTAAAAGTCAAGAGATAATTTTTTTTAAAGAGCAATCTAACAAAAAAGTTCACCTATTACCTCTATAGCTTCCTGTTGCGTTATCAAATCCACTTCAACAAGTTATCTTTAAAATATAGTGATGTAAATTAGAGAATGAACTTTGATAGCGTTGTTTCCGGTTAAAAGTTTGGCCAACTCAAAAATATATAGAAAAGTGTTTTTTTGTTTAGTTGTGAGTGGTTTTTCTCTTTTTAAGTACATAATCCCATACACACATTGTGGTATTAAAAAGTCCCCATTATTTACAACTGGACTTTGGAATCATTGAATGATTTGCAGATTGCTGGTAGACAACAATCTGTTTATTTTACGAACCGAAAGGCTGAAATACACTCAAAACAAATAATCAAAAAACGCTGGCACAACATTTTTAGCTGTACTTTCAAAATTACCATGACAGCAAATTTAAAAATTGATCAATGTTAACGCATGAAAAGTTTATTCTTCTTAAGTGTCAGATTTCCTATAGAAATTAGCAAATGAAACGACCTGAATTCGTTGCTCTTTTAACAAAGCTACAATTCAGCCCCGCAGCAAAAGATTTTTTTTTTTTTTTGAAAATCATGTTTAAAGTTTAAATATTTTTCAAACTATTGATTAGGACACTACCACTAGTTTTTGTTTTAAAGTTTACTATAAAAAAAAGGTTAAACGAATGGTTTTGCCATGTTGTCAAACCATGCATATTTTGGCATCAAATCAAAAATTTGCACTTTGTATTTCAATGGCTATTAAACAGCAATTTTTGATTTGAAAATATATGATTAGTCATTTATGCTTATTAGTAAAATTACAAAACTATTACCAATTAGGTCCTAAAACTTGGTTAACAGAATGAGGTCATCAAGAATTTACATAAAAACAGATTTGCAAAATTGTATTATTTTAGACACATTTGTTATTTTGAAAAGAATTAAAAACAACAACAAATTATCAGTCTGAAAAACTGTGCCTTATCCTTTATATAAGTAAAGCAAAATCCACTATATTGGTCATTTGATATGGGGGTTAAAGTAAAGGTTAACCATGGAGCCAAAGGGTTTACAAAACCCTTTTTAAGTAGTAACCCATTCACCAGCCACAACTCAAGAAAAAAAAAAGAGTCTTACCGTTTTCTTGATAATTTTGACAGCATAGGTCTTGTCTGTTCCAACTTGTGTGCATCTTAACACTACGGACGTGGCACCCCTGCAGACAACAAGAAAACAAACAGGAATATTAGATTTGCTAAAATATGTAATTAACATAACAAGCAAAATACTACAAAAACGTTTTTAAACTGTCGATTCATTAGTGTTGTCTCATACATGTAGTCACTTCTGTCACAATCTGATAGAAACAATATTCACAGAGTTCTTCCCCCCCCCCCCCCCCCCCACACCACTCTAAAGTGACAGAGTTTAGAATATTTCAGATAGCCAAAATGAAAGATACCTATTCAATCTAATTATTTTTGTATGGCATTTTGCATATGTTATTTATGAACATAGACTTGTGTACTTTATGAAAATAAAAACACAAAGAATTTTGTTTATGGAACAGATTTTGTCAATGCACACAGTCTTATAATCATCAAGAAAAACTATATAAATTAATAATATATTTAGCAGTTGAAAGGCTGGTCTCCTTTTGATGATCTCCGCCAGGTCGGTGCCGCACTCTACTCTGAAATCTATTCTGATAATATTGTCGCCCGGGGCAATAAATATTACATTTTATGGAAGAACGAGTCCATGATGCAATCGTCATTGCACTTCTAGTGATGTAGAGTTACGGGTCGACCATGTGTGATCTGCCAATGTGCAGTACATGTATATGTGTACATGTTCCAAACATGCATGAGAGTACATGTTAATACAACAAGGTAGACTACGGCTGACACTTCTAATAAAATTCCAATCACAAATCCAGCCATGATCCAATAAAGAGATTTTTTCTTTCTTTTTCTTGCGAGGCGTCAGGAAGACGGAATTTCGTAACAGTATTAAGCTATTTGGCGGACAACTTACGATTACACCACGCTTGTATCAATGGCTACTTTGGAGATGTGTAATGTTTTATCTGCAATTTCTGAAATTAACTTTTTTTTTGCTTACTTCACTCGATACTTAT
The DNA here is from genome assembly GCA_037783415.1 of Leptasterias polaris. NCBI lineage: Eukaryota > Metazoa > Echinodermata > Asteroidea > Forcipulatida > Asteriidae > Leptasterias > Leptasterias polaris. Next base: position 8,267,664 of record JAZGTN010000022.1, read on the forward strand.
TTAAGAAAATATATTTTACCTTGTTAAAGGCGGGCTTCAAGGTCAAATTAAGTTTTGTGATGCACTTATTTTCCTATTAAATGGGGGGAAAATGATGCCTACTTCTGAAGAATTTAGGAGGATTTGGGCTACGTGTAAGCAAACAGGCCTAGTCTGTTGAGATTAAAAGCAGGAAACTTAGGGGTGGATCAACATAAATTGACAGGGTGGGTGCTTGAGAAGTGACATGTACCCTGTCAAACCATCTTGATCTAACATAATTCCAAACCACCTAATGTAGGGGCACTACATCAGAAAATTTAAACATTCTCAGGAACATCTTTAAAGGGGACCAGGACCAATACACCATTACTTACATTACAAAGCACTGTAAATATCAGGGACAAAACTTACATATTGATCACATGCTCGTGTTACAAATTTGTAGAAATAAAGGTGTCACGAACTTCGCCATTTCTCTAACTGATAATATAAGCCAGATTTCAAGCGAATTCAATAAAATTCATTTTGAACTGGAGTGACTTAGGCTATGTCTGAACTAGCTACGGCTACTACTGCTACTACTGTTGCTCAGGGTGTTTTTAAGGACGTCCTATACTTCAATGGCATGATGGCGCAGTGATGTAAAGCCAGAGCTGCTATTTGGGAAAAGGCATCAGTCATGAATTAAGGTCCCATCTCTGAAACCAATGATCTGTGGCTTTTGTAACCTTAAACAATGTCAAAATTGTGGTGTTTACCCAAACCTCGTCTTTTTAAAGGGTATGCCATTTTACCTTTTGTAAAAAATTTATGACCATAAAATATACCTGGTAAAGAGCACTGGAGAGCTGTCTGATACTATATAACATTGACAAAAATAAGTTAGTGGCCTGACGCTTCGACCCTAGCAGAGTCTTTCTCGAAGGCTAAATGACAAAACAACACACATACAAGCATGGAAACAGGAGTTACAAGAGCAGTCAAGTGGAAACACATGAATAGAGAGAGTGGAGAGAGAAAAGCAGAAAGCATACAGAGAGGGCAGTAGGCCATAATACATGGAGGCAAAGTGTCTCTATTTTTCAATTTTCGTGCAACACGGCTGGGGATTACTTAAAACTACTTTGAACGGGTTGCAAATATGTATCTAAATCCAAAACAGCTTATCCCCAAGCGTGAAAACTGCACATTAATTTTTTTTGGGGTTATTAATAAAACTATATGAATAATGTCATTTTACTAATAAGCTGCATTTGCCATACATTAAAACACTGTGTTGATATGCTTCAAAAGTTCAAGTATAATGAAATGTGGTGTCACCCCTTTTTAAACTAATAGCTATTTAAAGACATACTCATCTACCAACTGATCGAGTGTTCTCTCTCATGTGTAAATGTTTATTTTAATTTTTTGTTACCTCACAAATCAGTAGCAAGCCTGTATTTAACGGTGGTTATAAAATTTCAAATTTAGCTCAACAGTTGGGGAGAGTGGAAGGATATGCATTATTGTTATTTCAAACCAAGGCCCAAACACCAGACCTGATTGGGTGCACCAAAATATATGTATCCTCTACCTTTTTTCTAACCGTATTCTTACTGTGGAACCCCCTGCAACCTCCCCCCTCCCAAAGACTCCAACCCATAATATTTGTTTTATTTTCTGTTTAAATCGTTTTAAAGACAGATGAACAAAATCAAAAATGGATGTAGCTTTTGCAGTTGTTACAATTTTGAGCTAATGTCAGCACCGACAAAAAATACTGTACATGCTTCTCATGACCCCGGTTTTTTCATTTCAATAGAAAGGATTTACATGTACAGTGTAACCAAATTCCCTTTCGGTTGTGTCAGAAATATGTCGTGGATGGCAAATTGTTTTGGTAAGAGCTAACAAAAACAACCAATCTGAAGATGTTACTTATTTCTTTGTTAGATTCAATGAAAATTGCACAACGGCCTGCCAAAAGGTTAAGTTTTGATTTGCGATTTTACATTATTAATTTACGGAATAAATAATCCACGTGAATCAAAAACGCTGTTGATTTACAACTCCCTTTGTTTTAACTTTCTATGCACCTGAATTAACCAAGTTGTAAAACTCAATACGTTTTTATTGAGTATGTTTTAGAAATGTTTGAAGAAAGAAGCCAGAGCTCATAACCAAACGAGTAAAACCAAAGTTGCCAGAGGAAATCATTCATCAGCCTCAGAATCGACATCATCCTCTAAATCTTCATCTGACATGGAATCTTCCTGGAGATTGTCACACCCAACACACGTGCACAGTTGTGTACAACGCAGACCGATCTCAACACAGCATTTTGACTTGCTTCCAGCAGTTACAACATAGTTAGAAGAAAGCTTGCATTTTGACTTTTTACAAGTACAATACATGAGTTCCAGCATACTCTCAGGTGCAGGTGGCAAATCACACCAGTCAATTTGCAGAGTTGTAGGGTTGTCCTCAGAATTGTCAATTGTCCATCCTCTTCCATCGGGGCTTGGTATTTCTGGGCACTGCTGTAGACTACGCCGAAATATTGCAGATTGATAGCTAGCTCTCTGAACATGTTTAACCAGGGCATCTTTGTTGGGAGGTAGTGCCTCCTCTGCATGTGTTCCAAGCCTGACAACAAGATGTTTCTTGAAGTTGTCATCACGCCATCGTATTTGTTGAGCTTTGGCATACAGGGCCTGGTCGAAAACAACAACAACAGCATCTTGATGTAATTTGTCGGCATAACTCAAGGTGCGTGTAAGAATTGTTTGAACTGTGTCCATTTCTGTTGGGTTGGCGTCTATGACAGGAAGATAAGCAATGGTGGATTTCCCCGGCAACAAGATACACAACTGCGTGTTGAAGCCTGTCCATCCTGGAATGTCTGAATTTTTCAACTTCACCAGATTATACGCCATATCTAAATTTCTTGCTGCCATCTCAGAGCCATGATGTACATTTTCAGAAACATCAATTTGCCTTCCAAAACTTTCAGGTCCTTTCTTCTTGCCATGCCCGAAAAATGGAGTGATGTCGGTGGGAGGGGGATTCAGACTTCTTTTGCGGGTCCTTGTTATGGAGGGGGGCTCAGTTGTACTTACATCAAGGTTTGGGAAAATTGCTCTCTGAACCATGATTCCATTGGTGCTGTGCGTTGTTCCCTTCCCCGATAAAGTTTCCTCGCCAAAGTCTATATTATCCCATATCAAAGTAGTAAAGCAATGTGGAATAATGCCTGCAGGAATGGCTCTATCACCAATTGCAATTTGGCGTTTTGCAAGGCCTGTAATGTGTTCCATTAGAGTAGGGTAGGAGACGCAATGCCCGAGACCATTAAGAATTCCAACTACCTGGGCTGAACCAGTCAAATGACGGACTGCCACAGCAAGACTTAAGTGTTTTGGGGTTGCACACTTGCCTTTAGAAGCCAAGTATACAAGATCCTGCCCAATAGAAAGCAGTTTACGATGGCACTTGTCGGGAACAGCAACATGCTCTGAATACTCTGGTTCTGAAGATTCTCCAACAAGCCAGGCCAGGAAATTGTATAGTTCACAGGGAATTACATCTTCTGCTTTCTCAAGTGACAGATGGATAGATGTTGGGGGCCATGGTGGTGTCTGTGGCTGTGTGGTTGACATCTTAGACTTAAGCAAAAGTGCAGCATTGTACAAAGTTCGCAGATTGGAAGTAGCATTGGGACTTTGTGCTGGCGGTGCATCATCGTCCTTGCTAATGTGAGCACTGTTGTCATCTTCTATTGAGCTATCACCTGATGTTGAATCTCCCAACAAATCTTCGACAAGGTCCTCAGCTGACAACGTTTCTGTAAAAACTATGTCACTCATTCTTCTGTTTGAGGGTCTCATGAAAATCAACTGAGGAAAGGTCTGCTGAAGTCGCTTCTTTAAATTCCATGTGCGATATGGAGCATCGATGCCATGGATTTCTCTGATTTTACTCACATACAGTTTATTCAGCCTCGCCAATGTCAGGATTTCCTTATTTTGAATGAGACGCTGTCGGATCACATCATCAGAAAATTTAGAAAAAGCATCCTCGTATCCAGCTTGATTTGGAGTGAGGGGTCTGCTCTTCTTGCTTAGGAATCTGGTATATGTTTTGTAGCACTCGGGATGATACTGTAGTTCCCTGGCGACCAAGTCTTGGCCATCAATTTTCTGAAGGAGATTGGTGTCTTCCTTTTTGCGTGCAGCTGTCAAGAGTTGACCTCCTTTAACCTGCTCACATTTTATTAACCTTACCACTGACCTTTTGCCTGAGACACGATCTCTGCGATATTTTGTGCTATTACACAACAAACACTCATCTGGGAACATGTGTCTTCTTATCCATGGTCTTGCCCTCTTTCCTTCAGAAGATCTGAGCTCACGCTGAAAGCTGTCATCAACAGTGCTCAAACCAGAGCATTCTCCATGGTCTTCGTCTATGTTGGGGTCTGGTTTTCGAGGAAAGGGGAAAAAAAAAATTGTTATACCTTGAATGCCATATTTCATTTATACAACGCTAATTATTAAGAATTAGTTTACTTCAATGTTAACAATGAACATCATTTGTCAAAGTAAACATTTATTATAATGTTCTCATTTCAACTCTAAGCCCATAAACAAGTCAAATCATGTGACATTTCAACAAAACATGAAAAAGACAAAAATACCTACATGAAAACAGTTATGGTAGCATATTTCACAAAATGCTCTTAATCTGATAGAGCCCCCCCCCCTGATGCTGACAGACAACCCCCACCCTGCTCATCTTCTTCCCCCTTCCCCCACCTCTAACTGTCAGAGCAAACGTAGGCAGCACTGTACGCATTTGTATGCTCAATAAAAAGTATGTGATTGCTCTTTCAGTTCGTTTTCTGTAATTTCTCAAAAGCCATTAATTATTGAACCAACAGTGTTCGAAAACACGGTGTAAAAGTAAAAAAAAAAAAAAGATTGTCACTGGGGTTTGAAATCGCAAAAGATTCAAAAGCAGAACTAACTAATGATCAAACAGTAAATGTGATTAAATTACATTCAAGCAACATGTAAAAATTTAATTCCTATATATGTCAATAAGGTACACAAATAACACCCCAATAACACCCCCCCCCCAAAAAAAAAAAAACCACACACACAAAAACACCAAACGTCTGTCAATTATACCAAGTAAAGTGTGCACAGCAAGGTAGGTGAACTATGTGCACACCAAATCCTAAAATACTACAATAAAATTAAATACAAATCTGGGGGTGTTTTTTTTATTCAGGAGGAAACAACTCAACGCTTTCCAATACTTTGGGGATTTTTATTTTAATAAAAAAAATATATTTATAATTCTACCATATGCTTTCCCTTTCCCAATTTAAAACTAGGTAAAATTCGCTACAAACAATTTATGATCATCCAGTGGCTGGGCAGCAAACTGACTTTAATGATGTTCAACATACAATTTAAAAAGGGTTGCTAAAACATATGAGTTGGTGTAGGGCCGAGTTGACCTCATTAACTTGTTTACCCTCACTCCATTTCTTTTTTTGAGAAGGCATAATACTCCCACCCCACCTCTCCAAGATTATCAAAAACCAAAAATCTTACCTGTGCTATTCACTTCTTTCAACTTCTGGGTTGTTTCCTCTTTTCTCCGGATCTTACTGATGTCACAGAAACGCTTATAGCACTCGTAGTGGTACCCAACGTGGTCCGAGTTGGGTTTTGCATTCATACATTCTTGCTCATTATGGAAGTCAATACCGAGATTGACTGCAGAACTCCGTGCAATTTCTCCTTCTCTGCAGTCAAATTTTGTCCATTTGGCCCCAAAACTTACAAATCTACTCCAGGAATCCTTGCTAAATTCAATGAACTTACTTTTTGTTGATGGTACTATGTGCATCACACACAAAAAGTCTGAAAAATGTTGACTTTTACTCCCCACATTGTCACACGTTGGGAGTGCCGCCATCTTGGTTGTTGACAACATGTGGAATGTGGCCCAACTCAGAATATGGCCCAATTTGAAATTAGTATACACAGATTGTGCGTACTAGATTCTAAGTTGGGACAGATTGTTGATTGGGTAAAATCATTATTTTTCACAAAATTACGGTCATTTTTTCGTCATTTTCTCAACCATGTGCACGAAATACATCTGGGGATAAGTGGATTTGGCATTAGTATGACATTTTCTTTGTATGGTGAAAAAAGTAAGTAATCCCCAGCTGTGTTGCACGAACGAACAGAAAAATGACCCATGTATTATGGCCTACAGGGGGTAAGCATGGATTATGACGACAAAGAGGGGGGGTTACATAGGGAAGGGGTAGCTTGACCACAAAAAGTTGGAAACACAAAGGACAAAATGGAAGGTGGGAAGAATGGTAAATAATTAGTTAATACAATGTAGGGCAGCCTAAAAAAGTGGATATCTGTGTGGGAAAAGGAGAAGGCAAAGACAAATAGTTATTAGTCATTTCCTTCTTGGATGTTCAAACCATGGGGCTGAGTGGTCTTTATGCGCCTTATCCAAAGTTTTTCCCTACTCAGACGGACAGTCTCTCTGCAGTTACCTAGTGCCTCAATGCCCTGTAAATTCATGTCAGAAATGGAGTGGTTAGGAAGATTGAAGTGGTGTCCTACAGGTGTATCCAGCTTTTGGGTGTTGACTGTGGACCTGTGGCCATAGAAACGCCTCTTGAGTGTAGTTCTTGTTTCACCTATATATTGAACACCACAGACTCTGCAAGATATTAGATAGATTAGATTAGTGGTGGTGCAGATGACATGACCCCTTGTCTTATGGGTGTACCACCAGTATGGCTGGTAAAGGAGTCTAATTCCCTGATGTGTTGTCTACAAACGATGCATTTTGATGTGTTGGAACACCTAAAAGTACCCTGTGGCAAAGGGGGATTAACATCATCATTAATGGGGGATTAACATCATCATTAATGGGGAGACTTCTGCCTGGACAATGAGATCCCTGAGACTGGTAGGCAACTATGGGTTCTTCCTGTACAGCACGTTGAAGCCGATCTGATGTGTGAAGAATATGATGGTTAGAACTGGTTATTTTACGAATGGGAGGAAGTGAGGGGTGAAAAGTAACAACAAAAGGAACTTTCCCTTTGGAACTCCGTTGTTGCTTGGGTCCTTTGAAGAGTACAGACTCCCTAGAACGAGCCTTGACTTTCTGAATCGCTCGATGGACTGCTAGGGAGCTATGACCCCTGGAAACAAGGTGTTTCTTAAGTTCCTGTGAGTGGTGGAAAAAATCAGAATCATTAGAACAGATTCGACGGAGTCTGAGGGCCTGACTGTAGGCTATGCTGGTTTTGCAGTGTCTAGGGTGACAGCTGGTTGAGTGGAGGTATTGATGTTTATCTGTGGGTTTAACAAAGAGATATGTGGTTAATCCATCATCCATCTTTATGACCTTGACATCCAGAAAGTGGGTGTCCTTGGTCGAGTATTCATTAGTGAATTTGATGGTCCTGTGGAAGGAATTAATGTGGTTAATGAATGTTATGAGGCTTTCTTCATCACTAGTCCAGATGAAAAAGATGTCATCGATATAGCGCCACCAGACCCAGGGACAGCAAGGGGCAGGTGCCAACATGCGCTGTTCAAGTTGACTCATGAAAAGGCAGGCCAATGAAGGTGCCATACGTGTACCCATTGCAGTGCCATGTACCTGTAGGAAATTCTTACCCAAGAAAGAAAAGTTGTTTTTTGTTAGAACATGTTGCATGAGGGATACAATGTCAGATATGGGCGGTGACATGTGACCACTCTTAAACAGGGCTGAGGAGCAGGCAGCAATCCCTTCATCTTGGGGGATGTTGGTGTACAAAGAGGACACATCAAAAGTACCGATGATGGCTGTGCTGGGGACCTGCTTCTGAATACCTGAGATTTTACGAAGGAAATCTGGAGTGTCATGAATATATAATGGAATCTGTGGCATAAGCGGCTTGAGAAAACTGTCAACAAAAAGAGATATATTCTCAGTGGGGGAACCATTGCCAGATATGATGGGTCTCCCTGGGTTGTCTGGTTTGTGTACCTTGGGAAGGAGGTAAAATCTTGCTGTTCTACAGTCTATAGGGGAGAGAAACTTGTGAGCTTTCTTGGAGAGGTGGTCACGGTCATGCATCTCGTCCAGTGTTTGTTGAATCTCCTTTGAGAATGTGCCTGTTGGATCAATGTCAAGGGGTTTGTAGTTAGTTTGGTTGTTGAGTTGTCTCATGGCTTCATCGATGTATTGCTGACGACCCATGACAACAACAGCAGAGCCCTTGTCAGCTGGCTTGACGATGATGTCCTTCCTTGCTCGTAGAGTCTTAAGGGCCTCACGTTCTTCTCTAGGGAGGTTGTCATGAGTCCTGTGGGGGGAATGATCACTGGGATTAATTCTGAGATTCATATTACTATATAACATTGTTAGAAACGACCCTTTTGAAGTAATGTAGTATTAGAGAAGGAGGTAATTTTTTCACCCAAAAGTTTGAATCTGAGAAAGGCTACAGACATGAAGCCCTTCATTACTTTCTTGCAACTTAAATGACCAATTGAGCAAAACAATTTACAGGTTTGTTGTTTTATGCATATTTTAGGATACACCAAGTGAGGATACTGGGCTTTGAGAACCTGTCTAGTTATTTATTCTACTGCCGCGGAGTAGATTATTCGGAATTCGGGAGACTTCTCAGTTCTGAAAAGAACTGCCCTGCTTATTAACTACTACCTGGGCGGAAAGTAGGAAATCGGCCAGTACTACCACTTTCGCTTAGTGGATCGAGGGGACTTTTTGTTACTGACTTCACTGCTGCAGAGCGAGTTCTTAATTGGTCTCAACGTTTCGACTAGCTTGTACATGTAGTCAAAACGTTGAGACCAATAAATTTAAGAACTCACTCACCGGCAGTGCTTGCTAGTCAAATATACATTGATACCTCACCATGCAATGCCTCAAATCCCAGACACTGGTCTTGGACAATTAACAAAAGTATACCAGGCCTTTAATTGGTAAATAATCAGATCATGGTAATTGCATGGTGTGATACATTTCAACTGCCTATTACATAATGCATTAATTTCTGCTATATATAAGTTTGGTACCCAATCAAATACTCGGCTTTAAGACCTCTCATTCACAGTTGGTGATATTCAGCTATGTAATGGTCTATAATTAACAAGGGCAATCAACACCATCATATTCATGGCCTCTTAGTAACGCAAAGGCTTTTATAGTCAATCTTAGGAACAGCATTGTTGAATAGATGTAAATTTTGCATCAGGGATAATGAATGTTGAATGTTCTAGTCTTTTATCAACTCAACTTAAGCAGCCCCCACTGCCCCCGCCCTTTGTCATACAAATTTCCATACAAATGCAATGACACAATCAATCTATTGAAATTGATGAACTTACAGTATACAATTGGTATTAAATGTGTGATTGGTTCATTAGCTTTAATTAGTCACACAACACTTAATTACAAGTAGTTCCATAAGAATCAATAGAAAAGAAATTCATGAGGTTGACCAAGGTTCTGACAAAGGCCACTTGAAGCAGGGAATGATTTTGTGGCAAAACATTTTGACAGAACTTGGTTTGTGTAGGCTTAAACTGATACCACAGACTGCTAATACTGAGAAGCATTTCTAAGTTTTGTATTTTTTTGTGAAAAGTCGCCCAACACACGGCCAAGGTGAATGATACAAGAAAAAGGCAATTTAAAGAGAGAGTGGGTATTTTGTTCACAATCCTCTTGAACTGCGATAGTTTGTAAGATGGTGGAAACACGATTATAGGGAGTTACAAACTGCAGCAGTACGGGGGGGAAAGCCATTTGAATATCTCACAGTATTGGCCTTTGGAACAGATACAGTAAATAAGGGGTAAGAAGATGTGGACAAAATGTGTGCTGCAAGTGAAAGTGCTTCTGCACACATACATGTACCATGGCATGGAAATTTTAGAGTAGCAACTTTTACATTCTGAGTAGCATTCTACACAAGGGAAACCTTTCACTGCACTACAATGACCTTTACATCACACTGCTTTTTAGCATGTTCGTCAGGTTCCCTGTGTACAACTGCAATAATAATGAATACCGACCATTGTTACACCAAATAAGGATCAGACCATTTCAGCCTTCAAGCCTCAGTATGGATACATTGATTTGAATGAAAGACAAACAAAACGTCAATAAATAACAAAGGGTTTGCAATATTATGTTTTTGAATATACTTCAAAAAGTATTCTGCAAGTTTTCCAGAGTTGAGATTGTGTACGACAATGACAAGTTCTAACAATTTGACTGCAATATCATCTTGGTCTGGAGATGAAGCTCCAAGATGAGATATGATGTTTTATTTCAAGAGTTATTTAGACTCTTTACATCGCCACTAACGGAAATAGACAGGTTTGATCACAACAAGAGCCAAGTGTTTTACACGAATGTGTACAATTCAGGAGGTTTACAGACTCTGTGCATCACCAGGAAAAAATCCCAACAAAAAAAGGCAAGATTTTGACGATTCTGAAACCTTTTCTCATCACAGGGCCTAATTGTAAACTAGTATACTTGCTTCAAGTATTTAGGCAACAGTAAACTAATCTTTTTAAAAGGAAGAGTCATGGCTTTGTCAACGAAACACCAATTTATAATCAAAATTTCAAAAAAAAGATACAATAAAAGTCATAAGTAAAAGTTTCAGTGATTACAGTGTCTAGCCTACTAGCTGAGAAAACGGCAACAGAATTGGCAGTGTTTTCATCAAAAGGATAAAATCCCTCCATGTTTAGTGAGGTGACAGCGGGAACCACATCTCATTTCAAAAAGTCGCCTGCAGACCATTTCAGGAGATTCAAATTTGTACTTACTTTTTATTGGTTCCTAACCAACGAGGGCACTTCAGATACAAATAACTTTGCAGGATATTTACTACCATTACCATCTTTATAACAAATAGGCTTTCCAATAAACATTATGCAATTTCTATTCGAGGTCAATAAACTATGAACCCACCTTTAATGTAAGTAAAAATAAGAAGTTCAGCTACATCATTATCCCTAATTAGGCACAGTAACATCATTCAAGCAACTTTCCCAACTCCCTTCAGAGGCAACTAACCTCAATTCAAAAGCCTGTTATTAGGTGCTCAGGGATTCATCATTATCACATTCTATTCCTCACAAGTCCCTTCATATACTCCATGGGTGAAGAGAAGCAGTAAGGGTGAGGGGATCAAGCATAATGACCGTCCTAATGAGATTTACGCCCAGATTTTTAAAGGGTGTGTACAACATTGTTATTTGTCAAAGACCAGTATCCACACTTGATGTGACCCAACATATATATGAAATAAAAAACCTGTGAAAGTTTCAGCTGAATCGTTTTTCGGAGTCATGGAAAACAGTGAAAACCCCCATTATATGTTTTTACTGTTCTCAAACATTGGATTTTAACACCATGCAGTGATAAAGAATTGTTTTACTCATTTCCTAAAAACTATAGCATTTCAAGCAAAACTATTTCCCACCATGACCATCTTTATACCATGTAAGTTATGTGCAAATCTGTGAACATTTATATTTCAATCTCACCAATGTTGTACACACCTTTCAAGAAGTCCATGCCTTTCCCAAATTTATGTTTAAAAAATTCCCAAGAACAGGTAAGGTTTCCCAAGCAGAAACAAGGTTACCAGCCATTATCATCACTGGTTCCTTGATAATTCTACACTATATAGACAGATGTAGCAGGCAAACCCAATGTACTGTAGGCCTACAAGTATATTTACATGTATTATGTAGCAACCAGGGCCCAATTTCATAGAGCTAAATTCTAAAAACTAATTGTTAAACTCGACACTTTAAAGAGTGCAGTGAGTTACAACTCTTTGTAAAGTCTCTGTGGCCCCTCGTCTAGGCCTTAATGCCCCTTCAAAAGTTTCCCATAGACTTAATGTTTTCCAATGGAAGCGCCCTTTGCGAAATAAAATTGGCATTGTCCTTTCAAAGATGAAATACCAGGCCTGAACTTCTAGATTAATAAATGTTTCAAGGCATCTGAACCAGTAAACAAAAAACGAAGTCTAGCTACAAAATAAATGGTTCCACCCTTGCATGATTGTGTGAGATTTGACAGTATTTCTGTGTGTATTGGGTTAGAGAAAGTTTTCTGTATATACCAATTTAACCATGACGCTCCTTTGTACACACAAATAAAGAACTTTTGAGGGTAGCATTTGATCAGACAACACTTTCGCTCCCAGGGTCAAAGTTACAATACTTGTTTATCTACAAATGGTCCTACAACAGGAAGGACAGAAAATACAATAAAGTGTAGGCCTACCACTTATCTACTGTCATTTCAGTAGTTTTTCCAATTGATTGTAACTGTTTTAAGTACCTGAAACCACTATAAGTACTTCAGCTAGTGATTGGACATGCAGGCCTATGATGAAAATGATATGAGTTGATTAGAATTAATAATTGTTCAGTTATAAAGTAGTAATTTTTAAACTACTCTAAAAATTCACACACAAAATGGACGGAAAATGCTCGTACTAGTATAATTTTTTACAAAGTATACTTTGAGATTATAAATTATACCGATCTTGTACCCACACCTTAAAGTGGTAATCAATTTATAGGTTATTTAAAACCGTTCAAATATCCTCCCTTGGGTGTAAAGAAAAGACAAGTGATTAAGTTACATAGGCAATTATGACAGTCTGGCAATATAATCAAATTATCCTCTCTAATCATTTAGTTAATTGAAGTCTATCAATACCTCACTTCCTCTCACATCAGTTTTATTTTTTCCAAGAAAGTCAGGAAGCAATCTGTCATAGAGCCCAATCTATCTTAGATCAACTTCTGAAGTCCTGCACCAGTGTTTAATTCCAACAATTACTGGGACGCATTTGCGCTCGCATATGAGACGCACGAACTCTTTAACCAGTGTTGCGCTGGCGTTTGGGCAGTCAATATGAGATGTAATAATTATGGTTCTTATTTAGCCACAAATCCTAATAATATATCCTGGATATCAATGTTTTTATTAGACCATGAGGCCAAACTATTCAGTATTCCGAGTAAGAAAATGACTGCCCTTAATTTAGTTCTACTGCTAGGCCCTTAATTTAGTTCTACTGCTAGGCCCTTAATTTAGTTCTACTGCTAGGCCGTTACTATAATTATAGAACGAAGATGATCAGCAGTAAACCATTTTTTTTATCATTCAAAAAAGAGCTGAAACGGGACTTTCAATTAGAAAAATTCATTTGCATCACAAATGACAAACTCGCAAAATTTAATTTGAAATGGGAAATATTCTCTACTCTATGTAATAATTAATTTAGTTTATCTTTCTTATAACATTTGTTGTAATTTGCAAGAGGATAAATTGAATAAAAGCTCCCCCCCCCCCCAAGGAAAAATAAATAAATAAATAAATCCTAATAGATCATGGCACTTTACAACATAATTATCCCTGTTCATTGGGCATCCCTTTAGACCATTTCTCAAAGTTACAACTCTCTTGGGAGCATACAGCCCCAAGAAAGCGCATAAAACAAAAGGTCTCTATGTGCTGTACAAACAATAGGAATAATCAGAAACAAGACCAAATGAGGCAATATTAAAAAATGCCAATAATCCAGCCAAAGGCAAGGAAAAGCACTAACAAGTAAAACCCAATTACAAGGGTAAACAGATATTTAAAAAATCGTACAAAACAAAACAATTAATAAAAAGCGAAACCGTCTCAGCCCTCTCAGGTTCCCATTTATACACCTTGATTACCTTGCTTAAAGACACAAGTGTCACTACAGGGAGTCGAACCCAAAGGGAATCGAATCCACACTCCATGATTCAGCCATCAGAACTTAAGTCCGATGCAGTAGACTGCTCAGCTACGACACACCAGATGCATGTGATGCATAAACAAATTAATATTGGGTTTATTTTCGTCTGAGAAAGGCAGAATATTTGGCCGTTGGAAATAAACAAGAAAACTTAATTGAGTACAAGGATTGATCTACAGTGGCTTTACTAGGCTTTTGGGCTATTTAACCAAAAAAAATCACTTGTTTCTGAGAACACAAAAATCAGAAGATCCGACAAGAATATCATGCACTGGTACAAGACACCCCCAATGTATGCAAGAGTTACATGTACTACATACATGGTGTGTGCAGGCAATGCAGTTGATGGTGTATTTTATGTATCATGGATGATCGTATTTTATGACCGGAGAAAAAAACATTCCTCCTGACATGCAGAAACTAAAAATGATTGATGCAAAACAACTTATTTTTTTGACATGGCCCTTTGCCGAAAATGACAGAACACTCTAATGGAAACGTCTCTCAAACTTCACACAGTAATGCAATGCATCCAAATGTATTTTTCGTGATGTTTAAACAGCTAATATACATCTTAGAAATTTGCTGTTCAAATTTAGATTTCACTTCTCCAACAGGGTAATCTCCTTAATTGACAGTCAAAATAAATTTAACCAAATCCCCTGGCAGACAGAATCCATTTTGTTCCAACCTTCTTACTACTGCAAGTTAACCTTGACTTCAGATCTGATAATGTCGTAATTCAATTGTGCGTCTGCCATGTTTAGTTCTGCAGCAGCCGTCTGTCCATGATTTTTCTTTTTGTGCTGGGAGGACACATCATTATGGAACATTACAAAACCTTACCACTGTGTATAATAACAGAGCTATGCAACAACATATGGAGCTACAGCCCTTCAATCGGAAGTAATTTACGACGACTTATTCGTTATTAAAATAATTCATCAAAAGCTGTTATTCTCAATCATCAAAACCTCTCTCAAATGAAATTTGCAATTTCTTGGAGTACGTACTCCCTGGGAAGAGATCTTAGCCAGGAAATCCAGAATCCAAGATGAAATACTTTCTCATAAGATGACAGGTCTTCAAACAAACCCAATAAACATAAGTTAATTTTGTACATCTTTTCAAAAGATAGTTTGATTAATTGTGGACTATTGATTTTACCTGCATGTTAAGCTAGCTCAACAAAACACAATTCCTCAGAAGACAAAGTAAGCTTCTTGCTAGATTTACGTAAGAGTTTTCTAATTATCACTAAATCTGAACCATGTCTTTTGAGATGCACAGCAATATGATACAAGGTTATCTGAATTTAGATTTAAAAGAAAAGATGTTTGAAGTATTATGTGACAGGAGTCATAATGAATACACTTCTCTTGACACGGTCGTGTAAAGAGAAGAATTACCAGACTTCTGTCACATAATACCTCAAACATCTTTTCTTTGAAAATTAAATTCAGAAAACCTTGTATCATATTGTTGTGCATCTCAAAAGACATGGTTCAGATTTAGTGATAATTAGAAAACTCTTACATTAATCTGGAAGCTTACTTTGTCTTCTGAGGAATTGTGTTTTATTGAGCTAGCTTAACATGCAGATAAAATCAATAGTCCACAATTTATCAAACTATCTTTTGAAAAGATTTACAAAATGAGTTTTGAAGATGTAAGTGTACACTGTAGTTTCCAAAGTGCATCTTTCGAGATATATTTCTAATAAAAAGCAACAAATGTTATCTTTATATTATACACAAAAATAAACCCCACACAGTTTGAAGCACATCATGAGTAAAAGGTACACAATGACTGATAAAAAACCTGTCCTTGTTTAACAATTGAAAGGCTCAAAGTTCTGCTTTCTGTTTATATGCAAACTTTATGCAAGCATAAAAACCATCATCGTTTTCACAAAGTGGCGAATCCATCCAACTAAAAACTAATTATTAATCAGTTTTCTAACGAATTCTTTACACATTCATTGCTGTTAACCTTAATTCTCACAGAATCTTGGGGACTAATAACTAATTAATTGGTTACACTATTAATTAGCATGAACAGTGAATTACTAGATATGCCATTTTGGGAATTTTAAAAAAGTGAAGCCCTCTGCAGGGAGGTTGTTTGGTTTGGGTTTGGGGGGGGGGGGGTGGGGGGGGGGGGGTTTGGGGGGGTTCACAAAGTGACAATACGTTTTGAAATTTAAAACAAAATAAAACAGTAGCAAGAATGAAAAACTATGACAGTTGTGTATGACTAAAGAAGTCAGCTTATTTTTTTTTCTAAATTTTAATGACAAATTCATTAGCGGTCTCTCAGAAAACGATGACAAAATATTTTACCTTTTCACCACAAGCTACATTATGGTAGTGTTAGTTAAGGCAAACGTTGGTACAGGCATGAAGGCTTGAACAGTAACACAAACCAAAGTCTGTATTTTTGATGATACAGCATATGTATTATATTAGGGAATAACACTAGAAGTCTGGCACGAGGTATTGTTCTGGCATTTGCACATCCCTGGATCCAACATACATTTTTGTTGCCGTGAAGCCATTGGTACTTTACACCTCTTATCACTGGCCCCCACGTGCCCCCCTGCTAAATACAATGTGGCCTGCCCCTATGGGATCCCATCTAGCACTAAAGTGGCAGCAATCAATGCAGAGTTTAGCAGCTTTTATCGGATGCAGCATATTGATTTGGGAGCATTGTGTAGTGGAGTGCCAGCAGTTGCCACGGCAACCTGGTTCAATCTCCTTAATATGAGCACTTCTGCGCACTTTCTTGGCCACACAGGTCATTGTGGAGAGCTGTGTGCTACATGCATGCTGAATGACTAGTGTCATCAACAGTGCACACAAATGCCTGATGCGATTTCGGTTGTTTGTTTTTGTCGGTGATCAACAGTTTGAAGTGATCTTCAATTACATATAAACTGAAAAGAGGAACCAAGTGTATACCCAGGTGATTCCTGAATAAATATTCAAACACGATATTAAATTCACGAGCAGCATGGATAAACAAAAACATTCTGCATATATTCACATTATGGTGGTCCAAACCTTTGGACTCAAAAATTATGCCCATCCGTGTACATCTCATTCCAAACATAAAGCTACATGTAGCTTTGCTAACACAATCAGATTCAGGAAAGGAGTGGGCAAAATACAGAATGGATCAGAGTTTAGAGCTGTTAGGATTTACCTTATTACTCAATGAAAGCTACTGAATTATTTTACAAATTAAAGGTAGCGTCATACTTTGGTAACAACCCTAAAATTTGTTTGTGTAATTTCTATGCAAAAGCCTCCATAATATAAAGATGCAAAAGTCTGAAATGCTCCAGTTGATGAGCATCCAATAAAAGTGCCTACTTGTTATAAAGATGGTAATGGTAGAAAGCATCCTGCGAAATTTGTTTTTTCTGAAATGCCCCAGTTGATGAGGCATCAATAAAAGTATGTTGATAACATTTGGATCTCAAAAACTCCCCTCAGTTGGGGACTAAAAACACAATCCACATAGAGCCCACAGTGGGATTCGAACAGGGGTCTTAGAGGTAGAAGGTGAGGAAAGAGAAGACTACAACAACCTGACCGCCCAATGATCTACTGATGGAGACACTTCCATATTGTTTTATGCTAAAAGGTAGCATATCAAGGACATGTTTCACCATGTGAAATCATCAAAGTCTGCAATCTACATGAACATACAAGTTCTTATGAAATCACGTAAAACTATAAGTCCATTATGTTGTGTAATGCGCATTTAACAAACGTACACACTTATCTTGCAAATGTAGTGGCTTTAGAAGTGGCTGGCCTTAGTGTTGAAGGACTGGCAGCAATTTGCACAGCAGAGCTTGTATTACCTTGAAAACATGCTTAAAGGAAGTTTTTATGTTAAGTACACTTTAGGCCAAATAAAAAAAAATACCAGTTGATCGTCCTGATTTTTCCAAAAAGAGGAGGATGAGGGCCTTTTTATTTTTTATTTATTATTTTTTTCCCAAGATTTTTCCAAGTATTTCAATTCAAACAGGCCACCAATTCTTCAGTTTGAAATCACCGCTAACTTTCTTTATATCTATTTGTTGCATGAGGTAAGTTTACAAAAATTATAATATATATGTCAAGGGTGGATTAAAAATCCAATTTTTTTTATTTTTTTTTATTTTTTAAAGGAAAAATCGGGGGGAAAAAGAAAGGAAAAAAAAAGAATGCGGCCTCAAAAAAGGATGCAGGCGGGGACGATCAACTGGTTGTCTCTAAAAATGAAAAAAGGGTTGCCTCTAAAAAAGAAAACAACGTTTCCCCTACAAACTGAAAACAAGGTTGCCCCTAAGAACAGAAAGCAATAATTGTACTGCAAACAGACAACTTACAACAATGCAGTATAATTCAGACCTTTCATACAACCTTTCATGCAACCTTCTCTTGCATTCAGCGAATAACAAAGATGCCTGTAACTCATGAATAAATTCAGCATCCCAACCTTAAAATCTTGACCAGCCAATCTGCCCTACACATAATCCTTGGCAAACAAAAGGAACCCAAAACGTCTCAACTACTGAAGGCATCTTCTCCTCATCTTCATGCAGCCTATTTGAGGCTTTATAATAAAGAAGCCGACCATGGAAGAATCCACAGACAATAATCTCAGTAATTACATCCATGGTTACACACAGGCACTCTCTTTCTGGGGCACTTCTCTTTGCTGAAAGAAATTTGCTGCAAGATGGAAAGCCAATTTATTATTAGAAGCTACAACGAAGTGAGTAACAATAACAAGTGAATGTTTGGAGGGTGGCAACATCAAATTATCTGAAATATTACCTTTTGACCTTTATCTATAATAAAAAAGTACATTATAATGCCACAGATATGAACATCCCTATGAAATGATTGTTTATTTAGAAAACAGATACAGTGCATCAAGAATTAAGATCAAGAATGCCTATCCAGGTGTTCCTAGTCTTTTAAAAATCGAAGTGCTTAGACTAGAGTTCTCCTAAAAACTATTGTATTGAGCTTCATGGGGCGAAAGTGATGAACAATCATAAAACAGTTCAGATACAATGAGTTATGTTAAATCATGCCAACATGTAATGCACATTAATATCAGGGCCTATTTTCATACAGCTACTTTTGGTAATTGTCAAAGACCAGTATTCTCACTTGGTGTATCCCAACATATGCATAAAGTAACAAACCTGTGAAAATTTGGGCTCAATTGGTCATCGAAGTTGCAAGAAAATAATGAAAGAAAAAACACCCTTGTTGCACAAATTTGTGTGCTTTCAGATGCCTGAAAAGGCTTCAGGCCTGAAGTCTTTTTCAGATTCAAATATTTTAGTGAGAAATTACCTCTTTCTCAAAAACTACGTTACTTCAGAGGGAGTCGTTTCTCAAAATGTGTTATACTAACAACAGCTCTCCGTTGCTCGCTACCAAGTAAGTTTTTATGCTAATATATATTTTGAGTAATTACCAAACGTGTCCAGTGCCTTTAAAGCAGAAAATATCACTTAAAGATATTCTGGTCAGTAACAATAAGCTGGATACCAGTTTACAAATGGTACACGTGACATGATATTTTGGCCCGTATAAACTTCATTCTGATCAGCATGTTTTTGTTGTGCTTACAACGTAGTTTCTTTTTGTGCAAAGCAGAACTATGAAATCAAGCCCTGGGGCAAATTTTTCTGCTTAGTTTAGCAGAAAAAATTGCTTAAGCGCAAGCCTACCTCATAGGTTAGCAAGAAAGTTAGGCAGTCAGTTTGTGCATTCGCCATGGATTTGCATTGTTAAGTCATTCATTTGCTTACAGTAAGCGCCACAAGGTTAGCAGGCCTTTTCCTGTGATTTACACAGTCAGCAGCGCTACGAAATAAAAATCTTGCAGTAAGCACAAAATCAGCCGTTTAGCAACTCTAAGATATTGGGCTACGGTCAAGAAGAATGAGACCTCAAGATCACACCATGGAATGTTGGTATTTTAATTCAGAGGGGGGGTGGGCATGTCTTAGCAAGCCAGGGTCCAGTAAGAGGTACGGTAAAGCTGGAAATTTCTAATTCATAACATTTACTCCACACAGGTAAACTGTGACAACTAAACCATGAAATTTTGTTATTTTAATTCAAAGGAGGAGTGTCTACTCTAAACAAGCCAGAATCCCGTTTGAGATAAAGTCAACATTACATGTAAAACTGTTTCCTATTCACTAACATTTACTCCACAAAGGTAAACTGCAATGATACATGTACATGTACCATGGTACAAAAACACCTGCCAGAAATAGATGTTATGAACACCAACAAGATATAATGATACTGCAATGAAATCCAACTAGCCTGTATGCAAACACTGACAGGGTTAAGTGGACCCAAGGGAGTAACTCTAGCTGGGCAACTTGATCAAGAGCCTGAACCAAATCATGTCTAAAGATGTTGTTGGCAACTGCACCAGTGGATCGTTTTGCTTCTTAGAATCAAGAAATGTACATTAAAGGTACCCTACCATACAAGTATATCATTGGTTTCAATAGAGCTTATGCACATGACGTCATTTGAGTAGGGCGCCCTCGGCTAGAGGTCAAAAGAAGGTTGCTCATTGACCCATCCTATGCGCTATACTTACATAGATTGTGTGGTTTCATTGTTTCATCATCGTTTTACCTGTAAGATGGTGGCGCGATGACGTTAATGCATAAGGTCCATTAACAGTACACCTTCAGATTGGGCACTTTGGGCTATTACAAGCGTTTGTTGTGAAATAAATATGCTTGGAAAGATATTTTTGGGGGTGTAATTTCCTGACAGAACATGGTCGCTATTTTGTAGAACAAAAATTTTGACTCCACAAAATGGCAGACTATATATTGTGCTGGTTGTATTTCCACAGGCAAATGTTTTTTAAACTTACTATTAACTAATTATAACACACTGTAGCTGTCTGAACAACTTTTTTTTTTAAGAATAAGGAGTAATTCCAAACAGCAACATTTTGAGAGATTTGAAGGCAATGTGCCCCTTTAAGCCACCCTGTGAAAATTTCACCAAATAAAGCGGTTGTGTTTTCAAGAAAATACAGAATAACAGTTTCTCCAGGATTTTGTGCATGTTTTGATTCAGCAAATAAAAAAGACTGCAACAATGCATTTCCTATTACCTTCTGATAATCACCGAGACAAAACTGATTAAAGTGGGTGAGGTTCATGATGGAACTACACCACACTTGGGATAGATAAAAACAGGGCTCAAATTAGGCGGGGACATCTATAAGACCGCAGGTAGCTCGAAACATTTGTGGCCCACAATTATTTTACGAGACCAGAATCCAAATGAGTTGACCAAGGACCAAGAGAAGATCTAAATCTCATTTGTCTTATGCGTAAGTGTACTTTGATACTCACAAAGATATTACACAGTGGGGTCTTATTATTCAATAGAAAAACAAAAGACCATAGAGCTTGTCCGGTCCCGAGTTTACTTACAGGCCCGACGCATTAATCACTGGCCTCAGGCCTACAGTCCAGTGTCAATTTGGAGCCTCGACAAAGAATATAACTGAATAAAAACCAATGCCCCTATAATCCCTCCCCCATTTCCCAACATTCTATCTTCAACCAAACTCCTGAGATGCTAAATTTACCTCAACCATAGTGCAGTTCTATATTTACACATCACAAGGGGCACATGACTCCCCAGTTCAGAATCAAGCCCTGCTGTTTATAAATTGCCTCAAGTAGAGAAGTCCCAATTGCATAAATCCAAATAGCAGGTAAACAGTGCGCACCGACACACACCTGACACATGCTGACTGCAAATTCGTGGCCCATGTTTTCCCAGTAATTTTGTTGATAAAAAAACGCCACATACTGTTAAGATCAAATCAAATGAATTGTGAAAAAAAAAAATCCAAAACAGAGCACAGTCAATTGCGATGATTGCGTTAAACTGAATGACGCTACCCGCAGATAAGTAAACACTGATGTACGTACTGAAATAATAACGTGAACCAGTAATTGGACAATTGAAAACTATTGTTACATTTTACCAGCACATTTACCTTGACTCTAGTAATTAAGCTCAATCATAACGTTATGATAACACTGGTGTTGCAGTGGCCAGATATATATGCTTGCTTGAGAGCCCCCTCACCTCCCCCGAGCTTTAAAGGTTGTTCCACACTTTACAAAAGCCAATGTTACTGCGTTGTTGACAATACGTTTGCCCTCTTGAGTTTTACAGCTTGTTGACGTTTTATAAGAGGCTAAGTATTTTCATTAGGAGTTAAAATTACAAGAGGTCATTATTAAGAAAATATATCTTTGTCAAGCTACAGCAAATTTCACCTTTCTTCCGTTCTTATCATTTGGGGTTTTTTCCAAACCTTAGCTAAGGCTGTGGATCCGGCTGCGTTTCATGTTGAACAAAATGCACACTATTCAAAAATTGATGATAGCCCAACGGCCGGATCCAGACACCAAGTCGAGGTTTGGAAAAGGCTCAAAATATTCAAGAGGCTGAATGAAAGATAGTCTGGCCTCTTCAGTTGTACAAAGAAATGTATTCAAAATTGCTTATGTACACAGGAAACATGACAAAGATGGCTGGTGAACCTGATAGAGTATGATAAGATTTACAAACAAAACCCAAGAGAAAGTGAGAACACAGAGATAGTCAATATGTATTAGAAGAGAAAAATGGGTAGGAAACCTCACCTCACCCCCTTTTTCCCCATCTGATTCCTAGATGTGCCCCCTGGGTTTGAGACAGGGTGGCGCCAACAAAAGTTTGAACTGCGCCTCAAGCAGGCAACACAAATATAAATGTCATTTAGTTTGCAAATGGAGTTTAAGTTGAGTACCTGACCTTTCTATAATTCTATGAGGGGAGACTGCAAACATCTCCATCCCTCCCACAGGGAAATCATTGTTAAATGCTTTTGTTTTACCACAGAATTAGTTCTGAAATTTGGTTGTTCGGCTGTGTAAAAAGTGCATTTAACCCAACTCAATGTTTTTGTGGAAATTGGCCCAGGCGGAGGCCTTCGAACTACCAATGGAACTCTCCCCTTTCATACTATACAAAGTTATGTTAAAATCTAGCATTGGTTTTTGACCAGTGAGATTTTGAGAACACAAAGGTTTAGTGAAACAAATCATTACCTTTTTCATGAAGTAGAATCTGCACCACAGCCAAAATTTGGTGTTTTGAGAAAATTGCGGTTGAAGCTGAAATGTTTTTTCAACTGCTAGAATAGGCAGCTTTCTTTTAAAATTTCACTACCCCCCAAAAAGCTGACTTCTGGATTTTTCAAGCACCATTCCAGCGTATTTCAATGGAAAAAGTGGCAAATCTTGATTTGTCACTTTGTGAAAACGAAAATATGACAAATCTAGAGAGTCTAGTGTAATTACAAACCTATTCACATGACAGGTCCTGAAACTTTCTGAAATTAAAATGTTAACAGCTTTAAAACAATCAATTTTGATCTGAAACCTGATGTTTAAAAACAGTAAAACAATATAAAGGTTTGATGTGTATGTTGGGTATAAGTTGGGTAACATTAATTGTCATTGACAATTTAAACAATGATTTCCATGTGCTTTAAAGGGACTTGTCGCCTTTAGTTTGGACGCTTAAGGCCATAAAACGCATTTGTTATGAAATTAACATGGTTGGCAAGATGTTTTAAAAGTAGTAATAATGATCCACAGAAATGTACCTTAAAATTATGTGGTTTTCATTTTACTTAATCAACTAACACATTCCGCCCTTTTGTAGAACAACAATTTGGTGGACCGTGAAGTAAAGGAAAACCACACAATTTTGAGGGATATTTGTGTGAATCGTCATATTCTACTTATGAAACATCTTTTCAACCATATTCATTTCATAACAAACGCTTTTATAGCCCTAAGTGCAAAATCCCAGCTTCCGAAGGCAACATTTCTCTTTAAGTGCGACCATGGGTGAAGTACATTTTCTTAGATACTGTGCTTGTTGTGTATATTATAAAATATGTGGGTAAAAGGCCATATGCTGAATGTCTAATGTCAAATACACTGTACATGTATGATGGCTTCTGTAACCATTTGGCTATAATTAAGATTATTGATTTTGAACTGTTCTCACAATAATCAATACTAGTAAGGTATTAAAAGTCATCACTTAAATTCCAAACAAAATGTAATGGCCTGACATTTCAACCCCAGCAGAGTCTTTCTCAAAGGCTAAAATGACAACACAACACACATAAACAGGTATAGTAGTACACATGTTACAGAAGCAGTCAAGTGGAAAGAAGTGAAAAGAGAGAGGCAGAATGCCAGTCACAAGAAGCAAGGGATGAACTTGATTTAAACAATGTAAGAGGAGGGGGAAGTCTGAGGAATACTCCATTGATAGAGTTTACATCCAAGAGTGATCCATACATCCATCTATCAAGAAATTTCTAATCAAACAAAGTTATTTACACACTGATCAATAGCTACAGGTCAATGACATCCAGATTTTGATAAATAAAAGATGCTAGTTACAGCCCCTTGGGTAATATGTCAATGAATTCAGAATCTAGAAGTAATTGTTAGATCCTTACAGAGCTAATAATCTGTCGCCGCTTACATTAATTTTGTATATCACTCACTCTGCATATTTCATCACAAAAAGAAACACAAAGCTCAGAAATGGCCTTCATTTGTTAACACTTCACTGACAAACACATCACACCAATAATGTCAACGTGTCCATCGCTAAATCGTGAAACTGTGGCACACAGGTAACATGTTAACTGACTTATGACTAATTGATCATACTCGTATGGGACCTAGGGAATCAATTTCTGCCACCTGCGCTTCGACTGCTTGGCCAAACACTGAGACCAGGAGAGAGAGACGGAGGGCGTCTATCAGTAATAATCAGGTCAATAATATGTGTATCATGGCGGCATCATATGTATATTGGAAACGTATCAAGGGGGAGATTTAATCCCACTATATGTAGGGCCAGCCAGCTGATAAGATTAGATGCAGTGGCTGCAATCTGGCGGGAGTTTACTGGGGCACGAGATGGGTAAATACAGCAGATATTATTGTGAAGGAAGGGATGAACTCGTACTTGGAGGAAAATAAGAATAACTTATTTTATGAAATCTTCCTTTAATGTGGCAGATACTTACTATGTACACAAGATAAAACCTAGAAATACTAGCACAATATGAAAGTCCAGATTTTTAGTCTAACTGCAAAACTCTTTTTAAAATGTCTGGATAAATCTTTGTCAAACACTCAAAGGCTCTTTGGACTGAAAGGTGGAGAAAATTGAAGAAAAGATCAACAGGTTAATTGAAATGAAATTGTCTAACAACAAAAAGGATTAGGCATATTGGAATTCCTGAAGGTTCACAGTGTGATGACCTCTTTTGAGAAAGAGTGATGGCTCTGAAAAGGAGTTTGTTCTCAAGGTGAGGCGGGACTAGTGTACTCTTCTACATGTATTGTAGGTGGTGTCTGGGGATTGAACCTATGGTCTCATTCATTAGAGTTCTAAGGGCCCTACCATCACAATACCAGAGAAGTGCATAATGTCTTCTGCACATCTGCTTCCACTGCCTTACATTTCATTTCACATGTAAAAAGCCTGTTTATGAATTCCAACCAAATTGATTCCCTTTTCTCAGATCCGGGCTACAAACATTGCATCACAGGACAAAGAATGACCCTTGCTCTGTGGATCAACCTCTGTAAAGCATGGTTTAGACAGAAATTGAAAAAGGACGACCAAGTTTGCTGCAACATGAAAGAACCATACCCAAAATGGTCACACTGTCTAAATTCCAACAGACATGACAGATGGAATCTAATCAGACACCCAGACAACCCTGCTCTGGATTAAACTTAACCCGATACTTCATATGCAACTAGCCATTTGTGAGTTAAGATGATTAATGTCTGGTACAATGACTTGCTTAGTCTGAAGTTATTGCTTAAATTTTGAATTCCTCAGACTATAGAGACAGTTGCTATGTCAAATGGTTCATGGCAACATCCAGATGAAGCCTGGTACCATTGTGCCATACATTCATTCAAAATTGTAACTACGCAAAAGCTTGCCCCAAATCATGTGACATAGGCCTATAGCAACTGTCTGTATAGTCTGAAGAATTCAATTTTAAAGGCACTGAACACGTTTGGTAATTACTCAAAATTTATATTAGCATAAAAACTTACTTGGTAACCAGCAATGGAGAGCTGTTGATAGTATAAAACATTGTGAGAAACCACTCCCTCTGAAGTAACGTAGTTTTTGAGAAAGAGGTAACTTCTCACTAAAATAATAAAAGACTTCATGCATGAAGCCTTTTATTAGCATCTGAAAGCACACAAAATTGTGCAACAAGGGTGTTTTTTCTTTCTATATTTTCTTGCAATTTCGATGACCGATTCAGCCCAAATTTTCACAGGTTTGTTATTTTATGCATATGTTGGGATACACCGAGTGACAATACTGGTCTTTGATAATTACCAAACGTGTTCAGTGCCTTTAAGCACTAACGTACCAAACATTATTCAAAGCTATTAACTGGCAAATGGTTTATTGCCTCCATGCCCCTTGTCATTGCATGGGTGCCCTTTGACATATCCAGTCACTCATTGAGGTGTCACTTGCTAAGAAAAGATTGTCTTGCCCTTACAAGAACAAGAAAAGATTGTCTTGCCCTTACAAGAACAACGTATCAGGCCTGTTAGGGAATGTTTTAAACATCTTATACAGCCATGCATCTTTGAAACAATCACACTTGATACTAATGACAGAAACTACATGATAGTGACAATAATCAATCTCAAATGTTCACAGATTTTGGACCAGTGTTTTACAACTTTGTCTAGATAAACAAGTGGACAAATGCCAGCAATCGACAATCACTCAGCAATATGCAGTGTACATGTAATGTGCACAGATCTGATGCCTTCAATAACAACTACTGTAATCAGAACTACTCAAGGTAGACATATTACATTTAGCATTTATAATGTATTGTATGTGCATGTATGTGGGTTTTTGGACAAAGAGACGCAAGACGTTCAAGAGCACATCTGCTGTTCTGTGCCTCACACCATCTCAAGCAAGTTGCTATAAGCTACCAGTAATAACAGGGTTCTCCTCATCATGCACATGCTAGCGTATCAGGGTGATACGCGCCATTTGCAGGCCGATATGCACGAATTGTGGCCAATACGTACAACTTGCAGCTGATAATTATCTGCAAACTTTAGGGCTTCTATAACCAAAGATAAACATAAAAGACCAATTCAAAAAAACCTTCCGAGGACCTTGTTTCACTACGGCATGCTAAGGCCAAATTTCAAAACATTTGGTCCAAAATTACCCCCAGTTTTGAAAAATCCTGGGGAGAACTGAGGAGACTCCCAACTTCCTGATAAGGGCGGCATTGTTTAGAACAGACTTTTCTTATATCAAGTAATAAACCACAAGGGAAACTGGCTAGGAGTAGGTACATTTTCAAATAATTTGGGATTGAGACTATTCTTATTGGCATTTTGTACATGTTGTACTATGACATCAATTTGCAATAACAAACAAATGCCATTGTCAAACTAACAATTTTTTGCTATAACCAATGGTGCGATAAAAATGCAGTCACACAAATTTACAAGGTAGGGGGGGGGGGGTATTCCGACTGGCAGGATAACCAAATGGCAGGGATAATCTCCTACTCTAATCTCAAATTAGACAATCAGCTTAAATATCTTAATGACATAATCCCTAAAATTTAATCCAAGCAGATTTTAATGTTAATCTTCTGAAAGATTGAAGGAAATTGCTAGGCATGGATTTTATCCCAAAGCTTGCCCATTGCTTACTTATTCACGAGTCTTTGACTCATGCTAAATTTATCCCAACTTGAGAGTAAAATCCAATTATGCATAGGAAAGCCGATTGCCTGTTCTATGAAATTAATCTCTGTGAATATAAGACTGAAATGTGTCATCACTCATCATTATTCATTACTTTTTCACACAGGCACAATTCAGTGGCTATATTGACAACTGTTAATTATATACGCTAACAAAATGGTTAACACATTAAGCAGAGGAATTGTTTGTTTACCCAACAAAGTACTGACTGCATAATGCATATGTACATGTATGGCTTACATTGTCTACACAATCTGACCATGATTACCTCATAGTTTTTACTTTGAGTTTGCGAATTATTTTACAAAAAATTGTTCCTGTTTATGTTTCGCTGTGTGCCCAGAAGCAGGACTTTTGGAAATACGCCCTTCTTTCAGACACGCAAAGTACTATTTTTTCCAGTTACAATAAGTCTGTCAACAATCAAATGGCTCCCGACAAAAAATATGGCTTTACTGTTACATTTTTGGGGGCATCATACCCTTGACCAGTTCGGGATCACTCAACATCTCTTTGCGTCAAATGGTGCCGCACTCACTCAGTGAGGTAAAATCATACTGCTGCAGTAGAAAGTCTATTTATTGCTTTTAAGATACATTACTTCAACAAATCCTTGTAGTAATATTGGGGTTTTTTTTGAGAAAATGAAACTTGGAGGAGGGAGTTGTGACTGTAAGAATAGATATTTGGGTCAATGTTTTTAGGCGCACTTCACTTTTTCATTTGCCTTTGATGTTGTTTTTTGTTTTTGTCGCTGGATTTTTGCACTGCTGTTGTAGACACTTGCATTACATTCACTAAAGAAAGGAAGTCCACGGCCGTGCCAAGACACTTATGATGTTTCGTGTCCTTGACTCTTGAGAGACAGTTAGTTTTATGAATGGGAGAATGGGTTTGCAATTGAGGGCACACTACCGATTCAGAATAGAATCAACCGATCCTGAACTTGTCAAACACTAGGTGACATACTTTTCTCAAAGCCTCCTCAAAAGAACTAATCTTTTTTGTCAGTGGATACTTGGTGAGTTTTATGACATGTTTAGGTAAACTGATCAACTTTTTTGTAAGATTTCAAAGAGATTGCAACAAAAAACAATGTGAATTCAAAAAGTGATCCAGAACTGGTCAAACGATTGTAGATGGTTCTACAAATCCATTTTATAAAACTTGGGTGTTATTTATTAATTAACCGTAGTTCAATGACAATGTGAAAGCCCTTCCCTGACCCTGTTTTAGTGTTTAACTTCAGGTTAGTCAATCCATGTTTTGCTGTGATATTTCCCTATTGCTAAATCAGTAAAATGCCAAATGATTAACGAAGCACCTGTAAAAAGTGTAAGTACTCAAAGTAGTAAAGTGACACCTCCATCCATGGTTATGACACAGCTAGCCACAGGATTCCCAAAACACAGGGTGACCAGGGTGTCAGAGGGGGCGGGGAAAGAAGAACAACCCTCAAATTTCTCTCTAAAAAAGATTCACTCATACATTGAAAATCCATGGTAAAACAAACCTTCCAAGTTCTTTGCCCTTGCTGTATGCCTCTTCGAATGTTTCTACCTTCTTTGACTCATGTATCCACGTGTTGTTTATTACCGTACTCGCCATGGTAAGTCGACTACCTCCGTCTGGAGTACGTGTTGGATTCGCGGGCATTTCCCGCACAGATTTTCCACAAGAAATCCTTCGTCTCGCACGGTCACCTTCTTCTACTTTCCAGCTCTGCCTCAAATCAACTCCAGAAAGGGTGCTGTAGTGTTTTCTAAAGCCCGTCCGTATGTGTTTGCACTCGGCCTGGTGTAAATACACTGTCCTGTTTGGTGGGAAACGTAAACTGGACCTTTTCACCGGTACGGCAGTTTTGTTGTCAAGTCGGACTTAGCTTTCATGTCTGGGACCCCGTAACGAAGTGGTGACGTCATAACCACCTGCTTAATGAAACTGGACATGCGCAAAAAAATAAGTTGCTACCTGTTTTACGCAGTGTTTTGGGTTTTGGAATGAGGGCGCTCTTTATGCCTTTTTGGGTACGCCGTAAACCCGTAATAGCGTTCTGTAGTTGAATCGGTTCGAAATGAGAAAATGGAAAATGTTCATGTTTTCCCGATCGTTGACGCAAACATTGGTTTTTATTCAAGTAAGAGAAACTGTATTTACCTGTTTTATAAATAAGTGACATAATATAATCTGTGAAATAATACGAAAATGTATTGTGAAAATGTCGAAAACAAATAAAGAAGAGGCGTAAACACAAGTAGCTCTGGGATACACGTGTGAGCGGATTTAACGGTGCCATTTGCCGGGAACAGCAACAATTTCCTCCTGTGCCGATTGAGGTGTTGCATAATTTCACCCCAGTAAAGTTTTGGCTAAGTTTTGTGACGTACCTTTTTTCTTTTCTTTTTTAGTACTAAATGGTGGCTGACATGAATGATGTAGACCCACCCCCGTATACCTCCCGGCCTCCGTCACAAAATACCGACACCGCGGTCTCCATGACCCAAGTGTCTTAAGATAAAGATAACAATAGCAACAAAACTACATGGAGATGCACAGGAACTGAGCTGTAAATTTTTATTTGCCGTTTAAAGAAAATAATACATTCAAAAACAAATATATGTAAATTAGTTACAGGCCTAGTATATTTTCTGATGCTAGATTATGTTTTTTGCTTGAAGTGCCACTCATAATTACAAATAGTGAATTATGCAATAAGTCTTAAGCTCTCCCTTGATTGTGTTTATATTTCTTTCTAAAATTCAAAAAAATAAATAATGCTGTTAATTTCTTTTAAATACTGAATTGATCACTTTGATACATGTATTATGTTTGACAATCATTTTGACAGCAACTTTTAGGTTTGTTATAAAATAGTTTGTTATCAAATAATAAACCACAAGGTTTCAAATGTTTTGTGTGATTTGTAAAACATTAACAATTATCATTGTTCCTATTTTTTGCAATAAATACTCCTGTAAGTTCTTATTATAACTCCACGTTAATAAACAAAATAAAACAAAACAAAAAGGAAAGATATTTCAGCCATTCATTTTTTAGATAATGAGATAGTACTACGTCATAATAACTATTCAATCAGCGTTGTCACAATCAATTCATGCTTTTAATACTTTATTTGTATATATTTCTTTACTGTACAGACAATCAGATTATAGATTTTAGAGTTTACATTTTGTTACAATATCTTATTTTCGCAGGAAGAAAAGATAAAATGTGCACTTTTAATTGTAAAGTCACTGTATACAATGGCTACAAAAATCATACTTTTTGTTATGGACGGCTGTTTTTACGGGTTAATAATGTCATCAGGGGAAACAGCTTTTGAAAATGACCCAACCAACACATGCAAAAAAAACATTATTGACACGGCAGCCATTTTGTTTCGTAGTAGATTTAGTTCTGAGTGTGATAGAATGCAGCAATTCGAACCAACCCTAGTGAAGCTACAATATTGCGCGTCTCATGGGTCAAAATCCTAACATCATCCATTTCTCCTTATCATTTGAACATAACCAATTAACCAATAAAAAATGTTTTAAGCTAACTAACTCTGAATAAAACGCTTACACTGTGTGAAAAAAATGAAGAGCACTCTATAATTAATGTTGTATTGCTTCGTGTTAACTGTTTCTTCAAAGACAAAAACATTTCTTGCTAAAAAAATTTCATTTCACGGTGAACCATGGAAGAAGAAAATGAGTAAATTAGTTTGTTTTTATATACCATTATTGAAAAGAGGGTATCCCTACTAAAGTTCTTTAACACATTTTCATCTTGTACCAACTGAAGTAGGCCTACCCCCCTATGTAATCCTCCAAAGAATTCCTGAGATTCCAAGCGCACAATGAAGACACAAGAGGGGGTACAGCATGCCTAATAATATCAAGCAATAGATGTGTTTTTGGAATGCAATACCGATCGTGGATAATTTAAATACATTTAATAATAATAATAATAATAACAAAAGCATTTGATAAAGCGCCTTTTCCAGTGGATACAAAGCGCTTACAACAAAACAAAACACATGAACAAAAAAGAAAATGACATCACACAACATAAAACAAAGTCATGGGAGAGTCATCAGTTTTGAGTTTCTGAACTAGCAGTAGTGAACAGATAAGTTTTCAAGTTCTTTCTGAAGCAAATGACAGATGAAGAGTTTCTCAAATCTCGAGGAGTAGCATTCCAGAACTTTGGCGCCACTGTGGAAAACGCCATATCGCCTGCACGTTTCTTGGTGATAGGTTGATTCAACTTGATTGCAGCAGAAGATCGAGTTATGCGAGTGGGAACAAGAATATCTAAACAGTCGGAGATATAACTTGGACTCACATCGGACAGAGACTTAAACACAAGCAGAAGGACCTTAAAAATGATTCGTTGGCGTATCGGCAGCCAGTGGAGTTCTTGAAGAAGTGGAGCAGCGTGTGTGCGAGTTGGAAGAGAAAAAACAAGTCTGGCAGCCTTGTTCTGTAGGCACTGGAGTTTAGTAATATCCTTTTTATGAAGTCCACTGTAGAGAGAGTTGCAATAATCAAGGCGAGAAGATATTAATGCTCTTACCACACTGTGACACGTGTTGTGGTCAATGAAGCGCCGTATGCGCCACAAGTTACGAATATGGAAGTTGATGCTGGAACTCAATTTTGAGACTTGATCGCTCATTCTGGCAGCGGAATCAAAATAAAAACCAAGATTCCGGACATATTTTGAAGGCTGTATGTGTGCATTCCCAATACGCAGTGATATGTTTTGAATTTGTTGAAGAGACAGGTGACGAGGAGAAGCTGTGATGAGAAATTCAGTCTTGTCTTCATTAAGTTTGAGTTTATTAGCTGTCATCCAAGACTGGACATCGTTGACACAGTTAGTGAGCCTGGATAAAGTGTGGTTTATGTCATTGGTGTCGTTAGGGTTGAAGTCAAGATAGATTTGTATATCATCCGCGTACATATGAAATGTCACATTGTGACGCCGTAAGATATCACCGATGGGTACTGTGTATAAGGTAAACATCAACGGGCCGATTACAGATCCCTGAGGTAGTCCGTACAATAAATGATTAATTTCAGAGAACACACCAGATACACACACACGGTTAGTGCGATTGCCAAGGTATGATGCAACCCACTTTAATGCTGTACCAGTTATTCCAAATCTTTTCTCAAGACGTTCACAAAGGAGTGTATGGTCGACTGTGTCAAATGCTGCTGATAAATCAAGTAACAGCAGCATAACACCTCTTTGGTTATCAACAGCTCGGAGGATGTCATCATGGACTTTAAGGAGTGCAGTTTCTGTAGAGTGATGGGATTTGTATGCAGACTGTAGAGGTTCACCTAAACCATGTTCGTTGATGTGATCGTTGACTTGGGCGGACATTACTTTTTCAATCAATTTTGATCTAAACTGGATGTTAGACACCGGGCGGTAGTTCTTTAGAACATTCTTATCGAGTGACGGCTTCTTGAGAATAGGGGTGATGACAGCGTCCTTTAGTGAATCCGGGAATTCACCAGTAGACAGAGAGGCGTTCACCAAGTCGGTCAGATTGGGCAGCATGATATCAATGTGTTGTTTTAAAAGCCACGTTGGGAGGGGATCAAGGGAGCAAGATTTTGATGGTGAGCGTTGAATCACTTTAGCAAGGTCATCAGATGATATTGGCTTGAAGGATTCCAGAATATGCTCAGTTTCCTTATTCCCAGCAGATGGATCAATACCAGAAGATTGTTGATCAAGGTTGTGCCGTATTTTGCTTACTTTCTCACAGAAAAATTCCGAAAATTCATTAGCGAGATCAGCAGGTGAATCATGAACAGGCAGTGGACGATCTTTGTTATTAAGAAGAATATTGACAGTCTTAAAAGCATCCTTGATTGTACAGTCTGAGAGTTCATCTGTATAGAACTTGGTTTTGGCTTTGATTACAAAATCTTTTACTTTTTGTTTTGCCACTTTGAAATGATGAAGGTTTTCGTCAGTTTTGATTTTATGGAGTTTCCTCTCACAGCGGCGGCGCTCACGACGTGCAGAATCGATGTCGGAGTTATACCATTTAGGTCGTCGGTGTGGTTTGAAGGTTTTTATTTGAAGTGGGGCGTAGGCATCAAGGGAATCACGGACAGCAGAATCAAATTTGGCGATAATGTTATTGACATTTACATTCACATTGTGTTGACAGCTCGTATGCTCAATAGATAAGAATCTGTCTTGTAGATCCGTAGCAAAAGTGTCGTGGTCCATATTACGATACTTCCTGAAAGTTACTGTTTTCTTAGCCATATTCGGTTTAGGCAAGTTCAGGGTACAGCACACAACAAAATGATCAGATTCATGATTTCTATGAATGGATAAATTTGAAATAACATTGTCGTCAGTTCTGGTGATAACTGGATCCAATATATGTCCGAGATTGTGGGTAGGTTCAGAAACATGTTGCATTAAACCGACAGCATCAAGTGTTGAAATAACATGAGCGACATCAGGTTTGCAGGGTCTATCAAAGTGGACATTAAGGTCTCCAAGCAAAATAAGATGACCTGGTAACAGATTAACAGCATCAATAAAGTCATCAAATTCTGACAAGAAACCTGATACAGTAAATCCATTCCACGATGATGGCGGAGGTCTATATATTATAACTAGTTGGAGTGTGCGAGATGTATTTGAGATGAGGGCATAATTATTCGAACATAGTAAATGCAGGCAAATAATGTGTAACTAACTTCAGTTTAAGTTCAGTCTTAGATAAAACTCCTATGCCTCCATGGTGATCAGTCTCCGACGCACGCGGTACGTTTATAAATGTGTACCCTGGTGGTGTAAGTTCTCCAATGGCGACAGAATCATCGGGAGAGAGCCAAGTCTCTGTGAGACACATGACATCAATGTCATTCTCAAGAACATAATCAAGGCAATAATGAGTCTTGTTTTTAACAGAGTGTGCATTCCAGTGTCTAACATGAATTTGGTGAACGGATTTTGGCAGTGCAACCAGTGCTGCATTAGTAGTAATATGTTCAGTGATGATAGAAGGAGCATTAACATTGAAGTGGTGCCTTTGTTTCATAGCACGCATCCCCCTATGAGTACGACGAGGCTGTATTCCCAGAAAATTGATGTAATTTTGTAGAGTGGGAGAAATTGAAGTGCTGGGCGAGTTGAGAAGAAGAAGCTGATTTCGACTGTAGCAAGTTGCTTTTGGGTTAATATGCTGGTTTCTTTCAATGGTTTCATCTGGGCCTGGGTTAGGATTTATGTCACCACAGACCAATATATCAATCTGAAAAGTTGCAGTACTGTTGGCAAAATAACAGAGTGGAGATTTAAGGTATTTCAAATGTTGTAATAGTTGCAGTTTATAGGCAGCCAGGGGTTGAACATGGTATACATTTTCAATAGGCATACATGTACAACAAGCATAGTGTATTCCAAACAGGAAATAGACCCAGAAGAGTGCTATTGTCAGTGCCATTGTTTGCTAGACATGTGTTGATCCAGCCAAAGGAAGTAGCATTGTTCTCCTTCAAGTGTCAGGATGACTCATCAGTGGTTAAGGTGATAATGGTGACTGCATGCAATATCCTCAAGATGACTCATCAGTGGTAGAGGTGATAATGGTGGCTGCATGCAATCCTGTGTTA
This sequence comes from Leptasterias polaris, assembly GCA_037783415.1. NCBI lineage: Eukaryota > Metazoa > Echinodermata > Asteroidea > Forcipulatida > Asteriidae > Leptasterias > Leptasterias polaris. The sequence continues at coordinate 8,303,143 of JAZGTN010000022.1, forward strand.
GAAACTCATATAGTTCACATCCAGAATTTAAAAACATGATCACTATCCTAAATACTGCTAGATAAATGTCACAAAGTAATCATCAGATTCCAGAAGGAAAGACCTATCCAGCTGTATACAAATGAAGCTGCAAACTGATGAAAAAGTCCACAAAGATAGAGTTTAAAACAGAGACAAGTGGAGAGGCGACCTACTCATGCAGTCACAAAAATTCCACTCATCGATACCTCACACTGCAAAGACTAGAGTGTTAAAATTGACACCATTGGTGTTGTCACAAAAAGAATCAACATTCAACAGGGTGTTGAAATAACACTTATTTTAACACTCTATGGTGTTAATTTTGAATCTCTCTTGTGTATCATGTGACAACACCAATGGTGTCCATTTTAACAGGGCAGATCACCAAGTGCATTTTTTTCATTTTTTCCGGGATTGTCAGTCGTTACACTTCACTGATCGAATCCGCTGTTTCAAAATCCGCAACGTTTCAGTGCTCTGTGTACGTTCCAACTTCCTTCCTACGATTTGAACGGAATTTCTTGGTAATTAAATAAGATTTATATTGTCAATACATAGGAATACCAATTTTGTTATAATGAAGGGTGCAATTAGTATTTAAAACAAACCCAAAACAACAACTGCTGGTAAATTAAAGCGTATACGCTGACCTTTGACCGCTTTCTTTTTTCAATCATTTCTCGTTAATTACGTGAATTTGTTTTATTTACAATATATAAAAACATCTAGAAATAATAATTGTCTATGATTCTACATTACTAAATTACGTAAACATCACCCCCGTGCTCAGGAGTGTGTAGTGTTTGTTGTTTATGCTTCGATTCAATTATTTTGATGGGAATCCAAAATGCATACACCTAGAAGTTGTGATTAGCAAAACGCAATGACTGAAATACCTTTTTGTAATTATTGGCGTTTTCGAACCATGCCCTTTTATTAGCTTCGGCATCGCCACTGGGTCGTTTGTCTTTTGATAAAGCTCAATGGCGAATTTGAATACATTTTTATTTCAAAATCGCTGACCACCTTTTAGGGCCTACCTAACTCATGCAGCGAATTACTTTTAGAACTTGTGTGAGGGGGGTGGCAACGTGCCAATCATACTCATAGTCATAATACAAGAAAATGTTGAAATAGCTAGCTTGGTAGAACGTGGTTTGGGAGAGAACACAGCTACCTTTTCCAGAGATGGGGGAAATGCCCTCCGTAGCTAGCTAGCTGAAGCCGTTGTTTTGAAAAGGCCCTTCTAGTTCAGAATCCGTGCAGCGTTCAGAAGAGTGCGCCCTCTAGTGTTTCCCTGGCAAGTTCCCGCAAGATCTCGTATTAGACGTTCTTTTACGTGGTGTCGCTGGCAAAAGCAACCGGCAGCCATGAAGGTGATGATTTCTTAACGCAAATTTCTCCTTTTTCCATATAATTTATCACAAAAATTTTCGTCTAACATTACATTTAGATTACACAAGTTTTCTTTCATGGACATTGTTAACAAAATGAGTGAGGTAGTTTGTACGGATGTATGAGATAATATCGTCATGTTGTTTCACGTTATACTACCAATATGTGGGCTCCATTTTACTCTGTGTTGATTCGCATGGCGTTTTCTTACGTGTGGCGGACTGACATGCCCTCTTTTCATTGCTATTTCTGACACTCAGCCAAACTGGAAAACTGTAACAAGAATTGAAAAGATCGCTGTCATTTAATCTTGCCTCCTATTCCCAAGACCAGTTAAATTCCAAATTCCACTCGTCTCATGACATGATTTTTAATTGTTTCCCCTTCGTCCAACATTACAAAGTTCCAGCTAACCAGCTTCATTTATTTGTAAAAAAATTATGTTTTAAATTAAACAAGGGACTAGCTTTTGGCAAATTAAAACAGGTAACATTTCTGTTTCCGACTGCCTCTTTTTCATTTGTATGAAATAAGATAGTCTTATTTACTCAATTGAGATTTTGCTTTTTGGGGGATCAATTCAATCATCAATGGCTGAATTATTTACTGGAAAAAGTGACAGTCAAATCCTGAAATGTTTTCCTTAATTTTTCCTTTTAATTGAATTTGTACAAATTGCTCAAGGAATTGAAAGACTGTAAAACCTTAAAAATTAAATTAAAGTTAAACAAGAAAATTCAAAAGTGAACATTCTGTCATTAGTAACTGTAAGAACTTTTACTGTTTTAGGAAACATTTCCGTATCCTGCCACCACTTTTTTATTCGTTATGAAATAAAATAGTATCTAATTTACTCAAATGAGATATTCCTTTTGGTAAAAATGAGTGAAAAATTGGTGGCAGGATATGGAAAACAATTTTTCCGTAAGTTAAGCTAGTTCGTTGCGATAATTGTAACCCTCCATCCTCCCAATGGTCGCAGCAGACCAGAGGGTTACGGGACAACCCCATTTAAGAATCTCCATATAAATAATGCTATATTTGCAATTTCAACCATTTTTGCAGACTACTCTAATGACCAGATTCAATGTGTATTAAAAGGAAACCCACACAATTTTGAGGTATATTTTTTGTGTGTGGATCAATATAATGCTTTCCTTTTAAAACACCTTTGCAACGATGTTCATTTCATAACCAACGCTCTCTATAGCCCAAATCGCCCCATCCGAAGGCAACATGTCCCTTTACCCATTATTACACTTTATGTTGCAGATCAACGTCAGCTATCCAGCCACTGGCTGTCAGAAGCTTATTGAAGTAGACGATGAACTCAAGATGAGAGCCTTCTATGAGAAGCGTATGGCCCAAGAGATGTCAGCTGAGAGCCTTGGGGATGAATGGAAGGTGAGGAAAATTTATATTCTAAAGGGGTCATTCACTGACAGTCAACAGGCCTGGAATTAACAGCGACCATGGCCTCTGTTGCCCTGGGCTTGGCCTTGGTGCCCCTTCAAAAGTTTCTCATAGACTTTAAGATTTCACAATGGAAGTGTTCGCAAAATGAGAATGGCCTTGCCCTCTCAAAGATGAAATTCCAGGCCAGAGGGAATGATTTCCCTTGTATAGCAGAGCAAAATCTAACACAAAATGTATCGGTTGTTACTCAAAAATCAGTGGTTTGCTACTCATGGTTTGCATTCAGTGTGCACAAAATAAGTTAAGTTTAAATGATTTTGGCTTGCATTGAAAACACTTTGTTAGCTAATCTTAAATAAATCACAAAAGTTGTAAAATTTTTGCTTAATACACCATCAATTTTGTAATATGTTTAGGGGCTATTTGTGTCAAATTCTTCTTATAAATGACAATTACATGTTGAGGTGTGTTTTAAATTAAAACATTCTTGTGATCTTGAATTATAAACCAGTTATAAAAGCATTTTGTAACTAAAGCTACGTGCCTTCATTTCATATTTCTTGAATTGTGAAGTGATACAGATCAATGTAGCACATTTGCTCTCATTTTTGTATTCTTGTTTTCTTTGTAGGGCTATATTGTGCGCATCAGCGGTGGCAACGACAAGCAGGGATTCCCCATGAAGCAGGGAGTGCTTACCAACGTGCGTGTACGCCTTCTGCTCACCAAGGGCCACTCGTGCTACCGCCCTCGCAGGAAGGGAGAGAGAAAGCGCAAGTCCATCCGAGGCTGCATTGTGGATAACAATCTGTCTGTGCTCAATCTGGTCATCGTCAAGAAAGGTGAGTTCATGGTATAAAAGAGATGTAAAAAAGGCAGGAGTGGAATTTGTTTTTCCAAAAGGGGGTCCCACCTCTATCTGGGTAAATTACATACAGATTTCCGCTTATAAAATCACGGATGTGATTTTTCTGCTTTTTAACCAGAAATCCGGGTTTTGTTTGCCCCCCCCCCCCCAAAAAAAAGGAATCCGTTTTTAGCACATGTTCGTGCAGCTCAAGTAGACATGGCGCACCTGATGTGCGCTTGTAAGTTCTCCAGCATGGGGAGTGATAAAAAAGTGACATCTGAGAAGGATAAGTAATGAATGATCTCAAAGAAATAAAGGGTCCAAGTTAGCTTTTTGAAATAAGTTCCAAGAAATATGGTAGGCTAATGAGGGAGTGTCTTAAAAGTCGACATTGAGCCGAACTGCAGTAACCAGGGATGTGATTCCTCTGTTTTAAACCGGAAATCCGTTTGGTTTTTTTGCCCTCCGCGTTCAGGTTTTTTTTTCAACAGCCTATCACATCCCTGAGTAACAAAGAATATGCGTTTTTTGCTGGAATGTTCCAGTGGTTCCACAGATATTTCCCCATACGCTGGCAGGAATACTTGACCCCATACAATTAGAAGGTTCCTAACGCTCCCTAAGAAACCATAGTGTGCATTTTGCAATATCCAAATCTCTTCCTAAAACTTGAGAATTGGTAATTGTTATTTACAAGCAGGAGAGATGTCTAGTATTATAAAGTTGATTTTACTCGGTCGTTCTTGTCGTTTTTTTTAACCTTACGTGTAAGTAATATTTGTGAGTTGAATTCATTTTTATATTGACTTTGCCTTCTGCAGGTGACCAGGATATTCCAGGTTTGACAGACAAAACCATCCCTCGTCGTCTCGGACCAAAGAGAGCTGGCAAGATCCGCAAGCTCTTCAACCTCTCCAAGGATGATGATGTGCGCCAGTACGTTGTAAGACGTCCTCTTCCAGAGAAAGAAGGTAAGAAATGGCTTCACCCGAATTGCATTAGTAGGTTATTTAATTTTGATTAAATACTGTTATTACTACTGTGTGGTTTAGCGTTGCATGTTTTCTGAAGTTAAGGGTTGGGCGCATTTGGATCATGTCTGCCTGGCCTGATCGCATTTCAATATTTACGGGCCAGGTTTCATTGGCATAAAGGAGGACACATCACAGATACTCAGTACGCGCGTGTTCGCCCCATGCTGGTTTAGTGACAAATTTGGTCGCTAACTATGCCAGCATGCACCTCAATCCATGGCTAAAGCTTGCGCACTGAGTATTTGCGAATAGTCTGTGGACACGAGTTGAAAGTAGTTTTTGAAATTTCACAAATATGTTTTAGTACTGCCAAGATTTTTGGCATTGTCTTTCAGTATCCAGCCCTTTTGAATGGTTTGACCCACTCGGCCTAGCTTACAATGCTATTGATTACATAAACAAACCATGTGTTTCAAAAACTCTGAATTTGTGTTGCATTTAGGGTGAATTCATTCTCTTTAAACCAAATATAATGCATCATTTCTTCTTGACATATTTATGTACTTGAGTGAAACTAAATAAGTTCTAAACTCATGCTCTAACCTTTGCAGGAAAGAAGCAGCGTTACAAGGCACCCAAGATCCAGCGGCTCATCACCCCACAGCGTCTCCAGCGTAAGCGTCACAATCTCGCCCTCAAGCGTAGACGTGCCGCCAAGAACAAGGAGCAAGCCGCTGAGTACGCAAAGCTTCTCGCTCAGCGCCAAAAGGAGAAGAGAGAGGCCCACCTGAAGCGAAAGCGCTCTGCATCCATGAGGGAGTCACACAGGGAGTCTACCTCAAAGTAGACACTAACAAATGGCTGGGTTGGTTAACGCAGGAGTTGTCGAGTTTAAAAAAACTCATGTTAAATTTTGAGTATTTTAGATTGAAAGAGAAGTTCACACACGTAATAAAGCTTCATCACAGGACTACCGAGGATTAAAAAGATCTCAGAAAAAAATGATATGCGTAATAACTTTGTCTTATTTATTTGTCAGTGGTTAAATTAATATGCCGTTAAAACTACAATAATCTGTACCACCCAAACTATCAGGGATAAAGAATATGATCTTAATAGTTTACCCTTACTGTTGCACCGTTATCAGGTCGAAAATAACAAGCCAAACTGGTCAGAGTTCACCGATTGTTTTTACTACTCGATAAATGGGCACTAACTAAGAATTATCCCATCTGAAAATGTTCAAAATGCAGGCATGACTTTTACAAATATGATACAGCATCTGTGTTAGAAAGTAGATCTGTGCCTATAAAAGTTGTTTTTTCCTTTCACTTTTGGTAAACAAACAACGTTCAAGTCAGTTCCACAACATGTTTTGCCAGTAAATTGTTTTGAAGTCTCTTGAGACTTCTCCGATTCACTGCTTGGTGTTTCATAACTTCACCTACACATTTGTACATGTGCAAAGCTCCGTGGGAAATCATTTATGCGGGTCATACATAAGAAATTGTGTAATATTTATCCAAAAGTCTACATTGTAAAGATAGTACATGTAATTATTTCGCCTGATGTTCTCGGTGAAATTACTGTCATTTTGTTTTAATAATAATTATGACATAAAGTTGCAATAAAACCAAATGCCCCTCCCATAAACAAAATTGCTTTATTCAAGAAAATCAAGTTTTCTCAACAGTTTGAGAGATTTTAGTTACTGAATAATATGACTAGTTTTTGTCTATTTCATGTCACTACATGCAGCACTTTTTACATTTGTGGAAAACCCAAGTTCCCAAAAAGAACAATTAAAACAACTATAGGTCATGTTTGTTAAGCAGTATATATTTATTTAAAAATTCAAATAAATCCCCAAATAATTCTACTACCACAGGTTTGATTAAATCCAAACCTGAAATTCAACAAAATTAATGCATTACGATCTCACCCTTTATACCTGTAATTAAATCATCTACACTTATTAAAATAAATCATACTACAGAGAACAAGAATAAAAAAATTACAAACTTAGGGGACCAAAAGATAGGAAAAAGCGCAGGATAGATGGAAAAAATCACTGTTTCTTTGAGACATGACTACATCAAGGGCCCCCTAAGTTGTCTTAAACTTGTGTGATAGTGTTATAACACCTTTTTCGTACTGATCAACATTGAGCTGGTAAACTGCACATATTCTCTTCAGTTCAAATAGGGAAAACAAGGAAAGCTATACTCAACAAACTCTACCGCTTCTCTCTGATTCGTTACTAACGTTAAGT